>JAWHQI010000018.1:6517500-7767500 GCA_033032865.1 Dactylorhiza incarnata
TAATACCTGATCTGCATCATTTTCTGCTTATGATTCTGATTTTTCTTTAGAGTTGTGTCCTGATGCATTGATAGCCATTATGCAGAAGGTTCTTTCTTCTTCATCATCATTGGAGCTGGATGAGAAAACATATTCTGACTCACTGCCTGAGTCATATATTTCCATCAGACATTGGTCACTTTCCTTTGATTTTTCTTCATCATCATTAGATGAGCTGGATGATGATTCAGATTCAGTTTCACTCCAAAATTCTGCTATAAATCCTCTTGCCATCTTTTTGTGCTTGTTGGAGGAAGACTTGCTGGAGCTTCTTTTCTCTTCTTTTTCCTTTTTCTTTTCTTTCTTTTGATTTTCTGGACATTCTGTCAGGTAGTGTCCAGGTTTCCTGCAGCCATAACAAATAACTTCTTTAGGAGTTGATTTGTCAAAACTTTGCTTTTCCCTTGATCTGCACTCCTTCTTTCTGAAGTCTTTCTTAGCCATTTTGTAGAATCTCTTGGCTATGAGACTCATAAACTCCTCATCTTTTGGAGTCTTTTCTTCTTCTGCATCAGCTGCTTTGAAAGCTATGCTCTTTTCTTTCTTTGTTGCTGGAGATGGAGTGGATGATTCAGCTTCCCTGGATTTGATGAGCTGCTCATAGGATTTGAGCTTGCCCAACAATGCTTCAGTGGTAATCTTATTGAGGCTTCTGGCTTCCTTGATTGGCCAGATTCTAGAGTCCCATGTGCTGGGGAAGCACATTAGGATCTTATCATTGACCTCAGTGATAGAGATCACTTTGTCCAGAGATTTCAGCTCATTGATTATGAGACTGAGTCTGTTATACATGTCTGCAACTGTCTCTGTTTCTCCTTTCTTGAAGTTTTCATACAGAGAGATCAAGTGTGATCTTCTGTCTTTCCTTTCATCTGCAGAACCTGCAACCATATTATTTAGTGAGATCCAAATCTCTCTAGCCGAAGTACATTCAACCACTTTTTGAAATATGTCATCAGACATAGTTTGAGCCAGAATGTTCATGGCTTTAGCATCTGCACTTCTTTGTTTCTTTTGTGCTTCTATCCATTCAGGAGGTGGGACAACATGGTTATCTGTTGTAGCTTCAGTGCTTGTTGATGATGTTGGTGCTGGGGGCCCTGTCAGAATAACATTGAAAATCTCTTCATTAATAGAGTTCATATAAAGCCTAATCCTTGCTTTCCACAGTGCAAACTTGGTAAGATTGCACATAGGAGGTCTTGTGCTTGTGTACTCCTTGTTTTGTGCCATGAGTTTTTAACAGAAATAAATAAAATAAAAACTCTAAAATAATTTAAGATCTAATTGATCTTTGTGATCCAGGTGTTAGCCTGTAAATAAGATCAACCTCCCTCTGATACCAATTGAAAGTGGAGGTTAGATCTTAAGTTACTCTAGAGGGGGGGGGGGGGGGGGGGGGTGAATAGAGTATTAAAAACTTTTCCTTTGTTTTTATAGAGGAATTAAAATAGTGTTATATATATGTGTAAGCAGTGTGAGATCTATATAAATAGAAAAATTAAATAAGTAAAAGAACACAGCACAACACAGAGAAATAAACAAACACAGAGGACACAAGGAATTTATAGTGGTTCCCCAATAAATCTGGGTAGTCCACTCTTCTACCACCCTTGGTAGGAGTCCACTAGGAGGGTTGATCAGGTGCCCTAACACCAAGGTGATTTTGATCAGGTGTCCACACACCACAAAGCTTTTGTTCAGGTGCTCAAAACCAACTAGATTTTTTGATCAAGTGTCTTGCCATCAGGAGTTACACTTTTGAAGGGAGTATTAAACCTGTACAAGAGAGGTAAGAAAGAGGTTATAATGTTCTTCTCTGTCAAGATGCTGAGAGAAGACTCTAGTGGACTTGTTGTAAAGCTCCCCCTGTCTGATTGAAGTATTTGATAGATGGTGGAGAGGCTTTCTCTTGAAGCAGAAATCTTCTGTAGCAGAAATCTTCTGTAGCAGATTGATCTGGAAGAAATAATTCTTCAGATGCTTTGTTGCTCTTTTAGAAGACTTGAACTTGCAGCAGATATCTAAGGGTTTGATCTTTGAAGAAGATGTTCTCAGAGAAATGATGATTGCTGCTCGAGGAAGAAGAAGACTGAGAATATTTTGACTGAGTGTTCTTCTCTTTTCTTTCTCTATTCTTGTATATGTTCTCTCTCTGTATTCTGTAAGAATGTGTATGAATTCTGTCGAGAGCTAAGACAAATAAAGTCTGTCTTGATATCTTCTCTTTTTGGAAATAGAATAATCAGACTTTAATTCTTTCTTGGAATAACAACAAAAACCAAACGACTTTGGCAGGTCGTTTAATTCCTTAGCCGTGAAATATTCCTTTGCATTAATGGTCAACGGCTATCTTTGCCTTGGAATAAAGGAAAGAAAGAATATAATAACTGAATATAATATTCTTACTTATCTGACTTGAATATGTCCAAAGATATTTGAATAGATCCGTTAAAGTCGTCGATCTGTGTTCAGAGAACTGATATTTAAGATATTAATTGATCTGGAATCAGTATTTGTCGATCTGAGCCTTAATAAAGAATTTGTTGAGCGCTGGCTGGAATTCGTCGAGCGCTGCTCAGAGAATGTCGAACGCTGGCTGGAAATCTGTCGAGCGCTGGCTGGTTAACTGTCAAGCGCTGACAAGAATTCGTCGAGCGCTGGCTGGAATCTGTTGAACGTAGAGATGGCTGGATTTCGTCAACCGCTTCCTTGTTATTTCGCCGATCGCCATCCGACGAATGCTGAGCGGCATTCGACGAATGCTGAGCGCCGATCGACGAATGCTGAGCCTTAATGAAATTTCTAGTTCTAACAGCCAAATTTCTTCCTAAACTCTTGACCCATAAACTATACATTGGGGTCAACTTGTCCTTATTTAACATATAGTGATCCTAGCCCAAATCACAAATAGGGTTGTTCCAACATACTGTTAAATGTTCATGATTATAATTGTAGTAATGTAAAGACGTGTTTTGTCTAGTAACATGTTTATTACCATATTCATGCATGAGTGACCGTCATAATTATGATGGGTGTTTAGTTGTATGGCGGGCCATTCCGACTCTTCCAAATAGGGCACACTGATGGGGAGTATAGGTTGTGACTCTTGAAAGTAGTGGGTCTTGAGGAGAGTCTTAGCTACCTTCTAGGGTACTCTTCCTCGATAGGCTCTGCAATCATGTTCTTTAGGAGTCTTAGCTACCTTCTAGGGTACTCTTCCTCGATAGGCTCTGCTATCATGTTTGTAGTACGTGCATATGACTTAGTCATTTACTCAGAATCAGTAGGGACTTAACTCGTACTTTGAGGGCCTAAAATGAGTTGTGTGTTACATTCCTAGAAGCGATGGTAATTGTACCGTTGTTGTCGTCTTACCAATACAATGAGGCCCGTAGGATCGCTACCAACTTAAACATGTTAACTATGTCGACATAGGAGCATTATTTTCTAAAGTTTAGAAATGCAGTTGGTTTCATGCACCATTATTGCTAAGTGTTATACTAAACCTTGTTACATAAGGAATTTTGTATGGTTTCAGTGTTATTCTTACAAGACCCTTATCTTATTCAATGTATGGGTTCTATAATAAGATAAGTTATTATTAAAATGCTGTAAATCACAATGCACCCTTATTATATGAGTTCGTATGGGTTCTATTACATAATAAGTTATTGTTATATGATGTTATGCTGGTGCTTATATATTTCACACATAAATTGTTAATAACTAATTGTGGTTTAATGTGCTAATAAAATGTTGAACCTGTTTGCCTCAAGCCCTAGAGTGTGCCGAGGGGTATGAGGATGTTTCTTAGTCATTGCTGACTAATATTTTATTATTAAACACCACCAAGAGAAGGAACCATTAGAACCACGATGGGAGCTGTACAACCCCGTATTCGTCGAGTGGGTCCCCGGGTCCCAAAGGGTCAAAGGGCATGCAAGGTAGGTCAAGAAGAGCACTCAAACAAGTCAGGAGAGGCAGGAGAGACTCAGGGAGAGTGCGAGCCTCATTCGCAAGGTACTCGCTCGCTTTGGAGTGCGAATGCGCAGGAAGCTAGATGAGTGAGGGCGGAACCCCACTCGCAAAGCGAGCTAGTATCTAACGAGTGGTGCACCTTCGGATCACTCGCCCAGCAGAACCCAGAGATCCCAGTGTGCGAGAAGTCTGGCGAGTGGTGCCTTCACGAACCACTCGCCCAGAAGGCTTTAGTATGGAAATTACCTATATACCATTTGTGGGCTATCAATAGCCCCTCAGAACAGCGAAGTTAGGCTGTTAGCAGACCAATTTGGGGTGCGATTAGTGAAACTAAAAGGCAGACTTACGCTATTTGCACACCAGACCAGAAAATCTATAAATAGACCCTTAAGAGCACCATAGAGGGAATCAGATCTTATTTGGCTCTCTCCTCCTAGTTAGATTTGGTTGGCTCATATTGCCCTCCATGGTGCCCGGTTGAGCATTGGTTTGGGGGGGGGGGGGGGGGAAGCTCTCTAAGATCTTCCGGGTGTGTGGCGGGACCTCCTCGCTACAGCTTTGGGTCTATTCGTTTTTCTTTATCCACAGTCAAGAGTGCAAGTGAGGGAGAAGTAGGTGTAGGATAAACCCCCCATGGGTCCGAACTCAAGAGACCGAATGACGGTTTCAGCATTTTTGGAGTGGTGAGCATGAACCGTAGCCTATACAAGAAAATCTTAAGCTGAACCTCATGGCTGGAGGTAAAGGGGAAAGATCTGGCCAAGGCAACTCACCACTGCTCGCGAGTGGGCTGATGACAATGATGTTTAAGGACTTCAAGCGAGAGGTCCCACAGACTCTGCATCTCGCATTCACAACAAAGTGCGAGTGCACGACGTCCGTGGTCCCGGTGGTCACATCCAGGCTGATAGGAGAGAACGCACTAGGTCAGCAACCCGGGAAGGATGCAATGGCAGAGGCGAGTGTGAGAGATCTGCCTGGGCGGCAGCTGTTCCCCAGCCCGGTGAGTGAAGAGGTGCGCAAGTTGGCTCTACGAGATCATTCCACTCACACCAGGCCAACGACCCAGAAAAGCAGTAATGGCGGATGCGACTGTTCGAGATCTGCCCGGGAGGCAGTTGTTCCCCAATCTGGCGAGTGCTGAGGTGCGCGAGATGTATTCACGAGACCATACCACTCACCGAGTGGTGGAGGGATGTACATTTTGCGAGCTGATCATATCTTAAATGGCTCCGAAGCGGTTCAGGGATCCGGGTAAAGTCTACAACTCCAGAGATACATGTATATGTTGAATTGGTATTAGTTTATTATTCTTTTCTATTATATGCCTATATGATGAGCTTGAATGCTGGGGTGCCCCATATCGATTCTGCTGTCGGGCTCTCACTAGTCGGTAGGTTCAGGTTGATCTTTGTAGAGGCTGACAAGTTAACAAGGTGATAGAGTGCCCCAGATCGATTACGCTGCCGGCCTCTCACTAGTTGGTGGGTTCAGGTTAAACTCTGGAGAGGCTATCAAGGTAACAAGGTGGTGGAGTGCCCTAAATCAATTACACTGCCGGGCTCTCACTAGCCGGTGGGTTCATGTTGATCTCTAGAGAGGCTGACAAGGTAACAAGGTGTTGGAGTGCCCCAGATCGATTCCACTGATTGGCTCTCACTAGCCGGTGGGTTCAGGTTGATCTCTAGAGAGGCTGGCAAGGTTCTCTGGTGCTGGAGTTCCCCAGATCGATTCCGCTGCCGGGCTCTCACTAGCCTATGGGTTCAGGTTGATCTCTGGAGAGGCTGTCCAGGCTCTCACCTAGCTGGCAGGGCCGTAGACTCACTCGGTGGCAGGTTTCAAAGGTTGGCCCCGAGCAGACCCACTGACCAGACTCCCATCTAGCTGGCAGGGCCTTAGGCTAACTTTGTGGCAAGTTTCAAAAGTTTAGCCCCGAGCAAACTCGGGCGGTTTGTCTTATGAGATCGCTCGCGATCTGATGGGCGGTTATTGTATCCCGGTTTGTATGGTGATGACATCCGTCTACTTGCCTATAAATAGGGGTGCATGGCCCGTCATTCATAACAAGAACTGTAAGAACCAAAGTTGGCTTGATTATGCCGGTCTCATTCTTAGGTCGCGCGGTTTGAGTTTTGCCTGACTGATTTATGTGTTCGCAGGTTAGCGGCTTGCAGTCCGCGGTCAACATTCTCCCTTCTTCCAGCTTTGAATAAACCAGTCTGGCAGCGGTCTGTCTGGGCGGACTGTGTTTAGGTGTTCTTGGACTGTGCAGCGAACTCAATTGATCAGGCGGTCTTAAGAGACCAGGCGGTCTTGAGTGCAGTCTGCAGCAGGAAGCAGTTTCTTCTTCAAGCGTTTGCAATAGTTGAATAGGCAGCAGGTCGAGCGGTCTGTGGTTGCAGGATGACAGGTGCGGTCTGCTCTGTTCGCACAGTCTCAGGAGTTAACCGCACGGCTTGTCTGTTCGTGCGGTCTGGCGATCTCAGTTTGTCAGGTCGTCGGTTGCTTGTAGTTTTGTGTTTTGTGCTTCTCTGCTCCGTGATTCTTATGAATCATGTCTCGCTATGTATACCTCGAATTGTAAAGAGATAGTTACTGCCAAAGAACTATTCGGTATTCCCATTGTCATTGTGTTGCTACACTTGTGGAAAGTTTGTGAAGTGTTCCGCATGTTTTACTTCAACTCTGGACCTAAATTTTTTTAACATGGTATCAGAGGGAGGTTGCTGAGGTTGTTGAGCAGTAATTGCTGTTACTTCTCTCGGGTTCCTCAAGGTGGTTAGCAATCAATGGAATAACAATGGAAGGAGGATATGCTAGAGGTCTTGGTATTGAGCTCCTTATGCAGACTAACTTTAAGAAGTGGAAGTCTTGCATGGAGAGCTATCTTCTTGGCAAGGATTTGTGGGAGGTTGTAGGAGGAGAAGCAAGACAAGCTATTATTCCAGCTGATGGGAATGCTGAGCTGGTGAAGGCTTGGAAGAGAACAAATGCAAAGGCTGAGTTCACTCTCAAGAGAGCTATCATTCCAGAGCTGTTTGATCACATCATCAGATGTAGATCAGCTGCAGAGATTTAGACAGCCTTGGATGGCTTCTTCATTAAGAAGAATATAGCTAGGCTACAGTTATTGGAGAATGAGTTGACGAAAGCAACTCAGGGAGATTTGTCTCTCTCAACGTTCTTCTTGAAGATGAATAACCTTTGCGCAGAGATATTGGCATTGGACCCGGATGAGCCTATCTCAGAAGCTAAGCTGAAGAGGAAAATAATCCGCGGCTTGCGGAGGGAGTATGTGGCTTTTGTTACTTCTGTTCAAGGCTGGGCCAATTAGCCATCATTGCTGGAGCTGGAGAACTTACTTTCTTTGTAAGAGAGTTTGGCTAAGCAAATGGCAGGGATGTCATTCTCTGGGGGAGAAGGTGAGGTTCTCTTCTCCGGTAAGAAGAAGAGATGGGACAAGAAGAAGAATGCATTTTGAGATGATGGTCTGTCTACTTCGTATCAGCAGGAGAGGAGCTATGCTCCTAAGCGTGATGGGAAGAAGAAGGAAGGACCTAGATGCTTCAGGTGCAACAAGCTTGGTCACTTCAAGAGAGACTGCCAAGTAAATCTTCAGCCATGGCATGCTGCACGAAAGGAGGTGGCTGGTTCCATTTCTGATGGTAGTTGGGGTGGTGGAGGTGCATTCATGACGGGCAAGTGTGTTCGAGCTATGTCTTCCATCAACTATCAGGATGATTGGATAGTGAACTATGGGTGTGGTCATCACCTCACCGGGGATGAGTCGAAGTTCTCCTCATTGCAAGCATATACAGGTAATGATGCTATCATTACGGCTGATGTTACTTTACATGCAGTAGAGAAGGGGGGTATGGTTTCTTTGAACGATGATAGAGGTACTCTTACATTAAAGATTGTCTATCATGTTTCAGGGATGAAAAAGAACCTCTTCTCAGTGACTACTGCGGTGGATGCTGGCTATCACGTTCTGTTCAGTCCAACAGAAGTGAAATTTCTCCGAAATGTTTCAGCTGTGAAAACTAAGGTCACTCATGTTGGGAGACGGGTGAAGGACTTGTTTGTTCTTTCAACAAGTTCTTATGTTGATAAGCTGAGGGCTAACGACAGCGCCGCTATGTGGTACGAAAGACTTGGGCATGTTGGGATGGATAAGTTGAAGGCAGTAGCGGGAAGAGGCCTGGTGATAGGTCTGGCTAGCTTGTCATCTTTTGGAGATGGTCACGTTTGTGCATGTTGTCAGTTTGGTAAGAATCAACGTCTTCCATTTGACAAATCACAAAGCAGATGCAAAGCACCATTGGAGTGTATACATGGTGATCTGTTTGGACCTACCAACACTGCCAGTCTTGGAGGTAGCAGGTATATGCTGATTTTGGTTGATGACTTCAGCAGATATACATGGGTATATTTTCTGAAGGAGAAGTCGGAGGCATTCGAGAGGTTGGTGGAGTTCAAGGAGCTGGTGGAAGGTCGGCTCAACCTGCGGGTCAAGAGGTTCAGAACAGACAATGGAGGGGAGTTCACCTCCAAGGCATTCTTTAACTTCTATAGGAAGCATGGCATCCAAAGAGAGATTTCTTATGCTCACACTCCACAACAGAATGGAGTTGCAGAACGGAAGATCCGTCATCTGACGGAGACCTGCAAATGTTGGCTTCATGCCAAGAGTATCCCAAAGTCCTTCTAGGCAGAGGGAATGTCTTGTGCGGCCTATGTTATCAACCGAATGCCTCTCAGTCCCATCAACATGAAGACCCCTCATGAGTTGATGTTCAACGAGAAGCCAAGCGTGGAACACTTTCGAGTGTTTGGTTCTACCTGCTACGTGCATGTTCCGGATGCCCTTCGAACAAAGCTAGATGCAAAGGCAAGGAAACTAGTCTTCGTCGGTTATGATGACCGAAAGAAAGGGTGGAGATGCATGGGCCCCAAGACACTGAGATATGTGGTCTCTAGGGATGTGGTATTTGACGAGCTGACGTCATACCAAGGTACCTCTTCTAAAGGGTTACAAGGAAGCAGGGTAGATGGTGGACCAGAGGAAGCTGCAAGGGAAGTTCTGGTGTAGTTGCCTGTTTCTCTAGGTACTCCAGGTATTTCTAGCTCTGGGTCAGGTACTTCAGGTTCTGGAAGCACGAGGAGCGATGCTCCATGTTTACCTGAAAGTATAGCTAGTCCAGAAAATGCAGTTTGAGAGGTGGTTCAGAGTCAAGCTTTGAGGAGGTCCAAGAGGACCATTATTCCAGCAGATCGGTATACGGGTGGGAACTTGGAGAGCTTTGTCTCATGTTTCTTCACAGGTCCCCTGGATGAGAGAGAGCCATCTTGTTTTAAAAATGCCATTAGAGTCAAGGAGTGGGAAGGTGCCATGGATGAAGAGATGGCGGCCCTCAGGAAGAATGAGACTTGGGACTTGGTGCCTAAGGCTGAGGGAGTTACTCCGGTGACTTGCAAGTGGGTTTTCAAACTGAAGAAGAAGGCTGATGGTAGTATTGAGTGGTACAAGGCTCGACTTGTAGCTCGAGGTTTCTCTCAGAAGTATGGGGAAGATTATGAAGAAACATTCAGCCCCGTTGCCAAGATGACTTCAGTTCGGGTGGTGATCGCATTGACAGCTTGCCAAGGGTAGAAGATTTGGCAACTTGACGTGAAGAATGCTTTCTTATACGGCGAGATTGACAAGGATATCTTCATGGAACAGCCACCTGGTTATGTATCTGAAGAGCACCCAAGATATGTTTGCAAGCTCAAGAAGGCTCTTTATGGCTTGAAGCAAGCACCTCGGGCGTGGTACAGGAAGATCGCAGAATACCTCCAGTTCTCCGGATACTTTGCTTCTGATTCAAATTCAAGCTTATTCGTAAAGAAGACAGGGGAGCTTCAGGTCTTGGTGTTGCTGTATGTTGATGATATGATCGTCACGGGGAATTCTGAAGTAGAGGTAGCTAGCTAGGCTTCGTGCTGAGCTAGCCATCAGATTCGAGATGAAGGATTTGGGTGAGCTCCATCATTTCCTTGGGCTCGAAGTGGAGAGGAAAGAGAGCGGTATGCTTGTTTCCCAAAAAGGCTATGCGGATCGAATCGTGAAGAGGTTCAGCATGGAAGGGGGGAAGAGCAGCTCTATTCCACTTGAGGTTGGAGTTCATCTTCGATGAGATGAAGGGAAGGTTCTTACCGATCCTTTGGTGTTCCGGGCTGTGGTTGGGAGTCTGATATACTTGACGATCACAAGGCCAGATATTGCTTATGTAGTTGGCAGGGTGAGTCGGTTTATGGCAGAGCCTCAGAAGCCTCATCTTGTGGCGGCTAGGAGTATCCTGAAGTATGTCAAATCCACCTCGAATTTGGGTCTATTATATGGGAGAGATTCGGGCTTTTGCTTGCACGGGTACATGGATGCTGATTATGGAGGAGATTCAGATGATTGGAGGTCGACGTCTGGATATGTCTTTATGACAGGCTCTACAGCTATATCATGGTGCAGCAAGAAGCAGGATTCTGTGTCTGTCTCTACCACAGAAGCGCAGTACAAAGCTTCGGCTTTGGAAGCTCAGGAAGCCCTCTGGGTTAGGAGGCTTGTGGAGGACATTCATAGGAAGGTGGGAAGTCCTACTCTGCTATATGGTGACAATGAGAGTGCTCTCAAACTGGTAAACAATCCAGTTTGTCACGTGCGTACAAAGTACATAGAGATTCATCACCATGTTGTTCGTGAGAAGGTGTTGGAGGGATCTCAGTTTGTGGAGCATGTGCAGAGCAAGGATAATGTTGCTGACATATTTACTAAGCCGCTGTCGAAGGGACCATTTGGTTGGTTGCGGAGTTTGCTTGGGCTGACTTCCACTTCCCACTTCAAGGGGGAGTGTTAAATTTTTGAAGTGGAAGTGGAAAGGTGCTGGGCGGTCTGCAGATTGGAGACCGTAGAGACCGTGTGGTCTGCGCTGGTGCTCTGTCCGGTTTTGTATCAGGCGATATGTTCTGGGCGGTCTGATCTGGGAGACCGCAAAGTGTCCGGGCGGCTTGTGCGGGTTGCTCTGGCGACTTGTTCAAGTCAGCCAGATGTGCAAGTAGGTCTGCCTTCTTGCAGTGACCGGGCGGTCTGACAATTTGTTCTTGTTGGTCTGGTCTTCTGTAGAAGTGTTTTGCTTTTGCAATAAAGACCGGTCGGTATGTTTCGGGAGACTACAGTAACCGGGCGGTTTGTATATAACCGTATGGTTTAATAAGGAGCTGTTGCCTTGCTGAGCTTAGGTGGTCTGTCTTGTAAGATCGGTCGCGATCTGATGGGCAGTTGTTGTATCCCAGTTTTTGCTGTGACAACATCTATCTACTTGCCTATAAATAGGGGTGCAGGGCCTGTCATTCATAATAAGAACTGTAAGAACCAAAGTTGGCTTGATTGTGTAGGTGTCATTCTGAGGTCGCGCGGTTTGAGTTTTGCCTGACCGGTTTGTGTGTTCGCAGGTTAGCAACTTACAGTTTGCGGTCAGCATTCTCCATTCTTCTAGCTTTGAATAAACTAGTCCGGCAGCTGTTTGTCTGGGCGGACTGTGTTTAGGTGTTCTTGGACTGTGCAACGGATTCAGTTGATCAGGCGGTCATAAGAGACCAGACGGTCTTGAGTGCGGTCTACAGCAGGAAGCAGTTTCTTCTTAAAGTGGTTGCAACAGTTGAATAAGCAGCAGGTCGAGCGGTCTGTGGTTGCGGGCTGACAGGTGCGGTCTGCTCTATTCGTGCGGTCTCAGGAGTTAACCGCACGGCTTGTCTGTTCGTGCGGTCTGGCGATCTCAGTTTGTCAGATCATCAACAACTTGTAGTTTTGTGTTTTGTGCTTCTCTCCTCCGTGATTCTTATGAATCATGTCTCGCCATGTATACCTCAATGTAAAGAGATAGTTAATGCCAAAGCACTATTCAGTCTTCCCATTGTCATTGTGTTGCTACACTTGTGGAAAGTTTATGATGTGTTTCGCATTTTTTACTTCAACTACGGACCTCAAATTTTTTAACCGTAGGCTCACTTAGTGGTAAGATGGAAAGTTTCAAAAGGTTATCCCCATGCAGACCCACTGACTAGGCTCCCATCTAGCTGGCCGGGTCTTAGGCTTAATTGGTGGCAGATTTCAATGGTTGCCCCGAGCAGACCCGCTAACTAGGCTCACACCTAGCTGGCAGGGCCGTAGGCTCACTCGGTGGCAGGATGAAATGTTTCAAAAGGTTATCCATGAGCACACCCGCTGACCAGGCTCTCACCTTGCTGATAGGGTCGTAGGCTCACTCGGTGCCAGGATGGAAAGTTTCAAAAGGTTAGCCTCGAGCAAACCCTCTAACCAGGCTCCCATCTAGCTGGCAGGCCGTAGGCTCACTCGGTGGCTGTTTTCAAAGGTTGGCCCCAAGCAGGCCCACTAACCAGGCTCTCACCTAGCTGGTAGGGCCATAGGATCACTCGCTTGAGACTCACAAGGAAGGCAAGGTAAGAAAGGACAATCCAAGAAAGGAAAGATCGACACGAGGTAAGTCTCTCAATATGAGGTATGCGAATGATGTCCATTAATAAAGACACTCACCGGCGAATGGTAGCCATCGGGAAGGACATTCGTCGGCGGGTGGGGTCAATTGAAAAGGGTACTCGCTTGGAGAATTTAACAAGGGGTATCAGCCAACACCAAGGGATACAAGAATCGCGCGGGGCGATGTGGGCTCTCGGCGTAGTTACGCTCCCGGTAGAAATCAATACAACAACCTAAGTGCTAAAAGGGCATGAACATGTGCGAAGGGGTTGTGACCATGTGGCATGCCTATGAGGCGAGAATGTCTTGGTCACAGCCTAGGACTAATGACCGGCTGTACAAGAATAAGCGAGGGATGCGCTAGTACATGGGCGAGAGAGCGAAAGCATGAACAAATAGCAAGGCATACATCGGAGAGACACGCGAATGAGTTGCAATTATATGGCGCACCTATGAGACGAGAGTGCCTAGATCACGACCTAGGGCTAAGGGTCACTGGTACGCGAGTGAGCAAGTGATATGTGAACATGTATGCGAAAGCACAAGAAAATGGCGAGCGGCATACGAACGCATGAACTATCAACAAATAATAGCAAGTAATGCTGAGAAAAAATAATCACAGTCCGAGAAACATAACTCTTTCATTTCATTCATCTTTAAAAGGGTTTACAAATAAGAGGGAAGGTCTCGCATTACAACAAAGAAAGAATTAAAAGGCAGGTCTTCATGGGGCATTGCTGGACTTCCCGCTGGAGGATCTGCTGCTCACGTCCAAAGGGCGGAGACCGCCAAGCTCCAGCCGAAGGTCGGATTCGTCGTCCGGGGCATTCGCCTTACTAAATAGCTCGGGCAGCACATGACAAGCCGTGATCCTCTCGCCCTCTTCCTTTAGGAGCCCAGTGCTCCAAAGAACCCGCATCGTGTGTTTCTCTGCTCCCTGGGCAGTCTCCTACATCAGTTCTTCAATCTCAGAGTGGGAGTAGAAATGCCGAATGTCCTCCACGGGAGGTGACTAAATAATGACGTTTTGCAGCTGCTGGTTTTCGGCCTATAACCCCTTGAGCTGGCCTTCGAGGGTGTCCACTCGCACCTGCAAGATGTCAGAGTTGGCTATGTCCTACAAGTGATGAAAATGTTAGCACCAGGGCGAAAAAGAAGGGAAGTGTGAAAGCTTAGGTCACTGCAAGGTCGTACTTACCACTCGGGGTGGGTGGCTGGCGAGAAGGGCTTTGGCGGTTGCCAGCTGCTGCTTCAGGGCCACGACCATAGCAGAAGCGAGCCCGCGCATCCTCTCAACCCTAGTGAGGTTCCGCACAAGGGTAATACTATGGTGCAAGGACATATGCGCGAGCTCAAGTGCTCGCAACTATGCCCGCGCGGTCTCATGCGCGAGCGTCTGGGTGGACACGGCGTTGTAGACCATGGCATCCTCCCATCTGTAAAGTGCAAAGGATTGGCCATTGGCCCATCCGCTGGTGGTCTCCTACTCCATCCAGGTCAGAAGGAGGGAGGATATGGAGACCCAGTTGGCCTTTCGGTCCCACTGGATAGGGGCTCGCCTACTTCATCCACGTATTTATCGCCCAGGGTAAAGTTTCGATGCCCTCTCGGCGATGGTCCTGAGGAAGACCCCGCCAATGCATTAGAGGTCTTAAACAGCGTGTCCATCGTGACCAGGGAACTCGACTCAGGGGTCTCGGCGGCGACTGACTTTCCCTTGGTGGTTGAAGAAGGCTTGGACCGCTTGGCAGGGGAGCTGGTTGCCGTGTCGGGCTTCCGCTTCTGTCCGCTGGGCTTTGAGGTAGCTGGATCTTTGTGGCAGGCTTCGGCAATGGACCGTGCAAGAGTAAGGGCGGTGTCAGGGGAGGTCTCCATGCCCATATTTGGCGCTGGAGGGGGAGGTCTCGAATCCCTGCATTAGGTGAATAAAGTAAGAAAAGAAAGAAAGCAAAGGAAATTAAGCGGGAGCTAGGGTCAAAATAGTTTGCCTTACCCTCTCCCGACAGGACGGGATGGAGCGAATTGACTTGCTTCCGCAGGTAAACAACATCCATGCCGTGAATTTGGATGAACAGGTGGAGCTTGGCCTCATAGCCCACAGAGTAAGAGGCCTATAGGTCGATTCATCCTCCTGTACGTGCGCAAGGTGGGTGTTGCCGAAGATCCCGGTCATGAAGATGAACCGCCGAACCCAGTCATGGTTCTTGTTGGCGGTACTGGTGACCTTGAGCGGGCTCTGGATGGAGAAGAAGGCCACCACGCCCTTCGCCAGGAAGTTGAAGAGCTTAAGGAAGACGGGGAGGGAGAATTCGATCCCATCCTCCCGCAGGTAGGATGAGAATGCTACCAGCATTGCGATGGAGTTGGGGGTTCAGCTGCACGGGAACTACGCCAAAGTAGTGGAAGATCTGGTGTAGCTTGGGACAGAGGGGGAGGCAGAGTCCCACCTCAAAGTGTTCTAGGTGGGAACTGGTTGATGTGGTCGCGATCCCTGGGACGGAGTGCAACGAACCCCGACGGGACATAGTTCGCGATCGCCAGGATAAAATCCTCTTCGGACAGATCGCATGTGGCAAAATCATGGTTGGTGAATGCTTGGGCACACCCGACCCTCCCATTAGACTCGACCGCCATCTCGCGAAAGAAAGGTTGCAGAAGAAATCTAGAGAGATGTGCGAGTGCGAGTGCGAAAGCAAGGAAGAGAGAAGGACTGAAAGTGATAAATGCGGTTGGTGGGGCTGCCTATTTATTGAAAATAGGGAAATTAAGAGCTTCTCGAGGGGTGGGGGTGAGGATTACAATCGTACTACCTCCGATGCCTTAGGATTTGAGCTAGCCCCACCTTTGTCCCACTCGTCGGTGAGTGGCAAGGGTCATGCGCAGAGTTCTGCTGAAGGGAGAAAGCAATATAAAGCAAAGAAAGATCAAAGCATTGAGCTCACCACTCGGCAAAGCAAAAAGAAAATTATGCGTAATAGAAACACGATTAACGTTTAAAAATACAGGATTGTTTACATTGCATGACCAATCTCAGCATGCATTACAGAAATAAATTCACTGTGTGGGGTAATGGGATATTGGGGGTGAGTGCCGGTAGGCTCAGTATTGAATCCATTTCCATAGACTCCGACCTCGCCTCCCCGTCCTCGGTGGAACTCGCAGGTAGTAATATGCGCTTACAACTGTGAGCTCTTGGTTGAACAAGCACTTCTGATCCCTAGCCCGCGTGATGTGCCTCCCGGGGAAGTCCCCTCACACCCGCCTCCCTGCCGCTCCATCTCGCCCATTAGATGCAAGTAATCCTACTCGAGGGCGCTCAACCTATTCTCGAAGGCCATCTGGTGCCCATCCGTCTGGCTGGCTAGGTCTCGCTCCATACAGATCAGCTTGCCGAGGACCACTGTCATCCTTTCCTTCATCAACCTGGGATCGGCAGGATCTCCGAGAAAGTCCAAAAGGTCACTGGGGGAATGGGGCGTTGATATCACCTCATCCTCGAACCGAGGGTCCATCGGCGAGGCCTCCCGGTATCCCGCAGGAGCGAAGGTTAGACAGTCTTCTCTAGTTGCTCGTGAGTAAACACGAGGAGAATAAAAAACTAACCTGGTACATATTCTTCAACGGGGGGTGGGGGGGGGGGGGGGGGGGGCAAGAGGAGCTAGGTTGCCCTGCAAATGGTTGGCTGGGGAGATGGAGCGATTTCCCCTTGCCAGGACGAGAGAGAATCTGGTTGGCGGCGGAAGTAGTGGCTATGTTGGCGGCAGGGGAATGGCGGTTGAGGTCCCTCCCATTCGAGTGCTCTGGCACCTACACCGGAAGAGTGGAGATGGTCTCGCGGGCTTCAGTGCTGCTTGGAGCCAAGGATAGCCCCGTGGTTCCGAATGTGGGGGCTCTAGGAGACAGAGTAAGAAAGAAGATGAGGTGATAAGGCAGGCGTGCAAGCAACAAGCAACTTACTGATCTCTTGCAGGCTCCCTCCGAGAGTGCAGGGAGGGGAGGAACGTCTTTGACAACAGGTGGGAGCACATCAGCACCCACCAGGGTGGTCTTAGGGTCGCCTTCAGTCCCCGGTGTGTCCTGCGAGTGACTTTGAATATTGAGGAAGCACAACCCAACATCAACCATAACAAGCTAGATCATATTACCTCTACAATGTTGTCATGAGGGTTGCAAGAAGCGGGGGGGGGGGGGGGGGGGGGGGGGGGGAGGGAGTCCCTGAAGATGACTCATTCGTCAAAGGGTCCCACCGAACCGCCTTGGCCTTCCTTGATTGATAGGGTAGGACTGGGTCCCTCTTCATCGAGAGTCAGGGGGCATATCGAGCGTACTTGGTGGTGTTCTCCTTCTACGCAGCAGCGAGACACTCCAGTAGACTTTGCGAGAGGGGTCTCGGGGAAGGCCTCATGGACTTCATTGAGATGGCGAGAGCTCAGAGGTGAGAAGGAGAAACAACAATTGGAAAACATACACCCTCAAGGCAGCAGCCTAAGGTATATATATAGAAGAAGGGTGGGGCCCACCCAAAAAATTCCCTCCAGGTTAGCAAGCACTCACCAAATACTAGTGGTTGGACTTTTCTTTCTGAGTGTCGAACTCACTCGCAAAGAGCAGGAATTGTGTACAACCCCATATTCGTTGTGTGGGTCCCCGGGTCCCAAAGGGTCAAAGGGCATGCAAGGTAGGTCAAGAAGAGCACTCAACCAAGTCAGGAGAGGCAGGAGAGCATCAGCGCGAGTCCGAGACTTATCCGCAAGGCACTCGCTTGCTTTGGAGTGCGAATGCGCAAGAGGCCGGGCGAGTGAGGGAGGAACCCCACTCGCAAAGTGATCTAGTATCAAACGAGTGGTGCCCCTTCGGATCACTTCCCAGCAGAACTCAGAGAGCACAGTGTGTGAGAAGTCTGGCGAGTGGTGCCTTCGCGAACCACTCGCACAGAAGGCTTTAGTGAGGAAATTACCTAAATACCCTTTATGGGCTGCCAATAGCCTCTCAGAACAGCGAAGTTAGACTATTAGCAGACCTATTTGGGGTGCGATTAGTGAAACTAAAAGGCGGGCTTATGCTATTTGCAGACCAGTCCAGAAAATCTATAAATAGACCGTTAAGGGCACCTTGGAGGGGATCGGATCTTCTTTGGCTCTCTCCTCCTAGTTAGTTTTGGTTGGCTCGTATTGCCCTCCAAGGTGCCTGGTTGAGCATTAGTTTGGGAGGGGAAGTTCTCTAAGATCTTCAGGGTGTGTGGGGGGACCTCCTCGCTACAGCTTTGGGTCTATTCGTTTTTCTTCATTCACAGTCAAGAGTCCAAGTGAGGGAGAAGTAGGTGTAGGATACACGCCCTGTGGGTCCGAACACAAGAGACCGATTGACGGTTTCAACAGGAGCACCCACTAAGGTTCAATCCATACCGTGGTATAGGACGTGCAATCAGGATGACTCTCACTCCACCCAGAGTTCTGCTTCCACTGATTCATCTGATGATCCAGTGGATGTGAGCACTGATGAAGTCATCATTGTTGATTAGCCTTTCATGTCTTGTTATTTAATCAGGGCACATGTAGCCCTATATTTCCCTATTTTGGTACATTGAGGTTTGAGATATTTGTGGTTGCTTTGTGACATTGATTATGCTAGTATATTTCATGTTTCTTAATTCCACTATACTTTAGTGCATGTATACTATGATGGGTGTGTGAATTGTAGGATGTATGCTTTTTGATCCTTTTTCTAGTTTCAGCAAGATTATAAAAATGCAAGCACATAAATCACACAATGATTAATAAAGGTTCCCCTAGAATGCCTTGGGTAGTCCTCTCTCCACGCCACCTATCTACTAATGTGCTATACTAGGTAAACTCCTCCAAATCTCAGTCTTCTTCTACAAGATTACACTTAGGCGACGAAGGCCCTACCTCAATTAATGCAAAAATTGATCTACACTAAGATCTTTTCTAAGACCCTACACTCAGATTCCCAAAGGAATCCTACAACAAACTCAGATTCTCACAAGAATCCTACCACTCAGATCCAAAGGATCCTAAAGCTCAGGCTCCAAGAGCGCTGCAACACAGGATTACACCAAAATCTATACAATTCAGATCTCAAAAGGTCATATAGCAATAATTTATAAATTCACAATTTGCAATATAATTTAGACTCAAAAGATGATTATGTGAATAAACTTGAGTCTTCTGTAGAGGCACAACAGAGAGGCTTCTTCTTCCTTGATCAGATCACATAAATAATCTTCTTGATGAATATGATCATGATTAAATAAGCTTTCTTGCAGAATAAAGACTTCTTACTCAGATAGATAATCTTTAGGGAGAATTTGAATTGCCAAGTAATATTTGAGCAATATGATGAATCAGATCTTGATTGTACAGGCTCTAAAGTTCTTGCATGAATACTGGAGAACAAACAGTAGCAACACCTTACGGTTCTTCCTTGAGAAATTTAGCTGCTCCCTCCAATGGATTTTCGTTCTCGTTCAGGTCGCAGATGATTTGCAAAAGCTTAAGATAGAATGTAAAAATGAAAATCTTAATTAATTCTAAATTGTGAGCCCTCAAGGACTTTTTATAGAAAACATCTACCAACGACTAAGAATCAAGAAAGATTTATTTAATTAAGACCTTTTAGAAGAAATCCTCTGATTGGCGCATCAGATGGTGGATTTCAAATTAAAATTTAAGCTAAGGCATAACTCCCAACATTATTCCCAACTTTCTTACTTGAAATTTAAGCTAAGGCATAATTTTCGGCTTTCTCCCCGTGCCTTACATATATAGAAGTATTCTGGATGATATACTCTTCTAGACGATACAAGCTGTCTGGATAATATAAGCCTTCTGGACGATATATGCCTTCTGGACGAAACATGCCTTCTGAACGATACATGCCTTCTGGATGATATAAGCCTTATAGATGATACAGGCCTTCTGGGGTGATATAACTCTTCTAAATGACACAACTCTTCTAGACGACACATCTCTTCTAGATGACACAGCTCTTCTAGATGACATTGAACTTAGCCAATATTAAGAGATAAATCATATTTGGTTGATGTAGCTATGGTCAAGCCGACATAAAATTTTGTCATCGAGATCGTCTAGCTGATACAGCAGTGGTCTAGATGACATATAATCCTTGTCATCTAGATCATCTAGCCAATATTTTCCTTAGCCAATTTTAGACTTAATCCAACCTATTGGCTATCTCTGCAGCTTCATTTCCAGACCTTTTCCAAATGACTTTTCCTTGATAGTGACAAGTCTAATATAGTGTTAGGGCATAAGTCAACATGTGTTTTGCACCATGAGGGATTACATAGGCAAAACACTATTTGAGTGACCATAAGCCTAACCCTACATTAGCCATGCACATTTGTTATACCTGTCACATTAAAACTAGAATAGAGCATCAAATACATGATGTATTTATTGTTATCCCGAGGGCTTCTTCAAATCAGGAATCTTATGGTCAATATTCCCAACAATCTCCCTCTATTTGAAGATGCTAGAACCTCATATATCAATAGTCACATAAGCATTATTATAAACAAATTTGATACAGGCATAAGGTAAACATTCTATTATATACTAAATTCAGAACAATGTTTACATTAGAGATATTATTTAAAACATCATTAACCCAAGAGTGTCAACTTTCCATTATCTTTTCTTGACCCTTAATCACTATATCCAGTAGCTTTCCTCATTTGTCTTCCAAAGTAGCCCAGTGTCTTAGGAATGTATTTTGGAGGAGGAGGAGGAGGTCCATTAGGATATTTTCTCATGTGAATCCTCCTCTTCACCTCTTGCTGTTCATGCTTATTCCATTCCACAGATCCATAAAACCTTGATGTATATTTACCTTGACAATCAAATTGATTCCATGGGTTAAAGATTATGGACTTGGGTTTTGGACTCCACTCTTCATAGCTGGGGTCCTTCTGAATTTCTTCATTTCTCTTCTTTCTGGCCAACATCTCTTCAGGTGTCACTACTTTCGTTTTATGAGATGATTCTACAGGATGAGGACTGTCAGAGAAGTGATCAACTTGGGGTTGATGATATGCAAGTTTTGAATCTTAATTCAGCTGGGGTAGATTCAAGGAAAGCCTTATTGCATTTGAGACACAAATAGCCTGGTCAGCACCATGATTTATATTCACTTCCTCCCCCTTTCCGACTTCTTTATATACATGCTGGCAATGGTTGCCCTGAAGGTCAGATATTTTATTTCTGAGCTTGTTCACGCCTTAATCTCTTGGACAATGAAAGCTATTTCTTCTGGCTCATTCAACACTTTGCTAACATCTTGAGGAATACTTTCAATAATTTTCTTTATAATTATATTTACAACTTCTATAACAGCTACATTTTGGGCAGAGCTTTCATGTTGAAACTCTTCTCAATTCCAGCTACCTTCTCCATTTCAGCACTTTTCTCAACTTCATCATTCTTCTCTACTTCAACTTCTTTCTCTATCTCAATATCCTTCTCCACTTAATTATCTTCTCAACTTCATCATTCTTCTCATCTTCAACACCACCTTGGGCATCTCCATGGGTGCTGATGTTTCCACATCTTTTAGAGAAACATGTTGTTCAGATTGCTCCCCCTCAATATGACTGGGACGGGTGCTAGAGATTGCCACTATTTTCTTTCTCTTCCTTTCTTTCTTCTTAGAACTTTCTCCTTAGCATTTTCCAGACTTGGGGAAACGCTTCTCTCACCTCTCTAGATTTGTAGTCTATCTTCTTCTAATAATGCAGAGGGGTCCCTTGTGAATCATCAAGTTTATCACCTAAGATCTTGAGCAGATACAAGGAGATGATTCTCCCCTTATTTAGGGCACTCAAGCAGATACTCTAGGGTTTATGATGTTTTTAATTCCTAATGTCTACAATGATTCTAATTATAGTATATATTAAGAATATAAAGAGGCGGGCACCTAATTTGGCGATAATTTTGAGAAAATATTATTAATAAAGATCTAATTTTTGTGTGCCAATAGCCAAAAATTGCATCAAAACGATATTTTTCCGCGTCGTCTGGACCTTCTCGACGATATTTTCTGTACCGTATAGACCTTCTCAACGACATTTTCTATACTTACTAGAAATTCTGTACACTTCCAGAAAATGGTTAGACAACATTTGTATTGACCAGATCTCTGATGTTTACACCAATAAGTCTTTTAAATGAGAAAGCTTAATTAACATAATTCTATGAGAAATATATCAATTCATATTAAGCATACCAAGCTCAATTTTGAATTGATTGAATTTTGCTTCATCCAGGGGGTAGTGAAGATGTCAGCCACTTGCTTGTCTGTTGGTACATATTCCATGCAAATGTCTTCTTTCTCCACATGCTCCCTAATGAACTGATATCTGATCTCTATATACTTGGACCTGCTGCGTGTCACTAGAATATTGGCAATTAAGATAACACTTAAGGAATCACCATATAATGAGGTCTTCCATATTTGAAGGTTGTAATCCTCTAGCAGATGTTCAATCCAAAGCAATTGAGCACAACAACTCCGAACAGAGATGTACTATGACTCTGTAGTTGAGATTGTAACACTTGTTTGTTTTTTTACTACTCCATAAGGTTAGTCTTCTTCTAAGGAACTGACATGTCCCTAAACTGTTTTTCCTATATTCCTAGCATCCTACAAAATCTGCATCTGAAAAGTATGTTAGCTCAAAATTATTTCTCATAGGGTACCATAAGCCAAGATTAGGTGCACCCTTGAGGTATCTCAAAATCCTCTTAGTAGTGAGTTTCCTTGGAGTTAACTTGATATCTGACACAAACACATGTATCAAACATAATGTCTGGTCTACTAGCAATTATGTAGAGTAGAGTTCCAATGATGCATCTGTACATGGTCTCATCAAAATGTTTCCCTTTCTCATCCTTGTCCGGAGACACATTGGAGCACATTGGAGCCCTCACTAAGGTTGCACTCTCCATTCCAGACTTCTTTATGAGCTCTTTTGTGAACTTGGTTTGAGAGATGAATATCCCATCCTCAGATTACTTCACTTGGAGACCTAATAAGTATTTCATCTCTCCCATGCTGCTTATTTCAAACTTCCCTTGCATAAGGTTGACAAACCTCTTACAAAGGTGATCATCTGTTGATCCAAAGATTATGTCATCAACATATATCTGGACCAATAAAGTCTTTCCTTTAACTTCCCTTAGGAATTATGTCTTATCTATCTTTCCTCTTGAAAACTTGTTTTCAATGAGAAAGGTATATAGAGTCTCATACCAAGCTCTAAGTGCTTGCTTAAGATCATATAAGGCTTTCTTAAGATAGTAAACATGATTGGGATAAGTTGAATTTACAAAACATGGGGATTGTTCTACAAACACTTCCTCTTTCAAATCTCCATTGAGGAAGGCATACTTCACATCCATTTGATATACCTTGAAGACTTTGTGAGCTCCATATGCTAGAAAAAACCTGATGAACTCAAATCTTGCCACTGGTACAAAAGTTTGGTCAAAGTATATGCCTTCTTCTTGTCTATAGCCTTTTACAAGCAACCTTGCTTTACTCTTGATAATCACTCCTTGTTTATCCCTCTTATTTCTGAACACCCACTTAGTTCCAATTATGTTGTGGTCTTGGGGTCTGGGAACCAAATGCTAGACTTTGCATCATTGGAATTGGTTTAATTACTCTTGCATAGCCATGGTCCTGAATGGATCTAAGATGTCTTCTTCAAACTTCTTTGGCTCCACCTGTGAGAGGAAGCTCAATTAGAGTGCTTCATTAATTGTGCCACTCCTTGCTTGAATTCCTTGGTTAATGTCCACAATGATTTGATCATGTGGGTGGTCTTTGTGGAACTTGGTGGTAATATCCAATCTTCATTCCTTTCATGTACTACTTCTTTTGTGCACTGGATGACTTCCACTTCAGGTTTTGTCTTTTGTTCTTCGGCTTCTTCAATACTGATAGAATCAAATGAGATCACTTCTTGTACTTCTTCAATATCAGCTATCTTTAAATCCTTAAGCTTGGAGCTTATACCTGCAACTGGACATCTTTGAGAATCCTTAAGCAATATGTTAAATTCATCAAAGACCATATGTATTGATTCTTCAACCAATTTAGATTTAGGATTATAAATCCTATAAGCTTTGTTATGATGGTTGTACCCAACAAAAATGTCTTCATAGGATTTCTCAGCAAACTTGGTTAGGTAGTGCTCTCCATTGTTTAACACATAAGACATACTTCCAAAGATTTTGAAGTAGGACAAGGTTGGTTTTCAGCCTTTCAGAAGCTCATAGGGCATCTTATTGTGATTCATGTTGATTAAAGCTCTATTTTGCACATGACAGGCTGTGTTGACTGCCTCAGCACAAAAATATTCTGGTAGTGAGGAGTCACTTAACATAGTTCTACTAACTTTAATAAGGATTCTATTCTTTATCTCTACAACTTCATTTTATTGTGGAGTTCTTGGAGTGGAAAACTCCTGAAAGATACCTGAACTTTCACAGAGCTTGGACATAGCACATAATTGAAATTATGTTCCAAGGTCACTTCTGATTTTAACCACAGTGCAATTCATTTCATTCTGGATTTGGTTGACAAAGATAATGAAGGTGTCTAGTGTATTTGAATTTTGTTTTAAAAAAGAACACTCATGCAAACCTAGAGAAATCATCAATAATCACAAGAGTATAGACTTTTCTCCCTAAGATGTAAATTGACATGGGACCAAACAAGTCTATGTGCATCAAGTGTAAACACCTAGTGGAATACTTAACAGCAATTATCTTGATGTAAACCTTTGTTTGCTTGCCCATTTGGCATGCATGACAAGGGATTTCTTGAGCACAATTCAACATGGGACCTTCCCTAACTAAGTTTTCTGATAGAAGTTAATTATTTATTTTATAGTTAATATGAGTCAGTCTCTTGTGTCATTGCACACATAAAGATGCTCTATTCTTAGCTATAAGACAAATTGGAGAATTTGAACATAAGAAATTAAGGCAGTAAATATTTCCACTCCCAGTGCTAGAGAAAATAATTTCTATGTCTTCAGATTTCTTGATTAGACACATATCCTTGTCAAACTCAATCGCATATGTTGGAACAACCCTATTACTGATTTGGGCTAGGATCACTATCTGCTGATTAGGACTAAGTTGACCCCAATGTATAGTCCAAAGGGTCAAGGTTTTAGGCTGATAGAACAAAGGAAAAGATTCAGTTTCTGCGTTCGAAGAACTCCTATCTGCGTTCGACAAACTCCATCCTGCGTTCGATGAACGTCTTGCATTCTGCATTCGACGAATGGCTTGCTTCAATCTAAGCATTTCGGCGGCTCAGCGGTTCTGCGTTCGACGACCTCATTCTACGTTCGACGAACTGCTCTCTGCGTTCGACGAAATTGCTCAGTCTCAGCGGTCGACGATTTTATCCAATCTCAGCGGTCGACGAATTTGCTCAGTTCAATGGTCAAAGATTTTGCCAACTCATTCTGCGTTCGACGAACTCCTCTTAGCGTTCGACGAAATCAGCTATGTGTTCGAAGAATAAGTATCAGATGTTCAGATCGATGAAAGTTCTTCTCAGCTCAACTAATTCAATTCTTCCAGCCAGATTAAGTTGAGATCGATGAACTCAACATTGCGTTCGATGAAATATGTTGAGATCGACGAAAATTCTCTTCAACAGAATTATTCCAGAAGATCATTTATATTATTCTCTTCAGTTCGACGAACCTTATTCTGCATTCGACGAACTCAGCTCTTTCAGCAACGGCTCTATTATATCAGATAAGTCAAGGATTATATCCTTCCTTTTTATATTATTCCTTTCCATTATCTTCCCGAGAAAATAGTCGTTGACATATAGCTGAAAAGGACATTTCATGAAAAAGGAAAAAGATAAACGGCGTATCAGATTTACAGTTTCCAGGATATCTCTTTCAGAATAATTTTACTTAAATTAAGGGATTTGAATTTTAAATCTGCCAAAGATTTCAAAAGGGAATAAAGAAAGAAAATATACAGATACAGTATCAGAATATACAGCTATCACAACATTATTACATGATATCTAAAAAACTGGAAAAAGAAAGAGGAAGAAGAAAGCTGTCGAGAGAAAAAATATACAGGAAGAAGAAAGAAAAAGCTAACACATCTTCATCTTCTCAAGCAGCACTCTCATTCTCTGAGAACAACATCATCAAGATCAAATCTCTCAGATCTCTGCTGCTAGTTTACAAATCTTTTAAGAGCAACAAACAATCTGAAGAACTTCTGTTTATCAGATTTATCAGCTATCAAGAAGATAAAGGAAGATCTATTTTCAAGTGAAAGCTCCAGCCATCTACTGTCAAACAAATTTCAATCAGACAGAGGAGCTTTACAACAACATTCCACTAGAGTCTTCTCTCAGAATAATGACAGAGAAGAACATTCAAAACCCTTCTTATCCCATCTTATACAGGGTTATAACTCCCTTTAAAAGTTAACCCATTGGTGGCAGGGCACCTGAACAAAAGCCTGTGGTTTGGTTAGAGCACCTGATCAAAAGCTCCTTGGTGTGTGGACACCAGATCAAAAACCCCTTGGTGATAGGGCACCTGATCAAAAACCTAGTGGAATCCTACCAAGTGTGGTAGAAGAGTAGACGTACCCAGGTTTATTGGGGAACTACTATAAAAATCCTTGTGTCCTCTGTGTTGTGATTTTTTGTGTGCTGTGCTGTGTGCTGTGCCTTCTTTGTGTTTGTTTTTATTACTCAATACACATATAAGTATCACTACTTTAATTCCACTATAAAATTAAGTAAAAAGTTTTAATACTCTATTCACCCCCCCCCCCCTCTAGAGTAAATCTAAGATCTAACCTCACTTTCAATTGGTATCAAAGCGTGGTTGATTATATCAATCAATTTCAATTGATATCCATTTGACTTTCAATTTGAATCTTTAGGGTTGTTGATTCTTTACAGGCTAACACCTGAATCATAAAGATCAATTAGATCTTAAATTTATTTTAGAGTTTTCTTTTTATAAAAACTCATGGCACAGAACAAAGAATATTCTAGCACAAGACCTCCTATGTGCAATCTCAGTAAGTTTGCACTATGGAAGGCAAGGATTAGATTGTACATGAATTCTATTGACGAAGAATTTTTTAATGTTATTTTGACAGGGCCTCCAACACCTCCAGCAATAACAAGTGTTGAAGCACCAGTAAACAACAATGCTGTTCCACCACCTGAATGGACAGAAGCACAGAAGAAGCAGAGAAGTCCAGATTGTTAGATCTTGAGGCGCTCTTAGAGAGGGGGGGTGAATAAGGGTTTTAAAAAACTTTAATATTTAATAGAAAACTTTTGATATTTTATGTTGAAGTAAGTTAAATCAAGAGTAAAGAGATTGGAATAATGAAATCAATTTTATTCAACATGAAAAGGCATGATTATCATTAATAAACTTGATTACAAAATTTGATTTCAATGACGCTAGAAATCAAAGCAAATAATGAAAGACTCTTTTCATTTTTTATACCAACTCGTATCCCCACGAACCAGTTGTCTTTAGCCGATCTCTCCCCAGATATGGCCTCAAGATGCTCTAGCCAATCTATCACCAGAAAGGCCTCGAGCACCCCCTAGATCTACTCCCTAGACCTAGTCGCCAACACAAGGCGAATTCCTCCCTAAGTCCTACCTAGACCTAGTCGCCGTGTGGAAAATTCACGAACCGATTACAAAGATGAAATAAAGGAAAAATACAAAATACAAATATAAAACTCCCTATGAGGTAATCTGAAGGAGACGCCGAAGATTCGCTGAAGATTGTTGAAGTCCAAGCGTGCGTTAGTTCGCATTGAGTTAGCGTGTTGATCCAAGCCTCCTTTGATTCCTCCTTTTGAAATATGAGTGGGAGATGTGTTTGTCTGGAAATACGGCCCTCACAAAGTTTCTGAAGTGCTGGAATAGGGCTCTTGGCATTCAGTCGTAAGAGACGTCGAAATCATCCAATTTATAGACTTTGAGCTAACGCCGGCGTTAAGTGCTAATGCCTGGCGTTGACCATATATAGCAATATATTAATGGCTCGGATCTTCAGAAGAGGAAGGAGATTCTGCACTTTAGGAAATGTTTATTTTAGGCAATATCAACGCCGGCATTAAGGCTAACGCGGGGCGTTGGGCAAATCATACCTAAAGATCCTCCTGCAATCATGGCTGCTTTCTACTTGCCAAATTTGTGGACCGGATAGCTCCCAGCGTTAATACTAATGCCTGGCATTGAGATTCTTTCTTTAATCAAATGGCACGCCATTTCGTCGAACAACATCTTCTTTCATCAACCACAATTTTGTCGAACGCCAGATCGTCGAACGCAGTTTCTATTTCGTTGAACGCAGCTTCCATTCTCAGCAGTTTCATTTCGTAGATCGCAAGTTCGTCGAACACATCTTTCAGTTCATCAAACGCAGCTTCCGTTCTCAGCGGGTTCATTTTGTCGATCGCTAGTTCGTCGAACGCATCTTCCGTTCTCAATGGGTTCATTTCGTCGATCGCCAGTTCGTCGAATGCAGTTTTCAGTTTGTCGAACGCCACTTCCATTCTCAGCGGGTTCATTTTGTCGATCGCCAGTTCGTCGAATGCAACTTTCAGTTAGCGCTAACGCCCAATGTAAGCTTAATGCCTGGCGTTAAGTAGCTTTCAATCCTTCAGCTAGTGGTTAGTGCCAGACCATTGTTTCAGCAACCTGGTGTCATAACTGTCCAAACCTGCATGCTAAAACCACAATGGCAACCAGATCAAATACAAGTAGGATTTGTTATTCTTAAATCAAAGGGATACGGAAAACCATGTTCCAACAATCCCCCCCTTTTGATAATAACAAATCCAATACAGATAAATCAGATTCATATATAAAGAATTTGTGTTTTTATAAAGATATATGACACTCAGTAATTATAAGATAATGATAAAAATTTTAGATCATTTAAAAGTGCCCCCCCCCCCTACACAAATGCTCCCCCTTAGTGTATACTCCCATATACTAAATACATGCTCCCCCTTAATCTAGTGAATCCTACTCCATTAATCATTACGATTTATCAATTTATTCTCCCCCTTTGTTATTAGCAAAAGTGGGTGGAGTGAAACAAAACTAGAATAAAGAAGACAAAAGTTGGGACATAATTAAGAGAGGATTAAGAGTTTTGTGAAAACATAAAGTAAGTCATGATCGAGCTAAGGGAGAGAGCAGCATGGCGGAAAAATGTATAATAAGCGTGAAAAAACATCATTCCATGATTTTACCAAAAGAATTCTACCACTTGTTTTTCAAATTAATTTTTAAGAAGAATATTATTTGTTTGTACCACTTGTTAAAAGAGATGCAAAATTGTTTGACAAGTACAAGTGAAAGACAAATCCTTAGAAATAAGCATGAGAACACATGGTAAACAAAATACATGACTAGATAGAGAAATGCGGGAAAACAAAAACAAAACAAATAAGAGTCGTATTTTTGTTATAGTTTGACCATTCCAACAATATGTCTAGACTCTTCACATTTGAGCATTTAACTTTGAAAATTTTCATACCAAATAGGCAAGCATGAATCAACTAAAGAAAACATTGTAGAAATCATGCATTGCAATCTAGTGCTTTTACTTAAGGTTTTAGAGAATTATGTAATTTCGCATTAGGATCCAATTCTCATGAGTAGAAGCTTTATGAAAATCAATGATGTATGCATACGGTGTTTTGATAAAAGTATACAAGTGAAATAATCAAAACACATGACATATGTAATGAAATAGTAACAAAAATATTAAGATTGTAATCTTATAATTACTATCAGGCATCACATCTAGAATAAAATTTCAAAGCATAAAACATAAGTACAACTACCAAGGTGCTTCGACCACACAATGCTCATTAAGACTTATCAGGGAGTGGAGTATTGTTTGGGAGATCACATAAGCATTTTTTTATAAAAGTTATATTTTTAGTGATCCGGTGTACAGATAGAAGTGATAAAATGAAATATGTTTGCACAAGACAATTTACAATTCTTTCCAAGGTGCTCAACCTCACAATGCTCATTAAGACTTATCAGGAGGGTGAGTAGTGCTTGGTGGAGTTATCTTTGGCTTTTTATTTCAGATTTTTATTTTGGGCCGAAGGTCTCAAATTCACTTGTTGTTGCAAACATCTATATTATTGAAACAACACTTCTATATTGTGCATGAAATTTATTTTTAAAAGATGGTGTAGGTAATTTAGACATACAACTTCATATGTTAAAACTATTACACTACACAATCATGCAAGACTAAGATTATGAGCACATGTAGATTACCAAAATAGTGAGTGTATAATTCATTGATTAACATAAAGCATTACTCATACTTAGAGGCACGCTAGGTAATCATACACAATTATCTATAGACTATTTCATTGCACATAAGCAGATTAAGGTCAAGGCATGAAGATAAAACAATGTTTAGGAAATTTGAAATTGAAATTAGACACAGAAGGCAATCTTTAAGTGTATGCCAAAGACAATTTCGACCTTTTGAAACAAAAATAACTAAAATGTTTGCTCTTGTGAAATTTTATAGTCAAACTATAATTTTGTAAAGAGTTAAAGCAAAACAAATGACAAAACATATTTTTGAGCATTTTGAATTATTTGATTTTTTTTTTATATTTTGGAAGGAAACAACAAAATTAATAACAAATTAATTTGAAATCAGACACAAAAAGAATGAGCCAAAATCTTAAGAAAAATATCAGAAAGATACTAGAGAACCCAGAATTTTCATCTGGAGAAAAAGGCTAACGCCTGGCGTTAAGTAGTTAACGCCAAAATAGAACACTATTTTTTTGAGATTTTTGAATTTTTTTTTTCTTTGGAATAGGTAGTATATATATAGACCTTCTTAGTGTAGAAATTTCAAAAAAGTTAGAAATGATTAGAAGGCTATTTAAGCATGTTTTATTTGTTCAAAAATGGTTTTTATATTTTTATTTGGTTTTCATATATTTGTGTTTTACAAGATCATTAGAGTTTAAAAATGATAAGATATGCAAAACACAAAAGAAGCATGTTCGATCAAAACAAGAATGCATGAATAATATAGTCATAATGAGTGCATGCAAAATATACGAAATAGGAATGTCTTAGATAATAATACCCTAAGTATATGCCTACACACTAGCCCCATACTAAGTGACGGATGGGCATGAGGAGCTGCGCGTAGGATGGGGTGTTATCCCATATGCACACACTAGAGAACGCTTAACCTAACACTCTTTCCCCCCAGTGCCTCGCAAGTCACAAAGGCCCACTAGAACCCTTCCCGGTTAAGGACAAGACATGACATAGAGGTTAGGTCATCTAATGCATACAATCCTACGCCCTCGCTATTGTGAGACACATAATGTGGGTGAACGATCATGGACATCCTAAGCATTTTGTACTATGGAAACAATTTAAAGTCACATAGTTATTTTATCTTTCAACTTTTCTACTTTAAGATGGATTCATTATGGCATTAATAAGATATCTAGCACGGATGATAATATTTATTAGTTGATAATGCTAGATATGATGAGTTTGAATGTAGTGTTATCCCATAAGGTTAATTGATATAATGTTGCATGTATTTAACAATAGTGATTCAAATTTTAGACATAGAATAAAGTGATGATTCTAATTGATTTATTCATATAGATATAGAGTTGATTCTATGGTCTAAAAATAAATGTGATACATGAAAAACATAATAGATTCATATAATAATCATGATCACAGACTATATGTTTGGAATGAATAGGATCTTCTGTAGTTATATTTGATGTTTGACATAAAAGATCATATGATTTTGCATATTAATTCATGGTAATTAAGTACACGTAATTAGTTATTCATGATAATGTACATGAGGTATTATTAAAGAAAATTCATATTCAACCTTTTCAAATTATTAAATAGAAACGTTGTAAGGTGAATAGTGAATACAATGAAAAACCCCTTTTTTTAGTTATTTTTGAAAGGTTTTATAAAATTTCTCTTTGGTTTTTGAACACTAAACAAAAACATATATTTTTTGTGATTTTCTAGAATTTTTAAAAATACAAAAAATCAGATACTTGAGCTAGCGCTGGCGTTAGGTCCTAGCGCCTGCATTAGCTCACAGAGAGTGCTTATTTTAATCATATAGCCTAGATTTTCTTCAATTTTGCTTCCGATTTTTCTTAATTATGTTTATGCAATGTAAGGCCTGTCTAATGAAGTAAAGAGACGAGAAGAAATCCCAAAAAAGTTGCGGAAAATAAAATTTTAGTACATGGGTTTCATATTCATTAAAGCTCCATATTCATTGAACCTTAATTCTTGAGTTTTGCACAACCATTTAAGCTTAATTATTATAGGATATGCAAACAAAGAGGATATGATTAATGTTATGCCAAAGTTTGATAGTGTTTCAACTTACAGACCTAGAATGAAGTGAAGATTCTATTCGATTTGATCTTGTTGATATCAAGATGATTCTAAGGTCTAAACTTGACATAAAACACAGTACATACATAATACACCAATATGATATGTAATCATATAATTCAAGCAAAAAAACATATTGATAATTGAGCTTTCTTTTAGATCTTGATCTTTCTTTTAGATCATGTTATTTCTTTAATTTGGTTGATGTGGGCTATAGAGCTTAATAGCCTAATCTTGATTAACATATCTTAGAGCAAATTTATAATTCAATTTTATACGAATACTACATGATATATATATATAGGTAATGAATATAAGAATAATAGATAGGTCATCAAAATAAAATATGATTTTGAATTTTGGTTAATTTGATTTATAAACTCATTAAGTTTTAAGAGATAAGATCATATTTCCTATAATATATAAGATGACCATAACATGATAGCTTAAGAAATAAGAAAACAAAAAAATAGAAGGACATTAAAGCATATCATGAAGTAGAAAAATTTGTATATTTCATTTTTGAAAATATTCTACTTCATGCATTTGGTGATACCTAATGAACAAGTGATTTAGGTATCCAAAGGGGACCAAGTGTGGTGGTTCCTTTGGGTACCCAAATATAACGCGTTTGCTTTTGGGGAGATATGATTGAAAGGGCTCTTTTGATTTGAGTTTGTGTTTCATCTTTTGCTTTGGGTCTCCATTCAAATCTTGGTTTAACATTATTTTTAGTTTTCAAATTTCCATAATCATTTACTTGAATTTTTGGATCAAAAAGGTTTTTGAATTTATAATTTGAAGGAAATTTGTTTGCATTTAATTTTAGGTTGGGAGAAACATGATTTTGTAAATAATGGTGATTTTGACTTTGATTTACAAATACTTTGTGTTTCTTACTCCCATTATTTGTCTTAGTTAAAATATTCATATTCATATTCAACATGCTTTTAGGTATTTCTTGATATTGTGAATTTTTATTTATAAATTTCATACGCAAGTTGATTTTTGTTTTTAATTCATCATTCTTAATTTTTAAATTATGTCTAGCTTTATTATAAGCGATTGTGCTATTTTTCAGAATGGAAACAATTGAATCAATATGATTTTGATAGTTATTTCTATATTCATCAAATGTTTCATCCATCTCTTTAATTTCAATTTTAGTCTTTACACTTAGCACAATCATTTTCCAAAGATGAATTTTCTAAGCATAATCTTTCATTTTGTTCTTTTATAAAAAAAGTTACTTTTCAAGTTCCTTGCAATTTTCTTTTAGATCATTAAATTATATACAAGGTGTACTGTTTTCAACTAAGGAGCCTTGGGTAGAACTATATAAATTAGAATTTGATTTTTCATTAATTTTTGCCTTTAAATTTTTATTTTCTAAGCGCAAATGTTTATTAGCATTTTTTAATTTCTTAATTTTGCGCTTAGTTGTTTGAAGCAATTGTAATGTAGAAATAGAAGTATAGAAAATGGGATTTGATTTCCTTACATTGCTTTCGGGAGAGGCACAATTTGAACATATAGTTTCTTTGACATCTTTTTGGCACTCCTCTTCCGAAGATAGTATTTATACTTCTCTTCCATTTGATGTGTGCTCCATTGATCCATCCCGAGAGGAACTTTCTTGAACTTTTGTGCAAGATTGTATGTTCTCCAAGTCTTGCGTTTGTTCCACACCTGCAAAAGGAGAATCATAAGTTCTTTCAAGAAAATTCTAGATCTCATATGCGGTAGGTAACATATAAATAAGTTTGAAAATATTTTGGTCTAACGCACAGAATATACTATTCATAGATTTTGCATTTAAAACAAATTCGTTTCTAGTTAGTACACTAGATGGCTTTTCAATAGTAATATTTCAAACTTTTTCTTCTAAGCCCTTAAGAAAATTTTTCATTAATATTTTCCACCCTTTATAATTTTTGCCCATAAATAAAGGCGGTGATAATCCTTTTTCATTTATATTAAAATTTTCCCCACTAGTAGAAGCGAGATCATGATCAAGAGACGCCATTATTCCCGGTTGTTAAGCCGATTTTGAATAACCTAGCTCTGATACCACTTGTTGGATCTTGAGGTGCCCTTAGAGGGGGGTGAATTAGGGTTTTAAAAAACTTTAATATTTAATAGAAAACTTTTGATATTTTATGTTGAAGTAAGTTAAATCAAGAGTAAAGAGATTGGAATAATGAAATCAATTTTATTCAACATGAAAAGGCATGATTATCATTAATAAACTTGATTACAAAATTTGATTTCAATGATGCTAGAAATCAAAGCGAATAATGAAGACTCTTTTCATTTTCTATACCGACTCGTATCCCTACGAACCGGTTGGCTTTAGCCGATCTCTCCCCAGATACGGCCTCAAGCCGCTCTAGCCAATCTATCACCAGAAAGGCCTCGAGCACCCCCTAAATCTACTCCATAAACCTAGTCGCAATCACGAGGCGAATTCCTCCCTAAGTCCTACCTAGACCTAGTCGTCGTGTGGCGAATTCACGAACCGATTACAAAGATGAAATAAAGGACAAATACAAAATACAAATATAAAACTCCCTATGAGGTAATCTGAAGGAGACGCCGAAGATTCGCTGAAGATCATTGAAGTCCAAGCGTGCATTCTTCACGTTGAGTTAGCATGTTGATCCAAGCCTCCTTTGATTCCTCCTTTTGAAATATGAGTGGGAGATGTGTTTGTCTGGAAATACGGCCCTCACAAAGTTTCTGAAGTGCTGGAATAGGGCTCTTGGCATTCAGTCGTAAGAGACGTCGAAATCATCCAATTTATAGACTTTGAGCTAACGCCAATGTTAAGTGCTAACACCTGGCGTTGACCATATATAGCAATATATTAATGGCTCGGATCTTCAGAAGAGGAAGGAGATTCTGCACTTTAGAAAATGTTTATTTTAGGCAATATCAACGTCGCCGTTAAGACTAACGTGGGGCGTTGGGCAAATCATTCCTAAAGATCCTCCTGCAATCACGGCCGCTTTCTCCTTGCCAAATTCGTCGACCGGATAACGCCCAACGTTAATACTAATGCCTAGCATTGAGATTCTTTCATTAATCAGACGACACGCCATTTCGTCGAACAACATCTTCTTTCATCGAACGCCAGATCGTCGAATGCAGTTTCTATTTCGTCGAAAGCAGCTTTCGCTCTCAGCAGTTTCATTTCGTCGATCATAAGTTCATCGAACGCAACTTTCAGTTCGTCGAACGCAACTTCCGTTCTCAGCAGGTTCATTTCGTCGATCGCCAGTTCATCGAACGCAGCTTCCGTTCTCAGCGGGTTCATTTCGTCGATCGCCAGTTCATCGAATGCAGCTTTCAGTTCGTCGAACGCAGCTTCCGTTCTCAGCGGGTTCATTTCGTCGATCGCCAGTTCATCGAACGCAGCTTTCAGTTAGCGCTAACGCACATCGTTAAGCTTAACGCCTGGCATTAAGCAGCTTTCAATCCTTCAGTTAGTGGTTAGTGCCAGACCATTGTTTCAGTAACCCGGTGTCATAACTGTCCAAACCTGCATGCAAAAAACACAATGGAAACAAGATCAAATACAAGTAGGATTTGTTATTCTCAAATCAAAGGGATGCGAAAAACCATGTTCCAACACAGATGGCAAGGCAATAAAAATTTTAGCACAAACAATGTCTGATGACATTTTCCAAAGAGTTGTGGAATGCACTTCAGCAAGAGAGATCTGGATCTCACTCAACAACATGGTTGAAGGATCAGCAGATGAAAGAAAGAACAGAAGATCCCACCTTATTTCTCAATATGAGAATTTCAAGAAAGGAGAATCTGAGACAGTAGCTGATATGTATAACAGGCTCAGCCTCATAATCAATGAGCTGAAGACCTTGGACAAAATGATCTCCATCACTGAGATCAATGATAAGATCCTTATGTGCTTTCCCAGCACATGGAGCTCTAGGATCTGGATAATCAAGGAAGCCAGAAGCCTTAATGAGATCTCCACTAAGAGTTTATTAGGCAAACTCAAATCCTATGAGCAACTCATCAAATCCAGGGAAGCTGAGCAATCTACTTCATCTCCAGCATCCAAGAAGGAGAGAAGCCTAGCCTTTCAAGCTGAAGAGGAAGAAAAGGTTCCAAGAGATGAGTAGTTCATGAGCCTTCTAGCCAAAAGGTTCTACAAGATGGCTAAGAAGGACTTCATAATGAAAGATTCCAGATCAAGAGAAAAGCCAAGGTATGACAAATCAAATCCTAATGAAATTATTTGTTATGGCTGCAGGAAACCTGGACACATTCTGCCAGAATATCCAGAGAATCAGAAGAAGGAGAAGAGAAAAGAAAAGGAAGATAGAAGACACTCCAGCAAGTCTTCCTCCCACAAGCACAAGCACAAGGGAAGAGGATTTGTGGCTGAAACTTGGAGTGAAACAGAATCATAATCATCATCCAGTTCTTCTGATGATGAAGAAGAATCAAAGGGGAATGACCAATGCCTGATGGCCATTTATGACTCAAGCAGTGAGTCAGAAAGTGCATCTTCATCCAGCTCTTCTGACGATGAGGATGATGAAGAAGAAAAGAATTTCTGCATGATGGCTTTCAATGCCTCAGCAAACAACTCAGATGAAGAATCAAAATCAAAAGCTGAAAATGATGCTGACTAGGTAATCTCAAATTTTGATTTCAATTCAATTGAATTCAAAGATGAATTCAAAGTTCTTTGCTTAGACTTAATTAAATCTGAGAAGGAAATAATCTCTCTCAGAAATAAGCTTGCTGAAATGGACCAACTTAGTGAAGAAAATGCTATTCTTAAGAAAGAATTGGCTGCTTCAAAAGAACACATTGTTCTCATTGAGAACAAGTTATCTGAAGCTAAGAAATTTAAAGAATCCCTAAATGGGAGAAGTATCAAACTGATGGACATCACAAACACAGTGAATGCCAGATTAAATGGAAAACTGGGCTTAGGTGCATCATCAAGTGAGCCACCACTTATTAAGAAGAACATACTTTCTACACCAATAAAATAAATTTCTGCTAAGGGCAAAGAGGCTGTAGAAGCAAATGAAAACATTTCAGGCAAGGCTGTTAAGAATACAAAAATTCAGCAGAATTCGTCGAACGTAGCTCGACGAAATGAATTCAATTCGTCGAATGGAGATCGATGAACTCTGAAGCCAGAATTCCAGTATATTCATTATTCAAACGGCGCTCGACGAAAGCAATTCACTTCGTCGAACGGCGATTGACAAACTCAGCCCAGTTCGTCGAACGAAAAATATACAGAAAATTTGCAGAATTCTTATTCTTCACATACTTTCAATCCTTTCACTGAATGGATAATTCCTTCAAGGAGATATCATACACAAGGTTATAAGGATCAGCCTGAAATGTCTTTCATTTCAGATTTTTGTGGAAAAGTAAAAGGACCCAAGGTAGTCTGGGTCAAAAACAACTAGTTTATTTTTTCTGTTTTGCAGGTACAAGGCTATCCAAGCAAAAATGAACAATGTATTTGGATACTTGATGTTCAAAGCATATGACAGGAAACAAGGCAAACCTGAGAAACTACAAGGCAAATCTTGGACCCAAGGTGATCTTTGGAGACTCCAATTGTGGACAAACCAAAGGCTATGGACAGATCAAAGTTGGAGCAGTGACCTTCAAGGAGGTAGCCTATGTCAAGGGTCTGAAGCACAACCTCATCAGCATAAGCCAGTTATGTGATGAAGGTTATCAGGTAACTTTCAATAATTCCTTATGTCTTATTACCAATAATAAAAACATTAATGAGTTATCTGGTATAAGACATGGAAATATTTATTTAGTCAATTTTGACTCTGCCAACTCAGATATTTGCTTATTCAATTATATAAGTAAATCAAATGAACTATGGCATAAAAGGCTTGGACACATTAACCTTAGAACTATATCTAAGCTTTCTAAGAACAATCTTGTTAGAGGACTGACTGCCTTCTGGTTCATACAAGAAGGAAGGACTCTGCAGGGCTTGTCAATTAGGTAAGCAAACTAGAAGTAGTTTTAAATCTTTATCCAAGAGTGATTCACCTAGGATTTTGTACTTACTGGATTTGGACCTTTTTGGACCTACTGCAATACAAAGTCCAGGAGGGAAGCATTACTCTCTGGTTATTGTAGATGACTTCTCAAGATTCACTTGGGTGTTCTTTCTTAGGAATAAGTCTGACACCTTCAGTGTTCTGACAGACTTTCTCAGGTCCATCAAGATTGAGTACTCTACTCTAGTTGCATTGATCAGAAGTGATCATGGTACTGAGTTTGAATCTTTTCTGATGAGAGAATTCCATGGAAAAGAAGGGATCAGGCAGTGTTTCTCTGCTCCTAGAACTCCTCAACAAAATGGGGTAGCTGGAAGGAAAAATAGAACCCTAATTGAATCAGTAACTAGATAGCTTGCTGATGCAAACTTGCCACTCTCCTTTTGGGCAGAGGCAATGAACACAGCTAATTATGTGTTGAACAGAAACCTGATACATAAACTTAAGGGCAAAACTCCCTATGAATTACTTAAGAATAAAAAGCCTAAGGTTAACTATTTTAAAATATTTGGCTGTAAATGCTATGTGCATAACAATGACAAGAAGTATCTAAGGAAGTTTGAAGCAAAAGTTGCTAAAGGCATATTCCTTGGATATTCACTTTCTAGTAAAGCATATAGAGTTTACAACAAATCTACTCTTAGAGGAGTTCATGCATGTATCTTTTGATGAGACTAACATGTTAATTGAGGAGAGGAATACCACCTCTGCCAAAAATATTTTGCAGGTACCATCTCTATGTGAAGAGCTCAACAGACTAGATCTACAGAAAGAAGAATCAATACTTCCATCAACTCAAAATCTTGAAGACAGTGAAGAAGAGGATCATCCAGATCTTGCTGACAGTTCAAATCAAATGACAGCTGAACAAATTCCCCAAGTGGATACCATTGCTGAACCAACTCCAACTATTGATAACTTCACAATTAGAGATCATCCAATATCCCAAATCATTGGTGATATTTCAGCAGGTGTTCAAACAAGGCATCAACTACTCCAAAATCAGATGTACACTTGTTTCCTATCCCAGATTGAACCTCAATCCATAAAAGATGCAGAACAAGATCCAAATTGGATTCTTGCAATGCAAGAGGAGCTCAATCAATTTGAAAGGAATAAGGTATGGGATTTGGTTCCAAGACCAAAAGGCCATCCAGTTATTGGCACCAAGTGGGTCTTCAGGAATAAGCTAGATAATCAAGGCAACATAGTGAGAAATAAAGCAAGATTGGTAGCTCAAGTATATTCACAGGAAGAAGGAATTAACTATGTTCAGACCTTTGCTCCTGTTGCAAGACTTGAAGTCATCAGGATTTTCCTTGCCTTTGCTGCATTCAAGAAGTTCGAAGTCTACCAGATGGATGTGAAGAGTGCATTTTTGAATGGAGACATCAAAGAAGAAGTCTATGTAGAACAACCACCAGGTTTCATCTCTCCAAATCACTCCTCTTGTGTATTTAAGCTTAATAAAGCTCTCTATGGTCTCAAACAAGCCCCAAGAGCATGGTATGAGACCTTAGCTAATTTTCTTTTAGAGAACAATTTCTGTAGAGGCATAGTTGATAAAACCTTATTTTTCAAGATACATAAAAATCAAACTTTACTAGTTCAAATATACGTAGATGATATTATTTTTGGCTCTACTGATTCAAATTTATGTAAAAGGTTTTCTAACCTGATGCAATCTAAATTTGAAATGAGTAGTATGGGTGAATTATCATACTTCCTTAGTCTTCAAGTGAAGCAAACTCCAAATGGTATATTCATATCACAATCCAAGTATGCTAAGGAATTAGTGAAAAGATTTGGTATGTCTGATGCTTCCACCATGAAAACACCCATGCCCTCAAATGCTGTTGTTGATACTGATGAATCAGGGAAACCTGTTGATCAAAAAGTATATAGAGCAATTGTTGGCTCATTACTTTATTTAACAGCAAGTAGGCCTGATATAATGTTTGCTACCTGTATTTGTGCTAGGTTCCAAGTTAACCCCAAAGAATCACATCTAATTTTGTTAAAAAAAAATTTGAGATATATAAAGGGTTGTCCAAATCTAGGACTTTGGTATCCAACAACATCAAAATTTTAACTGGATTCTCAGATTCTGATTTTGCTGGATGCAGAGTAGACAGGAAAAGCACATCAGGAACTTGCCAGTTTCTTGGTGATAGGCTTGTGTCTTGGTTTTGTAAGAAACAAATATCTGTGTCCACATCAACAGCTGAAGCTGAATACATAGCTGCAGGCAGTTGCTGCTCACAGATATTATGGATACAAAATCAGCTCCTACACTATGGTGTCAACTTAAATAATTCAATTATATTTTGTGACAATACTAGTGCAATATCTATATCACAAAATCCAGTTCTCCATAGTAGGACTAAACACATAGAAATTAGGCACCACTTTATCAGAGATAATGTGGATAAAAATAAAATTTGCCTACAATTTATTCCTACTGACTTACAAAGAGCTGATATTTTCACCAAACCCTTGGATGAAAAGAAGCACATCTTCTTTATAAATCAGCTAGGAATGATAGATGGAGATTCAATCTGTTAAAAATTAAGTTTTCTACTTATCCCTCTCTTCATTGAACTGAGATCAACGAAATCTAGTTTTTCGTCGAACGGAGATCGACGAAGTCATCAAGTTCGTCGAACCGAGATCGACGAAAATCTTTCTTTCATCGAACCCAGTTTTGATGAAGCTTTTTGTTTCTGAACCTTTCATCATAATCAAATCTTTTATTTTAACTGAATGCCTACAGAAACTGCTTCTCTTTCTAGTTCCTTTGCACTTGATCTCTATTTTATTTTGCAGGAACAATAGCAATATAAAGATTGCATCCTTCCCTATCTCCTCAAAAGTCCCTTCTTCTAGGGGCCTAGCTCCAGGTCTTCCTGAAACTAGGCAGGGGGAGATGTATTGAAGAAGCTCCTTTTTATCAAGGGGAGATGCTTTCCTTTTTGACAGGGGGAGTTGTTTTCTGAAGATGCTCAAGCTTCAAGAGGAAATGCTGATGAAGAAGCATGTTTTCAGTTCTATGAAGAAGCGCTATTTGATGTCGTTTTTGCTCAGGGGGAGATGTACTATGAACTAGTTTCAAGGGGAGAAGCTTTACAAAGAACCTCCAGTCTCAGGGGGAGATGCTTTATGAAAGGGAAAGATGACTTATGAACAAGCTTCACACAATTCAAATTCAGATGCAGTGTTTGCTCCAGCTTAATGCAGATTCAGATACAGCTTTTGATATAGAAGAAGCAACAGATACAGATTCAGATTATGATAGATTTAGGGGAAGATGTTATGACAGATTAAAATTCTGATTGGTAGCAAAACAGATTAAGAAATAATTCATGTTAGAGCAGATATCAAATTCAGATTATAAAGCTACAGTTCAGATCAACAAATTCAGAAAGCTGAAATATTGCAGATACAGTTCAGACAATATCAGAATTTAGAATTCAGAAAGCAGAATTCAGAAAGACAAAAGGTTTTTATATTTTTTGTTTTAAATTGTAATGTTTCAAAACTCAGAGTATCATAATTTTATATCTGCTGAAACATTTAAAAAATCTGTCAGATATATATATATATATGCTCTGTTGTTTTGTTTTTTATGTTGTTTTATTCAAATTTTGTCAAATAGTGTCCTAACCCAAATAGTGGGAGATTGTTGGAACAACCCTATTACTGATTTTGGCTAGGATCACTATCTGCTGATTAGGACTAAGTTGACCCCAATGTATAGTCCAAAGGGTCAAGGTTTTAGGCTGATAGAACAAAGGAAAAGATTTAGTTTCTGTGTTCGACGAACTCCTATCTGCGTTCGACGAACTCCATCCTGCGTTCTACGAACGTCTTGCATTCTGCATTCGACGAACTGCTTGCTTCAATCTCAGCATCTCGGCGGATCAGCGGTTCTGCGTTCGACGACCTCATTCTGCGTTCGACAAACTGCTCTCTGCGTTCGACGAAATTGCCTAGTCTCAGCGGTCAATGATTTTATCCAGTCTCAGCGGTCGATGCATTTGCTCAGTTCAGTGGTCGAAGATTTTGCCAACTCATTCTACGTTCGATGAACTCCTCTCAGCGTTCGACGAACTCAGCTCTGTGTTCGAAGTATAAGTATCAGATGTTCAGATCTACGAAAGTTCTTCTCAGCTCAACTAATTCAATTCTTCCAGCCAGATTCAGTTGAGATCGACGAACTCAACATTGCGTTCGACGGAATATGTTGAGATCGACAAAAATTCTCTTCAGCAGACTTATTTCAGAAGATCATTTATATTTTTCTCTTCAGTTCAACGAACCTCATTCTGCGTTCGACGAACTCAGCTCTTTCAGCAATGGCTCTATTATATCAGATAAGTCAAGGATTATATCCTTCCTTTTTATATTATTCCTTTCCATTCTCTTCCCGAGAAAATAGCCGTTGACATATAGCTGAAAAGGACATTTCATGAAAAAGGAAAAAAGATAAACGGCGTATCAGATTTACAGTTCCCATGATATCTCTTTCAGAATAATTTATTCCTTAAATTAAGGGATTTGAATTAAAAATCTGTCTGAGATTTCAAAAGGGAATAAAGAAAGAAAATATACAGATACAGTATCAGAATATACAGCTATCACAACATTATTACAGAATATCTAAAAAATAGGAAAAAGAAAGAGGAAGAAGAAAGCTGTCGAGAGAAAAATGATACAGGAAGAATAAAGAAAAAGCTAACACATCTTCATCTTCTCAAGCAGCACTCTCATTCTCTGAGAACAACATCATCAAGATCAAATCTCTCAGATCTCTGCTGCTAGTTTACAAATCTTCAAAGAACAACAAATAATCTGAAGAACTTCTGTTTATCAGATTTATCAGCTATCAGGAAGATAAAGGAAGATCTATTTTCAAGTGAAAGCTCCAGCCATCTACTGTCAAACAAATTTCAATCAGATAGAGGAACTTTACAACAACATTCCACTAGAGTCTTCTCTCAGAATATTGACAGAGAAGAACATTCAAAACCCTTCTTATCCCATCTTGTACAGGGTTATAACTCCCTTCAAAAGTTAACCCATTGGTGGCGGGGCACCTGAACAAAAACCTGTGGTTTGGTTAGAGCACCTGATCAAAAGCTCCTTGGTGTGTGGACACCTGATCAAAAACCCCTTGGTGATAGGGCACCTGATCAAAAACCTAGTGGAATCCTACCATGTGTGGTAGAAGAGTAGACGTACCCAGGTTTATTGGGGAACTACTATAAAAATCCTTGTGACCTCTGTGTTGTGATTTTTTGTGTGCTGTGCTGTGTGCAGTGCCTTCTTTGTGTTTGTTTTTATTACTCACTCAATACACATATAAGCATCACTACTTTAATTTCGCTATAAAATTAAGTAAAAAGTTTTAATACTCTATTCACCCCCCTCTAGAGTAAATCTAAGATCTAACCTTACTTTCAGCATAACCAAGATAACACAATTGACTTATGCCAATCAGATTTTGTTGTAATCCTTCTACATAAGCTACCCTTATGATGGTGACTATGCCATTGCTGATCTTACCATAACCCTTTGTTTTTCCTCTGTCAGATCCTCAAAAATAACTTTTGGACCATCTTCAACTGAGGAATATTCCTTTAATTGGCTTCTTATTCTAATAATATGCCTGGAGCTTCCACCGTCCAAATGTAAGACCCCATTTTTTCGCTATAAAACTGGGTCTTATGCGCAGAACCACCAATTTGCGGTGACACCAACACTCAGGAAGGTCACCACTACAAAACGCCAATCCTGCCGGCCATATCAATCACAGAAGAAGAAAAGTACAGTTGAACCAATATAAGTTCAAGTCCACATCACATAATATATAAATCAAAAGATAGATGTCCACAGATAATAACTGAATAAAAGAGGTAGCAATAAAAAGGGCTCATGCCCAGTACATCAAGTCCCCACTACAAAATCACTCGCAAAAGAAAAATCAACTAGTAAACACTCACGGATCTTGAGAATGGTGCTCCTATGCTAGACTGGTCGGCCTCCATCTGCATCAGCCTCTGGTGGTGCCGCATCTCCTCGACCCCCTAAAATGATATGCTCCACCAACCGTTAGTCAAAAATACTAAGCCTCGTTTCCCCCACCAATCCCCAGTGGCTCCTAGGCACCGTGCGAGAGGGATGAATCGGAGGACATCAAGGTGTATATATCAATGCAGATGATGTGGCCTAGCTACAGGAATATCTACTACTACACAGGTGTATATATATAATTGAAGAAGTAAATAAAGCAGGGTAACGAACAAGTAAAGTAAGTAAGTAAAGGTAAGTATAGAATATAAAAGTAACCTTTGATTTATAGGAATGCCCATACAGACCTATAGACCAAGGGGTTGTTTAGCAAGGCCTATCGTATAAAAAGTCCCATACCAATTTATACGATAGGGGTAGGGTTTGAAATGCAATGCTTATGTTATGACATGTAGAGTTACGCGGATTAATGTTATGATCACACAAGTGCAACACACACACCTGACTCTATGCGCACATACCTTTAGTTCCCCCTTTTTGGAGCTAGCAAAACTCCCAGGATACCCTCGTAGTGGCAAATGGAAGCGGTGAGTTGGTCCTCGCCCAACTCTAGGTTGGTATTCATACTATCTAACCTATACCTATTGTATGCCTCAACGCGAAGAACACAACCGCGGAGCGCCTGCGTACACTTGCTGGCTGGCCCACTAGTCTTTCCTTGGCCAAGTGCAAAACCACACCTGCTAAGTCAGCGTATTGATGTCGGTGTGAATGACCATCCAATACCAAAGACCCGCCACCTTTATGCACATGCAATTATGATTACTATATCTCTGAGCCATAAGCTCCCCAGGATAACCTGCCCGTCACCATAACCTTCCAAGCCACCGGCTCGCCGGACAAACCCATCCGTACCTACAACCACCGAGGCTACCACTCGTACGGACAAACCAACTAACCACCCATATCAACGGGGTGTGGGTGAGTGTATTATTGAGTTAACTTGCATAACAAATTATTCCTACGGTTTTGGGTTAACCATGGACTTCCCGAGGACTACCCTGTGAGGGGCTCGCAGCGGTACTAGGAGCTATGATGGGCTGAACCCCAAATCTCCCTTTCCAAGGCACTTATTCTTATTGGTGTCTACCCTTGACCCGACCACTATTAATGTTACACTTACTAATAATAAGTGTGTTTAACTTCACTCCAAAGGAATGACGATCTTTCGTCGATCCCAAACATACTCTTGCCTCCTAATCAACCAACCATCTTACTCCTACCCTACTTTGGTGACCTCTTCCAAACCCAATCAATCTGGGTGCACCAAATTCTTTAACTTCCCATGTAAGACCTACATGTTTGGCCTAATTCAGTGTTTTCACTATACACATACCACTTGAACTATATGAGATGCATGAGAAGAGGTACTCCAAATAATCATCCAAATGACCCAAGATTATTATTGGGGGCGTGTTATGATATTTTAAGACTATCTCTAGAAATTCATAATTTTTGCTAATTTAATTAGCATTTATCATAATTGCTTCAAAATCAGGGAAACTATGACTTTGGACATCAAGTAAGGTTTTCTGATAATTTATGGCTTTACAAATATTTGTACAACTATATATCCACAAAATAACAGCCATATAAGAAGTTCATAAATTTCCAGAAAGGTTTTTACCTCCAAATAAATATTGACTAATTTATCAAAATTATGGGTTAACAAAGAAAGTACCAAAAATACTCATCCAAAAATTACAAGAAAATTAACAGATATCCAAGGTGATCGAAAAACTTCAGTGTTTGAGTTTAATAATTTTCCATATTCATTCGAGCATATGAATCCTTTATTTAATTAAACAGATCCTAGGGCACTTTGTGAAGAGAAACATATAAAAACTCCTCCAAAAATTATGCTAAAATTAACAGATCATATATTTGCCCAAAAAAGTTCGCTGACCAAGTTTCATGATTTTCCAGTGAATATTAAATCCAAAATTAATTTTCTTACCACTAGGACAAATATTGGGGGTTATGAATGAGGTACTCTATATATTGACCCAAAATTCATAGAAAAATTATCAAAGAATATTATCATCAATATAGACTCACTGACAAAGTTTCATAATCATCCTAGCATGTATGGACATGAAATTTCACTTTGAGAGAAGGTGATCTAATTAAATAATAAGCAAGTCAGTGGAGATTAATGTCACTAAATTTTTTGGCAAAATTATACAGGGTTTATTTCCACTCCATGAAAGTACCTACCAAGTTTCTAGTCATTCCGATGACATATGACCCTATGCCCTTCAATCGGTTTAATATACAATCCTATAGTTTGAACTAGGGCTCTAGGGAACATCCACCCTAAACCACCCAAAACCACTTGTGGGGGTGTTTTATATGATGTCAAATTAGTGGCCAAGGTTTCACAACATTTGGATGAGGGTTGACCCCTCAAATCCATCATGTGCACCTTTGACCTAATATCCCATAGTTTGACCAAATTTGGGTTACTTAATTACCCAAACAAATCAATCCCAAATGGGATGAAATTTTTACCAGAGTCGTGTCATGACCGTACGGACCATCAACCAAAATTTGGTAGGGTTTGGAGATATCTAGCCCCTAAAATTAATTCATACATGGTTTATTAAATTTCTACAAAACCTATAGAAAACGTTCCTCCAAAAATTCTTATTTTTGGATATGTTTAGGGTAAGGGTAAATCTAGACTATGCTCCAAATTTCAAAGCATTTGGATGAGTAGTTTAGTGGGGGCACCCATCTTAATTTCTGGTCAACCTTATGACACCTTGCACCAAACAGGGTGTCGCAGTCAAACCAGTCGGCCAAATTGGCCCAAATTAATTTTAAATTAAACTAGACACCAAGATATACAACTGTTGCCTCTTGCCATATTTCCTAAAATGGCTTTTAAGGGGTTTAATTTTCAGTTTCAAACTCGTGCATTTTTAGGAGAAATTATGACGTTAAATAATCATAAAAATTGTATAATCTATCTAAATAAAATGGAGGGCATCGGTTCATCTTCTCCAATCAGCCAACGACCATGATTGTTCTGACCTGTACCAACTTGGGAGGTGATTTCCCGGCCACCTAGACCCTCTCCCGGTCGGGCAATGCCACCACCACCTCCATTGAGGTGGCGACCGGCGATGGACGGTGGTTGGCTGGCCGGAGGTGGCCGGAACCGGGGTTTAAAGTAAGGAAATTAAAGCTTGAATCCAATCTTTTGTCCATGTCGATACAAGGACAATTGACCTTAAACCTTGCGGCAAACAAGATAAGATCTATCCACTAAGAGAGAGGAGGAGGGGAGGACCTGAGTGGTGGCTTGTAGCCGTGCCGGTTGCCGGTCCGCCATTGTTGGCCGTGGAGCTTTTGGTGCCATGTCGATATGAGTTTAGAGGCTCGATTTCTTCTGGAAAGTGGGGGAAACTCCTTCCCTTCATCCCTTGAGGCTTTTTAAGGAGCCAATTTGGGGAGGGGAAGAGGCAAAGCTTGGGATTCCAACATTAACACCATAATGCTAAAATTTTGTCCATCCCTAAAAACCACTAAATTCACCACCCATAAGAGTTGGAAAAGCTCTTAATCTTCTCCTAATTGATAGGGGGGAACGAATCCCCATCAACTGAGAAGGACTTTGCCCTCCCATGGCCATAATTTACTCCAACAAAATTGATCCCATCCGCATCATGTCGGTTCAGCTACCGCCGGCGCTAGCGCTAGCGTCTCGACGGTGTAACATTTGTTGGTTCGGTCACTATCTCCAGTGCTAGCGCAAGCACTCGCATCTCGATGACATAGCGCTCATCTCGATGGTATGGACCTCATCTTAGCAATCCGTCGAGACAACCGCAAGCGTTAGCGCTAGTGTCTCAACGACATATGGCTCTTCTCAATGGTTTGGAGCTCGTCTCAGTGGCTCGTCTATACAACCGCTACCGCCAATGCTAGCACCTAGCACCAGTGCTAGCTCTGAACTCTCATTACTTCTATTTCTACATTTGGACAATTGGGGTGTTACAAAGGGACCCCTTAATGGATTAGGCATATTACGGTGGGGTCATGGGTCATGGTGACGCCCTAAAGCCAACCCAAGATTGAGTAATTGGAATGTACAATTTGTAGACCAATGTGGTGTTCATCCACTTGCCTAAGGTATTATTTTGTCTTCGCGCATCCTAGGGTTTTGTCATGACCTAGTCATGACAAATCCAACCGAGGGGTCTAGTTGCTGGAGGGATGTTACAACCAATAAACAAAAAAAATGCATCCTCGAAATTCAAGTTTGTTCTGTGGGGTTTCTATCGCAAGTGATTGTATGTAACATCCCTTAAGAAATTAATTGTACCTGACGCAAAGAGCTCCGGATACTTCTGATGCATCAAGTCCAGTGTCTCCCAAATAAGCTCCTCCTGTCCATGATTTCTCCACAGGACCTTGACCAGCGGGACCTTCTTGCGCCGTAAGACTTGCATCTTCGTGTCATCTATCTAGACCGGCTCCAGGTGAACTGATCGATCAGTAGCTACTAGCCCATCTGTAGTAGATATCTGCTATTTTGGCCGTAGTAGAGCTCTCCTAAGGGAGGAGACATGGAAGACGTCGTGCAATCCCGCTAACTCCAGCGGCAGCTCCAGTCTATAGGCCAGTGGGCCGATCCGCTCCAGGATCTGGTAAGGCCCCATATACCTAAGACTGAGCTTCCTCCGCCCTCATACACGTGAAACTCCATGCATCGGATGTATCTTCCAAAAACACCCGATCACGAACCTAGAAATCCACTGGATGATTCCGCGCATCGTAATACTTGGCCTGTCTACTCTGGGCCTCCAGGATCCTATCTCGGATCTGTCTCACTTGGGCATCTATATCCTCTAATGAACTCCGAGCCGTTTGCTATAGGATCCTCATCCTGGATCCAAGACAGTGGAGTCCTGCACCTTCGTTTGTATAATATCTCGTAAGGGGCCATACCTATAATGGACCGATGACTGTTATTGTAGGAAAACTATACAAGAGGCAACAGTCTCTCCCAAGGCTCTTCGCGGTCTAGAATATGTAGGCGTAATAGATCCTATAACATACAATTGGTATGTTCTATTTGCTCATCTGTCTGTGGGTGGAATGCTATGCTAAAGGTCAACCGAGTACCCAATTAAGCATGGACCGATCTCCAATCTCTGGATGTAAACCATCCATCCCGATCCGACATGATCGTCCTGGGCACACCACGATAACAGAAAAATAGCTCAACAAATCCCATCAAAAACCAACGGGAGCGTCCTTCCAGCCTGGGGTGACCCTAGCTACCTTGGTCAATCTATACTCGATGTTGCAAATAAACTTGTGCCCAGAGTGGGGATGTGGTAACCTGTGTATGAAATCCATAATTATATTCTCGAGCTTCCACTCTAACATAGGAAGTGACTGCGGTAGTTCCCCAAAGACTCTTGCACTTGTCCTTCCCCAGTCAAAAGACCTCACCATACATCACAAAACCTATGACATTTTTCTTTATTCTGGGGAAATACACGCTCCAGAATACACCATTTTTTCGGTGACTAAAGCTCTTGTTTGTATGGGTAGACAATGCCTCAATAAAGTTTTCTCTACACGTTCATATTCTTAATCCTTCATGTACGCCCGAGTAATCAATCAATTCAAGTCTACAACTTATCCAGTTCTTACCATTGATGGAACTGATTAGATCATCATGCGTCCCAATTATCCTCAAACTTTACGGGGGGTATACTTGTGAATTTGTATGAGTTAACCAATCATTATTATTGTAGTTAAAATTTTCTACCATGACAGGGTGTGATTTTTAACAAATCATAAGTTAATCACTTCCGAAAGCCCCAAACCACAAGAACTTTCAATTATAACTATAGCTTGCAAGCCCTAATTTCAGTTCCCAACTTTTAGATGGGCATCTGCATCCCTAAGTGACTAAACCCGGCTACTTTACATTTCTAATGCTTCAACTAAGGTCAAGTCATTGTTCGATCAATGATGTCAATCCATTATCCTGGTAATACTATAGATCACCATTCCAAACGTGCTTTTATAGAATCCCATATTTGCCCATGTAACATTGAATAAGATCGACTTCAAAATAACTATGTTCACGATGCAACACTTTCTAAATTAAATCTAAGGGAAACCCAAGTCAGTAACTAAATTTCCTAATAAACAAAAGGTAAGCTCCAATAAACAAAAGATAAGACACTATCTATTTTGGGCTAGGTATCTTCGATATCACCATGATATATTCATCCCAAGTATGTAAACAATCCTTAAGGCACAAAACCTTAGACATGAGGTTCTATCTTGAGAATTGTTGGTACACTCCACACTTTAGACTCTTCAAGTTACCCTCCACGACAACCTTATCAGGGTCAACATGTGACCCAACCCCAAATGGGTCTCTTTTGAACTTGAATTCTTATCCGACCCTCGGTGTTTGTCATGTTGGTTGTCTCAATGTAAACATGTCACCAATATGAGGGTTGAGTCTACGAGTCCCCTACCATTCTACTTATGTGTCAATATCCTGAATAAGGTCCTATCAGTTTGGATAATCCTTGGTATGTGAAGTAGGGACATCAAAGTTTATGGCTTAGGTGGTTGTTCTCGCATTAAGCTCCTCCTCTAACCTCTTTGGGGTATCCTCATACCTTAATCAAATTTATACCTATAGTCTATTTCAGACTAGGGCATGACATAACTTGTCATGGTAAGTCATGTTTCCTAGTGGGGTTGAGTATAACTCATTGATTAGAGGACAATCTAATGAGTTCTTTGCAGCCGGAGGTATTCCCTGCTAAGGGGCAGAGTTCGTCGTAGGCTACAAAAGAAAATTTGTTTCTCATAGGGAGATTTGGCTAAAAGATTCAGTTCAAAGTGGACTTTTTCATGTGATTCCCTATATGGGCACACTATTGCTTCCGCTGCTTAGTTTGTCCTCAAACAAAACTCGCGCGGGGTGTCCCAGGGTGTGTGGACTTCTTTTCTTCTGATCGAGGTTTCGCTCTGATACCAGTTTGTAAGACCCCATTTTTTCGCTACAAAACCGGGTCTTATGCCCAGAACCGCCGCTTTGCGGTGATACCAACACTCGAGAAGGTCTCCACTACAAAATGCCAATCCTGTCTGCCATATCGATCATAGAAGAAGAAAAGTACTATTGAACCAATATAATTTCATGTCCATATCACATAATATATAAATCAAAAGATAGATGTCCACAGATAATAACTGAATAAAACAGGTAACAATAAAAAGGGCTCATGCCCAGTGCCTCAAGTCCTCACTACAATATCACTCACGGAAGCAAAATATACTTGTAAACCCTCATGGATCCTGAGACTAGTGCTCCTGTGCTAGATTGTTCCGCCTCCATCCGCACCGGCCTCTCGTGGTGCTGTGTCTACTTGGCCCCCTAAAATGATATGGTCCACCGACCGTTAGTCAAAAAGACTAAGCCTAGTTTCCCCTACCCATCCCCTAGTGGATCCTAGGCACCGTGCGAGAGGGATGAAGCGGAGGACAGCAAGGGGTATATATCAAAGCAGATGATGTGGCCTAGCTACATGAATATCTACCACTACACATGTGTATAAATATAACTGAAGCATTAAATAAAGCAGGTTAACGAACAAGTAAAGTAAGTAAAGACAAGTATAGAATAGAAAAGTAACCTTTGATTTATAGGAATGCCCATACAGACATATAGACCAAGTGGTCATTTAGTAAGGCCTATCGTATAAAAGGCCCCATACCAATTTATACAATATGGGTAGGGGTTGAAATGCAATGCTTATGCTATGAGATGCAGAGTTGTGATGATTAATGTTATGATCACACAAGTGCAACACACACACCCGACTCTATGCACACAGACCTTTAGTTCCCCCTTTTTGGAGCTAGCAAAACTCCAAAGATACTCCCGTAGTGGCAAACGAAAGTGGTGGGTTGGGCCTCGCCCACCTCTAGGTTGGTATTCACTCTACCTAACTATACTTACCGTATGCCTAAACGCAAAGAACACAACTGCAGAGCGCCTGCGTACTCTTGTTGGCTGGCCCACCAGTCTTTCCTTGGCCAAGTGCAAAACCACACTTGTCGAGTCAGCATATCAACGTCGGTGTGAATGACCGTCCAATACCGAAGACCCACCACCTTTATGCACATGCAATTATGATTACTATATCTCCGAGCCATAAGCTCCCCAGGCTAACTTGCCCGTCACCATAACCTTTTGAGCCACCGGCTCGCCGGACTAACCTGTCCGTACCTACAAACACCGAGCCTACCGCTCATAAGGCCAAACCAACTAACCACTCGTAGAAACTAGGTGTGGGTGAGTGTATTATTGAGTTAATCTTGCATAACAAATTAGTCCTATGGTTTTGGGTTAACCATGGACTTCCCGAGAACTACCCTGTGAGGGGCTCGCAGCAGTACTAGGAGCTATGATGGGATGAACCCCAAATCTCCCTTTCCAAGGAACTTATTCTTATTGGTGTCTACCCTTGACCCGACCACTATTAATGTTACACTTACTAACGCTAAGTGTGTTTAACCTCACTCTAAAGGAATGACGATCTTTCATCGATCCCAAGCATACTCTTGCCTCCTAATCAACCAGGCATCTTATTCCTACCCTCCTTTGGTGACCTTTTCCAAACCCAATCAGTCTGGGTGCACCAAATTCTGTAACTTCCCATGTAAGACCTATATGCTTGTCTTAATTCAGTGTTTTCACTATACGCATACCACTTGAACTATATGAGGTGCATGAGAAGAGGTACTCCAATTAATCATCCAACTAACCCCAAGATTATTATCAGGGGTGTGTTATGACATCTTAAGACTATCTCCAAAAATTCATAATTTTCCTAATTTATTTAGCATTTATCATTCAAAATCAAGGAAACTATGACTTTGAACATCAAGTATAGTTTTCTGATAAGCTATGACCTTACAAATATTTATACAAGTATATATCCTCAAAATAACAGCCATATAAGAAGTTCATAAATTTCCAGAAAGGTTTTGACCTCCAAATAAAATATTGACTAATTTATCAAAATCAAGGGTTAACAAAGAAAGTACCAAAAATACTCATCCAAAAATTTCAAGAAAATTAACAGATATCCATGGTGATCGGAAAAGTTCACTGCTTGAGTTTCATAATTTTCCAGATTCGTTTGACCATATGTTTTCTTTATTTAATTAAACAGATCCTAGGGCACTTTGTGAAGAGAAACATATAAAAGCTCATCCAAAAATTATGCTAAAATTAATAGATCATATACTTGCCCTAAAAAGTCCGCTGACCAAGTTTCATGATTTTCCAGTGAGTATTATATCCATAATTAATTTTCTTACCACTAGGATAAATATTGAGGGTTATGAACGAGGTACTTTATATATCGACCCAAAATTCATAGAAAAATTATCAGGGAATATTATCATCAATATAGACTCACTGACAAAGTTTCATAATCATCCTAGCATGTCTGGACATGAAACTTTACTTTGAGAGAAGGTGAACAAATTAAATAATAAGCAATTCAGTGGAGATTAATATCACTAAAAGTTCTGGCAAAATTATACAGGGCTTATTTCCACCCCATGAAACTACCTACCAAGTTTCAAGTCATTCTGATGATATATGACCATATGCCCTTCAATCAGTTCAATATATAACCCTATAGTTTAAACTAGGGCTCTAGGGACATCCACCTCAAACACCACAAAACCACTTGTGGGGGTGTTTTATATGATGCTAAATCAGTGGCCAAGGTTTCAGAACATTTGGATGAGGGTTGACCCCTCAAATCCATCAAGTGCACCTTTGACCTAATATCCCCTAGTTTGACCAAATTTGTGTTACTTAATTACCCAAAGAAATCAATCCCTAATGGGATGAAATTTTTACCAGAGTCGTGTCATGACCCTAGGGACCACCCCTCAAAATTTGGTAGGGTTTGAAGGTCTCTAGACCCTAAAATTAATTCATATATGGTTTATTAAATTTCTACAAAAACTATAGAAAAAAGTCTTCAAAAAATTCTCATTTTTGGATATGTTGAGCGTAAGGGTAAATATAGAATATGATCCAAATTTAAAAGCATTTGGATGAGTATTTTAGCGGGGGTACCCATCTAATTTCTTGTCAACCTTATGACACCTTGCACAAAACTGGTGCTGTAGTCAAACCAGTAGGCCAAATCGGCCCAAATAAATTTTAAATTAAACTAGACACAAGGGTCTACAACCTTTGTCTCTGCCCACTTTTCCTAAATCGACAACTAATGGGTTAAATTTTTAGTTTCAAAGTCCTGAATTTCTAGGAGAAATTATGACGGTAAATAATAGTAAAAATTGTATAAACTGTCTAAATAAAATGGAGGGCATCGGTTCATCTTCTCCAATCAGCCAACCACCAAGATTGGCCAGACCTGTATCAACTTGGGAGGTGATTTCACGGCCACGTAGACCCTCTCCCGGTCGGCCAATGCCACCACCACATCCATTGAGGTGGCGCCCGACGATGGACGGTGGTTGGCCGGCCGGAGGTGGCCGGAATCGGGGTTTGAAGTAATGAAATGAAAGCTTGAATCCAAGATTTCAGCCATGCCGATCCAAGGACAATTGGCCTCAAACCTATTTGCCAACAAGATAAGATATATCCACTAAGAGAGAGGAGGGGAGGACCTGAGTGGTGGCTTGTAGCCATGTCGATCGCCAGCCCACCATTGTTGGCCGTAGAGCTTTTGGTGCCATGCCGATATGAGTTTAGAGGCTCGATTTCTTCTAGAATGTGGGGGAAACTCCTTCCCTTCATCCCTTGAGGCTTTTTAAGGAGCCAATTTGGGGAGGGGAAGAGGCAAAGCTTGAGATTCCACCATTAATGCCATTAATGGTGAAATTTCGGCCATCCCTAAAACCACTAAATTCATCCACCATAAGAGTTGGAAAACCTCTTAATCATCTCCAAATTGATAGGAGGAAAGAATCCCAATCAATTGGGAAGGCCTTTGGCTTCCCTTGGCCCTAATTTACTCCACCAAAAATGATCCTGTCCGCATCCTATCGGTTCAGCTACCGCCGGCACTAGCGCTAGCGCCAGCGCTGGCATCTCGAAGACGTAACATTTGTCGGTTTAGTCACTACCACCAGCGCCAGTGCCAGCATTAGCGCCAGCATCTCGATTGCATAGTGCTTGTCTTGATGGTATGGACCTCATCTCAGCAGTCCGTCGAGACAACCGCTAGCGCCAACGCTAGTATCTCAACAACAATGGCTCTTCTCAGCAGTTTGGAGTTCGTCTCAGCGGTTTAAGATAACTGCTACTGCCAATGCTAGCACCTAGCGCCGACTTTAGCTCTGAACTCCCATTACTTCTCTTTCTACAATTGGACAATTGGGGTGTTACAAAGGGACCCCTTAATGGATTAGGCATATTATGGTGGGGTCTTGGGTCATGGTGACGCCCTAAAGCCAATCCTAGATGGGTAATTGGAATGTACTATTTGTAGACAAATGTGGTCTTTATCCACTTGCCTAAGGTCCTAAGGTTTTGTCATGACCTAGTCATAACAAATCCAACCTAGGGGTCTAGTTGCTGGAGGGATCTTAGACCAAATACCAAATTGGTGTGTGGTTGGTCTTTTGGACATACTGTTGGAACATGGTCTTACGCATCTCCTATGTTTGAGAATAACAAATCCTGTGTATTTGATCTTGTGTGTTCAAGTGTGCAGGTTTACTAGGTCCACATGACTCAAGGAGTACACATGATGACTGCCCCCAAAATTGAGGCCAAAATTCAAACAAGCTCACTATCACCGGCGATAGCGATAGCGCCCGGCGATAGCGTTGATTAGCGCCATTTCGGAAGCAATTTAAGAAGGATGCTAGCGCCCGGCGGTAGCTACTAGCGCTGGAGTTAGCATGGCGCACCAGAGGCATAGAGCAAATTGTTGCCACGGATTGAAGATCCTGCCGCGCGAAATGTTACTTAATCAGGGATAGCGCCAGCGGTAGCGTGGCGCACAGAAGGCATAGAGCAAATTGTTGCCACGGATAGGAGATTCTGCCGCGCAAAACGTTTCCTAATCCGGGCTAGCGCCGGCGGTAGCGCTAGCCCCGGCAGTAGTGCTGAGGCTATAAATTGGACACTTTGCCTCCGTATTCTTCATCCTCTTGACATCCAAAACTCCAGAGCTTCGTGCCACAGCAGAGAGAGGAAAGATCAGAGAGATACTCCCACCAAAAGCTTAGAGAAGGAATTTCTGAAGGAGGATTTATTCACGCTTCATCCGACAGGCGACCGACTCAACAACGCTTATACTACAGCGGTCCAACGTCTCCTACTTCATAAGTTCTTAGAGGGAGTTTTTATTATTATTGTAATTTCAGTTTAGTTCTCTTTTTCTTGTAAACGGTTCGTTAATTCGCCTCGTGTTGGCGACTAGGTCTGGGGTAGACTTAGGGGGTAATTCGCCTTGTGTTGGCGACTAGGTCTAGGGTGTAGATCTAGGGGGTGCTCGAGGCCTTTCTGGGGATAGATTGGCTAGAGCGGCTTGAGGCCGTATCTGGGGAGAGATCGGCTAAAGCCAACCGGTTCGTGGGGATACGAGTCGGTATAGAAAACGAAAAACAACTATAATTATTCGCCTCGATTTCCAGCGTCATAGAAATCCATTTTTTTAATCAATTTTATTAATAGTAATCATGTCTCTATTTTTGTAATAAAATTAATTTTGTTCTTCATTCATCTAAATTGTTTATTATCCTCTTTTTCATCATAAATCAATTTAGATCGCTATTCAAAAATATTACTTTAATCTTGCAATAATTCAAAGTTTTCTAATATTTACTTAAGTTTTTGAAAACACTTATTCACCCCCCCCTCTAAGGGCGCCGACCGATCCAACACATACCTGTCGAAATAAATCATTTCTTCTTAGGCACCCAAACCTTGATGGGTCCTAAATTCTTGTTAGTATTCAAAATCATATTTGATCTATTTCCACTCTGATGTGCATGATGAACCATAAGAAGATTGCATGCTAGTTAGGCATTCATTGCCCTAGGGACTGTTGGATTGAACCAATAGTCTATGGCAAAGTGGCAAATCTTATTACAACACTAGCATTCAAACTTGTTATACTTCTTCCTCTTGCTCACAATAGGAATTGGATAATTTTGCTTATGAATAGAGGGATACCTGAAGTAGACTGCATGTGCTTCTTTACATTGCATGTGGTTGTGTAAGACCCTTCCTTTTTTCATTCATTTTTGGGTCTTACAGCCCAGAATCGCCGTCTTGCGATGATACCAACACTCCGGTTAGTCTCCACAAGACACCGATCTTGCCGGCTAATATCAATCATCCAGGACAACCAAAAGTATAAGTAAGAACATTTAAACCACTAAATCCACATCACACAGATAATATATAATGAAAGTCGAAAAATAGACAAGTCCACAATGAGATACAATGATAGAAATGATAAGGGCTTATGCCTGGTACATCAAGCTCCTCACTACAAATGCTTGTGGAAGTAAATCAACAACTAATCACTCAATCAGTCTGGGGTATCAACGTGGAACACTACAATGACTACCCCCTCTCTATCTCCATGCCCTGCTGCTCCTCCTAGACAAATTGTTATTGCTGCTCTGGCTCCACGCGCTCCTGGTTGGTATGCTAAATCTGTCCATTACTTAAAAAGACTAAGCAGTTTCATCCACCCCTCTCCCCATGACTCCTATGTGAAATTTTCTGTAGATCTAGTAGTGAGCAGGAATTGTACAACTTAAAGTTACAACCAACAACTAGAAGCACATGAAACAAAGTAATCTTTATTGATAATAGCAGAAATCTTCATTACAGAGCAAGGTATACATGTTAAAATTGTTGAAGTGGAAGTTAGAGGGCTCTTTGGACCTGGGCGGTCTGGGAGGAGGTCGGGCGGTCTGACTTAAACGCACGACTTGGCGGTCTGCCACTGCGGTCTAGCTTGTCTTAGCCTAGCTACGGTCTCCTGGCTTGATCGCTGGTATCTGGTCCAAGGCAGCTGAAGGTGGAGGCCGCGCGGTCTGTCTATGACCGCATGGCGGGTTGTTCATCTTCAAGTATGCGCAGTTTGTTTCTAACCGCGTGGCGGGTTGTCTTCCTCTAGGCTGTGGCGGTCTGGTGTGACCGCACAGCTTGTTCCAGGTTTTCTAGGATGCGGTCTGGTAGCTGACCGGGCTTCCTGTTGGTATTCACGGACTAAGGGTCTTAGTCGCGCGGTCTCAGTTCGCGGTCTCAGGAGGAGACTGTTATGCGAGCTGGACGCTATCCGCAGTCTCAGGTGGAGACCGGCATGCAGATAGGAGTTTGCGGTCTGATGGAGAACTGGCTGTGTTCGCGGTCTCTGGTGAACATAGGGGTGAACAGCTTCGGGCGGTCTGGCGATCTCCCTTGGAGTCGCGATCTGCTGTGAGAGTGGCGGTCTCTCATAGTCGATGTTGAAGCTGGCGAGTTCACCAAAATGAAGCAGGAGTACTATTGCTGATCGCGCGGTGTGACCGGTCAGGTCGCGCGGTTTGAAGGGTGGTGATCCTATCTCATAGGGTGGTGACTGGATCAGGTTCCACACCTATAAATAGGAGCCATTGTAGCAGCAAATTGTGACACACCAAGTGTAAGCTGAGTTTGCTTCTTTCCTGCGGTCTCTATTTGTCTGACCGGGCGGTCTGCTGATTGAATTCTTCTTGTGCAGCTTCTGCAGATAGTGCGGGCAGCAGCGATCACCTCTTCCTCTGAAAGTATTCGGGCGGTCTGCGGCTTGGAGTTGTGTTGCTGGAGTTTGGGAGAATCAGAAGGTCGGAAGGAAGGGTGCGGTCTGATTAGCGGGTTGGTGTTGTTCTGAGTTTGGCAGCGGGTTGCGGTCTGGCGGGTTGCTGAGGTCGCAAGGGAGACTGCGCGGTCTCAAGTCATCTTCAACTTTATATCTTTTCCTTTGGTGTTTGTGCTGGCGAAATCATGTCTCGCCAAGCATGCCTTGCCTTGTAATTTGAAGTTACTTTCAATAAAGATCACTTGTTTGCCTCCATTTCCTTCTGGTTGTTTGGCTTGTGAACTCTAAGTTGACTAACTCCTGCTCGCTTCATAAGGATTCGAAAAATTCCACATGGTATCAGAGCTAGGTTGGAGTGGATAGAGCAGTGAGTGACTTAGAGTAGCCATCGCCTTTGTGAAGAAGGAACCAGTGGTAGAGCAATAGAAGCGAGGGGTCCTTGAATTGAGATGCTTACATCGACTAACTTCAACAAGTGGAAGTTGTGTATGCAAAGCTATCTTCTAGGTGAGGACCTCTGGGAGGTAGTTGGAGGAGATCAGACGCAGGAAGTTGTCCCGGAAGGGGATAATGGGGCTGAGGTGAGAACTTGGAGGAGGATGAATGCGAAGGCAGAGTTCACTCTGAAGAGAGCAATTTCACCTGATCTGTTTGATCACATTCTGGGATGTGGATCGGCTGCAGAGATCTAGAGAGCCCTGGATGGGCTGTTTAACAAGAAGAATGTAGCAAGGCTACAGTTTTTGGAGAATGAGCTGGCAAGGTCGGCTCAGGGTGATATTTCTATCTCCACTTTCTTTCTAAAGATGAAGAACTTATGCGCTGAAATCTCAGCATTGGATCCTGATGAGCCTATCTCTGAGGCGAAGCTAAAGAGGCACATCATCCGCGGCTTGCGGAAGGAATATGTTGCCTTTGTGACGTCGGTGCAGGGGTGGGCAAATCAGTCGTCTCTGTTGGAGCTGGAGAACTTGCTTGCATCGCAAGAAAGTTTGGCAAGGCAGATGGCGGGGGTGTCGGTGGCTGGGGGAGATGGCGAAGTGCTCTTCTCGGGGAAGAAGAAGAAGTGGGAGATTCTGCGGTAGCGTGGCGCACAGAAGGCATAGAGCAAATTGTTGCCACGGATAGGAGATTCTGCCGCGCAAAACGTTTCCTAATCGGGCTAGCGCTAGCGGTAGCGCTAGCGCCGGCGGTAGTGCTGAGGCTATAAATTGGACACTTTGCCTCCGTATTCTTCATCCTCTTGACATCCAAAACTCCAGAGCTTCGTGCCACAGCAGAGAGAGGAAAGATCAGAGAGATACTCCCACCAAAAGCTTAGAGAAGGAATTTCTGAAGGAGGATTTCTTCACGCTTCATCCGACAGGCGACCGACTCAACAACGCTTATACTACAGCGGTCCAACGTCTCCTACTTCATAAGTTCTTAGAGGGAGTTTTTATTATTATTGTAATTTCAGTTTAGTTCTATTTTTCTTGTAAACGGTTCGTTAATTCGCCTCGTGTTGGCGACTAGGTCTGGGGTAGACTTAGGGGGTAATTCGCCTTGTGTTGGCGACTAGGTCTAGGGTGTAGATCTAGGGGGTGCTCGAGGCCTTTCTTGGGATAGATTGGCTAGAGCGGCTTGAGGCCGTATCTAGGGAGAGATCGGCTAAAGCCAACCGGTTCGTGGGGATACGAGTCGGTATAGAAAACGAAAAAGAACTATAATTATTCGCCTTGATTTCCAGCGTCATAGAAATCCATTTTTGTAATCAATTTTATTAATAGTAATCATGTCTCTATTTTTGTAATAAAATTGATTTTGTTCTTCATTCATCTAAATTGTTTATTATCCTCTTTTTCATCATAAATCAATTTAGATCGCTATTCAAAAATATTACTTTAATCTTGCAATAATTCAAAGTTTTCTAAATATTTACTTAAGTTTTTGAAAACCCTTATTCACCCCCCCTCTAAGGGCGTCGACCGATCCAACAAGTGGTATCAGAGCGAGGTTATTCCAAATCGGCTTAACAACCAGGAATAATGGCGTCTCATGATCTCGCTTCTACTAGTGGGGGAGATTTTTGTGAAGAGGAAAAATCACTTGCACCACCTTTATTTGAAGGGACAGATTATAAAGGATGGAAAATCTTAATTGAAAAATTTATTAAAACTTTAGACATCGAAGTTTGGAATTTAGCAATAGCAAGACCCGCAAAAGAATCAAATAAAAAAGAACTTCAATTAAATGCAAAAGCTAAACATTATTTATTTTGCGGTCTATCTAATGAAATTTTCAAATTAATATATTGCTTTTCAAGTGCATATAAAGTATGGAATTTTCTTGAAGAAATGTATGATTTTCCTTCTACAGGTATAGAACAATCGCAAGAACCGGAGAATATGCAAGCATGCACAAATCTTCAAGAATGCCCCTCTCATGACGGATCCATGAAGTGCACACCAAGTGAAAGAGAAGAAGAAATACTATCTTCGGAAGAGGAGTGCCAAAAGAATGTCAATGAAACGATATGTTCAAGTCATGCCTCTCCCGAAAGCACTGTAAGGAAATCAAATCATCATATTGTTTGCAATTCTATTTCTACTTTACAATTACTACAAATCACAAAGCGCAAAATTAAGAAATTAAAAATGCAAATTGCAAATTGCGCTTAGAAAATAAAAATTTAAAAGCAAAAGTTAAAGAAGTATCAAAATCTCATTTATCTAATGTCACTTCAATTGAAAATACAAAACCTTGTCTTAATTGTAATGATATCAAAGAAAAAGTTAAGGAACTTGAAAAATATTTTTATAAAAGAACAAAATGAAAAATTATGCTTAGAAAATTCATCTTTGATAAATAATTGTGCTAAGTGTGAAGAATATAAAATTGAAATTCAAGAGATGGATGAAACATTTGATGATTATAGAAATAAATATCAAAATCATATTGAATCTATTGTATCCACTCTTAAAAATAGCACAATCACATATAATAAAGCAAGACATAATTTTAAACTCAAAAATGATGAATTAAAATCAAAAATCAACTTGCTTATGAAAATTGTAAATACAAATTCACAAAATCAAACAATATCCAAAAGCAAGTTGAATACAAATATGAATATCATACTTAAACCTAATATTGGGAATAAGAAACAAAAAGCTTTTGGAAATCATAAACCAAGTTTTGAATGGAGACCAAAAAGCAAAAATGAAACCTTAAATGCAAGGATCCATTCATCACAATCTTTTCTTAACTTAAATGAAAACAAATTTCCATTATATAATAAATTCAAGAGTAATGATTATGGAAATTTGAAAAACAAAAATTACATTTTTTCATGGTACGAATGGAATACCATACTTAAGAATGACGCATTAATGTCAAACGAAAGGGCCCATTCAAACATATCTCCCCAAAAGAAAACACGATGTATTTGGGTACCCAAAGGAACCGTCACTCCCGGTCCTCTTTGGATACCTAAATCTCTTATTCATTAGTATCCCATCATTTGCATGAAGTAGAAATCAACTAAAAATGAAATATCACTTCTCTACTTCATGATTTGCTTAAATTTCTTTTTGTTTATTCTTTTTGTTTCTTCTTAATCTATCATGCTATGATCACTCTATTCATCTTGAAAAGTCATATCATTTTGTTTAGTGATCTACTTATCCATTTTATTTTTACCTTTTAAATCCATTACCCTTAAATGTCTTGAACTATCATTATTAATTAAATATTGAAACTATTATCAAGACTAATGAAATTATTTTAAATGGATTTAAATAATAAAGGGCTTAGGCAAACAAAAAATTAAAATACACAATGTGTTGATTATTATCTATCTTGTGTGATGAATATGATAGCCCTTATATTTGAGAAGATTTACAATAAACTAACCAAAAATAGCTTCTCACTTCTTTCATATTCACTATTCACTTCACAATCTTTCTTTAAAATATTCTGAAAAATGTTGAATATGACTTGTGCTACATGCTTCACCATCATAATTATGATCTTTAAATTCAAACATTACAAAAGATCCACTTAGTTCTAACATTTTATTGGTGATCATAATAAATAAATGAATTAATGAAGTATGACTTGCATGTATCTCATCTGATTATAAACCATAGAATCAACTTTATATTAATAAATCAAATGAAATCATAAAATCATTCCATGTAAAAATATTAAATCACGTTCTTGAATACATGCCACATTATCTCAATTAATCTTGTGGTATAACAATTGCAATCAAACTCATTATTCTAGCATTATCAACTAATAGATATTATTCATGCTAGTTATCTTATATTAAGTAAAATTGAACGATAAAATAACTATGTGACTTTAAATTGTTTCCATTGGACTAAAATGCTTATGAATGTGCATGATATTCTTTTGCATGAACAATATTTTCTAAATCACTAAAATTATGCATATTTGTTCCTTCATGTCTTCTCGTGCTTACATTTCCTATCATTTTTCAAACTACATTAGATTGATAAAAGTCTAGAAAAATTTGAATTCACATACATTAAGATAATCTATCTTATAGCTCATGCAAGATCTCGTTTGTTACGACTTGAGATAGGTGTCCTAGATCTTTCATGCTAAAACATGCTTACAAATGCAATTTTCTTCATTTTTAACCATCAAAAACATTTCCAAAATTTCTGCAAATTCATCATGAAACTACTAATGGGACACCTAATCAAGTTCAAGCATCAAAATTTTCAAAACCCTAAAAAATCACTTACTGTTTCCCGCGCTAGCGCCGGCGCTAGCGTCGAGTTTCATTTTTCTGTATTTTTTAAATTTTTAAAAATCCCTAAAAATATATAAATCTATATTTTCTACTTAGTTTTACACTTTTGTGGTTCTTTATTTTTTGAAAAATCAAATACAAAACTACAAAAATCAAATTACAAAAAATATGTTTTGTTTTTTCGCTTGTGTTGTTTCCTTTGTTTAAAGTTCTTCTTTATGCAAAAATCAAATATAAAAATTACAAAAGCGAAAATTACAAAAATATGCTTTTATTTGTAAAAATCAACTACAAAAATATAAAACAAAAGAAAAACAAGTATCAAAATTATTCTTTTGAACTTAACTTTTCTATGTATCTTGCGAAAGGGAGATTTGGGCTATCATCCCATCATATCACCTAGTACCGGGCGAACCTCTCACAAGGTAGTCCTCGGGAAGTCCAAGATCAATTTTATGAGTTCAAACTTTAAATAAAAATTACTCTTCAAAAATATCAAAAATATTGTATGAACTTCATTGAAAATCAAGCATGATTTAGTCTATAATTTAGAAATTCTACAATGTTGTAATTTTTCTTTTCAAACTACGTTGAACATTGTTTTCATCATGCTTTGATATATCTATTAATATGTGCATCAATTATATTTTAAAGGTTGTGTAGAACTAAGCTTAGCATGCCTCTAAGTATGAGTAAAAGTTTTATGTTTGATAATGATATTTATTCACTCACCTTTTTGGCATTGTCTACATATGTATTTAATCTAAGAATGCTTGTGTATGTTTTGTATTAGTACAATGGATTAAAATTGCACAAGTATCTTACCTACACTCCTTATTTTGCACTCTTAAAAATTAAGAAAAGTGGTTATATTTTTCATAAATTCTATTGATTTGCAAAACAAGTGTATTCGGAGAACTTTGTACAAAACAAAATTATAAAATAAATGACAAAGATAACTCCACCAAGCACTACTTGAACCTCCTGATAAGTCTTAATAAGCATTGTGAGGTTGAGCACCTTGGAAAGAATAGTAAAGTGTCTTGTGCAAATCAAATCTTTCTTTCAAAAATAAGAAAACCACCTACTCATAAGTACATCAGATCACTAGTCCCAAAATTCAAAATAAAATATGTGATCCCCCAAGCACTACTTTGCACCCTGATAAGTCTTAATGAGCATTGTGTGTGCAGAGCACCTTGGTAGTTGTACATTTTTATTGTGCATTAAAGTGTGTGGAAGTAATCTTATTTGTGTTTTATTGTGCTCGTACTTTACATATATCTTGTATTTTTGATTAAAACATTTGTTTACATTACTCAAAAATACACTTATGTGCACATCATTATCTTCCATAACACTTCTTCTTATGAGTATTGGATCCTAATGCTAATTCTATATTACTCTTTACTTATGAAATGCACTAGATAACCTAGCATGTTTTCTATAATGTTTGGTATGATTTGAAATTGTGAATTGAAATAACATTTTAGTAATCTCTTTTTGATAATATTATTTCATGCTTGGTTATTTTTGTCAACCATAAAAGATTTCATTGAAACATGATTTACATAAACATCTTCGTTTTGAAATTAAACTCATATATCTGTTTATGGATTATTCTTGATTACAATAAGATGTTTCATGTATTTCTACAAGTCTTCCGCATCATCACCATATAACTTTTACCTTGCACTTTCATGCTTATATCAAGTCTTAAAATCTCAATTTTTTTTTAAAACAAGTGGTAGACTTGCTTGGTAGAATTTATATTAGTTATTCTAACACGCATATCATTTTTATGCTAAAAACTCTGATTTATTTCTATATAAACTTTTATGTTAAACACTCCTCCAACAAGTGAAATATTGCTTATAAAACATCCTCTTATTATTGAATTTCATATCAAATTTTACCTCTTACTTCTAATTGCTAAAAGGATGTTGTTTCTTTATTCGAAAATGCTTCAACTCTTATCTTTATAAAGTTCATTTTGAAACTCAAAAACATCTCCCTTTTGAACTTAAACTGTTTTTCTTTTTCGAAATCTTCCGCAATGCTCAAACTCTGATTCATTAATGAATTTCAATATAGCTATGAAACTTCCCATTAGATTTAAATGCTTAATGTTTCCAATAATTGTTATCCATGACTCCATTTCTCACCATAGCGGGGGCGTAGGGTTGTAGACATTCGATAACCTTATCTCTAGTCATGTCTTGTCCTTAACCGGGGAGGGTTCCAGTGGGGACTTGCGAGGCACTGGGGGGAAAGAGTGCTAGGTTGAGTTATGTCTAGTGTTTGCATATGGGACTAACACCCTAACCTATGGCTTGTTTGCAGCTCCTCATGCCCATCCGTCACTTAGTACGGGGCTAGGGTGTAGACGTATTGTCTGGGTAGACTGGTTACTTGGAAATCACTATTTTTTATGCTTAAAACTCTTATATAAAGGGGAAATCATTACTTTTGCTCAAACTAAAAACTCTGATATATTTATACAAAAATTATTCTAACAAGTGGCTCTAAGACTCCTTATCATTTACTTCAAAAGCTCGATCATGCCTTCTCTTCTATTTACAAATTCTTTGGTGCTTTGTTTCCCTACCCACTTTTGCTAATAACAAAGGGGGAGAACTAACATGATAAAATGCAAAAGGGGGAGTACTAACATGATAAAAATAATCGGCTATCAAAATAAAAAACCAACATGATTGATTAAGTTGATAACATAAATATTAGGGGAGCATTCACATAGGGGGAACATATATTTAGGGGGAGCAATTCTAAACACTAAAATCAATAATTCTCCTAAGTCATCACTATCACACACACACAAGTAGGATTTCATCATGCTTATATATTAATGCTATATTTTTATCATTAATGGATTTGTTAATATCAAAAGGGGGAGTTTGTTGGAACATGGTCTTCCGCATCTCCTAGGTTTGAGAATAACAAATCCTATGTGTATTTGATCTTGTGTGTTCAAGTGTGCAGGTTTACTAGGTCCACATGACTCAAGGAGTACACATGATGACTACCCCCAAAATTGAGGCCAAAATTCGAACAAGCTCACTATCGCCGGCGGAAGGGATAGCGCCCGGCGATAGCGTTGATTAGCGCCATTTTGGAAGCAATTTAAGAAGGATGCTAGCGCCCGGCGGTAGCTACTAGCGTTGGCATTAGCATGGCGCACCAGAGGCATAGAGCAAATTGTTGCCACGGATTGAAGATCATGCCGCGCAAAATGTTACTTAATCAGGGATAGCGCCAGCGGTAGCTACTAGCATTGGCGGTAGCGTGGCGCACAGAAGGCATAGAGCAAATTGTTGCCACGGATAGGAGATTCTGCCGCACAAAACGTTTCCTAATCCGGGCTAGCGCTGGCGGTAGCGCTAGCGCCGGCGGTAGTGCTGAGGCTATAAATTGGACACTTTGCCTCCGTATTCTTCATCCTCTTGACATCCAAAACTCCAGAGCTTCGTGCCACAGCAGAGAGAGGAAAGATCAGAGAGATACTCCCACCAAAAGCTTAGAGAAGGAATTTCTGAAGGAGGATTTCTTCACGCTTCATCCGACAGGCGACCGACTCAACAACGCTTATACTACAGCGGTCCAACGTCTCCTACTTCATAAGTTCTTAGAGGGAGTTTTTATTATTATTGTAATTTCAGTTTAGTTCTCTTTTTCTTGTAAACGGTTCGTTAATTCGCCTCGTGTTGGCGACTTGGTCTGGGGTAGACTTAGGGGGTAATTCGCCTTGTGTTGGCGACTAGGTCTAGGGTGTAGATCTAGGGGGTGCTCGAGGCCTTTCTGGGGATAGATTGGCTAGAGCGGCTTGAGGCCGTATCTGGGGAGAGATCGGCTAAAGCCAACCGGTTCGTGGGGATACGAGTCGGTATAGAAAACGAAAAAGAACTATAATTATTCGCCTCGATTTCCAGCGTCATAGAAATCCATTTTTGTAATCAATTTTATTAATAGTAATCATGTCTCTATTTTTGTAATAAAATTAATTTTGTTCTTCATTCATCTAAATTGTTTATTATCCTCTTTTTCATCATAAATCAATTTAGATCGCTATTCAAAAATATTACTTTAATCTTGCATTAATTCAAAGTTTTCTAAATATTTACTTAAGTTTTTGAAAACACTTATTCACCCCCCCCCCCCCCTCTAAGGGCGCCGACCGATCCAACACATACCTGTCGAAATAAATCATTTCTTCTTAGGCACCCAAACCTTGATGGGTCCTAAATTCTTGTTAGTATTCAAAATCATATTTGATCTATTTCCACTCTGATGTGCATGATGAACCATAAGAAGATTGCATGCTAGTTAGGCATTCTTTGCCCTAGGGACTGTTGGATTGAACCAATAGTCTATGGCAAAGTGGCAAATCTTATTACAACACTAGCATTCAAACTTGTTATACTTCTTCCTCTTGCTCACAATAGGAATTGGATAATTTTGCTTATGAATAGAGGGATACCTGAAGTAGACTGCATGTGCTTCTTTACATTGCATGTGGTTGTGTAAGACCCTTCCTTTTTTCATTAATTTTTGGGTCTTACAGCCCAGAATTGCCGTCTTGCGATGACACCAACACTCCGGTTAGTCTCCACAAGACACCGATCTTGCCGGCTAATATCAATCATCCAGGACAACCAAAAGTATAAGTAAGAACATTTAAACCACTAAATCCACATCACACAGATAATATATAATGAAAGTCGAAAAATAGACAAGTCCACAATGAGATACAATGATAGAAATGATAAGGGCTTATGCCTGGTACATCAAGCTCCTCACTACAAATGCTTGTGGAAGTAAATCAACAACTAATCACTCAATCAGTCTGGTGTATCAACGTGGAACACTACAATGACTACCCCCTCTCTATCTCCATGCCCTGCTGCTGCTCCTAGACAAATTGTTATTGCTGCTCTGGATCCACGCGCTCCTGGTTGGTATGCTAAATCTATCCATTACTTAAAAAGACTAAGCAGTTTCATCCACCCCTCTCCCCATGACTCCTATGTGAAATTTTCTGTAGATCTAGTAGTGAGCAGGAATTGTACAACTTAAAGTTACAGCCAACAACTAGAAGCACATGAAACAAAGCAATCTTTATTGATAATAGCAGAAATCTTCATTACAGAGCGAGGTATACATGTTAAAATTGTTGAAGTGGAAGTTAGAGGGATCTTTGGACCTGGGCGGTCTGGGAGGAGGTCGGGCGGTCTGACTTAACCGCACGACTTGGCGGTCTGCCACTGCGGTCTGGCTTGTCTTAGCCTAGCTACGGTCTCCTGGCTTGATCGCTGGTATCTGGTCCAAGGCAGCTGAAGGTGGAGGCCGCGCGGTCTGTCTATGATCGCGTGGCGGGTTGTTCGTCTTCAAGTATGCGCAGTTTGTTTCTAACCGCGTGGTGGGTTGTCTTCCTCTAGGCTGTGGCGGTCTGGTGTGACCGCACAGCTTGTTCCAGGTTTTCTAGGATGCGGTCTGGTAGCTGACCGGGCTTCCTGTTGGTATTCGCGGACTAAGGGTCTTAGTCGCGCGGTCTCAGTTCGCGGTCTCAGGAGGAGACTGTTATGCGAGCTGGACGCTATCCGCGGTCTCAGGTGGAGACCGGCATGCAGACAGGAGTTTGCGGTCTGATGGAGAACTGGCTGTGTTCGCGGTCTCTGGTGAACACAGGGGTGAACAGCTTCGGGCGGTCTGGCGATCTCCCTTGGAGTCGCGATCTGCTGTGAGAGTGGCGGTCTCTCATAGTCGATGTTGAAGCTGGCGAGTTCACCAAAATGAAGCAGGAGTACTATTGCTGATCGCGCGGTGTGACCGGTCAGGTCGCGCGGTCTGAAGGGTGGTGATCCTATCTCATAGGGTGGTGACTGGATCAGGTTCCACACCTATAAATAGGAGCCACTGTAGCAGCAAATTGTGACACACCAAGTGTAAGCTAAGTTCGCTTCTTTCCTGCGGTCTCTATTTGTCTGACCGGGCGGTTTGCTGATTGAATTCTTCTTGTGCAGCTTCTGCAGATAGTGCGGGCAGCAGCGATCACCTCTTCCTCCGAAAGTATTCGGGCGGTCTGCGGCTTGGAGTTGTGTTGCTGGAGTTTGGGAGAATCAGAAGGTCGGAAGGAAGGGTGCGGTCTGATTAGCGGGTTGGTGTTGTTCTGAGTTTGGCAGCGGGTTGCGGTCTGGCGGGTTGCTGAGGTCGCAAGGGAGACCGCGCGGTCTCAAGTCGTCTTCAACTTTGTATCTTTTCCTTTGGTGTTTGTGCTGGCGAAATCATGTCTCGCCAAGCATACCTTGCCTTGTAATTTGAAGTTGCTTTCAATAAAGATCACTTGTTTGCCTCCATTTCCTTCTGGTTGTTTGGCTTGTGAACTCTAAGTTGACTAACTCCTGCTCGCTTCATAAAGATTCGAAAAATTTCACATGGTATCAGAGCTAGGTTGGAGTGGATAGAGCAGTGAGTGACTTAGAGTAGCCATCGCCTTTGTGAAGAAGGAACCAGTGGTAGAGCAATAGAAGCGAGGGGTCTTGGAATTGAGATGCTTACATCGACTAACTTCAACAAGTGGAAGTTGTGTATGCAAAGCTATCTTCTAGGTGAGGACCTCTGGGAGGTAGTTGGAGGAGATCAGACGCAGGAAGTTGTCCCGGAAGGGGATAATGGGGCTGAGGTGAGAACTTGGAGGAGGATGAATGCGAAGGCAGAGTTCACTCTGAAGAGAGCAATTTCACCTGATCTGTTTGATCACATTCTGGGATGTGGATCGGCTGTAGAGATCTAGAGAGCCCTGGATGGGCTGTTTAACAAGAAGAATGTAGCAAGGCTACAGTTCTTGGAGAATGAGCTGGCAAGGTCGGCTCAGGGTGATATTTCTATCTCCACTTTCTTTCTAAAGATGAAGAACTTATGCGCTGAAATCTCAGCATTGGATCCTGATGAGCCTATCTCTGAGGCGAAGCTAAAGAGGCACATCATCCGCGGCTTGCGGAAGGAATATGTTGCCTTTGTGACGTCGGTGCAGGGGTGGGCAAATCAGCCGTCTTTGTTGGAGCTGGAGAACTTGCTTGCATCGCAAGAAAGTTTGGCAAGGCAGATGGCGGGGGTGTCGGTGGCTGGGGGAGATGGCGAAGTGCTCTTCTCGGGGAAGAAGAAGAAGTGGGGTAAGAAGAAGTAGACCGCTGGAGGAGGCTATGGGCCTTCAAATTCTGGGCAGCAGGAAAGGGGGTATGCTCCCAAGGCTAACGGGAAGAAGAAGGGTGAAGGTCCGAAGTGCTTCAAATGTGGCAAGTATGGCCACATCAGGAAGGATTGCAAGGTGGTCACCCAAGCTGGGCATGCTGCTGAGAAGGAGGAAGCTGAGGCCAGACACTTTGGAGGAGGTTGGGGAGGAGCCTTCTCGGCTTCTGTTTGAGCTTCCACTCCTATCAACTATCTGGAAGACAGGATCGTGGACTCGGGGTGTGGTCATCACCTCACCGGAGACGAGACCAAGCTTTCTTCTGCATAGCCCTTTACAGGTAACAATGCAATCATTACTGCTGATAATACTGTGCTTCCAGTAGAGAAGGTGGGGGTGGTTTCCTTGGGCAGTGATAGAGGGCCACTTACTTTGAAGAGTGTCTATCACGTGCCTGGTATGAGGAAAAACCTCTTCTCCGTGACCAACGCTGTAGACGCTGGGTATCACATTCTGTTCGGCCCAACAGAAGTGAAGTTTCTATGCAATTTTGAGGCCGTAAAAGCCGAGGTTGTCCATGTCAGGAGACGGGAAAAGGACTTGTTTGTTTTATTAACAAGTTCCTACGTCGACAAGATGAAGACGAATGATGGTGCCGTTATATGGCATGAGAGGTTGGGGCACGTAGGGATGGACAAGCTGAAAGCTATGGCGGTGAGAGGTCTGGTCAAGGGCCTGCCAATTTTATCTTCCTACGGTGAAGGTCATGTTTGCGCGGGATGTCAGTTCGGAAAGTCTCATCGACTACCGTTTGACAAGTCGCAGACAAGGAGTAGTGTGCCGTTGGAGTGCATCCACGGTGACTTGATGGGACCTACTGCTACCCCAAGCCTCGGAGGCAGCAGATATATGCTGGTGTTGATCGATGATTACACCAGATATGTCTGGGTATATTTCCTGAAGGAGAAGGCAGAGGCGTTTGCCAAGTTTGTGGAGTTCAAGGAGCTCGTGGAGGGTCGGCTAGGACTGCGGGTAAAGAAGCTGAGGACTGACAACGGAGGGGAGTTCACCTCCAGTGAGTTCTCTACCTTTTGCAGGAAGGCGGGCATCCGGAGAGAGCTTACTTGTGCACATACTCCACAGCAGAACGGAGTTGCAGAGCGGAAGATCCATCATCTGACGGAGACTTGCAAATGTTGGCTGCATGCCAAGAGTATCCCAAAGTCCTTCTGGGCGGAGGGAATGTCTTGTGCTGCCTACGTCATCAACATGATGCCTTTGAGTCCCATCAACATGTTGACTCCGCATGAGATGATGTTCAAGGAGAAGCCAAGCGTGGCACACCTTAGGGTGTTTGGATCCACCTGCTACGTGCATGTTCCAGATTCTCTTCGAACGAAGCTAGATGCGAAAGCAAGGAAGCTAGTCTTCGTGGGATACGATGAGCAGAAGAAAGGATGGAAGTGCATGGACCCGGAGACGCAGAGATTTGTGGTATCTCGCATCGTCGTGTTCGATGAGGTGACATCTTACAAGGGGTCCTCTGATGTGGAGCTACCAGAGAGCAGGGTGGAAGTGCCGGAGAAAGCTGTGGAGGATCTTCAGGTGGAGCTACCTGTGTCACCAGGTGGTCCATCTCCTTCTAGTTCCGAGATGGGGGCTTCTGGTTCATGAAGCAGGGAGAGCAATGCTCCTAGCACGTCTGGAAGAGGAGCTAGGGAAGAATCAACTAAAGATAATGCGGTTCAGGGGAAGGAGCTGAGGAGGTCGAAGCGAGCAATCATCGCCCCTGATCGCTATACAGGAGGAAACGCAGTGAGCTTCTTCTCATGTTTCTTCGCTGGTCCCTTGGATGAGAGGGAGCCGTCGAGCTTTGAGAAGGCTAGAGGTGTGAAGGAGTGGGACATTGCAATGCAAGAAGAGATGGCAGCTCTCGAGAAGAATGAGACCTGGTCTCTTGTGCCCAAGCCCAAGGGCACCACTCCTTTTACATGCATGTGGGTCTACAAGCTCAAGAAGAAATCTGATGGCAGCATCGAGCGGTACAAGGCTCGTCTTGTAGCTCGGGGGTTCTCACAGCAATACGGTGAAGACTACGAGGAGACATTCAGTCTGGTGGCTAAAATGACTTCAGTTCGTTTCATCATTGCCTTGGCGGCGTTCAGTGGATGGGAGATTTGGCAGCTTGACGTCAAGAACGCTTTCTTGTACGGCGAGATTGACAAGAATATCTTCATGGTCCAGCCACCAGGCTTTGTGTCTGAAGATTTTCCGGAGCATGTCTGCAAGTTGAAGAAGGCCATGTATGGGTTGAAGCAAGCGCCGAGGGTGTGGTACTGGAAGATCGCAGAATATCTCCTATTCTGTGGATTTGGTGCTTCAGACTCAGACTCAAGCTTGTTCGTCAAGAAGAGCGGGGAGCTTCAAGTCATCGTGCTGCTATACGTCGACGATATGATCGTGACGGGGAACTCGAAGGAGGAGGTAGCGCAGCTTCGGGCCAAGCTGTCTATCAGGTTCGAGATGAAGGACTTAGGTAAGCTTCACCATTTCTTTGGACTCGAAGTGCAGAGGAAGGAAGATGGAGTGCTGGTGACCCAGCCCGGATATGCGGAGCGGATCATTGAATGATTCGGCATGAAGGAAGGGAAGTGCACTTCCACACCTCTAGAGAAGGCCACAAAACTTTGGAAGGATGAGGGGAGGATAATGCAAGATCTGTTGGTGTTCCGAGCTTTGGTTGGGAGCTTGATTTATCTGACGATCATGAGGCCGGATATTGCATATGCAGTTGGTAGAGTGAGTCTATATATGGCGGAGCCACGGGTACCTCATCTGTTAGCGGCCAAGAATATTTTGAAGTATGTCAAGGCAACCTCGGACATGGGTCTCCTATACAGGAGGGATGCGGGCTTTGAGGTGCACGAGTACATGGATGCTGACTACGGGGGAGATTCAGATGATCGGAAGTCGATGTCTAGATTCGTCTTCATTACGGGCCCTACAGCTATATCATAATGCAGCAAGAAGCAGGATTCCGTATCGGTCTCCACCACAGAAGCGGAATACAAGGCTTCGGCCTTGGCAGCTTAGGAAGCCATCTGGCTTAGGAGGTTGGTGGGAGACGTCCACAAGGAGGTTCGGGAGCAGACTCTGCTATGCGGTGACAATGAGAGTGCTCTCAAACTGGTTACCAATCCAGTTTGTCATGCGAGGACCAAGCATATCGAGATCGAGCATCACTTCATACGGGAGAAGGTGCTGGAGGAATCTCTTTCGGTTGAGCATGTGCAGAGTGCGGACAACGTGGCAGACATCTTCACAAAGGCGCTGGCAAAGGAGTCGTTCACACGGCTAAGGATCCTACTGGGGCTAGTTTCAACTTCCCACTTCAAGGGGGAGTGTTGAAATTGTTGAAGTGGAAGTTAGAGGACTCTTTGGACCTGGGCGGTCTGGGAGGAGGTCGGGCGGTCTGACTTAACTGCACGACTTGGCGGTCTGCCGCTACGGTCTGGCTTGTCTTAGCCTAGCTGCGGTCTCCTGGCTTGATCGTTGGTATCTGGTCCAAGGAGGCTGAAGGTGGAGGCCGCGCGGTCTGTCTATGACCGCGTGGCGGGTTGTTCGTCTTCAAGTATGCGCAGTTTGTTTCTAACCGCGTGGAGGGTTGTCTTCCTCTAGGCTGTGGCAGTCTGGTGTGACCGCACAACTTGTTCTAGGTTTTCCAAGATGCGGTCTGGTAGCTGACCGGGCTTGCTGTTGGTATACGCAGACTAAGGGTCTTAGTCGCGCGGTCTCAGCTCGCGGTCTCACGAGGAGACTGGTCTGTGAGCTGGACGCTGTCCGCGGTCTCAGGTGGAGACCATCATGCAGATAGGAGTTCGCGGTCTGATGGCGAACTGGCTGTATTCGCGGTCTCTGGCGAACACAGTAGTGAACATCTTCGGGCGGTTTGGCGATCTCCCTTGGAGTCGCGATCTGCTGTGAGAGTGGCGGTCTCTCATAGTCGATGTTGAAGCTGGCGAGTTCACCAAAATGAAGTAGGAGTACTATTGCTGATCGCGCGGTGTGACCGGTCAGGTCGCACGGTCTGAAGGGTGGTGATCCTATCTCATAGGGTGGTGACTGGATCAGGTTCCACGCCTATAAATAGGAGCCACTGTAGCAGCAAATTGTGACTCACCAAGTGTAAGCTGAGTTCGCTTCTCTCCTGCGGTCTCTATTTGTCTGACTGAATTCTTCTTATGCAGCTTCTGCGGATAGTGTGGGCAGCAGCGATCACCTCTTCCTCTGAAAGTGTTCGGGCGGTCTGCGACTTGGAGTTGTGTTGCTGGAGTTCGGGAGAATCAGAAGGTCGGAAGGAAGGGTGCGGTCTGATCAGCGGGTTGGTGTTGTTCTGAGTTTGGCAGCGGGTTGCGGTGTGGCGGGTTGCTGAGGTCGCAAGGGAGACCGCGCGGTCTCAAGTCGTCTTCAACTTTGTATCTGTTCCTTTGGTGTTTGTGCTGGCGAAATCATGTCTCGCCAAGCATGCCTTGCCTTGTAATTTGAAGTTGCTTTCAATAAAGATCACTTGTTTGCCTCCATTTGCTTCTGGTTGTTTGGCTTGTGAACTCTAAGTTGATTAACTCCTGCTCGCTTAATAAAGATTCGAAAAATTTCACAATACATGGCGAGACATGATTTCGCCAGTACACAAAACCAAAAGGAAATTACAGAGCTGCGGAAAGATAACTGGCGGTCTGAACACTGAGACCACCTGACCGCGCGACCTGGGTGTTCGCTCGACTAGAAAAGGAGACCGCACGAACACACACTGCCGGCGACTTGAACAACACCAACTGAACCTCCGCGACCTCCTGAACTCCACTGATTCTCCCAAACTCCAGCAACCCGCACTGTAAGCCGCAAGACCGCCTGGACACTTTAGAAGAAGAGGTGACCGCTGCTGTCCACACAATCCGCAGAAGGTGCATAAAGGAAATTCAATCAGCAAACCGCCCGATCACAAAAATGAGACCGCGAGCTCTAAGTACGAGTTCAGCGTAAACTTGGTGCAATTTTTTGCTGCAGTGGCTCCTATTTATAGGCGTGGGACCTGATCCAGTCACCACCATATGAGATAGAGTCACTGCCCTGACCGCACGACCTAAGATCGGTCAACCCGCGTGGTCAACAGAAGATCGCTCTGCGCTTTGTGAGCTCGCCGACTTTAACCTGACCAAGAGATCGCCACTCCTTCAAGAAGCCACGCGATCATGACATCCCACATGATCATGACGCCCACCACAAGTGTTCACCTATACGAGATCTCCTTCAGAAACCGCAAACACAAAGAGGAGACCGTGCGACTAAGAGAGCCTTAGTCCGCGCGCACCATCAAGAACCCGGACAGTCACCAGACCAGACTGCCCCACCACGCGGTCACACAAACCAGACCGCACGACCTCACCTTACAGAAAACAGCTCGCCACGCGGTCACACGAACCAGACCATGCGGCCTCATCTCGCTGAAACCTGCTCGCCACGCGGTCACACGAACAGACCGCACGGCCTCACCTCGGCAACCTTGGACAGAAGAACAACGGTCACGCCGGATAAGCTGCGGCTAGATGGAATAGGTCAAACCGCAGAAGGAGACCGCAAGATCACGCGATTAGACCAGACTGCGCGGTCAACTCCCAGACTGCCAACTTTACACTTCAACATTTTCAACACCCCCCCTTGAAGTGGGAAGTTGAAAACAGCCCAAGTAAACTTCTTAGCCTTGTGAACGACCCCTTCGCCAGCGCCTTTGTGAATATGTCAGCAACGTTGTCCTGACTCCGAACATGCTCGACCGAAAGAGACCCCTTCAGCACATTCTCACGAATAAAATGATGCTCGATCTCGATATGCTTGGTCCTCGCGTGACACATTGGATTATCAACCAGTTTGAGTGCACTCTCATTGTCGCCGCAGAGCAGAGTTGGACCCCGAATCTCCTTATGGACGTCTCCCACCAACCTCCTAAGCCAGATGGCTTCTTGAGCTGCCAAGGCCGAAGCCTTGTATTCCGCTTCCGTGGTAGAGACTATCGGATCTTCCAGAATCCTCCCCACATCCTTCCGAAGTTTCATGGCCTTCTCCAGAGGTGTAGAAATGCACTTCTCTTCCTTTATGCCGAATCGCTCCTCGATTCGCTCCGCATATCCAGCCTGGGACACCAGCACTCCACTTTCCTTCCTCTGCACTTCGAGTCCAAGGAAATGGTGGAGTTCACCTAAGTCCTTCATCTCAAACCTGATAGATAGTTCAGCCCAAAGCTTTGCTACCTCCTCCTTCAAATTCCCCGTCACGATCATATCATCGACGTAAAGCAGCACGATGATTTGAAGCTCCCCGCTCTTCTTGACAAACAAGCTTGAGTCATAGTCTGAAACACCGAATCTACAGAATAGGAGATATTCTACAATCTTCCCGTACCACGCCCTCGGCGCTTGCTTCAACCCATACAGGGCCTTCTTCAGCTTACAGACATAGTCTGGAAAATCTTCAGATACGAAACCTGGCGGCTGGACCATGAAGATATCCTTGTCAATCTCGGCATACAAGAAAGCATTCTTTACGTTGACTTGCCAAATCTCCCACCCAAAGAATGACGCCAAGGCAATAATGAACCGAACTGAAGTCATCTTCGCCACCGGACTAAATGTCTCTTCATAATCTTCACCGTATTGCTGCGAGAATCCACGAGCCACAAGGCAAGCCTTATATCGCTTGATACTGTCGTCTGCCTTCTTCTTGAGCTTATAGACCCACTTGCATGTCACAGGGGTAATGCCCTTGGGCCTAGGCACCAGAGACCAAGTCTCATTCTTCTCAAGAGCTACCATCTCTTCTTCCATAGCCGAATCCCACTGCTTCATGCCTTTGGCCTTTTCAAAGCTCAGTAGTTCCCGCTCATCCAAGGGACCAGCGAAGAAACACGAGACAAAGCTCACCATATTTCCTCCTGTATAGCGATCAGGGGTAATGATCGTTCGCTTCGATCTCCGCAACACCTTCCCCTGACTCGTATTATCTTGAGCTGCTTCTTCCCTAGCTCCTCTTCCAAATGTACTAGGAGCATCGCTCCCCCTGCTTCCTGATCCAAAAGCCTCCGCCTCAGAACTAGACATGTATGGACCACCTGGTGACAAAGGCAGCTCCACCTGAAGATTTTCCACAGCTCTCTCCGGCTCCTCCACCCAGCTTTCTGGTAACTCAACACCAGAACTTCCCTTGTAATACATCACCTTGTCAAACATGACGTAGCGGGATACAACAAATCTCTGCGTCTCCGGGTCCATGCACTTCCAGCCCTACTTCCGATCACCATATCCCATGAAGACTAGCTTCCTTGCTTTCGCATCTAGATTCGTCCGAAGCACATCTGGAACGTGCACATAGCAGGAGGAACCAAACACCTAAAGGTGTGCCACGCTTGGCTTTTCTTTGAACATCATCTCATGCGGGGTCAACATGTTTGTGGGACTGAGAGGCATCCTGTTGATGACGTAGGAGGCACAAGACATTCCCTCTGCCCAAAAGGACCTTGGGATACTCTTGGCATGCAGCCAACACTTGCAGGTCTCCGTCAGATGACTGATCTTTCACTCTGCAACTCCGTTTTGTTGTGGAGTATGTGCACAATTAAGCTCCCTCCGGATGCTCGCCTTCCTGCAAAAACTAGAGAACTCACCAGAGGTGAACTCTCCCCCGTTGTCAGTTCTCAGTTTCTTTACTTGCAGGCCTAGCTGACCCTCCACAAGCTCCTTGAACTCCACAAACTTGGCAAACGCCTCCGCCTTCTCCTTCAAGAAATAAACCCAGACATATCTGGTGTAATCGTCGATCAACACCAGCATATACCTGCTGCCTCTGAGGCTTGGTGTAGCAGTCGGTCCCATCAAGTCACTGTGGATGCACTCCAATAGCACACTACTCCTTGTCTGCGACTTATCAAACGGTAGTTGATGAGACTTGCCGAACTGACATCCCGCGCATACATGACCGTCATCGTAGGAAGATAGACTAGGCAGGCCCTTGACCAGACCTTTTATTGCCATAGCCTTCAGCTTATCCATCCCTACATGCCCCAACCTCTCATTCCATATAACAGCACTATCATTTGTCCTTATCTCGTCGACATAAGAACTTGTCGATAAAACAAACAAGTCTTTTGCCCTTCTCCCGACATGAACGACATCGGCCTTCACCACCTCAACATTTTGAAGAAACCTTACTTCTGTTGGACCGAACAGAACATAATACCCAGCGTCAACAACGTTGGTCACGGAGAAGAGGTTTTTCCTCATTCTGGGCACATGATAGACACTCTTCAACGTTAGTGGCCCCCTATCACTACCCAAGGAAATAACCCCCAACTTCTCAACAGCATGCATAGTATTATCAGCAGTTAGGATGACATCATTACCTGAGTAAGGCTGCGCTGAAGAAAGCTTCGACTCATCCCCAGTGAGGTGATGACCACACCCCAAGTCCACGATCCAGTCCTCCTGATAGTTGATAGGAGCCGCAACTCCGACAGAAGCCGAGAAGGCTCCTCCCCATCCTCCATCATATTTCCTGGCCTCAGCTTCCTCAGTCCCTGCAGCAGCATGCCCTGGCTGAAGATTCACCCGACAATCCTTCCTGATGTGACCAAGCTTTCCGCATCTAAAGCATTTGGGTCCTTCTCCCTTCTTCTTCCCTTCAACCTTGGGAGCATAGCCCCTCTCCTGCTATCCAGAAGTTGAAGGCCCATTGCCTCCAGCGGTCTTCTTCTTCTTATCCCATTTCTTCTTCTTCAATGTGAAGAGAACCTCGCCTTCTCCCCCAGACACAGACACCCCCACCATCTGCCTTGCCAGACTCTCCTACGACGCAAGTAGATTCTCCAGCTCCAGCAGAGACGACTGATTTTCCCAACACTGCACCGACGTCACAAAGGCCACATACTCCTTCCGCAAGCCACGGATGATGTGCCTCTTCAGCTTCGCCTCAGAAATTGGCTCATCAGGATCCAGTGCTGAAATCTCAGCGCACAGGTTCTTCATCTTCAGGAAGAACGTAGAAATAGACAGATCTCCCTGAGCCGACCTAGCCAGCTCATTTTCTAGGAATTGTAGCATCGCTACATTCTTCTTCTTAAACAGCCCGTCCAGGGCTCTCCAAATCTCTGCAGCTGATCCACACCCTAAGATGTGATCGAATAGGTCAGGTGATATTGCCCTTTTTAGAGTGAACTCTGCTTTCGCATTGATCCTCCTCCAATTTCTCACCTCATGACCATTATCCCCAGTTGGGACAACTTCCTCCATACTATCTCCTCCAAGAACCTCCCAGAGGTCCTCACCCAGAAGATAACTCTGCATGCACGACTTCCACTTCTTAAAGTTAGCCGACGTGAGCATCTCAATTCTAAGACCTCTTGCTTCCATGGCTCTACCACTGGTTCCTTCTTCACAAAGGCGATGAGAACTTTAAGTTGTTCACTTCTCTATCCACTCCAAACTACCTCTGATACCATGTGAAATTTTCCGTAGATCTAGGAGTGAGCAGGAATTGTACAACTTAAAGTTACATCCAACAACCAGAAGCACATGAAACAAAGCAATCTTTATTGATAATAGCAGAAATCTTCATTACAGAGCGAGGTATACATAACGAGACATGATTTCGCTAGTACACAAAACTAAAAGGAAAATACAAAGCTGCAGAAAGATAACTGGCGGTCTGAACACTGAAACAGCCTGACCGCTCGACCTGGGTGTTCGCTCGACTAGAAAAGGAGACCGCACGAACACACACTGCCGGCGACTTGAACAACACCAACTGAACCTCCGCGACCTCCCAAACTCCACTGATTCTCCTGAACTCCAGCAACCCGCACTGTAAGCCACAAGGCCTCCCAAACACTTTAGAAGAAGAGGTGACCGCTGCTGTCCGCACAATCCATAGAAGCTGCACAAATGAAATTCAATCAGCAAACCGCCCGGTCACAAAAATGAGAGCGCGAGCTCTAGGTACGAGTTCAGCTTACACTTGGTGCGATTTTTTTGCTGCAATAGTGGCTCCTATTTATAGGCATGGGACCTGATCCAGTCACCACCCTATGAGATAGAGTCACCGCCCTGACCGCGCGACCTAAGATCGGTCAACCCGCACGGTCAGCAGAAATCACTCTACGCTTTGTGAGCTCGCCGACTTCCACCTGACCAGGAGATCACCACTCCTTCAAGAAGCCGCGCGATCATGACATCCCGTATGATCATGATGCCCACAACCAGTGTTAGCCTATACAAGACCTCCTTCAGAGACCGCAAACACAAAGAGGAGACCGCACGACTAAGAGATCCTTAGTCCGCGCGCACCATCAAGAACCAGGACAATCACCAGACAGGACTACCCCACCACGCGGTCACACCAACCAGACCGCGCGACCTCACCTTACAGAAAATAGCTCGCCACGCAGTCACATGAACCAAACTGCGCGGCCTCATCTCGCTGAAACCTGCTCGCCATGTGGTCACACGAAATAGACCGTGCGGCCTCACCTCGACAACCTTGGACAGAAGAACAGCGGTCATGCCGGATAAGCTGCGGCTAGACGGAATAGGTCAGAACGTAGAAGGAGACCGCAAGATCACGCGGTTAGACCAAACCGCGCGGTCACCTCCCAGACTGCCAACTTTACACTTTAACATTTTCAACATCCTAGGCACTAGGCGGGAGGATGAAGAGAAAGCTATACAATAATAGCTATACAAGCAGGTGACATGGATCTATCTAATATAGTAGTTGAAAGTGCGTAGTGTGGCCTCTGAGTATTCTCTAGAGGGGGGGGGGGGTGAATAGAGTTTTAAAACTTTAATCCTAATATGCACACACAATAAAAACTACTAAGTACTATGCAATCATCAACACTAATACAGAATAAAGTTATCACAGAAAAATAGTAAATAGTAAACTGGGACGACACAGAAAAGCAACCCCGAAGACACACAATTTTTATAGTGGTTCCCAAAAATGTGGGTAGTCCACTCTTCTACCACCTTGGTAGGATTACACTATAAGTGTCTTAGTCTTTTGATAAGGTGACTCTTGGAACCAACACTAAGTCTTTTGATAAGGAGACTCTTAGAACCACTCACTGAGTCTTTTGATAAGGAGACTCTTAGAACCACTGAGTCGTTTGCTATGGAGACTCATAGAACCAACTGAATCCTATGGAGAGGGATTCTTAAGACTCTTTTACTATTACATAATAAGAGAAAGAAGTAAAGAAGAAGAAGAATAGGATTTTGCTGTATGAATCCTTCTACAACAATCACATAAGATGCTATTCTTTCAATTCTTCAGGATCAGTATATGATAAACTCTTGCTTAAGATGGAGAAGTATGCAATAGTTAATTTTGCTTGTGATCCTGTTTCTCTCTGTACTCTTGTTGGTTTGCTGCTGTAAGATGTGAAGAAGTAGTAGCAGTCTTGTATTCCTGTACATAGAAGTTCTTCTTTTCTTGTCTGAGAGGGCTTGAGGAAGAAGACGAAGACAGAAAGGAATTACTAAAGATTGTTTTTTCTGTGTCTCCTCCTCCTCATACGTATCTCTGACCATTAGTGTTTGAATTTCTTTCTTATTTTGGGATGACCTTAGAAGGAATGTCCATTGGACAATAAATGTTTCCTTCTATTTTTGTTCTCGACCCGTAAAATATGATTTGAATAACTTCCAAGAATGTCTTTGTAGTTTCTCTGGAATTCTCCATTCCATATTTGGCAATAAACGAGCCGTTAGAGAACATATATCAGGTTTGCAGACCTTCTGGAAAAGCATCAGAAAGGACAGTAAAACATACTATTTCTTCCTGTATTCGACGCTACGTCAAATTCATTATCCTTCACATCAACGCACCTCTCAGTTCTTACTGAATTCAGATGTCGATGTTGCGTCGAGTACTTATTGACGTATCCATTGAGTTAAAGACTTGGACTTGAACTTCATCTTCTGCATCGAATTGAAATCGAAGTTGCGTCAACTTCTAAGATGACTTCGATAGGCTCTTCCCTCTACATCGAGTTCATTTCGACTTTGTGTCGACTTCACTTGATACTTCGACAAATAGTCTGAGTTACTTTGACTTTCAATCAGAGTTGCGTCGACTTCTAATCGAAGTTGCATCGGCTTCTATTCGACGAAAGTTTTAAATAACCTAAATTTGAGCTCATTTTGACCTGTTCTTGACCCTCTAATGTGATTGTGATATCCTAGGATATCTATTGACCAAATTACCCTTTCTATACAATGTGGGTAAAACATCCTAACTGATGAAATCACTTTTATATAATTTGTGCAGATAAATCAAAGGGTATTTTTCCCAACAGTAGTACATAGTAATTTACAACTAACTAGCAGTTCTACTATAATAAGTACTGAAGGAAACGTGAAGTAATAAAGAACATTAATAATAGAGCTGTAATAAAAGAGCAGTTACTAAGTAAAGGAAATGCAGCCAAAGTATCATCACAAGGAAGTAACTTAACATACATGAATGCTCATACGAACATATAAGTTAAGGTTTGGGGTTGCTTAAGTAACTCATCATATAAAAAGAGTCCATACTAATTTTATATGATGAGTATCTTGTTTTATGAAATGATATGCCATGCAATGTTTTATGATATGATTTCACACACTCACACATACAACTCTATACGTACAGACCTTTCAGTTCTCATTTTTTGGAGGTAGCTAACCTCTCGGACATCCCCCCGTCGTGGTCAAATGGTGAAAGAGGTGTGGGCATCTCCTCACCTAGGTGGGTATAACACACCACCAGACCTAAGCTCAAATGTACGCTCTGGTACCTGTCCTCTGTACTCATGAGGTCCTACGCACTCTTACTAGATGCATCAAAACCAAACTTTTATAAGGCTAAGTGTAGGGTTATTAGGGAATGTGACCTTTCGTTAATGTTGTAAAACAACCTGGCCCTTTGAACACCTACCACTTGCTGAGTCATCGTACTTTTGTCAGTGCATTGACTAGGCTAGTATCGAAGAACCAACACATTCTATGCACATGCACTTATGTATCAACTCTATCATCCGAGCATCTAGCTCGCAGGACTAACCAATCCTCTATTACATATTCACCAAGCCTATTGCTCAAAGGACCAACCTGCCCTTCATAAATACCGAGCCCACAACTCTAAGGTCTGACTAGTCCTTCCATATCGTAACCACACCGAGCCTCCAGCTCGTAGGACTAACCCGTCCTCCATACACATATTCATCCATCCCTATAGTGTGTTTCCCATCATTTTACATTCTCTACTTAATTATATTAATATTAATCTTATGGTTTAGTTATACTTAATGATTTAGGGTGAATCTTGGACTTCCCAAGGACTACCCTGTGAGGGGCTCACAACGGTACTAGGAGGTATGTAGGACTGACATCCAAATCTCCCTTTCTCAAGATATTTAATCTTATTGGTGGTTACCCATATATTTGATCCCACACTCTCTATTTACAATAGAATCCTAAGGTGGATTGTAATTTATAGGAAGAGGCAAGTGTTGACTTTCAAGTGAACTTCAACACTACCCGACATGGGGAATAAGTTCAAACTCACTCATTCCTGACCTTGCTCTAAGGTTCCAATTCAAGAAGTTTGAGATACTTTTATCATCTCCTTGACTTATCATAATGTCTTCTACATGAGTTTGCCTCATCAAGCTCTTTACTAAACACATCCCAATCTTATACTCAAGTATTGCCACCCAAGTGAAATGCCCTACAATTTACATAATATTCTTCAAAATTGATCCTCATATACATGGTTTCTATAAGATAATCAATTGGAGTCCAAATTCATTTGATTTATGTTTGGATATTCGCAGGCCAATGTTAATTCTAATTATGACCCCATGTCAATGATAAAGTACATAGCTATTTCTCAAGTCCTAATGACCTAAAGTTAAATACAGAGATTTGATATGACATGTGACATGCTTCCAATCAGATTTATCCATTTTATGATTATTGAGCCTAATTATTTATACTTACATAAATATTAAGTAACTTCCAAATTACATAAGAGGTATAATATGTTGATGTCTAATTGATCCATAAAAATTTCCAGATGTTCTCTAAGGTATAAAATATTCCCTAACAGAAAATGGGATTTTTACAAAGGATCTATACAAACAATTCATCCAAACATGCTTACAAAATTACCAGAGGTTCTATATGATCCAAAAATGTGTTCTAACAGAATTTCATAATTTTTCAGAACCATTTAACCACATAAATGGAATTTACTATAAATGGTACTATTTCATAATTATATAGAAATTCATTAATTTCATCATCCAAATTTTTTTAATAAAATCTCAAGAGGTTCATTATGGTCTAATTCACATGGTGACATAGATTTGTATTTTCCTAACAATAATCACCACCCTTATTGAATAATTGATCAAGATAATAAAAATTCAACAAAATGAAGGAACTACTGAACATCGATAACCAAAAATTTTGATAAATTTTCCAGAGGATCATTATGTTCTAATATAGCCAGGCATTTAGAATTTTCCAAGTAATATAGACCAAAAATATTCTAATAATACTAAAGTGTGACAAATGGTATTTTGATATTTTCCAAGGTAAATGTCTTCAAAACAATTGTAATAAAATTAACAGAGGTGTAATATAACCTAAGTCATAATGTGACGGAAAGTTAGAGTTTTTCTAAGTCATTTGTTCTCTTTCATTTCATTAACTTAATTGTGTGACATAATCATAATTAATTAAATACATAGGATTTCTAACTCCAAAAATCCAATTTTTTCTAGAGATTATTACTTTCATTATATTACTTGCATGACCGAAATTTCATGGGCATACATCAAGGGAATATTGAGGAATTCAAAAAAGCATGAAATTATGCTACATGCACAACATTCCCTAACATTTACCAAACTTGCATGTGAGATATCTAAGCGTGCACTAGTCCAAATGGTCCAAAATTTTGTACAAGGACTATTATTGAGCTAATATACAATTCATACAAGATTTTTGTGTATTTGGCTTCATTAAACCCAAGATCCACCACATGCATGAATATTTATATTATTTCTAAAACTATAGAAAATATGTATCCAAAAATTCTAATTTTTGGACAGCATGTGCATCCCACAATATTACATGCATGGTAAAAATTTCAGCCCATTTGAATGAACCAAATGATGTGGGTACTCAGATTTGTGTCTAGGGTTCAATTTGTACACGCTGCACCAAAATAGGTGCTTAGGGAGCTTTAGTGCACCAAATCACATGCAATAAAATTATAATTAAAGATAAGGCATACAACTACATTTTTATGTTGAACACTTTTCCAGTATCTGCTTCTAAGGGGCCTAAATAATTACTTGAAACAACTGGTAAAACATGTGATAGATTTGAATGTTTATACTACTTTAACAAAAATATGTATATGCACAGATCCTAAAGCATATCAGGTGGCTACTGTGTTTCATCCCCAACCCACCTATGTCCATGCATGGCCAACCTGGAGCTCTTTTCAAGCCCAAATACCGACCACCAACTTCACCCCATGGCCGACCATCACCCCCACCTCCGTTGTGGTGGTGGCCATCGAGGGGAGGTCTTTGCCGGTCGGATAGGTGCATGAATTGTGATTTCGGGAGGGGGAAAATAGATGAAACCTTGAGTTTGAAAATCATGGATTCTTGCTCTTTTGAGCTCGAATTAGTTCCTATGAGATTTAGGAAGTTAGCAAGAGAGGAGATGGAGACAAACCTGCCTTTAATCGAGCCTTTTGATGGAAGTTTGCCCCAATTTCCATGGTTGACCATGCTCCAAGCTCCCCCAGGCCGATTTCCTCAATTCCCCATCAAATGCTTTGATACAAAAGTCGATTTTAGTTGCTTGTCACCTTCTGAAGTTGATGGAGGGGTTAATTTGGCGTGGGGGAAGCTCTATGATGAGTTGCCATTAAGGGTGTCCGACCAAACCTTTCTCTCTCCTAAAATTCTCCACCACATGGCATCAATTCAACAGGAATTTTGCTGGCATTCATGGTGGCATCTGGGAGGAGGCATGTGGAGTGTGAATTGAAGCCATGTGGCCTTCATCCCATTAATTCATGGTTATCTCTTTCCAAAATTTAGGATTTCTCCTAATTACCCCTTGCATGACATGTATTTTTGAAATCTGGTGTTAGCCATGGTAATTAGCATCCTGGGCTTCAGGATAGGCCACTAATGTTGAGACAAGCCCATCGAAATCAAGGCTTGGGCTTATTTGACCTAAAGAGGTCAATTTGGGCTAAGTGGGGCAGGGTTGACCCAAGGTTAAATTGAGTGATATGGCTGACCCACATTGGCGGTCTTGGGTCACTTGACACCATTCAAGGTGAATTATGGCTTGGTGAGATCAATTTAAGGTCATTTGGTCATGATAGGTCAAATTAGGCTAAATGGGCCCAATGTTGATTTTGGCTTAATCCATGCAATTGGTTGAACTCAATCAATGACTTAATACTGGCTCATTTGTCCCCCTTAGTGGTTAGTAGAGTTTGGGTGAAGTAAATTTGGTCATGTGAGGGTCAATTGACTCATACTTAGGAAATTTAACCTAATTTGGGCTAGGTTGGGCTTGGGCCCAATTGTCTAATTTGGCCGACCCATGGTGAGGCCCATGTTCAATTAATCCCATCTTTATGTTAAGAGTATGGTGATGGGGTCACTTTGACTCATTGGAGAATAATTGAGTCATCCCAAGGTTGTTTGACCTAGTTAGGTCAAGGGTGGTTTAGTTGAGTTCACTTAGTCACATAGCATTCCCATGGTCAATTCCTTGCCCTAGGTCACATGTCATGACACTTGTCATGACCTAATTCACATTGGGGGTCTAGAAGGGGCTGTTGGAACATGGTCTTCTGCATCTCCTAGGTTTGAGAATAACAAATCCTATGTGTATTTGATCTTGTGTGTTCAAGTGTGCAGGTTTACTAGGTCCACATGACTCAAGGAGTACACATGTTGACTGCCCCCAAAATTGAGGCCAAAATTCGAACAAGCTCACTATCGCCGGCGGTATCGATAGCGCCCGGCGATAGCGTTGATTAGCACGATTCCGACTGTGTTTTTTAGAAAGAGCTAACGCCAGGCGGTAGCAGATAGCGCAGGCGGTAGCATGGCGCATAAGAGGCATAGAGCAAAATGTTGCCATGGATTGAAGATTCTGCCACATGAAACGTTTCCTAATCCGGGCTACCGCTGGCGGTAGCGCTAGCGCCGGCGGTATCGTGAAGGCTATAAATTGAATGCTTTGGCTCTGAATTCATGATCCTCCTCCAATCCCAAACTCCAGAGCTTCGTGTCACAGCAGAGAGAGGAAGATTCAGAGCGATACTCCCACAATTCCATAAAGCCTTAAGGTGATCCGTGGAGAAGATTTCAACACGCGTCATCATCGTAACGAAAGGCCGCATCGACTACGATCATACTCTGCGGGCCTTCGTCCACTTCTCCAAGAGATCCACATAGAGGGAGTTTTTATATTATTGTCTTTTATTTCTTATCTTTTCTGTAAACGGTAGTGAAATCGCCTCGTGTTGGCGACTAGATCTAGGCTAGGTCTAGGGGGTGCTCGAGGCCTTTCTGGGGATAGATTGGCTAGAGCGGCTTGAGGCTGTATCTGGGGAGAGATCGGCTAAAGCCAACCGGTTCGTGGGGATACGAGTCGGTATATAAAACCAAAAGGTTTCTTTTCTATTTAGCTTTGATTTCTAGCTTTCATAAGAGATCATATTTTGTAATCATGTTTCTCAAGTTAATAAAATCATGTCTCTATTTTTACTTTATTTGATTAGTCTTGATCTTCTTTATTATCATATTCAAAGCTTTTTCTAAAATATTCAAAATAATTATAAAATCTTGAAAACCCTTATTCACCCCCCCCCCCCTCTAAGGGCGCCGACCGATCCAACAAGTGGTATCAGAGCGAGGTTATTCCAAATCGGCTTAACAACCGGGAATAATGGCGTCTCATGATCTCGCTTCTACTAGTGGGGTAAATTTTTATGAAGAAGAAAAATCTCCTAAACCACCTCTATTCGAAGGGAAAATTATAAAGGGTGGAAATTATTAATGGAAAATTTTATTAAAACTTTAGACATCGAAGTATGGAACTTAGCAATTATAAGGCGTGTGGATGAATCGAATAACAAAGAACGTCAGCTAAATGCCAAAGCCAAACACTATTTATTTTGTGCACTATCTAATGAAATCTTCAAATTCATATATTGCTTTTCTAATGCATACAAAATATGGCGCTTTCTTGAAGAAATGTATGATCTTCCTCTCGCAGGTGTGGAACAAACACAGGAGGAAAAGAACGTACAAGCATCCATAATCATCCAAGAAGATCTCTCTCGGAGCAAAGCCATGGAGAATATTGAAATAGAAAAGGAGAACAATACACCAAGGGAAAGGGAAGATATAGATCCATCTATAATGGAGGAAGAACTAAAAGATGACGAAGGAATTTCATGTTCACAATCTGCCTCCTCCAATAGCGCTGTAAGGAAGACTAAATCTTCTTCTTATGTGATAACTTCCATTTCTAGTTTCAATATACTAAAAACTGCTAAACGTAAGATCAAGAAATTGAAAATCACTATTAAAAATTTACATTTAGAAAATAAGCGATTAAAAGCTAATGTTAATTTAGAATCAAATTGTGATGTGTTTTCACCATCTTGTCCTTTACTTGAAAACACAAAACCTTGTTTTGATTGTGATATTATTAAGGAAAGACTTAAGGAACTTGAAAAGGAAATTATTTTTATAAGAGAACAAAATGAAAAATTATGTTTAGAAAATTCATCTTTAAAAAGTAATTGTGCTAAGTGTAAGGACTATGAAATTGAAATAAAAGAGATGGATGAAACATTTGATGAGTATAGGGATAAATATGAAAAACATATTGACTCATTTGTTACCACTCTTAAAAATAGCACAATAAATTATAATAAAGCTAGACATAATTTAAAAATCAAGAATGATGAACTAAAATCAAAAATCAACTTGCTTAAGGAAATCATTAAGAAAAACGCTCAAAACATTCATTCACAATCTCAAGGTATATCTAAAAATAGGTTGAATATGATTTCTCAAAATGTTGATAAATCCAACAAAGGAAATAAAGAATATCAAATGCTTGAAAATAAAATTCCAAATCATTATCATTTACAAAATAACCACTCTCCTAACATAAACTTAAAGATAAACAAATTTCCTATAAAAAATGTTTTGCAAAATCATCATGGAAATTTGATAAATAAGAATAATATTAAACCAATGTTTGAATGGCGGCCAAAAGGTAAAGATGAAACACAAACTCAAATCAAAAGGGCCCATTCAAACATATCTCCCCAAAAGAAAACACGATGTATTTGGGTACCCAAAGGAACCGTCACTCCCAGTCCTCTTTGGATACCAAAATCTCTTATTCATTAGTATCCCATCATTTGCATGAAGTAGAAATCAATTAAAATGAAATACACAAATTTCTACTTCATGATGTGCTTTAATGTCTTTTCTATTTTTTTCTTTTTGTTTTCTTTTGAACTATCATGTCATGGTCATCCTATACAAATTTTGAAAATATGATCTTATCTCTTAAAAGCTCAATAATGTTTATAAAATCAAATTGATCAAAATTCCAAATCATATTTTGATGACCTATCTTTTATTATTATATTCAATACTTCTAAATATCTTATGTTATCCATATGAATCAAACTATAAATTTGCTATAAGATATTTCAAATTAAATCAGGCTATTTGGCTATTAAGATTCTTAGCCTTCACCAACAAGTGGTTTACTGAAATAACTTAATCTAAAAGAAAATTCAAGATTTAAATAAAAGCTCAACTTTCAATATGGGTGTCATTGTTCACAACAAAAAATTATATTGTGTTATCTCCTTGATATCAAACATGATCTAAATCATCACTGTTGTTCACCTATCAAAAATCACATATATATATTCAAAATTCTTAATTAAAGGAAAATCACTAAAATGTATTGAAAGAAGTTATCTTCATAATGAATATTGAATTCACAAACACCACCATGATCTAGTGATATCCTTTGCTAAACATCTCTAAAATCATAATTCATATCAAGAATCATCTATAAACAACTATCACAAATTATATGTAACAATTGACATTATAATTGTTTACCATGGTTGGTGTTATGGTGTATTATGTGTATTGTGATTTATTTCAAGTTTAGACCTTAGAATCATCTTGATATCAATAAGATCAAATCAAATTGAATCTTCACTTCATTTTAGGTTTATTAATTGAAACACTATCAAACTTTGGCATAACATTAATCTCAAACTTATCATACTAACATAGGTACCTAAAGAATATTTGTGTCTGTGATAGGTTTTATAAGTTTTGTCAAGACATATTGTCTGGATATTGGTATCTAGGGCATACCTAGTTTATTCTTCGCATATACATTAGTTCATAATTAAAAAATCATGCTTATTTGGTGGATTCAAACATGATGTCTTGTGTTTACACTCTCTATCTATTTTCAGTTTACATTATTTTGGTAAACACAAGTCTCTGAAAAATCATAATAAAGATATAAGAAAATATGTCTCATGCGATGGTTAGGTAGTCTAGTCATATAAGAAAATTGCTAACGTTTCATGCAATTTGCACTATCTAAACATCTCCGAAAAATCTGAAATTTCTCCATGAAACTACTAATGGGACACCTAATCAGGTTCAAGCATCAAAATTTTCAAAACCATAAAAAATCACTTACTATTTCCCGCGCTAGCGCCGGCGCTAGCGTCGAGGTTCGAATTTTTGTGTTTTTTAAATTTTGAAAAATTTCTAAAAATATATTAATCTACATTTTCTACTTAGTTTTGCACTTCTGTGTTTCTTTATTTTTTGAAAAATCAAATACAAAACTACAAAAACCAAATTACAAAAAAAAATATTTTTTTTTTGCTTGTGTTGTTTCCTTTGTTTAAAGTTCATCTTTATGCAAAAATCAAATATAAAAATTACAAAAGCAAAAATTACAAAAATATGCTTTTATTTTATATTATATGTTTTGCCTTTGTGTTTTGTCAGTTGTTTAAATTCTATTTCTTAAAGCAAAAATCAAATACAAAAATATAAAATAAAAAAAAAATTATTATCAAAAATTGTTAGTTTTTGAACTTAACTTTTTACTTGTATCTTGCAAAAGGGTGATTTGGGCTATCATCCCATCATATCACCTAGTACCGGGCGAACCTCTCACAAGGTAGTCCTCGGGAAGTCCAAGATCAATTTTTATGAGTTCAAACTTTAAGTAAAAATTATTCTTCAAAAATATCAAAAAATATTGTATGGACTTCATTGAAAATCAAGCATGATATAATCTATTACTTAGAACTTCTATAATGTTGCAATTTATCTTTTCAAACTACTTTGAACATTGCTTTCATCATGCTTTGATACATCTATTAATATGTGCATCAATTATATTATAAAAGTTGTGTAGAACTATGCGTAGCATGCCTCTAAGTATGAGTAAATGTTTTATGTTTGATAATGATCTTTATTCACTCACTTATTTTTGGCATTGTCTACATTTGTGTTTAAATCTAAGAATGCTTGTGTATGTTTTGTATTAGAACAATGAATTAAAATTGCACAAGTATCTTACCTACACTCCTTTATTTGCACTTTTAAAAATTAAGAAATGTGGTTATCTTTCTCATAAATTATATTGGTTTGCAAAACAAGTGTATTCAGAGAACTTTGCACAAAACAAAAATCATGAAATAATTTGACAAAGTTAACTCCACCAAGTACTACTTGAACCTCCTGATAAGTCTTAATGAGCATTGTGAGGTTGAGCACCTTGGAAAGAATAATAAAGTGTCTTGTGCAAATCAAATCTTTCTTTCAAAAATAAGAAAAACCACTTTCTCTTAAGTACACCGGATCACTAGTCTCAAAATTCAAAATAAAATATGTGATCCCCCAAGCACTACTTTGCGCCCTGATAAGTCTTAATGAGCATTGTGTGTGCAAAGCACCTTGGTAGTTGTACATTTTTGTGCATTGATGTGAGTGGACGTAAAATTATTTGTGTTTTATTATGCTTTTACTTTACATATTACTTGTATTTTTGATTAAAACATGTGTTTACTCTACTCAAAAATACACTTATGTGCACATCATTATCTTCCATAACACTTCTTCTCATAAGTATTGGATCCTAATGCTAATTCTATATCACTCTTTATTTATAAAATGCACTAGATAAGCTAGCATACTTTCTACAATGTTTGGTTTGTTTTGAAATTGTGAATTGAAATAACATTATAGTAATCTCTTGATAATAACATTATTTCATGCTTGGTTATTTTTGTCAACCACAAAAGATTTTCATTGAAACATGATTTACATAAACATCTTCTTTTTGAAATTAAACTCATATATCTTTTTGGATTATTATTGATAAGATGTTTCATGTATTTCTACATGTCTTCCGCATCATCACCATATAACTTTTACCTTGCACTTTCATCAAGTCTAAAATCTTAATTTTTCTTAAAAACAAGTAGTAGACTCGCTTGGTAAAATTTATATTAGTTATTCTAACACGCATATCATTTTTATGCTAAAAACTCTGATTTATCTCTATATAAAATTTTATGCTAAACACTCCTCCAACAAGTGAAATATTGCTTATAAAACATCCTCTTATTATTGAATTTCAAATCAAACTTTACTTTTGTGTTTCTAATTGCTAAAAGGATGTTGTTTCTTTCTTCCAAAAATGCTTTAACTCTTATCTTTAAAAAGCTTGAAACTCAAAACACATCTACTTTTTGAACTCTTATTATGATGTTTCTTTTTTGAAATCTTCCGCAATGCTCAATCTCTGATTCATTCATAATTTTCAATATAGCTATGGGAGTGTTATCATAAAGACAAATAAAAATATAAATCCATATGCTATGAATTTTCCCATTAAGATTTAAATGCTTAATGTTTCCAATAATTATTATCCTGACTTCATTTCTCACCATAGCGGGGGCATAGGGTTGTAGACATTAGATAAACTTATCTTTAGTCATGTGTTGTCCTTAACCGGGGAGGGTTCCAGTGGGGCCTTGCGAGGCACTGGGGGGAAAGAGTGCTAGGTTAAGTTCTTATCTAGTGTTTGCCTATGGGATTAACACCCCAACCTACGGCATGTTTGCAGCTCCTCATGCCCATCCGTCACTTAGTGCGGGGCTAGGGTGTAGACGTATTGTCTGGGTAGATTGGTTACTGGGAAATCATTATGTTTTGCTTAAACTCTGATATATAAAAAGGGGAGAACTACAAACAAAAGGGATAAAATAAGTCATAACTCTGATCATTTTCAATGAAAGACAAGTCTAAAACTCCTTATCATTTACTTAAAAAGCTCAATCATGCCTTCTTTTTTCTTTACACATTTTTTTGTGCTTTGTTTCCCTACCCACTTTTGCTAATAACAAAGGAGGAGAACTAACATGATAAAATGCAAAAGGGGGAGAACTAACATGATAAATGTAACCCGTTATCATACACCACATGACAAATTCAGATGATAGCTTACATATTAGGGGAGCATTCACTTAGGGGGAGCATGTATTTAGGGGGAGCAATTCTAATTGCTAAAATCAATAATTATCCTAAAGTCATCACTCCCACACACACACAAGTATAGTCTCACCATGCTTATTTATTAATGCTTTGATTTATCATTAATGGATTTGTTATTATCAAAAGGGGGAGTTTGTTGGAACATGGTCTTCCGCATCTCCTAGGTTTGAGAATAACAAATCCTATGTTTATTTGATCTTGTGTGTTCAAGTGTGCAGGTTTACTAGGTCCACATGACTCAAGGAGTACACATGTTGACTGCCCCCAAAATTGAGGCCAAAATTCGAACAAGCTCACTATCGCCGGCGGTATCGATAGCGCCCGGCGATAGCGTTGATTAGCACGATTCCGGCTGTGTTTTTTAGAAAGAGCTAACGCCAGGCGGAAGAAGATAGCGCAGGCGGTAGCATGGCGCATAAGAGGCATAGAGCAAAATGTTGCCACGGATTGAAGATCCTGCCGCATGAAACGTTTCCTAATCCAGGCTAGCGTCGGCGGTAGCGCTAGCGCCGGCGGTAGCGTGAAGGCTATAAATTGAATTCTTTGGCTCCGAATTCATGATCCTCCTCCAATCCCAAACTCCAGAGCTTCGTGTCACAGCAGAGAAAGGAAGATTCAGAGCGATACTCCCACAATTCCATAAAGCCTTAAGGTGATCCGTGGAGAAGATTTCAACACGCGTCATCATCGTGACGAAAGGCCGCATCGACTACGATCATACTCTGCGGGCCTTCGTCCACTTCTCCAAGAGATCCACATAGAGGGAGTTTTTATATTATTGTCTTTTATTTCATATCTTTTCTGTAAACGGTAGTGAAATCGCCTCGTGTTGGCGACTAGGTCTGGGGTAGGACTTAGGGCTGAAAATCGCCTCGTGGTGGCGACTAGATCTAGGCTAGGTCTAGGGGGTGCTCGAGGCCTTTCTGGGGATAGATTGGCTAGAGCGGCTTGAGGCCGTATCTGGGGAGAGATCGGCTAAAGCCAACCGGTTCGTGGGGATACGAGTCGGTATAGAAAACCAAAAGGTTTCTTTTCTATTTAGCTTTGATTTCTAGCTTTCATAAGAGATCATATTTTGTAATCATGTTTCTCAAGTTAATAAAATCATGTCTCTATTTTTACTTTATTTGATTAGTCTTGATCTTCTTTATTATCATATTCAAAGCTTTTTCTAAAATATTCAAAATAATTATAAAATCTTGAAAACCCTTATTCACCCCCCCCCCCCCTCTAAGGGCGCTGACCGATCCAACAGGGGCGGGGATGTTACAAATCCTAATAAACAAAGAAATAATTTCATCCCCAAAATTCAAGTTTGGGTATACGGGGTCCTACACATAATGAAAGAAAGTAAATCTCAGTGGATCTAGGTTGTGCTCGATGCAGAGTGTCCCGGGTAGTTTTGCTGCATGGGATCCAGTGGCTCCCATTTGTGATCTTCTCATCCATGGTTGGACAGCAGGAGTTTTGGCTAGAGGGTCCTTCTTTCTCCGTAAGTCCCGGACATCAATATCATCTATCTAGACTAGCATTAGAGGAATGGACCGATCAGACACTATTGGGCCTGTAGTAATCATGACATGCTGTTCAAGCCACAGTAAGGCTCTGCAGAGTGAAGAGACATGAAAACGTCTTCCAGGTTTGCCAACTTTAGCGGCAGCTCCAGCCTATAATTCATGGGGCCGATCCACTCCAGGATCGCACCTGAGCTTCCTCTGCCTCTGTACCTGAGAAACACCATGCATCAGACGTATATTTAAGAAAACTTTGCCTCCTACCTGGAACTCCACCTTTCGATACCTTGCATCATAGTAACTTGCTTGCCTGCTTTGGGTCTCCAGTATCCGCTCATGTATCATGTGCACTAGAGCGCTAGTGTCCTCTATATAATCCAATCCCAATGTGTACTGAGTACTTTGTGCGATGTGTCCTTCTAAGAATATCCACTTGAGGGTCCTTAAGTATATCTCATTTTTGATGAAGGTGTAGGCAATGGAGGGAAAATTTAGTTTGGTTTTAAGTTAGGCTATCAAAGGTGAGAGTATGACACAACGGAGTTTCATGATCATTGGTTTATATATCTTCATTTGTACCCTATATCCGATTTCAATAGGTAAATTACCGATTATACTAACCATAATATTGACAAAAGTCAGCCTCAATTATACCTTAGATCAAAATATCACGTGACTAAGGATCATTGCACTTATGAGGTTAATACGCTTCATTATAAGTCATCACCAAACAAAATCTAGACTTATCTTCCCATATCATAATATGATCATAGCTTTGGCAACATTGATTCTTCTAATTTGAAGACACCATCATCAATTCATTTATAATCAAATCCTAAGTTTATCTTCAAATTCAATCACTAGCCTATGTTCTGTTAAACGTAGACGTTTATATTGAAATAGGGATATTCATGTCATATGTAAGGTAAGAATTTCACGAGCAATCATTCTAAGATAACTTCCAGAAGTTGATCTGATGATTATAAGTGATCAATCAGAGATCCATAATCTTTCTAATTACTTTGGTCATAATAAAGATTTTATTAAATAATGGGGCACTATCCAAGTGTACACATGAAGTATGCAAAAATACCCTTTCAAATGTTACAATTAAATTTCCAGATATTTGTCATGTCATAAGGGCTTCTAATAGAGATTTATGAATTTTAACATTACCTGAACACATAAATCCACAATAGCACATTGGGTATAATAATCATTCTAATTGTGATCAAACTTAATTTTTGTATTCATAGTCATCAATTTCAAATCTCTAATAAGTCATAACTTAAACAATCCCTGATTAAATATCACAGTATCATATATAATAGTGACATTAATACAAAACATTCTCCAAATTACTTTACCAAAAGTGTGCTTAACTTATAAAAATAAAATCATTTCAAGAAACCTCAATTTTATCACGAGTCAATCCCGCCCTACGAAAGGTTTCATTTAAATTTTACATTTCTTCTAGATGTATATCCCATGCAGTTTTCAAAATATATAAGTTAGTAATCATGAATTATCATCCCAGAGCATGGATCTTTGAGAAAAGATTATAATATCATCGTGCATATGCGACCCTATTCTCAAGATCATCATAGCCATATTCATAGGGTCATAGACATAATACACAGCTCCTAAGATTAACATAATAACTACATAATTTTTGTGTTTTCTGGGAGTTATAATATTTCCAAAATCACGACTTGGTACAAAAAGAAGGATGTCGTTGTTCAAAATTTCATGAATTTTCATCTCTTGGCTTAAGCTAAATTGCATAGTTCAATATGTAAGGGCATGATTTTCACAAATTTACAAGTGCACCATTTCTTGAAAGCTCTGAAACGCAAGAAATTTTAAATATAAGAACCATTTTATGCGAATCCAATTTCAAATCGTAATTTCCCAAGCATGATAGTATTGCCTCAAGGATTCGAGTTCGACAACCTCATGACTCAACTAGGTTCATAAGTCAAAATTTATTACGAATCAATGCATCAAGTTCAAAATGGAAGCGAATCTGTGTATAAAAAACTGCATGTTATTATAAGCACATCATTTGTCTATAGGAACATGAGGACTTATATCACGCTCTGCTCCTGTCTAGTATCGATCCTATTAGACTTGCTCTGAATTCACGATTCGTGTCATTTTTCTCTTAATTATTCAAACTCACCCTGGGTCGATTCATCTTAGTTTTAGGGAAAACATGACCCCTTCCTTTTCCATTGACACGCCTCAAGGCTATGTGGGTAATGGTCATTGAAATAATCTTTTTCCTCTGGTCTATTTTGAGATTTATGGTGATCAATCTTGTCGTTATTAATCTATCTTGTTTGAGGTGATTTGACAACTTGTGATGTTTTAAGTGGCGAAAAATACGAAGGATTATTCTTTTTTAGGACAACCCAAGTCAACGCATGACTTGCCCAATAAACATAGAAATAAAATACGCCCCTATAATCTTGGCTGGATTACCTTCATCCAAAGATGTAGGTATTCCACGCATGCGCTTAATGCTTAGGGGTATAGATCCTCAGCTTAGAATCCTACCAACTATGTTTTCTCACAGCACATCAAAGTACATCTACGCCTCATTGTGGGGATAACCTGGGTAACTTCTCCGGAAAGGCATTGAAAAGTCCTGAACTACCGAGATTTCAGCTATTGAGACCTCTGTCCCCTTCTTCTCAAGAAGGTTCTGAACACTAAGTCTCCCTTTATCCATCATCATTACACATCCATTCTCTTCCCCTATTCGACACCATGAGGCAGTCTTCCTCTAGCCTTTTTGTTATCTCAATAATCATGACCAAACTACGATTGTCTATGCCTGCACCAACCCTGACTACTTAGATGGGGGTAGCGGCCGGTGGAAGAGGGATTGTAGCTTAGGGGTTAAAACACTAAAATTGTCAAAAACTGTTGCCCTAATCTCATTGTTAAGTGGACAAAGTAGTGTGATTTCTATACATGGGCACACCAATGCTTCCGCTGCTTTAGTTTGTTCGCAAACTAAGCTCGCGCGGGGTGTCCCAGTACTTTGTGGATTTCTTTACTTAGGGTCGGGTTTGGCTGATACCAGTTTGTAAGACCCCTCCTTTTTTTCATTCATTTCTGGGTATTACCACCCAGAATCACCGTCTTGTGGTGACATCAACACTTTTGTTAGTCAGCACTACAAGACACTGATCCTACCGGCTAATATCAATCATCTAGGCCAACCATAAGTAAAAGTAAGAACATTTTAACCACCAAATCCACATCACACAGATAATATATAATGAAAGTACAAAAATTGACGATTCCACAATGAAGAACAATAATTGAAATGTTAAGGGCTTATGCCCGATACATCAAGATCCTCACTACAAATGCTCACGGAATTAAATTAACAACTAATCACTTAATCAGTCAGGGGTGTCTCCGTGGTACACTGCAACTGCTCCTCACTACAAATGCTTCGGTTCCACGCACTCCTGTTTGTTATGCCACATCCGGCCATTAGTCAAAAAGACCAAGCAGTTTCGTCCACCCCTACCCCCATGACTCCTAGACACTGGGAGGGAGGACGAAGAGAAAGGTATACAATAGCAGATATACAAGCAAGTGACTTGGATCTATCTAATATAGTAGTGCATAATAATCTACAACTAACTAGCAGTTCTACTATAGTAAGTACTGAAGGCAATGCGATGTAATAAAGAGCAGTAATAAAGGAGCAATACTAAAAGATCAGTAACTAAGTAAAGGAAATACAGCTAAAGCATCATCACAAGGAAAAAACTTAACTTATATGAATGCACATACAAACTCACAAGTTAAGGTTCAGGTTGCTTAAGTAACTCATCATATAAAAAGTGTCCATACTAATTTTATATGTTGAGGATCTTGTTTTATGCAATGATAAGAATAATATAACATGTAATATTTTATGCTATGATTTCACACACTCATACACACACGAATCTGTACGTACAGACCTTTCATTTCCAACTTTTTGGAGGTAGCTAACCTCTTGGGCACTCCCCGTCGTGGTCAAACAGTGGCAGAGGAGCGATTGTGTCCTCACCTAGGTGGCTATAACACACTACCATACCTAGGCCCCAACGTACGGTATGGCACTTGTCCTCAGTACTCATGAGCTCCTATGTACTCTTACTGGATCCATCAGAACCAGAACTTTTATAAGGCTAAGTGTAGGGTTATTAGGGAATGTGACCTTTCAGTCGCGCAATAAAATAACCTGACCCTCTGAACACCTACCACTTGCTGAGTCATCGTACTTACATCGATGTGTCAATTAGGCTAGTACAAAAGACCCACCACATTCAATGCACATGCTCTTTTGTATCATTTTTATCATTCGAGCCTCTAGCTCGCAGGACTAACCAGTCATCTGTTATATATTCACCGAGCCTATTGCTCATAGGACCAACCTGTCCTTCATAAATACCAAGCCTACAACTCCAAGGACAGACAAGTTCTTCAATATTATAACCACACCGAGCCTCCAGCACGCAGGACTAACCCATCCTCCATACACATATTCATCCATCCATATAGTGTGTTGCCCATCATTTTCCATTATCTACTTAATTATATTAATCTTTATCTCGTGAATTAGTTATACTTAACAATTTATGGTGAATCTTGGACTTCCCGAGGACTACCCTGTAAGGGGCTCACAATAGTACTAGGAGGTATGTTGGGCTGTCATCCCAAACCTCCCTTTCTCAAGATTTTTAATCCCATTGGTGGTTACCCATATATTCGATCCCACACTTTCTTGTTACTATAGAATCCTAAGGTGGACTATAATTTATAGGAAGGGGGAAGTGTTGACTTTCAATTGAACTTCGACACTACTCGCCTTAGGGACTAAGTACAAACTCACTCATTCCTGACCTTGCCCTAAGGTTCCAATTGCAGAAGTTTGACCTAGTTTTATCATCTCCTTGACTCATCCTAATGTCTTCTACATGTGTTTAGCCTAAGTGAAATGTCCTATAATTAACCCAATATTCTTCAGTATTGATCCCCATAAACATGGGGTCTATAAGATGATCAATTGGAGTCCAAATTCTTTAGATTTATGTTTTGCTATTCGCAGATCAATGTTGATTCTAATTAAAACCCACGTAAATCATGAAGAACATTGACATTTCTCAAGTACAAATGGCCTAAAGTTAAATATAGAGGTTCTATATGACATGTGACATGATTCCAATAAGATTTATCCATTTTATGATTATTGGGCCTAATTATTTATACTTACATAAATATTAAGTACCTTCCAAATTACATAAGAGGTATAGTATGCTGATGTCTAATTGATCCATAAAAATTTCCAGAGGTTCTCTAAGGTATAAAATATTCCCTAACAGAAAATGGGATGTTTTCTACAATATTTAACCATTATAAATAATTTATAACAAATGGGACCATTTCAAGTCTTACAAAGGATTTATTCATAAAATTCATCCAAACATGCTTACAGAATTACTAGAGGTTCTATATGGATCATAAAGGTGTTCTAACAGAATTTCATAATTTTCCAGAACCATTTAACCATATAAATGGAATTTACTATAAATGGTACTATTCCATATTTACACAGAAACTAATTAATGTCATCATCCAAAATTTCTAATAAAATCTCAAAAGATTCATTGTGGTCTAATTCACATGTTGACAAAGATTTGTATTTTAATAAGAATAATCACCAGCATTATAGAATAATTCATCAAGACAATAAACATTCAACATAATGAAGGAACTACTGAATATCAATAACCAAAAATTATGATAAATTTTCTAGAGGATCATTATGTTATTTGCTGGAGCTTGAGTTTCAAATCTCTTGGTTTGAGAATAACAAATTCCACAATGTATTTGATCTTACTTATTGTGTGTTTATAGTGTACAGGAACTATACTCTTACAAAGAGTGATGTCGAATGATCATGGAGCTCTGAATTTAGAGCTACCGCCGAGCGGTAACTCCTAGCGCTGGCGGTAAATGGGATGAAAACTGAAGATTGACGGCAGACGATTTCTCGACGATGAAAAGACAGAAGATAACACGGCGCATTAGATTTTACCACTACGCGGTAGGTCGTGATCCATTGCGATTAGCACAATATCCACGAAGGAGGACACATTGCAGCATGTTAACGGGCATGATGCTAGCGCGGAGCAATAGTACTACCACATGAGGTAGTTTCTGTGGTCTATTTAAAAGATGGATCTCACTCTTTCATTGTTACACAATTTAAGCCACAACTCCAACCTTTCATGAGAGCCTTCATCCTAGAGTTCTAGAGCATTCCAAACTCCAACATTGAAGAACAAGAGTGAGAAGGAGATTTCAACACAGTCATACTTGAAGAAGGACGCACGCTTCAACTCTGATGATGTTCATGGCGATCCTTCATCTCCTTTAGAGCTTTTCTAAATATGAAGATTTTTACTTTGTATTTCTTCTCTTTACTTTTGAAACGATAGTGAATTCATCGCGGGGGTTGACGACTAGGCCTTGCGAGGTTTAGGGGGAATTTGCCGCAGTGTGTGTGGCGACTAAGTCTAGGTGTAGATCTAGGGGGAAGGCTAGAGTCCATATATTGGGAAGCTAGGCTATAGCCATCCAGTATTTGGGAGAAGGATCGGTGAAGAACTAAAAAGTGTTTTTATTTTAACGCCTCAATTTCAAGCTCTATTGAATGTAATACTCTTATAATTATCTTTTGAAATAAAATCAATTTTCATCTTCTCTGATTCTTTAAGATTTTATTTCGCTCAAGAGTTTGTAAAAAAATAACTTTGTCATAATTTTTGAAGAAGTTATAAATTTCTGGAGCATTACCGAGGCCGTTAACTACTTACCGCAGGCAGTAGTGACTGAACTCATTTCACACCTTTTTTTTCAAAAATCAAAAAGCCCTTATTCACCCCCCTCTAAGGGCGCTTACAGATCCAACACTTGGTATCAGAGCGTAGGTCATTCCAAAACAGTTTATAACCGAGAGTAATGACGCATCACGAGTATTCTTTTTATAAGGGTCAAGGGATTAGTAGACCTTCTCTATTTATAGGTACCGATTACAACTATTGGAAAATAAGAATGCGTTGTTTTTTGACTGCCTTAGATAATGACGTTTGGGGTATGGTAGAAGAATGCTACTCTCCACCAACACTTGTTGTTAGAGAAGTTACTATAGAGAAACCTAAAGATAGATGGGATGATAACGATAAGTTGAGATGCAAGAATAACACTAAAGCTATGAATGCTTTATTTTGTGCTTTGGAAAGAACGGAATTTAATAGAACTTGTGTTTGCGAAACTGCTTATGATATATGGAATTTATTAGAAATTACTCATGAGGGTACTTCACAGGTCAAGGATTCAAAGTTCTTCCAACTAGAATCTGAATATGAGAAATTTTGGATGGAGGCGGATGAAGACGTAGATTCAATGCACACAAGGTTCACCAAGATCGTCAACGACTCAAAAGTGCTTGGGAAGATGTTCTCCAACGATGACTTGGTGAGAAAAATTCTTAGGTCTCTCCCTCCAAAGTTCAATCTAAAGGTGATGGATGTCTCGAAGTTGTACGATCTAAAGAAGCTTCAAATTGAGTGCCCCATTGAAAATCTCAAAATCCATGAGGTTGAACTGAAAATTCAGTACCAAGAGTACAACATGGTGCCAAAGAAGAAAGCTTTGGCATTGAAATAAAAGAAGGAGGCCAATGGAGAATATGCCGATGAAGAGGATGAGGAGAGCCTATTTGTAAAGAAGTTTAAGAGATTTGATGAGTAATTTATTTACTCATCTTTTAGTTTAGGTTTATTATGTTTTTTTATAAAATTATGTTATTTTTAGGAATTTTATCATATAAATCCTTCCATTGTTATTTCATAAGCTAACTTAAGTTTGCTTTGTGTTTTCAGGTTTTCTGGGCTGTTTTGAGCAAAAAATTAAAATTACACGCCCCAGGTCACGGGCGAGACCATGGGCGTGTAACCTACGAAATACTCCAGACCTGCTTCTGCCACTCGGGGGACGCTCCGTGAAGTTTTCGCCAAGTACACGCCCCAGGTCACGGGCGTGACCAGGGGCGTGACCCAATGTCACGGCCACGACCCGCAACAAGCATCCGGAGCACACCGCCATGTCAATTAAAATTACACGCCCTCGGTCACGGGCATGACCAAGGGCGTGACATCCAGCACACGGGCGTGACTTTTCCCGCGCCAATTTCCCGCCGAAGCTTCCCGCCAGCAGCACTTAATTGAGATTACACGCCCTAGGTCACGGGCGTGACCTAGGGCGTGACACGTCCGTAACGCCTACATTGAAGCCAGACGGCGCCTTCTCCGCTCACAGCAAATCACGCCCCTTACACGCCCTTGGTCACGGGCGTGACCAAGGGCGTGTAACACCAAAAATTCAGCTATTTAAATGGAGCTTTTCCAGATGTTTGGGGACGACAGTTTTGGAGTTCTAGCCTATTTTCTTGCACTGATTTTAATCTTGTATGCCCTTTTCTTCTTGCACTTTCATTTCAAAAGCTTGTAACTCTAAATTTTCTAGTTGTAATTTCTTTTGCTAAGTAATAAAATAGTTCTTTCCCTCTTACTTGTCTTCTTATTTTCATTATGCACTTCTTCCATTTCATCATTTCCTCCATCTTTATGAGTAGCTAAATTCTATTAGTACTCGGCCGAGATGATCCTGGGAAATATAATTCTTGATCTAAATTTTAGCTTCTCTTTCTTCCGTAGAATAATCTTGATTTATTCTTGAACTATTTTTGGATTGAGATTATATTATCGATATATAATTCTCATCTTTGTTTTCGCAATCTTATAACCGAGAGGTTTCGATTCGAATCGATCATTTCAAGAATAAGAGAGTTGAATGCACCCCTCAAGCGAGGATGACATAATTCTCCCAGATTGGAGTCAAACTACGATAAGGCGAGTTTTAGATCTTGATTCTAGAACGAAAGTTCGTTGATCAACTAAACTCAGTTGAGCGTATTCTCGAGAGAGGTGCGTTCATAAATCGGGAACCTCCACGGTCAAGTATTTTCAAGGGAGATTTAGAAGTTGTTCTTTTTTTATATTTTATTTTCCCGAGGTGATTCAAGGTTGAGTACTAACCTTTAACTCATTAATTTAATTAAGCTATTTCTCTTTCTCCCAACCAACCAACCACAAGTTTTATTCGATAAAATAATAGAGATTTTCCGAAGTAAGAGTATTCAACTGCCCCGAGTCTAATACGACCTTATTTTAACAACCTATACTACATTCGATACGGTACACTTGCCGTTATCTGCAAGAATAGTTTTGCGCATCAAGTTTTTGGCGCCGTTGCCGGGGAACTCGGTTGATATTTCGAAAACCAAAATATCTATTAATTTTATCTTTTTGTTTTTCTTAAATTTAAGGTGCAACTAAATTCCTGGAAAGGACGCTTTGGGTTTGAATTCCCATCATAGCCTCTAGTACCTTGCAAACCCTTCACCGGGTAGATCTTGGGAAGTCCAGGACTAATTTTAAATCAGCTAATAAAAATAAAATAAAAAAATATCAAAAAAAAATATATAATAAAATAAAAATAAATTTATTTATCTAAAATCTTATTTTTCCCTTTTTCTTTTTCCGCTTCTTTTCTTTTCATTTGGTTTATGACCCGAGGAAACTCTTCAATTAATTTTGAATTTGGTTTTGATCCGGAAATCGAGCACACCTTGCGGCGACGTCTCCGATTTAGTGATCTACCAATAATTCGCGAAGAGTCAGTCGGGGAGACTAACGAAGATATAATGGGTGACCCCGACCATAATGAGGCTCCGCTACGAACTATGTCCTATTATGCGAGGCCAAATTGGGAGGGAACACAATCAAGTATTATTCGCCCGGCAGTGGCAAATAATAATTTTGAAATCAAAATGAGTATCATTCAAATGGTACAACAAACCGTCATCTTTGACGGGTTACCAGATGAAGATCCAAATTTACATTTATTGAATTTTTTGGAAATTTGCGATACGTTTAAAATTAATGGCGTCACCGATGACGCCATTCGCTTGCGTTTATTTCCATTTTCTTTGCGGACTAAGGCCAAGCAATGGTTGGGATCTCTTCCTAGAGGTTCCATCACTACATGGGCCGAATGACGGAGAAATTTTTAACTAAATATTTTCCTCCGGCGAAGTCCGCTAAATTACGTACGGACATTCTCTCGTTTACGCAAATAGACTCGGAGTCTCTCTATGACACATGAGAGCGCTTCAAGGAATTATTGCGGAGATGTCCTCACCACGCCCTTCCTTTATGGCAACAAGTTCAAACATTCTACAATGGTTTGAATCTCCAAACGAGGCAGATGATTGATGCAGCAGCTGGGGGACTCTAAATAACAAAACCCCAGATGCCGCTCAAGAGCTTTTTGAGGAGATGGCCATGAATTCTTATCAGTAGAATGCACCACGGTCGCGTCCTAACAAACTGACCGGACTCTTTGAAGTCGAGGCCACCCCGAATTTAGCATATCAAGTAGAGTGGCTTACTAAGCAAATGGCGGAGATGTCTGCTTCCTCCGCCATTAACGGGGCTAATAATTATAATAATAATTATTATTATTATTATTATAATAATTATTATTATAATCAAGAAAAAGTTGATTATATGGGGAACTCCTATCGTCCTCCTTATAACCCAAATAATAATCTTCCTAATAGTTATAATCTGAGTTTAAGGAACCACCCGAATTTTTCATGGAGCAACCCCAATAATGCTCAACGCCCCCCGCAAGTGAATCCTCCCGGATTCGCTCCACCACAACCACCAAAGGCCCCTTCACTTGAAGAGGTCTTCACCAAATACGTCGCTTCTACTGATGCCAATATCCGGAACCTTTCCGTATCTATTTTAAAGTCTAGAAAATCAAATTGGACAGCTCGCCAAGATGTTCTCCGAACGCCAGCAGGGAGCTCTACCGGGCAATACTGAGCCCAACCAACGGGAGAGCGCCAACGCAATTACCCTCCGTAGCGGAAAGGAGGTAACTTCTTCAAAATTGGTCGAGCCAGAGGTAAACGTTTCGACTTCATCTCCGCAAGTTATTTCTTCTCCTACTCTACCTTCTTCTGCTTTAGCTCCGCGTATTCTTAAAAATCCTTCTATTCCTTATCCTTCACAATTTAAAGATGAACGCAATGAGGAGCAATATAAAAATTTTACTGAATTTTTTAAACAAATTCAAATAAACGTGCCATTTTTCGAAGCAATCGCCCAAATACTCAAAATATCTAAAAGATCTACTTTCCAATAAAAATAAACTTGAAAATTTTTCGCGTATACCTTTAAATGCTGAATGCTCGGCAATTTTATTGAATAAATTGCCGCAAAAATTAAACGATCCGGGACGGTTTTCCATCCCGTGCTTGTTCGGTAATTTCTTAATAAAACACGCCTTGGCAGATTTGGGCGCTAGTATAAATTTGATGCCATTTTCATTATTTAAAAAGCTTGGTTTGGGCACCCCAAGCCCAACCAATATAAGCATCCAACTAGCGGATAGATCTATTAAATACCTGATAGGGGTGATTGAGGACGTGCTTGTCAAGGTTGACAAATTTATCTTCCCGGTAGATTTTATCATCCTAGACATTCAGGAAGACGCCGAAGTCCCAATTGTACTCGGACGTCCTTTCCTCGCCACCTCTCGGGCAATCATTGATGTTAGTAATGGCAAACTTCTCCTACGAGTTGGGGATGAAGAAGTAACTTTTAGCATTAACAACTCTATGAGAAATTCGTTTTCTAATGACAACTCTTGCTTCACTTTAGAATCAAATTTTGAAGAAGAAATAACGTCATTTTCTGAATTAATTTCACCCTTATTTGAAAATTCGGAAATTGAAAACTTATTTTGTCTAAAAGAAATAACTCGGCCGCTCAAATTTGAAGAAGTAAAATTAAATATTTCTAAAATAAAAACATCTTACGAGGAGCCACCGAGTTTGGAATTGAAACAACTGCCGGAACATTTAAGATATGTTTTTTTAGAAAAAAATTCAAAATTGCCTGTGATTATATCTTCCGCACTTAACGATTCGGAGATTTCCGAATTAATAAAAATATTAAATAATCACCGCCATGCAATTGCATGGCAAATTTCTGACATCAAGGGGATTAACCCCTCTTTTTGCACGCACAAAATTAATTTAGAAAATAATTCTCGCAGTACTATTCAGCCTCAACGACGGCTTAATCCAAATATGAAGGACGTCGTTAAGGCCGAAATAATAAAATTATTAGATGCGGGAATTATTTACCCAATCTCTGATAGCACTTGGGTTAGCCCAGTGCAAGTCGTGCCTAAAAAGGGTGGAATAACGGTAGTCACAAATGAAAATAATGAGTTGATCCCGACCCGTACTGTTACGGGTTGGCGAGTATGCATCGATAATAGAAAATTAAATGATGCTACCCGCAAAGATCACTTTCCGTTACCCTTTATTGACCAAATTTTAGAACGCTTATCCGGTCACTCACACTACTGTTTTCTCGATGATCTTTCGGGATATTTTCAAATCCCAATTGCGCCCGAAGACCAAGAGAAAACCACATTCACCTGTCCGTTCGGCACCTTCGCATATCGAAGAATGCCGTTTGGTCTTTGCAACGCGTCGGCTACATTTCAACGATGTATGCTTGCAATTTTTAATGAACTTGTAGAAGACGTCATGGAAATTTTCATGGACGATTTTTCTGTTTTTGGCGATTCATTTAAAAATTATTTAAATAATCTTGATCGTGTTCTTCAACGCTGCGAAGACACGAATTTGGCACTCAACTGGGAGAAGTGCCACTTTATGGTCCAAGAGGGATTAGTCCTTGGGCATAAAATTTCCAATAAGGGGATCGAGGTCGATAGGACCAAGATCGAGGTCATAGAAAAACTTCCCCCTCCTACCAATATAAAATCTATTAGAAGTTTTCTAGGACATGCGGGTTTTTATAGACGGTTTATAAAAGATTTCTCAAAATTTCGAAACCGCTAACTCATCTTTTGGAAAAAGAATCCGCGTTTAATTTCGATAACGAGTGTTTGAAAGCGTTTAACAAAATCAAAAATGAACTAATAAATTCCCCTATTTTAATCGCGCCAAATTGGTCTCTTCCGTTTGAAATCATGTGCGATGCGAGCGATTTTGCTGTAGGTGCAGTTTTAGGCCAACGGGTGAATAAACATTTTCACCCAATCTATTACGCAAGCAAAACACTAACATCCGCACAAGCAAATTATACAACAACGGAGAAAGAATTTTTAGCAATAATTTTTGCGTTTGACAAATTTAGATCATATTTAACGCTTTTAAAAGTTATTGTTTTTACAGATCACTCCGCTCTCTGGTATTTACTACAAAAAGGAGATGCAAAGCCTCGACTGCTAAGGTGGATCCTCCTACTACAAGAATTCGATTTGGAGATCCAAGAAAAAAGGGGAGCGGAGAATGTTGCGGCCGACCACCTCTCACGGTTGGAGAATCCGGCAGCAGGAGCACTAGTGGAGGCCGAAATTGACGACAAATTCCCTGAAGAGCGCCTCCTCGCCATCGTAAAGGTACAACTTCTTCCACCCCTTGATACGCGGATTTGGCCAATTATTTGGTGGGTCGGGTCCTACCGAAAGATTTTTCAAGTCAGCAAAAGAAGAAATTCTTTTCAGATTTGAAAAATTATTTTTGGGAGGACCCCTTTTTATTTCGTGTCTGCGCGGACCAAGTGGTAAGAAGGTGTATTGCAAGCGAGGAAGGCATCAAAATTTTATGGCACTGCCACGAGGGACCAACCGGTGGTCACTATCAAGCGAACCAGACCGCAAGGAAGGTACTAGAGGCGGGCTTCTATTGGCCCTCCTTATTCAAAGACGGTCAAAATTTTGTGAGAAATTGCAATCGGTGCCAACGGTCAGGTAACATTAGTAACCGGAACGAAATGCCCCAAAATATTTTTCTAGAATGCAAAATTTTTGATTTGTGGGGAATTGATTTCGTAGGTCTTTTACCCTCTTCCTGTAATAATAAATATATTCAAATTGCGGTCGATTACGTGTCTAGGTGGGCGGAAGCGCAAGCTTTTCCCACCAACGACGCGAGAGTCGTCGTACAATTTTTAAAAAAATTATTTTCACGATTTGGCACACCCCGAGCACTAATTAGTGATCGGGGCACAAATTTCTGTAACAACCAACTTGCTAAAATTTTAGCAAAATATGGAGTTACACACAAGCTATCTACCGCCTACCACCCACAAGCAAATGGCCAAGTGGAGGTGGTGAATCGCGAAATTAAGAGAATTTTAGAAAAAACCATTTCCGTTAATAGAAAGGATTGGGCTTTAAAATTAGACGACGCACTCTAGGCCTATCGGACAGCCTACAAAACTGCCATTGGATGTACGCCGTACCGGTTAGTCTATGGTAAAGTTTGTCATTTGCCGGTAGAATTAGAACATCGCGCTTTTTGGGCGCTAAAATTTTTAAATTTGAATTTAGATTTAGCCTCCGAACAAAGAAAACTACAACTAAATGAACTAGAAGAATGGCACGCGAACGCCTATGAAAATAATAAATTTTATAAGGAGCGAACTAAATTCTATCATGATAAAAAAATTAAACATCCAAAAACTTTTTCACCAGGAGATTTTGTTCTACTGTTTAACTCTAGACTTAGGCTTTTTCCGGGGAAATAATGAACCCGATGGTCCGGTCCCTTCAGAGTAAAAGAAGTTTGGCCGTACGGGACCGTGCTTATAGAGCACCCGGAAAAAGGATCTTTTAAGGTTAACGGACAACGTTTGAAACTATACCACCCCGGCGACCGGAAATATCGAAACAATGCATTTAACAAATATTTAAGAAAACGCCACTTAGTCAAGCTACGCGACGGTAAACAAAGCGCTCTTGGGAGGCAACCCAATGTTAACCTCTTTATTTTTGTCCTCCTTTTCTTGGTTGTTTTTCAAATTTAACTCTGCAGGTGTTTGACCGGCAACCCCGACTACCATTCAGGGAAGCCCTCTTTACACTTTAGTAATTTATCTTGATTTTTCTTTAATGTCATGTTTTTTTTAGTTTTATCTTTCATACTTAGTTTTAAACATTGGGGACAATGTTTAATTTTAAGTATGGGGGTGTAGCATAGCTTTCTTTGTAGTTTTACTTGAAAAATAAAAAAAACCAAAAAAAATTATAAAAAAAACTGAAATTAAATTTCTTGGAAAGGACGCGTTGGGCTTGAATTCCCATCATAGCCTCTAGTATGCTATAAAAAAAACTGAAAATGTTCTTTTTATTCATCAAAACTCCCACTTGCTAAATTGTAAGTTCTAAGTAGACTTTTTTCATATGGACTAAAAAATAATTTTGTGCTAAGAATAGTTTTTGAAACTTTTGAGTAAAATTGTTGACTCATGTAGTGTTCCTAGTCATATGCTTGTCTTTGAGTAGTTTTGGTGTAAAATTAAATTCTTGGCATAGATCTAAAATTGTGTTTTATTAATTTGCGTAGTAATAATTTATTTTACTTTTAAATTCGAATCCGGTCTTATCCAAAAGTAGTTTAGGTGAGTGTGTAGAAGATTGTTAGAAAGCTATTACTCAAATTAAACAAAAGGGTGTCCTTTCTCGATGTCTAAAACTTGCCCCAAGCTATTTTCGAAACATGTGCGCTTTAGACAAATTAACTTTACGGAAATGATTTAGGCCTTTCTTTGGATAGTATGAGCCTTTGCACCCAACCTAGATTTACCACCATTGTTCACACAAATTTGAGCCTTACACCTTTATTTGATCCACCCTCATCATTTCGGCACCAAAGCTAAAAAGCCCAAAACCCAAATGAACACTTTGAAATTTTGAGCTAAATTGAAAAAAAATATTTGGGTACGATTCTATGAAAAAATTATGGGTATCAATTCAAAAAAAAATGTGTGTTTAAATCTCAAAAAGCAATAATATCATAATGATATGCGGCCTAGGTATGTACATGCATACTTGGAATGATCCCAATTATGAAGATTCATGATTTAAATAAAAGAGTATGAGAGTGTTTCCCCTTTGAAAAAATGCGAGTATGGGGGTAAAGCTTCATTATTTTGTGGTGGCAATCATTTTCTTTTAGCTCAAAATTTTTGTTTAAGTGGAATGCGCCTTCATGTTTATCATTGTTACCTCACCCTTAAACCCAAGCCTTAAAATGTACCCTATTTAAGTCCTAAAGATCCATAGAGTCGATTTAGTTCGAAGTGTAGTGGAGAAAGTGCAAACGGGCAAGCCTATGGCCGTCGACATTGATGGATTTCTTTGGAGGCCACCCCGAACATCTACATCTAGTAATTTAAATCTCATCTATCACGCTATTTTCTCCCTTCACATAACTTTTTGATTGTCCGTCGACTCATTTTTGAAGTAATAATAAATAATTATAACGCATTTTTGAAGTATTTCATAAATTAGCATTTATGCCAAGAACATCTTTTTACTAAAATATCTACACATGCCAGCATAATACTTCGCATTTTACTCTCTAGTCTTCATAATTCTATCTTGCATTAATTTTTCTTACCCTTGTGAAAAATGGATTGCTCGGGACGAGCAATGAGCAAGTATGGGGGTATTTGATGAGTAATTTATTTACTCATCTTTTAGTTTAGGTTTATTATGTTTTTTTTATAAAATTATGTTATTTTTAGGAATTTTATCATATAATTCCTTCCATTGTTATTTCATAAGCTAACTTAAGTTTGTTTTGTGTTTTCAGGTTTTCTGGGCTGTTTCGAGCAAAAAGTTAAAATTACACGCCCCAGGACACGGGCGTGACCATGGGCGTGTAACCTACGAAATACTCCAGACCTGCTTCTACCACTCGGGGGACGCTCCGTGAAGTTTTCGCCAAGTACACGCCCCAGGTCACGGGCGTGACCAGGGGTGTGACCCAATGTCACGGCCACGACCCGCCACAAGCATCTGGAGCACGCCGCCACGTCAATTAAAATTACACGCCCTCGGTCACGGGCGTGACCAAGGGTGTGACATCCAGCACACGGGCGTGATTTTTCCCGCGCCAATTTCCCGCCGAAGCTTCCCGCCAGCAGCACTTAATTGAGATTACACGTCCTAGGTCACGGGCATGACCTATGGCGTGACACGTCCGTAACGCCTGCATTGAAGCCAGACGGCGCCTTCTCCGCTCACAGCAAATCACGCCCCTTACACGCCCTTGGTCACGGGCGTGACCAAGGGCGTGTAACACCAAAAATTCAGCTATTTAAATGGATCTTTTCCAGATGTTTGGGGACGAAAGTTTTGGAGTTCTAGCCTATTTTCTTGCACTGATTTTAATCTTGTATGCCCTTTTCTTCTTGTACTTTCATTTCAAAAGCTTGTAACTCTAAATTTTCTAGTTGTAATTTCTTTTGCTAAGTAATAAAATAGTTCTTTCCCTCTTACTTGTCTTCTTATTTTCGTTATGCACTTCTTCCATTTCATCATTTCCTCCATCTTTATGAGTAGCTAAATTCTATTAGTACTCGGCCGAGATGATCCAAGGGAAATATAATTCTTGATCTAAATTTTAGCTTCTCTTTCTTCCGTAGAATAATCTTGATTTATTCTTGAACTATTTTTGGATTGAGATTATATTATCGATATATAATTCTCATCTTTGTTTTCGCAATCTTATAACCGAGAGGTTTCGATTCGAATCGATCATTTCAAGAATAAGAGAGTTGAATGCACCCCTCAAGCGAGGATGACATAATTCTCCCGGATTGGAGTCAAACTACGATAAGGCGAGTTTTAGATCTTGATTCTAGAACGAAAGTTCATTGATCAACTAAACTCAGTTGAGCGTATCCTAGAGAGAGGTGTGTTCATAAATCGGGAACCTCCATGGTCAAGTATTTTCATGGGAGATTTAGAAGTTGTTCTTTTTTTATATTTTATTTTCCCGAGGTGATTCAAGGTTGAGTACTAACCTTTAACTCATTAATTTAATTAAGCTATTTCTCTTTCTCCCAACCAACCAACCACAAGTTTTATTCGATAAAATAATAGAGATTTTTCAAAGTAAGAGTATTCAACCGCCCCGAGTCTAATACGACCTTGTTTTAACAATTTATACTACATTCGATACGGTACACTTACCGTTATCGTTTGCAAGCATAGTTTTGCGCATCAAGATTCATGAAGAATCCGGAAAGGAGAAACACCTTCAGGAAGTATTTCATCGACAAGGGATCCTTATCGAAGAAAGGAAAAGGTAGCGACGATGACGATGATGAGTGGCCACCACCGGAGTACTACCATTGCAGAAGGACTGGACACATCCGTAGCCAGTGCCCAAAATATCTGAAAGAGCTAAAAGAAAAGAGGCACAAGGGAAAGGTGAAAAAGAAGGTACTAAAGGCAGCTACTTGGGATGACTATTCCTCTAAGGAATCAAGCAGATCATCCTCTAGCAGTGAAGAAGAGGGCAACATGTGCCTCATGACATGGAGCAATACACTATCTGATGGTGAATGCAGTGTCCAAAGTAACACTGAGGTACCTTTTTCTACTTTTGATGATTTATATTCTGAGAATTAACAAACTTGCTAATATTTTGATAAAAATTTAAAAGATATTGATCTTCTAAAAACTCAAAATAAACTTTTGTTAAAGGAAAACAAAAAATTATCTAAAGAAGCTCAAGTATTAGGGAATGTGAAGGTAGCTTGCCAAGAGTGCAATCACTCCTTGGAAAGAATGAAAGATCTTGGATAAGCTCTTTCTAAGTCCCACTCCACTATCAAATTACTAAAGGAAAAAGGGGACTTAGAAAGAACCTTAAAACCTCTCTCTCTCAAATAGACGAAGGAAATAAATCCATTGTGAATCGGTGCGTTATGTTAGTAACAGAAAACACCGCTCTCAAAGCCCGAATTCATGATTTAAACATGGTCATCGAAAAATTTGGTGTTGGCCAAAGGTCTCTTGACATGATCTTGGCCAACCAATGCCATGGTAGTGCAAAATATGGGCTTGGTTATGTTACCATGGGCTATAGCCCAGCGGTAACTCTTAATGCCGGCGGTAGCAGTAAATCTAGAAATCATAATTCGTATAATAAAAAATCATTTCAAAATTTTGATGTAACCGCATCTTCCTGCAATAGTATATGCAGAACTCTGAAAAGGGTCTCAACCCCCCTTTATTTTGTGTGTAAAATGTCATATATTTGAACACACCTGAAACACATGTAGGAAAAAGGGTCGTAGTACTTTAATAAAAATATGAGTACCTAAGGTTTCCACCTATTCTATGGGAGGAACCTCTTGGGTATTCAGATATTTACTCTCATCTCCTTTCTAGGTATGTTGGCAGGCTAAGGATAAAGAAGACGTGTGGTATTTGGACTCGGGATGCTCCAAACACATGACCGACAACAAAACAAAGTTCCTTAGCCTTGAGATCAAGAAAGGAGGGATGGTGACATTCGGAGACAACAGAAAAGGAAGGATCATGGGCATCGGCATAGTGGATAACGAATTGTTTTCAATTTCTAATGTTTTGTTCGTAGAAGGTTTGAAGCATAATTTAATTTCAATTAGTCAATTATGTGTTAAAGGTTTAATGTATTATTTGAATCTTCTACAAACGTTTGCAAAATCTTAGATTATAAAACAAATGAAGTCGTACTCGCTGCACCTAGGATCCATAATGTTTATATGATTCCCTTTAATGATCTTTCAAATTCTTCTTTAAAATGCTTTATTTCTAAAAATGAAGAATTAGAACTTTGGCATAGGCGCCTTGGTCACTCTAGCACCAAGCTTATTTTGAAATTACCAAAAAATAAATTAATTAAGAGATTACCTATGCTTAATGGAAATTTATCTTCTCTTTGCACGCCTTGCCAAAAGGAAAATTTTCAAAAAATTCTTTTAAAAGAAAAAAAATGTAATTTCTACTACTAGACCACTTCAATTAATTCACATGGATTTATTTGGACCGGTTAGCACTTCTAGTCTAGGAGGTAGAAGATACACTTTTGTATTAATTGATGAGTATTCTAGATTTTGTTGGACTATATTTTTATCTTCCAAATCCGATGCATTTCTTGAATTTACTAAACTATGCATTCATATTCAAAATGAACTTGATTTAAAAATTAAATGCATACGATCAGATCATGGAGGAGAATTTGAAAATGATAAGTTTTCTTCTTTTTGCAATGATCTAGGAATTAAGCATGAATTTTCTGCACCACGCACCCCACAATAAAATGGTATAGTGGAGAGGAAAAATAAAACCCTCCAAGAAGTAGCACGCACTATGCTTTCTGAATATGGGTTGCCCAGATCATTTTGGGCAGAAGATGTTAATACTTCTTGTTATGTTATTAATCGTGTCATGCTTCGCCCAATCATAAAATTAACTCCTTATGAGCTTTATCTTACACAGAAATCTAATATATCTTATTTTCATGTTTTTGGTTGCAAATGTTTTATTTTAAACACTAGAGATGCATTAGGAAAATTTGATGAAAAATGTGATGAGGGAATTTTCATTGGCTACTCTTCAACTAGTAAGGCTTATTAAATATATAACAAAAGAACTAAAACAATAGAATAGTTTATTCATGTAAGATTTCATGAGTTTGTTCTGTTGGAACATGGTCTTCCGCATCTCCTAGGTTTGAGAATAACAAATCCCATGTTTTTGATCTTGTGTGTTCAAGTGTGCAGGTTATCCAGGTCCACATGACTCAAGGAGGACACATGAAGACTGCCCCCGAATTTGAGGCAGAAATTCCATAATGGCCACTAGCGCCGGCGGTAGTGATAGCGCCCGGCGCTAGCGTTGATTTAGGACAATCCGGCAGCGGTTATAGAAGGCACTAACGCCCAGCGGTATCGGATAACGCCGGCGGTAGCGATGAACACAAAAGGAATAAAAGCTAGGTTGCCGCGGATTAAAGATCTCGCCGCGCAAAGATTTTCTTAACCAGGGATAGCGCTGGCGGTAGTGGATAGCGCCGGCGGTAGCGTGAAGTCTATAAATTGAATGCTTTGGCTCCGAATTCTTCATCCTCCTCCCATCCCAAACTCCAGAGCTTCGTGCCACAGCAGAGAGAGGAAGATTCAGAGCGATACTCCCACAATTCCATAAAGCCTAAAGGAGATCCGTGGAGAAGATTTCAACACGCGTCATCATCGTAACGAAAGGCCGCATCGACTATGATCATACTCTGCGGTCCTTCGTCCACTTCTCCAAGAGATCCACATAGAGGGAGTTTTTATAATATTGTCTTTTCATTTCATATCTTTTCTATAAACGGTAGTGAAATCGCCTCGTGTTGGCGACTAGGTCTGGGGTAGGACTTAGGGCTGAAAATCGCCTCGTGTTGGCGACTAGATCTAGGCTAGGTCTAGGGGGTGCTCGAGGCCTTTCTGGGAATAGATTGGCTAGAGCGGCTTGAGGCCATATCTGGGGAGAGATCGGCTAAAGCCAACCAGTTCGTGGGGATACGAGTCGGTATAGAAAACGAAAAATAGTTTTTATTATTCGCCTCCGATCTCTAGCGCCATTGAGATCAAGTTTTGTAAAACTTATTTAATATCAATAAAGCTTGTCTCTCTTTTTGTTTTACTTAACTTCTTGTTTTAATATTGCAATATTCCAAAGTTTTCTAAATAAAATATAAAGTTTTTGAAAACCCTTATTCATCCCCCCCCCCCCCCTCTAAGGGCGCCTACCGATCCAACAAGTGGTATCAGAGGCAGGTTATTCCAAATCGGCTTAACAACCGGGAATAATGGCGTCTCATGATCTCGCTTCTACTAGTGGGGGAGATTTTTGTGAAGAGGAAAAATCACTTGCACCACCTTTATTTGAAGGGAAAAATTATAAAGGGTGGAAATTATTAATGGAAAAATTTATTAAAACTTTAGACATCGAAGTATGGAACTTAGCAATTATAAGGCGTGCGGATGAATCGAATAACAAAGAACGTCAGCTAAATGCCAAAGCCAAACACTATTTATTTTGTGCACTATCTAATGAAATCTTCAAATTCATATATTGCTTTTCTAGTGCATACAAAATATGGCGCTTTCTTGAAGAAATGTATGATCTTCCTCTCGCAGGTGTGGAACAAACACAGGAGGAAAAGAACGTACAAGCATCCATAATCATCCAAGAAGATCTCTCTCGAAGCGAAGCCATGGAGAATATTGAAATAGAAAAGGAGAACAATACACCAAGGGAAAGGGAAGATATAGATCCATCTATAATGGAGGAAGAACTAAAAGATGACGAAGGAATTTCATGTTCACAATCTGCCTCCTCCAATAGCGCTGTAAGGAAGACTAAATCTTCTCCTTGTGTGATAACTTCCATTTCTAGTTTCAATATACTAAAAACTGCTAAACGTAAGATCAAGAAATTGAAAATCATTATTAAAAATTTACATTTAGAAAATAAGCGATTAAAAGTTAATGTTAATTTAGAATCAAATTGTGATGTGTTTTCACCATCCTGTCCTTTACTTGAAAACACAAAACCTTGTTTTGATTGTGATATTATTAAGGAAAGACTTAAGGAACTTGAAAAAGAAATTATTTTTATAAGAGAACAAAATGAAAAATTATGTTTAGAAAATTCATCTTTAAAAAGTAATTGTGCTAAGTGTAAGGACTATGAAATTGAAATAAAAGAGATGGATGAAATATTTGATGAATATAGAAACAACTATCAAGATCATATAGATTCAATTGTTTCCACTCTTAAAAATAGCACAATCGCTTATAATAAAGCTAGACATAATTTTAAAATTAAAAATGATGAATTAAAATCAAAAATCAACTTGCTTATGAAAATTGTAAATACAAATTCTCAATATCAAACTATATCTAAAAATAAGTTGAATATGAATATGAACATCTTACCTAAGTCTAAAAATGGGAGTAAGGGACATAAAGGATTTGTAAATCAAAATCACCATTATTTACAAAATTATGTATCTCCTAAAGTAAAATCAAATATGCAAAAATTTCCTATGAAAAAAGATTTCAAATGTCATCATTATTTTAAGCCTAAGTTTAATGAATATGGAAATTTAATGCAAAATTATAATATTAAACCTAAGTATGAGTGGAGACCCAAAATTAAAGATGAAACATCAACTCCACTTGAAATGGTACATTCGTACTTGTCTCCCCAAAAGCCATCTCGCTATATTTGGGTACCCAAAGGAACCATCCCACATGGTCCTCTTTGGATACCTAAATCTCTCATTCATTAGTATCCCATCATTTGCATGAAGTAGAAACCAACTAAAAATGAAATATCACTTCTCTACTTCATGATATGCTTAAACTTTCGTTTTGTTTATTTTCTTTTGTTTAAACTATCTTGCCATGGTCATCTTATATAGTATTGGAAATATGATTCTATCTCGTAAAGCTTAATGAGTTTTAAATCATTTTTGATCAAAATTCAAAGTCATATTTTATTTTGATGACCTATCTTTTATTATTATATTCAATACTTCTAAATACCTTATATTATCCATATGAATCAATCTATAAATTTGCTATAAGATATTTCAAATTAAATCAAGTTATTTGGCTATTAAGATCCTTAGCCTTCACCAACAAGTGGTTTAGTGAAATAACTTGATCTAAAAGAAAATTCAAGATTTAAATAAAAGCTTAACTTTCAATATGGGTGTCATTGTTCACAACAAAAATTATATTGTGTTCTCTCCTTGATATCAAACATGATCTAAATCATCACTATTGTTCACCTATCAAAAAAACACATATAAATATTCAAAATTCTTAATTAAAGGAAAAACACTAAAATGTATTGAAAGAAGTTATCTTCATAATGAATATTGAATTCACAAACACCACCATGATCTAGTGATATCCTTTGCTAAACATCTCTAAAATCATAATTCATATCAAGAATCATCTATAAACAATTATCACAAATTATATGATAACAATTGACATTATAATTGTTTACCATGGTTGGTGTTATGGTGTATTATGTACGTATTGTGATTTATGCCAAGTTCTGACCTTAGAATCATCTTGATATCAACAAGATTAAACCAAATAGAATCCTCACTTCATTCTAGGTCTATAAGCTGAAACACTATCAAACTTTGGCATAACATTAAATCATATCTTCTTTTGCATATTAAATAATAATTAAGCTTAAATGGTTGTGCAAAACTCAAGAATTAAGGTTTAATGACTATGGAACTTTAATGAAAGTGAAACCCATAAACTAAAATTTCAACTTCCGCAACTTTTTGCGATTTCTTCTCATCTTTTCACTTCATTAGACAGGCCTTACTTTGCACAAACATAATTAAGAAAAATCAGAAGCAAAATCGAAGAAATTCAAGGCTATACGATCAAAATAAGCACTCTCTGTGAGCTAACGCAGGCGCTAGGACCTAACGCCGGTGCTAGCTCGATTCTCCGATTTTTTAAAATTTTAAAATTCTGAAAAATGCTTAAAAATATATTAATCTATGTGTACTATTTATTTCTGCATTTTTGCTTCTATTATATTTTTTGAAAAATCAAATACAAAAATACAAAAGCCAAATTACAAAAATATTATATGTTTTGCCTTTGTGATTTGTCATCTGTTTTTCTTAAAGCAAAAATCAAACACAAAAATATTAAACAAAAATTTATTATGAAAAATTATTATTTTTGAACTTTAATTTTTACTTATATCTTGCAAAAGGGTGATTTGGGCTATCATCCCATCATATCACCTAGTACCGGGCGAACCTCTCACAAGGTAGTCCTCGGGAAGTCCAAGATCAATTTTTATGAGTTCAAACTGTAAGTAAAAATTATTCTTCAAAAATATAAAAAAAAACATTGTATGGATTTCATTGAAAATCAAGCATGATTTAATCTATTATTTAAAACTTCTATAATGTTGCAATTTATCTTTTCAAAACTACTTTGAACATTGCTTTCATCATGCTTTGATATATCTATTAATATGTGCATCAATTATTGTGAAAAAGTTGTGTAGAACTAAGCTTAGCATGCCTCTAAGTATGAGTAAATGTTTTTTGTTTGATAATGATCTTTATTCACTCCCTTATTTTTGGCATTGTCTACATTTGTGTTTAAATCTAAGAATGCTTGTGTATGTTTTGTATTAGAACAATGAATTAAAATTGCACAAGTATCTTACCTACACTCCTTTATTTGCACTTTTAAAAATTAAGAAAAGTGGTTATCTTTCTCATAAATTATATTGGTTTGCAAAACAAGTGTATTCGGAGAACTTTGCACAAAACAAAAATCATGAAATAATTTGACAAAGTTAACTCCACCAAGCACTACTTGAACCTCCTGATAAGTCTTAATGAGCCTTGTGTGGTTGAGCACCTTGGAAAGAATAATAAAGTGTCTTGTGCAAATCAAATCTTTCTTTCAAAATAAAAACCACTTATTCTTAAGTACACCGGATCACAAAAAAAAACAATATTAAAGAATAAAATTATGTGATCCCCAAAGCACTACTTTGCACCCTGATAAGTCTTAATGAGCATTGTGTGTGCAAAGCACCTTGGTAGTTGTACATTTTTTTTGTTTTGTGCATTGAAGTGAGTGGAAGTAAAATTATTTGTGTTTTATTGTGCTTTTACTTTACATATTACTTGTATTTTTGATTAAAACATGTGTTTACTCTACTCAAAAATACACTTATGTGCACATCATTATCTCACATAACACTTCTTCTCATAAGTATTGGATCCTAATGCAAATTCTATATTACTCTTTACTTATGAAATGCACTAGATAACCTAGCATGTTTTCTACAATGTTTAGTATATTTTGAAATTGTGAATTAAAGTAACATTGTAGTAATCTCTTTTTGATAACATTATTTCATGCTTGGTTACATTGTTCAAGATTTTAATTGAAAATGATTTACATAAACATCTTCTTTTTGAAATTAAACTCATATATCTTTTTATGGATTACTCTTGATTACAATAAGATGTTTCATGTATTTCTACAAGTCTTCCGCATCATCACCATATGAATTTTTACCTTGCGATTTCATGCTCATATCAAGTCTTAAATCTCAATTTTTCTAAAAACAAGTGGTAGACTTGCTTGGTAGAATTTATATTGGTTGTTCTAACACGCATATCATTCTTATAGTAACAAACGCTGATTTGTCTCAATATAAACGTGTATGCTGAACATTCTTCCAACAAGTGAAACATTGCTTATAACAACATCCTCTTATTATTGAATTTCAAAATCAAAATTTACCTCTTATTTCTAATTGCTAAAAGGATGTTGTTTCTTACTTCCAAAAATGCTTTAACTCTTATCTTTAAAAAAAAACTTGAAACTCAAAACACATCTACTTTTTGAACTCTTATTATGATGTGTCTTTTTCGAAATCTTCCGCAATGCTCAATCTCTGATTCATTCATAACTTTCAATATAGCTATGAGAGTGTTATCATAAAGACAAATAAAAATATAAATCCATATGCTATGAATTTTCCCATTAAGATTTAAATACTTAATGTTTCCACTGATTATTATCCTGACTTCATTTCTCACCATAGCGGGGGCGTAGGGTTGTAGACATTAGATAACCTTATCTCTAGTCATGTCTTGTCCTTAACCGGGGAGAGTTCCAGTGGGGCCTTGCGAGGCACTGGGGGGAAAGAGTGTTAGGTTAAGTTTTTGTCTAGTGTTTGCATATGGGACTAACACCCCAACCTACAGCATGTGTGCAGCTCCTCATGCCCATCCGTCACTTAGTACGGGGCTAGGGTGTAGACGTATTGTCTGGGTAGATGGATTACTTGGAAATCACTATTTTCTTATGCTTACAACTCTTATATAAAGGGGAAATTATTGTTTGTGCTTAAACTCTGATATATCAAAGGGGGAGAACTACAAACAAAAGGGATAAAATAAGTCATAACTCTGATCATTTTCAATGAAAGACAAGTCTAAAACTCCTTATCATTTACTTAAAAAGCTCGATCATGCCTTCTCTTTTATTTACACATTTTCAGTGCTCTGTTTCCCTACCCACTTTTGCTAATAACAAAGGGGGAGAACTAACATGCTAAAATGCAAAAGGGGGAGAACTAACATGATAAATATAATCCGCTATCAAAATAAAAACCCAACATGATTGATTAAGTTGATAGCATACATATTAGGGGAGCATTCACATAGGGGGAGCACGTATTTAGGGGGAGCAATTCTAAAATGCTAGAATCGATTATTATCCTAAGTCATCACTCTCACACACACACAAGTATAGTTTCATCATGCGTATCTATTAATGCTTTGATTTATCATTAATGGATTTGTTATTATCAAAAGGGGGAGTTTGTTGGAACATGGTCTTCCGCATCTCCTAGGTTTGAGAATAACAAATCCCATGTTTTTGATCTTGTGTCTTCAAGTGTGCAGGTTATCCAGGTCCACATGACTCAAGGAGGACACATGAAGACTGCCCCCGAATTTGAGGCAAAAATTCCATAATGGCCACTAGCGCCGGCGGTAGTGATAGCGCCCGGCGCTAGCGTTGATTTAGGACAATCCGGCGGCGGTTATAGAAGGCACTAACGCCCGGCGGTATCGGATAACGCCGGCGGTAGCGATGAACACAAAAGGAATAAAAGCTAGGTTGCCGCGGATTGAAGATCTTGCCGCGCAAAGAGTTTCTTAACCAGGGATAGCGCTAGCGGTAGTGGATAGCGCCGGCGGTAGCGTGAAGTCTATAAATTGAATGCTTTGGCTCCGAATTCTTCATCCTCCTCCCATCCCAAACTCCAGAGCTTCGTGCCACAGCAGAGAGAGGAAGATTCAGAGCGATACTCCCACAATTCCATAAAGCCTAAAGGAGATCCGTGGAGAAGATTTCAACACGCGTCATCATCGTAACGAAAGGCCGCATCGACTACGATCATACTCTGCGGGCCTTCGTCCACTTCTCCAAGAGATCCACATAGAGGGAGTTTTTATAATATTGTCTTTTCATTTCATATCTTTTCTGTAAACGGTAGTGAAATCGCCTCGTGTTGGCGACTAGGTCTGGGGTAGGACTTAGGGCTGAAAATCGCCTCGTGTTGGCGACTAGATCTAGGCTAGGTCTAGGGGGTGCTCGAGGCCTTTCTGGGAATAGATTGGCTAGAGCGGCTTGAGGCCGTATATGGGGAGAGATCGGCTAAAGCCAACCAGTTCGTGGGGATACGAGTCGGTATAGAAAATGAAAAATAGTTTTTATTATTCGCCTCCGATCTCTAGCGCCATTGAGATCAAGTTTTGTAAAACTTATTTAATATCAATAAAGCTTGTCTCTCTTTTTGTTTTACTTAACTTCTTGTTTTAATATTGCAATATTCCAAAGTTTTCTAAATAAAATATAAAGTTTTTGAAAACCCTTATTCACCCCCCCCCCCCTCTAAGGGCGCCTACCGATCCAACATGTTCCTTGTGTAGATGCTAATCCTACAGGAAATGAAGAGGAACCCTGATGAGTCCGACATTTATAGGGTTTTTCAGACTCAACTGGGTTAGTTTTCACGCACATGCACTTCACTTGTAGTTCATTAATGCTTATATTTCACTGGATCACTCTTCTCATATGATGTGCGCATTTAGGCCCATTATGGTATGCAATTGCGCACTATTCTTCTGGGGTAAGCACATGGTGCTCCCTATATCTCTATTGTGTAGATTTAAGTTGATTATGTGTGTTGGAGGAGTGCTCTAGGATGTGTGTATGGCTGTACAGGTGGCCAGAGCACCAATGTTGTTTGATTATATTTTGTAGACATCACATGGTCATGCATTTCCTTGATGTACGATCATTGCGACTGTGTGATGCCTACAGATTTATTCTCGCACAGGCTGTTTTGCCCGTGCGTGAGTAAAATCGCATGACCTTGCCTGTTGTCTTAATCTTTATGAAAATATTTGCCCGTACATTTTCTTCACACATGGTTGGATTCAACCATGCGAGAAGAAAACACATGGTCTACCTGTGTTGGCCTAGTTTGTAAGCGTTCTGACTTTACCCGTATGTTCTATTCGCACACGCTCGGCTTCGACTGTGCGAGAGTAAAATCGCATGGTCTGTTGCTGAGCCATGCCTGGCGATTTCTGCGCAGTTAGTATCACACAATCCATGCACGGTCGTGCGTTCGACCGCGTGAGCCTATTTTTCTGACAGTTTTCTATAAAAGCCGCAGATTTCGACCTAGGAGAGATGGATCATCTTTTCTCCGCCATTTCCACCATAGGAGGAGCTCCAACTCTGTCTTCTTCCACCTTTCATGAGGGCTTTGCCCTAGACTGCTTCCATCATCTAAGTGCATCAAGGAGAGGATTCCACACTCATCTTCATCGCCAAGCAAGAAGTTCTTCGCATAGGACGTGGCCGAATTGTAATACACTGGAGAAGATGGGTCCATTGGGAGGAAGTGACATCCCTCCTCTACCCCGGACGATAGTTGGGACCAAGCTAGGATGCAGATTTACAAACAGATGACTCCTACCGTGAATCTACAACAAGCCTCCGGATTCAGGTGTATCTCTTGCCTTTTTCTTCTCTTGATTGGATGATGCTGAATGTAATCTTCATTTTATAGGTGATGTATTCCATTCTAGACTCTTGATTTATAGCTCAATTTTAATGGCTGTGAAAATACCTATTTGTGTAGATTGTGCTTGAAGTGCGACAATTCCTCCTCCACTCTATTCCACTATACAAGCCCTCCATTCCATTACACAAGCCTACTCTTTCACTACGTGAGCCTACCCTTCCATTCTGCTTGACTACTCATCCATTATGCATGCCTACTCTTCCACTCGCCGAGCGATGCGGTGCTAACGACTCGTATAATCCACATCACATTTGCCGGTGTGAACCCTCTATCCGCTTGCCTTCTCGCCCATCCGCCTAGTGAAGCTGTGCATATCAACCTGCATAGTCTCCATTCGCCTTGCAACGCAGTGCATAGCGGCCTGCATAGTAATTTAGTTGTTGGTTTTATTTCATTATCCACAATCCAATCCAACCCTTCTGCAATCTAGCCGACCTAAAGGACTTCGATCTCAAGTCCTACCTCAAAAGTTAACTCCACCTTATTGTGTTACTTTGAGATCGATACTTGGGGATCACTCCCATTTTTTATTACTTGAACGATCAGTACACTGCCATTTTGCATCGCAGTCTCGCTCCCGCCTATAGCGGTGTGTAAGATTCGTGCATCAAGTTTTTACCGACGTTGCCGGTGAGTGATGAGTCCGATATTTATAGGGGTTTTCGAACTCATCTGGGTTAGTTTTCACGCACATGCACTTCACTTGTAGTTCATTATTGCTTATATTTCACTATATCACTCTTCTCACATAAAGTACGAGTTTAGGCCTGTTGTGGTATGAAATTGCGCACTATTCTTCTGGCATTAAGCACATGGTGCTCCCCATATTTCTATTGTGTAGATTTAAGTTGATTAGGTATGCTGGAGGAGTGCTCCGGACTTTGTGTATGGCTGTACAGGTGGGCAGAGCACCGATGTTGTCTGATTTTATTATGTAAACATCGCAAGGTCGCTCATTTCCTTGACGCATGATCGTTGTGACAATGCGATGCCTACAAACCCCATACGGTTATATGCCCCAGGTCGTGCGATTTGTTTTCGCACGAGCTATTTTTCCCATGTGTAAGTAAAATCGCACGACCTTGCCTGTTGTCTTAATCTTTATGAAAATATTTACCTGTGCGTTTGCTTCATGCACGGTTGGATTTAAACATGCAAGAAGAAAATGCACGGTCTGCTTATGTTGGACTAGTTTTTAAGTGTTCTGATTTACCCGTGCGTTTTGTTCGCGTACAGTTGGTTTCAACCGTGTGAGAGTAAAATTGCACGGTCTGCTGCTGAGCTAGGATGGGCAATTTCTGCGCTGTTAATATCACACGATCCACGCACCATCGTGCGTTCGACCGTGTATGCCTATTTTTCTGACAATTTTCTATAAAAGCCGCAGGTTTCGATCTAGGAGAGATGGATCATCTTTTCTCCGCCATTTCCTCTGCAGGATGAGCTCCAACTCTGTTTTCTTCCACCTTCCAAGAGGGCTTTGATCTAGGCTGCTTCCATCATCCAAGTGCTTCAAGGAGAGGATCCACACTCATCTTCATCGCCAAATAAGGAGCTCTTCGCATAGGACGTGGACAGATTATAATATTCTGGAGAAGACTGGTCCATTGGGAGGAAGTGATAACCCTCCTCTACCCCAGACGATTGTTGATACCGAGCTAGGATGCGGATTGATGACCCAATGACTCCTACCGTGAATCTACAGTAAGCCTCCCGATTCAGTTGTATCTCTTGCATTTTTCTTCTGATGATTGGATGATGTTGAATGTAATCTTCATTTTATAGATGATGTATTCCATCTAGACTCTTGATTTATAGCTCTATTTTAATGGCTGTGAAAATACATATTTGTGTAGAATGTGCTTGAAGTGCGCTGAATCTGCCTCCACTCTGTAAACCCTCCATTCCATTACACGAGCCTACTCTTCAGCTATATGAACCTACTATTCCATTCTGCTTGAGTACTCAACCATTACGCGTGCCTACTCTTCCACTCACCGAGCAAAGCGGTGTTAACAACCCGTATAATCTACATCACTTCCGCCTGTGTGAACCCTCCATCAGCTTGCCTTATCGCCCATCCACGTAGCGAAGCAGTGCATAACATCATGCATAGTCTCCATTCGCCTTGCGAAGCAGTGCCTAGCGGCCTGCATAGTAATTTAGTAATTAGTTTTATTTCATTATCCATAATCCAATCCAACCCTTCTGCAATCCATCCGACCTAAAGGACTTCGATCTCAAGTCCTGCCTCAAAAGTAAACTCCACCTTACTGTGTTCCTTTGAGATCGATATTTGGGGATCACTCCCATTTTATATTACTTGAATGATCAGTACACTGTCGTTTCGTGCCGCAGTCTAGCTCCCGCCTATAACGCTGCGTAAGATTTGTGCATCAAACCCCTTTCCCATTTGGAGCATGATGATGATGATTCACTTTGAGAAAAAGAAGAAGAAAAGTTGAGAAAGAAAAAAAAAGAATATGTTCCTCCAAGTGTGCTACAGTTTTTAAAGGACCATCCAAGGGAGCCTGTCATTGGAGAACCATCAAAAGGGGTAACTACTCATTCTACTTTATATGAGTCATTTTCAAACCTTTGTTTTGTATCTGAAATAGAACCAAAAAATATTTCAACCGCTTTAAATGTTTATTTTTAGTTTTTAGCTATGAATGAAGAACTAAATCAATTTGAACGTAATAAGGTTTGGAATCTTGTAGAGAGGTCATCTAATCATCCGTTTATAGGTGTTAAATGGATATTGAAAAATAAATTAGATGGTGACTCTAAAATTACAATGAATATAGCTTGATTAGTTGCACTAGGATATTCTCAAATCGGAGGGGTAGATTTTTATGAAACTTTTGCACCCGTTGCTCGCCTAGAATAAATAAAAAAATTTCTTGCATTTACGAGTTTTAAAAAGTTTAAATTATTTCAAATGCATGTTAAAAGTGCTTTTTTAAATGAGATTATAAAAGAAGAAGTATATGTTGAACAACCCCTCGGTTCTATTAATGAAAAATTTCCTAATCATTTGTATAAATTGGAAAATGTGCTTTATGAATAAAAACAAGCGCCACGTGCTTGGTATGAAAGATTAACATCATATTTGTTGAAGCACGAATACACTAAGGGTAGTGCAGATAACACACTCTTCATTAAGCATGTTAATAATGATTTGATTATATTGCAAATTAATGTAGATGATATTATCTTTGGAGCCATTAATGAAGAGTTGTGTAATGAAGTTATTTTATTGATGAAAAATGAATTTGAAATGAGCTTGGTAGGAGAACTCACATATTTTCTAGGATTTCATATCACAATGTTAGAGATTTAGCGTACTGCAAAAGCTTTCGTGATGTGATAAGAATTAGGCGGGCATTTTCGAGGTGTCTTGCGAGTACTCCTACTTCAAGAAACTAACTGTTATCCTATCGGAAGATATAAGTAATGGTCTTTCCTTCTTTCAAAATATCGATGATTACGCCCTGGCAATGACGACGATTTCTTTTAATTTTATAGAAAAGGAGGGAGTTTTGCAAAACTTTTGTAATTATTTTATCCAAACTAATATTTTGAAAAGGCAAGTATACTTTATCGCGTATAGTATATGATATTTTTGGAAAATGTCAAGTCATATTTTTCTGAATCGTGTTGATTGTTTTTACTTTTTAAGAACGCGCTATTATTTTATCAATTAAATGAGTGATTATTTTTGCAAAATTAAAAGAGCGACGACGATAATAATTAAGCGATTACGTGCGTTTAGCAAAAATGAAGAAAAATAATTAAAAGAAAAAAAAGGAAAGAGCACACATAATTAAAAACTCATGCACTCTATGGGAATTGAAATGACTAAATTGAAAAAACTAAAAAGCTATCACACACACACACACACACTTTATGGTATTTAAATGACTGAAATAAATAAAGCAGAAAATCTATCTCTTACACTCACGCACTCTACGAGAATTTAATTGACTGAAATAAATAAAGCAAAAAATCTATCTCATATGCGCACCCAGTCTAAGATAATTGGAAACTAAATTAAAAGAAAGACAAAAATTAACTCTTGCACACACACACACACAACATAATTGAAAGCTAAGTTAACAAAAAAAACTTTAAATCTCAAACACACAGACACACACTTGGAAAAAAAACTAAATAAAGAAAAAGGTAAACCAAAACATAAAAGAAAATGGAAATGAAAAACTAAATTAAGGAGAAACAAATTACACACACACACACACACACACTCACTCACTCACACACACACACACATACACACTCACACACACACACACAACTTTGAATAAAAGAAAAACAAAATTATCAAAAGCAAAAACAAAAACTACTCTCCTACACACACACACATTTACAAAAAGAGAACTAAATTAAAAAGCGAAAGAAAAAGTTAAGAAATAATTATTACTCTCATACACTCACACACACAAGCAAAAAAAGAGAAATTAGACGAAGAAAAAAAGAGAGAAAAACTAAATTAAGAGAAAAATAAAAAATACACTCTTACACACAGACACACACACACACACACACACACGTTCTACATTAAAGAAAAGATGAGACAATTGAAGGAAATAAAGCTATTTCATTACCAAAATAACGATTACAAGCCTAGGAAAGAGAAAGTGCAAAAAGCAAAAAATTACATAAAAGCCAAAAAACAACAAAGAGGGCTCACAACTCCAAAAAATAGGAAAAAATTGTGAACCCCCACCCTCAGCTGAGTCCTGGTATTTATTGGACTTTTTTTGGAATTGCATGCCCTCGGTTATGGGCGTGACTGAGGGGCGTGACCTGCAGTGTGCTCGGGAAGCCAGAACAGCTAGCATCGGGGTGGTTCTGGAAGACTTTGACTGAAAACTTAGCTGAACACGGGTGTGACTCAAGTTTTCATGGGAGTGACCTTGATCGGCGGGCAGCGGGTTCAACTGGGGCGTGACGGCGGGTTCAACTGGGGTGTGACAGTTGGCATGTACTTGTTCTTTTAGAAGACTTTGGCATGTCACGGGTTATACACCCCTTGGTCACGGGTGTGACCGAGGGTGTGACCTGGATCCGTCGAGACGTTGAGACAAATGCGTCGAGAAGGCACGGGCTACAGTCAAGATAAGTGGTACACGGGTGTGAGGCCCTTGGTCACGTGCGTGACCGAGAGGCATGACTTGAACAAATTGTTAAGACGTCGAGATGAAAGCGGCTGAGACCTAGAAAATGGTACTTGAGCTGACACGCCCTTGGTCACGGGCGTGACCTAACAAATAACAGAAAATATTGAAAAAGTTAAAAAAATAAAGTTAGAAATGAAAATAGATAAAAACAAGCATTTTATTCATTTATTTACATAGATTATTCACAATTTTTAGGTAAAGCTATATAAAAACTGTACTAAAAATACGTGTAAATACTGTTCGTCAAACACCCCCATACTTAAGCTTTTGCTATTCCAGAGCAAAAGTAAGAGAGATCTCTACGGGATTAACATAAGTTCTAATTTTTTTGGCTATCGTTTTATTTAATCAAAAGAGACCGAAAAATAAAAATTTGGAATATAAAGAGTTAAGTCCTAAATTATGCAAATAATTTAAGTAGGGAGAAATGTCTTAGCCAAAAGACATCTTGATTGACCAAATTGCTAGCAAAAGTGCAATCAATAGTAAACGAGATTAGATCGGAATTATAAAAACTCTTGCTCGTAAGAATTTTCGAGGAAATAATTGTTAAAATTTTAGAGATGGATCGAAGACAACAGCGAAAGACTTCAGTTCAATTTAAAACAGTTAACCCATGACAATGAAGGCAAGAGAATCTCAATTGACTACTATCATATTACAATGCGTTGCATACATGGCGAGACATGGTTTATAAGAGAAACACTTAGATGAGAAGAAAAAGCAACACAACAAGCATCTGGCGGCTAGAAAACTGAGACCGCCCAGACTACTCGAACTCAGCAAGATCGTCGGCTTCGCTGAGACCGAGCAAACAGTTCTGGTCGCTGACCTGCAAACTGTCGGACCGCCAATCACAAACCGCTCAATCTGTTGCTTATTGAAACTGCTGAAAACAAAGCTATCCGCACTTCTTGATCGCCTAGACCATACGGTCTCAAAATCACAGAAGTATCCCGCGAGCACAAGATGAAGAACTGCTCACTACTGCAAGACCGTAACTCATGACCGCCTGGCCACTTAAGGTCGCCTAATCAACTATGTCCGATGCAAACTGACCAAGAACTTCAAAATACAATTCGCCCAGATGATACCGCTGTCAAGCTAGTTTATTCAAAGATGGAAAGAAGGAAGAATGTTGAAGGTAGACTAATGACCGCTAACCTGCGAACACAACAAACTGGTCAACAAACTAAGACCGCGCGACCTCAAAATGAGACTGACACAATCAAACCAACTTTAGTTCTTAAAGTTCTTGCATTCAAATGGCTGGCCCTGCGCCCCTATTTATAGGCAAACGAATGGATATCATCACCGCCCACAAGGGATACAATCACCTTTCGTATTGAAACCACGAGGTCTCTAGAACCAGACCGCACGGTCTTCATAATACCTTATTACACTTAAGAAAAACTGTCCAACACAGCTTGCCAAGAATAACCCAGCAGACCGAAGTACCAGACCCCAGAGGCGACCTCCAGTACCTGACTGCTCGGTCAACAAGAATAGGAACACTTGGGCACAACCGACAAACCACAATAGTTTGCCAATATAAGAGACGCGCAATCTCTAAGCCAGATCGCCATACCAGAGCTCGCGCGGTCTCTGCGGTCTCCAAAGTCAGTCGCCCAGACACTTCACTTCCACTTCAAAAATTTAACACTCCCCCTTGAAGTGGGAAGTAGAAGTCAGCCCAAGTAGACTCCTCAACCGAACAAATGTCCCTTCAACAACGGCTTCATAAATATGTCCGCGACATTATCCTTGCTCTGCACATGCTCCAACAAAAGAGATCCCTCCAACACCTTCTCCCGAATGAAATGATGTTGAATCTCTATGTGCTTGGTTCTCGCTTAATAAACTGGATTGTTCACCAGTTTGAGGCACTCTCATTGTCACCCTGAAGTAGAGTAAGACCTCGCACCTCCCTATGAATGTTCTCCACAAGCCTCCTAAGCCAGATGGCTTCCTGAGCTTCCAAAGCCAAAGCTTTGTACTCCGCTTCCGTAGTGGAGACAGACACAGAATCTTGCTTCTTGTTGCACCATGATATAGCTATAAAGCTTGTCATAATGACATATCCAGAAGTCCTTCTCCGATCATCTGAATCTCCTCCATAATCAGTATCCATGTATCCATGCAAGCAAAAGCCCGAGTCCTTCCCATAGAAGAGACCCAAATCAGAGGTGGACTTTACGTACTTCAGAATGCTCCTAGCCGCCATAAGATGAGGTTTCTGAGGTTCTGCCATAAACCGACTCACTCGGCCAACTACATAAGAGATATCTGGCCTTGTGATCATCATGTATATAAAACTCTCAACCAAAGCCCAGAACACCAAAGGATCAGAAAGAACCTTCTCCTCATCACGTCTAAGTGTTATACTAACCTACAGTGGAGTAGAGCTGCTCTTCCCACCTTCCATGCCGAATCGCTTCACAATTTATTCTGCATAGCCTTTTTGGGATACAAGCAAACCGCCCTCTTTCCTCTCCACTTCGAGTCCAAGGAAATGGTGGAGCTCACCCAAGTTCTTCATCTCAAATCTGATAGCTAACTCAGCACGAAGTCTAGCTACCTCCAATTCATAATTTGCCGTGACGATCATATCGTCAACATATAATAAGACCAAGACCCGAAGCTCCCCGTCTTCTTTAAAAACAAGTTGGAATCAGAATCAGAAGCAAAGTAACCACAGAACTAGAGGCATTTTGCAATCTTTCCATACCACGCCTGAGGCGCTTGCTTCAAGCCGTAAAGATCCTTCTTGAGCTTACACACATGTCTTGGGTAGACTTCAGAAACATAACCAAGTGGCTGATCCATGAAAATTTCCTTGTCAATCTCGACGTAAAGGAAATCATTCTTCACGTCGAGTTGCCAAATTTTCGACCATTTGCAAGTTGCCAATGCGATCACCACCCGAACTGAAGTCATCTTGGCAACAGGGCTGAAAGTTTCTTCATAATCCTCCCCATACTTCTGAGAGAATCCTCAAGCTACAAGGCAAGCCTTGTATCGCTTAATGCTACCATCAACCTTCTTCTTCAACTTAAAAACCCACTTGCAAGTCACTAGAGTAACACCCTCAACCTTAGGCACCAAATCCCAAGTTTCATTTTTTCCTAAGGGTAGCCATCTCTTCATCCATGCCCACTTCCCATTCCTTGACTCCAACAACATTTTCAAAACAAGATGGCTCTCTCTCATCTAGGGGAGTTGCGAAGAAACATGAGACGAAGCTCACAAAATTCCCCCCTGTATACCGGTCTAGTGGTCCTCTTGGACCTCCTTAGAGCTTTACTCTGAACCACCTTTTCAGCAACTTGTTCTGAGCTAGCTCTCCTATCAGTTAAACTTAGAGCATCGCTCCCCCTACTTCCAGAACTTGAAGCACCTGACCCAGAGCTAGAAGCAACTGGAGCACCTAGAAAAAAAGGAACTGCACCAGAACCTCCTTAGTAGCTTCTTCAAGTCCACCATCTAACCTGCTTTCTTTTAACTCAACAAAAGACCTACCCTGTTATGATGTCAATTCATCAAATACCATATCCCTTGAGACCACAACTCTCCGTGTCTCTGGATCCATGCATCTCCAACCCTTCTTCCGGTCATCATAACCAATGAACACTAGCTTCCTTGCTTTTGCATCTAGCTTCGTTTTGAGGACATCAGGAACATGAGACATAGCAGGTAGATCCGAACACTCTAAGGTGTTCCACCATAGGCTTTATCTTGAACATCAACTCATGAGGGGTCTTCATGTTGATTGGACTAAGAGGCATCCGATTGATGACATAAGTTGTACAAGACATTCCCTCTGCCCAGAAGGACTTTGGAATACTCTTGGCATGAAGCCAACATTTGTAAGTCTCCTTCAGATGATGGATCTTCCACTATGCAACTCCGTATTTTTGTTGAGTGTGAACACAAGAGAGCTCTCTTTGGATGTCATGCTTTCTACAGAAGTTAATGAACGTATTTGAGGTGAACTCCCCTCCATTGCCGGTTCTAAACTTCTTGATCTGCAGGTTAAACCGACCTTCCACTAGCTCCTTGAACTCCACAAACTTTTCAAAGGCTTCTGACTTATCCTTCAGAAAATATACCTAAGTATATCTAGTGAAGTCATCAATCAAGACCATCATATACCTGCTACCTCCAAGACTGACAGTCACGGTAGGTCCAAACAGATCACCATGAATACACTCCAATGGTGCTTTGCATCTGCTTTGTGATTTCCCAAATGGAAGGCGATGAGCCTTACCATATTGGCAACCTGCACAAACGTGACCTTCTCCGAAAGATGACAAGCTAGGAAGACCTCTCACAAGGCCTCATCCTACCATAGCCTTCAGCTTATCCATCCTAACATGTCCAAGTCTTTCATGCCAGATAGCAGCGCTATCATTAGTCCTCATCTTATCAACATAGGAACTTATAGATAACACAAATAAGTCCTTCACCTTTCTTCCAACATGAGTGACTTCAGCCTTCACCACTGATGAGTCCCAATTATATACACATTTATGGACTCATCTGGGCCGATTTTCTAGTCTATGCAGTATACTTTAGGCATATTTTCGTTCATATTTTATATTCTATGCGAGGTGCACTTCTTGGCCCGATTTGGTGTGTTTTTATGTTTATTCTCTTTTGATAGCCTTATCGTAGTGTTGAGTGCCACTTTCAGTGGCCTGATTAGCATTCCTGTAGGAACAGGAGTAGTGCAGGTGTTCCCAGTACAATTCTATACAGGAACACTGCGCACGATCACTGGTTCTATTGCGCACGACCACTGGTCATGCGCCACTGATCGTGTGCACTCAACCCCAAAATTTGAGTTCTGTCTTGACCGAACGCACGACCATTTACGATAGTGCGCACGACCACTGGTCGTGCGCCACTGGTCGTGCGAACATGTTATTTTATAAATTTCTTACATTGCAGGCTTCGCCCAGGCAGGTGCACGATCACAGGATTCTAGTGCGCTCGACCACTGGTCATGCGCCAATGACCGTGCGCACTGTTTATTCCAGCGCCTATAAATGTTCCTGCTCACGAATTAGGTCGGGACCTCCGCATTTCTTCCGCCCGAGTCCGCCATTTTCGCCCTTCTCGCTGGTTCTCCGCCCCCTAGGCCTCCTCCATCATCCTTGAGCTCCAAGGAGAGTTTTCTAGCCCAAAGATCGCCAACATCGAGCAAGGAGATCGTGTATCGGAGTAGATTGGATCGTGACATGAAGAAGACGAGCCATTGGGAGGAAGTAACAGCCCTCCTCTACCTCGGACGCAGTTGAAGACCGAGCTTGGACGCGGATTGACAACCCAGCGATTCCAACCGTGAATCTTCGGCAAGGCTTCGGATGTGGTCGACTCCTTTACTCTCTTTTTCCTTCTTTATGTGATGATTGTTTAGGTTGGATTCTTTTATATTTTGATGATGAACACTATGAATCGTGCTTGTAATCTTAATTTCATGTCTATGTGAAGTTATATTTTGTTCATATGTGTATGAGGTGCGCTACCATCCATCCTCCATCCCGCCGTCACGTTCGTGTGCCGCACTAGCAATTGCTAGTGGCGTCCTTGTCGACGAGGTGCTTGCGACCCTCATCCGTATGCCTACTCTTCCATCCACCTAGCGAAGCGTGGCATAGCAGCCCGTGTAATCCATTCCGACTCCGCCGGTGCGAACCATTCCATCCGCTTGCCTACTCTTCCATCCGCCTAGCGAAGCATGGCATAGCGGCCTGTGTAATCCACTCTCCCTATGAAGCAGCGCGCTCAAGGCCTGCATAGTTCGACTCTGCTTGCCTACTCATCCATCCGCCCTTGCGACGCAGCACGCTCAAGGCCTGCCTAGTCTCCATCCCGCCAAGCGAAGCACTGCATAGCGGCATTGCATATGAGTACTTGTAGTTGTTTTCTTTTATTTTCCAAAAGCCAAATCATCCCTCTCCCGCATTCCATCCGACCAAAGGACTTCGATCTCAAGTCCCTCCTCAATAGTTAGCTCCACCTTACTATGTTCCTTGAGAGATTTGATACTCGGGGATTACTCCTCGTTTTATATTACTTGAACGATCGGTACACTGCCGTTTCGTGTCGCAGTCGAGCTACCGCCTATAGCGGTGTGCGAGATTTGCGCCATCAAGTTTTTGGCGCCGTTGCTGGGGAACACAGTCGTGTGAGTTTTCTGGAGAGGGAAAACCTGAGAGAGAAGCCCTTCCATTTGTAATTGCATTTCTTTGTTTTATTTCTTTTTATTCCATTTTCCTGTTTAATTAGGTTGCTTTAGTAATTTTTGTTAGGTGTGGTATTTCGCACAATAGTGTTTTTCTATTTGAATTGTTTTATCTTCGCACTATGTGGGCACATCTTAATATCCGTTGCCGTTGGTGTGGAGCTACCTCCCACTCTAGTGATGAATGCCCTACGGAGAATGGTGGGCATAATTCTTCTCGCCCAGCATATAGAGCATCGACTTCGTCTGATACTCCATATGGTGTGCGTAAGTCTTATGGCTACTCTGCTGAGCCTTTACCGTCTTACTTTTTTTCAGCTTCAGCACCCGCTGTGCCAAAGAAGTCCGCTAGGCAGTGCCAGTTTTGTCGGAGCACAGATCATGCCCTGAAGGATTGTGCTGCTTTTCGTCGCCAATTGGATGAGGATGACGAGCCGGATATCCGGATCGTCCCGAATCCTAACTCTGGCGGCACACCTTCAACATCCGGTTTTGTGTCTTTGCCACCTTCACATCTCGAAGGGTATAGCGTTGAAACAGTCACCAGATGTGTGGCTGATCTGGGCACCGACATTGCTGAGCCTATTCTCCCAGTGCATTCACCACCCCTAGTGGATTTGATTCTTTGTGAGGAATCGGTGCTCGACTTTTATCGGAGCACTATTACTCTCCCTGTTGTGCATACTACACTCGTCTCTGATGACATTATTGATGATGTGTCGCAAGAGGAGGCTGGTGACTTTAGTGGCATGCCTGTTCCTATGGAGGAGGACAACCTCCCAGGTGAAGAGGAGTTTTCCTCAGCACCAGTGGAGGAAGTCCAAATCCCTAGCTTGGTCACTGTTGTTCCCGCCGAATCTTGTAGCATTGATGACAATGCAAACATTATTTTACTTACCCAACCTGATGGGAGTGAGACCGGGACCACTCCCCTGATTTTTGATTATTTATGTTCTTCGTCTTGTTTATTTCTCGATCCCCCCTCTTCATCCGAGCCTGTGCAGGTTGAGTCTTCACAGGTACCCCAGGAGGATTTGGTGCATATTGCCCAAGTCAATGATGAGAGCATCCCCTTATGTGAGGAGGTTGATCCCCCCTCCGTAGAGGAAGCTCCACTCATTGCCTTTTCCTCCCGCCACCTCCCTGTTGACGACACTTTGCTAGGCAAGGCTGTTTTTGGTGAGAATAGTGAGGAGGACTCCTCCTCCACTTCTTACTTTCTGCTTCCCCTACCTGTGAAGAGCAGGTATTTTTATTTAGGTAGGGGAGTGACTGTACTATACCGTATCGGTACCGCTACCGACATGGATATTAGGCCAGTTACCTGTCCACTTCTCCTTCCATACGCCCATTAGCTAGAACGTTTAGTTTTTGAATAAGTCGTGCTGGGATGACAATAACCCCAGTAGTTATCTTACTTTCTCATGCATTTCATTTTTATTCAATCCTGCTTAGTTAGCTGTAGTTTATTTTAGTTTATCTTCTTCTTTTGTTTTTGCGGAGCTGACCCCTGCAGGTATCTTTTTTGGATGGCGGATACTGCGGCTCATTTTAGCTTACACGCCAATCTTCTGGTGTGCTCATTTCTGAGCACTGGGTACTCTCTTTCCCTAGCCTTTTCTGATTTTCATGTCATATATTTTGTGGATTGTTTAGTTTAAGTCTGAGGGAGAGCAGTTTTTGTGCCCACTCACATGCACTCTTGCATAGCATGCTAGAAGTACTTTTATTTTAGCTTATTGGAATTTGTTGTTCATTTTCATTGCACACCACAACACCCACTTGAGCGCATACTTGTCTGTATGCGTGCTCTGTAGTGAATTTAATTCTTCGACTTATGTGGGAAAGTCTAGGTGATGGCTTAGGACTATGTAGCAGAGTAAAATGTTGACTCTAGTAGTGCTCCTAGTCGAGTGCTCGGTTGCATAGAAATTTGTGTAGATTAGACTTCTCTTTATACTTATGGTTTTATATTTTTTTCTATTAGTGTAAATGTTGTTTACTCTACTCAAATGGTGAATCCGGTGGAATCAAACAGTAGCATAGGGATGTGTGTAAACGATCGCTAGACTCGTATTGCTTGAGTCGGGAGAAAGGAGAATCTTTCTCGGTGGCTAGAACTTGCCCCAAGCAATTCTTGAAGCATTGGCATAGGATAAGTTCTAGTGCGTGAGAATGACGTAGGCCATTATTTTGGCCCGGTTGAACTTTTTATTTCATGTCTAACGTCTACCCTTGCTAGCCCCTTTGTGCCTACCCTTTCAGTGATTCAGCTCCGCATATATCACACCAAAGCCTAAAAGCCTAACTTAGTCGCACACCCAAATCTGAGCTTTAGTAATGAATTTATTCACATTTTGGGGTGTTGATTGTGGTGTTTATTATGTGAATCTGTGGTTATGCTCATTTGAAAATTTTGATGAAAGAAAAAAAAGACAAGAAAAAGAAAGAAAGAAAGAAAAATGAGAAAAAATAAGAGAAGAAGAAAAAAATGAGTTTTATTGAAAATCGTCTAGAAAAATTATGTATTGGGAGTGGGCGGTGCACACACCTATTGATGAATAGAAAATATACGCATTTTTCTATATAATTTTTAGTATAATTTTAATTAAATTTGTAAATAATATATGTAAATTAATGAATAAATGTTTGTTTTTGTTATTTTAGCTTTTAACTTAGTTTTATTTTAATTAGGTAAAATGTCTGTAATTTTGTTAAGACACGCCCTCGGACACGCCCGCGTCCAAGGGCGTGTTCACTAATCCCTAACAATTTCAGCTCCCTGTGTTTTTTCCAGCTCAAACCCAAGTCACGCCCTCAGTCACGCCCGTGACCGAGGCCGTGTACATCAGTCACGCCAGTGTTGAATGACCAAGCCCAGATTCGAGCCAAGATGTCAATGTCACGCCCAATGTCACGGCCGTGATCTGGTCACGCCCGTGACCGAGGCCGTGACTCAGCAATTTCTTCCAGAAGCAAAGGACACGCCACCCGTCACGCCCAACAGCCGACAACACACTGCCGACATCGAACACGCCCGTGTTCCTTGGAACACGCCCGTGTACTTCCAAAGTCGCCGGTCAAGCCTTCCAAATGCCAGCCTGTATCCAGCTGTTCTGGCTATTCGCACCCCAAGCCATGTCACGCCCTCAGTCACGCCCGTGACCGAGGGCGTGTAATTCCAAATTTTTGCCTATAAATAGAGGCCGACCCCCTCATCAATCCCCCCTCTTGGAACCTCTTGGAACCTCTTGGCTCCTAATGGATTGCCCTTTTGGGTGATCTTCCACAATATTCCTCCACCATTTTGTATTTTCTTTTTTTAAGTAATTAATTAGGTTTTATTTTATTTTCTTTTTTGTAATATAAATGTTGTAATTAAATGTTTTTTATTTTGTAATTTTATTTCCTGTAAAACCCGTTATTATGGCAATAAATAAATTTAGTTTTTTTTCGTGCATTCGTAGCGTAATTTCAATTTTTGCAATTTCAAATTCTGCACCGTATTTCAATTCATAACTTAGCTTTATTTCTGCACCGTATTTCAAATTCATAACTTAGCTTTATTTTCGCACTTCAATTCTGCAATTTTTCTTTCTTTAGCTAGATTTATTCGTCGCCATAAAATCGGTTTTTTCGCTTAGATTCGAATTTATGCGCCGTCATAATTTTTCGTTCTTTTCTTCCTTGACACGGTAGTTTAAGAATGAGATATTCGGGTTGCGTTTAAAATCGCTTCAAAGCGAGCATTTTTCTCTCGTAATACTTTCTTCGTTTTCGTATTTTCACTTTAAAGTTTTCGTTGTTTTTGTTTTTTTATTTTTCACTTTAAGTTTTTATTATTCGTGTTTTCGTTGTTTTATGTTTTAATCATTTTCGTTTCCGTCATTTTCGTTGTCGTCACCTTTTTTATTTCGTTGTTTATGTTTTCGTTGTTTTTGTTTTCGTTATATAGCTTAGCTTTATTTCATTATTGCACTGCATTTATTTCCCGCCTATCCATTTGGATAGGACTCGTCCTGCATTTATTTCCCACCTATCCATTTGGATAGGACTCGTCCTGCATTTATTTCCCGTCTATCCGTTTGGGTGGAACTCGCTCACGCATTTACTTCCCCTCTACCCGTTCGGGTAGGGATTACATTTCTTTAATTCCTGCAATTTACCGCTTTCATTTCAATTTCGTAGAGTGTGTGCGTTTTAATTTAGTGCGTCCTTTTTGTTTTTTCTATCGCTTTTCTTGGTTTTTGCTAAACGCACACCAAGCCCGCGATTGTTATCATTTTCGTTTTTAATTAATGCATAAACTTTCATCTATTTTAATATCCGATAAAACAATAGCCGTAGCTCGAAGTAACAATACTCGACGGGACCCAGGACTAAATACGACCTTGATATGATTTTTCTAAATCGTATATACTACACGCGATAGGTGCGCTTGCCTCCTACGTCGTCGTAAATTATTTTCTTATCAAGTTTTTGGAAAATAATTTTCCTATCAAGTTTTTGGCGCCGTTGCCGGGGAATTTCATCGATATTGCGAAAAAAGTATACACTATTGATTTTATCATCTTTAAAAAAATTCAAAAAAAATTAAAAAACCCCTAAAACTCAAAAAATATATGTTCTTTCTTTTGTATTTTTATCATCTTTAAAAAATTCAAAAAAAAATATATGAAAAAAAAAACCCCAAAAACTCGATTTCTATTTTGTTTTCATTAAAGTTTAAAATGCATATTTAACAAAACAAAATAATATCTTAACTAAAATGACAAAATAATGGAAAACTTTGAAACATAAATCTAAAAGAATTTTTTGGAATTTTTTAGATAGAATAATAGTTAGTTTTCTCGAAGTAGGAGTACTCGGCAGACCCGCGAGGGGATATTTGTTGATATTTTGAAAAGGGGAAACCCTATTACTTTTATCCTTTCATTTCACTTCTTCTTCTTTGATTTCTATTTTAAAATTTCTCATTATTTTTCTTATTTTTATTAAAGTATAAAGGTTTTTATAAATATGCATATTTCAAAAATGATGAAAATGTATTTAGAAAACTCCAAAAAAAAAAAAATAATAATAATAATAATAATAAATATAGTTTTACTTTATGTATATATTTCATTCTTTTTGTTTCTTTTTTCTTTTTTAGTATCCTTATGTATATAAATGCACATAATTAAGAAAAATCTAAAAAATGATGAAAAAAAAAGATGCTTTGTTTTTTTTTAAAAAAACTTTGTTTTTAAGTTTTTTTGTTATTATTATTGAGTATTATTATGTATATAAATGAACATATATGTAAATGAACATATTAAGTATTATTAAGTTTTCAAAAAAATAAAAAGGATGAAAATATGTTTTAGAAAACTCCACAAAAAAATAGTTTTGCTTTCTTTATATATGTTTTTTTGTAAATTACAAAACCCCAAAAACATAGAAAAGATTTTTTTATATATATATATTTTCTTAAGCTTTTCTCTTTTTTCCTTTTTCTTCTTTCCTTTTTTTTTGTTCTTAATATTTGTATATATTTATCATAAATCTTACCTTATCCTCCCCCCCCCCCCCCCTCTTTTGTAAATAACCTTTGGTATTATGTTTTAAAATCTTTTGCAGGTAATTATTCCGGTTATCCCGTCTCCAAAATAGGGGCGTGCTTTTTCCCCCTGCTTTTTTTCCCCCCTTGTATTTTCTTTTTCCTCTTTTTCATGTTTTTGTACATATATAGAATTGTTCCTCATACTTACTTCAACATTGGGGACAATGTTGATTTTAAGTATGGGGGTATGGTATCATGTTTTCCCCTTTTGTAATTATTGTCCCCCATTTTTACTTAGAAAAAACCAAAAAAATGGCAAAATAAATAAAATAGCAAAATTTGTTACAACATAACAAATTATGTTGCAACATCTTTGTCCCTCTTACATAAAATTGAAAAATCCAAAAAAAAAATTATTAATTAACTTAGAAAACAAAACAAAAAAATTATTATAAATGTTTTATGTTTGTCTTTTAATTGTATATAAATAAACCTTCTTTATATAAAAAAATCAAAATCCATAAAAATTATATAAATCAAAATAAAAAAAAAATTGATGAAAAAAAGTTATAAAAAATTTTGTTATAACAAAATCCTCACATATTTTGTCATAACACCAAAAAAAATTTATATAAATTTTTATTTTTCTTTCTATTTTTTTCTTTTTTAGTATTAATGTATATATTTTACCAAAATTAAAAAATCAAAAAAATTTTGATGAAAAAAAAAATATATTACAAAAAAAAAAATAATAAAAAATATTTTGTATGTATTTTTACTTTTCTTAATTTTCTTCTTTCTTTGTTTTTTTTAGTATTTATATATGCATTTCGTTATAAAGAAAATCAAAAATCCCAAAAATATCATATCTTAAAAACTCAAAAAAAATATATATATATATATATATATATTGAAAAACTTATCAAAAAATCCAAAAATAAAATAAAACCCCTACTTAGTTTTTGTTACTTCTAAGGCTAGGTTGGGTTTATCTTTAAGCGTTTTTCATTATTTTTGATTTACTAAATCAATTTTATTTATTTCATAGTTTGAAAAATTTAAATTTTTGGAATTTTGTTAGTAAAGAATATCTTGTGTTTTTAATTCAATTTGAGAACAAATTTTTTAGCACTACCTCGAGTTAACCCTAAATAGATTCGCTTTTGTATTAAATTGGCAAACCTTTTTTAGATTCAATTATTCTAACTCGAAACTTGTGAAACTTTAGGAATATTCTAATCTACTAAATTTTGCTCTCAAATCCTTTTTTATTATTCTTGTTTTTCTTTTGAAACCCTCACCCCTTTAGCTTGGCATAAAAAAGTAAAAGAAGAAGTTTTAAAAGAAATCCTGTGTCAATGGGAATAAAAAGATTCCGTAAACACAGGCACCCAATATTGTTAAAAGAAATCCCGTGTCAATGGGAATAAAAAATAAAATTCCGTAAACACGGGCATTGGGTTAAGTTTAAAAAGATTTCAATTATCCCTCGTAAACCAACGCTGGGAATCAAAGTAAACCACCAAAATGGTGGGGTGAAAGGATAAAATCCATCACCCCAAAATCCAAGCACTCTTCTTTTTGCCAAGGCTACCTTTTTCCCCTACCCCTTAGCCAATAAAATTGTAGGCTGGATTTTAATTTAAAAAGTTTGCGAGAGCATAATTAGTAGGTTTTATTTATTCATAAAAACTTTCTTAAAAAAGTTAAAGTTTTATATAATTCTATTCTAATTAAAAGGTACCGAAAACTGCAATATTCGACGCTATTTAACTAACTTTAGAAGTCTCGCTAAAACTTTTTCGCTCTTTTTAAATCATCTTCATAATTTAGGACTTACCTCTTTAAATCTCCTAAATTTATTTCGATCTTACTTATGATTTAATAAAAACTTTAGTAAATTTGAAATTTTATTAAACGTCTTATAGGTATCCCTTACTTTTGCTCTGGAATAGCAAAAGCTTAAGTATGGGGGTATTTGATGAATAGAAAATATACGCATTTTTCTATATAATTTTTAGTATAATTTTAATTAAATTTGTAAATAATATATGTAAATTAATGAATAAATGTTTGTTTTTGTTATTTTAGCTTTTAACTTAGTTTTATTTTAATTAGGTAAAATGTCTGTAATTTTGTTAAGACACGCCCTCGGACACGCCCGCGTCCAAGGGCGTGTTCACTAATCCCTAACAATTTCAGCTCCCTGTGTTTTTTCCAGCTCAAACCCAAGTCACGCCCTCAGTCACGCCCGTGACCGAGGCCGTGTACATCAGTCACGCCGGTGTTGAATGACCAAGCCCAGATTCGAGCCAAGATGTCAATGTCACGCCCAATGTCACGGCCGTGATCTGGTCACGCCCGTGACCGAGGCCGTGACTCAGCAATTTCTTCCAGAAGCAAAGGACACGCCACCCGTCACGCCCAACAGCCGACAACACACTGCCGACATCGAACACGCCCGTGTTCCTTGGAACACGCCCGTGTACTTCCAAAGTCGCCGGTCAAGCCTTCCAAATGCCAGCCTGTATCCAGCTGTTCTGGCTATTCGCACCCCAAGCCATGTCACGCCCTCAGTCACGCCCGTGACCGAGGGCGTGTAATTCCAAATTTTTGCCTATAAATAGAGGCCGACCCCCTCATCAATCCCCCCTCTTGGAACCTCTTGGCTCCTAATGGATTGCCCTTTTGGGTGTGTTTGCCCAGAAAAGCCCGCGACCTCCTCTTACTAGTCAATTCGTTCGGTCTCAGCGGTCGCAGCTTGAGTGATCGCCCTGACCGCCAGTTGCCTTCTCAGCCGGAATTTTCTAAGTATCAAGCGGTCAGAAAAGCCCGAGATCGCCAGATCGAGCGGTCTGTTTGTTTTTTCTTTTTTTGTTATCTGCACCCCTCCTCCCTGCCCTGGCTCTCCTGTATCCCGGGCAGCCCGTAGTTTTCAGTTCTGCCCGTTTGGGCAGCCCCCTCGTCTATAAATAGAGGGGTAGGGGTACCAGGAAAAGGACCTTTTGGCTCCGCGGCTCCAGCTTACAACCTGTGTAAGCGGTCTCATTTTTTCGTGATCGCCTTTTCGTGATCATTTTCCTCCTTGTTTTAGCATCTTCTGTCTCAGTAACCTATACTTCGCAGTTTTCTCCCATCCCCTTTAGTGTGAATTTTGGAGGTACCATTTTTGGCACCAACAGAACGAACACGCGACCTTCAGATTCGAAGTGTTAGGTGAAATCCAGGCTTTCAAGATGGCTGATCGCCGTAGAGGTCGTCCTTTGCGGTCTCCCAGTGTTCCCCCCTCTGATCACAATCCGTTAGAGGCGATGGAGCGCCGCTTCGAGCTTCGCGTAGAGCAGGCTCTTCGCGAGGCCGCCCGAGCCAGGCAGGACGCTGCCGCTGTTCAGCAAGAGATCGCGCGGTCTCAGCAGGAGGCCGCTCGAGATCGGCAAGAAGTTGTCCGGACTCAGCAGGAGTCCGCGAAGCAGATCGAGGCCATGAACCAGGTTCTGGCCGCGATCTCCCAGAAGATCCTTCCTCAATCCCCTCAGATCGCTACCCCTGACCGCATGGTAAGCGGTCACCATAGCGATCATCCCGTTTTCCAGCCTGCAGCTCCTCAGCGATCTCAGCATGAGGAGTTCGCCACCCGTCGTAATTCTTTCCGAGCCGCAGCCTAGGGGCCTCCGGCTCAGACCTTGAATTTTGAAGAAGGGTTTGCTTACCCTCAAGATCCTCCAGCTCCTTTTCTTCCTCCAGGACCTTCTGTTTTTGGGGAGCCTTCCCCCTTCACTGATGAGATTCGTCGGGATCCAATTCCTCATGGATTCAGAGAGCCCCGTCTTCCTGTGTATACAGGAGAGACCGACCCCATGTGTCATCTTCAAGCCTTCGAGTCTGCCGTGGCTCTCAGGAACATTTCAGATGGAGTGAGGTGCAAGCTGATGGTCACCTCCTTCGATGGGTCAGCCATGGAATGGTTCTATAAGCTGCCTTGTCAGTCTATCCCAAGCTTTGCCGCCCTAAGGCAAGAGCTCCTCTTGAGGTTCGCCACCGCAAAGAAAAGGAAGAGTGGTCCTGCGACCCTCTTCAAAATTAAGCAAGGGGACAACGAGACTGCAGCGCATTTCGTTGATCGCTTTCAGAAGGAGATCTTGGGAGTCAGAGACATGGACCCCGAACTCTATATGGTAGCTTTGATCAGCGGCTTGCAGGAGGGTCCTCTGAAGTTCAAAGTCACAACCAAAGAGCCTGGCTCCTATCAGGAGCTGATCAGCATTGCCAATCGCTATATAGAAGGGGAGATCAACAACCCTACCTATGTGAGCAATCTGACCAACAGAGCCACCCAGAAAGGCTCTGCGGGATTCTATCCTGCTCCATCTTCCTCGAAAACTAAACAAGAGCTTCCACCTCCAGCTCCAAAAGGTAAGAATTACCGCAACAACCGCTTCAACCGAGGTAATCAATTTTTCCCACCTCAAAATTCATTTCTTCAAACTCCTGCTACTCCTGCTCCGCAAGTCACCCCCATCCACCAGATCCAGTACGCTCAACCTCCTCTTCTACCCGTTCCTTCACTTTATAATGAATCCCAAGAGTCCTTCACGGACTTTGGTGTTTCTAGGAATGAAGTGCTGCAAGTTCTCCAGAAACAGCCCTTTTTTAAGAGGCCAGCTCTGCTGAATTCTGATCCGAAAACCAGAAACCCAACCCTCTACTGTGAGTATCACAGAGATAGAGGGCATTTGACAGAGGATTGTAGAGCTCTCCGCCTATTTTTAGAGAAACTATTAAAGGAGGGAAAGCTTCGCGATCTCATTCAAAAGAATGACTCTGCCAAAGCTTCAACCTCCAAGGCCAAGGAGGTAGCAGAAGTTCACTGGGAGTGCGAGGAAGTAGATGATGTTGGCCATCTGGGCAACATCGGTTTTCCCAGCGAATGCGTGGACGCTAATGATGAGGGTGCCTTGGGCAACCTTTTCTGCATCCATGGGGGTGCAGGCCCGGAGTCCTCGAGAAAGGCAAGTCTAAAGAGAGTTTATCAGTCAGAGGTTGCCGCAACTTCTTCGACTCCGATTCGAGGGACGGTCACCTTTGGAGATGAAGATCTTCCTCAGACCGCGAATCCCTTTGATGATGCAGTCGTCATCAAAGCTGTGATTGAAAACTATACGGTGGAAAAAATTCTAATAGATGCGGGGAGCTCAGTCAATGTGCTTTTTAAGCCTGCCTTTGAGGCGTTAAAGACAGGTAAAACTCTCCTACCAACTGAAGGACCTCTTTATGGTTTTTCAGGAGAAAAGAAAGAAGTTGAAGGGCTCGTCACCCTCTCCGTGATTCTCGGAGGAATAGTAAGGCTGGTCAAATTTATAGTCGTTGATGCTCCCAGTAGCTACAACGCAATTTTCGGAAGACCCTTCCTGAATGGGTATCAAGCCATTGTCTCCACTTATCATCAAGCGGTGAAGTTCACCTTGAATGGCAAACAACATCGAATCAGGAGCGACCCCAAGAAAGCTAGAGAATGCTATGTAAAGACGGTCAACATGATCATATCTTCTCCACCCCAGGAGGTTATGATGACTGAATCCATCGAAGTTCCTGAACAAGTTCAAGTCGCAGAAGAGGTGGAGGATGTGAGAGATGGAGTTCACTTGGAGCCTGCCCAAGCAACTCAAGCTATTCAGATCAGCGAGGAAGATGAGAGCAAGAGCCTCTCCATCAACGCTGAATTATCCAAGGCTGACAAGAGTCAGCTCATCTCTTGTCTTCTGCAAAATTTAGATATCTTCGCTTGGTCGGCAGACGACATGCCTGGAGTGGATCCAGATGTTGCTTGCCATCACCTCAACATCAGCCCAAATGTCATCCCAATTCAGCAAAGGAAGTGGACTGTTGCAGCCACTCTGGCTCAACCTATCCGTGAGGAAGTGGAGAAGCTCCTGAGGGCGAAGTTCATCCAACCGATCCAATATCCTGAGTGGGTATCAAACGTTGTAATGGTAACAAAGCCAGGTGGAAAGTGGAGGATGTGTGTCGATTTTACCAAACTCAATAAAGCTTGCCCCAAGGATTGCTATCCCTTGCCTCAGATAGATTCTTTAGTGGATTCTGCGGTAGGTTATTCTTTTATGAGTTTTTTAGATGCTTTTTCAGGTTATCACCAAATCATGATGCATAAACCGGATATACCGCATACTTCGTTTATCACAAATGATGGTTGCTTCTGTTATCTCGTGATGCCTTTTGGGTTGAAAAATGCTGGAGCAACTTACCAAAAAATGATGGATACAGTTTTCAAAAGTCAGAAGGCAAGAAACCTTGAGGTGTATGTCGATGACCTCTTGGTGAAAAGCAAATCCTTCTCCTCTCATCTCAAAGATCTCTCGGAAACTTTTGCAACCCTACGAACCTTCAATATGAGGTTGAATCCATTAAAGTGTGTCTTTGGAGCAAACAGAGGTAAATTTTTGGGTCATCTCCTCACTCCAGAAGGGTTAGAACCAAATCCAGATAAGGTAAAAGCTATTTTGGAAACGCCACCTCCCAAAACCCCAAAAGAAGTTCAACAGTTGGGAGGGAGAATGGCAGGCTTGAGTCGATTCATCTCCCGGTCAGGGGATAAAAGTGCACCTTTCTTTAAAACCCTCCGGGGAGGGACCAAGTTTGAATGGACTCAAGAGTGTGATGATGCTTTCAGTCAGCTTAAAAAGCAGTTGACGTCAATTCCTCTGCTCCAAAGCCCGCGAGAAGGGGAAGATCTTTTCCTCTATTTGGGAGTTGGCACCGATGCTATAAGCTCTGTTTTGGTCCGAGAAGAGAAAAAGAAACAATTTCCAGTTTACTATGTAAGCCGAATTTTGAAGAATGCAGAGACTCGATATCCAATCCTAGAGAAGCTAGCCTTAATGCTCGTAATTTCAGCAAGAAGACTAAGACCATATTTTCAAGCTCATTCGATTTTAGTCGTCACTGACCTTCCATTAAAGAGTGTCTTGGAGAAGCCGGAGCATTCAGGCAGATTGGCAAAGTGGGCAATAGAGCTCAGTGAGTTTGACATATCCTATGTTCCAAAAATGGCAATCAAAGCTCAAGTCTTAGCGGACTTCATGGTGGATGCTAAAGAAGTTGAGTCGCAGAAGAGGGTCAGAGTGCCTCTTGCCTGGAAAATCTTCGTGGATGGAGCCTCAGGGAAAAATTCTTCCGGAGCAGGAGTTATCTTAATCAACCCAAATGGAGTAAGGCTTGATCAAGCACTGAAGTTCTATTTTCAAGTAACAAACAATCAAGCGGAATATGAGGCTTTGCTAGCCGGTCTCAAGTTTGCCAGGGAACTGGGGATTGACGATGTCGAAGTTTTCACAGATTCTTTGGTGATGGCTTCTCAAGTAAATGGAGCTTTCGAAACAAGAGATAGTATTTTAAAGCGGTATCTAACCTTGGTAAAAATCGAGGTTGGAAAGTTCAAGAGCTTTACCATCAATCATATTCCAAGAGGTGAAAATGTAGAAGCAGATGAGTTGGCAAAATTTGGACTTCCCTCGGGAGGAACAACTTCGGAACTGTTTCGCCCAGCAATTGAAGAAGGAGAAGTTATGGAGATTGATCAGCATCCGTCTTGGATGGATCCATTTATTCAATATCTTTCGACTGGAGATTTCCATTCAGCAATAAAAGATAGAAAAAGGTTTAAGCGGAAAGCGGCTAACTATTATCTTGTTGCAGGAGTGCTTTATAGAAGAACTTTTCTATCGCCATTAGCACGGTGTGTTTCGGAAGAAGAGAGTCCGGCGATCCTCCAGGAAGTCCATTCTGGAGAATGTGGAAGTCACTCTGGAGCTAGAACTTTGGAGAAAAGAATTCTGAGGCAAGGCTATTTTTGGCCCCAGATGAGGAAGGATGCGGAGAAATTTGCTAAGAAATGTATAAAGTGCCAGAAGTTTGCTCCTCTCCAAAATCAACCGGCTCAACAACTTAAGTCAATAGCAACTCCATGGTCGTTTGCAGTTTGGGGAATGGATCTGATTGGGCCTTTCCCTATGGCAAGTGGGCAGCGGCGATATGTCATAGTCATGATTGACTATTTTAGCAAATGGATAGAGGCAAAAGCATTGGCCAAAATTACCACTCAAGCCGTGAAAAACTTTATTTGGGGAGAGATAGTATGTCGACACGGGATTCCAATGGCAATCATCACGGATAATGGTTCTCAATTCAACAATTCGACTCTTATTAATTTCTGCAAGCAAATTGGCATCGAGCTTCGTTTCGCTTCCGTGCATCATCCTAGAAGCAATGGGCAGGTAGAGGCCGCCAACAAACTCATCATAAATCTCTTGAAAAAGAAGGTAGAAAACGTTAGGGGCAACTGGGCAGAACAACTACCTTCCGTCTTGTGGGCCTTGAGGACAACTCCGAGTTCTGCTATTGGGGAAACTCCGTTCAAATTATCACACGGTTCCGAAGCCCTTATTCCGGTAGAATTTGAAGTGAAAAGCCCAAGAGTATTATTGGCGCAACAAAATCAAATCGAGTGGATGGAAGAAAATGATGAAGATTTAAAATGCAGCCTTGATTTAATTGAGGAATTGAGAGATACTGCAATCATCAGATAGGAAGAGGTGAAAAGAAGAATGGCGAAGTTGTTCAATAAGAATGTAAGAACCAAAGAGTTTGCTGTTGGAGATCTAGTCTTGAAGAAGGTAGATGCAGCAGCAAGGGCTGGTTCAGTTGGAAAGCTTAATCCAAATTGGGCAGGGCCGTTCGTAGTAAAGAATGTGCTTAAAAATGGTGCTTACCATCTCCAAACTTATGAAGGAGAAGAGTTGCCCCATTCCTGGAGCGGAGATGATCTCAAGCTTTTCTTCTCTTAAATGTTCGTACCTAATTCACTCATTCCTTGATCCTCACTCTTTTCTTTTCTTAAACATCATGCAGGTATCACCAAGGCATTCGCAATACAAGTGTTGGATGATAAATCTTAAAAATAAGTTGATTTTTGAAAAGCCAAAAACCTGTCAAGTGAGATATCACCGGATCCTACTATCTTCCCCCTCGACTTGTCAGCTCGACGTGTAATTCTGCCAGGACCACAGATGTCGGGGAGATTTCGAATCTTTGTAGCAGTAGCTCGCCAAGCTCGAGCGGTGGAAGTTTAGGATATCGGGTCCTTGCTGACATCTGGCACACCTCAGCTTTTCAAGGGGGTCTGGGTGGCTGGCTCAGCTCTGTCATGCAATAAGAAGGACATTGTTACGATCTTAATGATCTTTCAGGGAAAGCAATGTCGGTATAGCCTCCGCGGCATAACCACACCTGCCCTACAGATCATTTTGGTTTGTAACTCTCGAATACTCGTTGAAGCGTGGTTAGGTAAGGGGCGGTCAGAAACATCCATGACCGTCGCCTGAACCTTGGATTGGCATGTTTGTAGTAAACTCGGAAATTCTTTTAAAAAAGGCAATGTCGGTATAGCCTCCGCGGCATGACCACACCATCCTTTTGGGACATCTTTGAGATCCCTCTTTCCCATCTTCTTACTACACAAAAAAAAAGATCTCTCTTAATCCTTTTGTACTGAGATCGGGCGGTCAGCAGTTTATGAGACCGCCTATTTTTTTCCTACAAAGAGTGACATCGCTTATGATCGTCAGATGAAATTTTTCTCCAGGATAATTGAGGTCGCTATTCAGGAATCTTCTATGCCAGCCCGATAGAGGTCGGCCCGGTCTCAGTAAGAACGAGATTTTGATATTCCTTGTTATTCAAAGTTACATGAAATAATCATGATGATCTGTTTCTTATCAAGAGAAAGTGGGTTTTTTCTTCAAGGGCGGTCTGAATATAATGAGGTCGCTGAACTGAATTCATGAAGAGTTATTTCCTTTTTTCAAGTAATAACCTTGACCATCAAGGGATCTTTATCAGACGGATTTCCTGAAAGTCATTTGGGCGCCGATCACCCAGAGTTCAATAAGTTCAAATCTTCAAGTTAGTTTCTTTGTATCGCGATCTGTGTAATATGAGACCGCATGACTGTTGCAAATAAATTGGTTATTTTTCTGATCACAGTTAAATTGCTAAATATTCCTTCAGTGGTTTGATTATCTCAAGACCGCAGAGTAGTTCTATCTACGCAAAAGTATCAGTTTTTCCTTCAAAATCCTTGATGTCTTTTTCAAGAGATCGCCATCTGTAGTTCTTTAATGTTGATATAAAAATTACGTGATAAACCTAAGGCATTAAGATCGAATGCCGATTTTCGAACTCAGAAGAACAAATAAATGTACATCAAAAACAAGTTCACCCAGAATCTAACAAAAATCCAATTTTCATATATATTCTAAAATATCTGTTACAACGAGACCGCTCGGTCTCCAAAAAAAAAATATATATTACAATTCATTCCTTTTCGATCTCTTCGGAGATCGCTCATCTGAAGAAGTGGAGTCAGTGTCTGCAGAAGATTCTTCCGATTTACTAAGAGGAATTCTTGATCCAGAGCTAGAACCCGAGCTTGAGTCCCGGCCTTGAGTATAACGGCTTCCGCTTTCTTCATCTTCGATCACCACGTCTTCATCTTGACCAGCAGTCTCATCAACAAAATCAGCGGTCTCTTCAGCAGTTAAAGATTGCTCTTCAATCCTCTGTGCCGCATCAGGGAAGAGATCGGCAAATGTAATGTCCTTATACTCTTCAGTAAAACCACCTCGAACTCGAACCTCATTCAGCACTTGGTCGGCGGTCTCCTTAATGTGATGCATCATAGCCCTCTGAAAGGACAAATTTTCAGGGTCATAAGATGCATTTTCAGATTGCTGCAAAAGAGATATGTGTTAAGACCGCGCGATCATAGGTAACGCATTCATAAAATATTAAGTGAAATTCTTACTTTTCTTTCTTCTTGCAAAGCAGTTATTTCGTCCAGAGCACCGCGAAGAGATCGCCCCATATGGTGATTTAAGATCGCGCTCCTAGCGGTCACCTGGGCACAGAGGTCGGGGAGAGCATCGGTCTCTATATTCAATATTTCGTTTGTATTCTTTTTGCCGTATAGAGCAGCAGTGACCGCATATGCGTGGCGGGTCACTTTTCCACTCCATAAAGGAAGATCGGTGGAAACCTTCACAGACCTTTCTTTGGCCGCCCATTTGAGGAGAGGTTTTCCTTTAATGTCTTTCATTTTTCTTTTGAAACCAATCAACGGAAAATCTCGCTCGGCGGTCTCAGAGGTGGTGCCAAACACATCGGCCTCACGCTTCAGCCTCCTCTCCCTCTGAGTAAGAACCTCTGCAGCCGGGGAGATCGGATCTTGAACAGGGACCGCAAAGGTCGCTAAAAAACGGGAAAAAGTTAGGAAAACTTACAAAAGGTATGAAAGTAAATTATTCGAGACCGCAAGAAAAGCTTACTTTCAGCCGGCGAAATCTCGGCGATCTCAGGCCAGATCGCTAGATAATGAACAAGATCAATCCTCTTGCCCGCCAAGAAAGCCAAGATTCTCAGCTCCTCTTCTGAGACCGCTCTTATCTTCTTGAAGATACTGTCAGGTCGTGGAGAAGGTGAGTTCTTGAGACCGCCAAGGTCACCTTCAAAGACAAGAAACCTTTCTGTCCAGAAGGAGATTTTGTTTGGAAGGTTCAGGATTTTTATTCCGTCTGCCGAAAAGTACATCAACCCTTTGAACTCTTCCTTTTTTCTGCCTTCCTTCAAGATCTTCACTGTAAAGGTTGCACGAAACAGATTCATTGTAAACTTCACTCTTACCGATCTCAAGTAATTAATGAAGACATTAACTAGACCGATCGAGTTCGGGGCCAATTGGGCGAGCACGAAGCCGTAATATTCCAAGATCTCTAGCCATTCCCATGGGAGGGGAATCCTCAACCCATTATCAAAGTGATCGATAGGGATAATAAAATTTTTCTCCTCCGCAAAGTTCAACCTTTCTTGTTCAGTTGGCGGTCTCACAACTACCTGAGTTTGAATCATGTATTTCTTTATAAACTCAATATATTCATCTTTTGACAGGCGACCTTGTTTGTGATCGGCATTCCGGAAGATGGTGGCAGAAGAAGCACGAGCGGACACCATTTTAAGCGATCGATGAGATCGGTGCTAAGAGCGCATTCAAGAAAAGATAAAATAAAGATCATGAAGACAGCTATTTATAGAAGACCAAGGGTCATTTCGTAATCATTACATCTGGAAGACCGCCCAGCTAAAACATGATCAGACCGCTCGACCTATGCAAAGTAATATGAAAGCATACTATGGTAGGCGATCTCAATCAATAAAAAATACAGCAGCAATACAAGCAATCCAGGCATAAAGAGATCGAAATTTAACAAATCAAGACCACAATATTAAAACAAAACAGCCACAGATATGGGACGATAACAGTGAAAATATTACAAGATATATTGTTCAAGCATAGAGATCGCTCGGTCTCAAGATTAATGTTCATCTCCTAAGAGGCCTGTTCCTCCCTACGTGAGCGGCGACATCTTGCATGTCGTTCACTGCGGCCATAACCGACACCAGGCTGTGGTTAGCCAGCATTGCAGACCGGTGAATTTTCGACATTTCCTTGTCCACCTACTCCATGGGGATCAGTACAATCTCAGGTTGCGGTCTCTCCGCCGGATGATCGCTGGAGGCTCCCGGTCGCATCAGCATCTTACCGTGACCGCTCCTCAGCCTCTCGTTTTCTGCGGACAGCGCCGCAGCTTTTCCCCTATAGTATTCAGCCTCTTTTTCAGCCTTCTTAAGAGCCCGCGCGATCTCGGCATCCCTCAGATCGCATTCTTCACGAATCCTCTTCTCATTGGAACGCAATCTTTCTTCAAGATCGCGGATCTGGTCATTCTGCGTCCGCTCCCTCATCAGCATAGAACGAACATCCTCGAACATGGGGTTAAGGATGTTGGTTAACTGAGGAGTGATCTCGATGGGTCGAGGAAGTTCTCCCTCCTCGATCTCAGCATTTTTGTTATCTGCGGCCATAGGAGATGGATTATTTCAATCATAAGCATATAATCAGATAAACTTTTTGAATAAGCAGAAAGAGTACTTGGAAAAAAGTCGAGACCGCAGTCACGTAAAGCCTTTCCGATATCTTTAGTGACCACGGGATCTGCGGTCAAAGAAAGACGATCTGATCCCCTTAAGCGCTCCAGATCCGTTCTTTCCAAATCTCTTTTCTGTGTTTTTTCCCCCTCTTTTCGTCTCCTTTTTAATTCCTCGTTACTTAAGAAGACATTGTCGGTCTCAATAAAAACGATCCCGTGTTTTCTTTCAGGAGAAGCAAAACGAACCATAGGAAATGGAGGGAACTCGGCTGACTGAAGAATCGTTTTATTCTTACCAGCTCGCGAAATCGAGGCCGCCGCCGCACGATCTGCTGCAACCTTGTTCGAACGATCTCCCTGGAGAAAATCATCCGGGAGACCGCTAGAAAGCACAGTTTTTTCCTTGGCAATCTGCGGCCTCTCCACGGTCTCATCACCGTTTTTATCCAAAGTCTGCAAGACAACCTTTTTTCTTTCTTCAGCGATCAGGGCCGCCTTTTCCTCAGCGACCCTGACCGCTTCTTTCTTCTTCTCTTCAGCGATCAGGGCCGCCTTTTCCTCAGCGACCCTGACCGCTTCTTTCTTCTTCTCCTCAGCGATCAGAGCCGCTCTTTCCTCAGCAACTCTGACCGCCTCCCTCCTCTTCTCCTCTTCTTCCTTTTCCTTCTTATCTTTCTTCTCCTTGTCTCTCTTCTTCTCCTCGTCCTCCTTTTTCTTCTCTTTTTTCTCCTTCTTTTCTTTCTTATCTTTTTCTTCTTTCTCCTTTTCTTTCTCTTCTTTTTCCCTCTGCTCTTCTACCGCTTTTTCTTTCCTCCTCTTCACTGTCTCTTCCATTTCTATCTTTTTCCTTTCCTCCTCTTTTGCCTTGATCGCTGCGTCGGTGATCTCCTTCTCCCTGCCCGCGATCTCCTCATCAACGGCGGCATTTCTGAGAGCTGAAGCCTCTAAGGGATCCAACACCTGCAATGATGAAAAAGATGAATTGTTAGAAGAAACCTCATCAAGGTAGGCGATTAATCCAGAATCATCCTCTCTTGGTAAGGTTGAGACCGCGGGAAGGAAGGGGAGATCGCCCTTGGCATTCACCTGAAAATCAGCGTCCTCCAGATCGATGGATTCAGAAAATCTGGTCGCCTCCATGGCGGTCACATCTCCTCCTTCCTCATTTCTTCTGCTCCTCTTATAAGTTAAACTAGATGGACTCGTATTCTTCCTTTTTCTGTCCTTTGCAGCGATCTCCTGGTCAGCGATCTTCTGCCTTAAGGATTCGGCCTCAGCTCCCTTCTGACGCAGCCCAGCCAGAATGATCTCGGTGGAGGCAGTCTCAGGAAGCTTGGAAGATGCTTGACCCAGTGCCTCCATAGATTTCTGACAATTAAAAGAAATGGAAAAGTCAGGCAATTTCCATACAGGATCTGAAGAAGTATTAGACAGATCAGAAGCAACATAGACCGGCACAATCGGGCCCTCAGGAAGCTCAGATTTCTTTAGTGGAGATCGGGCGGTCTCCTTTGAAGTGCTCACTTTTGTTAAGATTTTCGGCGCTTTCTTTCCTTTCCTTGAGCTGACGCTTTCCTTTTTCCCAGGAGAATTCGCTTTCGATGGGAGAGCTTTTAAGAGATCAAGCATGGTCATCTTTGTAAGGTCGCACCTGCGTAATTATCAAAGACCGCTCGAATAGTGGAGTTCCTCAATGTCTTGCAAAATGAAGTTTTCAGCCGGTATTTATAGACCAAGCCGCATTAATGATGGTCGCGGTCTCAGCGGTCAAAGCTTACATTTTCGAAGTTCCAGGTGCAACTTAAAAATGTGCGGGGATTATGTTTGCCCAGAAAAGCCCGCGACCTCCTCTTACTAGTCAATTCGTTCGGTCTCAGCGGTCGCAGCTTGAGTGATCGCCCAGACCGCCAGTTGCCTTCTCAGCCGGAATTTTCTAAGTATCAAGCGGTCAGAAAAGCCCGAGATCGCCAGATCGAGCGGTCTGTTTGTTTTTTCTATTTTTGTTATCTGCACCCCTCCTCCCTGCCCTGGCTCTCCTGTATCCCGGGCAGCCCGTAGTTTTCAGTTCTGCCCGTTTGGGCAGCCCCCTCGTCTATAAATAGAGGGGTAGGGGTACCAGGAAAAGGACCTTTTGGCTCCGCGGCTCCAGCTTACAACCTGTGTAAGCGGTCTCATTTTTTCGTGATCGCCTTTTCGTGATCGTTTTCCTCCTTGTTTTAGCATCTTCTGTCTCAGTAACCTATACTTCGCAGTTTTCTCCCATCCCCTTTAGTGTGAATTTTGGAGGTACCATTTTTGGCACCAACAGGGTGATCTTCCACAATATTCCTCCACCATTTTGTATTTTCTTTTTTTATGTAATTAATTAGATTTTATTTTATTTTCTTTTTTGTAATATAAATGTTGTAATTAAATTTTTTTTATTTTGTAATTTTATTTCCTGTAAACCCCGTTATTATGGCAATAAATAAATTTAGTTTTTTTCGTGCATTCGTAGCGTAATTTCAATTTCTGCAATTTCAAATTCTGCACCGTATTTCAATTCATAACTTAGCTTTATTTTCGCACTTCAATTCTGCAATTTTTCTTTCTTTAGCTAGATTTACTCGTCGCCATAAAATCGGTTTTTTCGCTTAGATTCGAATTTATGCGCCGTCATAATTTTTCGTTCTTTTCTTCCTTGACACGGTAGTTTAAGAATGAGATATTCGGGTTGCGTTTAAAATCGCTTCAAAGCGAGCGTTTTTCTCTCGTAATACTTTCTTCGTTTTCGTATTTTCACTTTAAAGTTTTCGTTGTTTTTGTTTTTGTATTTTTCACTTTAAGTTTTTATTATTCGTGTTTTCGTTGTTTTATGTTTTAATCGTTTTTGTTTCCGTCATTTTCGTTGTCGTCACCTTTTTTATTTCGTTGTTTATGTTTTCGTTGTTTTTGTTTTCGTTATATAGCTTAGCTTTATTTCATTATTGCACTGCATTTATTTCCCGCCTATCCATTTAGATAGGACTAGTCCTGCATTTATTTCCCGCCTATCCATTTGGATAGGACTCGTCCTGCATTTATTTCCCGTCTACCCGTTTGGGTGGAACTCGCTCACGCATTTACTTCCCCTCTACCCGTTCGGGTAGGGATTGCATTTCTTTAATTCCTGCAATTTACCGCTTTCATTTCAATTTCGTAGAGTGTGTGCGTTTTAATTTAGTGCGTCCTTTTTGTTTTTTCTATCGCTTTTCTTGGTTTTTGCTAAACGCACACCAAGCCCGCGATTGTTATCATTTTCGTTTTTAATTAATGCATAAACTTTCATCTATTTTAATATCCGATAAAACAATAGCCGTAGCTCGAAGTAACAATACTCGACGGGACCCAGGACTAAATACGACCTTGATATGATTTTTCTAAATCGTATATACTACACGCGACAGGTGCGCTTGCCTCCTACGTCGTCATAAATTATTTTCTTATCACCTATGTTGCAAAAGTCCAAGTCTGGGGGTGTGGTGCACTTGCATTCGATTTTGGTGCACGGGTAGTTATTTTAAAAGCTCAATTGGGTTATGTGTTATAAGCCATTTTGTTTATCATTGTTTACCTCACCGTAACCCAAGCCTCAATTAAAACCTGAAAGTCCTACTGACTCACGCCTTGAACCAATCCAGTGTCGTGGGGAGAATTTGACCGGGCAAGCTTATGGTCCCCGACACTGATGGATTTCAGTGGAGTTTGTCCCGCATCCCGATCTTGAGCAATGCTCGTCTCAGCGCTTAGTTTACTTTCTCCATATGCATGACCAAATGATTCATCGTTGTTCGCCATTTTGAGTAGTTGTAATATGCTTTTACTCTTTTAGAAATATATAAACTGTTTATACAATCAGAAATCTTCTCTACTATTTTTCTTATGCACGTGAGCATGCGACTTCGCATGGTACTCTGTATTGTAATTTTAAGCCATCTACTTTTCTTTCCCCGTTCGCTTAGAATTTGTTTGCTCGGGACGCGCAAACAGTTAAGTCTGGGGGTGTGATGAGTCCCAATTATATACACATTTATGGACTCATCTGGGCCGATTTTCTAGTCTATGCACTACATTTTAGGCATATTTTCGTTCATATTTGATATTCTATGCTAGGTGCACTTCTTGGCCCGATTTGGTGTGTTTTTATGTTTATTCTCTTTTGATAGCCTTATCATATTGTTGAGTGCCACTTTCAGTGGCCTGATTAGCATTCCTGTAGGAACAGGAGTCGTGCAGGTGTTCCCGGTACAATTCTGTACAGGAACACTGTGCACGATCACTGGTTCTATTGCGCACGACCACTGGTCGTGCGCCACTGATCGTGCGCACTCAACCCCAAAATTTGAGGTCTGTCTTGACCGAACGCACGACCATTTACGATAGTGCGCACGACCACTGGTCGTGCGCCACTGGTCGTGCGAACATGTTATTTTATAAATTTCTTACATTGCAGGCTCCGCCCAGGCAGGCACACGATCACAGGATTCTAGTGCGCACGACCACTGGTCGTGCGCCAATGACTGTGCGCACTGTTTATTCCAGCGCCTATAAATGTTCCTGCTCGCGAATTAGGTCGGGACCTCTGCATTTCTTCCGCCCGAGTCCGCCGTTTTCGCCCTTCTCGCTGGTTCTCCGCCCCCTAGGCCTCCTCCATCATCCTTGAGCTCCAAGGAGAGGTTTCTAGCCCAAAGATCGCCAACATCGAGCAAGGAGATCATGTATCAGAGTAGATTGGATCATGACACGAAGAAGGCGAGCCATTGGGAGGAAGTGACAGCCATCCTCTACCTCGGACGCAGTTGAAGACCGAGCTTGGACGCGGATTGACAACCCAGCGATTCCAACCGTGAATCTTCGGCAAGGCTTCGGATGTGGTCGACTCCTTTACTCTCTTTTTCCTTCTTTATGTTGATGATTGTTTAGGATGGATTCTTCTATATTTTGATGATGAACACTATGAATCGTGCTTGTAATCTTAATTTCATGTCTATGTGAAGTTATATTTTGTTCATATGTGTACGGGGTGCGCCACCATCCATCCTCCATCCCGTCGTCACGTCTGTGTGCCGCACTAGCAATTGCTAGTGGCGTGCTTGTCGACGAGGTGCTTGCGACCCTCATCCGTATGCCTACTCTTCCATCCGCCTAGCGAAGCGTGGCATAGCAGCCCGTGTAATCCATTCCGACTCTGCCGGTGCAAACCATTCCATCTGCTTGCCTACTCTTCCATCCGCCTAGCGAAGCATGGCATAGCGGCCCGTGTAATCCACTTGCCCTTGCGATGCAGCGCGCTCAAGGCCTGCCTAGTCTCCATCCCGCCAAGCGAAGCACTGCATAGCGACATTGCATAGGAGTAGTTGTAGTTGTTTTCTTTTATTTTCCAAAAGCCAAATCATCCATCTCCCGCATTCCATCCGACCAAAGGACGTCGATCTCAAGTCCCTCCTCAATAGTTAGCTCCACCTTACTGTGTTCCTTGAGAGATTCGATACTCGGGGATTACTCCTAGTTTTATATTACTTGAACGACTGGTACACTGTCGTTTCGTGTCGCAGTCGATCTACTGCCTATAGCGGTGTGCGAGATTTGCGCCATCAACCACCGACAAGTTTCGAAGAAACTTCACTTATGTTAGACCAAATAGAACGTGATAGCCAGCATCAACAACATTGGTCACTGAGAAGAGGTTTTTCTTCATCCCCGGAACATGATAGACACTCTTCAACATAAGAGGACCTCTATCTCCGTTCAAAGAAACTACGCCTTCCTTCTCAACAACATATAGTATCATCAGCAGTAATTATAGCATCATTACCTGAGTATGCCTGCAAAGAAGAGAACTTCGACTCGTCTCCAGTTAGGTGTTGACCACAACCCGAGTCCATAATCCAATCATCTTGATAGTTGATAGATGCCAAAGCCCAATCACAAGTGCTCGTCATAAAAGCTCCATCACCCCATCTATCTCCTGCATTGGAAGCAACCTCTTCTTTCCCTGCAACATGCCCTGACTGAAGATTGACGCTACAATATCTCTTGAAATGACCAAGCTGATTGCACCTGTAGCACCTTGGTCCTTCCTTCATCTTTCCATCACGCTTAGGAGTATTACTCCTCTCTTGCTGATATGAAGTTGGAAGTCCATCACTAACAAATGGCATATTCTTCTTGTCCCATCTCTTCTTCTTGCCTGAATATAGAACCTCGCTTTCTCCTCCAGAGATAGATATCCCATCCATTTGCTTTGCCAATCTCTCTTGTGAAGCCAACAAGTTTTCTAGCTCTAGCAATGATGGCTGATTTGCCCAACCTTGAATAGAAGTGACAAAGGCCACAAACTCCCTCTGCAAGCCGCGGATTATGTGCCTCTTCAACCTCACATCTGAAATAGGTTTATCCAGGTCCAAAGCTGAAATCTCCGCGCATAGGTTCTTCATCTTCAAGAAGAAAGTTGAAATGGACAAATCTCTCTGAGGTGCTTTTGCCAACTCATTTTTAAGATACTGTAGCCGAGCTACGTTCTTCTTGTTGAACAAGCCATCCAAGGCTGCCCAAATCTCAACAACTGGCCTACAACCAATTATATGGTCAAATAACTCCGAAATGATAGCACGGTTTAGAGTGATGCCTTAGCATTTGTTCTCTTCCAAGCCTTTTCCTGCTCAGCATTCCCTTCAGCAGCTACAACTGCTTGTCTAGCATCTCCTCCGACTACCTCCCATAAATCTTCGCCAAGAAGATAGCTCTCTATGCACGACTTCCACTTCATAAAGTTAGTCTGCGTAAGGAGCTCAAATCCAAGACCTCTTGTATAACCTCCTTCCATTGCTATCACACTGGTTAACAACCTTTTAGAGACTGAAGCATGATTTTGTGGCTGATCACTACTTCAAACCTCCTCTGATACCATATTATAATTTCGGAGATGGATCGAAGACAACAACGGAAGACTTCAATTCAATTTAAAACAGTTAACCAGTGACAATGAAGGCAAGAGAATCTCAATTGACTACTATCTAATTATAATGTGTTGCACACACGGCGAGACACGATTTATAAGAGAAACACTTAGATGAGAAGAACAAGCAACACAACAAGCATCTGGCAGCTAGAAAACTGAGACCTCCCAAACTACTCAAACTCAGCAAGATCACAGGCTTCCCTGAGACCACGTGAACAGTTCTGGTCGCCGACCTGCAAACTGTCAAACCGCCAATCACAGACTGCTCAATCTGTTGCTTATTGAAACTGCTGAAAACAAAGCTGTCTGCACTTCTTGATCGCCCAGACCGCAAGGTCTAAAGATCACAGAAGTTGCCCGCGAACACAAGACAAAGAAGTGCTCACTGCTGCATGACCGCAACTCAAGATCGCCTGACCGCTTAAGGTCGCCTAATAAACTGAGTCTGCTGCAAACAGACCAAGAACTTCAAAACACAGTTCACCCAGACGAGACCGCTGGCGACCTAGTTTATTTAAATCTGGAAAGAAGGAAGAATGCTAAAGGTAGACTGGTAGCCGCTAACCTGCGAACACAACAAATTGGTCAACAAACTCGGACCGCGCGACCTCAAAATGAGACCGGCACAATCAAAACAACTTTAGTTCTTACAGTTCTTGCATACAAATGGCTATCCCTGCACCCCTATTTATAGGCAAACGAACGGATGTCGTCAACGCCCATGAGGGATACAATCACCTTCCTTATTAAAATCGCGCAGTCTCTAGAACTAGACTGCGCGGTCTTCATAAGACCTTAAGCAAAACTGTCCAAGACAGCTTGCCAAGAACAACCCGGCAGATCGAAGTACCAGACCGCCGAAGCGACCTCAAGTACCAGACTGCCCGGTCAACTGAAACGGGAACACTTGGGCACAACCGGCAAACCACAACAGTTTTGCCAACATAAGAGATGCCTGATCTCTAAGCAAGATCGCCATACCAGAGCTCACGTGGTCTCTGCGGTCTCCAAAGTCAGACCTCCTGAACACTTCACTTCCACTTCAAAAATTTAACAATAATACAAGTTACTAATTATGCTCTCAAAAGATTTTAAATTAAATCTAAAGAACAAGAAATTTGTTAGGGAAAAGTGGGTGCAATGCTTTGGCAAAAGAAGAGATTTGAATTAGGAGTTATGAATTTTATCCCCTCACCCCTCCTTTTTAATTTTTTTTTGTTTTGCGGCCGCCGTGGTTTACAAGGGGAAACAAATTCAAATATTTTTTATTAACCCAATGCTTATGTTTACAAAACGAAATCTTATTCCCATTGAAATAAGATCTTTTAACTTTTTATTGCGTGCCTATGTTTGCGAAATGAAATCTTATTCCTATTGACATAAGATCTTTTTAATTTTTGAAATGAAATTTTCTTCTTATATTTTTTGACAAGCTATATGGGTGAATAGTACGGGGTTTCGAGAAAGATTCTAGAGTTTAATTAAAAAAGTTTGGAGAGCAACCTTAGTAGTTTGAGCATTCCTGAATTTTAAAGGCTGAAAGTAAAGATAATTGAGGTCTAAGGTTGTTTCGCTAACCTAATACACATGCCTCTATTTTAGATAAATTAGAAGTAGTACTCGAAAACAAATCCTCTATTTAAATTAAAAATACAAGATATTTTTTAAAACATAACCCCGAACATTTAAATCTATCAATCATAGATAAAAAATTACTAGCAAACTAGGAATTATAAAAATCCGCAATTTTTTTTAAAATTTTCTAAGCTTATATTTATGTTATTGGTTTTTTAATTTTTCTAAAATACAAGGAAGGAAAAAACACGACATAAAGTAAGAAAAATGCAGAATAAAAGTAAAAAGAGGAATGGGCATGTCCTTGATTGGAGATGGCGTGACTGCATGAACACCTGCAAAACACATTTAAAAAAAACTATACAAAACAAAAGAAAAATTCTTTATGTAATTTAATTTTGTCTTATGATTAAATATTTTTTTGGTTTGTTTTTGGTTTTCATAAAAGTTACAAGAAAAAGAGAAATATTTCTGATGTTTTAATTAGTTTTGGAGTTCCCGAGGTCTACCCAGTGAAGGGTTTGCAAGGTACTAGGAGATGCGATGGGGTGAATCCCAAATCTCCCTTTCCAAAATTAAGTTACAACATATTTTGGTTTGTTTTTGAGGGGGGGGGGGGGGGGGGGGGGGGAGATAAAGATGAAGTTAAGGTAAAGATAAAATAAAAGCCAAATTTTTTGGTTGTATTTTCTAAGTTATATATATTTTTTTGAAAGAACAGAAAAACACCCCCATACTTAAAAGCCAAAATGGTCCCCAATATTGTAATTTAAGTGAAAAGGACCGAAAATGGAAGTGCGGTTTTTACAAAACATGAAACATGTAGAAAAAACAGAGCGTAATAAAATAGTAGATAAATATGGGGTGCCTCCCACGAGCGCTTTGTTTACCGCCGCGTAGCTTGACGAATTTGGCGTTAAATATTTTTAGAAGCTGGGTAGGAGTATAGATTCGAGTTTACCGTCCACTGGATCGCCCGCAATATAGAGTTTGAGGCGATGAACGTTGGCTTTAAGTTCGCCTTTTTCAGCGTGGGAGATGAGAACGGTCCCATATGACCAAACCTCTTTGACTTCAAAGGGCCGGACCATTGGGATTTCAGCTTACCTGGGAAAAGGCGTAGAAGTATATTAAATAAAAGGACAAGATCGCCCGACGCAAATGATTTTGGAAATTTAATTTTTCAATCATGGTAGAACTTAGAACACTCCTTATAAATAAAATTTACTCTCGTAAGCATTTGCACGCCATTCATCGAGTTTGTTTAATTGGAATTTTCTACTCTCGGAGGCTAAGTTCAGATTGAGGTTTAGAAACTTTAGAGCCCAAAAGGCGCAGTGCTCTAACTCAACCAGCAAATGGCATACCTTGCCGTAGACTAATCAATAGGACTTACAACCGATGGCGGTCTTGTATGTCGTTTGATACGCCCACAATGCATCGTCGAGTTTAATCGACCAATCTTCCTACTCGTCGAAACGGTTTTTTTCTAAAATTTGCTTGATCTCTCGATTTACTACCTCTACTTGGCCGCTTGTTTGAGGCTGATAGGCGGCGTCGAGCTTGTGCGTGATGCCATATTTAGATAAAGTTTTTGCAAACTGGGCGTTGCAGAAGTGCGTACCCCTATCTCACTATCGCCCGAGGCATACTGAAGCGAGAAAATATTTTTTTTAGAAATTTGATGATGACTCGTGCATCGTTGGTGGGGAGAGCTTGCGCTTCCGCACAACTGGATACGTAGTCGACCACCACTAGAATATATCGATTGTTAGATGAAGGAGGTAGGGGGCCTATGAAGTCTATGCCCCATAGATCGAAGATCTCGCATTCTATATAAAAATTTTGGGGCATCTCATCACGACGAGAGATGTTACCCAACCGTTGGCAGTTATCGCATTGTCTCAAAAAATTGTGAGCATCCTTAAAGAGAGTGGGCCAATAAAAGCTTGCCTCTAGCACTTTCCGCGCGGTCTGGTTAGCTTGATAATGCCCCCAGGCCGGCCCCTCGTGGCAGTGCCGCAATATTTGAGCACCTTCCTCTCTTGAAATACATCTTCATACTACTTGGTCCGCATTGACGCGAAAGAGAAAAGGGTCCTCCCAAAAGTAAAATTTCAAATCAGAAAAGAATTTATTCTTTTGTTATTTTGAAAAGTCTTTTGGAAGGACCTGCGCAACTAGATAGTTGCCGCAGTATGCAAACCAAGGGATGGGAGAAGTTTGAAAATTAAAAATAGTTAAGAGGCGCTCCTCGGGAAATCTATCATCTATGTCGGGCTCGATAAGCGCTTCTGCGATGAGGTGTTCTAAATATGATAGGTGGTCAACCACTAAATTTTCAACCCCCTTCTTGTCCCGGATCTCTAAGTCAAATTCTTGTAAGAGGAGGATCCATTGAAGTAAGCAGGGCTTGACCTCTACTTTGGCCAAAAGATATTTGAGGGCGGAGTGATCGGTAATGACGATGATTTTAGAGAGCGTAACGTAGGGCCTGAACTTATCGATGCAATGACAACGGCGAGAAGTTCCTTTTCCGTTGTAGTGTAGTTAGCCTGTGCGACTATGAGCATCCTGGAAGCATAATAGATGGGATGAAAATATTTATTAACACCTTGGCCTAGTACGGCTCCCACCGCGATATCGCTCGCATCGCACATTATCTCAAACGGAAGGGATCAATATGGCGCCACCAGAATGGGAGAATTGATAAGCTTTTCTTTTATAAAATTAAATGAATTTACGCAGGCGGTATTAAAAATAAAAGCGGAATCCTTCTCCAGGAGGTGGGTTAGCGGTTTTGTAATTTTTGAAAAGTTTTGAATAAACCGACGGTAAAAACCCGCGTGGCCTAGCAAACTCCTAATAGATTTTATATTGGAAGGGGTACAGAGTTTTTCAATAATTTTGACCTTGGCCTTATCGACCTCCATTCCTTTATCGGAAATCTTGTGACCGAGAACTAAACACTCATGGACCATAAAATTATAATTTTCCCAGTTTAAAACTAGGTTCGTGTCTTCGCATCTTTGGAGGACTCGATCCCGATTATGTAGGCTGAAAAGGAACTCCGGAATACGGAGAAGTCATCCATAAAGACTTCCATAATGTCTTCTACGAGCTCGCCAAAGATGGCCATCATACATCGTTGGATTGTAGCTGGCGCATTGTAGAGGCCAAATGGCATCCTTCGATACGCGAAGGTGCCGAAAGGACACATAAAAGTTGTTTTCTCCTGGTCTTCGGGGGAGATAGCAATTTGGAAAAACCCCGATAGACCATCGAGAAAACAATAGTATGGATGACCTGAAAGTCGCACCAGAATCTGATCGATAAATGCCAATGGGAAGTGTTCTTTTCGGGTGGCATCATTTAACTTTTGGTAGTCGATGCACACCCACCAACCCGTAACAGTACGAGTTGGGACCAATTCATTGTTCTGATTAGCTACTACCGTTAAACTGCCCCTTTTCGGCATAACTTGTGTGGGGCTAACCCACATTTTGTCCGATATTGGGTAGATAATACCCACATCCAAGAGTTTTATTACTTCAGCCTTAACAACATCCCGCATATTCAGGTTAAGTCGTCGCTGAGGCTGGATGGTTTTGCGGGAATTATCATCTAAAAAAATTTTGTACGTGCAAAAAGAGGGGTTTATCCCCCTAATATCTGAAATTTTCCATGCAATTGCATGGCGATGCTTAGACAAAACATCAACTAATTCGGAGGTTTCTGAATTGGTTAAAGTAGACGAAATAATAATCGGAAGTTTTAGGTTTGCGGCGAGAAAATTGAATTTTAAATGGTCGGGGAGTTGCTTGAGCTCCATGACCAGGGGTTCTTTATAAGATGTGGTGATTTTTAAATCTTTGAAATCGAAAGGTTTGAAAGGTGAATCTGGCGGCAATTCGTCTAAAGGAGGGAGATTCACCAGATCTAAATCATCTAGCGTTAAAGAAAGTAATTCAGAAAGTGAAGAACACTCATCCTCAAATGCGGATTCCAAATTAAAACAGGAATCATCATTCGATAAGGTGTTCCGCATGGAGGGATTAATGTGAAGTGTAACTTCATCATCTCTGATCCGAAGGAGGAGGTGACTATTACTTACATCATTTAATGCTTGGGAGGTTGCGAGGAAAGGGCGACCGAGGATAATTGGTACCTCAACATCCTCCTCGATGTCAAATGATGATGAAGTCTACCAGGAAGATAAACTTGTCAACCTTGACCAGAACGTCCTCCACTACCCTTATAGGATACTTTGTCGAGCGATCCGCGAGTTGGATGCTCATTTTGGTTGGGGTAGGATCACCCGAATCAAGTTTTTAAGGAGGGAGACGGGCATTAAATTAATACTCACTCCAAGGTTCGCTAGGGCATATTTTATTAACAAATTGCCGAAAAGGCACGGGATGGAAAACCTTCCCGGGTCATTCAATTTTGGCAGAAATTTGTTAAGTAGGACAACCGAGCATTTTGCATTTAGGGAAATGCCCGAAATACCCTCGAGCTTCTTTTTATTAGAAAGTAGCTCTTTTAGGTATTTCACAAATTTCGGCACCTGAGAGAGTGCCTCGCAGAAGGGGACGTTAATTTAGATTTGTTTTAATATTCCCAATTTTTATTGATAATGTTCGTCCTCCTTCTCTTCATTAATTTTTGATGGGTAAGGAATTTGCGGGCTTGAAACGTTCGGCACAATAGGAAAATTCGGATCTATTGAAATCAAAGAAGGGTTGGAGGGGTCGAAGTAGAAATATGTACATTAGGCTCAACCCACGATGGGGAGACGACTTCCTTGCCGCTGTGAAGGGTTATAGCGTGGGCATTTTCGCGGGGGTTCGGCTCCGTATTGATTGGCAAAGCTCCATGTGTCCGCTCTGAGATCATTTTTGCAAGCTGTCTAACCTGCATTTCTAAATTTTTTAGTGATCCAGTTATATTCCAGATATTTGTTTCATTGGACGCAACGCATTTAGCAACAACTTCCTCGAGCGAAGAAGGTTTTGGAGGAGGAGGAGGAGGCTGATAACCCTATTGAAATCCATGGGGAAATCCTTGCGGAAATCTCTGGGGACCCACATTTGGGGGGCGTTGCGCATTGTTTGGGTTACTCCAGGAGAAGTTCGGGTGATTCCTCCAACCTGGATTATAGTTATTACTATAAGGATTATTATTAGGGTTGAAGGGGGGCCGAACTGGATTGTCGAGGTAATCCACTGTCTCTTCTATTAAGTTATTATTATTATTATTATTATCCCACGCGGGAGTGTATAAGGAAGTAGTCATCTCCGCCACTTGCTTACTTATCCGCTCTACCTGCGAGGCTAAGTGAGTAGTGACATCAACTTTGAAAATCCCAGCCAATTTATAAGGACGCGACCTTGGCACGTTCCACTGATACGCATTCATAGCCATTTCCTCGAAAAGATCTTAGCACATTTCCAGGCTTTTGTTATTCAATGTCCCCCCGGCGGCCACATCGATCATTTGTCGGGTATGGCAATTTAAGCAATTGTAGAAAGTTTGGACCCGTAGCTAAGGTGGTAGCGCGTGACGAGGATACCTATGCAAACATTATTTAAAATGCTCCCAAGTCTCGAAGAGAGACTCAAAATCGAATTGTATAAAGGATGCAATATCCACGCATAATTTAGCGGTTTTTGACGGAGGAAAATACTTGGTTAAAAAAATTTCCGTCAACTCGGCCCACGTAATTATGGAACCTCTCGGAAGATAAGTTAACCACGTCCTAGCCTTTGTCCACAAGAAAAAGGGAAATAATCACAAGCGAATGGCTTCATTGCTGACGCCATTAATTTTAAATGTGTCGCAAATTTCTAAAAAATTAGAGAGGTGAAGATTTGGGTCCTCATCTGGCAAACCGTTAAACTGTATTGACTATTGTACCATTTGGATTTTGCTGGATTTAATTTTGAAATTATTATTGGCTATAGCGGGGCGAGTGATACTTGATCCAGTATCTTCCAAATTTGGCTTGGCATAGTAAGCCATGGTCCGCTGTGGGGCCGCATTTAGATTGGGATCTATCATATTTTTCGCAATAGTATCGCCAAGTGAGTCTTCGGGATCTAAGGGTTGATTTTGATCACGAGATCGGCGATTCTCGTGAAGGGTGCCCTCGATTTTGGGATCAAAAGCAATTTTTGGATTATCCGAAGAGCTTCCTCGGGTCATGTATGAAAGTGCACAGTGTGCCTCTGAGTATTCTCTAGAGGGGGGGTGAATAGAGTTTTAAATATTTTCTATCATATTTGTGCATACATAATAAAAACACTAAGTGATTAAGTAATCAGCCAAACCAGAGATAGAATAAAATAAATGCAGTTTACTGAAAATAAACATAGAGTAAATAATTAGGGACATCACAGAAAATCAACACACAGAAGAAACAATGATTTTTATAGAGGTTCCCCAAAATGTGGGTACTCCTCTATTCTACCTCCCTGATAGGATTGCATAACCTGTTTCTGAGTCTTTTGATAAGGAGACTCTAAGAACCACTGAGTCTTTTGATAAGGAGACTCTTAGAACCACTGAGTCTTTTGATGAGGAGACTCTTAGAACCACTGAATCCTTTGGAAGAGGGATTAATAGAACTCTTTACAGTTGAAAGAAGAAGTAAGATAGAGTAAGAGAAAGAAGAAAAGAATTATGTTCTCAGAATTCTTCAAAAGATCTGATGTTGCTTCTATCTTTTACAGGATCTGAAATAATGAACCCTTGCTTATGATAGTGATGTTTTGCAAGGGTGATTTTGCTTGATCCTTTTCTCTGAAAGCTTCTTGTAATCTAGGTGCTGTATGAAGATGAAGAAGGAGCGCTTGGTTTATTTCCTGTGCAGAGAGCACTATGTCTTCTGTCTTAGGGTTCTTAGAAGAAGAAGATGAACACCCTATTCAACAGATAGAATAATGTAATGACTCTCTTTTTCTTCTCGTCTTTTTGCATACTTATTCTGTATGATTGGGGTTTCAAATCCCTTCTTCTTTTGGTCTGACCTGAAAAGGAATTCATCTTAGCCACCAAATTTCCTTTCTTCTGTTGTTCTCGACCCGTCAATCCATTTTAAATACCTTCCAAAAATGATTTGTTGTATTCTGGAATGCTCTATACCATTCTTGGCAAAAAACGAGCCGTTGGAGAACTGTTTCTAGCCTGGTGGTCCTTCTAAAAAGGTCTCAAAAGGATAGCAAAATAAGCTTCCTTTTTCTGACTATATTCGATGCTGCGTCGACTTCATCATTCTTCATGTCGACGCATCTCTGAGTTCTGATCGAAGTAGCTTTGAATTCCTTCTTAGCTTTGGCTGAACTGAGATGTCTACGTTACATCAATTCCTTATCGACATGTCCGTCGAGTTGAAGCCTTGGACTTGAGCTTTAATTTGTGCATCGAAGTTTAGTCGAAGTTGCGTTGACTTCTTAGATGGCTTCGATAAGCTTTTCCTTCCGTGTCGAGGTCCTTTCGACGTTGCGTCGACTTGACTTATACTTTGACAGTCTGAATAAGTTATTTTGACTGCTAGTTATAGTTACGTCGATATCAAGTCGAAGTTGCATCGACTTTCATTAGACGCAAGTCTTAACTTTAACTTATTCTATGATTGGCTTGACTTGTCCTTGACACTCTAAGGTGAGTGTGACATCCTAAGACATCTAATGACCAATTTATCCTTACTATGTAATGTGGTTAATATAACATAAGAAAAAGAAAGAGCTTTTATAAACAATTTTTTTATTTGATTTTGCGGTTTTTTAATGATAATATAAACAAGAGGGAGGAAGAGAGAGCTTTTATAATATTGTTTGATTTTTGGGATTTTAGATTGAAAATAAATAAGTGAGAGAAAACTAAGAACTTGTATAATAAATTTTTTGATTTGATTTGTAGGCTTTTTTAGGTTTTTCTATTTTTTTTGCGTTTTTGGGTTTTTTGTTTAGAAAATATGTTTGCGAGAGAAAAAGTGGGAGGAACAAGTAAAAGATAAAATTAATAGCATTTCTTTTTTCAAAATAACGAGTCCCTGACAACGGCGGCAAAAACGTGATGTTAGAGATTTAGACAAGTGTTGCAAAAGCTTTCGTGATGTGATAAGATTTAGGCGGGCATTTTCGAGGTGTCTCGTGAGTACTCCTACTTCGAGAAACTAACTGTTATCCTATCAGAAGATAGAAGTAATGTATCTTCTTTCAAAATATCGACGATTACGTCCCGGCGACGGCGCTAATTTCTTTTAAATTTATAGAAAAGGAGAGAGTTTTGCAAAGCTTTTGTAATTATTTTATCCAAAATAATCTTTTGAAAAGGCAAGTATACCTTATCGCGTATAGTATAGGATATTCTTGGAAAATATCATGGTCGTATTTTTCGGGATCGTGTTGATTATTTTTACTTTTTAAGAACGCGCTATTATTTTATCAATTAAACGAGTGATTAATTTGCAAAATTAAAAGAGCGACGACGATTATGATTAAGCGATTATGTGCGTTTAGCAAAAACGTAGAAAAATAATTATAAGAAAAAAAGGAATGTGCACACATAATTAAAAACTCACGCACTCTACGGGAATTGAATTGACTGAATTGAAAGAAAGCAGAAAAGCTATCTCGTAGACACACGCACTCTACGGTATTTAAATGACTGAAATAAATAAAGCAAAAAATCTATCTCTTACACGCACGCACTCTATGAGAATTTAAATGACTGAAATAAATTTTGCAGAAAATCTATCTCATATATGCACCCACTCTACGATAATTGAAAACTAAATTAAAAGAAAGCAAAAAAATTAACTCTTACACACACACACAACATTATTGAAAGCTAAGTTAACAAAAACAAAAACAAACTTTAAATCTCATACACACACACACACACACACACACTTGGAAAAAAACTAAATAAAGAAAAAGGAAAACCAAAACATAAAAGAAAATGAAAAACTAAATTAAGGAGAAACAAATTACACTCATACACACACACACACAACTTTGAATAAAAGAAAAACTAAATTATCAAAAGCAAAAACAAAAACTACTCTCCCCCCACACACATTTACATAAAGGAAATCTAAACAAAAATGAAAATAAAAGCAAAATTTAATCTCATACACACACACACACACACACTTACAAAAAGAGAACTAAATTTAAAAGAAAAAGAAAAAGTTAAGAAACAATTTTTACTCTCATACACTCACATACACAAGCAAACAAAAAGAGAAATTAGAAAAACAAAAACAAAAACAAAAAAAAGAAAGAGAGAAAAACTAAATTAGGAGAAAAATGCAGAAATACACTCTAACACACGCACTCTACATTAAAGAAAAGATGACACAATTGAAGGAAACAAAGCTATTTCATTACCAAAATAAGGATTACAAGCCTAGGAAAGAGAAAGTGCACAAAGCAAAAAATTACATAAAAGCCAAAAAATAACAAAGAGGGCACACAACTCAAAAAAATAGGTAAAAATTGTGAACCCCCACCCTCAACTGAGTCTTGGTATTTATAGGATTTTTTTAGAATTACACGCCCTCGGTCATGGGCGTGACCGAGGGGCAGGAACTGTAGTATGCTTGGGAAGCTGGAACAGCTAGCATCGGGGTGGTTCTGGGACTTTGACGGAAAATGTGGCTAAACATGGGAGTGACTCAAGTTGTCATGGGCGTGACATTGACTAGCGGGCGGCGGGTTCGACTAGAATGTGATGGCTGGCGTGTCCTGGTTCTTCTATAAGACCTTGGCATGTCACGGTCTACACGCCCCTCGGTCACGGGCATGACATGGATCCATCGGGATGTCAAGGAAAATGAATTGAGAAGGCGCGGGCTACCGTTGAGACGAGTGGTACACAAGCGTGACCCAAGTATGCACCCTCGGTCATGGGCATGACCGAGGGGCATGACATAACAATTCATCGAGACGTCGAGATGAAAGCGACTGAGAGCTAGAAAATGGTACCTGAGCTGACACGCCCTTGGTCACGGGCGTGACCAAGGTCGTGACCTAACAAAAAAAGAAAATATTGAAAAAGTTAAAAAATAGAGTGAGAAATGAAAATAGATAAAAATAAGCATTTTATTCATTAATTTACATAGATTATTCACAATTTTTAGGTTAAAGCTATATAAAAACTGTACTAAAAATATGTGTAAATACTATTCATCAAAGCATAGATTCACTATAGGAAGTGCGGATAACACACTCTTTATTAGGCATGTTAATAATGATTTGATTACATTGCAAATTTATGTAGATGATATTATCTTTGGAGCCATTAATGAAGAGTTGTGTAATGAAGTTATTTTAGTGATGAAAAATGAATTTGAAATGAGCTTGGTAGGAGAACTCACATATTTTCTAGGATTTCATATCACACAAAGTCATAATGGTATTTTTATTTGTCAATCTAAATTTGTTCATGATATTCTCAAAAGATTTGGATTTAAAAGGGTAAAATAAGCCAATACTCCAATGAGTGCATCATTAAAGTTAGGAAAAGATGAAGCCGGTATTTTTATTGATCAAATATTATATAGAAGAATGATTGGATCATAATTATATTTGAGTGCATCTAGACCCGATATCATGTTTGTCGTTTGTTTATGTGCTAGATTTCAAGCTAACCCCAAAGAATCACATTTAAAAGCGGTTAAACGTATTTTTAGATATCTACTCGGTATTTCTAGATTAAGCTTATGGTATCCTCATAATAATTCCTATATTTTACATGGTTTTTCTGATTCGGACTATGCGATATGTTCATTAGATCATAATATCACTAGTGGCATGTGTCATTTTATAGGCCCTTCATTTGTATCTTGGTTGAGTAGGAAACATAATTCTGTTGCCGTCTCCACCACCGAAGCCGAATGTATCACACTAGTTAGTTGTTGTGCACAAGCTTTATGGATGACTCATACTTTAGAAGACTTTGGAGTTCATCTAAATAACAATGAATTAAAATGTTATAATAAGGGGGCTATTGATGTTACAAACAATCTTGTACATCACTCCAGATCTAAGCATATAGATGTCCTACATCATTTTATTAGGGATCATATTAAAATGTAACATATTAGAATCAATTTTATAGGAATTGAATATCAACTTGTGGATATCTTTGCCAAACCTCTTCCCGATGCTATATTCAACATGCTTAGATTAGAATTGGGAGTGTTAGATATTTTTGCTTAAAATGTATAATACGCTATTTCACTCTTTTTTTTCTTGCTGTATCCTATAGCCCACATAATGACAAATTATATTCAAGCAAAAAATCTCCAAAAATATGAGTTTTACTTGAAAATTAATGTTCTGTTACTATCCCCGGATGGTAGTTGTTACCGCTGGCATTAGCCTAATTCTTAATATATCTGATCCCTCTCTGATTTTTACCTTTCTAAAAAAATTATTATACTGTAATTTTACTGGTTTCTAAAAGTTTCATGTATTTTAATCATAATCAAAGATAAGACTTCAAAATAATTCCAAAAATACAAAAATAAGTTTTTTGTTTTTTATTACATTTGATTATTTGTTTTTATTTTGTTTCTAAAAATTTAAAACAAAAAAAACTGCCTAATGCTTCATTGCTTAAAATCAAGGATGATTATATTTATTACTTAAAGATGATTTACAATGTTTAATTTTAATTTTAATTTTTTTTATAACATTGTTCTTAGATATATCATGCCTTGAGTATTATCTTACAATGTGTAATGAATTTGGTTGTAGAATACATGTGTAGAATTATTTTTGCATGCCTCTAAGTATGAGTGAAGTTTTATATTTGATTATGACTATCACACATACACCTTTTTGATAATCTACGTGTTTTTAATCATATTCTTGCATGATTGTGTAGTATAAGAATTTATCATATTGAATTGCATAAGTAGATTACCTACACAAAATTGAATTCTGCCTTGAAATTCATTGTTTTCATGCACTTGTGATTAGAGAAAAGTGGTATATATAATAAAATTTCCATGTTTGCAAAAATAAGTGAATTCAGAGTCCTTAGTCACTAAACTAAAAAGAAAATAATAAATAATAAGGAAAACTCCACCAGACACTACTCACCCTCCCGATAAGTCTTAATGATCATTGTGAGTTTAAGCACCTTGGCCGAGAATTGTACACTGTCTTGTGCAAACAAAAATTTCACCACTTCTCTTTAAAAAAAAATTTGTGCATAGAAATTTGTGGAAGTAAAATTATTTATGTTTATTAAAAGATTCTTCTTTCTTTACATACTTTCATGTGGTTTGATTCATACACTTGTATACTTTATCAAAACACCATTTTGAATACATCATTATCTTTTATAACACTTCCACTCATGAGAATTGGTCACTAAAGCTTGACTACACTATTCTCTATAATCTTAAGTAAAAGCACTAGATAACAAAGCATGATCTTTACAATGTTTATGTTTACTTGAAATGTAAATTAGTTTATATTGTAAAACTTATATTTTCTTGATATTTGTAATCTTGCTTGCTTGCATCTTTTATACCAAAATTCAATCATCTAAATTTGAAATGAGTAAAAGATTTGCTAGTCTAATGCAATCTAAATTTGAAATGAGTAATATAGGAGAACTCTCTTATTTCTTAGGACTACAAGTAAAACAAAGCAGTGATGAGATCTTTATCTCACAAGCTAAATACACTAAAGAGCTAATCAAAAAGTTTGGTATGGAATCAGCATCTACCATGAAGACACCTATGGCAACTAATGCCATCATAGAAAAGGATGATAAGGGAAAATCAGTAGATCAAAAGACCTATAGGTCAATCATAGGATCCCTTCTCTATCTAACAGCTAGCAGACCTGACATTATGTTTGCCACCTGCATATGTGCTAGATTTCAGGTTGATCCAAAAGAATCCCATCTCTCCTCTGTAAAAAGAATTCTTAGATATCTAAAGGGAACATCTGAACTCGGTCTATGGTACTCAGCAGAAACCAACTTTGAATTAACAGGTTTCTCAGATGCAGACTATGCTGGTTGTAGGGTTGATAGAAAAAGCACATCTGGTACTTGCCAATTCCTAGGTGACAGATTAATATCATGGTTCAGTAAGAAACAAACCTCAGTCTCATCCTCAATAGCTGAAGTTGAATATATAGCTGCTGGGAGCTGTTGTTCACAAATCCTATGGATGCAAAATTAGCTTCTTGACTATAAATTGGAAGTCAGTAACTCTAAAATCTATTGTGATAGTTCTAGTGCTTTATCCATAGCATCCAACCCAGTCCTTCATAGTAGAACCAAACATATAGAAATCAGACATCACTTTCTTAGAGACAATGTGGAAAAAGGCTAGATAACCTTAGAATATATTCCTACAGATAGCCAAAGAGCAGACATTTTCACCAAACCCTTGGATGAAACTAAGCATACTTATTTCATCAACACCTTAGGAATGCTTGATGGAAGCTTGTAAACATCATTGTTGGGCAAATCTAAAAGAGGTCAGAGAGCACTTGAAGATACGTCGATTACCTATCGACGCACCGTCGAAATGAACTCAACGCTGGCATTGATTTCTTACAGACAAAGATACGTTGATCCCTTGACAACGTACCGTCGACTTGATATTGACGCACATCTGCGAACACGTTGACAGGTCACTAGGCTGACAAAAACTCGACGGAGCGTCGACTCCATATCAACGCATGCGTTGACTTCATGATAAAACTGGAAACAAATCTTTCCTTCCTCTTTTGACGATTGGTTTACCTAATATACCTCGATTTCTGTTTCCTTTTTGACGTCTCACCTCCTTTAAATAATACCTCATATTTCATACCTCCTACTCTCCCAAAACGCCAAAAACTTCGTCTTCTACCTTTCTACCTGTATCAATGGCGCCGACTCCTGCTCAAACTGCCATCATGAAAGCAATCGATGATGCCCTGAAACAACTCGTGAATAAATTTCAGACATGACTGAACAACTTCTCAAACGAGTGTGCCGCCATGCTAACTACCTGTGAAGCCAAACTGGCCAACCTCTCAGCTTCTCTTCCTGAGCTTCATATTCTTCTTCACGAACAACATCTGTCGCCAAAAAGGTTTACATCCTTTCTGCAGGATATAAACCAGGGGGAGAGTTGCTCCAGAAACCCCCCATATTCAGGTTCTATATTCTCTTAAAGCTCAGGGCTAACTCTTCTCCAATCTCTAAATACTATCTCTAAGTATTAAACCAACTTCAATTTTTTTTTCTCTTATCATAGGCTCAAATCTTCTCCAATCACTATGATTACACCTTCAACAAACACTTTGGTGAATCCTCCTCCTACCATACAGAAGGAGACCATGCTGTGGATTCAGCATTCAGAGTAGATGCCCTATATGTTCAGGGGGAGATTGTTGTAATACAAAATACAGAAGTCCAGGGGGAGGAAGAAGCAGCCACTTATGATGACCTGAAAGGGCAAGTCTGGATTGATGTACCCCCTGTGTGTGGAAGAATATCAGCATCACTCTCCTGGCTTCTCTGCTAGCTATATCAAACTCAAGACACCCCTACTTGAGGATATTCCTTCAGAAGAGTTTGAAGGAGAAAAACATTCCTCAGCACAGTCTACTCCACCAAAGGACATTCTGCTTTCTGTTACAGAACAAATTCCCTCTCCTACAAAAGTTCCTTTTCCTCCTTCTCCTTCTAAAGAGAAAACTACATCTCCACCTCTGCCTCTTCCACCACTTCAACCTCCTTCTCTACCTCCTCTACTACCTTTACCTCCAAAAATGCTACCTAGGGAAAGACCAAGAGGACAAATGAAAAGAAGAAGAGAAGCCTTCCCTCATTGGCAAAAATTCTCCAAAGAAGAAAGGAAAGACTATGCAAAGGAAAAGAAATACAAAAAGGTTGTTGAGGAGATAAAAAGGTTTGAAAGAATGCCTAATATCACTCCTAACAGTCCTGTAAAGGAGTACCATGATCCTGACATGGAAAAGAGGCATGAAGAAATAAGAGAAAGAGAGTTGTATGAATTTGAAGCAGCAATGAAAGAGACAGAGGATAAGAAGAATATCTGGATGGAAAAGATCAAGAAGGGGATGACCAAAGAACAGATTCTTGCTGAATCTTCCATCAAACTTCCAAAGAAATTGTTTGATGTTGAAGCATATCAGAAGAAAAATCCTCAGGCAGGGCTTATCCTAGACAAAGGACAAAAGCACAAAAGTGGTGTAGGGTGTTCAGAAGAAATCTATATTCCCTATAAAAATCCTAAAAAGCCAGTAGGATTAGACAAATGGCATAGTTCACCCTGGAAAGGGAAAGGAAAAGTGTCTGAGATCCCTGAGAAACAAGAATCAGAGAAGAAGAGAAAATATAGGCCCAAGGTTGATAACAAGGGACTATCTGAGCCCAAATCTACACAAAAGAAACCTCATAGCATTACAATTGAAATGATTGATGAAAAGGCAGCAATTATCATTAGCAAGGGCTATTCCATAAATGACACCCTTCCTGATGCTGAAAAGATCCTGGCAAAGCTGCACACAATTATCAGAAATGTTCAGGAGCATCCTGATAAAGCCAGGCCCTACATTTTTGAAGCTATTGAAAATTTATCTAAGAAACTTTACTCTGCCTTCGTCAGCTTCATGTATAACAAGAAGTTCTTAGTTTAAATCTTGTGAAAGATAGTTACATGTTACATGATTTCTTTCTCTACTTTCTTCTGAGTACTTAACATATTTCTTTTCTATATGAATGTCTTGCTGTGTTGATGAAAAGCTGATACAATTTCTCCCTGAATAGGGTTAAGACAAATAGGGGGAGATTGTTGGGGAAATGATTTATCTAAACCCCTAAAAATGAGTAGAATATAAATTCTAAGAATGAAAAATTAGTCTAAGTAAATATGCTTCGAATAGTATTCGATGCAACGTCGAAGTGTAGTCGACGTTCCTTTCAGAATGAGTCGAAGTAACTCCAAACAGAATTCAACGTAACCTATGTCGGCGTAACTCTGATTTCTAGTCGACGTATCTAGTGAAGTCGATGTACCTTAGTCGACGCACCTTCCATATTCTCCTCTCAACGTCCAGCCAGTCTGAAATCGACGCTTCCATCAAATAGTAATCGACGTACGTCGATTTATATGTGAAATTCAAAACACGCCAGATTTCTTTCCTTCTATCTGTAGATCTGAATTTTATGGAATAATATTATTCTTTTCTAGCCGTTTTGACTCAGTCTTTCCTTCTAAATGATTCTTGGCTAAATTGATTAAGTTTATTATGGATATTATTTGAAATCAGAATGATCTCTTTCCTTCTACAGAAATATTGATTATGGAATCTTTTCTCTCTTACTATTTCTATGTCTGCTAATTGATTTTTCTCCTATAGTATTCTTTGAATAACCAGAGCTATAAATAAGAGGGAAATCGGCAGAGAAGAAAAATGAAGTGATCCACCCCATACATTTGAAATAGAGGAAAAGCTCCCAAGTGAAAAGTGAGAAAATCTGAGAGAAGTAAAACTGTGCTGCAGCAAACAACAAGCCCTCTTCTTCTCCTACTTCTGAAGCCATACTGCTGCAATTTCTGAAAGCTCTCATTGATAAATAAAAAGGCCTACAATCTCCTTCTCACTATAGAAGAGAGATTTCATTCTTTTTTTCTTTGCTTCTAATCTTCTTGCTAAAATTAATTTGATTAGAGAATCTATTTAGCTAAAAGTAATTTAGTTTTAAGAAACATTTTATGTTTTTAATTTGATTAGAGAATCTATTTAGCACTACTTCTCCTTTTAATTTTAAATAGCTTCACTTTGTGGTAAATTAGCTAAACATTTCTAGATTTTTATTATATTCTCTTTTAACTTTAAGATCTTAGGAAATTTCATTCCACTAAAAATTTGCTCTCAAAATAGTTTAATTTATAAACTAGAAGTATTTCTTCCCCTCACCCTTTTTTGGCAAAAAAAAATATATAGAAAAAGATCATATGTCATGGGAATAAGAGGATAAAATTCATTATCCCCTAAACATATGCACCCAAAATCATTTAAAAGATTATATGTCATAAAGTAAGAGGATAAAATTAATTACTTTTAAACATATACATTTTGGGTTTTTGTTGAAGAGATTTTTTTTTTTTAAAGATTATATGGCATGGAAAAATTCCTTTTTTTTCCTACACATATACAAATTCATATTCAAATAAGGTGAGAGGATAAAATTCATCACCTTTATTTAAGTATCTCTTCATTTGCCATTTCGTTCAAACCCATCCCTAGCCAATTTCATTGTTTCTAGTCCTAAACTAAATTATTAAGAGAGCAATATTTTGGTAGGTGTCTTTTCCTTAAGATTCTTTTATGTTGGAGTTTTTATAATTTCAATCTATTTTTGTTTGAAAATTTCTATAAATTCGATTGCTAAATAGTTATATTGAGAAGTAGTTAGCTAAACAATTTTCTCTTTTTAAATTATCAACATAACTTATGACTTAATTCTTGAATTCCTAAAATTTGCTTTTGACTTATTCTTGGTTCAAGGAAATTTTAGTTAAATAAAAATAATATTGATGCCTTGTAAGTCTCTCCTCATTCTTTTGCTCTGGAATAGCAAAAGCTCAAGTATGGGGGTGTTTGATGAGTACTTTTTGTACTCATCATTTAGTATAATTTTGATGTAATTTTAATATGAATTTATATCCATTATTTGTTTTATCTAATAATAATCATACCTTTTTATTTCTGCCACTAATATAAGCTTAGTTTATGTTTTGCAGGTTTTCTGGGCACTTTGAGCAAAATTGTCAAGTACACGCCCAAGGTCACGGGCGTGACCAAGGGCGTGACATCCAAGTCACGACCGGGACCACGCCACCAGCATCCAGATCGAGCCGCCGCGTCATTTAAAGTTACACGCCCTAGGTCACGGGCGTGACCGAGGGCGTGACCTCCAGTCATGGGCGTGACTCGCCTCGCGCTTCTTCCCGCCAGAGTATCCCGCCAGCAACACTATTTCAAGATTACAAGCCCCAGGTCACAGGCGTGACCGAGGGCGTGACCTCCAGTCACGGGCGTGACTCGCCCCCCGCTTCTTCCCGCCGAAGATTCCCGCCAGCAGCACGTTTTGAAGGTTACACGCCCTAGGTCACGGGCATGACCTAGGGCGTGATGCGCCCGAATCGCCTGCATTAATTCCAGACTGCGCCCTTTCCGCTCCGAGATGATCGCGCGCCTTACACGCCCTTGGTCACGGGCGTGACCGAGGGCGTGTACCCATAATTATCAGCTATAAAAAGCCAGCTCCAGCAGATGTTGAGGAGAGAAGTTTTGGAGACGAATTCTTAGGTTTAGAACTTTCATTTCTTTTTTATTTTTATGTTTTTAGTAGTTCCTGCAATCCTCTTTCTTTATGCAATTCGCATTTTCAATTAAATAGTTTGTAGCTTCCCTCTTCATAGTTTGTAATTTCTCCTATCAATAAAATAGTTTTTTTTTCTTATTCACTTATTTCTCATTCTTCTCCTTCTTCATTGTTTTATTTTCTTTTTGCAACCCAACTCTAAGTTTTAATTGATAAGATAATAGAGATTTTCTTGAAGTAAGAGTACTCAACCGCCCCGAGTCTAATACGACCTTGGTTTTTATAACCTATACTACATTTGATACGGTACACTTGCCGTTGTCATTTGCGGATATTGTTTTGCGCATCATTAACTGTGCACTTTCAATTGGTATCAGAGGGAGGTTGATCTAAAAAGGGTAACTCCTTGATCAAAAAGATCCTACCTCATATATATATATATATAGATTTCTAAAAACTATTTTTCACATGGCACAAATCAAAGATTATGCTTCCACCAGACAACCAATTTGCAACCTTGAAAAGTTTGAACCACTACTAGAAAATTGACTTTTAGCCACGCTCGTATTGCCCACGGCCATTTTCCGTGGCAAACAGTCAAATTATCGTGGCTAAAAGTCTAAAATCGTGGCTAAAAGTCATAGAAAAAGGGTATTTGCCACAGAAAGAGCATGGCAAATACTTTTTTGCCACGCTCGTATTGGCCACGCCCATTTGCCACGGCAGTTCGTGGCTAAAAGTCTTTTGCCACGATTTTGGACTTTAAGCCACGGTAATTTACCCTGGCTAAAAGTCAATTTTCTAGTAGTGAACTTTGGAAAAGAAGAATTAAAATTTATCTAAACTCTATTGATGGAGAATTATTTGATGTTATTATGACAGGCCCTCCCAAGCCATTCAAGAAGGACTCAAGTGGAAAGGTCACACAAACACTTGCTCCAAAGGCTGAATGGACAGATGAAGAAAAGAAAGCTCATGCATGTGATGCCAAGGCTATGAATATCTTAGTCTCAACCCTCTCAGATGAAACCTTCCAAAAGATTGCTGAATGTGATTCAGCTAAGGAAATATGGGAAGCTCTCACTAAAAGGGTAGAAGGGAGTGCTGATGAGAGAAAAGATAGAAAGGCATTACTCATCTCTCAATATGAAAACTTCCAGAAGAAAGATAGTGAAAATGTTGCTGACATGTATGCCAGATTCAACCTCATAATAAATGAGTTAAGAACACTTGAGAAGGACATATCTCTCACTGAGATAAATGACAAATTGCTAACTTGCTTCCCTAGCTCTTGGGACTCAAGAATCTGGCCAATTAGAGACTCCAGAAGCCAAAATGAAATCTCAAAAGATGTTCTGTTGGGTAAATTAAGATCCTATGAACAGTTGCTGAAAATAAGAGCTGAGAAAGAAGTGAAAGAAAAGACTCCTTCACTCTCAAAGGAAAAGAGTATTGCTCTAAAAGCTACTGTAGGTGAACCCTCTACAAGTGATGAGGAGCTGATCAGTCTACTGGCCAGAAGGTTCAAGAAGTGGATCAAAACAGAAGGTTCCAGAAGGAGAGATTCAAAAACCAGGTATGATAAAACTCCTACTAAAGAGATTATATGCTACTCTTGCAGGAAACCTGGACACATTGCACTTTAATGTCCTAAAGAGATCAGTAACAAGAAAGATCTGAAAAGAATAGATCTAAAGAAGAGGAAGAAAGAAAAAGATTCATTGCTCAATCATGGAGTGATTCAGAATCTGAAGAAAGTACCTCATCTGAAAATGATCAAGAAGAGGCTAAGCAAGAGGAAACCTGTTTGATGGCTACTGAGAAGCCTGAAGATAAATCTCTGGTAAATATATTTGATGATATAGACTTCTGTTCTACTGATTTCAAAATAATTTCAAACAATATTGTTTAGATCAAGTCAAATCTGAAAAGGAAATAAAAGAACTAAGAAATGAATTGAACAATCTCAAACAAATGGATACACAATATAAAAACTATGAGCATAGCCAAGAACTCTCTAGATCAGAGGAGCAACTAGATAAAATAAATACTGAAAATCAAACACTGAAAAATGAGCTAGCAAAGGCAAAAGCCTTTGAAGATTCCCTAAATGGCAGAAGTCAAAAACTCAAGAAAATCTCTGAAAATCTCACTGATAGATTTAGACAACTAGAGTTTAATACTGATTTAGAACCCAGACCTCAGTCACCCAGCAAACTTGTTTGGAGACATCCTATCCACTTCACGAGGAAGAATAATCTCATAGGGGAAGAATCACAAGAAAATCCAGAAACAACTACTGTTTTTAATAAAAATAATTTCACTATGTATGAAGGAATCCTAGGTAAATATCCTCTGAAAAGAAACAAACTTGCGTCAAATCAGTATCGACGTGCGTCGACTCCCAATCAACGCAATCTCTCCTATGCTTCGACTAAAAGAGAACACAGAATAAAGGAAGCGTCGACTTCGACTCGACGCAACCTTAAACATACGTCGAATTCATATCGACGCAACCAATCTAACAGAAATATCTTCTTTTCTAAAAAGTCTTCTCAATCCATTTCTCTTTATTATGAATACTATTTCTGCAATATTACTAGAGACTGTTGGTATGATAAGCCAACACTCCTAAAAAAGAAAGGGTACTCTGAAAAACCATCTTACTCTTTCATTGAACCTTTTTCTGTTGGGAGGAAGGGACCCCATCTTAGCAGGGTCCATACTAATGTTTAACATATTATGTGCAGATGTATCACACATTCAGACTGGTGTGGTACTTGGATAGTGGATGCTCCATGCACATGATAGGGTACAACAATATATTAACCAACTTTGAAGATAGACATGGACCATCAGTGACTTTTGGAGACTCTAGCTGTGGGCAAACCAGGGGCTTTGGAGATTTCAAAGAAGGGAAAGTTACCTTCAAGAATGTGGCAGTAGTCAAAGGACTGAAGCACAATCTGATAAGTATAAGTCATATATGTGACAGTGGTAAGTATGAGGTAAAATTGTAACACCCCCATCCGTTAAGAAGCATATAGCAGAAGGTCCGGTCGGGGCCCCATGCCATATACTACAAAACAAATGGGAACGTCACTATTGAATATACAACGACACTATACCACGAAGCCTAACTCAGAGCATTCTATGCGGAAGTAAAAGAGAGAGACAGAATTATAAACCACAAGACCCGAACTCGGGTATGTTCACTTCTATTAACTTGGAATAAAATGTTTTACAACATACAAAAGAGGCACGACGACCTTATAGTTTACCAACATCGGCGCGCAGGCCGGCCATACATGAAAACAGAAGAAAGGACAAAAGGCCTTCAAGGGCCGCAGCAGCGCAGGGGCTTCAGCCCGCCAAGTTCCCGCTCGGTCCAGCTCCTGTACAACAAGCCCACCAAAGACGGTGGCAAAACAGGGCAACGGTCAACTAAAGCTGACCAATTATAACGACCCCACCCCTTCGAGGGGGTGGCAGTTCTTACCGTCCCTGCAAAACAATCTCAACAGCATATATATATATATAAAAGAGTGCGACTAGCAAAGTCCACCACAGCTCGTACATATGCAACATCACAAACGTGGGAATGGCCTCCACGTCTCGTGCTCTCAGGCACTCTTTGGTGTACTACGCCTTCCACCACCATCCACTCTTGATGGTTTTGCCCTTCGAGGCTAAAGTCGGCGGCCCGAATACCAGGGCTCCCCGTGCTTTAAATGTGAACATACGCAGTCCGAAGACTCTTCCCCGTTGCCTCCCGACATGCTATTCGAGACTTACTATTCAGGTGCTGCAATGGTTCAGGTGAAGGTACGCCAAATGCCCGTTGTTCACACACTCATTGTACAACACGAAATGCGGGTATGGCGTCCCCTCAGCCCAGGTATTCTCAATTAGCTGGCTCCACAGGCCGCTATGTCATCCACCAGGACACCCTTATAGGTCGGGCACCCCGACCTCAGGTCCCCTCCACAGGTGGGCACAACAATCATCACCAGAACTCAGTCTGGGAGCTGTCGCCTGGCGACAGTCAATGTCGCCGGCGACAGTGAACAAAACCCTAACTTGGTTTCTAGCTGTGGATGCTTCCCGGGGCACACCCACAGGCATTGCTGCACATACAGTAGCACTCCCACTGCCTCAGAACACCCAAATTCACCAGAACCCAATTCTGGGGAGCTGTCGCCCAGGCGACAGTCACTGTCGCGCCAGCGACAGCTAGACAGAACTCCATTTTTGCCTTTTTACTTCGGGTGCTCCCCGGGGCACACCCCCGGGTGTTGCTGTGCATGCAGTAGCACCCTCTAGCCCTACGAGGCAAGTATAACAACACGGGGTTTTTCCCCGGCACGCACAATACCAAAAAGTATCACCAATCCGGACGCACCGTCTCGGATGGGCTTCACACAGCGCGCCTACGCCCATTTCACGCATGGACTCTATATGAATGCAAGCTTTGACGGGGATAACACGAATCAACCTGTCGGAGGCCACGACCTCACCCTTTTGGGTAGGGGCCTCAACGATGCAAGGAATGGACTAGAACATGTCCAAAAGATGGTAGAAAAGTTCGTTACCCTTAAACGCCGCTTTGAGCCCATGGCTCGACTTTTGGCACGGATGGAAAGGAGCGTCTTGCCCTCCTCTACGCGTAGCTACCAGCGTTGAAGGGATTGGATGAGTGTAGCTCCTCCAAACCCAAGCTCCAAGCTAGGGTTTACTATTTCTCCTTCTTCTCCAAGCTCTTCTCTCTCTCTCTCTTAAGAACCCTTAAGGAAATAATGAAAAGGAAGAGGATTTCGGCCTTCTATGCTGCCACCGAGCCTCCCAAGCCAAAACCAGCCCCCAAAGTCAAAGTGCAATCAATGCCCTTGATTTCGGCCACAAAGTCCAACTTTGAGCTGTCGCCCGGCGACAGCCACTGTCGCCCTGGCGACAGCGATATGAACCGACATTGACCAGTCAACGCCGTCCGACAGCTCATGGCAGAACCTTCTCAAAAGAGCGCTATCGCCCGGGCGACAGCCACTGTCGCCGGCGATAGCTCTGGATTCCAGAATTCTGTATTTTCTGATTTGGGGTCTTACAACCCTCCCCTCCTTATAAAAATTTCATCCCGAAATTTGCAAAAACACGCATATATATAAATATATCAAAAAGTCTTTACACAAAGGGGAAAAGAGATAAGCGTCACCGAAACAGCTCGGGGAACTCCTCCATCATGGTCTTCTCACGCTCCCATGAGAGCTCCTCGCGACCGCAGTTGTCCCAACGGACCTTTACCATACGGATCACCCTGTTCCGCAATTGACGCACCTCAGCATCCTCGATGCTAACGGGCCTGACCGCCGTCTTAAGCCCACTATCCACGGGAACCTGATCCGCCGCCACCACATGAGTAGGCTCTTGCGCTGCCTTCTGCAATACGGAGATGTGGAATACATCGTGTAGCCCGCTCAGTTCCGCTGATAGCGCAAGCCTATAAGCCGCCTCGCCGTCGCGCTCGATGATCTCAAAAGGTCCAAGGTATCTCGGACTCAGCTTTTTCAAGCGCCGAATCCTGGACACACCCTTGAATGGCCTGATCTTCAAGTAAACCCAATCGCCAACGGCGAACTGGACGTCGTGGTGCTTCGCATTATAGTACTTCGCCTGCCTAACCTGCGCAACCAAAAGCCTCTCCCGGATCAAACGCACCGTCGAAGTCGCCTCTTCGACATCTTTCCTCTTGAAGAGCTTCGTCTTGCCCGTTTTCGCCCAAGCTAAGGGAGTGCGGCACTTCCTGCCATAGAGGGCCTCGAAAGGCGCCATCTGAATACTCGCCTGATAGCTGTTGTTGTACGAGAAATCAACAAGAAAGAGGTGATCTTCCCACCCCTTGCCAAAAACCAGGACGCACATCCGGAGCATGTCTTCCATCGTCCTGTTGGTACGCTCAGTTTGGCCATCCGTCTGAGGATGAAAGGCCGTGCTAAACTGCAGCTTCGTACCCAAAAGACGGTTGACTAGCCTCCAGTCGCTCGAAGTAAAGCGTCCATCACGATCACTGACGATGCTACAGCGCACACCGTACAATCGCACTACTGCATCGACATACAGTTTCTCCAACTTTTCCACCGAGTCATCCCTCCGGTCGGGGATAAAGTGCGCCTCCTTCGCCAGTCGGTCTATGACTACCCAGGTGGCGTCGTTCCCGCGCTGCGATCTCGGCATCCCATGTACAAAATCCACGGAAATATCAACAAATTTCCACTCCGGAACAGGTAATGACTGCAAAAATCTATCGGGCTTCTGACATCCCGCCTTCACTAGCGCACAAGTGTGGCACTTGGCCATATAGTGAGCGATGTCCCTCTTCATACCCGGCCACCAGAAAAGGACCTTCATGTCCTTAAACAACTTTGCGCTCCCCGGATGAACTGAATACCTGGTACGATGCGCCTCGTACAACAACTCATCGCGCAGCTCACCCACCTTGGGGACGCACAAACGGTCACCTCTCCACGGCAACCCGACACGCACCTAAAACTGGGCATCCGGCCCCAACAGCAGGTTTCTTCGCGAAGCGCTTCAAACTCGGATCGAGTTCTACAGCTCCATACCTCGGTCCACGAGATCACGCTGCACCTCAAACCGATTCGCGCACACACCAGCGCTGCTCCCTCTCTCCACACAAGAGATGTCCAGGGCCTCCAGATCATGTATCAAATGCTCAACGCGCATCTGAATCTAGCTTGCCTATACTGGAGCCCTTCGACTAAGCGCAACAGCGACGACATTCCCCTTCCCGGGAGTGTAGTAAAACTCGATGGTGTAGTCCCCGAGGACTCCGTCCACATTCGCTAACGCCTGATCAGAAACTTCTGCGCCAGAAGGTGCTTCAGGCTCTTACGGTCCGCAGAGATGTCGCTCTTCACATTACAAACATGAAGCCGCCACAACACACACTGCCTTCAATCCCGGCAACCGACTCCAAGTCGTGAACCGGATAGTTTCGTTCGCACCTTTCGCTAGTGAGGGCCATACGCCACCACCTTACCCTGCTGCAGCAGAACACAACCAAGGCCACTACCAGACGCATCACTGCAAGTGTTGTAGCCTTTCGTGCCGCAAGGGAAATATAAGATCAGGGCAGTGGTACGCCACTGCTTTAGCTCTTCAAAAGCTTGCGCACACGCGGGCGTCCTCATAAACTCCCACATCTTCCGTGTCAGTGTCGCAAGAGGCAGCGCGATCCGTGATAAGTTCTCCACGAAGCGTCTGTAACAGCCGGCCAGCCCGAGAAAGCTACGGACCTCCGCTACAGAAGAAAGAACAGGCCACTCCCTGATGGCCGCAACCTTCACCGGATCCACCGCCACACCCGCTCCACCAACCACATGGTCTAAGAACGCCACGGAAGGTAGCCAGAACTCGTACTTCGAGAACTTGGCATACAACTGGTTCCTCCCCAGAACCTCCAAGACTACTCGCAGGCGATCACTGTGCTCCCCCTCGGACTGAGAGCAGACCAGTATGTCGTCAAGGAAGACGACCACAAACCGTTCAAGGTACCCTCGGCAAGTCCGGAGCATCAAGTCCATAAACACCGAAGGCGCATTAGACAGCCCAAACGACATTACGGTGAACTCATACTGCCCGTACCTTGTACTGAAGACAGTCTTCGGGATGTCGCACTCCCTGATTCGCACCTGATAATAGTCGGACTTCAAGTCTAGCTTCGAGTATACCGTCGAACCAACGAGTTGGTCGAACAAATCGTCTATCCTCGGAAGAGGATACTTGTTCTTCTCCGTCAGCTTGTTCAGCTCCCGATAGTCGATGCAAAGCCGCGGGCTACCGTCCTTCTTTTTGACAAAGAGGACCGGTGCACTCCAAGGTGAGGAACTCGGACGCACGTAGCCCTGCTCAAGCAGCTCCTGCAACTGCAGCTTCAACTCCGCCAACTCTTTCGGAACTAAACGATACGGCGAGCGGGCCACCGGCTTAGCGCCTGGCACCAACTCAACCGTGAAATCTATCTCCCGCTGCGGTGGAGCACCGGGGAGATCTCTCGGGAATACCTGACAACTCCCACACTACCGGAACGTCAGCTAAGCTAGGCTTTGGCTCTGAAGCCTCAACTAGGGAAAAGAGCAGCTCTGCCCCTCAACCGCACCGCCTTGGACACCAAGAGAGCAAACAACAACATCGTGCTCTTTCCATGCATGCCCGCAAAACCGCCTTGCGGTCGGTATACCGCCCCTGCCTAAATTCCTAAGACGTATTTGAACGAAGGTTCTCGGACTCCAACCGCACCTGCTATCACAACGTCACGACGTTTAGACTTTGCGTGGGGTTTGAACACGTAAGTGTCTCACCTCTGCATAATTCTATACTTTCCTGCACCAGCTTAGTGCCCAACGCATTAAAGCACATAATAAAAGCTAGCTACGCATTAAAAAGAAGAGTGGGGCCACAAAGGCACCCAACAGCGTGGTTAAGCTTTAACAACATCTCATTACCACCAAAGTGCAAAAAGAGCAGTACAAACTATATACAAGCATACATTGCCATCATAGTTTTACCCAAAGATATTGGCTACCCAGCTTTCCCCCTATCTATACCAGACTTACAATACACTCGCATGCGCTATGGCCTAACTCGCCACAGCAATAACAAACAGGGAGCTCTCGGCTAGTCATCGCACCCGAAGCTCGCGGAGGAGTTGGCTCCTCTACTTTCCTCTTCTTCCGGCCACTGCGACAATCTCGAGCCATATGCCCCGCCTTACCACAAGTAAAGCATAAAAGGGGAGCTCGTCCCACAAGCTTAGCCTTCTTCCTCCAGCTCTTTTGCGATCCCTTTTTGGGCTGATGACATTCCAGCTTTTCAGCGTTCACGGCTTGTTTCCTTTGGATATGCTGGAGGTCTCGCTCCAACTCCCTCGCAGAGGTTACCAATGCATGAAAGCCCAATAGCTTTGGGCCCAGAAGCAACAACCGTAAGTCATCTCGCAAGCCCCAGTAGAACCCATCTACCTTGGTCTTTTCGTCCTCCTTCGACGATGATCCCACAAAGCGAGTTAACTTAATAAACTCACATAAGTACTCGTCTACCGAGCGCTCACCTTGCCCCACACACAAGTGGAACCACTGATTGAAGTCTCTTGTCATTACGTTTGGCTCAACGACTACTGCTCGCTTCGTGACCACCACGGGAGAAGGAAGGTGTTCAGGTCTTCCTTACTGAGCATTGAGCACGCCTACGACCACTTCAGCAATCATACGGATCGTCTGCACCAGGGAAGGAGGTGTAGACACCTCAGCAGATCCACTGCTTCGAATCATCTCACGAGGACGCGACGGTCCCGCAGCACTTTGAGTATCCTACACAAGTGCATCGCACGGTTAGGCGACAAGCATGGTCGCAAACTAACCACAAAAGGAACACTCAGGTTCCAAAATCATGCATTAATTGTTGGTTTGTTGTTACATTTTATTCCTAAGTGGACATTTTTGGGTTTATTTTGCGTCTCAACGGTAGCGCACACACGTGCTCACCACCCCTTAAAAGAATTCGCCCACGAATTCCTTAGAAGGATACGGAACCTTAGTAGCTGATACCAATTTGTAACACCACCATCCGTTAAGAAGCATATAGCAGAAGGTCCGGCCGGGGCCCCACGCCATATACTACAAAACAAATGGGAACGTCACTATTGAATATACAACGACACTATACCACGAAGCCTAACTCAGAGCATTCTATGCGGAAGTAAAAGAGAGAGAGACAGAATTATAAACCACAAGACCCGAACTCGGGTATGTCCACTTCTATTAACTTGGAATATAATGTTTTACAACATACAAAAGAGGCACGACGGCCTTACAGTTTACCAACATCGGCGCGCAGGACGGCCATACATGAAAACAGAAGAAAGGACAAAAGGCCTTCAAGGGCCGCAGCAGCGCAGGTGCTTCAGCCCGCCAAGTTCCCGCTCGGTCCAGCTCCTGTACAACAAGCCCACCAAAGACGGCGGCAAAACAGGGCAATGGTCAGCTAAAGCTGACCAATTATAACGACCCCACCCCTTCGAGGGGGTGGCAGTTCTTACCGTCCCTGCAAAATAATCTCAACAGCATATATATATATATAAAAGAGTGCGACTAGCAAAGTCCACCACAGCTCGTACATATGCAACATCACAAACGTGGGAATGGCCTCCACGTCTCGTGCTCTCAGGCACTCTTTGGTGTACTACGCCTTCCACCACCATCCACTCTTGATGGTTTTGCCCTTCGAGGCTAAAGTCGGCGGCCCGAATACCAGGGCTCCCCCATGCTTTAAATGTGAACATACGCAGTCCGAAGACTCTTCCCCGTTGCCTCCCGACATGCTATTCGAGACTTACTAATCAGGTGCTGCAATGGTTCGGGTGCAGGTACGCCAAATGCCCGTTGTTCACACACTCGTTGTACAACACGAAATGCGGGTATGGCGTCCCCTCAGCCCAGGTATTCTCAATTAGCTGGCTCCACAGGCCGCTAAGTCATCCACCAGGACACCCTTACAGGTCGGGCACCCCGACCTCAGGTCCCCTCCATAGGTGGGCACAACAATCATCACCAGAACTCAGCCTGGGAGCTGTCGCCTGGCGACAGTCAATGTCGTCGGCGACAATGAACAAAACCCTAACTTGGTTTCTAGTTGTGGATGCTTCCCGTGGCACACCCCCAGGCATTGCTGCACATGCAGTAGCACTCCCACTGCCTCAGAACACCCAAATTCACCAGAACCCAATTCTGGGGAGCTGTCGCCCAGGCGACAGTCACTATCGCGCCAGCGACATCTAGACAGAACTCCATTTCTGCCTTTTTACTTTGGGTGCTCCCCGGGGCACACCCCCGGGCGTTGCTGCGCATGTAGTAGCACCCTCTAGCCCTACGAGGCAAGTATAACAACACGGGGTTTTTCCCCGGCATGCACAATACCAAAAAGTATCACCAATCCGGACGCACCGTCTCGGATGGGCTTCACACAGCGCGCCTACGCCCATTTCACGCATGGACTCTATATGAATGCAAGCTTTGACGAGGATAACACGAATCGACCCGTCGGAGGCCACGACCTCACCCTTTTGGGTAGGGGCCTCAACGATGTAAGGAATGGACTAGAACATGTCCAAAAGAGGGTAGAAAAGTTCATTACCCTTAAACGCCGCTTTAATCCCATGGCTCGACTTTTGGCACGGATGGAAAGCAGCGTCTTGCCCTCCTCTACGCGTAGCCACCAACATTGAAGGGATTGGATGAGTGTAGCTCCTCCAAACCCAAGCTCCAAGCTAGGGTTTACTATTTCTCCTTCTTCTCCAAGCTCTTCTCTCTCTCTCTCTTAAGAACCCTTAAGGAAATAATGAAAAGGAAGAGGATTTCGGCCTTCTATGCTGCCACCGAGCCTCCCAAGCCAAAACCAGCCCCCAAAGTCAAAGTGCAATCAATGCCCTTGATTTCGGCCACAAAGTCCAACTTTGAGCTGCCCAAGGCGCTTGCTTCAAGCCATAAAGAGCCTTCTTGATCTTACAAACATATCATGGGTGCTCTTCGGATACATACCCAGGTGGCTGATCCATGAAGATATCCTTGTCAATCTCGCCATATAAGAAAGCGTTCTTCACGTCGAGTTGCCAAATCTTCCACCCTTGGCAAGCTGCCAATGCGATCACCACCTGGACCGAAGTCATCTTGGCAACGGGGCTAATTGTTTCTTCATAATCCTCCCCATACTTCTGAGAGAAATCTCGAGCTACAAGGCGAGCCTTGTACCGCTCAATACTTCCGTCAGCCTTCTTATTCAGCTTGAAAACCCACTTGCAAGTCACCGGAGTAACCCCCTCAACCTTAGGCACCAAGTCCCAAGTCTCATTCTTCCTGAGGGCAGACATCTCTTCATCCATGGCTCCTTCCCACTCCTTGACTCCAATGACATTTTCATAACAAGATGGCTCTCTCTCATCCAGGGGACCTACGAAGAAACATGAGACAAAGCTCACCAAGTTCCCGCCCGTATACTGATTAGGTGGAATAATAGTCCTCTTGGACCTCCTCAGAGCTTGACTCTGAACCACCTCTTCCACTGCAGCTTCTGGACTAGCTCTCCTCTCAGGTAAACATGGAGCCTCGCTCCCCCTGCTTCCAGAACCCAAAGCACCTGATCCTGATCTAGCAATACAAGGAGCACCTGGAGAAACAGGTAACTCCACCAGAACTTCCCGTGCAGCTTCTGCTGGTCCACCATCTCCCCTGCTTCCTTGCAACTCAACAGAAGAGTTACCTTGGTATGACGTCAGCTCGTCGAATACCATGTTGGATCGGTAGGCGCCCTTAGAGGGGGGGTGAATAAGGGTTTTCAAAATCTTTAGATTTTATTTAAAAATACTTTGGAATATTGCAATATTTGAAACAATGAGAAATCAAGTAAATCAATAATGAAGAGACATGCTTTATTAATATCAAATAATGTTTTACAAAACTTGATCTCAATGGCGCTAGAGATCTGAGGCGAATAATAAAAATTCTTTTTTTTGTTTTCTATACCGACTCGTATCCCCACGAACCGGTTGGCTTTAGCCGATCTCTCCCCAGATACGGCCTCAAGCCGCTCTAGCCAATCCTTCCTGGATGTGGCCTCGAGCACCCCCTAGACCTAGCCTAGATCTAGTCGCCAACACGAGGCGATTTTCAGCCCTAAGTCCTACCCCAGACCTAGTCTCCAACACGAGGCGATTTCACTAATCGTTTACAAGAAAGATAAGAAATGAAAAGACAATAATACAAAAACTCCCTCAAGATGAACTTCTGAAGATGGAGGCGAAGATCCGCTGTAGATTCGGCATTTGTTGAAGCAGACTTCGTTTGGATTTGGCGTGATGGAATCCTCCTTCAGAAATTTGCAGAGCTTCGCTGGGACCTCAAGTTTTGGCCAAGATAGCCTCTGGAATTGTAGCACTGCCTCTCTCTTCCTAATCTCTGTCTGAAACGAGAGGTGAGGGGTCCATTATATAGCCCACGCACTACCGTCGGCGCAAGCGCTACCGCCGGCGCTAGCCCGGATTAGGCAACGTTTTGTGCGGCAGAATCTCCCATCCGTGGCAACCCCTTGCTCTATTCCTTCTGTGTGCTCCGCTACCGCCGGCGCTATCCACTACCGCCAGCGCTATCCCTGGTTAGGAAACTCTTTGCGCGGCAAGATCTTCAATCCGAGGCAACAATTCCACCATGCCTTCTGTGCATCGAGCTAGCGCCGGCGCTATCCACTATCGCCTGCGCTAGTGATCAATTTGGAGTTGATGGCTCAAATTCGGGGGCAACAACCATATGTAAACCTTGAGTCATATTGACCTATTATCCTGCACACTTAGATCACACAAGATTAAATACACACATAGGATTTGTTATTCTCAAACCTAGGAGATGCGGAAGACGGTGTTCCAACAAACTCCCCCTTTTGATAATAACAAATCCATTAATGATAAAACAAAGCATTAATAAAATAAGCATGATGAGACTATACTTGTGTGTGTGTGAGAGTGATGACTTTAGGATGATTATTGATTTTAGCATTTAGAATTGCTCCCCCTAAATACATGCTCCCCCTTATGTGAATGATCCCCTAATATGTATGCTATCAACTTAATCAATCATGTTGGGTTTTTATTTTGATAGCGGATTATATTTATCATGTTAGTTCTCGCCCTTTTGCATTTTATCATATTAGTTCTCCCCCTTTGTTATTAGCAAAAGTGGGTAGGGAAACACAGCACTAAAAGTGTGTTAATAAAAGAGAAGGCATGATCGAGCTTTTTAAGTAAATGATAAGGAGTTTTAGACTTGTCTTTCATTGAAAATGATCAGAGTTATGACTTTATTTTATCCCTTTTGTTTGTAGTTCTCCCCCTTTGATATATCAGAGTTTAAGCAAAAAATTATGATTTCCATATAATCCATCTACCCAGACAATACGTCTACACCCTAGCCCCGTACTAAGTGACGGATGGGCATGAGGAGCTGCACACATGCCGTAGGTTGGGGTGTTAGTCCCATATGCAAACACTAGACACAACTTAACCTAGCACTCTTTCCCCCCAGTGCCTCACAAGGCCCCACTGGAACCCTCCCCGGTTAAGGACAAGACATGACTAGAGATAAGGTTATCTAATGTCTACACCCCTACGCCCTCGCTATGGTGAGAAATGAAGTCAAGGATAACAATTATTGGAAACATAAAGCATTTAAATCTAATGGGAAATATTCATAGTATATGGATTTTTATTAGAGAATAAAATACTCTTAGCTATATTGAAATTCATGAATGAATCAGAGTTTGAGCATTGCGGAAGATTTCAAAAGAGAAACATCATAATACTAAATAAGAGTTTAAAAAAGGAGATGTTTTTGAGTTTCAAAATGAACTTTAGAAATATTTGAAGCAATTTCGAATAAAGAAACAACATCCTTATAGCAATTAGAGAAGAAAATATTGATTTGAAATTCAATAAAAAGAGGATGTTTTTATAGGCGATATTTTACCTGTTGTAGGAGTGTTTAGCATGAAAGTGTACATAGAAATAAATCAGAGTTTATAGCATAAATATGATATGCGTGTTAGAACACCCAATATAAATTTTACCAAGCAAGTCTAACACTTGTTTTTAGAAAAATTGAGATTTAAGACTTGATATGAGCATGAAAGCGCAAGGTAAAAATTCATACGGTGATGATGCGGAAGACTGATAGAAATACAAGACACATCTTTAATGTAAGCAATGATGATCCATAACAAGATATGAGTTAAAGTTCAAAAAGAAGATGTTTTTGTAAATCATTTTCAATTAAATCTTTAAATTTGATAATAACCAAGCATGAAATAATGTTTTCACAAAGAGATTACTACAATGTTATTTCAATTCACAATTTCAAACCAAACAAAACATTGTAGAAAGCATGCTAGGTTATCTAGTGCATTTTATAAATAAAGAGTGATATAGAATTAGCATTAGGATCCAATACTTATGAGAAGAAGTGTTATGGAAGATAATGATGTGCACATAAGTGTATTTTTGAGTAGAGTAAACACATGTTTTAATCAAAAATACAAGTAATATGTAAAGTAAAAGCACAATAAAACACAAATAATTTTACTTCCATTCACTTCAATGCACAAAAATGTACAACTACCAAGGTGCTTTGCACACACAATGCTCATTAAGACTTATCAGGGTGCAAAGTAGTGCTTGGGGGATCACATATTTTATTTTGAATTTTGAGACTAGTGATCCGGTGTATTTAAGAGAAAGTAGTTTTTCTTATTTTTGAAAGAAAGATTTGATTTGCACAAGACACTTTATTATTCTTTCCAAGGTGCTCAACCTCACAATGCTCATTAAGACTTATCAGGAGGTTCAAGTAGTGCTTGGTGGAGTTAACTTTGTCAAATTATTTCATGATTTTTGTTTTGTGCAAAGTTCTCCGAATACACTTGTTTTGCAAACCAATATAATTTATGAGAAAGATAACCACTTTTCTTAATTTTTTTAAAAGTGCAAATAAAGGAGTGTAGGTAAAATACTTGTGCAATTTTAATTCATTGTTCTAATACAAAACATACACAAGCATTCTTAGATTTAAACACAAATGTAGACAATGCCAAAAATAAGTGAGTGAATAAAGATCATTATCAAACATAAAACATTTCTCATACTTAGAGGCATGCTACGCATAGTTCTACACAACTTTTTCAATATAATTTATGCACATATTAATAGATATATCTAAGCATGATGAAAATAATGTTCAAAGTAGTTTGAAAAGATAAATTGCAACATTATAGAAGTTCTAACTAATAGGTTAAATCATGCTTGATTTTTATAATAAAGTCCATACAGTATTTTTTGATATTTTTTGAAAAATAACCTTTATTTAAATTTTGAACTTATAAAATTAATCTTGGACTTCCCGAGGACTACCTTGTGAGAGGTTCGCCCGGTACTAGGTGATATGATGGGATGATAGCCCAAATCACCCTTTCGCAAGATATAAGTAAAAATTTAAGTTCACAAAATAACAATTTTTTTATAATAAAATTTTTTTGGTGTGTTTGATTTTTGCTTTAAGAAAAAACAGATGACAAATCACAAAGGCAAAACATATAATATTTTTGTAATTTGGCTTTTGTATTTTTGTATTTGATTTTTCAAAAATATAATAAAAGCAAAAATGCAGAAATGAATAGTACACATAGATTAATATATTTTTAAGCATTTTTCAGAATTTTAAAATTTCAGAAAATCGGAGACTCGAGCTAGCGCCGGCGTTAGGTCCTAGCGCCTGCGTTAGCTCACAGAGAGTGTTTATTTTAATCATATGGCCTAGATTTTCTTTGTTTTTGCTTCCGATTTTTCTTAATTATGTTTTTGCAATGTAAGGCCTGTCTAATGAAGTGATGAAAAGAGAAGAAATCTCAAAAAAGTTGCGAAAGTTTAAAATTAGTACATGAGTTTCATCTTCATTAGAGTTTCATATTTATTAAACCTTAATTATTGAGTTTTGCACAACATATGAATGATCATAAATAGGTGAAACAATATTCATGCAATTTTTCAATTTCGATTTAAACATGATTATGATTAAACATACTTGGGGTAATTGAAAATGACGCAAATATATTAACTACCTAAGCAAAATTTGCGTATTTTATAAATTTAGCCTAATACCCCAAAAATACACCTTTTAAACCCATTTTGACACTTATTTCATTTAGTCTTAATAATACCATATGACAAATTTAGTTTTTCAATTTTTATAAGACTTATTAGGAAATGGATTTAGCAGGACAAAAATAAAAAAGGATAAGTAGATCACCTAAAAAATGATATGACTTTTATTTAATTTGATTCAATTTGATTCATTTATGAATTATGGTTTAATTTATGAAAGTCATATCACAAGATATATAAAGTGATCATATCATGATGGTTTTAAGAAAAAAAAGAAAATAAACAAAAAGAAAGTTTAAGCACATCATGAAGTAGGGAAATGATATTTCATTTTAATTGATTTCTACTTCATGCAAATGATGGGATACTAATGAATAAGAGATTTAGGTATCCAAAGAGGACCGGGTGTGACGGTTCCTTTGGGTACCCAAATAAATCGTGTTTGCTTTTGGGGAGATATGATTGAATGGATCCTTTCTTTTGACATTAGTGCGTTATTCTTAATAATGGGTCTCCATTCATACTTTGGTTTAATGTTATTCTTATATGTCAAATTTCCATTATGATAATCTTTATATTGATGATTATGATTGTAATGATTATTGAAGGTATTTTTCATAGGAAATTTGTGAACGTTTAATTTTTTGTTGGGAGAAGATTGATATTGTAAATGATGATGATGATAGTGTTTTGGAATTTCATTTACAATCTTTTGATGTTTTTTATTCCCATTGTTTGGTTCATTCATAATTTGAGATATCACATTTAACTTGCAATTAGAGTTTGTTTGATATTGAGAATTTTTCTTTAAGATTTCCTTAAGCAAGATAATTTTGGCATTTAATTCATCATTCTTAGTTTTTAAATTATGTCTAGCTTTATTATAATTGATTGTGCTATTTTTAAGAGTTGTAATAATTGATTCAATATGTTTTTCATATTTATCCCTATATTCATCAAATGTTTCATCCATCTCTTTAATTTCTATTTCGTAGTCCTTACACTTAGCACAATCATTAATCAAAGATGAATTTTCTAAACATAATTTTTCATTTTGTTCTTTTATACAGCTAATTTCTTTTTCAAGTTCCTTAAGTCTTTCCTTAATAATATCACAATCTAAACAAGGTTTTGTGTTTTCAAGTAAAGAACAAGATGGTGAAATCACATCACAATATGATTTTAAATTAACATTAGCTTTTAATCTCTTATTTTCTAAATGTAAATTTTTAATAGTGATTTTCAATTTCTTGATCTTACGTTTAGCAGTTTTAAGTATGTTGAAACTAGAAATGGAAGTTATCACACAAGAAGAAGATTTTGACTTTCTTACAGCGCTTTTGGTTGAGGGAGGATTTGAACATATTGTTCCTTTGTCTTCTTCTTGGCACTCCTCTTCCAAAAGTAAGATTTCTTCTTCGTTTTCTCTTGGTGTATTGTTCTTCTTTTCTATTTCAATATTCTCCTTGGCTTCGCTCCGAGAGAGATCTTCTTGAATGATAATGGATGCTTGTACGTTCTTTTCCTCCTGTGTTTGTTTCATACCTGCGAGAGGAAGATCATACATTTCTTCAAGAAATTTCCATACTTTATAAGCACTAGAAAAGCAATACACAAATTTGAAAATTTCATTAGATAATGCACAAAATAAATAGTGTTTGGCTTTGGCATTTAGCTGACATTCCTTTTTATTCGATTCATCCGCACGTCTTATAATTGCTAAGTTCCATACTTCGATGTCTAAAGTTTTAATAAATTTTTCCATTAATAATTTCCACCCTTTATAATTTTTCCCTTCGAATAAAGGTGGTTTAGGAGATTTTTCTTCTTCATAAAAATTTACCCCACTAGTAGAAGCGAGATCATGAGACGCCATTATTCCTGGTTGTTAAGCCGATTGGAATAAAACCTCTCTCTGATACCACTTGTTGGATCGGTAGGCGCCCTTAGAGGGGGGGTGAATAAGGGTTTTCAAAATCTTTAGATTTTATTTAAAAATACTTTGGAATATTGCAATATTTGAAACAATGAGAAATCAAGTAAATCAATAATGAAGAGACATGCTTTATTAATATCAAATAATGTTTTACAAAACTTGATCTCAATGGCGCTAGAGATCTGAGGCGAATAATAAAAATCCTTTTTTTTGTTTTCTATACTGACTCGTATCCCCACGAACCGGTTGGCTTTAGCCGATCTCTCCCCAGATACGGCCTCAAGCCGCTCTAGCCAATCCTTCCCGGATGTGGCCTCGAGCACCCCCTAGACCTAGCCTAGATCTAGTCGCCAACACGAGGCGATTTTCAGCCCTAAGTCCTACCCCAGACCTAGTCGCCAACACGAGGCGATTTCACTAATCGTTTACAAGAAAGATAAGAAATGAAAAGACAATAATACAAAAACTCCCTCAAGATGAACTTCTGAAGATGGAGGCGAAGATCCGCTGTAGAATCGGCATTTGTTGAAGCAGACTTCGTTTGGATTTCGCGTGATGGAATCCTCCTTCAGAAATTTGCAGAGCTTCGCTGGGACCTCAAGTTTCGGCCAAGATAGCCTCTGGAATTGTAGCACTGCCTCTCTCTTCCTAATCTCTGTCTGAAACGAGAGGTGAGGGGTCCATTATATAGCCCACGCACTACCGCCGGCGCTAGCCCAGATTAGGCAACGTTTTGCGCGGCAGAATCTCCCATCCGTGGCAACCCCTTGCTCTATTCCTTCTGTGTGCTCCGCTATCGCCGGCGCTATCCACTACCGCCAGCGCTATCCCTGGTTAGGAAACTCTTTGCGCGGCAAGATATTCAATCCGAGGCAACAATTCCACCATGCCTTCTGTGCATCGAGCTAGCGCCGGTGCTATCCACTATCGCCTGCGCTAGTGATCAATTTGGAGTTGATGGCTCAAATTCGGGGGCAACAACCATATGTAAACCTTGAGTCATATTGACCTATTATCCTGCACACTTAGATCACACAAGATTAAATACACACATAGGATTTGTTATTCTCAAACCTAGGAGATGCGGAAGACGGTGTTCCAACATACCACATCCCTAAAGACAACATATCTCCGTGTCTCAGGATCCATGCATCTCCACCCTTTCTTCCGGTCATCATAACCGATGAAGACTAGCTTCCTTGCCTTAGCATCTAGCTTCGTTCGAAGGGCATCCGGAACATGCACATAACAGGTAGAACTGAACACTCGAAAGTGTTCCACGCTTGGCTTCTCCTTAAACATCAACTCATGAGGGGTCTTCATGTTGATGGGGCTGAGAGGGATCCAGTTGATAACTGAAGCTGCACAAGACATACCCTCTTCCCAAAAGGACTTTGGAATATTCTTGGCATGAAGCCAGCATTTGCAGGTCTCCGTCAGGCGACATATCTTCCGCTCTGCAACTCCGTTCTGTTGTGGAGTGTGAGCACAAGGAAACTCCCTTTGGATGCCATGCTTCCTGCAAAAGTTAAAGAACTCCTAGGAGGTGAACTCCCCTCCATTGTCTATTCTGAACTTCTTCACCCACAGGTTTAGCCGACCTTCCACCAGCTCCTTGAACTCCATAAACTTCTCGAACGCCTCTGACTTCTCCTTTAGAAAATACACCCAAGTATATCTGGTGAATTCATCAACCAAGATTAGCATATACCTGCTACCTCCAAGACTGTAGTGTTGGTAGGTCCAAACAGATCACCATGGATGCACTCTAATGGTCTTTTACATCTGCTTTGTGATTTGTCAAATGGAAAGCGCTAAGCTTTACCAAACTGACAACCTACACAAACATGACCATCCCCAAAAGATGATAAGCTAGGCAGACCTTTCACCAGGCCTCTCCCCATCATAGCTTTCAGCTTATCTATCCCAACATGCCCAAGCCTTTCATGCCAAATAGCAGCGCTATCATTAGCCCTCATCTTATCAACATAAGAATTTGTTGAAAGAAAAAACAAATCCTTCACCCGTCTCCCAACATGAGTGACCTCAGCTTTCACCGCTGAAACATTTTGGAGAAATTTCACTTCTGTTGGACCAAACAGAATGTGATAGCCAGCGTCCACCGCATTGGTCACCGAGAAGAGGTTCTTTCTCATCCCCGGACCATGATAGACACTCTTCAACGTAAGAGTACCTCTATCATCGTTCAATGAAACCACACCCTCCTTCAAAACTGCATGAATAGTATCATCAGCCATAATGATAGCATCATTACCTATATATGTCTGCAACGAGGAGAACTTTGACTCATCCCCAGTGAGGTGATGACCACACCCAGAGTCCACAATCCAATCGTTGTCAAATTTTTTTTCCGGACCTTGTGAGAGCAAGCAGGAATAACAACTAGAGTTACAAGCCAAAACAACCAGAAACAATTTGGGGCAAACAATTGATCTTTATTGATTTTCTAACTTCAGTTACAGGGCAAGACATGCTTGACGAGACATGATTTCGTCAGCACAACACTCCAGAACCAATACAGAGAAGAATACTGAAAGACTTCAGACCGCACAACCCGCGCGACCTCTCTTGCACAAACCGCGCGAACTCCCTTGCGATCTCCTCCTGTTGCTAGACCGCAACACCCTGCCGACCTCAGACCACCACCAAACCGCTGCACAGACCGCTCCCTTCTTTCGACCTCCTGATCTTCCCAAACTCCAGCAACACAACTCCAAGCCGCAGACCGCCCGAACACTTTCAGAGGAAGAGGTGATCGCTGCTGCCCGCACTATCCGCAGAAGCTGCACAAGAAGAATTCGATCAGAGACCGCCCGGTCAGAAGACACAGACCGCAAGAAAGACGCAAACTCAGCTTACACTTGGTGTGTTCTACTTGTTGCTACAGTGGCTCCCTATTTATAGGCGTGAGACCTGATCCAGTCACCACCCTATGAGATAGAGTCACCACCCATCAGATCGCGCGACCTTACCGGTCAACCCGCGCGATCACTGCAACCCTCCTGCTTCATTTTGGTGAGCGCCGACTTCACTCCAGACCGCGGGAGATCGCTACTCCCTTGGTCTGAACACGACTCCACACGGAGATCGCCAGACCGCCTAGAAGTCACCCACCACCTGTGTTCGCCTGAGACCGCAAACACAGCCAGCTCGCCCTCCTGGTCTCCTCCTGAGACCGCGAACTGAGACCGCGCGACTAAGAATACTTAGTCCGCGAACTCCTTCAGAACCCTCTGGAAAGCCACCAGACCGGATTCAAGAGCCAACCCGTGCGGTCACGCCAGACCGGCACGTCCTTGAAGAGAACAACTTGTCACGCGGTCAGAGACAGACCGCGCGACCCTGAGGAAGATCAGCCGTCATGCGGTCACAGCCAGACCGCACGACCTCCTCCAGCAGCCCTTGGACCAGACCAGCGGTCAACCCCGGAAGCTGCAGCTGACCAATAGAACAGACCGCCATTGTCAGACCGCCAGACCGTGCAGTCACGCCAGACCGCCCGGTCACTTCCCAGACCGCCCAGGTCCAAAAGCCTCCTCCACTACCACTTCAATAATTTCAACACTCCCCCTTGAAGTGGGAAGTGGAAACTAGCCCAAGTAGCTCCCTTAGCCGTGTGAACGGCCCCTTTGCCAGCGCCTTTGTGAAGATGTCTGCGACATTGTCCGCACTCCGCACATGCCCGACCGAAAGAGATCCCTCCAGCACCTTCTCCCGTATGAAGTGATGCTCGATCTCGATGTGCTTGGTCCTCGCGTGACAAACTGGATTGGTTACCAGTTTGAGAGCACTCTCGTTGTCACCGCGTAGCAGAGTCGGCTCCCGAACCTCCTTATGGACGTCTCCCACCAACCTCCTAAGCCAGATGGCTTCTTGAGCTGCCAAAGCCGAAGCCTTGTATTCCGCTTCCGTGGTAGAGACTGACACGGAATCTTGTTTTTTGCTGCACCATGAAATAGCTGTGGGGCCCGCCATGAAGACGAATCCAGACGTCGACTTCCGATCATCCGAATCTCCCCCGTAGTCAGCATCCATGAACCCGTGCACCTTGAAGTCCGCATCCCTCCGGTACAGGAGACCCATGTCCGAGGTCGCCTTGACATACTTCAGAATGTTCTTGCCGCTAGCAGATGAGGTACCCGTGGCTCCGCCATATATCGACTCACTCTGCCAACTGCATATGCAATATCCGGCCTCGTGATCGTCAGATAAATCAAGCTCCCAACTAGAGCTCGGAACACCAACGGATCTTGCATGATCCTCCCCTCATCCTTCCGAAGCTTCATAGCTTTATCCAGAGGTGTGGAAGTGCACTTCCCTTCCTTCATGCCGAATCGCTCCACGATTCGCTCCGCATAGCCGGCCTGGGTCACCAGCACTCCACCTTCCTTCCTCTGCACCTCTAGTCCAAGGAAATGGTGAAGCTCACCTAAGTCCTTCATCTCAAACCTGATAGACAGCTCGGCCCGAAGCTGTGCTACCTCCTCCTTCGAGTTCCCCGTTACGATCATATCGTCGACGTAGAGCAGCACGATGACTTGAAGCTCCCCGCTCTTCTTGACGAACAAGCTTGAGTCTGAGTCTGAAGCAACAAATCCACAGAATAGGAGATATTCTGCGATCTTCCCGTACCACGCCCTCGGCGCTTGCTTCAACCCATACAGGGCCTTCTTCAGCTTGCAGACATGCTCCGGAAAATCTTCAGACACAAAACCTGGTGGCTGAACCATGAAGATGTCCTTGTCAATCTCGCCGTACAAGAAAGCGTTCTTGACGTCGAGCTGCCAAATTTTCCATCCACTGAACGCCGCCAAGGCAATGATGAACCGAACTGAAGTCATTTTTGCCACCGGACTGAATGTCTCATCATAGTCTTCACCGTATTGCTGCGAAAACCCCCGAGCTACAAGACGAGCCTTGTAACGCTCGATACTGCCGTCTGCTTTCTTCTTCAGCTTGTAGACCCACTTGCATGTTACAGGAGCGATGCCCTTCGGCTTGGGTACAAGAGACCAGGTCTCATTCTTCTCGAGAGCTGCCATCTCTTCTTGCATCGCAACATCCCACTCCTTCATGCCTTGGGCCTTCTCAAAGCTCGACGGCTCCCTCTCATCCAAGGGACCAGCAAAGAAACATGAGACAAAGCTCACTGCGTTTCCTCCTGTATAGCGATCAGGGGCGATGATCGCTCGCTTCGACCTCCTCAGCTCCTTCCCCTGAACCGCATTATCTCCAGCTGCTTCTTCCCTAGCTCCACTTCCAGACGTGTTAGGAGCATTGCTCCCCCTGCTCCCTGAACCAGAAGCCTCCGTCTCGGAACTAGAAGGAGATGGACCACTTGGTGACACAGGTAGCTCCACCTGAAGATTTTCCACAGCTTTCTCTGACACTTCCACCCTGCTTTCTGGTAGCTCCACACCAGAAGACCCCTTGTAAGATGTCACCTCATCGAACACGACGTCGCGAGATACAACAAATCTCCGCGTCTCCGGGTCCATGCACTTCCACCCTTTCTTCCTCTCATCGTATCCCACAAAGACTAGCTTCCTAGCCTTCGCTTCTAGCTTTGTCCGAAGAGCATCAGGGATGTGCACGTAACAAGTGGAACCGAACACCCGAAGGTGTGCCACGCTTGGCTTCTCCTTGAACATCATCTCATGCGGGGTCAACATGTTGATGGGGCTCAGAGGCATCCTGTTGATGACGTAAGCAGCACAAGACATTCCCTCCGCCCAGAAGGACTTTGGGATACTCTTGGCATGCAGCCAACACTTGCAGGTCTCCGTCAGATGACGGATCTTCCGCTCTGCAACACCGTTCTGCTGTGGAGTATATGCACAAGTAAGCTCCCTCCGGATGCCTGCCTTCCTGCAAAAACTGGAGAACTCAGCAGAGGTGAACTCTCCTCCGTTGTCCGTCCTCAGCTTCTTGATCCGCAGATTCAGCCGACCTTCCACGAGCTCCTTGAACTCCACAAACTTGGCAAACGCTTCCGCCTTCTCCTTCAGGAAATAAACCCAGACATATCTGGTGTAATCATCGATCAGCACCAGCATATACCTGCTGCCTCCGAGGCTTGGGGTAGCAGTTGGTCCCATCAAGTCACCATGGATGCACTCCAACGGCTGACTACACCTTGTCTGTGACTTGTCAAACGGTAGTCGATGAGACTTGCCGAACTGACATCCCGCACAAACGTGACCTTCTCCGTAGGAAGATAGACTTGGCAGGCCCTTGACAAGACCTTTCACCGCCATTGCTTTCAGCTTGTCCATCCCTACATGCCCCAACCTCTCATGCCATATCACGGCACCATCATTCGTCTTCATCTTGTCGACGTAGGAACTTTTCGACAGAACGAACAAGTCCTTTGCCCGTCTCCCAACATGAACGACCTCCGCCTTCACGGCCTCTACATTTCGTAGAAATTTCACTTCTGTTGGGCCGAACAGAACGTGATACCCAGCGTCAACAGCGTTGGTTACTGAGAAGAGGTTTTTCTTCATCCCGGGCACATGATAGACACTCTTCAAGGTAAGTGGCCCTCTATCACTGCCCAAAGAAACAACCCCCACCTTCTCGACTGGATGCACAGTATTATCAGCGGTGATGATAGCATTGTTACCTGTATAGGGTTGTGCTGATGAAAGCTTCGACTCATCTCCGGTGAGGTGATGACCACACCCCGAGTCCACGATCCAGTCCTCTTGATAGTTGATAGTAGCCGAGGCTTCAACCGAAGCCGAGAAGGCTCCTCCCCATCCTCCATCAATGTGCCTGGCCTCCACTTCCACCTTTCCAGCAACATGCCCCGATTGAGTAACAACTGGGCATTCCTTCTTGAAGTGCCCAACCTTCCCGCACTTGAAGCATCTCGGACCTTCCCCTTTCTTCTTCCCGTCAGCCTTGGGAGCATACCCCCTTTCCTGCTGTCCAGAAGTTGAAGGCCCATAGCCTCCCGCGATCTTTTTCTTCTTCTCCCACTTCTTCTTCTTCCCTGAGAAGAGCACCTCGCCGTCTCCCCCAGTCACTGACACTCCCGCCATCTGCCTTGCCAGACTTTCCTGCGAAGCTAGCAGATTCTCCAGCTCTAGCAGAGACGGCTGATTTGCCCATCCCTGCACTGACGTCACAAAGGCAACATATTCCTTCCGCAGGCCGCGGATGATGTGCCTCTTCAGCTTCGCCTCAGAGATAGGCTCATCAGGATCCAGTGCTGATATCTCAGCGCAGAGGTTCTTCATCTTCAGAAAGAAGTTTGAGATAGAAAGATCACCCTGAGCCGACCTTGCCAGCTCATTCTCCAAGAACTGCAGCCTCGCCACATTCTTCTTGTTAAACAGCCCATCCAGGGCTCTCCAGATTTCGGCAGCTGATCCACACCCTAAGATGTGATCAAATAGTTCCGGTGAAATGGCACGCTTCAAGGTGAACTCGGCTTTAGCATTGGTCTTTCTCCACGCCCTCACAGCCGGACCATTATCACCTGCTTCCGTTGCCTTCACCTCTTCAGTTGCATCTCCTCCAACAACCTCCCAGAGGTCCTCCCCTAGAAGATAGCTCTGCATACATGACCTCCACTTCTTAAAGTTGGTCGAAGTAAGCATATCAATCCCAAGACCTCTTGCAAATCCGCCTTCCATTGTTTTCCCTCTGGTTCCTTCTTCACAAAGGCGATGGCTACTCTAAGTTATTCACTGCTCTAACCACTCCAACCTACCTCTGATACCATGTCAAATTTTTTTTCCGGACCTTGTGAGAGCAAGCAGGAATAACAACTAGAGTTACAAGCCAAAACAACCAGAAACAATTTGGGGCAAACAATTGATCTTTATTGATTTTCTAACTTCAGTTACAGGGCAAGACATGCTTGACGAGACATGATTTCGTCAGCACAACACTCCAGAACCAATACAGAGAAGAATACTGAAAGACTTCAGACCGCACAACCCGCGCGACCTCTCTTGCACAAACCGCGCGAACTCCCTTGCGATCTCCTCCTGTTGCTAGACCGCAACACCCTGCCGACCTCAGACCACCACCAAACCGCTGCACAGACCGCTCCCTTCTTTCGACCTCCTGATCTTCCCAAACTCCAGCAACACAACTCCAAGCCGCAGACCGCCCGAACACTTTCAGAGGAAGAGGTGATCGCTGCTGCCCGCACTATCCGCAGAAGCTGCACAAGAAGAATTCGATCAGAGACCGCCCGGTCAGAAGACACAGACCGCAAGAAAGACGCAAACTCAGCTTACACTTGGTGTGTTCTACTTGTTGCTACAGTGGCTCCCTATTTATAGGCGTGAGACCTGATCCAGTCACCACCCTATGAGATAGAGTCACCACCCATCAGATCGCGCGACCTTACCGGTCAACCCGCGCGATCACTGCAACCCTCCTGCTTCATTTTGGTGAGCGCCGACTTCACTCCAGACCGCGGGAGATCGCTACTCCCTTGGTCTGAACACGACTCCACACGGAGATCGCCAGACCGCCTAGAAGTCACCCACCACCTGTGTTCGCCTGAGACCGCAAACACAGCCAGCTCGCCCTCCTGGTCTCCTCCTGAGACCGCGAACTGAGACCGCGCGACTAAGAATACTTAGTCCGCGAACTCCTTCAGAACCCTCTGGAAAGCCACCAGACCGGATTCAAGAGCCAACCCGTGCGGTCACGCCAGACCGGCACGTCCTTGAAGAGAACAACTTGTCACGCGGTCAGAGACAGACCGCGCGACCCTGAGGAAGATCAGCCGTCATGCGGTCACAGCCAGACCGCGCGACCTCCTCCAGCAGCCCTTGGACCAGACCAGCGGTCAACCCCGGAAGCTGCAGCTGACCAATAGAACAGACCGCCATTGTCAGACCGCCAGACCGTGCAGTCACGCCAGACCGCCCGGTCACTTCCCAGACCGCCCAGGTCCAAAAGCCTCCTCCACTACCACTTCAATAATTTCAACAATCGTCTTGATAGTTGATGAAAGTCATGGCCCGAACAAACGTGCCCGTCATGAAAGCTCCTCCACCACCCCAACTACCTTCAAAATTGGAACCAGCCTCCTCCTTCCCTGCAGCATGCCCTGGCTGAAGATTGACTTTCCAGTCCCTCTTGAAATGAACAAGCTTTTTGCACCTGAAGCATCTAGGTCATTCCTGCTTCTTCCCATCACGCTTAGGAGCATAGCTCCTCTCTTGCTGATATGAAGTAGACGGACCATCATCTCCAGACGACTTCTTCTTCTTGTCCCATCTCTTCTTCTTTCCAGAGAAGAGAACCTCGCCTTCTCCCCCAGAGACTGACATCCCAGCCATTTGCTTTGCCAAACTTTCCTGCAAAGCAAGTAAGTTCTCTAGCTCCAGCAACGAAGGTTGATTGGCCCAGCCTTGAACAGAAGTAACAAAGGCAACATACTCCCTCCGCAAGCCGCGGATTATGTGCCTCTTCAGCTTAGCTTCTAAGATAGGTTCATCCGGGTCCAAAGCCGATATCTCTGTGCAGAGGTTCTTCATCTTCAAAAAGAATGTAGAAATGGACAAGTCTCCTTGAGTGGCTTTCGCCAACTCATTTTCCAAGAACTGTAGCCTCGCTACATTCTTCTTATTGAACAAGCCATCCAAAGCTGTCCAAATCTCAGCAGTTGATCCGCATCCAATGATGTGATCAAACAACTCTGGAATGATAGCTCGCTTGAGAGTAAACTCCGTCTTAGCATTCGTTCTTCTCCAAGCCTTCACGAGCTCAGCATTCCCATCAGCAGGAACCGCAGCTTGTCTTGCTTCTCCTCCTAATACCTCCCATAAGTCTTCGCTAAGAAGATAGCTCTCCATGCAAGACTTCCACTTCTTAAAGTTAGTCTGCGTAAGGAGCTCAATAACGAGACCTCTAGCATATCCTCCTTCCATTGCTATCCCACTGATTGCTACCACTTGAGAAACCCGAGTGAAGTACCAGCACTATTTCAGCTTCACAACCTCAGCAACCTCCCTCTGATACCATGTTAAAAAACTTGAGCTCCGGAGAAGAAGTGTAATAATATGCGGAACACACTTCCAAAAACCTTTCAAAAGTGTAGCACAACAGTGACAATGAGAAGAACGAATAGTACTATGGTATTGAATATCTCTTTACAATGTGAGGTATACATGGCGAGACATGATTCATAAGAATCACAGAGGAGAGAAGCACAAAACACAAGTGTAAAACAAGTCGCAGCGACCTGACACTTGAAACCACTAGACCGCACGAACAGACAAGTCGGACGGAAGCCACTAAGACAGCGCGAACAGAATACAGAACGCACCTGTCAGACCGCAACCCCAGACCGCCAACTCGCTGCTTATTCCTCTTTTGAAAATAACCTGTTCGCACTTCTTGACCGCCTAGACCGCACGGTCTTGATCAAAGAAGAACCCGCGAACACTGAATAAGAACTGCTGCCTGTGACAAACCGCAACTCAAGACCGCCTCGTCAATTAAGACCGCCTGATCAATTGAGTCCGCTGCACCAGACCGCGAACACCTAAACACGGTCCGCCCGGACTGGTTTATTCAAAGCTGGAAGAAGGAGACAAGCTGACCGCGAGTTGTAAGCTGCTTAACCTGCGAACACAGAAACCGGTCAGACAAATATCTCAAACCGTGCGACCTCAAAAAGAAACCGACACACTCAAGCCAACTTTGAGTTCTTACAGTTCTCGTTATTAATGGCGGGCCCTGCATCCCTATTTATAGGCGAGTAGACGGATGTCGTCACCGCACAAACAGGATACAATAACCGCCCATCAGATCACGAGCGGTCTCGCAAAGCAGACCGCCCGAGCTCGGCATAGCTCACAGCTCCTTTATTCAACCTTGCGGTTAGAACAAAACCGCCCGGTCACCACGGTCTCAACAAGTAGACCGCCCGGCCTTATTTCAAAGCAAAGAACTTCTTCAGGACCAGACCGACTAGAGTAGTCCACAGACCGCCCGGTCACTGCAAGAAGGCAGACCAAGAACATCTAGTCGACTTAAACAAGTTGCCAGACCAACCCGCGCAAGCCGCCCGGACAGAAGAGGCGGTCTGCCAGATCAGACCGCTCAGACCAAACCTCTGAGGCAAACCGATAGAACACCAGCGCAGACCGCGCAGTCTCTGCAGTCTCCAATCTTCAGACCACCCAGCTCAACTTCACTTCCACTTCAAAAAATTTAACGACTTTGACTCAGATATGTCAGGAGATATTGATTCTCGGAGGTCCACATCTAGATATGTTGTTACTTATGCAGGGGGAGTTGTGTCATGGCAGTCGACATAGCAGAAGTGCGTGGCACTGTCGACGATGGAGGCAGAATATATTGCGCTGGCGGAAGCATCAAAGGATATCTTGTGGATTAAGAAGTTCATGCTTGAAATTGAACTCCAGCAAGAAGTGTACACTGACTACACTGACAGTCAGAGCTCTATTTTTCTGGCCAAGAACCGCTCCTGCCACTCCAAGATGAAGCATATTGATGTGAGGTATCATTGGATACATGATGTTGTCGAGGAGAAGCTGCTGAAGGTGGAGAAAGTCCAAACAGATGAAAATCCTATGGACAAGATGACGAAGGTCGTTCCAAGAGAGAAGCACGAGTTGTGTCAATTGCTGATCAACCTGAAGCCCACCTCAAGGTGTCAGGCGGGAGAACTCCTCTTTATGGTCTGGAGGGGGAGTTTATTGGGGTCCAGCCCCTAAAGAGAAGAAAATTAGATCTTCGTTAGAGTTGTGCTGAAGCAGGAGAAGAAGGAGGCTGTGTATAACAACAGATTCTTACTCTGTTAGTTATCATCAGGCGGTAGCACAACCGCCCAGCTGTAGCATATCGACATATCGTCGAGAAGCCAGGTTGGGTCGATGAGAAGACAAGTTTTATCGTCAGGATGGCGAGGGGCTGAGGGCTAACGTCCGGCGGTAGTGATACCGTGGGCGGTAGCGTTATCGACGTGATAAGGGGCCATATCGACGAGATGAGTCGTCGATGTCATCGAGATAATGTTGTCTTGATGGCTACCGTGACGCGGTAGTAGCTACCGTGTAACAGTCCTGGCCCAAGCCTCACCGGGTCTTTCCGCCCCAGGAACTGCCGGCACCGGCGGCCCAGGCCCATTCTGGGAGCGGCCTGACCAAGCCCATCTCGGGTCACTGGCCCCGTCCTAGGACACTGGCGCCCCACCGGTTCAGCCTGACCACAACTGGTCAACAACAAGCCTGCAGGCCGTACACCCCAACCCCTCTCTGTCCTGCCACAGATCACAGCTGGTTGTTGGAGGGGGGGCACGAACCCACGCCCTCCCTTTGATGAGAATTGAGTCAGTTAAGCGGCAGCGCGTGGATTTCCCAGGAGGTCACCTATCCCGTGACTACTCCAGCCCGAGCACGCTTAACTACGGAGTTCTTTCACTTCTCATCACCAACTGAGCTGCAGCTCAGTTGGTGATGAGAATTGAAAGAACTCCGTAGTTAAGCGTGCTCGGGCTGGAGTAGTCACTGGATGGGTGACCTCCTGGGAAGTCCACGCGCTGTGCTCTGTGGCAGGCCAGAGAGGGGTTGGGGTGTACGACCTGCAGGCTTGTTGTTGACCAGTTGTGGCCAGGCTGAACCGATGGGGCGCCAGTGTCCTAGGACGGGGCCAGTGACCCGGGATGGGCTTGGTCAGGCCGCTCCCAGAATGGGCCTGGGCCGCCGGTGCCGGCAGTTCCTGGGGCGGCAAGACCCGGTGAGGCTTGGGCCAGGACTGTTACAAAAAGTGCAGCTCAGTTGGTGAGGGGGGGCACGAACCCACGCCCTCCCTTTGATGAGAATTAAGTCAGTTAAGCGGCAGCGCGTGGACTTCCCAGGAGGTCACCCATCCCGTGACTACTCCAGCCCGCGCTTAACTATGGAGTTCTTTCAATTCTCATCACCAACTGAGCTGCTCATTTCCATATCATTTCGCATTTCTCGACAAATCTAATCTATTTCGCTATTCTAAGTGGTTATTTTGCTCTGGGTAATGAAGAACTTTTCATTCTGAATTCTTGGATTAAGGAATTTATCTCTCACTTAAGTGACACAATCAAAGCTTTTTCGATTCTTTTAGTTACTGATTTATGGATCGGATTTCACTCGACCCATGGTTGGGAACTAATGATTGGTTTGATCTGCAGCTCAGTTGGTGATGAGAATTGAAAGAACTCCGTAGTTTAGCGTGCTCGGGCTGGAGTAGTCACTGGATGGGTGACCTCCTGGGAAGTCCACGCGCTGCCGCTTAACTGGTCAATTCTCATCAAAGGGAGGGCGTGGGTTCGTGCCCCCCCCCCTCCAACAACCCACTGTGCCCTGTGGCAGGCCAGAGAGGGGTTGGGGTGTACGGCTTGCAGGCTTGTTGTTGACCGGTTGTGGTCAGGCTGAACCGGTGGGGCGCCAGTGTCCTAGGACGGGGCCAGTGACCCGGGATGGGCTTGGTCAGGCCGCTCCCAGAATGGGCCTGGGCCGCCGGTGCCGGCAGTTCCTAGGGCGGCAAGACCCGTTGAGGCTTGGGCCAGGACTGTTACAAAAAGTGCAGCTCAGTTGGTGATGAGAATTGAAAGAACTCCATAGTTAAGCGTGCTCGGGCTGGAGTAGTCACTGGATGGGTGACCTCCTGGGAAGTCCACGAGCTGCCGCTTAACTGGTCAATTCTCATCAAAGGGAGGGTGTGGGTTCGTGCCCCCCTCCAACAACCCACTGTGCCCTGTGGCAGGCCAGAGAGGGGTTGGGGTGTACGGCCTGCGGGCTTGTTGTTGACCAGTTGTGGTCAGGCTGAACCGGTGGGGCGCCAGTGTCCTAGGACGGGACCAGTGACCCGGGATGGGCTTTGTCAGGCCGCTCCCAGAATGGGACTGGGCCGCCGGTGCCGGCAGTTCCTGGGGAGGCAAGACCCGGTGAGGCTTGGGCCAGGACTGTTACATACCGCCTGGCGGTAGCGGACAAAAACATATTCTTAAATTTGTGATCAGGAGCCGTCGGATTGGAACATCTTTGGATGGCCAAGATGAGTTCGCCTATTTGCCCTAAATAGGTAGGGACTTTTGGCAGAAGTCATAACCTCAAGATTAGAGCAGTCAAGAGAAGAATTTGGAGAGCAAGAGGAGTCTTCCGCCATTGTTGCCGTAGGGAGTTCTTCGAGGAGGAAGAATAATTTTCTCAGATCGGTGCCTTCGTCTTCGCTGTAAGGGAGTTTTATCTCAATCTTGTCTTCGTTGCTTTGGGCGTTTGAAGAGAGAGTAGAGTTTTGCCCCTTGTTCTTGAAGAGAAGCTTTTCACCGTGACTTGAGAGGGGATTCAATCTGTGAATCCAGGGGGTTTCTAGGTTGGGCAAACTAGATTATATTTGTGTAATCCTTATTATCTATATAGTGGATTGTTCGTGTGTCCCGCCACGAAATGTTTTCCTCGTTGTTTTAGAGAGGGTTTTCCACGTAAAATTTGTTGTTCTCTGGTAGGGTTATAATTTTCTGTGTTTGCTGCGTTTAATTATCTTGTAGTGTGCCCAGATTGTGCAAGTGAGTTATAACCCTACACGCCCCTCTCTCTCTCTCTCTTTCATCCGCCAAACACCTCGCTTTCTCTCCCCTCCCTCTCTTCCCACTATTTCTCTATCTCCCCTCCCTCTCTCTCTCTCTTCCCCCACCTTTATTTGCAAAGGATTTTTGTCTTGTAACGAATTTGAAATATCTTTATTATATATATATATACATATATATATATATATATATATATATATTATATAAATCAATAGTCATATTTCGAAGCACACCAAGACATTTGATCTGGACCGTTGAATCACAGTACTTTAAATATTGGCCGTTAGATCGCATTGATGTGGACTGCAAATAATTTTTTTTCCAAAAAAACACTGTTCGGCTCCTCTAAAATCCCGACTCCTGTTTCCGCCTAAACCATGTCCACGCGCTTCCTTCTGTCGCTGGCGGCGGAGCCGCCGGCGTCCTGCCCGGCGTCCACCGGTGGGTTCGCCGGCCTCCAGCGGGGCCACCGTCGGCGGTGGCCCTGCCCGTGAGACCCAGATTTGGGTCTCACGGGCAGGGCCACGCCGGCGGTGGCCCTGCCCGCTCACCGCCGGACAACACCCCGCGTGTTCGCCGGAGGCCAGCGAACCCAACAGTGGACGCCGGTCAGGCCGCCGACATACCAGTCGGCGGCGTTGGCATTTGGCGGGCAGGCGGCGTAGACATCGCGAGAAGTTGAACACTGTTTCGAATTCGTCCCACATCGCAAAATGCAAAGAATAATTCGTGTATAAATAATATCAGCCAGCAACAACCTTTGAAATTTATGATTATTTGGTGAGGTCGCATGTAGGCAAGTTTGGGCTGCCAGCTTTCTTCGAGCGGCCGGCCATACATCTGTTTCGCACGTTGTGTTGCCGGCCCTGTTTTGCGCCCTCTTTCTTTTAGCTGTTTTGTTATTTTTTAAACCATTTTTCATTTATTTCTAAATGCATTAATAGTTTACTAATTTTATAAATAAAATAAAACAAATTAAAACACTTAAACCATTATTTTAATTAAAATTTAAAATACTTTTACATAACTGCCGAAGGCTGCAGCGCCGCATCAAGAACGGGGGTGGGTGAAGCCTGTCTGCATGCGGCCGAAGGCCGCAGCGCCATAGCGCCACAGCGAGAACGGGCGAAGCCCGCTTGAATGCCAAACTGGCGAAGCCCGTCAAGGGGGAGGGCGAAGTCCTCCTTGAGTGCCAAGCGGGCTTTCTCCCGCCCCCATGCGGCCGAAGGCCGCAGCGCTGCAGCAAGAACGGGCGAAGCCCGCTTGAATGCCAAACGGGTGAAGCCCGTTTGGATGCATCGAGAACGGGCGTAGCCCGTTCGATGATGCTAGTATATATATATATGTATATATATATAGATACATATATATACATATGTATATATATGTATATATATAGATACATATATATACATATATATATGCATGTATATATATGCATGTATATATATATGTATATATATATGTGAATACAACTTCCTGAAGATGGCAACGACAAGGAACTCATTAGTGAATACAACTTCCTGAAGATGACGGATCTAGACGTGGTAGCCAAAGTAAGGGATTGCTCTCCTTCAAGATCAAAACTTGGCGGGACAATGTCAAAGGGGGGATGTTCTTCTTCCAAACCAAAATATAACATCTCAACTAGAAGAGGGGCCGACCCCCATTGGCGTAACAATTTCCATGACTATGTTGGTATGGAATTGCAGGGGTATTGCAAATGTAAATACAATATCTAGAATTAGGTCGCTTTCCCGTATACACAAGCTCAAATGTGTAATTATTATTGAGTCAATGCTTCCTACTGCCGAGATAGCTGGGGTGGCTAATGAGTTGGGGTTTTCCGGAAAACTATCTGACAATGGTTGTCCGAAGATATGGATTATGTTCAATGACGATTGGTCTTTCCAGCTTATCAGTAAAACCACACAAGTGATGCATACGCAAGTAAGTGTCGGTAATCAGACATTTATCCTCTCGGTGGTTTATGCAAGTTGCTTATACGTTAATAGGAGAGAGCTTTGGTCGGAACTGGTCACGTTTAGCTCAACCTGCCCTCTTCCTTGGGGAGTAATTGGTGACTTCAACTGCTTTGCAAGTTCTGAGGAAAAACAAGGCTCCGCTCCATCCTGCAATAGAGCTATGTCTGAATTCAGAGAAATGATTATCGACTCGTCCCTTGTCGATGTGGGTTTTAGTGGTTCTACCTTCACTTGGACGAATCGTAGGCCTGGGAGAAAGAGAGTGCTCGAGAGGCTCGACCGACTTCTTATTAGTAGACAGTGGGAATGCTTGCTTCCCAAGACAACCGTGACCCATCTTGCAAGGAAATATTCCGACCACAGTCCTCTTTTGGTTAAATTTGCCAATGTTGCTATCCGCGGTCCGTGCGCATTCAAGTTTCAAAACATGTGGCACCTCCACAAAAGTTTTTCAAAACTTATTGAGGATAACTGGCCCAAACACACAGAAGGATGCAATGCGCTTGTTACACTTGAGCATAGACTGAGGAACATCAAAGGTGTGCTGAAGGGATGGAATCAAAACACTTTTGGTAATGTTTTTCTTAAAGTAAAGGAAGCTGAGGACGCGCTGGCAAAAGAGGAGGAAAATTTTGACAACAACCCAAGCATGATCAATGGGGTTCAGCTCTCTACTCTCCAAGAGAATCTAGAAAAAGTGCTAATGCAAGAAGAGATGTACTGGAAACAAAAATCAAGAGATAAAACAATAAAAGAAGGTGACAAAAACACACCCTATTTTCATGTGTTGGTCAAAAGTAAAAGGAACGTGCTACATATTTCTCAGATAAAAGACAACATGGATAATGTTATCGTTTCGGATGAGAACATTTGTGCGGAAGCAGTGAATCACTTCTCTAAGCTACTCAACGCCGAACCCACCCGTTTGGACTCTGAGATCTTGAAGCACATCCCTAAACTCGTCAACTCAAGGCAGTGTTCTTCCCTTACGGCGCCTGCAACCGAATCGGAGGTACGTGAAATTGTTTTTTCTCTTTCTAAAGAAAGCGCCCCTGGGCCGGATGGTCTCGGGGGTGGTTTCTACCAATTTTGTTGGGATTTTATTAAGGTGGATGTGGTGGAGGCGGTTAACGACTTTTTATCCGGGGGTACCTAAGTCATTTCTTTACGTCTTCAATAATCTCTCTTATCCCGAAGGTTGCTGTCCCCTTAAATTTCACTCAATTTCGCCCTATTGCTCTTACCAATTTTACGCTAAAAATATTCTCCAAAGTGTTAGCCTCACGGCTAAAAATTTTCCTGCCAAGCATTGTTTCTTTGGAGCAAGGTGCATTTGTCCAAGGCAGGAATATCTCGGATAATCTTCAGCTTGTCCAAGAACTTGCTTATGAAATCAATAAGAACACTAGAGGGGCTAACATGATAATCAAGCTGGACATGGAGAAAGCTTTCGATCGACTTGACTGGGAGTTTTTATTTAGTGTTCTATACAAATTCGGCTTCTCCGTACAATTTGTTAAGCTGGTGAGGATGCTGCTGTGCTATGGAAGAAACAGCGTAATGATCAATGGCAAAGTCTGTGGTTTCTTTGGATCCTCTCGTGGTCACAAACAAGGGGATCCTTTATCTCCCATGTTATTTATTCTTGCGGAGGAGGTTCTTAGCAGAGGTATTGCTAAACTTTTCGCGGGTGGGAAAGCGGAATGGTTCAATGCATACCCCAAAGGGCCCAAGTTCTCACATGTGCTATACGCTGATGACACTGTGGTTTTCGGTAAGGCAAACATTCGTTCAGCCAAGGCTATCTCTGGCTTCATTCTCCAATATGAAAGAGTCTCTGGTCAACTCGTCAACAAATCCAAGAGCCAATTATTCCTCTCTGCAAGTGTCCCGCCATCTCGTGCTATTAGAATTTCGGGTATTTTTCGCATTTCACAGCAGGCCTTACCTTTCCAATACTTAGGAATTCCAGTTTTTAACGGCAGAGCAAAAACCCGGTACTTTGATAGCATCGTGGTAAAGGTCCAGAATAGAATCCATGATTGGAGATCCAAGCTCCTCAACCAGGCTGGTAGAATAACGCTAATCAAGTCGGTTTTAACCAGTCTCGCGATATATCTAATGTTGGGATGCAACATTCCGGTTTTTACTCTCAAAGCAATTGACAAAACAATTGCCCAGTTTTTATGGGCCGGCGCTGATGGCGGGAGGAAGTTTCATTGGATCAAATACAAAAGAGTTTGCATGCCTTTTTCTATGGGGGGTCTTGGAATTCACCGTATGCAAGACATCTACAAAACATATAAGTGCAAGGTGATATGGAATTATCTCTCAAAAGACTCGCCTTGTCATGAGTTCATTCGCAAAAAGTACTACAAAAAGAGGAACAAGGGGATAATGGATGTGCGTTCCAATGCACACGGGCCATGGCGCGGGAATCTCAAATATTTTCCGTACATAAAGGAATTCCTTAGGTGGAAACCTGGTCGAGGTCAAGTAAATTTCTGGAATGAAATTTGGATTGGGGACAAACCTCTTGCGGCGTTGGTCCCGTCCCTCCCGGACTGTGCTCAATCCATTTGCGTTGCGGATGTATTTAATGATGTTGGGCTTTGGCAAATCCCAGTGGACTGCCGGGGGGATGCACTTAATTTAATCATTAGCTCTGATTTAAAGTTTTGTCAGAGGTCGGATCAAATTGTTTGGATTCTTGATACCAAAGGAATATTTTCGATCAAGAGCTTCAACAGATTCATTACATACAATAATTTGGCGGAGTTTAAGTTCAAATGGATATGGGCTCAACATCTACCACCAAAATTCTCTCTAACTTGTTGGAAAGCTCTTCAAAATATTCTTCCCGTGGATCTCACCCTATGGAAGGCGGGGATTCATATTGAGTCCAAGTGTTCGTGTTGTGGGCTGATTCCCTTTCGTGAATCCATTGATCATCTAATGGTTTCTAGTGTGCTGGCCAAGTATGTTTGGAGCCACTATGAAAAGTTCTTCTTCGGAAAGGTCCACAAAGGGCACACATACAACTCTAAGCTAGAGTTCTGGGGTAGCAATAGTGTGAGATTCTCATCTGGATTCTGCAAGTTAATCTTCGGTTGTGTGGTGATTTGCACATGGATGATTTGGAAGGAAAGATGTAGACGGATCTTCCAAGACACGAGTGGGCTACCAAAGAAAATAATCATGGACACTCACAGGATGATAAGTTGGGTATTCAAGGGGCTAAACAATATCACAATTAACTCTTTAGAAGAGAAGTGGATTCTTGACTGGTTTGGGATAGATCCGAAAAAGACCCTTCTTAAATGTATCGTGTTTGATTGGAAAGGAGGCTACACTGCCAACTGGTTCTTGCACACCGACAGCGCTACTAACCCCACGATGAGAATGGCTAGTGGCGGTGGATGTATCCGTGATAATTATGGTGCTCTTGTGGCTGGATTTGCTCATTCATATGGGGAGATGGACGCTTTGGAAGCGGAATGCATGGCTTTAAAAGATGGGATTACATTATGCCGGCAAAAACAAATATCCTGTGTTCACATATCCGGCGACTCCAAGATAATAATGGATGGTTTAAAAATGAGGCATTTCAATCAGTGGAGGATTTGGGAATGTGGCGAAAGTATAATTCAAATGGTGAACCTGTTGGAAATAACAAGCGCACACATACACAGAGAGGGCAACCGGTTGACGGACGCAATGACCAAATTTGCTCTGTCAAACAACACTAGCTGTGGATTCTCCAAGGACTTCATTCCCGACCAGCTCCGTAAAGTCATTATTGAGGACGCCACTAACGTGGTGCATCTCCGGGTTTCTGTATTGGGCTCTGATAGTTTAGAGTTGGGGTAGCTTTTGGGGGTTCGGGGTAGCTCACATTCCCTATGTATCTTTGTTTTTTCCTTTCTCTCATCAATAAAATGGGTCTTTGTGCCAAAAAAAATATATGTATATATATGTATATCTATATGTATATCTATATGTATATATATGTATATATATAAATATATATAAGTATATATATATATATATACATATATATATACATATATATATACATATATATATATATACATATATATATAAGCAGAAACCGCAAACCTGTGCAGATCAAGAAGAAAAACTCGGTTTCTCTCTCCAACTTCTCCCTAGTTTTGCCGTTGTTGTCAGCCCTTTTTTTAACGATTGTTGCTTCCATGTGGTAGTCGCATCCAAGGAGTACGTCGTTGGCTAGTTTTTGTTTCAGTTCTTTGCTCCCACGAGGTCGTGGAAGCAGTTGAGGCATAGAAGCAATTAAAGATTCAGCTGTGTTTTTGTCCTGTTAATGGTTAACCTTCAGTCTTGAACCGCAACATCATACTTAGACTATAAACATGTGTGGTACCATGACTTTCAAGACATTAACAATTCCAGATTCTTAAGCTCATGAATGTTTTACAAAAAATTTACCATCCTTATAAGTATAGGATGGACTGTTATCTGACCAACTCAAGAGCCGCCAAGGGCTATAAGAGTTAGATTGCCTAAGTTTGATTGACTTCATTATTCCTTGCCCAGAGCATATGTTGAAGTTCAACTGAATCGTAGGTGAAGCAATTTTAAATGAAGAAAATGATCGTTGAGTTCATAACCGCATTGAGTTGTATATAGTGATATTGAGTTGTACTTAACCGTTTACCGCACACAACCATTATTGATATGCCCTTAACACCACTATTTAACTAATCACACTTAATTGAGTACGAGCATCAATTAGTTAAGCAATGATATAGATTATTAAAACCGTACTCCAATTAAATCATGATTAATTGAAAAAAATCAGTTTTGACTAAATTAAATACGAATCCTAATTAATTAAATAAAAAAATATGTTAAAATAAGAAGCGGGATATAATTGCTGTGAGGGTCTACCATTAATTACAGTACCTTAGGTTTGTCTTCACTCTAATCATACAAAATAAATCACATGCAACTAAAAATGGAGATCACGCTCCTCATTGGATCGTGATTTTGAGCCGACTGTAGACACGTGGAGACCAGCTATGAGGCGGTTGCACGTGCGGAATTGGTATCGGGACGCGCTGAAGCGGGACTCCGTTATCGGGAATTCGGGATCCAATGTCGTATTGATTGCGGGGCGGTGAGCTCCGTGCGATGGCGTCGGCATGCGCGCCCGCTCACAGACGAGGTATTAGGATCTCCATTGGTTCGAACGCTGAAGCCCATGCCGTGCCGTAGCAATTCCAGCGGTGTAGCGCACCATAATTCTACGTGGCAAGATTAGATTGGCGTCGTCTTTGTGTTTGGGCTTTCCGGGTTTGTGCATCTGGTCGCCGTGCGGGCAGATTGAAGTGACAGCTGGGAATTTCTTATTGGGCCCATCAAATCTAAACTGGGGTCCACGTGAGATTCTTAAGCAGGGGAGATGTATGGCAGTATGGGACAACGGGAGTTCAGGCTACTGCATAAATCAACCGAAAATTTTCTGTGAATGACATGTACGGAGAGGATCGTAGGAGAAATACAAAATTCTCCTATGTTTCTATTTTTTACAAAATAAATTACAAAATATTGATATATGTATTTTTACACTCATTTTAAGTTCCCCACAGATCTTCCATGCGTTTAACTCAGAAATTTTTTTCCAAATCAAATACAAAGCTCTCGTATTCGTTCGAATTTGTATTGATTAATATTTTGCATTTGAATTAGGATTTATTATAAATTCATTATTATTGTAAATATTACAGAATTTTTATTAAATGAAAAGAAAATGCATTAAACTCTAATATTTAGACTTTTTAATGTTGTTGAAGTTACGAGCAACTTGAATATTCAGACTCAAATGTCTGAAATGAGTTTAAATCAATAAAAATTGCATTTCATCCTTGAGCTTAAATATTTCTTAAATATTCATAAATCTTCAAAATAGAATTTGTTATTCAAATTTGAATAGTAATCGAATAGTTTTGAATGGATTCTCGAATTATTCATGAACTTGTTTTAAGATGCACATTTTGTTAGATCTGTAGGGGGCCTTAGGGGGGGGGGGGGGGGGGGGGGGGGGGGGGGAGGTGAATAAGCGATTTAAAATTTTTTAAGTTAATTGAGTTTATTCAAATAGGTTGACAGTATTTATAAGAATATCTCAGATTAAACACTGTAATAAGCTTTTTATGAAAGTGGTTTATTTTTGGACAACAGATGTGAACTCTGTTACTACCGCCAGCGGTAGTGTTACCGCTCGACGTTAGTGACAAATGATGTATTTTCATTTAGATTTCAAAGATCAGAGATTGCATAAGGATATTAGTGAAAAACATATAGTAATATTGCTTTTAGAATCATTACAAAAACTTATGCGAATAACGTTTGGGATTGAGGCGAATGCGTAAAATCCTTTTTGGTTTTCTATACTGGCCCTTCTCCCAAGGACCGGTTGACTCTAACCTATCTCTCCCCAGATGAGGCCTCGAGCCGCCCCCTAGATCTAACCGTAGACCTTGTCGCCACACCCACATGGCGAAATCTCCCTAGTCCTCGCAAGGCCCTAGTCGTCAACCACGCGACGAATTGTCTATTGACAAAAAGAGTTACAAATAACAAAAACTAAAACATATAAGAAACTCCCTCAAAGGTTGAAACTTGAAGATGACGTATGTGAGATTGTTCCTTCTTCAAGTCCTTTAGCGTTCACGAGCATTGACAGAGTTCTATTGACTGCAAGAGGAGGCTCTCACGAATACAGGAGTTATGGTTTTGATGTCTCGTCAAATCCATAAATCAAAATGGAGGCGGACTGCTCTTTAAATAGACTCGGATCCTAGCGCCAGCGGTAGTGCTACCGCCGGGCGGCAGCCTCTTTAGGCAATAAGCTGGTACACAGATTGAGTCATTTTTGGCAACAATCTGGCTCCAAAGTTGGCGTCCCCTCCTACCGCGCCGCGGTAAGTTTAGCGCGCCGCGTTAGCTTTATCTCTTTCCTAGTCACTAGATCTCCTTCCTTTTTTGCTCCTCAATCAACATCATGATCGCGTGACTTCCATAAGTTACCGCCGGGCGTTAAACGTAACGCGTTGTGTTATGAGTTGCTATATTCAGTCCAGACGACCTTCCTTTTTCGACGAATGTTTCCTTCTCGACGATGTTTCTAAATATGCAGAAGCTACCTCCAGCGGTAGCGTTAGCGCACCGTGCTAGCATCAGAGTATTGATCTGATAGGGAATAGTCATCTTTCTTTTTCGTACTTATAGGGGCTTGAAAGCAGAAGTTCCTGCACACTATAAACACATGGCAAGTATGATCAAATACAATGTAATTTGTTATTCTCAAACCAAGAGATGTGGAATGCATGTTCCAACAATCTCCACCTTTTGATAATAATAAATTCTCTTAGAAAGAAATCATTCAAATATAATACTTGTGTTTACAATAATGTATAGGCGTGATAATACGAATATGCCCCCTTATATAGATGCTCCCCCTTTTTGAGTGCTCCCCATACATCAAAGCATCCTATATGTTTTACTCCCCTTAAGTGTGAATTTCTTTCAATATTATTCTCCCAATTTTGGTATTATCAAAAGAGGGTGGAGAGAAGGGAAAGAGCGTGACAAGGATTTATGACTTTGTGATACTACATGGTGAGTGAGTAAAGGATGGAGTTTGAATTACTTAGCTATTCTCCTCCTTTTGTAGTCAGTGTGGAGAAAGCAAGAAGTATTATTAGATAAGTAACCAATACCACTTGTTGGGTAAGAAAATATTCATGATCGAGCGTACAAGTAGTAAGGATCGTGGAAAGCATGGTTCAAGATAATTAAACATCTTTATAGGAGTTTGAAGCATAGTAAATGAGGACGAGTTTTGCTTTAGTAGAAAATAGATGTTTTAGTAATTGAATGCCAAGATCACAATATCATTTGTTAAAAAATATAATAGCACTTATTTAGAAAGTAAATAAGCAAGAGTGAGTATACAAGACATAGCGGAAGATAAGTTCAAATATAATAATCATTCATAAAATAAATATCCTTTTTTGAAAATTTCAAGCATTGAAAATGAATAAGAGTGTTAGTTTTTTGAAAGAAGATGTTTTGAGTTTGAAATCCAATACATGCTTGTGGTACACAAAAATAATTCAAGCATGAGTTTAATTTATCAAGACAAAATCGGAAACTACAATGTTCTAAATTTACAATTCAAGTATACTTATACATTGTAGAGATCATGCAAAGTTATCTAGTGCATTTACTAAAATTGTAGAAAGGACATGTAAATATGCATTAAAGTCCAATACTCATGAGTAGAAAGTTTATAAGAGATAATGATAAGTAGAAGTAGTATTTTTTATAAGAGTATACAAATGATTTAATCAAAACACATGACCTGTATAATAGAATAAACACAACATTATTGAAATGCATTTTTAGAATTACTTCCACCCATAAAGCTATATTTGATTTCAATGCACATAGAAATAGTGCAACTCCCAAGGTGCTCTACACACAATGCTCATTAAGACTTATCAGGGTGCAAAGTAGTGCTTGGGGGATCACATATATTATTTTATCATTTATTTAATTGTGATTGTGTACAAGAAGTAGTGTATAAAAGAGTTTGCACAAGACACTTTACTATTCTCTCCAAAGTGCTCAAACTCACAATGCTCATTAAGACTTATCAGGAGGGTGAGTAGTGTTTGGTGGAGTTATCTTTGTCATGTATTCATTTAAATTTTGGTTTGGGACAAAGTTCTCATAATTCACTTGTTTCTACAAACATAGAGTTTTTTTTATTTTATAAACACACTTCTTCAACCATGAGTGCATGGTAAAGATTTTTATGAGTTGTAGGTCAACTAAGCACACCTCTAATAATGTTAAGTTGTTACACTACACAATCATGCAAAAGTAAGATTAATATCATATGTAGATTATCAAAGAGGTGAGTGAATAAATCATTATCAAGTATTAAACATTACTCATACCTAGAGACATGTTAAGCACTTCTACACATGATTTCTATAATCATTTTCATTGCACATTACAAGATAATGTTCAAGGCATTACACAAAGCAATGTTTTAATATATTTGAAATAAAGAATTTACCATTGTATTTTAATCTTGAAAATATAAACCTAATCATCCTTGAAACATTTCAATGAATAGTAAATAGTTTTTATAATTTTTTATTTTTAATAAAAAAATACAAAATAGTAAACACACATAAAGAAAAAAAGTATATTTTTGTTCTTTGAAATTGTTTTGAAATTTTATATTTGATTTTAAAAAAACTTGTTTTTTATTGAATTTGACTAGTTTTACATATTTTTTGTTTTTAGTTTTCAAAGAGTAACAAGAATTAAACAAAAATACATAACCTTTTAGAAATAGTTGATAAACACAGGATTTTATACTACCGCCAGCTGTAACATCCTAACGTCGCGCGATAGTAATATATGTATTTCTAAAAAAATGTGTGATTTTTAAATTTTTTGCCTGATTGTGGTTGTTAAGTGTAAGGGATATGTAGTGGAGCTAAGAAATCAGACAAACATACACACAACATGCGAGTTTATCATTTTTAAGTTAAGAGATCCAAACCCCCTAATTCTAGTCTAAGTAGAGCAAATCGTGCATCAGGTAGAGGCTTGGTAAAAATGTCTGCAGGTTGAGATTTAGTTCCTATAAAGTATACATGAACATGTTCCCTTTTTATGTGATCCCTAATGAAATGATGTCTTACATCTATATGTCTGGATCTTGAGTGATGCACATGGTTGTTTGTTAGGTCAATAACACTCTTGTTGTCACATTTTAATTTAATATTGGTTAGATGAACTCCGAAGACTTCTAAGGTTTGAGTCATGCATAATGCTTATACACAACAACTTCCTAGTGCAATATATTCAGCCTTAGTGGTGGAGAGTGCAACCGAATTTTGTTTTCTACTTGACCTTGCAACTTGTGAAGGGACTAAGAAATGACATGTGCCACTAGTGCTTTTTCTATCTAATGAACATCCAGCATAATCAGAATCAGAAAAGCCATGTAAAAGAAAAGAATCACTATTTGGATACCATAGACCTAATCTAGATGTTCCAATTAAATATCTAAAAATTGGTTTCACCACTTTTAAATGTGATTCTTTTGGATTAGCTTGAAATCTAGTGCATAAACATACGACAAAAGTAATGTCGGGTTTAGAAGCACTTAAGTACAATAAAGATCCAATCATTCATCTATACAAGGTTTGATCAATTGATATTCTGGCTTCATCTTTTCCTAATTTTAGTGATGCGCTCATTAATGTACTAGCTAGTTTTAAGTTTTCAAATCCAAAGCATTTAAGCATATCATGTACATATTTAGTTTGGCAAATAAAAATTCCATCATTTCTTTGTGTGATTTAAAAACCTATAAAATATGTTAGTTCTACAACTAGACTCATTTCAAATTCATTTTGCATTACTTAAACTACTTAATTGCAAAACTCTTCATTAGTGGCTCCAAAAATTATATCATCAACATAAATTTATAAAATAATCAATTCACTCTTAATATGCTCAATGAAGAGCGTGTTATTGGCACTATACATTTTATAACCGTGCTTTAATTAAAAATATGTTAAGCAATCATACCAAGCACGAGGCGCTTGCTTTAAACCATAAAGCGCCTTTTTAAATCTATATACATGATTTGGAAAATTTTCATCAATAAAACCTGGGGGTTGTTTAACATAAACTTCTTCATTAATTATCCTGTTTAAGAAAGTGCTTTTTACATCCATTTGAAATAATTTTAACTTCTTATAACTCGCAAAAGCAAGAAAAATTCTAATAGATTCTAAGTGAGCAACGGGTGCAAACGTTTCATCAAAATCTACCCCCTCGATTTGTGAGTATCCTTGTGCTACTAATCTAGCCTTGTTCCTAGTGATTCTAGAATCGCCATCTAATTTATTTTTAAATATCCATTTTACATAAATAACCGGATGATTAGATGGTCTTCTTACTAACTTCCAAATCCAATTTTGTTCAAATTGATTTAATTCTTTATTCTTAGCAATAAACCAAAACTCATCATTTAAATGGGTATAAACATTTTTTTGGGTTCAATTTCATAAACAAAGCATAAATTTGAAAAGGATTCATGAATGGAAGAATGCGTCGTTACCCCTCTTGACGGTTCTCCAATGATAAGCTCCCTTGGATGATCTTTTGTAAATATGAGCACGCTTGGAGGTACGAAATTTTCTTGCACCGCCTCTATTTCTTTATCAACTCCATGTGGATCATTTTCCTCATCCTCCAAGGGTGAAAGAGGTTCCTCTTCTTTTCCTGCAATAGTTGAATCTACACACGGAACAAGTTCATCAAATCTAATATGAATAGACTCTTCCACCTTTTTAGACTTTTTATTATATATCCTATATGTTTTACTAGTAGAATAGTATCCAAGAAAAATTCCTTCAACGCATTTTTCATCAAATTTTTCTAATGCATCTTTGGTGTTTAAGATAAAACATTTACACCCAAAAACATGAAAGTAAGATACATTAGGTTTCTTTTGATAATATAGTTCATATGGTGTTAATTCCATAATTGGGCGAAGCATGACTCGATTTATTACATAACAAGAAGTATTTACCGCTTTGGTCCAACAAGATCCAGGCAACCGATACTCGGATAGCATAGTGTGTGCAAGTTCTTGAAGGGTTCTATTTTTCCTCTCCACCACACCATTTTGTTGGGGGCGTGTGGAGCAGAAAATTCGTGTTTGATGCCTAGATTATTACAAAAAGTTGTGAAGTTTTCATTTTCAAATTCCCCTCCATGATTCGAGCGAATGCATTTTATTTTAAATCTAACTCATTTTGAATGCGATTACATAATTTTCTAAATTCAGAAAATGCATCGGATTTGGAGGTAAGAAATAATGTCCATGTAAATCTAGAATAATCATCAATCAACACAAAAGTATACTTTCTACCTCCTAGACTACATGTGCTAATTGGCCCAAATAGGTCCATGTGAATTAGTTGAAGAGGTCTAGTGCTAGACATTTCATTTTTATTTTTGAATGAAGTTTTAGAGAATTTTCCTTTTTGGCACGATGGACATAATGAAGATAAGTTTCCATTAAGCATTGGTAAACCTTGTAATATCATTTTTTGACAATTTTAAAATCAACTTGGTGCTAGAGTGACCAAGACGCCTATGCCATAATTTAAGTTCTTCATTTTTTAAGATTAAACATTATAATGATGCACGAGAAAGATCATGAAAAGCAATCAAATAGACATTGTGAGTTCTTGGCGCAGCGAGTACAATATCATTAATTTTAGGCTCAATAATTTTACATAAGTTTGTGGAAGACTCAAATAAGACATTAAGACCTTTATCACACAGTTGGCAAAATAGAGATTAAGTTATGTTTTAAGCCTTCAACATATAAGACATTTGTAATAGAGAAAGAGTCGTTACCCATTGTATTGATGCCTAAGATTCTTCCTTTTCCATTGTCACCAAATGTCACCATTCCACCTTTCTTCTTTGTGAGTCTAAGGAACTTTGCTTTATCGCCCGTCATGTGCTTAGAGCATCCCAAGTCCAAGTACCACATGTCCTCCATTTCCTTAGCCTGCCAACAAACCTAAAAAGAAGACGAGACTAAAGATCCAGATACCAAGGAGGTTACTCCCATGGAGTAGGTGGAAACCTTAGGTACCCAGATTTGCTTGAACGCACATTGCCCCTTCATCCTACAAGAGTCCATGGTGTGTTCAAAGTGAAAACACTTAGCACAAGACACAAAAGGGGTTGAGTCCTTTTTCAAATTTTTTTGTGGACTTTTGCTGGATGATGGGGATCAAGAAGAAAATAGTATGGGGTTTTTATTATACGATTTATTAACTCTATCACTATCGCCAGCGGTAAGAGGTACCGCTGGGTGATAACTTCCATATTCAGACCAAAGCCCATATTTAGCACTTCCATGTCTTTGGTTTGCCAAAATCATATCAAGAGTCTTTTGGCCAACCCCAAATTTTTCTATAGCTACGTTTAAATCATGGATCCGGGCTTTTAAGAAGGTGTTTTCATTTATTAGGTTTCCGCACATATTTGCAAAAATTTCTCTTTCCATCTTCAATTTGAGAAAGAGAGTTTTTTAAACTTCTTTCTAAGTCTCCCTTTTATTTTGTAAGAGATTCATTATTTGAGAGAGCCTTAGAAAGATCATTTTCTAGTTCTTTTAACCTTGCCAAGTAATGATCATTCTCTTGGCAAGACCCTATCTCTTTTCCCAACGCTTTCACTTCCTTATTTAACTTTTGATTTTGTTTTAAAAGAATTTTATTTCCAGTTTTTAGAAGATCAAGACCTTTTAGACTCTTATTAAAATATTTGCATGTTTTCATATATTCAATATAAAGATCATCACATAATAAGTAGTAGGAAGTACCTCAGTGTCGCTTTGGACACTGCAATCATCATCCGATGATTCATAGCTTCTACCCATGAGGCACAAATTTGCCTCATCACCGTCGCTTGAAGTAGACCCGTTTGAGCTTTCGGATGAAGAGTCATCCCATGTTGCATCTTTCAAAACCTTCTTCTTTTCTTTACCATTGTGCCGCTTTTCTTTTTGCTCTTTTAGGTACTTTGGGCACTGACTTTGTATATGCCCGATCATCCTGTAGTGGAAGCACTAGGGTGGAGGCCACTCGTTGTCGTCGTCGCTTGATTTATCCTTTTTATCTCTTTTGGATGATGAGCCTTTTCGAAAAACTTACGGAAAGTGTTCTTCATTTCCGGTTTCTTCATGAACTTTGTGAATTTTTTCACAAAAAGGCTCTCCTTGTCCTCCTCGCCATTGTCATCCTCATTCCTTGGCTTCAGTTAGAAGGCTTTCTTCTTTGGCTCTTTGTTGTATTCTTCTTCTTAGATTTTTAGTTCAACCTCATGAGTTTTGAGATTCCCAATGAGGCTCTCAATTTGGAGCCATCTTAGATCATGTAATTTGGAAATAGCGGCATTTTTGTATTGAACTTTGGAGGGAGTGACCGAAGGATTTTCCTCACCAAGTCACCATTTGAGAATGTTTTTCTAAGTATCTTTAAGGCGTTGACGATCTTAGTGAAGCGAGTGTACATCGAGTCTACGTCCTCATTGTTGGAACATGGTTTTCCACATCCCTTTGATTTGAGAATAACAAATCCTACTTGTATTTGATCTTATTTGCCATTGTGTTTTTTGCATGCATGTTTGAATAGATATGACACTAGGATGTTGCATTATTGGTCTGGACCTGCTCACAAATTGAAAAGAGGGATGTGGTCTAACGCCAGACATTAGCAGTTAACGCTGGGCATTGACTCCCGTTCCCATCATGATGATTACGGTAAGGAGGGAAGCAACCGTGATAAGAGGAGCACTTTAGGAATGATCTAACCAAACGCCAGCGTTAGGGTTGCCTAAAATGAATGTTTCCTAAAGTGCAGAATCTCCTTCCCGTTTTGAAGATCCGAGCCATCAAAACAATTCTATACTAGGTCAACGCCAGGCGTTATCCTTAACGCCGACGTTAGCTTCCAGTCCTATAAATAGGTGGATTTCATCTTCTTCAAGAAATTATTGAAGGAGCCCCATTCCGGCACTCTAAATTATCTGTGAGGGCTGTATTTCTAGACCACAAAGGATCTCCCACTCAATTTCAAAAGGAGGAATCAAAGGAGGCTTGGATCAACACGCTAACTCAACGTGAAGAACACACACTTGGACTTCAATGATCTTTAATGAATCTTCATCGTCTCCTTCAGATTACCTCATACGGAGTTTTTATAATTGTCTTTTATATTTATCTTTGTAATCGGTTCATGAATTCACCTCATTTTGGCGACTAGGTCTTTGTAGGACTTAGGGAGCAATTCATCTCGTGCTGGCGACTGGGTCTAGGGAGTAGATCTAGGGGTTCTTGAGGCCTTTCTGGGGATAGAAAGGTTAGAGCGGCTTGAGGCCGTATCTGGGGAGAGATCGGCTAAAGCCAACCGGTTCTTAGTGAGAAGAGTCGGTATATAAAACAAAAAGAGTATTTCATATTTCTCCTTCGATTTCTAGCGTCATAGAAATCAAATTTTGTATTCAATTTTATAAATGATAATCATGTCTTCTCTTGTTTAATAAAATTGATTTCATTTCTAATTTCTATCTCTTTACGTTTTGATTTAACTTACTTCTAATAAAATATCTAAAGTTTTCTATGATAGATTAAAGTTTTCTAAAACCCTTATTCACCCCCTCTAAGGGCGCCTCAAGATCCAACAAGCGGTATCAAAGCGAGCTTATTCCAATTTGGTTTCACCACCATAAATAATGACGCCTCTTGATCATGATCTCGCTTCTACTAGTGGGGACAATTTTAATATAAATGAAAAATTATTGTCACCGCCTTTATTTTAGGGCAAAAATTATAAAAGGTGGAAAATATTAATGAAAAATTTTCTTAAAGCCTTAGATGAAAAAGTTTGGAATATTACTATTGAAAAACCACCTAGCGTATTAACTAGAAATGAAATTGTTGTAAATGCAAAATCTATAAATAGTCTATTTTGTGCGTTAGATCAAAATATTTTCAAACTCATTTATACTTTACCTACTGCATATGAGATTTGGAATTTTCTTGAATGAACTTATGATTATCCTTCTATAGGTATGGAACATTCATAAGAACCAGAGAATATGCAAGCCTGCACAAGTATTCAGGAAAGCTCCTCACATGATGGATCCATGGAAAGCACATCAAGTTGAAGGGATGATGACAACACATTTTTTGGAAGAGAAACATGAAGATGTCAAAGGAACTTTATGTTCAAACCTTTCCTCATCCAAAAGCAATGTAAGGAAATCAAATTCCCTTATTATTTGCAATTCTATGTCTACATTACAATTACTATAAAGTACAAAGCGCAAAATTAAGAAATTGAAAAATGCAAAATGCAAATTGCGCTTAGAAAATAAAGGTTTAAAAGTAAAAGTTAAAGTAGAATTAAAATCTAATTTATCTAGTTCTACCCATGTCTCTTCAATTGAAAATATAAAATCTTGTTTTGATGTCAATACTCTTAAAGAAAAACTCAAGGTATATGAAAAAGTGCATCTTAAAGAACACAATGAAAAAGCACCTTTAGAAAAGTCATCTATTACAAATGATTGTGCTATGTGTAAAAGTTATAAAATTGAAATTAAAGAGATGGATGAAACATTTGATGAATTAAGAAATGACTATCATACTCACATTGATTCAATTGTCTCCACTCTTAAAAATAGCACAATAGCTTATAATAAAGCTCGACATAATCTTAAGATGAAAAATGAGGAATTAAAATAAAAAATCAACTTGCTTAGGAAAATTATGAATAATAATTCACAACACATAAATTCACAATGTCAAGGAATATGTAAAAGCAAGTTGAATATGAATATGAATATCTTAAATAAACCTAAAATGGGAGTAAGGAACACAAATCTTTTGTAAATCAAAATCCGAGTCACTATCTTTTACAAAATCCATTTTCTCCTAACATAAATTTAAACGTTAACAAATTTCCTATACGCAACACTTTTGAAAATCATTATGGAAATTTGAAATATAAGAATATGAAACCAAAGTATGAATGGAGACCAAAAATTTAAAGATGAAACATTAACTCCACTTGAAAGGGTTCATTAATACTCATCTCCCCAAAAATCATCTCGTTATATTTGGGTACCTAAAGGAACCGTTACATATGGTTCCCTTTGGATACCTAAATCACTTATTCATTAGGTATCATCATATGCATTAAGTTGAATCTTTGTAAAATGAAATAAAAAAATTTCTACTTCATGATATGCTTCAATGTCTTTTTTTTGTTTTCTTATTTTTTAAGCTATCATGTCATGGTCACCTTATATATTATTGGAAATATGATTTTATCACTTAAAAGCTTAATAAGTTTATCAAATTGATCAAAATTCAAAGTCATATTTTATTTTGGTGACCTATCTATCTTTCATAAATTCATTGCCTATAAATATCTTATATTATCCATATAAATGAAATTCTAAAAATGTTATGAGATATTTATCTAAGTAAATAAAATCATCAACTTCAATTTTTCTCTTTCGAAAAAATTGTGTCTAGTTTGGGTAGTAACCAATAACACCTAAAATCTTGAGAAAGGAAGGTTTGAGATGTCACCACATCACATCTCCTAGTACCGGTGCGAACCCTTCATAGGGTAGACCTCGGGAAGTCTAAGATCCACTCTAAATTGCTAAGTCCAACCAAAGTCTAGCAAAGATTAAATTAATTATAGACCCATGCGTACTCTTGCAATGACCAAAAAAGAAAACTATCATTATCTTGCACTTTCAAAAAAATAATATAGGCCTTTGGTAACTTTTTCTAAAAATAAAAAAATAAATAAAATATGCGAGATTTCGACCCAAACTTCAAACGATCAAAACTTTTGATTCGCTTGTCAGAATTTCACCCACAATAGGTTTTCGGAACGAGGTCGAGAAGCTCTATGCAATGGCAAAAGAGCTTTGCTCGTTTGAGTTCATTTATACCATCAAAATTTCCAAAATTCTACTCCATTTAGAAGTTACCTCAATTTTTTTCAGAACTTTTTGTGTCTACGAATTTTACGTCGCAGGCTCCTGTGTCCCCTTCCAACAAATTATTTGCTTGTAATATTTACATAACATTGAACCTTGTTATCATAACTTTTCATCTAGCATCATCACTTGCTATAAGTAGAAATCAATGACTATGCTAGTTATACCATGAGGTGTTATGTTAAAGAAAAATAGAACAATGAAATTTGAAAGTCAAGAAAATTATATATATGTCTTGGTGAATATTCATAAATTCAAAGAGAATTTACAAAAACTTTTCAAAATAACCAAAAATAGTTTCTCACTATATTCATTTTTCACCTCACATTCTTGCTCTAAAATATTTTGAAAAAGGATGAATATGAATTGTTTTTGCATAGTTCACCTACATCATTATGAATAATTAACTATGAGTACCAAAATTTCTATAAGATAAAATTAATGATCATGCAAAATCAAAAGATCTTTTAAATTCAAACATTAAATATAATTACAAAAGATCTTATTTCTTTCAACATATAGTTTGTGATCATGATTAGTATATGAATCTATTATGTTTTGCATATATCTCATTTATATGTAGACCATAGAATAAACTTGTATCCCTAAGGAAAAATCAATTAGAATCATCTCATTATCCTATGTCTAAAATTGAAATACTATTGTTGATTACATGCAACATTATATCAAACTCATCATTCTAGCATTATAAACTTATAAATGTTATCACCCATGCTAGTTATCTCTTATTGCCACAATGAATTAATTTTAAAAAGGGGTAGAAAAATTGAAAGATAAAATAACTATGTTTCCATAGGACAAAATGCTTAGGATGTCCATGATCATTCACCAAAATTATGTGTCTCACAATAGCGAGGGCGTAGGATTGTATGAATTAAATGACCTAACCTCTAAGTCATGTCTTGTCCTTAACCAGGGAGGGTTCTAGTTGTTTGAGCCTATGTTCTGCATCTCTTGGTTTGAGAATAACAAATACCGTGTTGTATTTGATCTTGTATTTTGTGTGTTTATTGTATGCAGGTTGTACAGGAACTATAGCTACATATTCCTATGAATAGTATACTGAATGGAGATGACTCTCTAGAAAGAGAGCTAACGCCCCGCGTTAGTTGTTAACGCCCCGCGTTAACTTCCATTGAGAAGGAATCTGTCGAGAAGAAATGCCGTCAAGAACGAATCCGTTGAGAAGCCAGAGACAACACCAGGGGGAGCTAGCCATTCGACGAAACTGCGTTCGACAAAAATGCTGTTTGACAAAATGAGAAGGCTGCTCGACGAATTAGAGTTTGACGAACTGAGCTAAAACTTGCATTCGACGAATTTGATGTAGTTCGACGAACTTTGAAGGAGAACGAAACTCAATGCCAGCGTTGACTCTTAACGCCCGCGTTGAATCCATAAACTGCCACAATCCTGGCGGTTGCGTGATTTTATCCACGAAAGTGCACGTTTGTTAATGCCGACGTTAACTCTTAACGCCACACGTTAGCTCCCGTGGCTATTTAAAAGTACAGCCCCTCTTATTCAATGTAAGATGATTCTAGAATTCTGATACTTTGGAGAGAGGTTCGTGTACAATAATTAAGAGATCTTCCTTGGGCTATCATGAAGATCTAAAGAGGATTTTGAAGGAGAAGGTCTACAATGCATATCCCATACGAAGGACGATCATTTCAAGAATGCCAACATCTACATCGCCTTCGTTCTCACCTTCAGAATTTCTTGGGGAGTTTTTCTTTACTAATCTTATAATCTTTTATTTTATTCTCTTTGTAATTTGTGTGGAGAAATCGTTCAGGGAGAACGTCAGATTCTGGGAAGGATTCTGTGGGTAAATTCTCCTTGTGTTGGCGACTAGGTCCTTGCGCAGCTTAGGGGGTAATTCACCACGTGAGTTGGCGACTAGGTCTAGGAGATTAGATCTAGGGGGTGCTCGAGGCCATATCCGGGGAAGGATTGGCTAGACCGGCTTGAGGCCATATCCGGGGAAGGATAGGGTAAAGCCAACCGGTTTGTGGGGATACAAGTCGGTATAGAAAAGGAAAAATTGTTTTACTTTGTACGCCTCCGATTTCTAGTGATATTGAAATTAATCATTTATGTATTCAATTTATTATGAAATAAAATCATGTCTTTTAATGTTCTATTCAATTGATTTTATTTACTCTTCAAGAATGTTTTAATTTATATTTTTATCAAAGTATTATAATTAACATTTGTGTAATTATCTTTGAAATACAATAATTCTTTTTATAATCTCTGATTTTCTAGAATTGAATTTCATTAATGTTTTCATTAGTAAAATCTCATTGACATAATTCTGAGCAGATTAATTTTATGAAGAGATAATGCCCAGTGTTAACACCTAACGCCAGGCGTTAGCAACAGTAAGGAAAAAGTTCTGTTTCCCTTATCTGAGATATTAAAATATATTTTTCGATAAAATATTCTGAAACTTCAGTCCCAAACTCTGATAAATTTAATTAAGATCTAAATTCTATAAAACCCTTATTCACCTCCCCTCTAAGGGCACCGTAATATCCAACACGTGGTATCAGAGGGTAGGTTATTCTAATTCGGCATCACAATCGGGAATAATGGCGCTTCATGATCTCACATCTTCTAGAGGGAATAATTTTTATGAAAATGAAAAATCATTATGTACACCATTATTTATGGGTGAAAATTATAATGGGTGGAAAACTCTTATGGAAAAATTTCTTAAAACTTTGGATATTGAAGTTTGGAATATTATAATTAAAATGCCCCCAAATATTTTAAATAAAAATGAAATGTTTTTAAATGCCAAACAATGAATAGTCTATATTGTGCATTAGATCAAAATATTTTTAAACTTATTTATACACTTCCTAATGCTTATGAAGTTTGGAAATTTCTTGAGAATTCTTATAGTCTTCCTTTCATAGATAATGATTATGAGCAATTTCTTATGGATCCAAGATGAAAGTAAGTTTTAGTTCTTAAATTAAAAACTCTTTTTAAGTTTATTTCAAAATACTGATATATATAACTATGTGTAAAAAGAGAGATTTATAAGAAACTGAATAATGAAAACAAATCACAACACAAGCACAAAAAATAGATAAGCATCACAGATGACACAAAGAGCTATAGTAGTTCCACAATAAACTTGGGCACATCTACTCTTCTACCACACTAGTAAGAATCCACTACAGGTTGTTGATCAGGTGCCCTGCCACCAAGGGGTTCTTGATCAGGTGTCCACACACCAAGGGAGCTTTTGATCAGGTGTTCTAACCCAACTACAGGTTTTTGATAAGGTGCCCTGCCACCAATGGCTGTAACTTTTGAAGGGAGTTATAACCCTTTATACAGGTAAAAGGAAAATAGAAAATATAATGTTCTTCTCTTTGCTGAGAAGACTCTTGATGATCCTGATGGGTTGTTGAGATTGGATCTTTGAAGATGATGCTGAAGACCTCCCCCTGTCTGATTGAATTGATGATAGTTTGTGGATGCTTCTTCTCTTGATTGTGATAACTCCTTTTCTTCTTCTACAGTTAAGATCCTGAGCAAATGATATTGTTTGGTGTCTCAGGATGAAGATGTTCTGCAAAGAGGAGTTAGCAAAAAGAAGATAAATAATATAGTATATGTGCTGCTTCTTTTTGCTTCAGTATATTTCCATTTTCTCTTTTCTTTGTTCTGCCCTCTTCCTTCTCTGATCTTCTCTCTGACTATATAATCTGGAGAGCTTTCGGCTGATTTGAATTCTTGCCGAAAAGAGAGGAAAGATATAATGTATCTTTAATTTCCTAGATTCCTCGAGAACATAAATTACCGTATTTGTCTTCTGCAACGACTATAACATTTAATGCTTACAACGACTGTAATGTTAAGGCAGTAATATATAGCAATATATAAATAGAAATGATAAAATATTGCTTTAATCAGATATAATAATATTAGTCGAACTGAGAATATCTAAATAATAAAGTTGGTAGAAATTCATCGAGCTCAGCTTCAAGTTTGTTGATCTGAACATTTGATTCATCGTTCTGAGCTTCTGCTGAATATTCGTCGAACGTAGACTTGAGATCGTCGAACACATCTTTTCATCGACCGCTGTGATAGCTTGATTTCGTCGACCACTGAGACGGGATCGTCGACCGCTGAGACGAGATTGTCGACCGCTGAGATGGTATCGTCGACCGCTGAGATAGCTGGATTTTGTCGACCGCTGAGATAACTGTTCTTCGTCGAGCGCAGAATGAATAATTTCGTCGACAGCAGAGCGTCGTTCGTCGAACGTAGACAGCCGTTCATCGAACGCAAAGAACATATATAATTTTTATCTCTCTTATTTTCTTAGTCTTTTAATTATATATATTTTCAGCCTTCTATCTTAATGGGATTTGATCTAAGTTATAAGATGTGTTATGATAGAAACTTAGATATTAAAGATGGATCCTAACTCAAATCAAAACTAAGGTTCCAATAATCACCCCCTATTTGAGTTGGGATCCTAATCCAAATTAAGTCTAGGTTCTAACAAACACCCCCTATTTGGTTTAGGATACCTAAGCATAAAAAGTCTTGAATAACTTAAGGCTTAAGGGTTAGAGATTATTTCTGAGAAAAAATAAAGTTTGTTTAGAAATAGAAGAATTTATTTGTTCTTTTTTAAAACATTTAATCCTAAATTATATTGTTTTCTTCTTAAATTCTAAGTTTCTTCTTTTAAAACCAAGCAATTTCTGATTTCCTAGATTTTGATTTAAATAGGATTTTAATGATATGAATTGCTAGTTGTTAATGGATTCTAAGGAATTTTAAAATCAGAAAAACATTGCCTGATACCTTTCTTCTATAGAATCCCCTTAATCAGAAGAGACTTACACTCAGTGCTCTGATCATTTCTGATCTATGCAATCTGAGTAGAATGCTCAACATGATTTTGGAGAAAATCTGTAAGAATGTGAAGTTATCTGACTTTGTTTCTAAGATAGAAAAATTTAAATGAATCTTTTATTTTCTGTTTAATTTTAAAGGTTTAGATTAAAAAAATGCCTTATAATTAGATATATTGGCCTTTTTATCTCATTAAAATATAAATTTAAAAAATTATTTTGATTTTGCTGAACATAAGATGTTACTTTTTCTTTAGCCTTAATTGACTTATTATTCAAAGAAATAATTTGTTCTTTTGATTCAAATTTTCTTTAAGTTTAATTATTTTCAGGAATTAAAATATTTATTTCTAACTCTTTTCTGATTTCATTTTCAGATTTTATTAAATCTGTATATGTTAATTTAAAATCTGATTTGATTTGTTCTGAAGTAAAATTAAGAGTTGAAGTTACCTCAGTTACCTCATCTGATTCAGATTCAGATTCTGCATCTGAGTAGTTGTTTGAGCCATATATGGCCAACATGCAAAATCTTCTGGCCTTTTGTTCTTCTTCTTCTTCTTCACATGGAGTAGATAATGGTTCTGCATCATAGATACAGTTAGTGGCGGAAGTGGAAGAAGATTCATTTACCATCCTTGAGAGGGAGTTCCAGATGCCCCTTGCTGAATTGCAATCAGCCACTCTTTGAAGAATGTCTTTTGACATTGATTGAGACAATATGTCCATGGCCTTTGCATCAGCACTTATCAACTTCTCTTGATCATCTGCTGAAGAAGTTGAAGATGGAGGTCCTGTCAAAATGGAATTGTAAATATCTTCATCTATGACATTCATATATAATTTAATTCTAACTTGCCATAAAGAAAATCTATCCAAGTTATAGATTGGTGGATTTGAAAATTCTACTTGTGCCATTAGATTTTAGAAAAACCTTTAAAAAAAATTTAAGAACTAAGTGATCTTTATGATTCAGGTGTTAGCCTGTATAAATAATCAAACTGCTTTGATACCAATTGAAAGTGAGTTTTAGTTCTTAAACTAAAAACTCTTTTAAATTTTATTTCAAAATACTGATATATATAACTATGTGTAAAAAGAGTGATTTATAAGAAACTGAATAATGAAAACAAATCACAGCACAAGCACAGAAAATAGATAAGCATCACAGATGACACAAAGAACTATAGTAGTTCCCTAATAAACTTGAGTACATCTACTCTTCTACCACACTGGTAGGAATCCACTACAGGTTGTTGATCAGGTGCCCTGCCACTAAGGGGTTTTTGATCAGGTGTCCACACACCAAGGGAGCTTTTGATCAGGTGCTCTAACCCAACTACAAGTTTTTGATAAGGTGCCCTGCCACCAATGGCTGTGACTTTTGAAGAGAGTTATAACCCTTTATACAGGTAAAAGGAAAATAAAAAATATAATGTTCTTCTCTTTACTGAGAAGACTCTTGATGATCCTGATGGGTTGTTGAGATTGGATCTTTGAAGATGATGCTGAATACCTCCCCCTATCTGATTGAATTGATGACAGTTTGTGGAGGCTTCTTCTCTTGATTGTGATAACTCCTTTTCTTCTTCTACAGTTAAGATCCTGAACAAATGATATTGTTTGGTGTCTCAGGATGAAGATGATCTACAAAGAGGAGTTAGCAAAAAGAAGATAAATAATATAGTATATGTGCTGCTTCTTTTTGCCTCAGTATATTTCCTTTTTCTCTTTTCCTTGTTCAGCCCACTTCCTTCTCTGATCTTCTCTCTGACTAAATAATCTGGAGAGCTTTCGGCTGATTTGAATTCTTGCCGACAAGAGAGGAAAGAGATAATGTCTCTTTAATTTCCTAGATTCCTTGAGAAAATAAATTGTCGTCTTTGTCTTCTACAATGGCTATAACATTTAATGCTTGCAACGGCTGTAATGTTAAGGTAGTAATATATAACAATATATAAATAGAAATGATAAAATATTGCTTTAATCAGATATAATAATATTTGTCGAACTGAGAATATCTAAATAATAAAGCTGGTAGAAATTCGTGGAGCTCAGCTTCAAGTTTGTCGATCTGAACATTTGATTCGTCGTTCTGAGCTTCTGCTGAATATTCGTCGAACGCAGACTTGAGATCGTCGAACGCAGCTTTTCGTTGACCGCTGTGATAGCTTGATTTCATCGACCACTGAGATGGGATCGTCGAATGCTGAGATAACTGGATTTCTTCGACCGCTGAGATAGATGTTCTTCGTCGAGGGCAGAATGAATAATTTCGTCGACCGCAGAGCGCCGTTCGTCGATCGCAGATAGCCGTTCATCGAACGCAGAGAACATATATAATTTTTATCTCTCTTATTTTCCCAGCCTATTAATTATATATATTTTCAGCCTTCTATCTTAATGGGATTTGTTCTAAGTTATAAGATGTGTTATGATAGAAACTTAGACATTAAAGATTGATCCTAACTCAAATCAAAACTAAGGTTCCAACACAAGAGAAGAAAACAACGTCACAATATTGGACTCAATTGATGGCAACACATCAAGCAAAAGAGAAGATGGAAATTCGACTATGGAAGTGGAATGTGAAGAAGATGTCAAAGGAACCCTTGGTTCAAATTTTGCCTCATCCCATAGCAATGTAAGAAATTCTAAGTTCTCTTTATTTGTAAGAAATTCTATTTCTACACTACATATGCTTAATATTTCTAAACACAGAATTAAAATTTTGAAAAATGCTAATTTCAAACTACCTTTAGAAAATAAAACTTTAAAAGCAAATGCTAAAGTAGAATCAAGTATTGATGTGTTAAAATCTTGTTCATGCTCTTTAATTGAAAATGCTAAACCCTGTTTTGATTATAATTCTTTTAAAGAAGAACTCAAGGTTTTAAAAATGGGTCTTTTAAATTCAAATGAGCATAATGAAAAATTGATGAAAGAAAATGATAATTTAAAGGATAAACTAGAATCATTAAAAATGTTTATTCAAAATTTTTCATATAATAAAACATCTTTTATTTCTAGTTTATCAAATTATCAAAAGTCTAAAATCTTAACTTCGTATTATAAGTGTATGTCTATAAGAAAGAGTGGAAATGAAAATCATCAAAATAAGAACCAATCATTTAAAACATATTGTAACCCACTATTTCAACATTCAATTCTTAAGAAAGACCATCACTCTTATAAACTCTCAGAGAATCAATATAATAAAATTCATTATGATTATCAACATCAATGTATTTTGAAAAATAATTTGAATAAACATAAATCCCAAATGAATTATTTTTCAAACAACTATCATTCCAAAATGATGTCAAATAATCATAATATGAATTTAAAAGATAAACAACCAAAGTAAAAATGGAGGACCAAAATTAACTCCACTTATAAAGGCCCATTCATCACTATCTCTCCAAAAGCCAACACGATGTATTTGGGTACCCAAAGGAACCATCACACATGGTCCCCTTTGGATACCTACACCTCTCATTCACTAGGAATCATTGTATTGCATGAAGTAGAAATAAATTAAAAATGAAATATCATTACTCTACTTCATGATATGCTTAATTGCTTTTTCTTTTGTTTATTTTTTTTTTATTTTTGAGCCAACTTGTTTATGATCACTTTATGTATCATGAGATATGACTTTTATTTTAAGCCTAATGTTTAACAAATCAAATTGAATTAAATTGAACATAAAGTCATATTTTTTTAAGTGATCTATCTATTTTTTTTCATGTTTTATCCTTTTTAAATCCATTGCCTATAAATGTCTTATATTATCATTATAAATTGAATGCTAAATTTGCTAAATGATATTATCAAGAATAATGAAATTACTTTCAAAATTGGATTTAAATGGACTTTTAAGGGTCTTAGGCTAAAATATTAAATGCATAACTTATTGCATATTTGTCTATTTTTCGTTGCTGCATATAATAGCCCCTATTGAAAATCATAATCGAGAAAAATCGGAATCAAATAATTTAAAAAAAATGTATTTTAAAATCAAATATTGTAACTCTGTTGCTAACGCCAAGCGTTATCACTAACGCTGGCGGTAGCATATTTTCCTAAAAAATTTGATTTCTCTAATTATTATTTTTCTGAAAAATTATTTTACTATCATTATTTTCAAATACCTTGTATTTGTTTTTGTCTAATGTCTACAAATTAAAATCAAAAGGAAAATTAACAAAAATGATAAATATGATTTCACAATCACCACCATGATCTATTAATATCCTATGCTAAAGTTCACTATAATCATATATCATAATTCATGATCTATCAAGACCTATCTTAAATCAACTATTTCTATCAAACTTAGGAATTATGAAATATATGATGGTTATTGGTATTATAGTTTCATATCTAATTTTGTGTGTGTGATGTGCATCTCTATTGTTTGCTTGTATCTCATTATCTTTAGACCTATGAATTAACTTGATATCAACAAGATGAAATCAAATAGAATTGTCACTTCTTTCTAGGTCTATGAAAATTCAACACTCTATGTTTGAATACATGCAACTCAATTTTATATTTGTCCATCTTTACTTAGCTTTGCACCATGTTGTCCTAACTCATCACACTAGCATTATCAAGTACCATAGATAGAAATCAATGTTCATGCTAGTTATATCTTGCAATGCTAAAGTAAATTATATTACTAAAACATGAAAATTATAATTTCCTTTGTAGTTATTTGCATGAATAAAATTTATTCTAAATGGATTTAAAATCAATAATCATCGATATAATAGTAAATCCAAAACTAATCATGCAATTATACCATAGTTAATATATTGAAGGCATACACGCTTAGTATATCTATAATCATTAACCCATGACTTGTCTCTCACAATAGCGAGGGCATAAGATTGTGTGCATTAGAGACCTAACCTCTAAGTCATGTCTTGTCCTTAACCGGGGAGGGTTCTAGTAGGGCCTTGCGAGGCACCGGTGGGAAAGAGTGCTAGGTTGAGCGTCGTCTTTTGTATGCATATAGGATTAACACCCTAACCTACGACATGTGTGCAGCTCCTCATGCCCATTTGTCACTTAGTACGAGGCTAGAGTGTAGTCATGTAGTTAAGGTATCTTGATCTTAGATATACTTATATTATATTCATTGCATGAACATTATCTCACTCTTTATACATAAATCATGTATATTTGTTTTTGTTCTAACATTGCATCTTGTGTTTGCATATTTTATTATTTTGAGCTTTAATGATTTTACAAAACACAAGTATTTGAAAAATCACCAAAAACATGCTAAAAGAGCATTCAAATCTAATCAATATACTCTGAAATTTCAACTGAAGGAAGGCCTCTTTATAATACAAATGAATTTTGAAAAACATTTTTCAAAAAAATCAAGAAATGTAGTTCTGTTTTGGCGTTAAGAAGTTAACGCCTGGCGTTAGCTCCTTTGCTCCAAAAATTTTTTGTTGTTGTTTTGAGTAATTTCTGGTATTATTTTAATGTTTTGTGTGTGTTTTATTTCTCTGTTTGTAAAAAGTTTTTTATCTTTTTATTTCCTTTAAAACAAAATTTTATTTCTTTTCAAAAAAAATATCGGTATTTTCTCATGCATTATTTTGGGTCTATTTCTCTGGAATAGAATATCATTTACTGACTGAGCTAAAAATACTTCTATGTTTTCCAGAGAATATATATAAAAAAATACAAAATTACAAAACAATTTCAAAGAACAAAAATAGGTTTTTCTCTTTATGTGTGTTTATTGTTTTGTGCATATATAAAAAAATTAAAAATTTATAAAAACTGATTGTTATTCATTGCCATTGTCAAAAATGATTAATTATATCAATTAAGGATTAAATATAATGTTTAATTTAACTTTCAAGTTCCTTAAAAAAACATTATTTTGTATTTGTCATGCCTTGAAAATTATCTTGTTTTGTGCAATGAAATTGATTGTAGATAAACATGTGTAGAAATGATTAGCATGCCTCTAAGTATGAGTAATGTATTATGTTTGATAATGATTCATTCACTCACTCACTTATTTTTGATAACTTACATGTGTTTACAATCTTATACTTGCATGATTGTGTAGTGTAATAACATAAATAATTAAAATGCATAAATAGATTACCTACACAACATTGAATTGGTTATTACAATTCTTTGTCTTTCATGCACTTATTCTTTAGAGAAATGTGGTTTAAAATGCTATGTTTGCAAAACAAGTGAATTCGGAGTCCTTAATCACTAAACTAAAAGACAAATAATAAATGACAAGGAAAACTCCACCAAGCACTACTCACCCTCCTGATAAGTCTTAATGAGCATTGTGAGGTTGAGCACCCTCGGCTAAAGAATTGTAAAGTGTCTTGTAGCAAACAATTTATACACCACTTCTCTTAGTACACCGGATCATAAAAAATTGAAAATAAAGCTAAAAAGTATAAAAGTGATCCCCCAAGCACTACTTTGCACCCTGATAAGTCTTAATAATCATTGTGTGTGCAGAGCACCTTGGTAGTTGTACTCTTTATTCATGTGCATTGAAATATTGTGGAAGTAATATTATATGTGTATTTTAACATTGTATTATTTCATTATATATGTCATATGTCTTTGATTGATTCACTTGTATACTTTATCAAAACACTATTTTGTACACATCATTATCTTTCATAAAACTTCTACTCATGAGAATTGGATCCTGATGCTCATCTATACTATTCTCTATAAACTTAAGTAATTGCACTAGATAGCAAAGCATGATCGCTACAATGTTTATGTTTACTTGAAATGCAAATTTTATTACATTGTAGTTTTTATATTTTTTCTTGATATTATGAAATCATGCTTGCAATTTTATATTAATGGAATAACATCTCTTGAATATATAAATCAAACATCAACATTTCAAATTTAAAACTCATTATCCTTTATATGATTTTATCTTCTAAAATGATGTTTATGTTTAAGAGTGCTTATTATATTCTTCTGCTAAGTTTACCACTTATGCTCATTCATGTCTATTATTTTTAACACCGTGGTTTTCTTTTCAACAAGTTGTATCTTAAAATAGAATGCTTACTTTATCATGTCAGTTATGTTGCTTACTACTATATGTTACATTATGCTTATATTTTTCTCAACAAGTAGTATTTAACAAGCTTTTGATTGCATCCTATTTTTCTTCTCGACATAGAACATATTACTCATTATTACATACTCACTCCTAAACCCTCTTTTGATACTACCAAAAGGGGAGATTAAATTGCATAATTCTAATATTTCGGGGGAGTGCATTATAATAATATTAAACTCAACAAAAGGGGTATCTTTGTTGGGGGAGTATTCATATAGGAGGTGCATACACTATCATATGCTAAATCATGACAATCCTTCAATAAGTGGTTCCTAATCAATCTTAATAGATATACACTCATTCCTACCCACTTTTGTTAATAACAAAGGGGGAGAAGAAATTGAGAAATCTAGTAAAATAGATATTTAGGGGGAGTAAATTATAAGAGAACACTTATGTAGGGGGAGGACTTCATATCGAAAGAGTATGCATTATCGCTATCAAATCTATCACGACTCTTAACCTGTTATTCATGCATATCTTATCACCGCACTTATCTATAAACACAAATGGTCTTAATCTCACTAATTTCTCATACAAGTATTTGTAATTATCAAAAGGGGGAGATTGTTGGAGCCTATGTTCCGCATATATTGGTTTGAGAATAACAAATATCGTGTTGTATTTGATCTTGTATTTTGTGTGTTTATAGTATGCTGGTTGTACAGGAACTATAGCTACACATCCCTAAGTGTAGTATACTGAATGGAGATGACTCTCTGGAAAGAGAGCTAATGCCCCGAGCTAGTTGTTAACACCCCGCGTTAACATTCGTTGAGAAGGAATCCATCGAGAAGAAATGCCGTCAAGAATGAATCTGTTAAGAAGCCAAAGACAACGCCAGGCATTAGGTCTTAACGCTGGGCGCTAGCCGTTCAACGAAACTGTGTACAACGAAAACGCCATTCGACAAAATGAGAAGGCCGCTCGACGAATTAGAGTTCGACGAACTGAGCTAAAACTTGCGTTCGACGAATTTGATGCAGATCGACGAACTTTGAAGGAGAACAAAACTCAACGCCAGCGTTGGCTCTTAACGCCCGCATTGAATCCACAAAGTGCCACGATCTTGACGGTTGCGTGATTTCAACCACGACAGTGCACGTTCGCTAACGCCGGCGTTAACTCTTAACGCCACGTGTTAGCTCCCATGGCTATTTAAAAGTACAGCCCCTCTCTGATGCTGGCTTGGGCTCTCCCAACCGTCGTGTCGGATCCGCACCCGTTGACCACTCAACGTCTTAACTATAACGCAGCATAAGGACTAAACGCAACACACGTTACGAGTTTTCTTATTAATTTTATGCCAATGAACGGTAGCCACTCCGCATCGAGACCGAACCGCCGGTGATAAACCGGGATCCGTCAAGCTAAAAGGACGAATGTTCGCGTCCGATCGAGCTATGTGTTGTACCAAAAGAGTCTACCAAAAATATCGATTGGAAAATGGTAGAACTCTCCCAACAAAAAGTCGAGGTTCGCCAAGCCTCTTCGAAGAGAAAAAAAGCAACGATGAAACACGTAAAATCTTAAGAAGATAACCGTGATAAAATTTCAAAAGCTTCGAAGACCACGCCACGAGTTTTGCTAGAAGAAATTAACAAGAAAACATAGATCTCTCACAAGTAGAAATTTCGTTACCCCGCTTGAGATGGGATTATCCTCAAGCATGCACTAGCCCGGCTCGTTCTTCACGGCTCCACCGGAATGCACGTCGGATGGAGAGAAACCTCGATCGCCTTCTTCACGTCACGTCAGGGCAAGAGTGGCCGACCAAATAGAGGGGTGGTGGACGACCCAAAATGGGGAGGTGGCCGTCCGGTAGGGTGCTGGTCAGGCCGGCGTTGAGTGAGGGTGGCCGGCTGTGTTGAAACGGAGAGGAGGTCGGATAGGGAGCTGCTCGGGATGTCGCTTAGAGATGGTGGTCGGCGGTGTTGCTCCCAGAAAATCGAGAGAGAGGGAGCAGGAGGGGGCTCGGGAGAGGGAGGTGTTCGGCCGTCCTTTTGCGAAAATGAGAGAGATGGAGGTGGAGAGGGTTCGGAAGTGGGAGGCTTCTCCTCCAGGCCGACGGGAGAAGGGAGATCGGGAGAGGGATCGGGATCGGGAGAGGAAGTGGCGGCTAAGAGGAGAGGAGGGGGCTGGCCGAATGCTTAGAGAGTTAGGGTTCAGTTTTTTTTATCTCATCAAAATTTTGATTATCCTTCATACAATCATGCCTATTTATAGGCTTACATACCCAAAATTTGGCTATATGAAGCCCAAATGAAAAATTAATACAAAACACATATAAATTGTTTTTTTTAGCATAAAACATAAAATTGGAAACTAGTTAATTAATAAATATAATATGATAATTATATTTATCAATTAAATATTATTGCGCCGTGGACGGAAGTTGTAGTGGCGTTGGCGCTCATCATGACGAAAGTCCTTGGTCGGGGTGGCGTCGTCATCCATAAGCGTGGCGTCACCATTGTCTTCGTGTTGTGGGCCATCATCCATAAGCGTGGCGGCACCAAGGTCTTCAAGTTGCGGGCCGTCGATGCCATCAATCCTCCCCCGCTCGTAATTACTCATCACCGATGAGTTGTAGTGTCGGAGAAGATCATCATCCAAAAGAGTCATTTCTGAATCAAGTAGCCAAGAATCATCAGAGGCTGGGCGATCACGCCAACGGACCAAGTAGCGGCAATGGTCACCTTCAGGAGAGGAAAGCACTTCATCCTTGATAATCCTATCTGGCACATAAGTGGTTCGGGGAAAACTCGGAAAAGCATTAGATAAAGAAGGAAATAAAGGTTCATCAATAACATTCAACGCACCTCCAGTGGGAACCGATGAAGAGAGCGATCCGGGCACAAACTCACCCCCCAACCCATTAGAAGTTATAGTGGAAACAAACGGAGAAGCAGTTAATTCAAGTGGCGGGGAACTATATGGCGTTAAATCCGAAACGTTGAAAACAGGGGAAATTCCCCAATCAACGGGTAACTCCAAAAGATATGCGTTGTTTCCTAGTTGCTTTAAAATTCGAAAGGGGCCCGCTCGCCTATTGGCCAACTTTTTTATGGTGCCCGAGGGCAACCGTTCAGGGATGAGTCGTACCATGACCAAATCACCAACCTTCAAGGTAGAAGCTCTCTTATGTTTGTTAGCATGAAATTGATACGATGAGTATTGTGTGGCTAACGCGTCCTGAATGTGCTTATGTAAGTTATGAAAGTGAGAGGCAAAATATTGTGCAAACTGGCTTGACTAATAAGATGGAGGTAACGGAATCAAGTCAAGTGGCACCGGTGCCTTATATCCGTGCACAATTTCATTTGGTGATAACCCAGTGGACCTATTTTTAGAATTGTTATACGCTAACTGAGCGTGGGGAAGGATGAGATCCCAAGTACCTTTTTGATCTCCTACGAGACACCGGAGCAAACTACCTAGACTACGATTGACCACCTCAGTTTGGCCATCCGTCTGGGGATGGTAGGCCGAAGAAAACATAAGCGTGGTGCCCATGAGTTTCCATAATGTCTTCCAAAAATAGCTTGTAAACTTGACATCCCTATCAGTCACGATGGTTTTAGGAATACCCCGATGCCCAACGACCTCTTTAAAATATAATTTTGCGACATGTGATGCATCATTAGTTTTACTACACGCAATGAAGTAAGCCATTTTTGAAAACCGGTCTACTACCACGAGGATGGAATCATGTCGTCTAAAAGTGATGGGAAGGCCCAACACAAAATCCATACTAACGTCCTCCCATGGTATGGACGGAATCGGAAGTGGGGTATAAAGTCCGGCGTTGGTCTTGTTACCCTTACCTAGTTGGCAAACACGACAACTTCCAACAATCTTGTGTACGCTGGACTTTAAACTGGGCCAATAAAATTTATCCTCCACTAACGAGATAGTCTTGTCACGCCCAAAGTGACCACCTAATCCGCCGCCATGCGATTCCCAAATGATAAAGTGTCGGAGGGACGAACGGGGAATGCAAAGCTTGGCATGCTTAAATAAATAACCGTCACATATATAGTAAGCGGAAATGGTAGTGGGTGCCTCGTCCTGAGCGGATAAATAAATGTCTTTAAAGTCCGGGCAATTCACATATTCGTCCTTAATGCGTTCAAATCCAACGACCTTCACCTCCATCGTGGATAATAGTAATGACACGCGACTAAGGGCGTCCGCTACTCGATTTTGACTTCCCTTAAGATGTTTAATAATAAATGTGTACTCCTGAAGATAGGAGACCCATATAGCATGTCGAGTGCTGATTTTGCTCTGTGAGTTTACAAATTTTAGCGCCTCATGATCGGACAAAATCACAAATTCTTTTGATATAAGATAGTGTCGTCAATGTTGGAGACAACGTATTACGGCATAGAACTCACGATCATAATTAGAATAATTTAATTTAGGGCCCGCAAGCTTCTCGCTAAAATATCCTATTGGGTGTCCCTCCTGACTTAACACTCCTCCAATTCCAACCCCAGATGCGTCACATGTTAGTTCAAACACCTTACTAAAATCCGGCAACCTAAGTAGTGGGGCTTCAGACATTCGTTCCTTAATCGTTTGGAAAGCATGAGTGTCCGCTTTGGTCCACACAAATTCGCCCTTTTTCAAACATTCAGTGATTGGAGACATGATACTACTAAAATTTCGAATGAATCGTCGATAGAATGTGGCCAATCCATGAAAACTTCTAACATCCCGGATATTTTGTGGTTCCGGCCACTCTCTAATAACGTGAACCTTTTTAGGATCAACATGGATACCTTCGGAACTCACTATGTATCCCAAAAACTCTACGGAAGTCACTCCAAAAGCGCACTTTTTAAGATTAATAAATAATTTTTCTTTGCGCAGCGTGGCAAGAATTGTCCTTAAATGTGATTCATGATCCTTCATCGTGAAGCTAAACACCAATATGTCATCGAAGTACACCACGACAAATACTCCCAAGTAGGGTCTAAATACGTGGGTCATCAACCGCGAGAATGTACTTGGTCCGTGATAAGTAGTATTTTTATAACTTTTTAATAGAAAATTTTGTAAATATTTAATATGAATTTTTCTTTTTATGTCAATTTTAGGTTATAAGTAGTTCTTTTTGTAATTTTGATTCTAACTTAGCTTAATTTCAATATTTGCAGAATTTTGGGACAAATCGGGAAAATAGCATGTCACGCCCTCGGTCACGCCCGTGACCAAGGGCGTGTAACCTGAAGATCAGTCCAGAATCGATGCCACGCTGTTTGAACCAGTCCACACCAAGTCACGCCCTAGGTCACGCACGTGACCCAAAGTCACGCCCGTGACCGCGGGCGTGTAATTTTAGAATCTTCCACGTAGAGCCGCCGTCGAGACGTGGAGCTGCAGTCGAGAAGTCAACTTGAGTCACGCCCGTGACCCACATGTCACGGCCGTGACTTGCCCGCGTGATCTCTGCTTCGCCGCCGCGCCAAATTCCAGCTTACGCCGCATTTAATGCAGCCGTCCAAAGTCACGGCCATGACCCGACATGTCACGCCCGTGACATGTCACTTTTCACCGCGCCGTCCAGAAAGCCCACGCCGCTGTCGGATCCGATGTGAATAGTGCAGTCACGCCCTTGGTCACGCCCGTGACCGAGGGCATGTAATCTGAAATTTTTTCCTATAAATTCAGAGGTTCTCCTTGAGTCCAGGGTGGAGAATTTTGGAGTGGGGGAGGTGCTGCTGGAGCCAATCCTGAGTATTTTTCACTTTCATGTTCATGCTCATGTGTCTTACTTTCATGCTCTCTTTCTTTTCTCATGCAATGTACTAGCTTTCTTTCAATGCAATAGTTTAGTTTATGCTTGTAACTTTGTTTTTCCTAGCTTGCAATCTCTTCTCTTAAGACTTGTAATAGTTTTCATTTAAATAAAAATTAGTTTGTTCTCTTGATTTTGTCTCCTCCGTACTTAGTTAAATTTTCTTATTATGCATTTTTATTGTTCTTTCTCTTCCCCCTCCACCATGATTAACTAATCCTCATTAGTACTCGATCAAAATGATCCGAGGATGAGTTAGACAAGTTATGATTTTCTAAAGTTTTCTTTTTCGGTTTTTATAAACACTTGAATTACCCTTGATTTATAATTAGTGAGGCCATATTTTCGATATATGGTTTTCGCTTATGTTTTCATACTTAGTTAGCCGAGAGGCTCAAAGTATGTGTAACACCCTGCCAGTACGAAAAGTATAACAGCAGGTCCGGCCGGGACCCCACGCCATACAAACCACACTAGCTAGGAGTTAAAAGGTGATAACCAGAAAAGTAATAACAAAATGAGAGTACAAAAACGTAAGCGGAAGCATTAATTAAACCATTCAAATAGACATGTCCACTATCATAGGAATGAGTCCAGAAGTAAGAGTTATGGCCTTAGGGTCTTACATCAAATCAATGTACAAAACTCCAAAAAAGCATACATCGGCACGCAGGCCGACAATACATGAGAAAACAGGAAAAAGGCTGGCCTTCAAGGGCCAACTCAGCAAGAGGACTAACGCCCGCTATTTCCCGCTAGGCTCACCTGCACCTGCATAAGAACATTCCACCAAGCGGTGGCAAACAGAGTAACGGTCAGCGCAGCTAACCAAATTATAACGACCCCACCCCTTTCCCGGGGTGGCGGAGCTTCTACCCTGCAAGCAAGCTACACTAGCAAGTGCTAATATAAAGAAGGTGCAACTACACAAGGTGAGGTTTCAAGCACAATAAATCTTCTAGGTTGAGCATCAAAAGAAGGGAACCTAGGTATGCACATGATGTTGGTTGGGTTCACCCGAAGGTTCCCCACAACCACCTAAGCAATCGCATGAGGCTAAACACAATATCAAATTCACAACACTCCACCCTAAGGGTCACAACCTTAGGTGGGAAACAAGAGCTTTTGGTCGGTCTAGGTATGACACCTTCCACGACCTCTCCCATGATCACACGGCTTTCATGAGGAAGGGACCTCTCGCCGATCTGCATGGAAACGGGTTCGGTTTAGCTTTGCCCGTGCTCTAATCGTCGCGATCTATCGCACGACGCGGGTACGGCTTCACCTCGGCCCGTAAGGGTTTAACACTTTCAAGTGCTACACTAATTATACGCTACGCACCTAACCCCTTTACAAGGATCTAGGCTTCACGAATTCTCAACAAGGGAGGTACATACGCTCCGCATCAATATCGTGGTGAAGGTTTGCCTTCATCCAAAACTCAAAGCATGGGGCTTTCGTAGGGATCTTCACAAGACGCCTACACTTAACTCCCGCAATACTATAGGTGAGTTCACGGAGTCATTCTCCGGCACGCATTCTAGGCCTAACCTAAATGCAACGTCGCAAATCAAGCATCGCCGACTCGGGCTCACGGCCACGAATAGGCTTCACACAAAATGCCTAAATCCGCACGACTACCGGATTTTCTACATGCAATATGCCGGGGACGGACACAATCTACCCGGAGTCCCGAAGGACTTGAGGAAATCCTACACTTCACCCATTTGGTGAAAGAGATGCCTCATGCAAGCAAAGAAAGAGGAATGAATGGACAAATACAAGTCCAAAGTTCAGGAGGAAGAATCGTTACCCTAGACGTGTTCTTCTTCGCCATGGATCCGGGATTCTACGCGGAGGGAAAGAACCGCACCGGGCTGCACTCTCCGGATCTGGAAACGGCTCGCGAAACGGAGCTCCGGAGCTCCGTCAATGGCGAAATCTCCTCTTCTTCTTCCTTGCCCCCTTCTTCTTCCTCTAGCCTAGGAGAGAGAAACACTATGAAATAATGAGGGTTTAATCCCTCTCCAAAGCCCTAAGACCCCCCAGCAATAAATCCCAGCCGTTGGATCGAATTCCAAGAAATTTGATCGGTCGGATCCTCTTCTCCGCTCAAAATCGCGGAACAGAATAAACAGGGCGCACGATCACAGGCGCACGGTCAGTGGTCGTGCGCGACGAGGGCAATGGTCGTGCGCACTATCCGGGACAGAACTCTGAATTCTTGCGAATAAGCGCACGATCGCTGGCGCACGATCACTGGTCGTGCGCGAAGAGGGAAATGGTCGTGCGCACTGTCCGAGACAGAACTCGATTCTCTTCTGAACTAACGCACGATCGCTGGTGCACGATCACTGGTCGCGTGCGATGAGGCCACTGATCGTGCGCTAAGAGCAGACAGGGAAAATTCTAGCCTGCTTCACGTGCCGCACTACCACTCCGCCTACTTCGCGGAACTACCAGATTTGGGGTGTTACAACTCCACCCTCCTTAAAAGAATTTCGTCCCGAAATCCAGGAAACAGTAATAGCATAAATTACAGTTATACTTTACCTGAGGGAAAAAGCTCGGGATACTCCGCAAGCATCGTTTGCTCTCTCTCCCAAGAGAGCTCCTCTCGGCCGCAGTTATCCCACCGGACTTTTACCATCCGGATGGACTTGTTCCGCAGCTGCTTTACTTCGGTATCTTTGATGCGTAAAGGCTTGACTTTCGTCGACAACCCACTATCAACCGAAACTTTGCCGACCGCAACGATATGAGTAGGCTCTTGCACTGCCTTCCTCAACACTGAAATGTGGAACACGTCGTGCAGACCGCTCAGCTCTGCAGATAGTGCAAGCCGATAAGCCGCATCACCAACACGCTCCACGATCTCGAACGGTCCTAAGTACCTCGGACTGAGCTTTTTCAAGCGTCGAATCCTTGATACCCCTTTGAACGGTTTGATCTTCAAGTAAACCCGGTAACCGACGGCAAACTCTAAGTTCCTATGCTTGGCGTTGAAATACTTTGCTTGCCTATCCTGGGCAACCAATAGCCTTTCGCGTATAGACCGGATCGTCGAAGTTGCTTCTTCAACATCCTTTCGCTTCAATAGCTTAGTATCGCCCGTTTCCGCCCAAGACAACGGCGTACGACACTTCTTACCATAGAGGGCCTCGAAAGGAGCCATCTTTATGCTGGCTTGGTAGCTATTATTGTAGGCGAATTCGATCATAAAGAGGTGATCCTCCCACCTCTTTCCAAAGTCTAGAGCGCACATTCGGAGCATATCCTCCATAGTCCTGTTGGTTCTCTCGGTCTGTCCATCCGTTTGCGGGTGGAAGGCCGTGCTGAACTTCAATTTTGTGCCCAACAGTTCATGGATAAGCCTCCAATCTTTCGATGTGAAACGCCCGTCACGATCGCTGACGATGCTACGAGGGACACCGTGCAGTCTCACGATACTATCCACATAGAGCTTTGCTAGCTTCTCTACGGAATCATCCTTCTGGTTCGGAATGAAGTGTGATACCTTTGTCAAACGGTCCATGATCACCCATATGGCGTCGTTTCCATGTTGCGATCTCGGCAATCCGTGCACGAAATCCATCGAAATATCATCAAACTTCCACTCCGGAATCGGCAAGGACTTCAGAAACCCACCGGGACGTTGACATTCCGCTTTCACCAACGCGCAAGTATGACACTTGGCCACGTAAAGGGCAATGTCTTTCTTCATGCCCGGCCACCAGAACAGTTTCTTCATATCCATAAACATTTTAGTGCTCCCCGGGTGGATCGAGTACTTGGTATGATGAGCCTCGTACATCAACTCCGCCCGTAGAGTACCAACGTTTGGGATGCATAACCTTTCCTGCTTCCACATAAGGTCGTCTTCGAAGGAGAAATCAGCGTTTAACCCTTCAACGGTTTCCGCTTTGTATCGTTTCAAGCTCTCGTCCAACACCAATGCTTGTCGAACTCGGTCGGCAAGGTCGTAGTGAACTTCCGTCCAGTTCAAGCATACTGAAGTAGACGTTCTCCTATCAATGCATATGATCTCCATTTCTTCTAGCACACGGATTAGACGCTCATCGTGCATCAAAATCCAATTTGCTTGTGCGGGAGCCGGACGACTCAACGCGTCTGCAACTACGTTTCCTTTACCGGGAGTATATTTGATATCGAAGGTGTAGTCCCCAAGGAACTCCATCCACCTCCTTTGGCGCATGTTCAACTCCCTTTGATCTAGTAAGTACTTGAGGCTCTTATGGTCGGTAAAGATATCGATCTTCACGCCATATAGATAGTGCCTCCAAAGTTTGAGGGCAAAAACCACGGCCGCTAGCTCCAAATCATGGACCGGGTAATTCCTCTCGTGAACCTTCAGTTGCCGGGAGCCGTAGGCAATTACCTTCCCGAACTGCACTAGGACACAACCCAAACCACTTCCTGAGGCGTCGCTATATATTTCGTAGCCTTCCGTACCTTGTGGCGAGCATAGAATGGGCGCCGTGGTCAGACGGCTCTTTAGCTCTTCAAAAGCTCGTGCGCACTCGGGCGACCAAACGAACTTATGATCCTTCCTAGTCAGTTTTGTGAGAGGAAGTGCGATCCTCGAGAAGTTTTCCACAAAGCGCCTATAATAGCCGGCAAGTCCTAAGAAACTTCGGACTTCCGCTACGTTTTTCAACAAAGGCCACGCTTGGATCGCTTCTATCTTCGACGGATCAACTGCAATTCCTTCGCCACTAACAACATGACCAAGGAATGCCACTGACGGTAGCCAAAACTCGCACTTGGAGAACATGGCATATAGCTGACTCCTCCTCAAGGTGCTCAGGACTGCGTGCAGATGCCCTACATGCTCCTCTTCCGACTGAGAGTATACCAAAATGTCGTCGATGAAGACGATCACAAATTGATCTAAATACTCTCGGAATGTCCTATTCATCAAGTCCATGAATACCGACGGTGCGTTGGATAGACCGAACGGCATTACCGTGAACTCGTAGTGTCCAAAGCGGGTACTGAACGCTGTCTTTGGAATGTCACATTCCCTTATTCGCAGTTGATAGTAGCCGGACCTTAGGTCTAGCTTGGAGTAAACCGTCGACCCCATCAGTTGGTCGAATAGATCATCGATTCTAGGAATCGGATATCGGTTTTTCTCGGTCAACTTGTTTAGCTCTCTATAATCAATACATAGACGCAAGCTCCCATCCTTCTTTTTCACAAAGAGGACCGGTGCACTCCAAGGCGAGGAACTTGGACGTACGTAGCCTTGCTCTAGCAGCTCTTGCAATTGGACCTTCAACTCTGCCAATTCCTTTGGCGCTATTCGGTATGGTGAGCGGGCCACAGGTTTGGCACCTGGCACCAACTCGATACAGAAATCAATCTCCCGATGAGGCGGAGCCCCAGGGAGTTCGTTAGGAAACACGTCGGTGTATTCCGCTACAACTGGGACATCACACAACCTGGGCTTTGGCTCCGAAGCCTCCAACAAGGTGAAGAACAACTCGGCGCCTTTTCTCACCGCCTTAACCACTTGGAGAGCAGACATCAGCGTCTTGCTCGCTCCTCGCATACCGGCGAATGTGGTTTCATCGTCGGTGTTCGTTCCCAGAGTGATCTCCTTTGTATTGCAATCTATGCATGCTCGCTGCTCCGGGAGCCAGTCCATGCCGAAGATCACATCGAATTCAGCTAACGGTAGTAACGACGCTTCCAAGTCGAAATCTTGACTTCCGATCCGCACCTTCACACGGCTCTTCCTATCCGCACTCATTCGAGATCCATTGGGTAGCACTACTTCCAATCTATCCTCTACAAAGGTAGACGGCACTCCGATTTGCACCACGAAGTCCTCAGACAGAAAAGAGTGCGATGCACCCGTATCGAATAGAGCTCTCGCCGGATAGTTGAAAATTTGGACGAAACCTAAATGTACACAAATAACACATATAGTCGTACAACAGTAAGAATCATAAACATAGCTGTAAAAGCTAACTTCTAATTCGTACCTGTGACGACATCGGTTTGTCGTATAGATTCTTGTTGGCCAAGCGAATAGACTCTCGGCTGAGTCGGAATGTGTTGGGAGGCCGAAGACTCTGCCGCTTTGCCCTTTTCCGCAGCCCGAGCATAATCCACCGCTCGATTTGCCGCCTTTGGGGGACCACTTCGACACGCCGCAGCTTTGTGCCCCACCTTCCCGCAGGTGAAACACGTAATAGGAGTCCGCGCGGTCGTGGCTCCCGAAACATTCGAAGAAGCTGGTTCCGCCTGTTTGAACTTCCGCTTGTTCCTTCTGAAGTCCGGCTTGGACTGAGAGGCCGGCGCATGAAACTCGGGTTTCTTTACAACACTCTTTGCTTGTACCCTCTTCATGTCCAACTCCAAAGATCTGGCAGTTTGCACCATCACTTGGAAGCCAAACGTCATAGGGCCTGCAAGGAGCAGCCTCAACTCGTCCCGAAGCCCTTCATAGAATTTATTCGTCTTCGTCTCCTCATCCTCCACCAATGCCCCCGCATAGCGACTCAGTCTGGTAAACTCATGTAAGTAATCGTCAACGGAGCGATCACCTTGAGTTAACCTCAGGAACTGGTTTTGTAACGCAATGCGACAGAGGGGATAAACCGCTGGAGGAACGACTTTGAAAACTCAGCCATTGTTATTTCAGTAATGTCTCTATCGCCGAACTTGTGCAGTTCCTGCTCTTCCCACCACAGCACAGCCTCTCCGTCAAGAAGAAAAGTGGCTAAGGTGACCATCATGGCTTCGTCCGTCGCCGTCGCCCTCAGAGTTCTTCTAACTCTTGACAACCAGTCTTCTGCCACCGTTGGGGACTCAGATCCCGAGAAGGTAGGAGGATTAAAGCTCAAGAAGTGCTTTAATTGTTGGTCACGCGCTCGCCCCGCAACTACTTGCGCAACTTGACGCTCCACCCTCGGTGCTAACGCCGGTTCCACTGCAGCTACTGGCACAGGGGCATCAACCCTCGGTGCTACCGCAGGTTCCACTGCAGGTTCAATTACCGCAGGCAATACATGAGAAAACAGGAAAAAGGCTGGCCTTCAAGGGCCAACTCAGCAAGAGGACTAACGCCCGCTATTTCCCGCTAGGCTCACCTGCACCTGCATAAGAACATTCCACAAAGCGGTGGCAAACAGAGTAACGGTCAGCGCAGCTGACCAAATTATAACGACCCCACCCCTTTCCCGGGGTGGCGGAGCTTCTACCCTGCAAGCAAGCTACACTAGCAAGTGCTAATATAAAGAAGGTGCAACTACACAAGGTGAGGTTTCAAGGACAATCAATCTTCTAGGTTGAGCATCAAAAGAAGGGAACCTAGGTATGCACATGATGTTGGTTGGGTTCACCCGAAGGTTCCCCACAACCACCTAAGCAATCGCATGAGGCTAAACACAATATCAAATTCACAACACTCCACCCTAAGGGTCACAACCATAGGTGGGAAACAAGAGCTTTTGGTCGGTCTAGGTATGACACCTTCCACGACCTCTCCCATGATCACACGGCTTTCATGAGGAAGGGACCTCTCGCCGATCTGCATGGAAACGGGTTCGGTTTAGCTTTGCCCGTGCTCTAATCGTCGCGATCTATCGCACGACGCGGGTATGGCTTCACCTCGGCCAGTAAGGGTTTAACACTTTCAAGTGCTACACTAATTATACGCTACGCACCTAACCCCTTTACAAGGATCTAGGCTTCACGAATTCTCAACAAGGGAGGTACATACGCTCCGCATCAATATCGTGGTGAAGGTTTGCCTTCATCCAAAACTCAAAGCATGGGGCTTTCGTAGGGATCTTCACAAGACGCCTACACTTAACTCCCGCAATACTATAGGTGAGTTCACGGAGTCATTCTCCGGCACGCATTCTAGGCCTAACCTAAATGCAACGTCGCAAATCAAGCATCGCCGACTCGGGCTCACGGCCACGAATAGGCTTCACACAAAATGCCTAAATCCGCACGACTACCGGATTTTCTACATGCAATATGCCGGGGACGGACACAATCTACTCGGAGTCCCGAAGGACTTGAGGAAATCCTACACTTCACCCATTTGGTGAAAGAGATGCCTCATGCAAGCAAAGAAAGAGGAATGAATGGACAAATACAAGTCCAAAGTTCGGGAGGAAGAATCGTTACCCTAGACGTGTTCTTCTTCGCCATGGATCCGGGATTCTACGCGGAGGGAAAGAACCGCACCGGGCTGCACTCTCCGGATCTGGAAACGGCTCGCGAAACGGAGCTCCGGAGCTCCGTCAATGGCGAAATCTCCTCTTCTTCTTCCTTGCCCCCTTCTTCTTCCTCTAGCCTAGGAGAGAGAAACACTATGAAATAATGAGGGTTTAATCCCTCTCCAAAGCCCTAAGACCCCCCAGCAATAAATCCCAGCCGTTGGATCGAATTCCAAGAAATTTGATCGGTCGGATCCTCTTCTCCGCTCAAAATCGCGGAACAAAATAAACAGGGCGCACGATCACAGGCGCACGGTCAGTGGTCGTGCGCGACGAGGGCAATGGTCGTGCGCACTATCCGGGACAAAACTCTGAATTCTTGCGAATAAGCGCACGATCGCTGGCGCACGATCACTGGTCGTGCGCGAAGAGGGAAATGGTCGTGCGCACTGTCCGAGACAGAACTCGATTCTCTTCTGAACTAACGCACGATCGCTGGTGCACGATCACTGGTCGTGCGCGATGAGGCCACTGATCGTGCGCTAAGAGCAGACAGGGAAAATTCTAGCCTGCTTCACGTGCCGCACTACCACTCCGCCTACTTCACGGAACTACCAGATTTGGGGTGTTACAGTATGAATTGATCAATCAAGGGTATAGAGAGTTGCACGCACCCCTCGAGAGAGGATGACGTAAATCTCCCGGATTGGAGTCAAATCCAATAGCGGGGTTCACTTCGTAAAGCAAGTTTTAGGTAATCGATTATAGGACGAGAGTCCGGTTGATTTTTCCTAAACTTAGTTGGGCATTAACCTCGAGAGAGGCATGTTCGAGCTTCGGGAACCTCCACGGTCAAGTAGTTCAATTTAAACGGAATTAGATTTAATTTCTTTTCACTTGTCTATTCTCACTCCAAGGTGACTTTTGATTGAGTACTAGCTTCTTTTATCATCATCTAAACCCTTAATTTAGCTTGCAATTTCTCTTTTTCTAGTTAAGTAACCAAAACCCCAAAATATCATTAGATAAGATAATAGCGACTTTCCTCAAAGTAGAAGTAATCAACGTGCCCCGTGGAATACGACCTTGGTATTTCTTAATATCCTATACTATAGACGATAAGGTACACTTGCCTTTATCGGATATAGTTTTGGAGAAAACTCAAACCTTCACTAAAATTCAAAACCGAGAAAAATTTCTATCAAGGTTTTGGCGCCGTTGCCGGGGACTTTACGTAGATATTTTGAAAAGAGGATAGCTATTAATTTTATCATGCTTCTTTTTATTTTATTTTGCTTTTTTTTAGTTTTTCTTCTTCCTTTCTTCTCTTTTTAGTGTATGACCCGAGGTAGCACTTCGATTCTTCCTTTTGATCCGGAGATCGAGCAAACCCTTTTGAGGCACCGCCGTTCTCGTGATCAGGGAAATCAAATAGAATCCGAAGAGTCGATCGAGGACACTAACACAGCGAATATGAATCATAATCTTAATCCTCCTAATCTTAACGAGCCAAATCCTGATGAGGACGTGCAACGGACCATGTCCTATTATGCGCGGCCGAATTTGGAAGGCACACAATCGAGTATTGTTCGCCCCACGGTGGCGAACAATAATTTTGAGATCAAGTCCAGCATCATACAAATGGTGCAACAATCGGTGACCTTTGATGGTCAACCGGACGAGGATCCTAATTCGCATATCTCTTACTTTCTTGAAATTTGCGACACTTTTAAGATCAATGGCGTCACCGATGACGCCATTCGATTACGTCTTTTTCCTTTTTCTTTGCGGTCTAAGGCCAAGCAGTGGCTGGGCTCCCTACCTAGGGGATCCATCACTACATGGGCCAAAATGGCGGAAAAGTTTCTTAATAAATATTTCCCGCCTTCAAAGACCGCTAAATTACGCACGGATATTGCGTCATTCATGCAAATCGACTGGGAGACTCTCTATGATACATGGGAGCGCTTCAAGGAGCTTTTGCTTCGATGCCCTCACCACGCACTTGCCACTTGACAACAAGTGCAAATATTTTATAATGGCTTAAATCTCCAAACGAGGCAAATGATTGATGCGGCCGCCGGGGGGACATTAAATAATAAAACCCCGGTCGCCGCTCAAGAGCTTTTCGAAGAGATGGCCACAAATGCGTACCAATGGAACATGCCCCGAGCGTGGCCTAATAAGCCGGCCGGAATTTTTGAATTAGACGCAAACGCGAATTTGGCTTTACAAGTTGAGCGCTTAACAAAGCAAGTGGCGGAGATGTTTGCTTCCTCCGCCACTCCTCCTTGGGCTAATAATGTTTTAATTGAAGAGCAAGTTGATTACATGGGAAATCCACCTCGGCCTTCCTATAACCCGAACACCGCTCCGTATAATAACACCTACAATGCAGGTTATAGGAATCATCCGAATTTCTCATGGAGCAATCAAGGAAATGCTCAGCGTCCCTTAAATTCAAATCAACCTCCAAATCAACTTCTTAATTTAACTCCCCCTCCAATTTTTAATCTACCCGGTTTTCCACCGCAACAGCAAAAGCCCTCTCCGCTTGAAGAGGCTTTTGCAAAATATGTTGCTACAAATAAAGCGAACATCTGGAACCTCACCGGATCGATAAAAAATTTAGAGAACCAAGTGGGCCAGCTAGCAAAGATAATCTCCAAGCGCCCGCAAGGAGCCCTTCCGGGAAACACGGAGCCAAACCCAAGGGAGAGCGCAAACGCGATTACACTCCGAAGCGGGAAGGAGGTGGTTTCAAAACAGGACGAACCCATGGTAACTTCCTCCCCTCCTCCTCCTCCTAATTTATCTTCGAATTTACCTGCTACGTTAACTCCGTGCGCTTCTACTTCTAATATTCCATATCCATCTAAGTTTAAAAGCGAGAGCGCGGAAAAGAATTATAAAAAGTTTTTAGATATTTTAAAGCAAATTCACATTAATGTACCCTTCTGCGAGGCTATCTCTCAAATGCCTAAATATGCGAAATATCTTAAGGAGTTGCTCTCCAATAAGAAAAAATTAGAAGATATTTCACATATTTCTTTGAACGCAGAATGCTCCGCGGTTGTATTCAACAAATTGCCTAGGAAAGTGAATGACCCGGGACGGTTCTCCATCCCGTGTTTATTTGGCAATTCGTTAGTAAAACACGCTTTAGCGGATCTGGGAGCAAGTATCAATCTCATGCCTTTTTCACTATTTAAGAAGCTAGGTCTAGGAAATCCAAGCCCCACTCGAATGAGTATTCAATTAGCGGATCGCTCTTTAAAATATCCGGTAGGAATAGTGGAGGACGTGCTCATCAAGGTCGACAAGTTCATCTTCCCGGTGGACTTTGTCATTCTTGACATCGAAGAGGATGCCGAAGTACCCCTCATACTCGGCCGCCCCTTCCTTGCCACCTCCCGCGCCATTATTGACGTAAGTAATGGAAAGCTCCTCCTACGGGTTGGAGACGATGAAGTTTCTTTCGGCATAAATTCCTCGATGCGGAACACATTAGAAAATGACGATTCGTGTTTTTACCTGGAAGAGTGTTGGGAATTCGATTCACCTCCCGAGTTAGTCTCCACCTCGAGTCACGAGTCCGAGCTCGCCGAGCTCTTTTGTCTGGAAGAAGAAGAAGTCACTCATTTCACACCACCCGAACCACTATTTTTAGAAAAATTGAAAATCAAAACTTCTTATGAAGAGCCACCCGTTTTAGAACTAAAGCAACTCTCCCCTCACCTTAAGTATTTATTTTTAGAAAAAGAGTCGAAGCTACCCGTCATCGTTTCATCCGAACTTAGCAACTCGGAAATTTCTGAGTTAGCTATTGTCTTAAGAAAGCACCGCCACGCAATTGCGTGGCAAATTTCGGATATTAAGGGTATAAACCCTTCCTTCTGCACTCATAAAATATTTCTCGAAGATAATTCCCGAAATTCGGTCCAGCCTCAACGGCGGCTAAACCCTAACATGAAAGTAGTCGTTAAGGCCGAAGTGATCAAACTATTAGACGCGGGAATTATCTACCCGATATCGGATAGTACTTGGGTTAGCCCAGTACAAGTCGTACCAAAGAAAGGAGGCGTTACGGTAGTAGCTAACGAGAATAACGAGTTGATCCCAACCCGTACTATTACGGGTTGGCGGATGTGCATCGATTACCAAAAACTAAATGATGCCACCCGTAAGGATCACTTCCCTCTACCATTTATTGATCAAATCTTAGAGCGCCTTTCAGGTCACTCCTACTACTGTTTTCTCGATGGTTTGTCGGGATATTTTCAAATCCCAATTTCGCCCGACGACCAAGAGAAAACCACTTTCACTTGTCCCTTTGGCACCTTCGCTTATCGAAGGATGCCATTTGGTCTTTGTAACGCGCCAGCTATATTTCAAAGATGTATGCTGGCGATATTTGACGAGTTAGTAGAGGAGGTGATGGAAGTGTTTATGGATGACTTTTCCGTATTCGGAAACTCATTTAAAAATTGTTTAAAAAATCTTGAGCGCGTGTTGCAGCGATGCGAGGAAACGAATTTAGCACTTAATTGGGAGAAATGCCATTTTATGGTCAAGGAAGGATTAGTCCTTGGTCATAAAATTTCGGGCATGGGAATCGAGGTCGATAGGGGCCAAGATTGAAGTGATTGAAAAACTCCCCCCTCCAACAAACGTAAAAGCTATTCGTAGTTTCCTAGGGCACGCAGGGTTCTATCGGCGCTTTATACAAAATTTTTCCAAAATCACAAAGCCGTTAACCCATCTTCTTGAAAAGGAATCCACATTTATTTTTAGCGATGAATGCCATTTGGCCTTTAAACTTATCAAAGAAAAACTTATAAACTCCCCGATTCTAGTCGCGCCTGATTGGTCGCTCCCTTTTGAAATCATGTGCGACGCGAGTGACATTGCGGTTGGTGCCATTTTAGGCCAACGGGTGAGTAAGTATTTCCACCCTATTTATTATGCGAGCAAAACACTCACGTCGGCACAAGCGAATTACACCACTACCGAAAAGGAGCTTCTAGCGATCGTTTTTGCTTTCGATAAGTTTAGGTCATACATCATCCTCTCGAAAGTTATCGTCTTCACGGATCACTCCGCACTTAGGTATCTTTTAAGCAAATCGGACGCCAAGCCTCGTCTTTTGCGATGGATCCTCCTCTTGCAGGAGTTTGACTTAGAGATCTGGGACAAAAGAGGAGCCGAAAACTTGGCGGCCGATCACCTTTCTCGTTTAGAAAATCCCTCCTCGGAAGCATTAATAGAGGCCGACATCAACGATAAATTTCCCGAAGAACGCCTCCTAGCTCTCGAAAATTTTAATTCATCTTCTATCCAATGGTTTGCGGATTTGGCCAACTATTTAGTAGCCCGGGTCCTGCCAAAAGAATTCTCGAGTCAGCAAAAGAAGAAATTCTTTTCTGATTTAAAGAATTACTTTTGGGAGGACCCCTTTTTATTCCGAGTATGCGCAGACCAGATTGTGAGAAGATGTGTTTCAAGTGAGGAAGGCTTTGAAATTTTACGTCATTGTCATGAGGGACCCACCGGTGGTCATTATCACTCAAACCGAACCGCGAGGAAGGCGCTGGAGGCGGGCTTTTATTGGCCCATGCTCTTCAAAGATGCTCACACCCTTGTGAGTACTTGCGACAGCTGCCAGCGGTCGGGGAACATCTCCCGCCGGGATGAGATGCCCCAAAACATTTTCTTAGAATGCAAAATTTTCGATCTTTGGGGCATTGATTTCGTTGGTCCTCTCCCTTCTTCGTTTTCAAATAAGTATATTCTAGTGGCGGTCGACTACGTGTCGAGGTGGGCGGAAGCGCAAGCTCTCCCCACCAACGATGCGCGAGTCGTCGTTAACTTTTTAAAAAAATTATTCTCTCGATTTGGCAATCCGCGCGCTATTGTGAGTGATCGGGGCACCCATTTTTACAATACTCAATTCACAAAAATCTTAGCAAAATATGGTGTCACACACAAATTATCCACTGCATATCACCCACAAACGAGCGACCAAGTCGAAGTTGTTAATCGAGAATTAAAACGGATTTTAGAAAAAAATAGTTTCTATTAATCGGAAGGATTGGGCAATAAAGTTCGATGACGCGCTATGGGCCTATCGAACGGCGTACAAGACCGCTATCAGTTGTACACCATATCGAATGGTCTATGGCAAGGCTTGCCACCTTCCGGTCGAATTAGAACACCGCGCATTTTGGGCGCTTAAATTTTTAAATCTTGATTCTACTTTAGCGGGCGAACAAAGAAAATTTCAAATGAACGAATTGGATGAGTGGAGAGCGAATGCGTATGAGAGTAACAAATTATATAAGGAGCGAACAAAGTTTTATCACGACAAACATATAAAATTTCCAAAAACTTTTTTGCCGGGCGATCTCGTCCTCCTTTATAATTCTCGTCTTCGCCTTTTTCCGGGAAAGCTGAAATCTCGATGGTCCGGACCTTTTATTGTTAAAGAGGTTTGGTCTTATGGGACAATTCTAATTTCCCACCCAGAAAAAGGTTCCTTCAAAGTTAACGGGCACCGCCTTAAATTGTATCTTCCGGGAGACTTACCTAATGACAAGAGTGATGCGATATTTCTTCATAATATAACATGATTGGCAAGTGGGTCAAGCTACGTGACCTTAAACAAAGCGCTTTTGGGAGGCACCCCAATGTTATCTTTTGTTATTTTCTCTTGTCTTTTCTTTTCTTCTTTAACAACTTTTGCAGGTAATCGCGGCTTCCCCACAAAAGCTTCAAAAAAAAAATCAGGGAAGCTCTTTTTCCTTCTTTCCTTTCTTTTTCCTTGCATTTCTTTTTACCTTTTCTTACTTCATACTTACTTTTAAACATTGGGGACAATGTTTAACTTTAAGTATGGGGGTGTAAATAGCCCTTTGTAAATAGTTTTAAAAAGAAAATTTTCAAAAAAAAAAATGAAAAGAAAAAAATAAAATAACAAAAACAAATTTTAATTTTGTTTCTATGTTTTCCTTTATTTAAGCACTTGTAAAATCCAAAAAATCAAAAAATTTTAGAAAATCGAAAATTTAAATCTTGGAAAGAGACGTTTGGGATTTCATCCCATCACACCTCCTAGTACCTTGCGAACCCTTCACCGGGTAGCCCTTGGGAAGTCCAAGACTTAACAAAAATTGTTAAGTTTTAAAGCTAGTTTCCTTTCTTTGTAAATAGTTTTTAATGAGAAAAATTCAAAAAAAAAAAGATAATATCAAAAATTCAAAAAAGATAATATCAAAAATTCCAAAAATTCTTATATCCCTCCTTCTTGTTGTTTTTGTGATTTCTTAGAAATCTAGTTGAGAATGTTTATAAGCATGTTTAAGTTTTTAATTGGCTAAAATTTTGCTTATCATAGTTTGTTAATTTTTCATTTGAGGTAATCTTGATTTAAGAATCATCTTATGATTTTAAATTGATTAGAGAATTTTGTTAGCATGACTTCTCTTTTTATTTTTAAATGGCTTCATTTTGTAGTGAATTTCCTAAACCTCTTTAGATTTCAATTATATTTTCTTCTAACTTTTTAGATCTTAGGAAATTTAATGTTACTAGAATTTGCTCTCAATATAATTTAAAGCTAGCTAGATTTATTTCCCTTCCTTACCCCCTTTGTGGCATAAAAAAATGAACTTTAAAAGATCATATGTCATGGGAATAAGAGGATAAAATTCATTATTCCCTAAAACATATGCACCCAAAATATTTGAAAAGATTATATGGCATGGAGTAAGAGGATAAAATTCATTACTCCTAAACCATATACATTTTGGGTTTTTATTAGAAGAGAAAAAAAGAAAAAGAAGAAAGAAAAAAAGGGAAATTTCATGATAAATTCCATTTCCTCCATTCAAAAATTTCTCTTCTTATGCCAAATTTTATGAAATCCCCCTTAGCCAATTATCATTGTTCTAGTTTTAGTTGAAAATTATGGAGAGAGCAATATTTAGTAATTTACTTTTCCTTAAGTTTCTTTTAAGGTAGAGTTCTTATAATTTTAATTTAATTTAGTTTTATAATTTCTACAATTTTGTAAACTAATTAATTTTCTCGAGAAGTCTTTGCCTAAACATTTTTCCCTCTTTTCAAATCATCATCATAATTTAGGACTTAACTCCCCCTTGAATTTACTCTTAACTTAACTTTTGGTTTAAATGAAATTTTAGTTTAAAAATTAAAAAAAATTTTAAGGATGTCTTATAAATTATGTCTCACACTTTTGCTCTGGAATAGCAAAACCTCAAGTATGGGGGTATTTGATAAGTAGTGTTTTTATAACTTTTTAATAGAAAATTTTGTAAATATTTAATATGAATTTTCCTTTTTATGTCAATTTTAGGTTATAAGTAGTTCTTTATGTAATTTTGATTCTAACTTAGCTTAATTTCAATATTTGCAGAATTTTGGGACAAATGGGAAAAAATAGCATGTCACGCCCTCGGTCACGCCCGTGACCAAGGGCGTGTAACCTGAAGATCAGTCCAGAATCGATGCCACGCTGTTTGAACCAGTCCACACCAAGTCACGCCCCAGGTCACGCATGTGACCCAAAGTCACGCCCGTGACCGGGGGCGTGTAATCTTAGAATCTTCCACGTAGAGCCGCCGTCGAGACGTGGAGCTGCAGTCGAGAAGTCAACTTGAGTCACGCCCGTGACCCACATGTCACGGCCGTGACTTGCCCGCGTGATCTCTGCTTCGCCGCCGCGCCAAATTCCAGCCCACGCCGCATTTAATGCAGCCGTCCAAAGTCACGGCCGTGACCCGACATGTCACGCCCGTGACATGTCACTTTTCACCGCGCCATCTAGAAAGCCCACGCCGCTGTCGGATCCGATGTGAATAGTGCAGTCACGCCCTTGGTCACGCCCGTGACCGAGGGCGTGTAATCTAAAATTTTTTCCTATAAATTCAGAGGTTCTCCTTGAGTCTAGGGTGGAGAATTTTGGAGTGGGGGAGGTGCTGCTGGAGCCAATCCTAAGTATTTTTCACTTTCATGTTCATGTTCATGTGTCTTACTTTCATGCTCTCTTTCTTTTCTCATGCAATGTACTAGCTTTCTTTCAATGCAATAGTTTAGTTTATGCTTGTAACTTTGTTTTTCCTAGCTTGCAATCTCTTCTCTTAAGGCTTGTAATAGTTTTCATTTAAATAAAAATTAGTTTGTTCTCTTGATTTTGTCTCCTCCGTACTTAGTTAAATTTTCTTATTATGCATTTTTATTGTTCTTTCTCTTCCCCCTCCACCATGATTAACTAATCCTCATTAGTACTCGATCAAAATGATCCGAGGATGAGTTAGACAAGTTATGATTTTCTAAAGTTTTCTTTTTCCATTTTTATAAACACTTGAATTACCCTTGATTTATAATTAGTGAGGCCATATTTTCGATATATGATTTTCGCTTATGTTTTCATACTTAGTTAGCCGAGAGGCTCAAAGTATGAATTGATCACTCAAGGGTAAAGAGAGTTGCATGCACCCCTCGAGAGAGGATGACGTAAATCTCCCGGATTGGAGTCAAATCCAATAGCGGGGTTCACTTCATAAAGCAAGTTTTAGGTAATCGATTATAGGACGAGAGTCCGGTTGATTTTTCCTAAACTTAGTTGGGCATTAACCTCGAGAGAGGCATGTTCGAGCTTCGGGAACCTCCACGGTCAAGTAGTTCAATTTAAACGGAATTAGATTTAATTTCTTTTCACTTGTCTATTCTCACTCCAAGGTGACTTTTGATTGAGTACTAGCCTCTTTTATCATCATCTAAACCCTTAATTTAGCTTGCAATTTCTCTTTTTCTAGTTAAGTAACCAAAACCCCAAAATATCATTAGATAAGATAATAGCGACTTTCCTCAAAGTAGAAGTAATCAACGCGCCCCGTGGAATATGACCTTGGTATTTCTTAATATCCTATACTATAGACGATAAGGTACACTTGCCTTTATCGGATATAGTTTTGGAGAAAATCTCAAACCTTCACTAAAATTCAAAACCGAGAAAAATTTCTATCAGTCCGTTAGTGAGCCCTTCTCCAAGCACCATCCACTCATAGAGCCCATCCTTAGATTTAAACGCCGTTTTCCATTCGTCTCCCTCCCGTATCCTTATTTGGTGGTAGCCACTTTTTAGATCCAATTTTGAAAAGACGGTGGCTCTGGCTAACATATCCAACAAGTCGTCCAAACGAGGGATAGGAAACCTATATTTAACAGTAATTTTATTTATCGCCCGGTAGTCTACGCACAATCTCCACGATTTATCTTCTTTGGTACCAAAAGTGCAGGCACGACACATGGGCTTTTACTATGACGAATAAATCCCTTAGCTAATAAATCTGAAATTAACATTTGTAATTCATTATGTGCGGAGGGATTAAGCCGATAATGGGGATGATTAGGCAATGAGGAGCCCGGGATAAAATCAATCTCATGTTGAACTTCCCTCATGGGTGGCAACTCAGATGGTAAGTCTAACTGATATACGTCCTTATATTCTTCCAATAGCGTTCGTAGAGTTAATGGTAAATTTTCTAAGGAGAGTGAATCTTCCTTAACTTGTAGACATACTAAGGTATAGATAACGCCATCCAAAAAAGTCTCACGCTCTAACTCCTTCTTGCCTATAAAGCTTATTGTTTTCTTTTTCGCAGGCACACTTGTGTCTTTGGAAACACTCGACGGGTCCTTAGGCGGTGTGGGTTTCAAGATAATGGTCTTGCCATTAAACTTGAACTCGTAGGTGTTGGCTCATCCAAAATGGGTCACGTCATAATCATAAAGCCACAGGCGGCCTAAAAGGACATGACACACATCCATGGGGATGACGTCACACCATACGTTGTCAACATAGGTCTTCACCGTAAGTGGCACTAAACAACGCTTAGAGACCGCTATAGACGTTTTGTTTACCCACGCTATCTTATACGGATTAGGGTGCGGCTCAGTGACTAAATGCATTCGTGTGACGACATTCTCCGAATTGATATTCATGCAGCTGCCACTATCTATAATCAGCTTGCACCACTTGTCACCGCTTTTAAAATTTAACGAAAAAATGTTGGTCCGATTGTACTCCTCCGACGCACGTGGTGTGGCCAGAATACATCTCATGACCATCAAATTGCTATCATCTTCTAAGTCACTCGGCACTCCTTCCTCACCAGAATCTTCGCCGGCCTCATATACGATATCGGCGGGTTCATCGGTAGTATCTAGCAGAGCTAAAGGTCGTGGTTTAGTGGGGCACTCACTAGCGTAGTGCCCTTGAATCCCGCAAGTAAAACAAGTAGCATTAGTTTTACTAATCCTGCCCACCGGTACTCTCTCACTGATCGGGTTTCGTGCATTCCTAGCCGTAATGACCACAGAATTTGAATCCGTGGACCAGAACGTGCCCTTATCCTTATGAGTGGATGTAGGTGGGGGTCCTAAGATGGACTTGCTTTTTTGAAAAGCATGGGTTTTAGATTTGTGAGCAAGGTGCCGCTCAATATCCAACGCAGCATTGTAGGTAGTGCTTAAATCAGTGTGCCCGTAGCGGAGGAGTTTTCCTTGGATATTAGGGTTTAGCCCTTTACGGAATCGTGAAAGGGTGTTCTCGGGCATTTCTCTAACGTCGCACCTAACCATCATATCCTTCAAAAGGCCCATGTACTCAGCTACCGATCTATTTCCTTGCCTTAAATACGCCAACTCATCAAACATTTGGGTTCGATGGTAGGTTGGAACGTATTGAGTAGTCAGAATGTCCTTCATTTCAGCCCACCCGACGGGTGCCCCTCCTTCCTCCGCGGCTAATCGTCGTTCCTCATTTAACCAAAACGTCTTAGCTCTACCCCACAATTTCATTCGAGCGACGCGCACCTTATCCCCATCGTTCAAATTGTACCACTGAAAGTAGCATTCAATCTCTGTGATCCAATCTAAGAAGACTTGAGGGTCACCCAACCCATCATACGAGGGCGGTTTAATCCGCACGGCTCGAGTAATATCAAACTCATATGGTGCTCGTGGGGCTTGCTCGGGATTCAGGTTATTGGGGTTATGAGGGTTATGAGGGATATTTCCCTCCTCGCGTGGGCAGGCTGCAGTATTTTGAGGCGCCCGTTGGGCTATCCTTATCTCATGCAGCATCTCCCGGATATCCGTCATCTGATCGTTAAACTCTTGGCGGAGTTCATCAATCGGTGTTGGATCGTGACCCATGCCCCGCCCGTCCGACATTTGAGAGGAGGACGTGGGATACTCCGTACCTTGTCTCGTACGCATATACACTCAAGTGCGTGGTTGTGTAGAACACTCAAATAGAAATTTTGACCTGATAATTTGAAAAAGTTTTTTTTTACGCTTATCTATTACCCGAATTAAAACACCTTTCAGACCTTTTTTTTTCTAGAAAAATAAGAGAATTTTTTTTTGTTTTGAAGAAAAGGAGATTTTTTTTAAAAAAAAAATAAGGAGAATATTTTTTTAGAAAAAATAAGGAGAATTTTTTATTTTGATTTTGGCTATGACTTTTGTTACGAAACGTGCACAACCAAGTGAGGTCGACGCACAGCGACAAAGCAAAAGGATGGTGTCGATTAAGAAATCAACACAACCTCGCTTTGATACCAAATTGATGCAGGCTTGGGCTCTCCCAACCGTCGTGTCGGATCCGCACCCGTTGACCACTCAACGTCTTAACTATAACGCAGCACAAGGACTAAACGCAGCACTCCGCGTCGAGACCGAACCGCCGGTCATAAACCGGGATCTGTCAAGCTAAATGGATGAATGTTCGCGTCCGATCGAGCTATGTGTTGTACCAAAAGAGTCTACCAAAAATATCGATTGGAAAATGGTAGAACTCTCCCAACAAAAAGTCGATTTTCGCCAAGCCTCTTCGAAGAGAAAAAAAGCAACGATGAAACACGTAAAATCTTAAGAAAGATAATCGCGATAAAATTTCAAAAGCTTCGAAGACCACGCCACGAGTTTTGCCATAAGAAATTAACAAGAAAACATAGATCTCTCACAAGTAGAAATTTCGTTACCCCGCTTGAGATGGGATTATCCTCAAGGATGCACTAGCCCGGCTCGTTCTTCACGGCTCTACCGGAATGCACGTCGGATGGAGAGAAACCTCGATCACCTTCTTCACATCACGTCGGGGCAAGAGTGGCCGACCAAATAGAGGGGTGGTGGACGGCCCAAAATGGGGAGGTGGCCGTCGGGTAGGGTGCTGCTCGGGCCGGCGTTGAGTGAGGGTGGCCGGCTGTGTTGAAACGGAGAGGAGGTCGGATAGGGAGCTGCTTGGGCTGTCGCTTAGAGATGGTGGTCGGCGGTGTTGCTCCCAGAAAATCGAGAGATAGGGAGCAGGAGGGGGCTCGGGAGAGGGAGGTGTTCGGCCGTCCTTTTGCGAAAACGAGAGAGACGGAGGTGGAGAGGGTTCGGAAGTGGGAGGCTTCTCCTCCAGGCCGACGGGAGAAGGGAGATCGGGAGAGGGATCGGGATTGGGAGAGAAAGTGGCGGCTAAGAGGAGAGGAGGGGGCTGGCCGAATGCTTAGAGAGTTAGGGTTCAGCTTTTTTTTATCTCATAAAAATTTTGATTATCCTTCATACAATCATGCCTATTTATAGGCTTACATACCCAAAATTTGGCTATATGAAGCCCAAATGAAAAATTAATACAAAACACATATAAATTGTTTTTTTAGCATAAAACATAAAATTGGAAACTAGTTAATTAATAAATATAATATGATAATTATATTTACAATTAAATATTATTGCGCCGCGGACGGAAGTTGTAGCGGCGTTGGCACTCATCATGACGAAAGTCCTTGGTCGGGGTGGCGTCGTCATCCATAAGCGTGGCGTCACCATTGTCTTCGTGTTGCGGGCCGTCATCCGTAAGCGTGGCGGCACCAAGGTCTTCAAGTTGCGGGCCGTCGACGCCATCACTCTCATTCTATGTAAGATGATTCTAGAATTCTGATACTTTGGAGAGAGGTTCGTGTACAGTAATTAAGAGATCTCCCTTGGGCTATCATGAAGATCTAAATAGGATTTTGAAGGAGAAGGTCTACAACGCATATCCCATACGAAGGACGATCGTTTCAAGAATGCCAACATCTACATCACCTTTCTCTCACCTTCAGAATTTCTTGGGGAGTTTTTGTTTACTTATCTTGTAATCTTTTATTTTATTCTCTTTGTAATTTGTGTGGAGAAATTGTTTGGGGAGAATGTCGGATTCCGGGATGGATTCCGTGGGTAAATTTGCCTTGTGTTGGCGACTAGGTCCTTGCGCGGCTTAGGGGGTAATTCACCGCGTGAGTTGGTGACTAGGTCTAGTAGATTAGATCTAGGGTGTGCTCGAGGCCATATCCGGGGAAGGATTGGGTAGAGCAGCTTGAGGCCATATCCGGGGAAGGATAGGCTAAAGCCAACCGGTTTGTGAGGATACAAGTCGGTATAGAAATGGAAAAATTGTTTTCCTTGTACGCCTCCGATTTCTAGCGATATTGAAATCAAACATTTCTGTATTCAATTTATTATGAAATAAAATCATGTCTTTTAATGTTCTATTCAATTGATTTTATTTCCTCTTCAAGAATGTTTTAATTTAAATTTTTATCAAAGTATTAAAATTAACATTTGTGTAATTATCTTTGAAATACAATAATCCTTTTTATTATCTCTGATTTTTTGGAATTGTATTTCATTAATGTTTTCATTAGTAAAATCTCATTGACATAATTCTGAGCAGATTAATTTTCTGAAGAGCTAACGCCCAGCATTAACACCTAACGCCAGGCGTTAGCAACAGTAAGGAAAAAGTTCTGTTTCCCTTATCTGAGATATTAAAATATATTTTTCTATAAAATATTCTGAAACTTCAGTCCCAAACTCTGATAAATTTAATTAAGATATAAATTCCATAAAACCCTTATTCACCCCCCTCTAAGGGCGCTGTAAGATCCAACACTAGTGGGGCCTTGCGAGGCACTGAGGGGAAAGAGTGCTAGGTTGAGCGTTCTCTAGTGTATGCATATGGGATCAACACCCCAGCCTACGACATGTGTGCAGCTCCTCATGCCCATCCGTCACTTAGTATGGAGCTAGTGTGTAGCCATATGGATATGGTATTATAATCTAGGACATACCTATATCATATTTTGCATGCACTCTTTATGATTATATTTTTCATGTAGTCTTGGGTTGATTGAACATGCTTATCTTGTGTTTTGTATATTTTATCATTTTTTGAGCTTCAATGATCTTGTAAAACACAAGTATTTGAAAACCCAAAAAGATATAGAAACCATTTTTTGAACAAATAAAACATGCTTAAATTGCTTCAAATTATCTTCAAATTCTCTTAAATTTCTACATTGAGAAGCATACTCCTTATTCCAAAGAATTTATTTTTCAAAAAAAATCAAAAAACATTATCCTGTTTGGGCGTTGAGTAGTTAACGCCAGGCGTTAGCTCTTTTTTCCTTATTGAAATTATATTTTTATAATATTTCTGGTAGTTTTCTAATAAATTTTCTTAGTTTATTTTTTCTGATTTCAAATTATTCTGTTCTTAAATTGTTAATTTCATTCCAAAATAAAAAAAAATAAATAAATCAAAATGCTCAAAAATATGTTTTTGTCATTTGTTTTTCTTAAATATTTACAAAATTATGGGTTGACTATATGACTTCACAAGAGCAAACATCTTAGTTATTTTGTTTCAAATGGTCAAAATTGATTAGGCATACACTTAAAGATTGTCTTCAATGTCTACTTTTAATTTCAAATTTCCTAAACATTGTTTTATCTTCATGCCTTGACCTTAATCTGATTATGTGCAATGAAATAGTCTATAGAAAATTGTGTATGATTACCTAGCATGCCTCTAAGTATGAGTAATGTTTTATGCTAATCAATGATGCATTCACTCACTATTTTGGTAATATGCATATGTTCATAATCTCAGTCTTGCATGATTGTGTAGTGTAATAGTTTTAACATATTAAGTTGTATGTCTAAATTACCTACACCGTCTTTCAATTAATAAATTTCTTGCACGCATAGAAGTGCTATTTCAATATTGTTCATGTTTGCAACAATGAGTGAATTCAGAGACCTTTGGCCCAAACTTAAAAAAATATATAATGAAATAAAATGCCAAAGATAACTCCACCAAGCACTACTCACCCTCCTGATAAGTCTCAATGAGCATTGTGAGGTTGGGCACCTTGGAAAGAATTGTAAAGTGTCTTGTGCAAACACATTTTTTATCACTTATATTTGTACACCGGATCACTAAAAATAAAAATCAATAAAAGTGCTTATGTGATCCCCCAAGCAATACTTCGCTCCCTGATAAGTTTTAATGAGCATTGTGTGGGCGAAGCACCTTGGTAATTGTACTCATGAAATGCGCTTTGAAATTTTATTCTAAAATTGACATGTGAAAGTAATTATAAGATTACAATCTTAATATTGTTGTTACTATTTCATTACATATGTTATGTGTTTTGATTATTTCACTTGTATACTTTTATCAAAACAACTTATGCACACATCATTATTTTTCATAAAACTTCTACTCATGAGAATTAGATCCTAAATGCAAAATTACATAATTCTCTAAAACTTAAGTAAAAGCACTAGATTGCAATGCATGATTTCTATAATGTTTTCTTTACTTGAAATACGAGTCGGTTACATTATAGCTATTATCTTTCTGAATATGTTAAATCATGCTTGCTTATTAGTTATGAAAATTTTTAGAGTTAAATGCCCAAATGTGAAGAGTCTAGACATACTGTTAGAATGGTCAAACTATTACAAAAATGTTAATCTTAGTTATTTTGTTTTGTTTTTCCCGCATTCCTAATTTGATCATGTATTTCTTTTACCATGCTTTATCATACTTACTTTTAAGGTTTTTCTTCCCTTTTGCTTGTCAAACTATATTGCATTTCTTCCAACAAGTTTCTTAAAAATTTCACTTTGAAAAGCAAGTGGTAGAATTCCTTTGGTAAAACAAAAAATGGAATGTTTTTCGTTCACGCTTATCACTGTTGGAACATTGTCTTCCGCATCTCCTAGGTTTGAGAATAACAAATCCTATGTGTATTTGATCTTGTGTGTTCAAGTGTGCAGGTTCACTAGGTCCACATGACTCAAGGAGTACACATGTTGACTGCCCCCAAAATTGAGGCCAAAATTCGAACAAGCTCACTATCGCCGACGTTAGCGATAGCGTTGATTAGCACGATTCCGGCTGTGTTTTTAGAAAGGGCTAACGTTAGGTGTTATCAGATAGAGCTGGCGGTAGCATGGTGCATAAGAGGCATAGAGCAAAATGTTGCCTCGGATTGAAGATCCTGCCGCGCAAATTGTTTCTTAATCCGGGCTAGCGCCGGCGGTAGTGCTTGGGCTATAAAAGGACCCCCTCTCCTCTTGTTTTCGCATATCTATTGCATACACTTCAGAGAGAGAGTGAGTACTAAAGTTCTAGAGGCTTGTCTTAGCCGAAATTTGAGGTCCCAGCAAAGCTCTGCCAATTTCTGAAGGAGGATTCCATCACACCGAATCCCAACGAAGTCCGCCTCAACAAACGCTGATTCTCCAGCGGATCTTCGCTTCCTCGTTCAGAAGTTCATCTTTAGGGAGTTTTTAATTATTGTTATTTCATTTCTCTTTTATCATTGTAAATGGTAGTGAAATCGCCTCGTGTTGGCGACTAGGTCTGGGGTAGACTTAGGGCTGAAATTCGCCTCGTGTTGGCGACTAAATCTAGGCTAGTTCTAGGGGGTGCTCGAGGCCACATCCGGGGAAGGATTGGCTAGAGCGTCTTGAGGCCGAATACAGGGAGGATAAGGCTAGGGCCACCGGTTCGTGGGGAAGCGAGTCGGGATAGAAAACAAAAAGAGTTATTTTATTATTCGCCTCTAATCTCTAGCGTCATCGAGATCAAGTTTTGTAAATCTTATTTATCATTAATAAAGCTTGTCTCCTTTTTGTTTTACTTCACTTATTTCGTGTCTTTAATCTTGCAATAATTCAAAGTTTTTTAAATATAATCTAAAGTTTTTTGAAAACCCTTATTCACCCCCCCTCTAAGGGCGCCGACCGATCCAACAAGTGGTATCAGAGCCAGGTTGTTCCAATCGGCTTAACAACCAGGAACAATGGCGTCTCATGATCTTGCTTTTCCTGAGGGTCAAGGGGTTAGTCGACCACCTCTCTTTACTGGGTCTGATTTTAACTACTGGAAAAATCGAATGATGTGTTTTCTTATGAGCATGGATGTAGAAGTATGGAACATGGTAGAAGTACGGTACTCTCCGCCTACAACTGTAGTAGGAGAGGCGACATTAGCAAAACCTAAAGATAAATGGGATGACAACGATAAGCTAAGGTGTAAAAATAATGCTAAAGCAATGAACGCTTTATATTGCGCTTTAAATAGGACTGAGTTTAATAGAATTTCTGCATGCACAACTGCTTATGATATTTGGAATCAATTAGAAGTTACTCACGAAGGTACATCGCAGGTGAAAGATGCCAAGCTGTTTCAACTGGAATCTGAATACAAAAAATTCAGGATGGACACGGAAGAGGACATCAACTCGATGTACACTCGCTTCACAAAGATTGTCAACGCATCAAAGGCGCTTGGAAAGACCTACTCCGATGAGGACTTGGTGAGGAAAATTCTTCGTTCCTTACCTCTAAGGTTCAATCCAAAGGTGACGGCCATCTCAGAGTCGCACAACTTAAGAACGCTCCAGATCAAGAATCTCATTGGGAATCTAAAAACCCATGAGGTAGAACTACAAATTCAACATGAGGAATACAACAAGGAGCCGAAGAAAAAGGCGTTGGCGCTGACATCAAAGAAGGAGTGCATCGAAGAGGACGATGATGATGAAGAAGGAATCCTGGTGAAGAATTTCAAGAAGTTCATCAGAAATCCAGAGAGAAGGAACACATTCCGAAAGTTCTTCCAAAAAGATACTCGACGAAAGGGATCCTCCTCTTCATCGAAGAAAGAAAAAGGAAGCAATGACGAAGAAGAAAGGCCGCCTCCAGAATGCTATCACTGCAGAAAAACAGGGCACATTCGGAGCCAGTGCCCAAAATACCAAAAGGAACAGAAAGAACAAAAGAAAGCAAAAGAAAAGAAGAAAATGCTAAAGGACGCTACTTGGGATGACTCTTCCTCTGAAGAGTCAAACGATTCTGAGTCAAGTAGCGAGGAGGAAGCAAACTTGTGCTTAATGGCCAAAAGCAACGATGACGACACCAGTGTTCTTAGCGACACTGAGGTATCTCCTCCTACTTTTGAAGAACTTTATGATAAATTTGTTTTATTAAATCTTGAAAATGAATCTATTATAAAAGAAAATCGTAAGCTCACAAAAAAATTAGTCTCTCTTGAAAAAAGAAAAGTTTCATGTCAAGAATGTGAGCACTCTCTATTTATGATAAAGGAACTTGAAGTTTCTCTCTCTAATGCCCTTTCACAAAACAAAATCATTGCAAAACAAAAAGGGGACTTAGAGAGAAAATTGAAAACTTCCACATTACAAATTGAAAAGAACAAAAAAGGATTTGAAAACAAATGTGTTATGATTGTTCAAGAAAATACATCTCTTAAAAAACAAAATCAAAATCTAAATTTAGCCATAACCAAATTCGGGATTGGTCAAAAATCCCTGGATATGCTTCTGGGTAATCAATGCTTTGGGTCTGGAAAAATCGGACTCGGATATAAAAGTGAACACAACCGCCCGGCGCTAGCTACTAACGCCGGCGGTAGCTCTAATGTTAAAAATTCTTCTGATTTTTCTAATGTACAAACTTCATCCAGCAAGGGCAACGTACAAACTCAGAAAAGGGTCTCAACCCCCTTTATTTCGTGTGCTAATTGTCTTAAATTTGGACACACGTCTGGCTCTTGCAGGAATATAATAAATCAACGATCATTAAAACAAATCTGGGTACCTAAGAAATCCACTTACTCTATGGGTGGTACCTCTTGGGTATCTGGGTCTTTACTCTCATCCTCTTTCTAGATTTGCAGGAAGGCTAAGGAAACAAAAGACGTGTGGTATTTGGACTCAGGCTGCTCCAAACACATGACGGGCGACAAAGCAAAATTCCTTAGCCTAGAAAAGAAGAAAGGAGGAATAGTGACGTTTCGCGATAACGGTAAAGAAAGGATCATGGGAATTAGTACACTGGGTAACGCATCTTTTCTTATATCAAATGTGCTTTATGTGATAGGATTAAAACATAACCTAATATCTATAAGCCAATTATGTGATAAAGGTTTAGACGTACTTTTTGAATCTTCCACTAATCTTTGCAAGATTGTTAATCCTAAAACTAAAGATGTGTTATTAACCGCACCTAGAATTCATAATGTTTACATAGTTTCATTTCATGATATTTCTAAATCTTCCATAAAATGTTTTATAACAAAAAATGATGAATTAGAATTATGGCATAGACGCTTAGGCCACGCTAGTACAAAGCTTATCTTAAAACTAGCAAAAAGAGAATTGATTAGAGGATTGCCTAAGTTAAATGGAAATTTATCTTCATTATGCTCTCCATGCCAAAAAGGCAAATTTACTAAGTCATCTTTTAAAAGCAAAAATGTAATTTCTACATCAAAACCTCTGCAATTAATTCATATGGATCTTTTTGGTCCCGTTAACACTGCGAGTCTTGGTGGTAGATTATACACTTATGTGCTCATAGATGACTATTCTAGATATTGTTGGACTTTATTTCTCTTCTCCAAATCTGATGCGTTTTGCGAATTTTCAAAATTATGTACTCGCATTCAAAATGAATTAGATTTAAAAATAAAATGCATTCGCTCAGATCATGGAGGTGAATTTGAAAATGAAAATTTTAAATCTTTTTGTGACATGTTAGGTATTTAGCATGAGTTCTCTGCTCCACGCACACCTCAACAAAACGGTGTTGTAGAACGAAAAAATAGGACAATACAAGAACTTGCATGCACAATGCTATCTGAATATAAATTACCTAAGTATTTTTGGGCAGAAGCCGTAAGCACTGCATGCTATGTAATGAATAGAGTTATGCTTCGCCCATCATTATCTCTCACACCATATGAACTCTACTATCAAAAGAAACCTAACGTATCGTATTTTAGAGTTTTTGGATGTAAATGCTTCATTCTTAATATAAAAGATTATTTAGGAAAATTTGACGAAAAATGCGATGAAGGAATATTTCTTGGTTATTCTTCAACTAGTAAAGCATATAGAATATTTAATAAAAGATCAAGCAAGGTTGAAGAATCAATTAATGTCAGATTTGATGAGTTTGTTCCATGTGCAGAAAAGCTCCCTACAGGTACCGATGATGAACCTTTGCCATCCTTGGAGCACAAAGAAGAAGAACCATCCAAAGAAGAGGAGGAGAAGTCAAAAGAAGATAAATATGTACCTCCAAGCATTCTAAACTTCTCCAAAAATCATCCAAAGGAGCTAATCATTGGGGAACCTTCTACTGGGGTAAGAACTCGGTCCTCTCTTCATGAAACATTTTCAAATATTTGCTTTGTTTCTGAAATTGAACCTAAAAACGTTTCCACTGCTTTAAATGACGGATTTTTGTTTTTGGCAATGAATGAAGAGTTAGGACAATTTGAAAGAAATAAAGTTTGGAATTTAGTAGAAAGACCATCTAATCATCCAATTATTGGCGTAAAATGGATTTTTAAAAATAAGCTAGATGGTGAATCTAGGATTGTAAGAAATAAAGCACGCTTAGTTGCTCAAGGCTATTCACAAATCGAGGGGGTAGATTTTGAAGAAACTTTTGCACCCGTAGCTCGCTTAGAATCTATACGAATATTTTTGGCATTTGTGAGTTTTAAAAGAATAAAATTATTTCAAATGGATGTTAAAAGTGCTTTTTTAAACGGGTTTATTAAAGAAGAAGTTTATGTAGAACAACCCCCCGGTTTCATAAATGAAAGATTTCCAAATCATGTTTACAAATTAGAAAAAGCGCTTTATGGTTTGAAACAAACGCCCCGTGCCTGGTATGATCGCCTTACATCGTTTTTGTTAGAGCACGGTTATGTTATGGGAAGTGCAGACAACACACTCTTCATTAAGCATAAAAATAACGAATTAATTATTCTACAAATATATGTTGATGACATCATTTTTGGAGCCACAAATGAAGAGATGTGTAATGATGTAGCCTTAATAATGAAAAATGAATTTGAAATGAGTCTTGTAGGAGAACTATCATATTTTCTTGGTTTTCAAATTTCACAAAGAACTGATGGTATTTTTATTTGTCAATCAAAATATGTTCACGATATGCTTAAACGATTTGGATTTGATAATCTTAAACAATCTTCTACTCCTGTGAGTGCTTCTTTAAAACTAGGAAAAGATGAATCTGGGATTTCTATTGATCAAACACTATATAGAGGAATGATAGGTTCTCTTCTTTATTTAAGTGCATCTAGACCAGATATAATGTTTGTCGTATGTTTATGTGCTCGCTTTCAAGCCGATCCAAAAGAATCTCATTTAAAAGCGGTAAAACGTATTTTTCGTTATCTAATAGGGTCATCTAAACTAGGATTATGGTACCCACATAATGACTCTTTCACACTCCACGACTATTCCGATTCGGACTACGCTTGGTGCTCACTAGATAGAAAAAGCACTAGCGGTATGTGTCACTTTTTGGGACCCTCTTTAGTTGCTTGGTCTAGTAGAAAACAATATTCGGTTGCACTCTCCACCACGGAGGCCGAATATATCGCACTTGGTAGTTGTTGTGCACAAGCATTATGGATGAGCCAAACACTAGAGGACTTTGGATTTCATCTCAAAAACATAGATCTTAAATGTGACAACAAAAGTGCAATAGACCTCACATATAATCCTGTACACCATTCTAGATCCAAACACATCGACGTTCGTCATCACTTCATTAGGGATCACATTAAGAAAGAAAATGTAAAAGTAAGCTTCATTGGGACAGACTCTCAACTCGCTGACATATTCACTAAACCTCTTCCCGATGCACGATTTCATTTATTACGACTTGAGTTAGGTGTGCTAGATCTTACAAGTTAAAACATGCTCATAAATACAAGCTTCTTCACTTTTAACCATCAAATCCATCTCCTAAAAATCTGCACTTTCAGCATGAAACTACTATTGGGACACCTAATCTAAATCAACATTCAAAATTTTCAACACCCTAAAAAATCACTTACTGTTTCCCGCGCTAGCGCTTGCGCCGGCGCTAGCGTCGAGGTTCGAATTTTTGTGTTTTTAAAACTTTGAAAAAATTTTAAAAATATTTTGATCTATATGTACTATCTAGTTTTGCACATCTGATTCTATTTTATTTTTGAAAAATAAAAAATAAAAAATATAAAATCCAAATTACAAAAAAAAATTATGTTCTGTCTTTTATTTTTGTTTTGTGGTTAAAGTTTATCTTTCAACAATCAAATAAAAAAAAAACTACAAAAACCAAATTACAAAAAAAAAATATGTTTTTGTGTTGTTTTCTTTATCTAAAGTTCATCTTTATGCAAAAATCAAATATAAAAATTACAAAAGCAAAAATTACAAAAATATGCCTTTATACAAAAATATAAAATTTTAAAACTATAAAAAAAACCCTATGATGTTTTGTGAAAAATCAAGCATGATTTAGTCTACTATTTAGAAAATCTACAATGTTGCAATTTATCTTTTCACACTACTTTGGACATTGTCTTCCTTCATGCTTTGATATATCTATTCAAATGTGCATCAATTATAGTTTAAAAGTTGTGTATGATCAAGCTTAGCATGCCTCTAAGTATGAGAAATGTTTTATGTTTGATAATGATATTTATTCACTCACTTTTTTTGGCATTGTCTACATATGTGTTTAATCTAAGAATACTTGTGTATGTTTTGTATTAGTACAATGAATTAAAATTGCACAAGTATCTTACCTACACTCCTTCTTTTGCACTCTTAAAAATTAAGAAAAGTGGTTATATTTTTTTTTCTCATAAAATCTATTGATTTGCAAAATAAGTGTATTCGGAGAACTTTGTACAAAACAAACTTATAAAATAAATGACAAAGATAACTCCACCAAGCACTACTTGAACCTCCTAATAAGTCTTAATGAGCATTGTGAGGTTGAGCACCTTGGAAAGAATAATAAAGTGTCTTGTGCAAATCAAATCTTTCTTTCAAAAATAAGAAAAACCACTTTCTCTTAAGTACACCAGATCACTAGTCTCAAAATTCAAATCAAATATGTGATCCCCCAAGCACTACTTTGCACCCTGATAAGTCTTGATGAGCATTGTGTGTGCAAAGCACCTTGGTAGTTGTACATTTTTTGTGAATTAAAGTGTGTGGAAGTAATCTTATTTGTGTTTTATTGTGCTTCTTACTTTACATATTACTTGTAGTTTTGATTAAAACATTTGTTTACTCTCCTCAAAATTACACTTATGTGCACATCATTATCTTTCATAACACTTCTTCTCATGAGTATTGGATCCTAATGCTAATTCTCTATTACTTTTTATTTATGAAATGCACTAGATAACCTAGCATGTGTTCTACAATGTTTTGTATGTTTTTGGAATTATGAATTAAAGTAACATTGTAGTATTTTTCTTTTTAAACATTCTTTCATGCTTGGTTATTATCACATTTAAAACTACAAAATGATTTACAAAAACATCATCCTTTGTGAACTTTAACTCAATTTTTTTTGGATTATCATTACTATTTGACGTTTTTTTTGTATTGCTATAAGTCTTCCGCATCTTAACCATATAAGTGTTTTTTTTCTTGCGCTTTCATGCTTACTTAATATCTTGTATTCTTTGCATCATCACTTATTCTTCAAAATTCCTATCTTTCATTAAGTGATAGATTTCCTTGGAACACCTTTTATTGGTTACTTCTAACAAAAAATTCTTTTATGCTAAAAACTCTGATTATTTTGTAATGCTTATAACTCTGATCTATTTCAATGAAAAACAATTTTAACCTCCTTATCATCTACTTAAAAAGCTCGATCATGCCTTCTTTTTTATTTACACATTTTTTAGTGCTTTGTTTCCCTACCCACTTTTGCTAATAACAAAGGGGGATAACTAACATGATAAAATGCAAAAGGGGGAGAACTAACATGATAAATATAACTCGCTATCATAAACCCAACATAACAACTTACATATTAGGGGAGCACTCACTTAGGGGGAGCACATATTTAGGGGGAGCAATTCTAAATGCTAAAATCAATAATCATCCTAAAGTCATCACTCACACACACACACAAGTATAGTCTCACCATGCTTATTTATTAATGCTTTGATTTATCATTAATGGATTTGTTATTATCAAAAGGGGGAGTTTATTGGAACATTGTCTTCCGCATCTCCTAGGTTTGAGAATAACAAATCCTATGTGTATTTGATCTTGTGTGTTCAAGTGTGCAGGTTTACTAGGTCCACATGACTCAAGGAGTACACATGTTGACTGCCCCCAAAATTGAGGCCAAAATTCGAACAAGCTCACTATCGCCGGCGTTAGCGATAGCGCCCGGCGCTAGCGTTGATTAGCATGATTCCGGCTGTGTTTTTAGAAAGGGCTAACGCCAGGCGGTATCAGATAGCGCTGGCGGTAGCATGGTGCATAAGAGGCATAGAGCAAAATGTTGCCTCGGATTGAAGATCCTGCCGCGCAAATTGTTTCTTAATCCGGGCTAGCGCCGGCGGTAGCGCTAGTGCCGGCGGTAGCGCTTGGGCTATAAAAGGACCCCCTCTCCTCTTGTTTTCGCACATCTATTGCATACACTTCAGAGAGAGAGAGTACTAAAGTTCTAGAGGCTTGTCTTAGCCAAAATTTGAGGTCCCAGCAAAGCTCTGCCAATTTCTGAAGGAGGATTCCATCACGCCGAATCTGAATGAAGTCCGCCTCAACAAACGCTGATTCTCCAGCGGATCTTCGCCTCCTCGTTCAGAAGTTCATCTTGAGGGAGTTTTTAATTATTGTTATTTCATTTCTCTTTTATCATTGTAAACGGTAGTGAAATCGCCTCGTGTTGGCGACTAGGTCTGGGGTAGACTTAGGGCTAAAATTCGCATCATGTTGGCGACTAGATCTAGGCTAGTTCTAGGGGGTGCTCGAGACCACATCTGGGGAAGGATTGGCTAGAGCGGCTTGAGGCCGAATCCGGGGAGGATAAGGCTAGGGCCACCGGTTCGTGGGGAAGCGAGTCAGGATAGAAAACAAAAAGAGTTATTTTATTATTCGCCTCTGATCTCTAGCGTCATCGAGATCAAGTTTTGTAAAACTTATTTATCATTAATAAAGCTTGTCTCCTTTTTGTTTTACTTCACTTATTTCGTGTCTTTAATCTTGCAATAATTCAAAGTTTTTTAAATATAATCTAAAGTTTTTGAAAACCCTTATTCACCCCCCTCTAAGGGCGCCGACCGATCCAACAATCACATCTTTTTCCGTTGTACTACTCTCTCCCTCAGCTTGATCATGATTTACTTTATGTCTACACAAAACTCTTAATCCTCTCTTAGTTATGTCCCAACTTCTATCTTCTCCATTGTAGTATTATTTCACTCCACCCTCTTTTGCTAATAACAAAAGGGGGAGATTAAAAGGATAAATCATAATAATTAAAGGAGTTGGATTCACTAGATTATGGGGGAGCATGTATCTATTCTATGGGAGCATACACTAAGGGGGAGCACTTATGTATGGGGAGCATAATTTAACAATATATAATTCTTATTATTATCTCAATATTGCTTAGTGCAGGCCTGCTCAAAAACTAAAAAGAGGGATGGGGTCTAACGCCAGGCGTTAGTGCTTAACGCTGTGCGTTGACTCCCATTCCCATCATGATGAATAGGGCAAGGAGGGATGCAGCCGTGATTAGAGGAGCACTTTTGGAATGATCTGACCTAATGCCAGCATTAGCCTCAACGCCAGCGTTAGGGTTGCCTAAAATGAATGTTTCCTAAAGTGCAGAATCTCCTTCCCATTTTGAAGATCCGAGCCATCAAAACAATTCTATACTTAGTCAACATCAGGCGTTAGCCTTAACGCCGATGTTAGCTTCCAGTCCTATAAATAGGTGGATTTCGTCTTCTTCAAAAAATTATTGAAGCAGCCTATTCCAACACTCTGAATTATTTGTGAGGGCCGTATTTCTAGACCACAAAGGATCTCCCACTCAATTTCAAAAGGAGAAATCAAAGGAGGCTTGTATCAACACGCTAACTCAATGCGAAGAACGCACACTTGGACTTCAACAATCTTCAGGGTCGTCGTCTCCTTCAGATTACCTCATAGTAAGTTTTTATATTTGTCTTTTATATTTATCTTTGTAATCGGTTCGTGAATTAGCCTCGTGTTGGCGACTAGGTCTGGGTAGGACTTAGGGAGGAATTCATCTCGTGTTGCCGACTGGGTATAGAGAGTAGATATAGGGGGTGCTCGAGGCCTTTCTGGGGATAGAAAGGCTAGAGCGGCTTGAGGCCGTATATGGGGAGAGATCGGCTAAAGCCAATCGGTTCTTAGTGAGAAGAGTCGGTATTTAAAATGAAAAGAGTATTTCATATTTCGCCTTCGATTTCTAGCGTCATAGAAATCAGATTTTGTAATCAATTTTATAAGTGATAATCATGTCTTTTCTTGTTTAATAAAATTGATTTCATTTCTAATTTCTATCTCTTTACTTTTTGTTTTAACTTACTTCTAATAAAATATCTAAAATTTTCTATGAAAGATTAAAGTTTTCTAAAACACTTATTCACCCCCCCCCCCCCCTCTAAGGGCGCCTCAAGATCCAACACTCATTTGTATCAATTCTGAACCTTTCAAACTCTGATTCCAGTTAGAATAGCTTTGAGTTTTTAACCTGCGAAGTACCCTCACGCGTTATTTACAATAGATTCCAAATATCATAGCCAGTTTCGTAAGCACTAACTCGATTAAATTTAGATCTATCTAAAGCACAAAATAAGGCGTTCATTACTTTAGCATTGTTTTTGCATTTATTTTTATCTCCATCATCCCACTTATCTCTTGGCTTTTCCATGGTTACTTCTCCAACAACATATGTAGGAGTAGTATACGGTTGTTCAACACAAGCCCAGACATCTAGATTAAAATTAATTAGAAAACAACGCATTCACGTTCTCCAGTAGTTATAGTTAGTTCCTGTGAAAAGTGGAGGTCTAGATATTCCTTGCCCCTCATGAAAAGTTAGATCATGGAGTGCCATTATTCCCGGTTGTTAGACCATTTTGGAATAACCTAGTTCTGATACCACTTATTGGATCAGTAGGCGCCCTTAGAGGAGGGGGTGGATAAGGGATTTAAAACTTTGTAATTTAATTGATTTATTCAAATAGGTTGATAGTATTTATAAGAATATCTTAGATTAAACACCGTAATAGGCTTCTTACGAAAGTGGTTTATATTTGGTTCAATAGATGTGAACACTGTTACTACCGCCAACGGTAGTGTTACCGCTCGGCGTTAGTGACAAATAATGCATTTTCATTTAAATTTCAAAGATCAGAGATTGCATAAGGATATTAGTGAAAAACATATAGTATTATTGCTTTTAGAATCATTATAAAAGCTTATCCCAATAACGCTTGAGATTGAGGCACATGCGTAAAATCGTTTTTGATTTTCTATACTGACCCTTCTCCCAAGGACCGGTTGGCTCTAGCCTATTTGTCCCCAGATGAGGCCTCGAGCCGCCCCTAGATCAAACCCTAGACCTAGTCACCACACCCACACGACGAATTCTCCCTAGTCCTCGCAAGGCCTTAGTCGCCAACCACACGACAAATTTTTTATTGACAAAAAGAGTTACAAATATCAAAAACTAAAACACATAAGAAACTCCCTTAAAGGTTAAAACTTGAAGATGATGTATGCGTGATTGATCCTTCTTCAAGTCCTTTAGCGTTCACGAGCGTTGACAGAGTTCTCTTGACTGCAAAGTGGAGGTTCTCACAAATACAGGAGTTATGCCTTCGATGTCTCATCAAATCAGCAAATCAAAATGGAGGCGGACTGCACTCTAAATTGACTCGGATCCTAGCGCCAGCGGTAGTGCTACCACCGGGTGGTAGACTCTTTAGGCAACAAGTTGGCACATAAATTGAGTCATTTTTGTTAACATTCTGGCTCCAAATTTGGCGTCCCCTCCTACCGCGCCACGGTAAGGTTATCGCGCCATATTGGCTTTATCTCTTTCCTAGCCGCCAGATCTCCTTCCTTTTTTGCTCCTCAATCAACATCATGATCGCGAGACTTCCATAAGTTACCGTCGGGCGTTAGACATAACACGCTGTATTAAGAGTTGCTATATTCAGTCCCGATGACCTTCCTTTTCCAACAAATGTATCCTTCTCGATGATGTTTCTAAATATGCAGAAGCTACCGCCAGAGATGCCGTTAGCATGCTGTGCAAGCATCAGAGTATTGATTTGATAGGGAATCATTGTCTTTCTTTTTCGTACTCATAGAGGCTTGAATCCAGAAGTTCCTACACACTATAAACACATGAGAAGTATGCTCAAATACATTGAGATTTGTTATTCTCAAACCAAGAGATGTGGAAAGCATGTTCCAACACATATATGTGCAATTAAAATGATAATTTATATAATGCAATTAGATTAATTTTATGGTTACACTCAAAAGATAAACTACGGTCTAACAAATGTGTCGTAAGTCAATTTAATAAAATATAGTCACATGAGAAACATTTTGGATTAGATGAGGGAAAACAGTGTCTCTGGGTTGATATTGCCCAGACAAAGTAGCTCTTGTCCGACTTCTAGGTGCAGGAATAAACTAAATCTCATATTAAAATTGGAGAGGAAGTTCTTTTGCTTATGAAAAAATTCAGAACATAAATATCATAGGCGCCTATTTGAACCAAATTATGGAGTTGTGTTTGAAACTTCATGGTTAAGCATACTCTGGTGTGATTAGTCCCTGGATGGGTGACCTATTGGGAAGCGTTCATCAACCACTTAAGAAAAAGGCCAACCGTGCGATTCAACTCAGTATGGATGGGATGAACCAAAGTGAAGATACTTCTGATATTATGGGAGATTGGGTCATTATAAATGGTATCAAAGTCAGAACTCATACAATATATTGTGTTGTTTCAGGATGAACCATGAGAAAGATGGTGGGCTTGTAACGTCCTTAATCCGAAGAGAGTGATCTGATGAGGGAGGGGAGAAACTTTGTGGGAGGTGTGGCCCAATCAAACTAGCTCCTGATATGTTTATAGGATACCATGCTTCTAGGTGAAAGGAGGTGTAGGAATGAACTGAATCTTACATCAAATTTGGATGAAAAGTTACTTTGATTAAGTAATCATACAAAACTCTAAGTTTTAGAGCATCTTTCCAGTGCAACTAGTAGAGTTGTGTTGAAAACTCCATAATTAAACAAACTCTAGTGGGAGCAATCCTGGAATATGTGGCCAACTTGAAAGTGCTTGTGGGACACTTATGAAAAAGGATAAAATTGTGTGTTTCAACTCAATATGGACTGAAATGAATTAAATTGGATAATAGTTTTGATATTGTGGGGGTTGCATCATTACAACTTGGTTGTTTATTAAACATATATTGTATAACCGATAATTCATTGAGATCAGGAGTACATAAGGAATACACCTTGGAAGTACAGTTCGGCGGCCTTAAGCATTCATCTCGGCAAAATTTAGCTCGCCGACCTTCAGTACGGCGGAATTTAGCTCATCGACATTCAACTCGGCGGAATTCAGCTAAGTAGAATTCAGCTCGTTGGCATTCAGCTTGGAGGAATTCAGTTCATTGACATTTAGCTCGGCAGGCCTTCAACTGGACATACTTCATCTCAACAGACTTTGTCTCGGCAGACTTCATCTCGACAGACTTTGTCTCGACAAAATTTATCTCGGCAAATTTCATCTTGACAGACAACATCTTCGCAACCTCTCAAAGTTCTCCTAGAGACCTCAATATGTGAGGGGGGGGGGGGGGGGGGGGGGGGGGGGGTGGTACCCATATCTTTGCCTATAAATAGGACCCTATTATAATGGGTGGAAGACAGTTCACATCCCGCAAAGAATCACCCATTTGAAGATTTGGCGAACTCGCTTTCCTTCCCCCGAACTCATACAACACTTGGTTTAGGAGAGGGAGTTCCTATACACTTTTGGGTATGTGGCAGGACCTCTACAATGTAACACAACCAGCTCGCCTAATAATAAAATAACTGCAACATCTCTCTTGTTTGCTTCATACATATGTATGCTAATTTGGGGGCTAGTATCCCCGACCATATTTTTTGGTTCAAACTTTGCGAGCTGAGGTCTTAGTTCTTAAAGGGCCAAGATCTCATTTCCAAAAAAATTTGTGCAGTGAGAGTGGACCTTGGTCGGAGGAGGAAACACTTCAGAATAAGCGGCATGGTGCATGTCAACAAGCAGAAGTTAGATCGTGACCTCAAAGAAGGAAGCTAAGCGAGCTCAGATGAGCTCAAAACTCGCTCAGGTAGGCGAGCTCAAAGCTATATTCGACAAGCTCAAGTGCTCATAGATTGCTCAGGTATGCGAGATCAAATTGAGCTCAGTCAAGTTCAGGTGAGTTCAGGGTTGGTGGAATAGGCCGCCATATTTTTAGACTTGGTAGGATGCTAGGAGTGCCCAGAGATATGTTAGCTCAAAGTGAGTTCGAAGTGAGCTCAATAAATCAACTTGTAGGATGTTAGGCGAGTTCATGACAGTCGAGCTCATGGAGAGATCATACAGGAAAGCTCAAAGCGAGCACAGATAGGAGAGCTCGGAGAGGCCAGCTCAAACATACGATTTCACACTTTTTTTGACTTAGTCTTCTACTTCTTTAATACTAGCACTTTTTATAGATATTCATTCTTATGGGTTCTTTGGTAAAACCCATGAGTTCTTTCATATGAATAACAAATAATCATATTTTTGATGAGTTCACCGTGATGAGAAAACATATACTCCATAAATGCATGCTCATGAGATTTTCTCTTATATTCTGCAAGTTCATCCTCATAATGAAGAAAGTAGAAAACTTTAAAGGGAGTTGGGAGGAATAGCTTACCTCGGCCCTCTAGGCCTAAAAAACCACACCAAACTCTACATCAGATGAAACTCAATTCAAGTTATCCCTGTTGGAACCAGGAAAACCAATTCCAAATGTTCAGACTAAGGGGCAGCCTGAGGTAAATGGTCCAGCAATCCAACTCCACAGAATTAGAGGGAAAGAGCACAAAAGAGAGTGAGAGAGATATAGAGATAGAGAGAGATGTCTATAAACACACCATAAGTGATATAGAAGGGAGATCCCACCTTGTACCCGGAAGAGGAAAAACTTCCTCTCCATAACCAAAATGTTGAGCAAGGTACGAGGAAGGCACCACTTGGAGAGTAATAGACTTGTATGTTTGGGGGAGGGAGGTGGTGTCATGATTTCAAGGTGCCATTCTTGGTACCCCTGAGACTTATTTATAGACAAATCCTGCAGAGAGGGTCATTATTGCAAGAATAACGCCCCCATCAAAATAGCTGAATTGCGACTTGAGGAAGGCGCTCGCATACTCTACGAATATGAATGGCTACTCACCTATAGCGAGTGGTGAGATATAGGATGTGTCTTATTGAAGGTGAGTTGCAAGGAATGCCTGCCTATATGGCGAGTTACAAGTGATACTCGCCCTTTGGCTAGGGTCGCCCCTGATCATTGACATGTTCTGCTTGTGTGGCTTAAATGGTTTCACTCTCGACGAATACAAGTTATACAAAATCCCCACTCTTTGCGAGTTCGTAGAGGGCTCAGAAAGAATAATCCAACCCTTATTTAGCGAGGTGTTTTATAGAGAGAGTGATCTCACCTAGAGCAGCCTCATGAGTTTCCGTGTTGTCTATAAGTAGAGGGGGAAGGACCTTTCATCGGGGTGCGATATTCTGAGTCAGTGTGAGATGATGATCACCCAAGAGGAAATCGATGCCCAGGCTGCTCGCCTCAAAAGTCTATTAAAGAAATGTCTCGTGGGACATCATTGCTCTAACGATGGAACTCACAAATTGAAGAAAATGAAGACTCTGGAAGAGATGCCAGAGGAGCAAGTTTTTGAAGGAGGTAAACCTCGAGAAGGGGAGAGTAGATACTCGCAGAAGAGACTCTAATGACGCTGGACCAGGCGGGTCTAGAAAAAATACATGAGTATCCGGTGGTCGAGAGTGAGAATATTGCTCATGTCCCCTCTGAGCCATCCTCACGAGGTTTGGAAACCTCTTAAGAACTAGCTATTGATGATAATTTGCATTACCTGCTCCAACCCTTCTCCTTTTATGCAGTCTCTCTTATGAATGCCGCTCCGGTCGAGCCGAGTGTACCTCCTCCTTTGGCTGAAGCACCGTTGGATGTCATCCCTCTACGTTCAGCTGAGATGGTAATGACTCTGCCCGCAATTAGTGTGGATGGTACTTGCTTCCTGTATACCTGTGTGGGTGGCAATAAGGGTTGCTCCCGTTCGGGTTCCCTAAAGTTGAAGAGGACTAGTCTTCCATTGATGATTGTAGGCTGCGGTGCCATACTTCACCACGACTCTATTGCCTCCTCCACCTCTGATTCCTATGGGTATTCTCCCTTCCATGGAGGCCGCTCAAGATGCTACTCCCTTGGCGACTTATCTCACAATAGGGTGCATGTGATCTACCATGTGTGCGCCCTATGCAGGCAGGGATCCTCAAAGATTGCTTGATCACGGGGGTTGGTTGGGGGGTCATTCAGGGGGTCGTCAAGGCTCAACCTATTGAATTCCTCCTCACTAATCATCATCATCATCTTGCCATTCAACGCCATCTCTCAGGTCATCACCGTCTTGCTGGTCATCACCGTCTCGCTGATGATCTCTGCCTTAGCGTGATTCTTCTTAGCCTCGCCAATCACTGCTAGCTCATCGCCATTTTCCTCGGCGCGATCAGAGGCTAGGGGAAACTTGCTCTGGTACCTTACTCATCCATCTTACTATTTTCATTATGAGGAGATTCAGGCTTCCTAATCATGTTTTGATCAGATCGCACAGTATCTCTAAGTGCAGTGAGTATCACGACTATTATATAAGGTGATGCAGGATGCCGGGGCCCAGACCGCACCCTGTGGCATCACACCAGCTAGCGGACTATGGCCAAGCATGCATGCTAGAAGGATTGCAGTCTAGGCACCCCAACCCATGTCTACGCCTGTTCTGAGTGCAGCGGGTTGTTGAGGCTGGGGATCGATCCCCAGATCTCCTTGATAAGAACCTCTCCTAACAGGCCTGTGAAATTTTTCGAATCTTTATGGAGCAAGCAGGAGCTAGTCAACTTAGAGATAAAAGCCAAAAACAACCAGAAACAAATGAAGGCAAACAACTGATCTTTATTGATGGCAATCTTCAAATTACAAGGCAAGGCATGCTTGGCGAGACATGATTTCGCCAGCACAAAAAACTAAAGGAAAGATACAATGTTGAAGATAACTTGAGACCGCCCAGACCGCGCGACCTCCCTGCGATCTCGATAGCTGCCAGACCGCTGCTACTCGACGATCACAGAACACCACCTACTTCCAGCCACTTACTTCTCCAGACTGCCTGATTCTCCCGAACTCCAGCACCACAACTCCAAGCCGCAGACCGCCCGAACAATTTCAGAGGAAGAGGTGATCGCTGCTGCCCACACTATCCGCAGAAGCTGCACAAAACAAGTTCAATCAGGAGACCGCCCGGTCACGTAAACACAGACCGCAGGAAGAAGAAAGTTTAGCTTACGCTTGGTGTGTCTTAATTATTGCTGCCGATGGGTCCTATTTATAGGCGTGAGACCTGATCCAGTCACCACCCTATGAGATAGGATCACCACCCCCAGACCGCGCGACCTGACCGGTCACACCGCGCGATCAGCAACATTACTTCTGCTTCATTTTTGGTGAACCCGCCAGCTTCAATGTCACCAAGAGAGACCGCCACTCTCTCAGCAGACCGCGACTCCACAAGGAGCTCGCCAGACCGCCCGAAGCTATTCACCACCTGTGTTCGCACGAGACCGCGAACACAGCCAGTTCGCCATCAGACCGCGAACTCCTGTCCGCATGCCGATCTCCTCCTGAGACCGCGAATAGCAACCAACTCGCATACCAGTCTCATCCTGAGACCGCGCGACTAAGACCCTTAGTCCGCGAATACCACCAGAAAGCCCGGTCAGCTACCAGACCGCATTCTAGAGAGAACCTGGATCAAGCTGTGCGGTCACACCAGGCCGCCACAGCCTTGAAGAAGATAGCTCACCACGCGATCACGCACAGATCGCGCACACCTGAAAATGATCAACCCGCCACTCGGTCAGAGACAGACCGCGCGATCTCATCTTCAGCCGCCTTGGACCAGAAACCAGCGGTCAAGCTAGGAGACCACAGCTAGGCTAAAGACAAGCCAGACCGCAGAGGCAGACCGCCGAGTCGTGCGGTCACACCAGACCACCCGACCTCCCCCAGACTGCCCATGTCCACAAACCCTCCAAACTTCCACTTCAACAATTTCAACACTCCCCCTTGAAGTGGGAAGTTGAAACTAGCCCCAGTAGGCTCCTTAGCCGTGTGAACGGCCCCTTTGCCAGCGCCTTTGTGAAGATGTCCGCCACGTTGTCCGCACTCCGCACATGCCCGACCGAAAGAGATCCCTCCAGCACCTTCTCCCGTATGAAGTGATGCTCGATCTCGATATGCTTGGTCCTCGCATGACAAACTGGATTGGTTACCAGTTTGAGAGCACTCTCGTTGTCACCGCGTAGCAGAGTCGGCTCCCGAACCTCCTTGTGGACGTCTCCCACCAACCTCCTAAGCCAGATGGCTTCCTGAGCTGCCAAGGCCGAAGCCTTGTATTCCGCTTCCGTGGTGGAGACCGACACGGAATCCTGCTTCTTGCTGCACCATGATATAGCTGTAGGGCCCGCCATGAAGACGAATCCAGACGTCGACTTCCGATCTGTTAAAATTTTTTGACTGGACCGTTTAGGAGTAAGCAGGAGTTGCATCAACAAGAGTTATAGCCAAACAACCACAATGCCAAAACAGCACCACAAGAAAACTTTATTGAAATAGAACTGCTTTACAATGCGAGGTATACATGGCGAGACATGATTCATAAGAATCACGGAGACGAGAAGAACAAACACACCAAAAACAGAAACCGCTGGTCTGCCAGAAAGAGACCGCTCGGACTGCAACAAAGGCTCAGACCGCCCGGTTTGTTCTACTGTACTTCCAGACCGCTTGCACAGTCAGACCGCAGAAACACCTTGAGACCGCGCGAACAGAAGCAGACAAACTGCACTGCCAGCCCACGATCCCAGACCGCACGAACTGAAGCTTATTGAACTGAACAAAGAACTGAAGCTGTCGCCAGACCGAACTCTGATCGCCTAACCGCTGAAGGTCGCCTGATCGCTGAGCTAGCTGTGAACAGCACAAGAACAATAAACCAGTTCGCTGACAGACCGCAGACGAACTGTTTATTCGAGCCACCGGAAATCACCAAGGAAGGAGACCGCAACCTGCTGACCGCAAACCTGCGAACACAACAAACGGTTAACTCACAACCAAGCCGCGCGAACTCAAACTTGAGACCGCAAGAATCTATCCGGGCTCTTGTTCTTACAGTTTTTCGTTTGAATGACGGGCCATGCACCCCTATTTATAGGCGGGTGGACGGATGTCGTCACCGCACAAACCGGGATACAGTCACCACCCATCAGCTCGCGAACGGTCTCCAAAACCAGACCGCGCGAACACAGCACTTGGACAAAATTTAGTCCAAGACCGAAGTCAGCAGCAAGTCACGCACAAGCCGTGCGGACACAGCGATCACCCTTCCTGAGATCGCCAACACAGAGAAGCAACTGGCTGACTTGAACCAAGTCGCCAGAACAGCACAACCAGGCCGCCCGGTCACAGCGGTCAACCAAGAACAGACCGACTAGAACAAGACCGGAAACAACCTGCTACAGGTCGCCAGAACCAGCGACCAAACCAAAGAAGCAAGCTGGCCGATCACACGGGATCGCCAGAACCAAACCGTCAGAGCACCAGCGCAGACCGCGCGGTCTCTGCGGTCTCCAGCCTTCAGACCGGCTGGACTCTTTTCCACTTCACTTCAACAATTTCAACACTCCCCCTTGAAGTGGGAAGTGGAAACTAGCCCGAGCAACTCCCTTAACCGAGTAAACGGTCCCTTCGCCAGCGGCTTTGTGAAGATGTCTGCGACATTGTCCGCACTCCGAACATGCTCGACCATAAGAGATCCTCCCAACACCTTTTCACGAATGAAATGGTGCTCAATCTCAATATGCTTGGTCCTCGCATGACAGACTGGATTGTTGACCAGTTTGAGAGCACTCTCATTGTCCCCGCGTAGCATAGTGGGACCTCGAACCTCCTGATGAACGTCCTCTACCAACCTCCTGAGCCAAACGGCTTCCTGAGCTGCCAAAGCCGAAGCCTTGTACTCCGCTTCCGTGGTAGATACAGACACCGAGTCTTGCTTTTTGCTGCACCAAGAGATAGCTGTGGGACCCGTCATAAAGACATAACCAGATGTTGATCTCCGATCATCCACGTCTCCCCCATAATCAGCATCCATGAAACCATGCAACTCCAAGCTTGACCCTCTCCTATATAGGAGACCCAAATCAGAGGTCGACTTCACATACTTCAATATGCCTTTTGCCGCTAGAAGATGAGGTTTCCGTGGTTCCGCCATGTACCGACTCACCTTGCCAACTGCATAAGCAATATCCGGCCTTGTGATCGTCAAATAGATCAAGCTCCCAACCAGAGCTCGGAACACCAACGGATCAGATAAGAATCTCCCCTCATCCTTTCGAAGCTTATGATGTTGCTCCAAAGGTATAGAGCTGCTCTTCCCTTCCTCCATGCCGAATCGCTGAACAATCCGCTCCGCATAGCTAGCCTGAGAAATGAGCACTCCGCTCTCCCTCCTCTGGACCTCGAGTCCAAGGAAATGGTGGAGCTCCCCCAGATCCTTCATCTCGAATCTGATAGCAAGCTCAGCCCTGAGTCTTGCAACAGCTTCCTTCGAGTTCCCGGTGACAATCATGTCATCCACATACAGCAGCACAATCACCCGAAGCACCCCCTCCTTCTTGATGAACAAGCTAGAATCAGAGTCTGAAGCAACGAATCCGCAGAATAAGAGATATTCTGCAATCTTCCCGTACCACGCCCGAGGCGCTTGCTTCAACCCATGCAGGGCCTTTTTCAATTTACAAACATAGTCCGGATACTCCTTCGAGATGAAGCCTTGCGGTTGAATCATGAAGATATCTTTGTCAATCTCGCCGTATAAGAAAGCATTCTTCACGTCGAGTTGCCAAATCTCCCAACCACTCGAAGCCGCCAAGGCAATAACAAATCGAACCGAAGTCATCTTTGCCACTGGACTAAATGTTTCATCATAATCTTCTCCGTACTGCTGTGAGAACCCACGAGCTACAAGGCGAGCCTTGTAACGCTCGATACTACCGTCAGCTTTCTTCTTCAGCTTGAAGACCCACTTGCAAGTGACAGGAGTAGTGCCCTTGGGCTTGGGCACAAGAGACCAAGTCTCATTCTTCTCGAGAGCTGTCATCTCTTCTTGCATAGCAATGTCCCACTCCTTCACACCTCTGGCTTTCTCAAAGCTCGACGGCTCCCTTTCATCCAAAGGACCAGCAAAGAAACATGAAACAAAGTTTACCATGTTTCCTCCTGTGTATCGATCTGGTGGTTGAATAGTCCTCTTCGACCTCCTAAGAGGTTGCTCCTGACTAACCACCTCCTCAGCCGCTTCTTCTGTGCAAGCTCCTTTCCCAGATGAACATGGAGCATCGCTCCCCCTGCTTCCAGAACCTGAAGCCTCCATCTCAGAGGTTGACACACCTGGAGCTCCTGGTGAAACAGGCAACTCCACTTGAAGACTTCCTGCAGCTTTTCCTCCTTCATCAACCCTGCCCTCCGGTAGTTCAACTCCTGAACTCCCCTTGTAGGAAGTTACTTCATCGAACACCACATCCCGAGAAACAATTGACCTTCGTGTCTCAGGATCCATGCATCTCCATCCCTTCTTTCGCTCATCATACCCAACAAAGACTAGCTTCCTTGCTTTCGCATCTAGCTTTGTTCGAAGAGCATCAGGAATATGCACATAGCAGGTTGATCCAAACACCCGAAGGTGTGCAACGCTCGGCTTCTCCTTGAACATTAGTTCGTGAGGGGTCTTCATGTTGATAGGACTTAGAGGCAATCTGTTGATGACATAAGCTGCACAAGACATTCCCTCTGCCCAGAATGACTTTGGAATACTCTTGGCATGAAGCCAGCATTTGCAGGTTTCCGTTAGATGACGGATCTTCCTTTCGGCAACGCCATTCTGCTGTGGAGTATGGGCACAAGTGAGCTCTCTCCGAACGCCGTGTTTCCTGCAAAAACTTGAGAACTCACCAGAGGTGAACTCCCCACCATTGTCAGTTCTCAACTTCTTCACTCGCAGGCCTAAACGACCTTCCACCAGCTCCTTGAACTCCACAAACTTAGCAAAGGCTTCTGACTTCTCTTTCAAGAAAAACACCCAGACATATCTGGTGTAGTCGTCAATCAACACCAACATGTATCTGTTGCCTCCAAGGCTTGGGGTGGCAGTCGGTCCCATCAAATCACCGTGGATGCATTCCAACGGCACTTTGCACCTTGTTTGCGATTTGTCAAATGGAAGTCGATGAGACTTACCAAACTGACATCCTTCGCAGACATGACCGTCTCCATAGGAAGACAAGCTAGGCAAGCCATTGACAAGGTCCTTTACAGCCATAGCCTTCAATTTGTCCATGCCTACATGCCCCAACCTTTCATGCCAAATGGCCGCGCCATCGTTTGTCCTCATCTTATCAACATAGGTACTTGTCGATAAAACGAACAAGTCCTTCACCCGCTTGCCGACATGAATAACTTCTCCCTTTATCTCCGGTTGAGTTTTGAGAAACTTCACTTCTGTTGGGCCAAACAGAACGTGATAACCGGCATTGACCGCATTGGTCACAGAGAAGAGATTTTTCTTCATACCAGGCACGTGATAAACACTCCTCAACGTGAGTGGACCCTTATCACTGCTCAGAGAGACGACTCCTTCGTGCTCTACTGGATGAATAGAATTATCAGCCGTAATGATAGCATTATTACCAGAGTAAGGCGCCAAAGAAGAGAACTTTGATCCATCCCCGGTGAGATGATGTCCACACCCTGAATCAACAATCCAGTCCTCTTCATAGTTGATGGAGGCCAAGGCCTTAACGGGCATCGCCGTTATGTTAGACACAAAAGCTCCTCCCCATCCAACTTCACCAGACTTTGGCATCTCCTTCTCCACTGCATGTCCTGGCTGAAGATTCACCCGGCAATCTTTCTTGACGTGCCCAGTCTTGTTGCATCTAAAGCACCTCGGTCCCTCTCCTTTCTTCTTCCCATCAGACTTAGGAGCATAGCCCCTATCTTGCTGACCTGAAGTGGAGGGTCCATCATGACCCGGCTTCTTCTTCTCCCATTTCTTCTTCCTCTTCCCAGAGAACATCACATCACTTTCTTCCCCGGAGATAGAAACCACCGCCATCTGTCTTGCTAAACTTTCTTGCGAAGCAAGAAGGTTCTCCAACTCCAACAATGACGGTTGATTTGCCCAACCCTGAACTGAAGTTACAAAAGCAAGATACTCCTTCCGCAACCCGCGAATGATATGCCTCTTCAGTTTTGCCTCAGAGATTGGCTCATCAGGGTCCAAAGCAGAAATCTCTGCCGTGAGATTCTTCATCTTGAGGAAGAAGGTAGAAATAGAAAGATCACCTTGAGAGGCTTTAGCCAACTCATTTTCAAGAAACTGTAGCCTCGCTACATTCTTCTTATTGAACAATCCATCCAAGGATGTCCAGATCTCCGCAGCAGATTTACATCCGATAATATGATCAAACAGCTCTGGTGAGATAGCCCTCTTGAGAGTGAACTCTGCCTTAGCATTCAACCTCCTCCAAAGCCTCACCTCTGCCATATTATCACCTGCTGGAAACACCTCCTGTGTGTCTTCTCCGCCAACTATCTCCCAAAGATCGTCGCCAATCAAATAACTCTCCATACATGACTTCCACTTTTTGAAGTTAGTCGATGTGAGGAGTTCAATACCAAGACCTCTTGCGAAACTGCCTTCCATGGCAATCAATGTGGTCTCTTCTTCACAAAGACGATGGCAACTCTAGTTGATCACTGCTTATCCACTCCAGGAACCTGGCTCTGATACCATGTTAAAATTTTTTGACTGGACCGTTTAGGAGTAAGCAGGAGTTGCATCAACAAGAGTTATAGCCAAACAACCACAATGCCAAAACAGCACCACAAGAAAACTTTATTGAAATAGAACTGCTTTACAATGCGAGGTATACATGGCGAGACATGATTCATAAGAATCACGGAGACGAGAAGAACAAACACACCAAAAACAGAAACCGCCGGTCTTCCAGAAAGAGACCGCTCGGACTGCAACAAAGGCTCAGACCGCCCGGTTTGTTCTGCTGTACTTCCAGACCGCTTGCACAGTCAGACCGCAGAAACACCTTGAGACCGCGCGAACAGAAGCAGACAAACTGCACTGCCAGCCCACGATCCCAGACCGCACGAACTGAAGCTTATTGAACTGAACAAAGAACTGAAGCTGTCGCCAGACCGAACTCTGATCGCCTAACCGCTGAAGGTCGCCTGATCGCTGAGCTAGCTGTGAACAGCACAAGAACAATAAACCAGTTCGCTGACAGACCGCAGACAAACTGTTTATTCGAGCCACCGGAAATCACCAAGGAAGGAGACCGCAACCTGCTGACCGCAAACCTGCGAACACAACAAACGGTTAACTCACAACCAAGCCGCGCGAACTCAAACTTGAGACCGCAAGAATCTATCCGGGCTCTTGTTCTTACAGTTTTTCGTTTGAATGACGGGCCATGCACCCCTATTTATAGGCGGGTGGACGGATGTCGTCACCGCACAAACTGGGATACAGTCACCACCCATCAGCTCGCGAACGGTCTCCAAAACCAGACCGCACGAACACAGCACTTGGACAAAATTTAGTCCAAGACCGAAGTCAGCAGCAAGTCACGCACAAGCCGTGCGGACACAGCGATCACCCTTCCTGAGATCGCCAACACAGAGAAGCAACTGGCTGACTTGAACCAAGTCGCCAGAACAGCACAACCAGGCCGCCCGGTCACAGCGGTCAACCAAGAACAGACCGACTAGAACAAGACCGGAAACAACCTGCTACAGGTCGCCAGAACCAGCGACCAAACCAAAGAAGCAAGCTGGCCGATCACACGGGATCGCCAGAACCAAACCGTCAGAGCACCAGCGCAGACCGCGCGGTCTCTGCAGTCTCCAGCCTTCAGACCGGCTGGACTCTTTTCCACTTCACTTCAACAATTTCAACACGATCATCCGAATCTCCCCCGTAGTCAGCATCCATGTACCCGTGCACCTCGAAGTCCGCATCCCTCTTGTATAGGAGACCCATGTCCGAGGTCGCCTTGACATACTTCAGAATGTTCTTGGCCGCTAGCAGTTGAGGTACCCGTGGCTCTGCCATATATCGACTCACTCTGCCAACTGCATATGCAATATCCGGCCTCGTGATCGTCAGATAAATCAAGCTCCCAACTAGAGCTCGGAACACCAACGGATCTTGCATAATCCTCCCCTCATCTTTCCGAAGCTTTATGGCCTTGTCCAGAGGTGTGGAAGTGCACTTCCCTTCCTTCATGCCGAACCGCTCCACGATCCACTCCGCATATCCGGCTTGAGTTACCAGCACTCCACCTTCCTTCCTCTGCACCTCAAGTCCAAGGAAATGGTGAAGCTCACCTAAGTCCTTCATCTCGAACCTGATAGACAGCTCGGCCTGAAGCTGCGCTACCTCCTCCTTCGAGTTCCCCGTCACGATCATATCGTCGACGTATAACAGCACGATGACCTAAAGCTCCCCACTCTTCTTGACGAACAAGCTTGAGTCTGAGTCTGAAGCAACAAATCCACAGAATAGTAGATATTCTGCGATCTTCCCGTACCACGCCCTCGGCGCTTGCTTCAGCCCATACAGGGCCTTCTTCAGCTTGCAGACATGCTCCGGAAAATCTTCAGACACAAAACCTGGTGGCTGGACCATGAAGATGTCCTTGTCAATCTCGCCGTACAAGAAAGAGTTCTTGACGTCGAGCTGCCAAATCTCCCATCCACTGAACGCTGCCAAGGCAATGATGAAACGAACTGAAGTCATTTTTGCCACCGGACTGAATGTCTCATCGTAATCTTCACCATATTGCTGCGAGAACCCCTGAGCTACAAGACGAGCCTTGTACCGCTCGATGCTGCCGTCAGCTTTCTTCTTGAGCTTGTAGACCCACTTGCATGTCCCAGGAGTGGTGCCCTTGGGCTTGGGCACAAGAGACCAGGTCTCGTTCTTCTCAAGAGCTGCCATCTCTTCTTGCATTGCAACATCCCACAACTTCACGCCTCTGGCCTTCTCAAAGCTCGACGGCTCCCTCTCGTCGAAGGGACCAGCAAAGAAACATGAGACGAAGCTCACTGCATTTCCTCCTGTATAGCGATCAGGGGCGACGATCGCTCGCTTTGACCTTCTCAGCTCCTTCCCCTGAACCGCATTATCTCCAGCTGCTTCTTCCATAGCTCCTCTTCCAGACGTACTAGGAGCATCGCTCCCCCTGCTCCCTGAACTAGAAGCCTCCGTCTCAGAACTAGAAGGAGATGGTCCACCTGGTGACACAGGTAGCACCACCTGAAGATTTTCCACAGCTTTCTCCGGCACCTCCACCCTGCTCTCTGGTAGCTCTACATTAGAAGACCCCTTGTAAGATGTCACCTCATCGAACACGACGTTGCGAGATACCACAAATCTCCGCGTCTCCGGGTCCATGCACTTCCAGCCTTTCTTACTCTCATCGTATCCCACGAAGACTAGCTTCCTTGCTTTCGCATCTAGCTTCGTCCGAAGAGCATCTGGAACATGCACATAGCAGGTGGAACCAAACACCCGAAGATGTGCCACGCTTGGCTTCTCTTTGAACATCATCTCATGTGGTGTCAGCATGTTGATGGGACTCAGAGGCATCCTGTTGATGACATAGGCAGCACAAGACATTCCCTCCGCCCAGAAGGACTTTGGAATACTCTTGGCATGCAGCCAACACTTGCAGGTCTCTGTCAGATGACGGATCTTCCGCTCTGCAACTCCGTTCTATTGTGGAGTATGTGCACAAGTAAGCTCTCTTCGGATGCCTGCCTTTCTGCAAAAAGTAGAGAACTCACTGGAGGTGAACTCTCCTTCATTGTCAGTCCTCAGCTTCTTCACTCGCAGTCCTAGCCGACCCTCCACGAGCTCCTTGAACTCCACAAACTTGGCAAACGCCTCTGCCTTCTCCTTCAGGAAATAAACCCAAACATATTTGGTGTAATCATCGATCAACACCAGCATATATCTGCTTCCTCCGAGGCTTGGGGTAGCAGTTGGTCCCATCAAGTCACCGTGGACGCACTCCAATGGCAAACTACTCCTTGTCTGTGACTTGTCAAACGGAAGCCGATAGGACTTGCCGAACTGACATCCCTCGCAAACATGACCTTCTCCATAGGAAGATAGACTTGGCAGGTCCTTGACCAGACCTCTCACCGCCATTGCTTTCAGCTTGTCCAGTCCTACGTGCCCCAACCTCTCATGCCATATCACAGCACCATAATTCGTCTTCATCTTGTCGACGTAGGAACTTGTTGACAAAACAAACAAGTCCTTTGCCCGTCTCCCAACATGGACGACCTCCGCCTTTATGGCCTCAACATTGCGTAGAAACTTCACTTCTGTTGGGCCGAACAGAACGTGATACCCAGCGTCTACAGCGTTGGTCACGAAGAAGAGATTTTTCTTCATACCAGGCACGTGATAGACACTCTTCAAAGTAAGTGGCCCTCTATCACTGCCCAAAGAAACAACCCCTACCTTCTCTACTGGATGCACAGTATTATCAGCAGTAATGATTGCATTGTTACCTGTATAGGGCTGTGCAGAAGAAAGCTTGGTCCCGTCTCCGGTGAGGTGATGTCCATACCCCGAGTCCACGATCCAATCCTCCAAATAGTTGATAGGAGCAGAAGCTCCAACAGAAGCCGAGAAGGCTCCTCCCCAACCTCCTTGAATATTCCTGGCCTCAGCTTCCTCCTTCTCCGCATCATGCCCAGCTTGGGTGACCACCTTGCAATCCTTCCTGATGTGGCCAAACTTGCCACACTTGTAGCACTTCGGACCTTCTCCCTTCTTCTTCCCGTTAGCCTTGGGAGCATACCCCCTTTCCTGCTGCCCAGAAGTTGAAGGCCCATAGCCACCTCCAACGGTCTTCTTCTTCTTCTCCCACTTCTTCTTCTTCCCCGAAAAGAGAACTTCGCCATCTCCCCCAGCCACTGACATCCCCGCCATCTGCCTTGCCAAACTTTCTTGCGATGCAAGCAAGTTCTCCAGCTCCAACAGAGACGGCTGATTTGCCCATCCCTGCACCGACATCACAAAGGCAACATATTCCTTCCGCAAGCCGCGAATGATGTGCCTCTTCAGCTTCGCCTCAGAGATAGGCTCATCAGGATCCAATGCTGAGATTTCAGCACACAAGTTCTTCATCTTCAGAAAGAAATTGGAGATAGAAAGATCACCCTGAGCTGACCTTGCCAGCTCATTCTCCAAGAACTGCAGCCTTGCTACATTCTTCTTGTTAAACAGCCCATCCAGGGCTCTCCAGATCTCCGCAGCTGATCCACACCCCAAGATGTGGTCAAATAGATCAGGTGAGATTGCCCTCTTCAGAGTGAACTCTGCCTTCGCATTCGTCCTCCTCCAAGTTCTCACCTCAGCTCCATTATCCCCTTCTGGGACAACCTCCTGCGTCTGATCTCCTCCAACAACTTCCCAGAGGTCCTCACCTACTAGATAGCTTTGCATACACGACTTCCACTTCTTGAAGTTAGTCGATGTAAGCACCTCAATCCCAAGTCCCTTTGTAAATCAACCTTCCATTGTTCTTCCACTGGTTCCTTCTTCACAAAAGGCGATGGCTACTCTAAGTTACTCACTGCTTAACCACTCCAACCTCCCTCTGATACCATGTGAAATTTTTCGAATCTTTATGGAGCAAGCAGGAGCTAGTCAACTTAGAGATAAAAGCCAAAAACAACCAGAAACAAATGAAGGTAAACAACTGATCTTTATTGATGGCAATCTTCAAATTACAAGGCAAGGCATGCTTGGCGAGACATGATTTCGCCAGCACAAAAAACTAAAGGAAAGATACAATGTTGAAGATAACTTGAGACCGCCCAGACCGCGCGACCTCCCTGCGATCTCGATAGCTGCCAGACTGCTGCTACTCGACGATCACAGAACACCACCTGCTTCCAGCCACTTACTTCTCCAGACCGCCTGATTCTCCCGAACTCCAGCACCACAACTCCAAGCCGCAGACCGCCCGAACACTTTCAGAGGAAGAGGTGATCGCTGCTGCCCACACTATCCGCAGAAGCTGCACAAAACAAGTTCAATCAGGAGACCGCCCGGTCACGTAAACACAGATCGCAGGAAGAAGAAAGTTTAGCTTACGCTTGGTGTGTCTTAATTATTGCTGCCGATGGGTCCTATTTATAGGCGTGAGACCTGATCCAGTCACCACCCTATGAGATAGGATCACCACCCCCAGACCGCGTGACCTGACCGGTCACACCGCGCGATCAGCAACATTACTTTTGCTTCATTTTTGGTGAACCCGCCAGCTTCAATGTCACCAAGAGAGACCGCCACTCTCTCAGCAGACCGCGACTCCACAAGGAGCTCGCCAGACCTCCCGAAGCTATTCACCACCTGTGTTCACACGAGACCGCGAACACAGCCAGTTCGCCATCAGACCGCGAACTCCTGTCTGCATGTCGATCTCCTCCTGAGATCGCGAACAGCAACCAACTCGCATACCAGTCTCCTCCTGAGACCGCGAACTGAGACCGGGCGACTAAGACCCTTAGTCCGCGAATACCACCAGAAAGCCCGGTCAGCTACCAGACCGCATTTTGGAGAGAACCTGGATCAAGCTGTGCGGTCACACCAGACCGCCACAGCCTTGAAGAAGATAGCTCACCACGCGATCACGCACAGATCGCGCACACCTGAAAATGATCAACCCGCCACTCGGTCAGAGACAGACCGCGCGATCTCATCTTCAGCCACCTTGGACCAGAAACCAGCGGTCAAGCCAGGAGACCACAGCTAGGCTAAAGACAAGCCAGACCGCAGAGGCAGACCGCCGAGTCGTGCGGTCACACCAGACCGCTCGACCTCCCCCAGACCGCCCAGGTCCACAAACCCTCCAAACTTCCACTTCAACAATTTCAACAAGGCCTTATCACCAACTGACCTATTAGGAGAGGTTCTTATCAAGGAGGTCTGGGGATCGAGCCCCAGCCTCAATAAACCTCCGCACTGAGAATAGGCGCAGAGACAGGTTGGGGTGCCTGGAATTCAGTCCTTCTGGCAGGCGTGCTTGGTCATGGTCCACTAGCTGGTGTGATGCCACGGGGACCAGACTGCACCCCGTGGCATCACACCAGCTACCAGACCACGACCAAGCATGCCTTACAGAAGGACGGCAGTCCAGGCACCCCCAACCCGTCTCCGCGCCTGTTCTCAGCGCGGCAGGTTGTTGAGGCTGGGGCTCGATTCGCAGATTATAAGTAGTTTGATATAAACTTTTTTGTATAAATTTTAGTAATTATTTTATATGAGCTTTTCTTTTTCATGTCAATTTTAGCTTATAACTAGTTCTTTTATGAAAATTATTTCTAATTTAGCTTCTTTATATTTTTGCAGAATTTTGGGAAAATTTGGAAAAATTTGCATTACACGCCCTAGGTCATGCCCGTGACCAAGGGCGTGTAATCTTAAGATTGTACATAATTGATGCTGCGCAATTTGAGCTCATCCAAAGCAAGTCACGCCCTCGGTCACGCCCATGACCCAATGGTCACGCCTACTACCAAGGGCATGTAAACATAGAATGATGCTTCAGGAGATGCCATCGAGACGTGGAGGTGCCATCGAGAAGGCAACTCAAGTCACGCCCATGACCCAAATGTCATGGCCATGACTTTCCCTCATGATCCCTGCTCGCCGCCGCCCCGCAGTCAAGCCCACGCTGCATTAAATGAAGCCATCACAGGTCACACCCGTGACCCAAATGTCATGGCCGTGACTTATCCCTTTTTGCCGCTCCATCACGCAAGACCCACACCGGTGTCGGAACTGACCTGAATAGTGGTTACACGCCCTTGGTCACGCCCGTGACCGAGGGCATGTAAATTGAATTTTTTTCTATAAATTCAGAGGGTCTCCTTGAGTCCAGGGTTCAAAATTTTGGAGAGTGGGAGGTGCTGCTAGAGCTGTTAGTGACCTTTTTCATGCTTTTGTTCATGTCTTTCCATTTCATGTTTTCTCTCTTTTCATGTCAAGTAATGTTATAATTTTCTTTCTTGCAATAGCCTAGTTTAAGCTTGTAATCTTTTCATTTCTAGTGATGTAACCTTTCTTTAAGGCTTGTAATAGTTTTTATTTCAATAAAATTAGTTTTGCTCTCTTTCTTTCTCTCTTTGTACGTTAGTTAATTTCTCCTTAATGCACTCTTATTTTCTCTCTTTTTCCCCTCCACTATGATTAGCTAATTCTCATTAGTGCTCGATCGAAATGATCCGAGGATGAGATAATCAAGTTATGATTTTCTAAAGCTCTTTTTTTCCATTTTTGTAAACACTTGATTTACTCTTGATTTTTAATTAGCGAATCCATATTTTCGATATATGGTTCTCGTTTAAGTTTCCATACTTAGCTAGCCGAGAGGCTCAAAGTATGAATTGATCACTCAAGAGTAAAGAGAGTTGCATGCACCCCTCGAGAGAGGATGACATACATCTCCCGGATTGGAGTCAAATCCAATAGAGGGATTCACAACGTAAAGCATGTTGTAGGTAATCAATTATAGAACTTGAGTTAGGATGATTTTTCCTAAACCTAGTTGGGCATTTCCCTCGAGAGAGGCATGTTCAAGCTTCGGGAACCTCTACGGTCAAGTAGTTTACTTAAATAGAATTCAAATTATTTTTGCTTTCTCTTGATTATTCTCACTCCAAGGTGACTTTTGATCGAGCGATAATCCTTTTTACCATCGTTTAAAACCTTCTTTAGTTTGCGAATTATCTCTTTTAGCTAAGTAAAACAAACCTTAAAAAACATTAGGTAAGATATTAGTGATCTCCTGGAAGTAGAAGTTGTAACGACCCAGGCCTGACTCGTCAATACGAGATCCAGCGGGACCCAGCCAGGCCGTTACCGGGCTGCAGCCCAAGCACCCCAAAGCCTCTCCGGGCCACTATTTCTCAGCAACGGCGCTTTGTTGAGGCCGGGTCTTGAACCCGCAACCTCCTTGATAAGGAGTTTTCAAACCACTCCTCATCACCAATTGATCTGAACCCGCAACCTCCTTGATAAGGAGTTTTCAAACAACTCCTCATCACCAATTGATCTGCAGCTCAATTGGTGATGATGAGTGGTTTGAAAACTCCTTATCAAGGAGGTTGCGGGTTCAAGACCTGACCTCAACAATGCGCCGTTGCTGAGAAATAGTGGCGCGGAGAGGCTTTGGGGTGCTTGGGCTGCAGCCCGGTAGCGGCCTGGCTGGGTCCCGCTGGATCTCGTATTGACAAGTCGGGCCTGGGTCGTTACAGAAGTAATCAACGTGCCCCGAGGAATACTACCTTGGTATTTTCAAAATATCCTATATTATCGACGATAAAATACACTTGTCTTCATCAGATATAGTTTGGAAGACATCATAAATCTCTTCATTTTTTCTTAAATCCAAATCTTTAAGTAAGAAGTAGGTTTCTCCATATCAAGTTTTTAGCGCCATTGCTGGGGACTTTTGCGTAGATATTTTGAAAAGAGGATAAATAATAATTTTATCATGTTTCTTTTTATTTTATTTTACTTTCTCTAGTTTTAAAAATCTTAAAGGTGTAATCTAATTCTTGGAAAGCGACGCTTGGGCTATCATCTCATCACACCTCCTAGTACCTGTGAGAACACTTCATAGAGTATACCTCAGGATGTCGAAGACTAACTTAATCCGCCTAAAAGAAAAATAATATGATAATCTAGTTTTCCTCTTTCTTTCTTTTCTTTTCATTATTATCTCTTTTCTCTTTTTCTTTTTCTTCTTTCCCCTTCTATTTTATAGTGTATGACCCGAGGTAGCACTTCGAATATTCTTTTTGATCCAGATATCGAGGGAACCCTTTCGCAGCGCCAACGTTCTCGTGATCAGAAAATACACATATTATTCTAAGAGTCAATCGGGGACACCAACACAACAAATATGGATCCCAATCTTAATCTTCCTAATCCTAACGTGCCCAATCCTAATGAGGATATGCAACAGACCATGTCCTATTATGTGCGACCATATTTGGAAGGCATGCAGTCAAGAATTGTTCGCCCCGCGGTGGCAAATAATAACTTTGAGATCAAGTCCAACATCATACAAATGGTGCAGCAATTCGTGACCTTCGATGGTCAGCCAGACGAAGATCCAAATTGTCATATTTCTAATTTTCTCGAAATTTGCAACATGTTTAAAATCAATAGCGTCACCGATAATGCCATTCTATTACGTCTTTTTCCTTTTTCTTTACGGTCTAAGGCCAAGCAGTGGTTGGGCTCACTTTCTAGGGAGTCCATCACTACATAGGCCGATATGGCAGAGAAATTTCTCACTAAATATTTCCCGCCTGCAAAGACCGCCAAAATGCGAACAGATATTGCGTCATTTATGCAAATCGACTCGGAGACTCTCTATGATACATGGGAGCGCTTCAGGGAGCTTTTGCGTAGATGCCCTCACCACGCACTTCCCGCTTGGCAACCAGTGTAAATTGTTTATAATGGCTTGAATTTCCAAACTAGGCAAATGATTGATGTGGCCACCGGGGGTACATTAAATAGGAAAACCCTGGAGGCCCCTCAAGAGCTTTTTGAGGAAATGGCCATGAATGCTTATTAATGGAATCTGCCCCAAGCGTGGCCTAATAAGCTAGCCGGTATTTTTGAAATAGACGCTACTTCTACTTTAACTTTACAAGTTGAGCGCTTAACAAAGCATGTGGTAGAGATGTCTGCTTCCTCCGCCACTCCTCCTTGGGTTAATAATATTTTAATTGAAGAGCAGGTTGACTACATGGGAAATCTACCTCGACCTTCCTATAACCCAAACATCGCTCCATACAACAACACCTACAATGCGGGTTATAGGAACCATCTAATTTTTTCGTGGAGCAACCAAGGAAATGCTCAGCATCTTATGAATCTCAATCAACCCCCCTAATCAACTTCTTAACTTAACTCCCCTTCTAAATTTTAATCCGCCTGGTTTTCCACCGCAACAGCAAAAGCCCTCTCCGCTTGAAGAGGTCTGTACAAAATATGTTTCTACAAATGAAACGAACATCTAGAACCTCACCGGATCGATAAAAAATTTAGAGAATCAAGTGGGCCAGCTAGTGAAAATGTTCTCCGAGCGTCAGCAAGGAGCACTGCCGGGAAATTTGGAGCCAAAACCAAGGGAGAGCGCGAACGTGATTACTCTCCGCAGTGGAAGGAGGTAGTTTCAAAATAGGATGAACCCATGGTAACTACTTCTCCCCCTCCTCCTACTCCTATTTTATCTTCAAATTTGCCCGCTACGTTATATCTGCATGCTTATAGTTCAAATATTCCGTATCCTTCTAAGCTTAGGAGCGAGTGCGCGGAGAAAAATTATAAAATGTTTTTAGAAATTTTAAAACAAATTCATATTAATGTACCCTTCTGCGAGGCTATCTCTCAAATGCCGAAGTATACGAAATATCTTAAGGAGTTGCTCTCCAATAAGAAGAAATTAGAAGATATTTCGCATATTTCCTTAAACGCAGAGTGCTCCACGGTTATACTTAACAAATTGCCCCAAAAAGAAAATGACCCGGGACGGTTCTCCATCCCGTGCCTATTTGACAATTCGTTAGTAAAACACGCTTTAGCTGATCTTGGAGCAAGTGTAAATCTCATGCCTTTTTCATTATTCAAAAAGTTTGGCCTCGAAAATCTGATCCCCACCCGAATGAGTATTCAACTCACAGATAGTTCATTAAAATATCTAGTAGGGATAGTGGAGGATGTGCTCGTTAAGGTTGACAAGTTGATCTTCCCAGTGGACTTTGTCATTCTTGATATCGAAGAGGATGCCGAAGTACCCCTCATGCTCGTCCGCCCCTTCCTTTCCACCTCCCGTGTGATTATCGACGCAAGTAACAGAAAGCTCCTCCTACGTGATGGAGACGATGAAGTTACTTTTAGTATAAATCCCTCGATGCGAAACACTTTAGAGAATGACGATTCGTGTTTTTACTTAGAAGAATGTTTTGATAATGATTTGTATCCTCTTCCCGAGTTAGTCCCCAAATCGAGTAACGATTCCGAGCTCGCCTAGATCTTTTGTCTAGAAGAAATCTATCACTCCACACCACCCGAGCCATTAGAAAAATTAAAAATTAAAAACTCATATGAAGAGCCACCCGTGTTGGAATTAAAATAACTTCCCCTCACCTAAAATATCTCTTTTAAGAAAAAGACTCTAAGCTACCCGTTATCGTGTCATCCGAACTGAGCAATTCAGAAATTTTTGAATTGACTTGAGTGTTAAGCAATCACTGTCACGCAATTGCATGGCAAATTTCGGATATCAAGGGAATTAACCCTTCCTTCTGCACTCACAAAATCTTCCTCGAAGATAATTCCCGCAACACAGTCCAACCACAATGACGACTAAACCTGAATATGAAAGAAGTCGTTAAGGCTGAAGTTGTCAAACTTCAAGATGCGGGAATCATCTACACGATATCGGACAGTACTTGGGTAAGCCCAGTACAAGTCGTTCTAAAGAAAGGAGGTATAATGGTAGTAGCGAATGAAAATAATGAATTGATCCCAACCCGTACTGTTACGGGTTGGCGGAAGTGCATTGATTATCGAAAACTAAATGATGCCACCCGTAAGGATCACTTCCCATTACCTTTTATCGATCAAATCTTAGAACGCCTTTCTGTTCATTCCTACTACTATTTTCTCGATGGTTTCTCAGGATATTTTCAAATTCCTATTTCACTCGACGACCAAGAGAAAACCATATTCACTTGTCCCTTTGGCACCTTCGCTTATCGGAGGATGCCATTTGGTCTTTGTTACGTGCCTGCTATATTCCAAAGATGTATGTTGGCATTATTCGACGAGTTAGTAGAGGAAGTGATGGAAGTTTTCATGGATGACTTCTTTGTCTTCGGAAATTCGTTTAAAAAATCTCGAGCATGTGCTACAACATTGTGAAGAAACAAATCTAGCTCTTAATTGAGAGAGATGCCATTTTATGGTCAAAGAAAGATTAGTCCTTGGCCATAAAATATCGGGCAAAGGGATCGAGGTCGATCGGGCCAAGATCGAAGTTATCGAAAAAGTCCCCCCTCCAATGAATATAAAAGCCATTAGTAGTTTCCTAGGCCACGCAGGGTTTTATCGGTGTTTTATACAATTTTTTTCCAAAATCACAAAGTCGTTAACCCATCTTCTCGAAAAAGAATCTTCTTTCCATTTTAACGACGAATACCATCTGGCCTTTACACTTATCAAAGAAAAACTTATAAATTCTCCGATTTTAGTCGCCCCGGATTTGTCACTACCCTTTGAAATTATATGCAACGCGAGTGATATTGCGGTAGGTGCCGTATTAGGCCAACGGGTGAGTAAGTATTTCCACCCATTTTATTAGTCAAGCAAAACACTCACGTCAGCACAAGCGAATTACACCACTACCGAGAAGGAGCTTCTAGCAATAGTTTTTGCTTTTGATAAGTTTAGGTAATACATCACTCTCTCCAAAGTCATCATTTTCACAGATCACTCTGCTCTTAGATATCTATTAAGTAAATCGGATGCCAAGCCCCGTCTTTTGCGATGGATCCTCCTCTTGCAGGAGTTTGATTTAGAGATCTGGTACAAAAGGGGAGCCGAAAACTTGGCGGCCGATCATCTTTCCCGTTTAGAAAATCCCACTATGGAAGCATTAGTAGAAGCCGATATTAATGATAAATTCCCTGAAGAGCGCCGCCTTTCTCTCGAAAATATAATGACATCTTCCACCCTATGGTTCGCGAATTTGGCTTACTATTTAGTAGCCCTGGTCCTGCCAAAAGAATTCTCGAGTCAGCAAAAGAAGAAATTCTTTTCTGATTTAATGAATTACTTTTGGGAGGACCCCTTTCTATTCTGTGTCTGCGTGGATCAGGTAGTGAGAATATGTGTCTCGAGTGAGGAAGGACTAAAAATTTTATAGTATTGTCACGAAGGACCAACTGGTGGTCATTATCAAGCGAACTGAACCGAAGGCAATGGAGGCAGGATTTTATTAGCCTATGCTCTTCAAGGATGCTCACACCATGGTGAGTACTTGCGAAATCTGCCAGCGGTCAGGGAACATCTCCCGCCGGGATGAGGTGCCCTAAAATATTTTCTTATAATGTGAGATTTTTGACCTTTGGGGTATCGATTTTGTTAGTCCTCTCCCTCCCTCTTATTCAAAAAAGTATATTCTAATTGCGGTCGACTATGCGTCAAGGTGGGCAGAAGCGCAATCTCTCCCCACCAACGATGCGAGAGTCGTCATTAACTTCTTAAAAAAATTATTCTCTCGATTTGGAAAGCCACGCGCTATTGTTAGTGATTGGGGCACGCATTTTTGCAATACCCAATTCACAAAAATCTTAGCAAAGTATGGTGTCACGCATAAACTATCCACTGCTTATCACCCGCAAACGAGCGGCCAAGTCGAAGTCGTAAATTGAGAATTAAAGCGGATTTTAGAAAAACTGTTTCTATTAATCGGAAGGATTGGGCACTTAAGGTCGATGACATGCTATGGGCCTATCGAACGACGTACAAGACCGTTATCGATTGTACACTGTATCGATTGGTTTATGGCAAGGCATCCCACCTTCCGGTCGAATTAGAGCACCACGCATTTTGGGCGCTTAAGTTTTTAAACCTCGATTCTACGTTAGTGGTCGAGCAAAGAAAGTTTCAAATGAACGAGCTAGATGAGTGGAGAGCGAATGCGTACGAGAGCAACAAATTATATAAGGAGTGAACGAAGTTTTATCACGATAAACAAATAAAATTTCTAATCGAGAATTATATAAGGCTTAAATTTTTAAACCTCGATTCTACGTTAGTGGTCGAGCAAAGAAAGTTTCAAATGAACGAGTTAGATGAGTGGAGAGCGAATGCGTACGAGAGCAACAAATTATATAAGGAGTGAACGAAGTTTTATCATGATAAACAAATAAAATTTCCAATAACTTTTTAGCCGGGCGATCTCGTCCTCCTTTATAATTCTCGTCTTCTCCTTTTTCCGGGAGAGCTAAAATCTCGATGGTCCGGACCCTTTATCGTTGAAGAGGTTTTGCCCTACGGGATGATTCTAATTTCCCACCCGAAAAAAGGATCCTTAAAAGTAAATGGTCATCGTCATAAGTTGTATCTTCTAGGGGATCTAGCTAATGAGAAGTGTGAATCTACACTTCTTCACTCAACAATCTGAACGCCATTTGGGTCAAGCTACGCAACCTAAAAAATGCGCTTTTGGGAGGCACCCCAAAGTTATCTTTTTGTTGTTTCCCCTTTTCTTCTAACATGATTTGTTAGATAACCGCCGCTTCCCCCTCAACTTCAAAATCAGGGAAGCCCTTCTCCCTTCTTCTTTTAGTTTGCTTTCCCTTTTTGCTTTGTCTTGCACTTTATTTGCTTTTTCTTTTACTTCATACTTAGTTTTAAACATTGGTGACAATGTTTAACTTTAAGTATGGGGGTGTAAATAGTTCATAGTTTTCAAATTAGAATATCTTTCAATTTTACTCAAGCACTTTCAAAACCCAAAAATTCAAAAAAACTTTAGAAAATCAAAATTTTAAATATTGGAAAGGGTCGTTTGGGCTATCATCCCATCTCACCTCCTAGTACTGCTAAGAACCCTTCATGGGGTATACCTCAGGAAGTCCATGAGTTAACACAAATTTTTAGGATTAAAGCTAGTTTCTTATCTTTTATTATTAAAAATCCAAAAAAGATAATATCAAAAATTCAAAAAAATCTATGAAAAACTTAGAAAAAAAACAAAAAATTTATAAAGCCCCTACTTGTTGTTTTTGTGATTTCTTAGAAATTTAGTTGAGAATATTTATAAACACTTTTATGTTTTTAATTGGCTAAAATTTTGTTTATCATAGTTTGTTAATTCTAAATTTAAGGTAATTTTGCTTTAAGAATCATTTTATGATTTGAGCTTGATTAGAGAATTGTTTTTAGCATGACTTTTTTTAATGACATTGTTTTGTAGTAAATTTGCTGAACTTCTTTAGATTTCTATTATATTATCTTCTAGCTTTTTAGATCTTAGGAAATTTAAATTTACTAGAAGTTGTTCTCAATATAATTTAATTTATAAGCTAGAATTCCTTTTTCCCTACCCTACCCCTTTTGATGGCATATAAAAAAAGTGTTTTATAAGATCATATGCATGGGAATAAGAGGATAAAATTCATTATTCTGTAAACATATGTACCCAAAATAATTTAAAAGATTATATGGCATGGAGTAAGAGGATAAAATTCATTACTCCTAAACATATACATTTTGGGTTTTTATTAGAAGAGAATTTAAAAGATTATATGCCATGGAGCAAGAGGATAAAATTCATTACTCCTAAACATATACAAAAAAAAAAAGAAAAAAATAGATGTGAGAGGTTAATATTCATCACCTCCTTTCTAAGATCTCTTCTTATGCCAAGCTTTGTAAAACCTCCCCTTAGCCAATATCTTTGATCTAGATTTAATTTAAGTTTTGGAGAGAGCAATATTTAGTAGTTTACATTTCCTTAAAGTTTCTTTCAAGATAGAGTTCTTATAATTTAATCTAATTTAGATTTATAATTTCTACAAGTTTGTTTGCTAATTAATTATCTTGAGAAGTCCTTGCCTAAACACTTCCTCCTCTTTTCAAATCATCATCATAATTTAGGACTTAACTCCTCCTAGGATTTATTCTTAACTTACCTTTTGATCTAAATGAAATGTTAGTTTATAATTAAAAATTATATGAATGTCTTATGAATTATGTCTTATACTTTTGCTCTAGAATAACAAAACCTCAAGTATGGGAGTATTTGATAAGTAGTTTTTATATAATCATTTTTGTATAAAGTTTAGTAATTATTTAATATGAGCTTTTCTTTTTCATGTCAATTTTAGCTTATAACTAGTTCTTTTATGAAAATTGTTTCTAATTTAGCTAATTTGTATTTTTGCAGAATTTTGGGACAAATTTGGAAAAAATAGCATTACACGCCCTAGGTCACGTATAATAATAAGAACATACATAATTGATGCTGCGCAATTTGAGCTCGTCCACAGCAAGTCATGCCCTCGGTCACGCCCGTGACCTAAAGGTCATGCCCGTTACCAAGGGCGTGTAAACTTAAAGTGATGCTCCCGAAGATGCCATCGAGACGTGGAGGTGCCGTCGAGAAGTCAACTCAAGTCATGCCCGTGATGCAAATGTTATAGCCGTGATTTTCTCGCATGATCCTTGCTCACCGCCGCACCGCAGTCAAGCCCATGCTGCATTAAATGAAGTTGTCACAGGTTACGCCCGTGACCCAAATGTCACGAACATGACTTGTCCCTTTTCGCCGCGCTGTCACGCAAGACCCACGCCGTTGTCGGAACTGAGCTGAACAATGGTTACACGCCCTTGGTCACGCCCGTGACCGAGGGCGTGTAACTTAGTTTTGCTCTCTTTCTTTCTCTCTTTGTACTTTAGTTAGTTTCTCATTAATGCACTCTTATTTTTCTCTCCACTATAATTAACTAATTCTCATTAGTGATCGATCGAAATGTTCCGAGGATGAGATAATCAAGTTATGATTTTCTAAAGCTCTCTTTTTTCGTTTTTGTAAACACTTGATTTACTCTTGATTTTTATTTAGTGAAACCATATTTTTGATATATGGTTCTCGTTTAAGTTTTCATACTTAGCTAGCCGTGAGGCTCAAAGTATGAATCGATTAATCAAGAGTAAAGAGATTTGCATGCACCCCTCGAGAGATGATGACATAAATCTCTCAGATTGGAGTCAAATCCAATTGAGGGGTTCACAACGTAAAACAAGTTTTAGGTAAACAATTATAGAACGAGAGTTCGGTTGATTTTTCCTAAACTTAGTCAGGCATTTCCCAAGAGAGAGGCATGTTTGAGCTTCGGGAACCTCCACGGTCAAGTAGTTTACTTAAATAGAATTAGAATTATTTTTTGCTTTCTCTTAATTATTCTCACTCCAAGGTAACTTTTGATCGAGCGCTATTCCTTTTTACCATCGTTTAAAACCTTCTTTACTTTGCGAATTATCTCTTTTAGCTAAGTAAAACAAACCTTAAAAAATCAATAGATAAGATAATAGTGATCTCCTTGAAGTAGAAGTAATCAACATGCTTTAGCTGGAGAGGTCTGTTGCCGCATACAAAAAGTGGGTGGGCGAGGCCGAGGCCTAAGCAAAAGTCGCGGAATGCAAAGGATACAGAGTTGCTTTGATAGAAATTTTACTGCTCCTTCCTAACTACATACGCTTCCTTGATCATGTTGTACTGACATCTGTGACTTTCTTACTCACAAGAAGCCGAGTTACTTTCCACTGAGAGGATCTACAAGTTAGGGAAAGTCGTGGATGGTAGCCATTCGACACTGGAGGTCACCCACGTCCGCATTGCTGGGCTTGAATCTCAAGCTTTAGACAAACGACCTCTCAAGTTCGTCTCCTATAGTGGTGGCAAGAGGATACACATGTCTCATCTGGAGCTAATCGAGAAGAGCCACCAATTCATTGTCACTGCGGGCGACTTGGTGCTGTCCTTGTTGTAGGTCGGCGATTATCTCACCAAGGAAGGCGAGGATAAACAGAATGTGGATCTGTTGCACGAGTTTTATGTAGCAGATGACGATGACTCCTCCAACTACTCACCAGAGGATGATTGATTAAACTTCATTTAATTTTTGTAAAGCTAATTTAAATTCACAAGGCAATTCATTGTCTACTTTTTGCTGTAATGTTTTGCCATCATAGAAGGAAGCGAACATAGTTTATATTTGACTATTTTGTCTCTGTTTCTGGTTTTCCTGTAATCGCACAACTCGCGCAAGTAGATTCCTTAGGATCTTATGCTTCGTGCGACTTGAGTGCATATTAGGCGCTTAGGATCATGCGATTTAATTGCTCGCTAGACTCTTAGGCTCGCGCAATTTGAGTGCTCACTAGGCTCTTAGGTTCGCGCAATTTGAGTGCTCGTTAGGCTCTTGGGCTCGCGCAATTTGAGTGCCCGCTAGGCTCTTACTATAATGCAATTTGAGTGCTCACTTGGCTCTCAGGCTCTCGTAATTTGAGTGCTCGCTTGTTAGGAACTCGCAAGTTAGAGGCTAACTTGCCTATTATTGTGAGATCCTGCCTTGATGCTGGAGGAGGGAAAAGACTCTTGTGGTATCTACTAGGCCAACATACAAGTGGGGAGCTGATCTCGACCAACTTTGTAGGTATATGGACTTACAAGGATGCTCAACATGCGAGGCATTGTCCCTAAAAATTATTTGGGAGGGAGAGGCTCTCCGGGGTCTACTAGGACAATATACAAGTGGGGAGCTAATCTCGGCTGACTTTGCATTCATGGGTATGGACTTACTAGTACGCTCAACATGCGAGCCATTGTCTCTAAAAATCATTTATGAGAGAGAGGCTCTCGGGGGGGTCTATTAGGCCAACATACAAGTGGGGAGCTGATCTCGGATGACTTTGCAGGGGTATGGATTTACTAGGATGCTTAACACACGATGCATTGTCCCTAAAAATCTTTTCGGAGGGAGAGGCTCTCGACGGGTCTAATAGGCCAACATACAAATGGGGAGCTTATCTCGGCCGAGTTTGCTGGAGTCTGGACTTACTAGGATAATCAGCACACGAGGCATTGCCACTAACAATCATTTGGGAGGGAGAGGCTCTCGGGGGGGGGGGGGGGTCTACTAGGCCAACATACAAGTGGAGAGATGATCTCAGCCAAATTTGCAGGGATATCGATTTACTAGGATGCTCAGCACGTGGGGTGTTGTCCCAAAAAATCATTTCAGTGAGAGAGGCTCTCGAGGGTTCTACCAGGCCAACATACATATGAGAAGCCGATATCGGCCGACTTTGCAGGGGTATGGACTTACTAGGATGCTCAACACGTGATGGGTTATCTTTAAAAATCATTCGGGAGGGAGAGGCTCTCGGGGGGCGGGGGGGGGGGGGGGGGGGGGGGGGGGTTTTACTCGGCCAACATACAAGTGGTGAGATGATCTCGACCATCTTTACAGGGGTATGGACTTACTTGGATTCTCAGAATGTGAGGCGTTGTCCCTAAAAACCATTTGGGAGGGAGAGGATCTGGGGGGGGGGGGGGGGTCTACTAGGCCAACATTCAAGTGGGTATTTGATCTTGACCGACTTTGCATGGGTTTGGACTTACTAGGATGCTCAACATGCAAGGTATTGTCCCTAAAAATCATTTGGGAGGGAGAGACTCTCGGGGGGTCTACTAGGCCAACATACAAGTGGGGAGTTGATCTCAACCGACTTTGCAAGGGCATGGACTTGCTAAGACGCTCCAGTCACAAGACCTAGCACCCTAACCCTTACTCGAGGTTTCTCACCCTGCTACTTGGCAATCAATAGAGAGTTAACTACAATTTCCTTTTGCGACCAAATTATAAAGAATTTAATTACGACACTTGCACGCGCTTTCTTCTATCATTTAGCTATTTGAATCTGATATCACCCTTAGAGATGAAGACTCCCTTACTAAGGAAAATAAATTTGCCTCTCTCCAGGTTGGGGGACGACTCCAGACTCTCTCCTCATAACAACTCCAGACAGATGAGAAGTGCACTCGAGGGATCATCGACCAACATGCAAGGGGGGAGCTGACCTCGACCATCAGTGTAGAGGCTTGGACTCAGGAGGATGACTATTATCCTAAGAGACCGTACCATCACCTGTATTAGGTTCTATGAGAGTGGAGTCGAAGGTTCACCTCCCAACCCTTTCGCAGGAACAGATTTATCCATGGACGCTGCCTCAAGAGATTTTGCAAATAAGTAAGTCATTTATATATAATTAAATCATTTTGTTTACAAGAAAGACATAACCTGTCTTCCCTTACTGATAAAAACTTTTCAGGTCGTCTCTACTCCAGGTGTTTTTGAGAAGTTCCCATTCGTGATTTTATAAGCGGTACCCTCCAATTTTGAGCACTCATGTACGATGAATGGTCCTTCCCAATTTGGGTTGAGCATCTAGACGACGATTGATCTCCTTGCCCCCATCAACTTTCATCAAAATGGATTCCCCTGCTTGAAATTGCTTGATGCAAACAAGCTTGTTGAAATGTCTCGCCATCCTTCTATTGATCTCTTCTTGCCTGAATGATGCAAGATCTCGAAGTTCTTCAATGTAGTCGAGTGATAATCTTTGAGCTTCTTTGTTTTTATGGCGCCACTCCTCATCTACCTCTCCTGCCGCAACTACTCTCGAGCTTCTGACCTCAAACTCCACCAGGATGAGAGCCTCCGACCCGTAGGACAATTTGAAAGGTGTCTACCCAGTTGCCGAGTTGGGAGTGGTTTTAAGATCCCATAGGACTGAGGAAAGCTGCTTTGCCCAGTTCCCTTTCAAATTCTCTACCTTCTTCTTTAGTAGATTAAAAACCAACTGCTTTGGAGCTTTGACCTTCCAGTTACTCCTTGGATGATGAACGGAGGCTAACTGAAGATTTATCCCCAACTGATTGCAGAAGTCGTTAATTTCTAGGCTAGTGAATTGCGGCCCATTATCGGTGACAATCACTAAGGGTATCCCGAATCTACAAACATTTTCTCACCATATAAAATTCCTCACTATTTGCGACGTTGTCTTAGCTAGTGCCTTAGCCTCAATCCATTTCAAGAAGAAATCAATCATCATGAGAATGAACTTTCTCTCCCCACTAGCTTGGGGGAAGGGGCCAATCATATCCATTCCCTAAATAGAGAACGACCAAGGAGCGGTAATTGAATGATGCTGTCGAGCCGACTACAATAGGAGAGGAGCGAAGAGCTGACACTTTTGATACATTTGAGAATAATTTGACATCTTTCCTGATTGTGGGGTAGAATTATCTCTAACTCAATATTCATTTCTCCAAGGGTCGAGTCTCAGAGTGGCTTTCACACTACCCCGAATGGATTTATTCGAGCACCCGCAAAACCTCAGCCTCTGAGACACTTCTTGACAATGGTCCCGAGATGGTCTTTTGATACAAATCTCTAACATGGAGTAAGTAATTGTTCGCCTTGTACCTGAATTTTCTGCCTCCGCTAGAAGCTGGCCTGTACTGAGAAATGTCACGAATGGATCCAACCAAGATGCTCACTACTCGATCTCCCTCACATATCCCTCTTCAATAGATGGCCGTAATAATTCGGTGAACGTGCCTCCATATTTAGGGCTACACTTAGCTAACCGATCTGTGGCTGAATTCTCTTCCATGGGCACATGTTGGACGAAGAAAGATGAAAACCCCATATTAACCCCTTCGCCAGATATTGCTGTAGGATGGTATCACGTACTTTGAACTCTCCATTAATCTTAGATGTGACTTCCATTAAATCCGTGAATGCCTCGACATATTGGATTCCTAAATCCTTGGCTAGGCATAGTCCCGACACTATTACCTCATACCCTCTTGATTATTTATGACTGGGAATAGGATTTCTACGGCTTGCTCGATTCTCATTCCCTAGGGGCTTACAAGCACAATACCTACTCCCACCGAGTTCTTACTTGAGGCCCCGACCATGAACATTTTCCACGAAACAAATCTAGATGGAACCTCTTCCTCACATGGTTCTGTTGAGAAGTCAGCCAGGAAGTCTGCCATTGCTTGTGCCTTGATTGCCACTCTCAGTAAGAAGGCGATATTGTAAGACCCCCCTCCCAGAACATAAAATACGGCCGAGGGGAGTCCTATGCCCAGAATATCCACCTTGCGGTAGCGTCAGTACATGGGCTATCCTGTACCCCAAGATATTTATCCTCCTGGCTAAACCAATATCATCATGCCAACCCATAAATAATATAAAACAACAGAAGCCATAGATTCACAATAAGTAAAAGTGTTCCAACAATTTATACAAAAGGACAGGTAGCTACAAAATCTCATGCAAAATATCAGAGTATAGAATTTCCTCAAGGGCTACATCTCAAGCACTCACTCACATGGGTCACTAATAAAAGGGAAGTTATTGTAGTCTCAGGCCATGTTGCCCTGGCCTGGCTGTCCTCCTGCGTTGTATGCAGCTGCTCCACCTGCCGCTGGGTGTCCTCCTAAAAATAGTTGAAAGTGCACAGTGTGGCCCTGAGTATACGCTAGAGGGGGGGGGGGGGGGGTGGGGGTGAATACAAATTTAGAAATATTTCTATCCTATTTGTACACACACAACAAAACACTAAGGGTTATGCTTCAACAATAACAAACACAGAATAAAATTAATGCTGTTAAAGTAAAGCAGGAAAATAGTAAATAATATGGGACATCACCGAAAATTGACAAATACAGAAGTCACAAGATTTTATAGAGGTTCCCCAAAATGTGGGTAGTCCTCTCTTCTACCACCTGGTAGGAATGCATAACCTATGCCTGAGTCTTTTGATAAGGAGACTCATATAACCAAAGATCTTTTGATAAGGAGATCTTGAACCACTCATTTCTTTTGATAAGGAAATCTTGAACCACTCAGATCTTTTGATAAGGAGATCTTGAACCCCCCAATCCTTTGGAAGAGGGATTCTTAAAACTATATACATTTAAGGAGGAAGAAAGAAGAATGAAGATGGAGAAGAAGAATTCTGTTCTCAGAATTCCGTAGAAGCTTTCAGCAACTACTTTTCCGTTCAATGGATCTGCTAATAATGAACCCTTGCTTATGATTGTGATGATTTTCAAGGGTTATTTTCTTCAGATCCTTTAGTATATATTCTGCTTGCTATCTGGCTACTATGTAATGTTGATGAAAGAGCGGCCTTCTTTTTCTCTATTCTCAGACAACACTGATTTTTGTTTTAGTCTTTTAGGGTTTGCCGGAGGAAGAAGAAGAAGTGGAAGCCCTAATCAACAAGCTGTAGCCATTTGTGATGAATGTTGGATCGATAGGAGCCCTTAGAGGGGGGGGGGGGGGTGAATAAGAGAATAAAAATTATTTTTATAATTTTAAGAAAATTCTTAAATTGTTTTTTAGTAAGAGAGAGCAAAAATAACAATTTAGCAAAAGTAATTTGCAATAATAAAATTTACGCAAATGAGAGAAATCAAGTAAACACAAATAGAGACATGATTGTATTATATGAAAAAGTGTTTACATAAATTTGATTTCAATATCGCTAGAAATCGGATGCGTACAAATGTAAATATCTTTTCCCTTTCTATACTGACTCATATCCCCACAAATCGGTTGGCTTTTGCCTATCCTTCCCCGGATATGGCCTCAAGCCACTCTTGCCAATCCTAACCCCAGATATGAACTTGAGCAACCCCTAGATCTAATCACCTAGACCTAGTCGCCAACTCACGCGGCGAATTCCCCCTAAGTTGCGCAGGGACCTAGTCGCCAACACAAGACGATTTAACTACCAAGATTCGCAATAAAAATAATACAAATAAAAACTCCCTTTTATGAGTATTTCTAGAGTTGGTGATGAAGGGCCGTTGTAGCATAAGCGAGGTTTAAGCAATCATTCTTCAAGTTCAGCGTGATGGCTTCCTTCTCCAGAAATCTTCTTTGGCTTTGAGTGGGAGATGAACTTTCGGCAGAGTAACAGCTCTTGAATATTGGCACAGGAGTTCTCTCTGGGATGATCAATCAAAACGGGAGAGAAGTCATCATTTTAAAGAACTTGGAGATAGCGCTTGCGGTAGCTCCTAGCGCCTGCGGTAGCATTCATGTAGAAGCAGCTATGAAACCGTCGCGACATGGCATTGTGTGCATGAACCATAGCTAGCGCCAGACGGTAATGCTAGCGCTTGCGGTAGCGTTCGTGTAGAAGCGATTATGAAACTATCATGGCATGGCGTTGTATACACAAACTCAAGCTAGCTCCAGGCGGTAGCTCCTAGCGCTGGAAGTAGCGCTAGCGCCAGGCGGTATCCCTAGAGCTGGCGGTATCTCTCCTTCAAAGAATTTGATTTGAAGCTGCTTTCTACCTGTGGAGTATTGCACCTATAGTTCCTGCACACTATAAACGCACGACAAGCAAGATCAAATACAATATGAGATTTGTTATTCTCAAACAAAGGGATGTGACACACATGTCCAACAATCTCCCCCTTTTCATAATAACAAATCCTCTTAGTAAGAAATCAACAAAGGTGTTTATAATATATAATAAGCGAGATAAAAGTGCAACTATAGTATTTGATAAGCATGAGAATGTGCATACTCCCCCTATCTTAATGCTCCCCCTACATAAATGAAATTTATATTTTACTCCCCCTAAATGATACATGAAATAGTCTCCCTTAATTTACTAGATGTCTCCTCTTGATTTCTTCAATTAATCTCCCCCTTTTGTTATTATCAAAAGAAGGTGGGGTAAGGGAAGTAAGGAGGAATTTTTTAAGATTTATAAATTTTGATCGAGTTTTTGAAATATATGAAATGATAATGAGTTTAAGCATAGTATATAAGAGATTTCAAATAGATAAGTAAGAGTTTTAAGCAAGCGGAAGATTATAAGAAGCATCTTTTTGTAAGCATGAAAATACATAAGTATAAATATGAGTTTAAGTTCAAAATGTAAAAATGTTTTAACCTTTTTGAAATCTCAAAGTTTTACATAAGTTACCAAGCATGAAATGGGCATATCAATAAGAGATTATACTACAATGTTACTTAATTTCAAGTTTAAGAGATACCAAACATTGTAGAGATCATGCTAGGTTATCTAGTGCATTTCTTATATAAAAAGTAGTATAGATAAAGCATTAGAATCCAATACTCATGAGAAGAAGTGTTATGAAAGATAATGAAGTGCACATAAGTGTATTTTGAGCAATGTTAACAAATGATTTAAATCACAAAATACAAGACATACATAAAGTAAAGTGCACAATAAAACACAAGTATATTAACTTTCACACACTTTAATGCAAATAATATTTAAGAAAGTGGTGTAATAACCAAGGTTTGCACAAGACACTTTACTATTCTTTCCAAGTAGTACTTGGTGGAGTTATATTTGTCTATATTTTTTGTTCACTTTTGTGAGACAACATTCTCCGAATACACTTGTTTTGCAAACCCAACATAATATTTTTTTAAACTCAACCACTTTTCTTAATTTTTAAGTGCAATTCAAATATAGTGTAGATAATAAACTTATGCAAGTTTTAATTCATTGTACAATTACCATACACAAGCAAACATCTTTAGATTTAAACACACATGTAGATTTCCAAAATAAGTGAGTGAAAGGTATCATTATCAATCACAAAACATTTACTCATACTTAGTGGCATGCTAAGCTTGGTTCTACACATATTTTTCCATACAAGTAATGCACTTAATTAGATATATCAAAGCTTGATAAGCAAAACAATGTTCATAGTAATTTGAAGGAATAAACTTTAACATTGTAAATAATTCTAAATAATTGAATTCATACATGCTTGATATTAGTAATAAAGATCATACAGTTTTTGTTGTTGTTTTTGAAAATTTGTATTTTTGAATTTTGAAATTTTGTAGTTGATTTTCCATAATATTAATAAAACAAAAATAACAAAAGTCAGACATACAAAAACTAAGTAGTATATATAAACTAACATATTTTTATAGATTTTTAGAAATTTTAAAAAATAGAAAAATTGAACACCCACGCTAGCGCCGGCGCTAGTGCTAGCGCAGAAAACAGTAAGTGTTTTTTGAGAATTTTAAATTTTCACTTTTTGATCTTGATTAAGAGTCCTTAAAGTAGTCTTATGCAGAAATTTTGTATTTTTTGGAGATGTCTTGATTGCTCAAATTGCATAAAACTTTAGCATTTTTCAAATAACTCATCCTAAGATGTCTAAGACTCATAATTCCAACCTTATCATTTGAAACCTTGCATCGGGAAGAGGTTTAGTGAATATATCAGCAAGTTGAGAGTCTGTGCCAATGAAACTTATCCTAACATTTTCTATTTTAATGTGATCCCTTATGAAATGATGATGTACATCTATATGTTTGGATCTAGAATGGTGTACCGGATTATTTGTAAGATCAATGGCACTTTTGTTGTCACATTTCAATTCAATATGTTTTAGATGAAAACCAAAGTCCTCTAGAGTTTGGCTCATCCATAGTGCTTGTGCACAACAACTCCCTAGTGTAATGTATTCGGCCTTCATGGTGGAGAGTGCAACTGAATTTTATTTCCTACTAGACCATGCAACTAATGAAGGTCCTAGAAAATGGCAAGTACCGCTAGTGCTTTTTCTATCAAGTGAGCATCCAACGTAGTCCGAATTGGAATAGACGTGAAGTGTAAATGAATTATTATGCGGGTACCATAATCCTATTCTTGATGACCCAATTAGATATCTAAAAATTTGTTTTACCGCTTTTAAATGAGATTCTTTTGGATTGGCTTGAAATCGAGCACATAAGCATACGACAAACATAATATCAGGACTAGTTGTAATTAAATAGTGTAGAGATCCTATCATACCTCTATATAAAGTTTGATCAATTAAAATTCCCGATTCATCTTTTCCTAATTTTAGTGATGCACTCATTGGTGTAGATGCTTGTTTAATGTTTTCAAATCCAAAGTGTTTAAGCATATCAAAGAAATATTTAGTCTGACATATAAAAATACCATCATTTCTTTGTGATATTTGAAAACCAAGAAAATAAGAAAGTTCTCCTACTAGACTCATTTCAAATTCATTTTTCATCACTTTAATAACTTCATTACACAACTCTTCATTAGTAGATCCAAAGATTATATCATCAACATATATTTGCAAAATAATCAAAACATCATTATTGTGCTTAATGAAGAGAGTATTATCGGCACTTCCCATAATATAACCGTGCTTTAATAAAAATGATGTAAGTCTTTCATACCATGCACAAGGCGCTTATTTTAAACCATAAAACGCTTTTTTCTAGTTTATAAACATGATTGGGAAATTTTTTATTAATAAAACTGGGTGGTTGTTCAACATAAACTTCTTCTTTTACAAACCCATTGAGAAAAGCACTTTTTACATCCATTTGAAATAGTTATATTCTTTTAAAGCTTGCAAATGCTAGAAAAATTTGTATAGATTACAATCTAGCAACGGGTGCAAAAGTTTCATCAAAATCTATCCCCTCGATTTGTGAATATCCTTGTGCTACTAAGCGTGCCTTATTTCTAGTGATTCTAGACTCGCCATCTATTTAAAAAAAATCAATTTTACACCTACAACCGGGTGATTAGATGGTCTTTCTACTAATTTTCAAACATTATGTCGCTGAAATTGTTCTAACTCTTCATTCATAGCCAAAAACCAAAATTCATCATTTAAAGCGGTTAAAACAGTTTTTGGTTCAATTTCGGAAACAAAACATATATTTGAATAAGATTCATGAAGAGAAGAGCGAGTTCTTACCCCAATAGAGGGTTCACCAATTATTAGTTCTCGTGGATGATCCTTTGTAAATTGCAAAGCGCTTGGAGGCACATAATCATCTTCCTTGGCCTCCTCTACCTCTTCTTTGGAAGGTTCCTCGTCACCATGCTCCAAAGGTGGTAAGAGATTATCCTCTTTGCCTGCGAAAAGTCTTTCTCCGCAAGGAACAAGCTCATCAAATTTCACATTAATCGACTCTTCAACTTTACTAGTTCTTTTATTAAAAATTCTATAAGCTTTACTAGTTGAAGAGTATCCAAGAAAAGTTCCTTCATCACATTTTCATCAAACTTTCCAAGCTATCTTTAGTATTCAAAATGAAATATTTACAACCAAAAACTTTGAAGTAGGATACATTAGGCTTCTTTTGAAAATAGAGTTCATAAGGTGTGTGATTAAAAGATGGGCGAAGCATGATTCTATTCATAACATAACATGATGTATTTATGGCTTCGACCCAAAAGGACTTAGGCAATTTATATTCACATAGCATAGTGCGTGCTAGTTCTTGAAGTGTCTTATTCTTTCTTTCTACAACACCATTTTGTTGTGGTGTGCGTGGTGCAGAGAACTCATGTTTAATGCCTAACATATCACAAAAAGATGTAAACTTTTCATTTTCAAATTCACCTCCATGATCCGAGTGAATGCATTTAATTTTTAAATCACTTTCATTTTAAATACGAGTACTAATTTTGCAAATTCGCAAAATGCATCGGATTTGGATGAGAGAAATAATGTCCAACAATATCTTGAAAAATCATCTATTAAAACATATGTATATAATCTACCACCAAGACTTGCGGTGCTAACGGGACCAAAAAGATCCATATGAATTAATTGTAAGGTTCTTGTAGTAGAAATGAAATTTTTACTTTTGAAAGAGGATCTAGTTAATTTACCTTTTTGACATGATGAACAAAGTGAAGGTAAGGTTCCATTTAACCTAGGCAATCCTCTAATTAAATCACTTTTAGCAAGTTTTACAATAAGCTTTGTGCTAGCATGTCCTAGCCGTCTATGCCAAAGTTCTAATTCATCATTTTTAGTGATAAAACATTTTATATATGATTTAGAAAGATCATGAAAGGAAACTATATAAACATTATGTATTCTTGGTGCGGTTAGTAAAATATCTTTTGTAGTAGGATTGGATATTTTGTTTAAATTAGTGGAAGATTCAAATAAAACATCTAATCCTTTATCGCATAATTGACTAATATAAATAAGATTGTGTTTTATCCCTTTCACATAAAGAACATTAGATATCGTAAAGGTTTCGTAACCAACTGTACCAATTCCCATGATCATTCTTTATCCATTATCGCCAAACATCACGATCCCTCCCTTCTTCTTTTCTAGGCTAAGGAACTTTGCTTTATTGCCCGTCATGTGCTTGGAGCATCCATAATCCAAGTTCCACATGTCTTCATTGTCCTTAGTCTTCCTGCACATCTAGAAACAAGATGAGAGTAAAGATCCAAATACCCAAGCGGTACCGCCCATAGAATAAGTGGAAGCCTTAGGTACCCAGATTTGCTTTAAAGTATTTTGTTTTACTTTCCTGCAAGAACTAGATGTGTGACCTAACCTATAACAGTTTGCACACGAAATAAAGGGGGTTGAGACCCTTTTCTGGAATTTTTTCTTGCTGGAAGGAATTGGATTTACAGAAGAAAAAGATTTTGTAAAAGAAAATACTGGATTTTTGTATGAGGTGCTAGCGCCGGCGTTAGTGGCTAGCGCCGGGTGGTAGCTCTCTCCTCGATATCCGAGCCCAAATTTTCCAGATCCGTAGCACTGGTTCCCCAGAATCATATCTAGTGATTTTTTGCCTATTCCAAATTTTTTAATGGCTAGGGTGAGATCATGAACTTGTGCTTTAAGTGATGAATTTTCTTTCATAAGCATGACACACCTATTTTCAAAACCTTTTTTATTATTTTTTATTTACAAAAGAGAGGCTTCTAATTTCCTTTCTAATTCCCCCTTCTCTTTTATAAGAGTTTTGGCATGGGAGAGAGCTTTAGAAAGAGAATCTTCAATATCTTTTGCCATGTTAATGGAGTGATCACACTCTTGGCAAGAAAACTTTCTTTTTTCTAAAACAATTAATTTTTTGGAAAGCTTTTGATTTTCTTTAATTATAGATTCATTTTCACAATTCAATAAAATACTATCTTTCATATTTTTATCAAAAGCTTTGCAAGTTTCAAGAAATTCATTAAACAATTCATCATAAGAGGGAGGATTTACCTCAGTGTTGCTAAGAACACTGGCGTCATCGTCGTCATTTCCATGTCCCATGAGACACATGTTTGCTTCCACATCTTTGCTTGATGAAGACCCGCTTGATCCTTCTGAGGAGGAGGAGTAATCCCATGTTCTAGCTTTTAGCACTTTCCTCTTTTCCTTCCCTTTGCGCCGCTTTTCCTTTTTCTCCTTCAAAAACTTTGGGCACTGTCTCCATATATGCCCGGTCTTCCTGCAGTGATAGCATACTAGTGGAGGTCTTTCTTCATCATCATCGCTCTCCTTTTCCTTCTTTGATGATGACCCTTTCCACCTTGCATCCTTTTGGAAATATTTCCGGATTTCACATGAACTTTCGGAAGTTCTTTACCAAAAGTCTTTCTTCATCTTCATCCTCATCCACTTGGCACTCCTTCTTTGATTTTAGTGCCAACGCCTTCTTCTTTGGCTCCTTTTTGTATTCATTGTGTTGGTCTTAAGTTCTACCTCATGGGTTTTGAGATTCCCAATGAGGCTCTGAACATGGAGCATTCTTAGATTGTGCAACTCCGAGATAGCCGTCACCTTTGGATTGAATTTTGGAGGAAGGGATCGAAGAATCTTTTGGACCAAGTCGTCGTTTGAGGTCTTTCCAAGAACTTTGGAGGCATTGACGATCTTGGTGAAGCGCATGTACATGACATCAACATCTTCACTTTCATTCATCCGGAACTTATCATATTCTGACTCCAGTTGGAAAAGTTTTGAATCTTTAACCTGCGATGTACCTTCATGAGTAATTTCCAAATAATTCCAAATATCATATGCAGTAGTACAAGCAGAAATTTTATTAAATTCATTTCTATCTAATGCATAAAATAATGCATTCATGCCTTGGCGTTATTTTTGCATTTAAGTTTATACCAATCATCCCACTTATCCTTAGGTTTTTCTAATGTTACATCTCCAACTACAATTATAGGAGGAGAGTATTCCTCTTCTACCATATTCCACACCTCAACATCTAGGGTCAAAAGAAAACATATCATCCTATTTTTCCAATAATTATAATCTGACCCAGTAAATAGTGGAGGTCTACTAATTCCCTGTCCCTCGGAAAACGCGAGATCATAAGACGCCATTATTCCTGGTTTTTAAACCGTTTGGAATAACCTAGATCTGATACCACTTGTTGGATCAATAGGCGCCCTTAGAGGGGGGGGGGGGGGGGGGGTGGGTGAATTAGGGAATAAAAATTCTTTTATAATTTTCAGAAAATTACTAAATTGTTTTTTAGTAAGAGAGAGCAAAAATAATAATTTAGCAAAAAGTAATTTGCAATAATAAAATTTACGCCAAATGAGAGAAATCAAGTAAACACAAATAAAGATATGATTGTATTATTTGAAAGTGTTTACATAAATTTGATTTCAATATCGCTAGAATTGGAGGCGTACAAATGTAAATATCTTTTCCTTTTATATACCAACTCATATCTCCACAAATCGGTTGGCTTTAGCATATCCTTCCGCACCCCCTAAATCTAATCACCCAGACCAAGTCGCCAACTCACGTGGTGAATTCCCCCTAAGCCGCGTAAGGACCTAGTCACCAACACAAGGCGATTTAACAACCAAGATTCACAATAAAAATAATACAAATAGAAACTCCCTCTTATGATTATTTCTGGAGTTGATGACGAAGGACCGCTATAGAATAAGCGAGGTTGAAGCGACCGTTCTTCAGATGCCGCGTGATGGATTCCTTCTCCAGAAATCTTCTTTGGCTTTGAGTGGGAGATGAACTTTCGGCAGAGTAACAACTCTTGAATATTGGCACAAGAGTTCTCTCTGGGATGATCAATCAAAATGAGAGAGAAGCCATCATTTTATAAAACTTGGAGATAACACCTATGGTAGATCCTAGCGGCTACAGAAGCATTCGCGTAGAAGCAGTTACGAAACTGCCGCGGCATGGCATTGTGTGCATGAACCTGAGCTAGTGCCAGGCGGTAACGCTAGCGCCTGCGGTAGCATTCGTGTAGAAGCGGTTACAAAACCATCGCGACATGGAATTGTGTACTCAAACTCGATCTAGCTCCAGGCGGTATCCCTAGCGTTGGCGGTAACTCTCCTTCAAAGAATTTGATTTGAAGCTACTTTCTACCTGTGGAGTATTGCACCTATAGTTCCTGTACACTATAAACACACGACAAGCAAGATAAAATACAATATGGGATTTGTTATTCTCAAACAAAGGGATGTGACACACATGTCCAACAATAAATGCTTTGAGTTTTTCTCTCCACACCTCTTATTTATTGTCTCTCATTTAATTTTTGAATTTGTTTCCTCTTTTGGGTTGTCCTGAAAAGGCGTTGTCCTGGACCATAAATCTTTCTTCCGTTCCTTTATGTTCAAAATCCGTCTGCCAACTGTTTGAATCTTTTCCAAGAAAGCTTTTCCTGTCTTCTTGAATGCTCCCCTCTATTCTAGGCAATAAATAAGCCATTGTAGAATGGTCTTTAGTGTTGTGGGCCTTCTGAGAGAGTGCTAAAAGCACAGCTGAAAAGGTTTCCTTTTCAGACTGTATTCGACGCAGCATCGACTTCATTTTCTCTCTTATCGACGCACCTTCGAGTTCTTGTAGGAGAAGCTTCAAATTCCTTCTAACTCTGGTTGAACTTTGATGTCGACGTTACATCGATTACTTATTGACATAATCGTCGATTTGGAGACTTGTTTTGAACTGCATTATCTGCGTCGAATTGTAGTCAACGTTACGTCGACTTCCGATGGCTTCAACAGACACTTCCTTCTGCGTTGAGTTGAAGTCAAAGTTGCGTCGACTTATAAGATAACTTTGACATACTCCTTTATCTACGTCGACTTCTATTCGACGTAGCGTCGACTTGATATACTTTGACAGAGAGATTTAGTTGCTTGGACTTCTAGCCTGAGATGCGTCGACATCAAGTCAAAGTTGCGTCGACTTATATTCGACGCAAGTATGTATTCAGCTCAGATTGTGCTTGTCCTGACCTAGTCTTGATCCTCTAAGATGAGTGTGACATCCTAAGACATCTAATGACCAAATTACCCTCACTATACAACATGGGTAAAATTTCCTAATTCATGAAATCACTTGCATATAATTTGTTTAGATGAATCAAAGGTATTTTTCCCAACAATCTTCCCCTATTTATCTTAACAAAAATTTCAATTTGATTAAGTGATTTCATGCATACTCAAACATAAAAAATGACCAAGTATATAAAAAAACAATTCAGACATTAATGAATGACAATATAAACATAAGACATATAAAATATTTCCAAGTGATCATTTTGTTCTAAACTTCTGTATCAAAAAACTACTGAATACCGTTTCATATAGTTATGTATAAAGAATATCTGAATAACTTTACTTCCTATCAGGTGTCTTCCTTTTTCTTGTGAAAACTCTTTGTGACTTTTTCTTGGTGCAGACTGCAAAAGATCTTCCTTGTCTCCATCAGCCTTATCAACATTCATTTCATCCTCTTTCTCATTCTCTTTAGCAATGTTTTCTTGGACAACCTCTACAACCTACTTTGCAATGGTGGAATTATCTTCTAAGAGATGTTCTTCTGGATCACCTCCTTCTAGGGGCTCCCCCTGATCTACTGTAGCCTTCTAAGCAGCTTTTTGTGAGGGCTCCCCCTGAGTTGGTGCAGCAGCTTTATCTAAGAACTCCTGATCATCTGCTAGGTATTGATGTACATCTTCCATATCCTTGGCTATAAGCTCCCCCTGAACAGCAGGCTCCCCTTGAACAGTTTGGAAGGTGATAATTTTTTAAGGGGCTTCAACATCATTCCCCTTTTCATGGCCACCACTCATCTCTAGAGTAGGTCTTTCCTCCTCCTAAATTTTCTCCCCCTTCTTAACCTTGCTGGAAGGAGAGGTTAAGAACTCCATTATCACTAGGGAGGAAGACATAATGTCTTTGAGGCCCTGTAGAGATCTTCTTGAGTCTAAGAGTTCAAACTCCATCTGAGAGTATTTTCTCTTAAACTTTCTGGCTTGGGTGTCTAATAGGTCAGCAAAAGTGCTGGATGCTAAACCTACTGCATTTGAGATTGCTTGCTCCATGTCAAAGGAGGGTGCAGAAAGGGAGGTAGAGGCAGGTGCAGGTGGAGGTGTGAGGTTTTCATTTAGATCAAGGGGATCTTGGTAAGCAGGAGAAAGTGTTTGGTAGGTTTCTAGAGAAATATAGGTTGTTAGTGGAGATGGAACAGACTGATTGTTTGGAAGTGGTGTGGATGGTTGTTGCTGTGGTTGAGGAGGAGACTGTGGTGTAGGTTCAGGAGCTGATATCGATGGGATGTATTGGAGGTTTTGCTCTAGAATGAGACCTTGTTGCGTTGGTGGATTATTCTGGGCTAGAAGCTCTTGTACAGTTGTCTCCATGTCCTGTGGTGCTGGAGAGAGAGGGGGTGAAGGTGTAACTTGACCAGGCTTGAGGATCTGCCTGGTCCACTTAGAGATGATTCCAATATTGATTTTTTTTGCCTTTTGGAATTGGCACTCCTTTGGGTTTGCAGACCTCTGGATAGTGTTGGAAGAGAACTTGGCTCGTTATCCTAATGTAGGAATTTTCTTTGTGTGCATATTTGTGGCCAATCATTTTCAGGAGGCATCTCCCCAAGTTTATCATCTTTTCCAAAATCAAAGCACCCCTGATTTGCAATTGTTGCTTGGGTATAACATCATGTGCTGATATCTTGCATGACATCACTTTTCCCACTATGTCTGCCAGAAATCTGTACTCTTCTGCCAGATCGACCTTTTTCAGATTGATGGCTCTATCTTTCTTGAATTACATGATTACTAAGGCCTTCTTTGCCTCTTCCCCTGACAACTCATCAGAAGCCTCACTAGTGGTTAGATCAAATGTTCGAGACAACATTTCCTCTGTTATGCAGATATCACTTTCAGAAATTTTACCATGGAGGGAACCATCATCTCCTATATGCACAATATCCTTGAACTCTGTCAACTCAACATCAAGTATTTTACATCAGGTGGAAATAGGCTTTGTTAATCCTGCTTTATGAAATAGGCCAAGGATGGCCTTAAAGCTTACAGCAGCAGCAATGAAGGAGTCGGCATACACATCAAAGCCTGAATTAATCTTTGGAGGAGCCTTTGATTTCGAGGTACCTGCAAACAGATGAGAAAAAGAGAGAGAAGGAGAGAGAGAGAGACAGGAGCACGGAAGAATTGGAGAAGTAAAGAGCAAGAGAGAAATGAGAGGAAAATTCGAATGCGTAAATGATTCGATGCTGAAGTTGCTTAAAAGAAGATGATTCGTCGCAGCTTAGGGTTTAAGTCAAAGCATCGTCGATATACATTAATATTCAGCGCACCAAAATATGCCAGAACAGCTTCTAGATGCAATTCTACACGCGTTGGCATCTCGACGCTGCTTTGATTACTATTTGACGCAATTTTGAGATTGTTCAGAACAAATAAGTCGACGTAGTCATGTCGATGTTGCGTCGAGCTTTAATCAACATGACCTTGAATTTAATTAGCTACTATTTACATCGACGCATGCATTGACATGAACTCGACGCTGCGTCGAATAGCGTCTGTATTATCCACTCACATTAGCTCTCCACGCTTGCGTCGAGTAGAGCCCGACGCTACGTCGAATTCTATTCGACGCAACTGTGGATAAATAGTTTTATTTTCTTAGAACTTTTTTGCTATTTTTCCCAGCAATGATGTTTACTGAAAATTGTGATTATGTTATGAATTTTATGAACTATAAGGATAGCAAGGGAATTTAAAGAAGAAATCACTCCCTTGGGTTCATTTAGTTCTTCTTTCATGACCTAGATCTTTCTTCCCACTCCATTCTCTATTAGGAGGGATCTACCTAATCCTGCACAATAAATTCAAACACTATAAGGGACCCAGGTAACCTCGGGCCCTTTGCTTTTACCATTGTAGGGTTCAATGAAATAATAGAAGGGTCTTTCATGATACCCCTTGGGATGATAAGGAATGGGTTTCCCAAGCCTATCTTTATTATTTTGATACTTGAAATGTGTATAGAATGTATCTAAGTATAAGAGATCAACAGAGTGTTTTATTACCCTAGGTTTGGCTTTATCCTTTTGATTGTTTGGTTTTTCTGCATTACTCTTCCCTTGAGATTTCTTTTCTTTGTTAAGATTTGCTTTATTACCTCTAGTTATTTTCATTAGTTTATTAGCTTCCTGATCCTTAGTTTTTGCCCTATCCTCATAGGATTTATAGCCACTAGGTCTAATGAAGCTAACTTGATTTTCCTGGAAGGATTCCTAGGGGTTTCTATGCTAGTGGATGGCTCTGCTCCTAACCCTAGGTGATTAAATCTCATGGAGAGATTTTGGGTGATGTCTCTGAGCTTTTGACTCCTCCCATTGAGTGAGTCCTCTAAGGCCTTTGCCTTTGTTAGCTCTTCATTTAGCTTTAGATTTTCTTTTCTAATTTCAATTAATTCTGATTCTTTATTGTCAATTTCATTTGTTAAATCTTGATTTCTTAGATATACTTCTGTTGGGTATATTGCCCTCAATATTACCTTGATTTGAAGAGGCATCACTTTCAATGCTAAGGACATATTGTATTTAACAAAGCTATACTTATGTAGGATATACATGCACAGGTGATTCAAAAGGAAGGGCCAAACATGCCCTTAGATAAGAAGAAATCATCTACAAGGAGATGAAGATCTATCTCAGCAGAACCGCTGAGACGGAGGGTCAAAACCGCTGAGACGAGGAGCCATCTCAGTGGATCCACTGAGAAGGAGACTGGAGCAAACCGCTGTGACTGAAAGCTGTCTCAGCCCAACCGCTGAGACTGGAAGCTGTCTCAGCCCAACCACTGAGACAAATTCAAATGCGCTGACGGGATCTGCTTTTGGCGCAAGCGAAAATAAAAAGGGAAAAGCAACTCCAATCTGCCCCATACTGTGTCAGGAGGATCGAAATAGCCGTTGAAGCCTTCTGGAGGTATAAAAGCAAAAGCTAGGGCATAACAACAAGCACTGTTCCATTGAAAAGCTTTTGCTACAAGCCGCAATCGAGCATTCACGTTTCAGCCAGTTGAAGTTGTTCTCTGGAGCTGAAGTTAATCTTCTAAAGGAGATTAGTTAGCTCTTCCTGTACCAACTCAAGAAGGGCAAGTTGATCTTCTGCTTTGCTGAAGGAGAAGATCAAGGTGATTCAAATCTGAAGCTGCTGTCATTCAGATCTGAAGAAAGGAAACAGAAGACCTGGGAGTAATTCTTTTATCTCCTGTATTTAGTACAAACACTCTTATATCCTTGTAAGGCATTATTGCCTGAGTGAAAGGCTGTTGAGCCTTTGTGTAAAGCTGTGTTGACAACTTGAGTGGTAGGACTTCTTGATAGGTCTGAGGTAGGAGATCTGTGTGATTTCTGAGTGGTAGGAGTTACATAACTCTGCGGTGTAGGGCTGCTGAGCCTAAGGTGTAGGGATGCTGAGCCTGAGTGTAGGGCTGCTGTGCTTGAGGTGTAGGGCTGCTGAGCCTGAGTGTAGGGCTGCTGTGCCTGAGGTAGGATCACTCTTGATCTGAGAAGTTCTGAGGAACTTGTTGTGTAAGCTCAAGGAGCTGAGATTGGAGTTTGTGGCCTTGTCTAACTCACTGTTAGAAAGGTGAAGGGGGAAAGAGGACTACTCAAGACACCCTGTCTTGAGGAACCTCTATAAATTCTTGTGTGCTTTCTGTGATTGAGTTTTCTGCAGCTAGGTACATTGGAATTATATATAAAGAAAATAAGTAAAACCTAATCACCCCCCTCTCTAGGTATTATTGACTACACCTATATATAAACTATCAAGTGGTATCAGAGGGAGGTTGATCAACAAGACTTAACAGTCTGATCAGATCGTATACAGGAGTAGTCAAATCTGAAATCCAATGGCCAACAGTGGAATGAAGAAAGAGTTGGGGTCAATGAAGTTGCCCATATGCTCCAAAGAAAACTTTGGTATATGGAAGCAAATGGGTAAGGCTATTCATGGAAGCCTTAGACCCAAGGATCTTTTTGACTGTCAAAAATGGTCCTTATACCTTTGAGAAAGTCTCCACTATTGACCCTACTAGAAAAGTACTTAAGGTATTTTCTGAGCTGACCAATGATGAGATAGCACTGTACACCATGGACAAGAGAGCCCAAAACATAATAGTAAATGCCATTGATGACACTACATTTCAGAACTTGGTACACTGCCAAACTGCCAAGGAAATGTGGGACACATTGGTTGTTTATATGGAGGGAACAACTGAAGTGAGGGATGATAGAAAGTCACTCCTCAATCAGGAGTATGAAGCCTTCAGACAGCTAAGCCAGGAGAATATCTCCATGTGCTATGAAAGGTTCTTTAGGATTGTAAATGAACTAAGAACCTATGGAAGGGTGTTCACAGATTATGAACTCAATGACAAGTTCCCTAGATCTCTAACTAGAGATTGGGACACTAAAATATGTGCAATCAGGGAAGGGGCAAGACTTGGAGAAACCCCTACCCATACACTGTTTGGGAAACTGCTCTCAAATGAGATGCAGCTTTCTGCAAGAAAGGAGGAGGACACTTCCTCCAGGGCTCACACAAGGGAGACATCAATTGCTCTCAAAGCTGAAAGCTCTAAGAAGAATAAGGGTAAAGTGCAGTCACCTCCAAGAAAGGCTGCTGAATCTGAGAAGTCTGAGAGCTGCAATTCAGACAGCTCCTCTTCTGATGAGGAGTTTGCTGCCTTCACAAGGCAGTTCAAGAAGATGATCAAGAGGAAACAATGGAAGAACAAACCTTCCTCCTCTTCTCATCCCAAGAAGGATCATTACAGATCTGAGAGGCAACATCCCAAAGGGGACAGGTATGACTCTAAATCTAGTAAACATGTTTCAACTAACATAATTTGCTATTGCTGTAGTAAGCCTGGACATGTCATTGCTGACTGTCCAGTCAAGAGAAAGGAAAGAGGTGACAAGAAGCCTCATCACCAGAAGGAGAGGAAGGGAGAAAAATCTTTCCTAGCTAAGAAAGGCAAAAGCTGGAGTGAATCTGAATCTTCATCTTCAGATTCAGATGGTGAGGAAGAAGCCTACTTGGGGCTGTTTGCTAATCAGGTGGAAGAAGACTGTCCTGCTGCCAGGATAGGAATCAGGGCCCCTCTATCACATTCAGATAGTGATGTAGAGGAGGACGAGGTCACACTAGAAGACCATGGGCTGATGGCTATAACTGAAAATGAGGACAACCACAGCAATTCAGAACATGAGCAGGTATTGATACACTGCAGTTCTTCTTCTTCTGATTATGAAAAAGGTCCAGAATCTGAATCTCCTCCATCTAAAGTTGGAAGTGAATCTGATTCTGAGGATGATGTCAATCAATTGATTGATAGGTATGGTGCACTCCTGGAAGCTCTGAAAAAGAGCAAAAAGCTAGCCAAGAGGCAAGCCCAAGAAATTACCTCCCTAAAGCAATCAAAATCTGAGTGCATTAAGCATGCTACCCAGCTAGCTCTAATGAGCAAGGAGATTAGCAAGCTAAAGGGAATGTCAATCATCCATGTGGGCACCATAAGCCACAAGAACAAGATCATTAAGGATCTTGAAGAAAAGCTCCTCAAGGAGAGGATGCTGGTGGCTCAATTCTCCAAGCCCAAATCTGTGCTGCCTATTATTGACACCTTCTCCTTTCAAACCAATAGGAGAGGTTTAGGGTTCAATAAAATGGAAGTAGGAGAAGGGAGTGGAGTAAAGAGCAAGGAGAAGGCTAAGCCTCAACCCACCTTTCCAAAGGTAATACTTCCCTCCAACAGGTATGACCATGAAAGCATTTATGGTCACTGGAAGAATGAGAGGTGCTATAAGAAGGAAAATGCTCCTTTATATAGTGGAAGAAAGGGAATGAGATTGAGTGCCATGAAGGCTCCCCATGAGGAAATTCAAATGGCCCAACATGAAACATTTGTTTTTGGTACTTCAGCCACATCATTCATGAATAAGAAGGCAAGCCTTTCTAAGGTTGAATCAGTCAAGAAAATGACTGCTGTCAAATCTGTAAACATGTCTGAGTGCTCAGTGTCAGATGCCATCAAATCTTGTATGGCTTCCAAGTCATTGCAAGCTGATACCAGTAGGACAAAGAGCATCAAGACAGCACACAGAATGACATTCAGTCAAATCATTGCTGAGAGGAACAGGAAGAATGCTGCTGTATCTATTCCTAGACATAAGGACTGTGCTGCACAATCCTGAAGAAATTCTCAGAAGAGAAGATACAACATTCATGAGTGTTGGTGCTGTGGAAAGTGGGACACTTTGCAATTGATTGTTGGCACAACCCCAATGTGCCAAAGGCAAAGATTGAACCTCAAGCCAAACCAGCCCTTTCTAGGAATATTCCCTATGGTGTTAACATGAACCTAGGACCCAAAGTTAGTTGGGATCCTAAGGTACATTAAATTTTGTGTTGCAGGTTAGTTCAAGTACCAGTCTCAACCAAATATGGTACTTGGACAGTGGGTGCTCAAGGCACATGACAGGAACTAAGGATCTTCTAAAGGATTACCATCCAGTGAAGAATGGACCCAAAGTTATCTTTGGTGGATCTAAAAAGGGAATCACCAAAGGATATGGTATGATTTCAAATGGCATAGTCTCAATCACAAGGGTAGCTTATGTTGAAGGGTTGCAACACAACCTTGTTAGCATAAGCCAACTATGTGACTTAGGCTATGTCATTGAATTCCACAATGACAAGTGCTTGATCAAAAAGTCTAATGACTTGGAGACCATTCTCTCAGGCACTAGGAGTGGAAATGTTTATTACTTATACTTCATTTGCAATTATTCTATCTCTTCTGTGTACCTTGTAGCTAATGAAAGTGATTCTCTTTGTGTCCAATGGCACAAGAGACTTGCCCACATTAACTATAAGACAATGTATAGATTATTTTCTAAAAACTTTGTTAGAAATAGTCCTAAACTAAAATGTGTTAAAAGTGGTCCCTGTCATGCTTGCCAAATAGGTAAGCAAACTAGGACCACCTTTAAAAGTATTGGCTCCAAGGATACTGAAAGGTGTTTATACCTATTGCACATGGACTTGTTTGGTCCTTTGCCAATTCAGAGCCTAGGTGGGAAATTGTATACCTTGGTAATTGTACATGATCATTCAAAGTATACATGGGTATTCTTCCTTAAGAGGAAGTCAGATACCTTACATGTCTTTATAAATTATGTCAAGGCTATTCAGAATGATCTACTATGTACTGTGGTCAAGACATGAACTGACCATGGCACAAAATTTCAATCTGAAGCCATGACAAAATTTTGTCAAGAATTTGGTATCACCCAAGAGTTCTCCTCCCCAAGGACTCCACATCAAAATGGTGTGGCTGAGAGGAGGAATAGGACCTTGATAGAAGCTGGGAGAACATTGCTTAGTGACTCCTTACTCCCAGAATACTTCTAGGCTGAGGCAGTCAATACAGCCTGTTATGTTCTCAATAGAGCCTCCATCAATAAGGTCCTTGGGAAAACCCCTTATGAGATTCTGAAAGGCAAACAACCTACAATTTCTTACTTTAGAATCTTTGGTTGCAAATGCTACAGTCTAAATAATGGAAAATCTTAATTAACAAAGTTTGCAGAAAAATGCAATGTGGGGGTTCTTGTTGGGTATAGCTCACATAGTAGAGCTTATAGAGTTTATAACAAGAAAACCCATGTTGTAGAAGAATCTATGCATGTTGTGTTTGATGAGACCAACATTCTCTATAAAGAATGGTCTAGCTCTTCTATTTTGACAGGAAATGAAGAAGGATTGCATGAGCTGACTGTCCAAGACAAGCCCAGCAGCAGCAAAACACAAATAGCTGCTGCAATTCCTGAAGAAGAAGAGGTACAAGATGGTGAAGTCACAGCTGAACCAGTAAAACAACCACAGCCACCAGAGGATCCTCTTCCAGCTGCTGCAAGGCACCTGAGAGATCATCCAAGAGATCTAATAATTGGAGATCATACCCAAGGCATACTGACAAGAAGCAGAGCTTGTTGAAATTGTTGAAGTGAAGAGGAAAGGAGTCCGGCCGGTCTGAAGGCTGGAGACCGTAGAGACCGCGCGGTCTGCGCTGGTGCTCTGGAGGTTTGGTTCTGGCGATCTGGTGTGATCGGCCAGCTTGCTTCTTGGTTTTGGTCGCTGGTTCTGGCGACCTGTTGCGGGTTGTTTCCGGTCTTGTTCTAGTCGGTCTGTTCATGGTTGACCGCTGTGACCGGGCGGCTTGGTTGTGATGTTCTGGTGACTTGGTTCAAGTCGGCCAGTTGCTTCTTTGTGTTGGCGATCTCAGGAAGGGTGATCGCTGTGTCCGCACGGCTTGTGCGCGACTTGTTGCTGACTTCGGTCTTGGACTGAATATTGTCCAAGTGCTGTGTTCGCGCGGTCTGTTTTTGGAGACCATTCGCGAGCTGATGGGTGGTGACTGTATCCCGGTTTGTGCGGTGACGACATCCGTCCACCCGCCTATAAAAAGGGGTGCATGGCCCGTCATTATTAACGAGAACTGTAAGAACAAGAGCCCGGATAGATTCTTGCGGTCTCAAGTTTGAGTTCGCGCGGCTTGGTTGCGAGTTAACCGTTTGTTGTGTTCGCAGGTTTGCGGTCAGCAGGTTGCGGTCTCCTTCCTTGGTGATTTCCGGTGGCTCGAATAAACAGTTCGTCTGCGGTCTGTCAGCGAACTGGTTTATTATTCTTGTGCTGTTCGCAGCAAGCTCAGCGATCAGGCGACCTTCAGCGGTTAGGCGATCAGAGTTCGGTCTGGTGACAGCTTCAGTTCTTTGTTCAGTTCAATAAGCTTCAGTTCGTGCGGTCTGGGATTGCGGTCTGGCAGTGCAGTTTGTCTGCTCCTGTTCGCGCGGTCTCAAGGTGTTTCTGCGGTCTGACTGTGCAAGCGGTCTGGGAGTACAATAGAACAATCCGGGCGGCCTGAGCCTTTGTTGCAGTCCGTGCGGTCTCTTTCTGGCAGACCGCCGGTTTCTGTTTTTTAGTGTGTTTGTTCTTCTCGTCTCCGTGATTCTTATGAATCATGTCTCGCCATGTATGCCTCGCATTGTAAAGCAGTATTATTTCAATAAAGATTTCTTGTGTTGCTGGTTTTGGCATTGTGGTTGTTTGGCTATAACTCTTGTTGATACAACTCCTGCTTACTCCTAAACGGTCCAATCAAAAATTTTAACATGGTATCAGAGCTAGGTTTCTGGAGTGGATAAGCAGTGATCAACTAGAGTTGCCATCTTCTTTGTGAAGAAGAGACCACATTGATTGCCATGGAAGGCGGATTCGCAAGAGGTCTTGGTATTGAACTCCTCACATCGACTAACTTCAAAAAGTGGAAGTCATGTATGGAGAGTTATTTGATTGTCGAGGATCTTTGGGAGATAGTTGGCGGAGAAGACACACAGGAGGTGTTTCCAGCAGGTGATAATATGGCAGAGGTGAGGCTTTGGAGGAGGCTGAATGCTAAAGCAGAGTTCACTCTCAAGAGGGCTATCTCACCAGAGCTGTTTGATCATATTATCGGATGTAAATCTGCTGCGGAGATCTGGACATCCTTGGATGGATTGTTCAATAAGAAGAATGTAGCGAGGTTACAGTTTCTTGAAAATGAGTTGGCAAGAGCCTCTCAAGGTGATCTTTCTATTTCTACCTTCTTCCTCAAGATGAAGAACCTCACAGCAGAGATCTCTGCTTTGGACCCTGATGAGCCAATCTCTGAGGCAAAACTGAAGAGGCATATCATTCGCGGGTTGCGGAAGGATTATCTTGCTTTTGTAACTTCAGTTCAGGGTTGGGCAAATCAACCGTCGTTGTTGGAGCTGGAGAACCTTCTTGCTTCGCAAGAAAGTTTAGCAAGACAGATGGCGGGGGTTTCTATCTCCGGGGGAGAAAGTGATGTGATGTTCTCTGGGAAGAGGAAGAAGAAATGGGAGAAGAAGAAGCCGGGTCATGATGGACCCTCCACTTCAGGTCAGCAAGATAGGGGCTATGCTCCTAAGTCTGATGGGAAGAAGAAAGGAGAGGGACCAAGGTGCTTTAGATGCAACAAGACCGGGCACTTCAAGAAAGATTGTCGGGTGAATCTTCAGCCGGGACATGCAGTGGAGAAGGAGATGCCAAAGTCTGGTGAAGTTGGATGGGGAGGAGCTTTTGTGTCTAATATAACGACGATGCCCGTTAAGGCCTTGGCTTCCATCAACTATGAAGAGGACTGGATTGTTGATTCAGGGTGTGGACATCATCTCACCGGGGATGGATCAAAGTTCTCTTCTTTGGCGCCTTACTCAGGTAATAATGCTATCATTACGGCTGATAATTCTATTCATCCAGTAGAGCACGAAGGAGTTGTCTCTCTGAGCAGTGATAAGGGTCCACTCACGTTGAGGAGTGTTTATCACGTGCCTGGTATGAAGAAAAATCTCTTCTCTGTGACCAATGCGGTCGATGCCGGTTATCACGTTCTGTTTGGCCCAACAGAAGTGAAGTTTCTCAAAACTCAACCGGAGATAAAGGGAGAAGTTATTCATGTCGACAAGCGGGTGAAGGACTTGTTCGTTTTATCGAAAAGTACCTATGTTGATAAAATGAGGACAAACGATGGCGCGGCCATCTGGCATGAAAGGTTGGGGCATGTAGGCATGGAAAAATTGAAGGCTATGGCGGTAAAGGGCCTTGTCAATGGCTTGCCTAGCTTGTCCTCCTATGGAGACGGTCATGTATGCGAAGGATGTCAGTTTGGTAAGTCTCATCGACTTCCATTTGACAAATCGCAAACAAGGTGCAAAGTGCCGTTGGAATGCATCCACGGTGATTTGATGGGACCGACTGCCACTCCAAGCCTTGGAGGCAATAGGTATATGTTGGTGTTGATTGATGATTACACCAGATATGTCTGGGTGTATTTTATGAAAGAGAATTCAGAAGCCTTTGCTAAGTTTGTGGAGTTCAAGGAGCTGGTGGAAGGTCGTTTAGGCCTGCGGGTGAAGAAGTTGAGAACTGACAATGGTGGGGAGTTCACCTCTGGTGAGTTCTCAAGTTTTTGCAGGAAACACGGCGTTCGGAGAGAGCTCACTTGTGCCCATACTCCACAGCAGAATGGCGTTGCCGAAAGGAAGATCCGTCATCTGACGGAAACTTGCAAATGCTGGCTTCATGCCAAGAGTATCCCAAAGTCCTTCTGGGCGGAGGGAATGTCTTGTGCAGCTTATGTCATCAACAGATTGCCTCTAAGTCCTATCAACATGAAGACCCCTCATGAACTAATGTTCAAGGAGAAGCCGAGTGTTGCTCACCTTCGGGTGTTTGGATCAACCTGTTATGTGCACATTCCTGATACTCTTCGAACAAAGCTAGATGCGAAAGCAAGGAAGCTAGTCTTTGTTGGGTATGATGAGCGGAAGAAGGGATGGAGATGCATGGATCCTGAGACACGGAGGTCAATTGTTTCTCGGGATGTGGTGTTCGATGAAGTAACTTCCTACAAGGGGAGTTCAGGAGTTGAACTACCGGAGAGCAGGGTTGATGAAGGAGGAAAAGCTGCGGGAAGTCTTCAAGTGGAGTTGCCTGTTTCACCAGGAGCACCAGTTGTGTCAAGTTCTGATATGGGGGCTTCAGGTTCTGGAAGCAGGGGGAGCGATGCTCCATGTTCATCTAGAAAAGGAGCTTGCACAGAAGAAGCAGCTGAGGAGGTGGTTAGTCAGGAGCAACCTCTTAGGAGGTCGAAGAGGACTATTCAACCACCAGATCGATACACAGGAGGAAACATGGTGAACTTTGTTTCTTGTTTCTTTGCTGGTCCCTTAGATGAAAGGGAACCGTCGAGCTTTGAGAAGGCCAGAGGTGTGAAGGAGTGGGACATTGCTATGCAAGAAGAGATGACAGCTCTCGAGAAGAATGAGACCTGGTCTCTTGTGCCCAAGCCCAAGGGCACTACTCCTGTCACTTGCAAGTGGGTCTTCAAGCTGAAGAAGAAAGCTGACGGTAGTATCAAGCGTTACAAGGCTCGCCTTGTAGCTCGTGGGTTCTCACAGCAGTACGGAGAAGATTATGATGAAACGTTTAGTCCAGTGGCAAAGATGACTTCGGTTCGATTTGTTATTGCCTTGGCGGCTTCGAGCGGTTGGGAAATTTGGCAACTCGACGTGAAGAATGCTTTCTTATACGGCGAGATTGACAAGGATATCTTCATGGTTCAACCGCAAGGCTTCATCTCGAAGGAGTATCCGGACTATGTTTGTAAATTGAAGAAGGCCCTGTACGGGTTGAAGCAAGCGCCTCGGGCGTGGTACGGGAAGATTGCAGAATATCTCTTATTCTGCGGATTCATTGCTTCAGACTCTGATTCTAGCTTGTTCATCAAGACGGAGGGGGTGCTTCGGGTAATTGTGCTGCTGTATGTGGATGACATGATTGTCACCGGGAACTCGAAGGAAGCTGTTGCAAGACTCAGGGCTGAGCTTGCTATCAGATTCGAGATGAAGGATTTGGGGGAGCTTCACCATTTCCTTGGACTCGAGGTCCAAAGGCGGGAAAGCGGAGTGCTCATTTCTCAAGAAGGATATGCGGAGCGAATCGTGAAACGATTTGGCATGGAGGAAGGGAAGAGCAGCTCTATACCTTTGGAGCAACATCATAAGCTTCGGAAGGATGAGGGGAGAGTCTTATCTGATCCGTTGGTGTTCCGAGCTCTGGTTGGGAGCTTGATCTACTTGACAATCACAAGGCCGGATATTGCTTATGCAGTTGGCAAGGTGAGTCGGTACATGGCGGAACCACGAAAACCTCATCTTCTGGCGGCAAAAGGCATATTGAAGTATGTGAAGTCGACCTCTGATTTGGGTCTCCTATATAGGAGAGGGTTAAACTTGGAGTTGCATGGTTTCATGGATGCTGATTATGGGGGAGACGTGGATGATCGGAGATCAATGTCGGGTTATGTCTTTATGACGGGCCCCACAGCTATCTCTTGGTGCAGCAAAAAGCAAGACTCGGTGTCTGTATCTACCACGGAAGCAGAATATAAGGCTTCGGCCTTGGCAGCTCAGGAAGCTATTTGGCTCAGGAGGTTGGTAGAGGACGTTCATCAGGAGGTTCGAGGTCCCACTATGCTACGCGGGGACAATGAGAGTACTCTCAAGCTGGTTAACAATCCAGTTTGTCATGCGAGGACCAAACATATAGAGATTGAGCACCATTTCCTTCGTGAAAAGGTGTTGGGAGGATCTCTTATGGTCGAGCATGTTCGGAGTGCGGACAATGTCGCAGACATCTTCACAAAGCCGCTGGCGAAGGGACCATTTACTCGGTTAAGGGAGTTGCTCGGGCTAGTTTCCACTTCCCACTTCAAGGGGGAGTGTTGAAATTGTTGAAGTGAAGAGGAAAGGAGTCCGGCCGGTCTGAAGGCTGGAGACCGCAGAGACCGCGCGGTCTGCGCTGGTGCTCTGGCGGTTTGGTTCTGGCGATCTGGTGTGATCGGCCAGCTTGCTTCTTGGTTTTGGTCGCTGGTTCTGGCGACCTATTGCGGGTTGTTTCCGGTCTTGTTCTAGTCGGTCTATTCATGGTTGACCGCTGTGACCAGGCGGCTTGGTTGTGATGTTCTGGTGACTTGGTTCAAGTCAGCCAGTTGCTTCTTTGTGTTGGCGATCTCAGGAAGGGTGATCGCTGTGTCCGCACGGCTTGTGCGCAACTTGTTGCTAACTTCGGTCTTGGACTGAATATTGTCCAAGTGTTGTGTTCGCGCGGTCTGTTTTTGGAGACCGTTCGCGAGCTGATGGGTGGTGACTGTATCCCTGTTTGTGCGGTGACGACATCCGTCCACCCGCCTATAAATAGGGGTGCATGGCCCGTCATTCTTAACGAGAACTGTAAGAACAAGAGCCCGGATAGATTCTTGCGATCTCAAGTTTGAGTTCGCGCGGCTTGGTTGCGAGTTAACCGTTTGTTGTGTTCGCAGGTTTGCGGTCAGCAGGTTGCGGTCTCCTTCCTTGGTGATTTCCGGTGGCTCGAATAAACAGTTCGTCTGCGGTCTGTCAGCGAACTGGTTTATTGTTCTTGTGCTGTTCGCAGCAAGCTCAGCGATCAGGCGACCTTCAGCGGTTAGGCGATCAGAGTTCGGTCTGGCGACAGCTTCAGTTCTTTGTTCAGTTCAATAAGCTTCAGTTCGTGCAGTCTGGGATTGCGGTCTGGCAGTGCAGTTTGTCTGCTCCTGTTCGCGCGGTCTCAAGGTGTTTCTGCGGTCTGACTGTGCAAGCGGTCTGGGAGTACAGCAGAACAATCCGGGCGGCCTGAGCCTTTGTTGCAGTCCGTGCGGTCTCTTTCTGGCAGACCGCCGGTTTCTGTTTTTTGGTGTGTTTGTTCTTCTCGTCTCTGTGATTCTTATGAATCATGTCTCGCCATGTATGCCTCGCATTGTAAAGCAGTATTATTTCAATAAAGATTTCTTGTGTTGCTGGTTTTGGCATTGTGGTTGTTTGGCTATAACTCTTGTTGATACAACTCCTGCTTACTCCTAAACGGTCCAATCAAAAATTTTAACAGAGCTCATAATAAAGCACTATTCTTGAGCTTCCTTTCTCAAATGGAGCCCAAGAAGTTTGAAGAGGCCAATCAAGATACCTTCTGGATTGAAGCCATGCAAGAAGAGCTCCTACAATTCAAGAGATGCAAAGCTTGGAAGCTGGTGCCAAGACCTCAGGGACACAATGTGATTGGCACTAAATGGGTATACAGGAACAAGATTTATGAGAATGGTACAATCATCAAGAACAAAGCCAGACTAGTAGCCAAAGGATACATGCAAGAGGAAGGTATAGACTTTGATCAAACCTTTGCACCAGTTGCAAGGTTGGAAGCAATTAGGCTATTCCTTGCCTATGCTGCCCACAAGGGGTTCAAAGTCTACCAGATGGATGTCAAATCAGCCTTCCTCAATGGAAACTTGAAGGAAGAGGTATATGTTGAACAACCTTCAGGTTTTGTGCATCCAACCCTAACTTCTCATGTTTACTTTCTTAGGAAAACATTATATGGTTTCAAGCAAGCTCCAAGTGCTTGGTATGAGACTTTGTCCAACTTTCTCCTCAAGAACAAGTTCATAAGGGGAAAGATTGATAGCACATTTTTTCTTAGGGAAACAAGGGGCAAGTGTCTCTTAGTCCAAATTTATGTTGATGACATAATCTTTGGGTCTACTGATGACAACCTCTGCAAGAGATTTGCAAATCTAATGCAGGGGGAGTTTGAAATGAGCAGTATGGGTGAGCTCAAATATTTCCTTGGGCTCCAAGTGAAACAGTCTGATGATGGAATTTTCATCTCCTAAACCAAGTACACTAAGGAGCTCATCAAGAAATTTGGGATGGAATCAGCCTCCACCATGAAAACACCCATGGGGTCTAATGTATCATTAGACAAGGATGAAAAGGGAAAGGCCTTTGATGAGTCCATGTACAGATGTATCATTGGATCCCTATTGTACTTGACTGCTAGTAGGCCAGACATTATGTATTCTACATGTGTTTGTGCTAGGTATCAAGCCTGTCCTAAGGAATCTCACTACACCTCTGTGAAGAGGATTTTGAGATACCTTAAGGGCAGCTTGCATCTTGGCCTATGGTACCCTAAGAACAATGACTTTGAACTAACAGGATTTTCAGATGCAGATTTTGCAGGTTGCAAAGAAGACAGGAAGAGTACAAGTGGTACTTGTCAAATCCTAGGGAGAAGATTGATATCTTGGAGCAGCAAGTAACAAACCAGTGTGGCAATATCCAAAGCTGAGTCTGAATACATTGCTGCAGGTAGCTATTGTGCACAACTCCTTTGGACACAACATCAGTTGGAGGATTACAACCTCAAGGTAAGGGAATCTCCTTTATATTGTGATTCATCCAGTGCAATCTCTATTGCTAAAAATCCTATCTCTCATAGCAGGACTAAGCATATAGAGATTAGATATCATTTTATTAGAGAACATGTAGAATGTAAAGATATATGTCTTGAATTTGTCCCCACTGACAAACAAGTAGCTGATATCTTTACAAAGCCACTGGATGAAGCTAAATTTAATGCTTTCAAAATTGATCTTGGCATGCTTAATATGGAATAGTCCTAAATGTATGAGTAGTAGCTGTCACTATTGTTGATTCTGAATTATAAAACTTAACATTATTATACATTACAACTTAGTGACATGACTAGGACAATTCTTCAGCCAAAATATCTACATTAGGTCTAAAACCTTATGATCAACTAAACTGCAGAAGCATGTTCAACTGAATCTGCTGGGAAAAATCCCAGCTGAACCGCTGAGACGAGCAATCTGTCCCAGCGGTTGACAGTTCACTGTCCCAGCGGCGTAGGTCTCTGTCTTAGCTGAACCACTGAGAAGGGGTATGTTCAATATGAAATCTTGTAATCAATTATTAATTAACCCAAAATTCCTTAACACAATGAGGTAATTAAATCTAAAAACCTAGGGTTAATAAAAATGAAACTGAAATTCTATAAATAGATACACTGTGACTTAAAACGCACCACCAAGTCAAACCCTTAGCCGCCGAGACGATTCATCTTCTCTCCCATCTCAGCACCTCGATTTTCTGCTTCCATGGCGCCAAAAAGTTCAAAAGATCTCCTAGAGGGCTATGAAATCGTCAGAGATGGATTCTCTCATGCCTCAGAAGAAATAGGACAAGTGATTCATCTCTTGGAAGCTCAAGGTATGGAGCATATGCTGTCTCAACCCTGCTGCATTCTCAGAACCGAAGTTCTGGAATGGTTCAGCAATGTCAAATTATCTCCTTCCAAAACCATCCTGAAGTCCAAAATAGGAACTGAGAAGATAAAGATAATAGCCAAAAGGCTGGAGAAGGGACTGAAATTAACTCCCTGCAGTAAGAATGAAGAGGAGGAGATATCTGAAAAGGACAAGCAGACTGCCCTAAAATGGACAGGGTACAGTGATGCTAAGACTAGTTGTCTAAGGAGGAAGTTCTTCAATCAACATGGGAAGCTGTTGTCTGACATAGTGGGCAAAGCCATCCTATGCAAGCCAGGTTCACATGACACTGTATCACAGTTCATGTTTGAATTAATGACAAGGATAATTTTGTCCAAGAAAAATTCATGGGGGGAAGTTGTTTTTCAAAGAATAAAGGAATGTCTACAGGCCCCCAATATGGGAAGGATTCTATCTCTGTACATACAGAATAGTTATTCAGAAACTTTTGCAAATTCAAAGGGGTCCAATCTCCATTATCTCAAAAGAATGGACATTAAGACTCTAGATAGATTCTCCATAGTGCTCCCTATGAGCCAGCCATTTGTGGCAAAGGAAAAGAAGAAAGAGTCATCCCAGCAGAAATCTGATTCATCCTCAAAATCAGATGGGTCTGACCTTAGATCTGCCAGCAGCCCTATGAATATAGATAATGCAGATGTTTCCAAGACAAGAAGGGATGAGGAGCCCCAAGGAAGAGTTGAACCCAATTTTGAGCCATCTCAGATGAATACTGATCCAGCTGTTCATCAAGCTGAAGATGAAGTTCCCAATTCACCTATCCATGGTAAATTAGGATTTCAGTTAGACCTCTCCTCTCTATCAATAGTATAGTCTAGGTGTTTAACTCATCAATCATTTTTCAGGTGACCTTAGACAAAATTCTCCATCTATGGATGCCCCAAGTGAGGGGGAGCATAGCCTTGCCTATGAAGGTGGAGGTGGGTATGCTAGTGGGGAGGAACATCAACAGGAAACCCCCCCCCCCCCCCCCAAATCTTCAAGATACACCTAATGCCCCATCTGAGGAGGAGCAGATCCCTGATGATGGAAGGGATATTGCTCATAGTAGAGCTGAAGAGGTGGTTGAAAAGGAATTGGCCCAGGAAAAGCCAGTTGCTGTTCTAGACACATCTGACCTACTAAACTCAATACAAACAATGATTGAGGGTCAGATGTTGTCTATGAAAGAGATTGTTGCTGAAAAGGTCCATGATGTCTCTGCTCAGATAAGGGATGAGTTGCATGCAACAAGAGCTGCATTTACTCAGGAGATCTTGGCCAGTGAGCAAAGAATGGAGTCAAGGGTGGCTGCAGTGAAAACTGAGCTGAATGCCCAGGTTAATGATGTCAAGACTACAACAGATCATATCCTCCTACAAATGACAAGATGGTTTGAAACGGCCAAAGGCACAGTTGCTGCTCAGCACACTGTACTGAAGCAAATTGCTGATCATCAAGGGGACTCCACCAAAGACATCACATATGTAAAGAATCATCTTTACAAAAACCAAAATGTCTGGGAGAATGCAGTTGCAAGGATGGCACAAGTGGCTAACACAACTAGCAGCCATGTCATGACCCACATTGACAAGGTCAAGGAAAGTATTCTGGATGATGTGGATAGCACTCCTCAAACTCTCTCCCAATCGATAATACATCAACACTCTGAAATAGAAAAGAAGATAGTGGAAAATAGCAAAGAAGGGGAGGAGAAGATTACCAATCTGCATGCTAAGCTGAAAGGAGCTCACATACAGCTGTATAACAACATGGAGTCTGCCCACAAACTGATACTCTCCAATCAAGCAGAAGCCAGCAAGCCAGTGTTGGAAGTGGTCAACAATTCTTCTAGTGCTATTCAAGAAAATATCCTTACCATGGTCAAAAAGGTTAATGATACTCAGTGGGACTCAATCTTAAAAGTGCTGCAAGGAACAAGAATTGTTTTGAATCTTCCAATCTTGAACCCTAGCAGAAATGAATACTTTGACTTCCAAAGTCAATCAAATCTGATTGTCGATGAAAGAGCAGCAAAGAGGAGAAGGGCAGAGGGCATTCAAACTACTGAAGAGTATATGGCCCAGAAAAGAATGGAAAGATTAGAGGATCCACTCCATGAAGATGACAATCTGGAGTTGGACACAATTGTTGTCAATACTTGGGTGAGCCATGGAAATCAAATGAAGGACATTGACCATGTCTACTCAGCTGCTGAATGGATTAGGCACATTGAGAGGGAATCCTTAAGGGAAAGGATTCTCAAAGAAAACTTGGTGAGAAGGGAAACTCCTGTAAGGATTCCCCCAAGATATCTTCCCAAGCCTCTTCTATACTTCAAAGTAAAGGAAAAGATCAAGGCTGCTGCTGAAGCTAGGAAGAGGAAGTCCAAAGATGAATAATGCTCTTCCCAGGGTCCATCTAAGAAGACCATGCCTTGAATTTTTTTTTCATCAGTTGTATTGTTTGAAATTTCTGTACTGAACATTTAAATTGAAATGATATTTCATCTTTTGATCATAATGTTGTGCTTATTACTATTGCTATATGTACTCTGTACCTTTATCTTTGGTATTTAGGAGCTAGAATGGGATATTCAATTTGCACAGGTTCAGTTATTACAAAAATTGCTCACAAATTAAGGGGGAGCAATCTCCCTGCTCAGGTTGAGGGGGAGATGGCAAATGCCAAGATTGTGTAGGTTGACCAATAAATTGATCCAAAGGGATCTATAGAGATTGCCTCCCAATCCCTAATGGGATAATTAATTGAAGAAACCAGAAAGGAGGAGAAAGAGCCATTGCTAAGCAAGAACCTATGCTTAGGATATTAGCAAGAGGAAGATAGGTCCTATGCTTCACAGATCATTGTTCTGTGAGAGTGGTAAACCTATGCTTAGGATATCACTAAAGAGCCATTGTTAAGTAAGAACCTATGCTTAGAATATTAGCAAGGGAGATAGGTCCTATGCTTCACAGATCATTTTTCTGTGAGATCATTTTCTGTGATATGATTTTTATCGTTAATGAACCTTAGCATTGGGGATGTTCCGTATTCTTCAAATAGGGGGAGATTGTTGGGTATATTGCCCTCAATATTACCTTGATTTGAAGAGGCATCACTTTCAATGCTAAGGACATATTGTATTTAACAAAGCTATACTTATGTAGGATATACAGGCACAGGTGATTCAAAAGGAAGGGCCAAACATGCCCTTAGATAAGAAGAAATCATCTACAAGGAGATGAAGATCTGTCTCAGCAGAACCACTGAGACGGAGGGTCAAAACTGCTGAGATGAGGAGCTGTCTCAGCGGATCCACTGAGAAGGAGACTGGAGCAAACCGTTGAGACTGAAAACTGTCTCAGCCCAACCGCTGACACTGGAAGCTGTCTCAGCCCAACCGCTGAGACAGATTCAAATGCGCTGACGGGATCTGCTTTGGCGCAAGCGAAAATAAAAAGGGAAAAGCAATTCCAATCTGCCCCATACTATGTCAGGAGGATCGAAATAGCCGTTGAAGCCTTCTGGAGGTATAAAGCAAAAGCTAGGGCACAACAACAAGCACTGTTCCATTGAAAAGCTTTTGCTACAAGCCGCAATAGAGCATTCACGTTTCAGCAAGTTGAAGTTGTTCTCTGGAGCTGAAGTTACTCTTCTAAAGGAGATTAGTTAGCTCTTCCTGTACCAACTCAAGAAGGGCAAGTTGATCTTCTGCTTTGCTGAAGGAGAAGATCAAGGTGATTCAAATCTGAAGCTGCTGTCATTCAGATCTGAAGAAAGGAAACAGAAGAACTGAGAGTAATACTGTTATCTTCTGTATTTAGTACAAACACTCTTATATCCTTGTAAGGCATTATTGCCTGAGTGAAAGGCTGTTGAGCCCGTGTGTAAAGCTGTGTTGATAACTAGAGTGGTAGGACTTCTTGATAGGTCTGAGGTAGGAGATCTGTGTGATTTCTGAGTGGTAGGAGTTACATAACTCTGAGGTGTAGGGCTACTGAGCCTGAGGTGTAGGGCTGCTGAGCCTGAGTGTAGGGCTGCTGTGCCTGAGGTGTAGGGCTGCTGAGCCTGAGTGTAAGTCTGCTGTGCCTAAGGTAGGATCACTCTTGATCTGAGAAGTTCTGAGGAACTTGTGGTGTAGGCTCAAGGAGCTGAGATTGGAGTTTGTGGCCTTGTCTAACTCACTGTTAGAAAGGTGAAGGGGGAAAGAGGACTACTCAAGACACCCTGTCTTGAGGAACCTCTATAAATCCTTGTGTGCTTTCTGTGATTGAGTTTTCTGCAGCTAGGTACATTGGGATTATATATAAAGAAAATAAGTAAAACCTATTCACCCCCCCTCTAAGTATTATTGACTACACCTATATATAAACTATCAACTTCATCTTGCTTTAGGTTGTCTAGTTCCAACCTAACTGTTTCTATTTCTATTTGTGCATTGTGAAAATCATTGCAAATATCCTTAAAGCAATTTTTGAAATCACCAGAATTAAAATCAAATTCATCAAACATTGATACCTATTCTTCTTCATCACCTGAAGACATCCCCAAGGCCATCATGCAAGCTGCTTCTGCTTCAGCTTCATCATCACTCTCAAATGAAGAGGAGCTTAATTCTACTTCAGAGTCACTCCAGGTTTCAGTAATGAAACCCATGGCTTTCTTCTTGTCTTTCCTCTTGAATGACTTCTTCTTCTTCTTTTCATCCTTGTTGTTGCTCCTATCCCTTTGTTCTTATGGGCACTCAAGAGTTATGTGCCCTGGCTTGTTGCAGGAGTAGCATATTACCTCCTTCTTTGGAGTCTTGTCATATCTGGGCCTTGAGCTCCTCTCTCTTCTCTTTGAGTCTTCTGTCTTGACCCATTTTCTGAATCTCCTTGCTAGGAGACTAAATATTTCATCTTCAGGTGTGGAGGGCTCTCCTTCAGTAGCTTTCAGAGCAAGGCTCCTTTGGATAGGAGCTGGAGTTGTCTCCCTTTCCTCTGATTCAACCCTATTCTTTAGGAGCATCTCATATCACTTAAATTTTCCTAGCAAAGCCTCATTAGAGATTTCTCCATGGCATCTGGACTCTTTGATTGCCCAGATCCATGAATCCCATGAGCTAGGGAAGCACATGAGAATCTTATCATTTATTTCAGTTAGGGATATCTTCTTATCCATGCCTCTGAGCTCATTAATGATAATGCTGAATCTGTCATACATATCAACAACTATTTCTTCAGCTTTCTTCTGAAAGTTCTCATACTGGTATATGAGAAGGGACTTCTTGTCCTTCCTTTCATCAACACTTCCTTCTACAAGTCTGGAGAGTGACTCCCAGATTTCTTTAGCTGATTGGCAGTCAGCAACTTTCTGGAAAATAACATCTGACATTGTGGAGACCAGAATATTCATAGCTTTGGCATCACATGCCTTCTGCTTATTTTCAATCTCTATCCACTCAGCCCTGAGTACAGGTTCCAGTGTAGAAGCTCCACTGGCATCCTTCTTGTATGGGGCTCGAGGACCTGTAATGATAACATCAAAAATGTCCCCATCAATAGTATTCATGTATAACTTTAATCTGGCCTTCCAGAGTTTAAACTTATTTAGGTTACATACTGGGGGTCTTGTTGAGGCACAATCTTTAGAACTCATTTTCTTAATATAACAAATATATTGTAGAGAAATAAGTGTAGGAGATCTTTATGATCAAGGTGTTAACCTTTAAATGATCAACCTAGCTCTGATACCAATTGAAAGTGCACAGTGTGCCCCTAAGTATACTCTAGAGGGGGGGGGGGGGGGGGGTGAATAGAGATTTAAAAATATTTCTAACCTATTTGTACACACACAACAAAACACTAAGGGTTATGCTTCAACAATACCTAACACAGAATAAAATTAATGATGTTAAAGTAAAGCAGGAAAACAGTAAATAATATGGGACAACACAAAAAATTGACAAACACAAAAGACACAGGATTTTATAGAGGTTCCCCAAAATGTGGGTAGTCCTCTCTTCTACCACCTGGTAGGAATGCATAACCTGTGCCTGAGTCTTTTTTATAAGGAGACTCTTAGAACCAAAGATCTTTTGATAAGGAGATATTGAACTACTCAGATCTTTTGATAAGGAGATCTTGAACCACTCATATCTTTTGATAAGAAGATCTTGAACCATTGAATCCTTTGGAAGAGGGATTCATAAAACTCTGTACAGTTAAGGAGGAAGAAAGAAGAAAGAACATGGAGAAGAAGAATTTTATTCTCAGAATTCTGTTGAAGATTTCAGCTTCTACTTTTCCTTTCAATGAATATGCTAATGATGAACCCTTGCTTTTGATTGTAATGATTTGCAAGGGTTATTTTCTTCAGATCCTTTTGTATATATTCTGCTTCCTATCTGGCTGCTATGTATTGTTGATGAAAGATCAACCTTCTTTTTCTCTGTTCTCAGATAACACTCTTTTTTATTTAGTCTTTTAGGGTTTGCCAGAGGAAGAAGAAGAAGTGGAAGCCCTAATCAACAAGCTGTAGCCGTTTGTGATGAATGCTCTGAGTTTTTATCTCTACTCCTCATATTTATTGTCCCTCATTTAATTTTTGAATTTGTTTCCTCTTTTGGGTTGTCTTGAAAAGGCATTGTCCTGGAACATTAATCTTTCTTCCTTTCCTTTTTGTTCACGACCCGTCTGCCAACTGTTTGAATCTTTTCTAAGAAAGCTTTTCCTGTCTTCTTGAATGCTCCCCTCTATTCTAGGCAATAAATAAGTCATTGTAGAACGGTTTTTAGTGCTATGGGACTTTAGAGAGAGTGCTAAAAGGACAGATGAAAAGGTTTCATAATCAAACTTTATTCGATGCTGCGTCGACTTCATTTTCTCTCTTATCGATGCACCTTCGAGTTCTTGTAAGAGCATCTTCAAATTTCTTCTAGCTCTGGTTGAACTCTGATGTCGATGTTACATCGATTACTTATCGACGTAACCATCGAGTTGGAGACTTGTTTTGAAATGCATTATCTACATCGAATTGTAGTCGACATTGCGTCGATTTCCGATGGCTTCGACAGACACATCCTTCTGCGTTGAGTTGAAGTCAAAGTTACATCGACTTCTAAGATAACTTCGACATGCTCCTTTATCTACGTAAACTTCTATTCGACGTAGCGTCGACTTGATGTACTTTGACAGAAAGATTTTGTTGCTTGGACTTCTAGCCTGAGTTGCGTCAACATCAAGTTGAAGTTGCGTCTACTTATATTTGACGCAAGTATTAGTTCAACTCATATTGTGCTTGTCCTGACCTAGTGTTGACCCTCCAAGATGAGTGTGACATCCTAAGACTGTTGAAATTGTTGAAGTGAAGTGGAAAGGAGTCCGGCCGGTCTGAAGGCTGGAGACCGCAGAGACCGCGCGGTCTGCGCTGGTGCTCTGGCGGTTTGGTTCTGGCGATCTGGTGTGATCGGCCAGCTTGCTTCTTGGGATTGGTCGCTGGTTCTGGCGACCTGTTGCGGGTTGTTTCCGGTCTTGTTCTAGTCGGTCTGTTCCTGGTTGACCGCTGTGACCGGGCGGCTTGGTTGTGTTGTTCTGGCGACTTGGTTCAAGTCGGCCAGTTGCTTCTCTGTGTTGGCGATATCAGGGAGGGTGATCGCTGTGTCCGTGCGGCTTGTGCGCGGCTTGCTGCTGACTTCGGTCTTGGACTGAATATTGTCCAAGTGCTGTGTTCGCGCGGTCTGTTCTTTGAGCCGTTCGCGAGCTGATGGGTGGTGACGACATCCGTTCACCCGCCTATAAATAGGGGTGCATGGCCCATCATTCCTAACGAGAACTGTAAGAACAAGAGCCCGGATAGATTCTTGCGGTCTCAAGTTTGAGTTCGCGCGGCTTGGTTGCGAGTTAACCGTTTGTTGTGTTCACAGGTTTGCGGTCAGCAGGTTGCGGTCTCCTTCCTTGGTGATTTCCGGTGGCTCGAATAAACAGTTCGTCTGCGGTCTGTCAGCGAACTGGTTTATTGTTCTTGTGCTGTTCGCAGCAAGCTCAGCGATCAGGCGACCTTCAGCGGTTAGGCGATCAGAGTTCGGTCTGGCGACAGCTTCAGTTCTTTGTTCAGTTCAATAAGCTTCAGTTCGTGCGGTCTGGGATTGCGGTCTGGCAGTGCAGTTTGTCTGCTCCTGTTCGCGCGGTCTCAAGGTGTTTCTGCGGTCTGACTGTGCAAGCGGTCTGGAAGTACAGCAGAACAATCCGGGCGGCCTAAGCCTTTGTTGCAGTCCGAGCGGTCTCTTTCTGGCAGACCGCCGGTTTCTGGTTTTTTGGTGTGTTTGTTCTTCTCATCTCCGTGATTCTTATGAATCATGTCTCGCCATGTATGCCTTGCATTGTAAAGCAGTACTATTTCAATAAAGATTTCTTGTGTTGCTGTTTTTGGCATTGTGGTTGTTTGGCTATAACTCTTGTTGATACAACTCCTGCTTACTCCTAAACGGTCCAATCAAAATTTTAACATGGTATCAGAGGGAGGTTTCTGGAGTGGATAAGCAGTGATCAACTAGAGTTGCCATCGTCTTTGTGAAGAAGAGACCACATTGATTGCCATGGAAGGCGGATTCGCAAGAGGTCTTGGTATTGAACTCCTCACATCGACTAACTTCAAAAAGTGGAAGTCATGTATGGAGAGTTATTTGATTGGCGAGGATCTTTGGGAGATAGTTGGCGGAGAAGACACACAGGAGGTGTTTCCAGTAGGTGATAATATGGCAGAGGTGAGGCTTTGGAGGAGGTTGAATGCTAAGGCAGAGTTCACTCTCAAGAGGGCTATCTCACCGGAGCTGTTTGATCATATTATCGGATGTAAATCTGCTGCGGAGATCAGGACATCCTTGGATGGATTGTTGATGCGTGTCGGCAAGTGCACCGGTCGCTGTCAAGTAATAATTGTGGAGAATAAATTCCCCGGATGTCGGTCTCTTGAGGAATGCAGGATGGGTGAACGAATCGCGCAGTGATGATTGTTACACAAGCGTTCAACAAACACAAAGAGGGGTTTTTGGTTGGTTTTCCTAATCTTAGCAATAACAAAAGAAATGCGGGTCGAAATCACCGCTTCGCAAAGTGAGGTGGATGCAACGGCCGCAATGCCGTGCTTCGTGAGGCGGATGAAGTGAACTCAAGTGCGAGAGGGTGAGGGTCGCAAACACCTCTTCACAACCGCCGTTAGCTCTTGCTAACGCGGGTCAAACACCTTGCGTGTGGGCGCGAGTGAGTGAATGAGAACGGAGTGAATCACAACCAAGCCATGCAGAATACAAAGAGACATTCATTTAAACAAATAACATCTCAATATTCGAGTTTTACAAGGTTCAAAGAGTACAACGAGGAAAGAGGAAAGAAATAACCGATGTTGAAGACTAGCGGCCGTTCACGGCCGGAATGGTAGGTTGTCGGGCTACCTCCGGACTCGGACGGACAATGCTTCCGGCGTAGAGAGCTGTCACGATCTCCCTACGTGCTCCGTCGTCTTCGACTTTAGGTTTCTTCTTCTTCTCACCGAGCGGAATGAAAGAATGCTTGCTTGGAGGCTTGCGGACGATGGAGAACTCTCACGGACAATGAAGGAAGTCTTAGAATGGATGGAGGAGGCTTCCCTTTGCGTAGGAGATGAAGTGGAGGCATCCCAAGGTGGAAATCGGCGGCGTACGGAACAGGAATCCCGCTCCCGGCATGAACGATCCGCCCTAAAATCACAACAGGCGTTTAAATAGGCGCTGGATTAAATACTGCGCACGATCATTGGCGCACGACCAGTGGTCGTGCGCACTGGAATTCTGCGATCGTGCGCACTGCCTGGGTGGAACCTGCAAGATACGAAATTATAAAATAAAATGTTCGCACGACCAGTGGCGCACGATCGGTGGTCGTGCGCACTGGAGTTGATGGTCGTGCGCACTGGAGCAAACAGAACTCGGAAATTAAATGGTAAGTGCGCACGAGCAGTGGCGCACGACCGGTGGTCGTGCGCACTGGCATTGGTGGTCGTGCGCACTGCACCAAACAGAACTCGTGAAAAAGGGCTAAGTGCACACGATCAGTGGCGCACGACCAGTGGTCGTGCGCAATAGAACCGGTGATCGTGCGCAGTGTTCCTTTGCAGAATTGCACCGGGAACACTTGCACGACTCCTATTCCAGCATAACCACAGATCTAGCCACTGAAAGTGGCACCTAACAGCACAAGAATACTACTAAAGACAAAAAGCACGAAAATCACACCAAAGTGGGCCAAGATGTGCACCTAGCATGGATTATCAAATATAAACTAAAACAAGGCTAAAGTGCGGAGAAATGACTAAATAACGGCTCGGATGAGTCCATAAATGTGTATATGATCAGGACTCATCACACCCCCAGACTTAACTGTTTGCGCGTCCCGAGCAAACGAATCCGGCGGAGCGTGAAAACGATAATTAACATAGAGAATTACACAAAGGAGTACGGTGCGAAGTAACATACGCATGCAAGTAGAGAATTTAGTAGAAGGAGATTCTAACTATGCTAACTAATTTACAAGAGTATTAAAGCGTAATTAAAGATTTGGATGTACTCAATTGGTGAGTTATGAAGAATTTGACGATCATGCCCGGTATGAAAGTGACGAGACACTGAGGCGGGTGTTGCAAAAGATCGGGGCTTAGGAATAACTCCACTGAAATCCATCAACGTCGTGAACCATACGCTTGCCCGGTCACACTCTCTCCACGGCGCTAGTAAACTCGCAAATCAAATCAGTAGGACTTATAGGATTAGAACGGGGCTTAGGTTACGGTATGATATTCAAAGTTAAACGCGGTGGCTACGCAACCCAAGTGAGCTAACGGAACGCTGCACCACACAAGACCAACAAACTATGCTCGTGTGACACACCCCCAGACTTATCCTGAAAACCAGGTGTGCACACGGTCTACTTCACAAATACCAACAGATTTTCCGTTTTTAGCTCGGGAGGATTTTTTTTTCAAAATACTCTTTTTTCTTCTTTTACATATTTTACTTCTTTTATTGAACCCCCGGTTGGTTCATAATCAGCAGATGGACTTTATTTTCTCTCCATAACACAAAGATTCCACACACCACACAAGTTGAGACTTATGAGCGCAGTTAAAAACATTTTGGTTGCGGGAGTAGGATAGGCTTCAGGCTTTGGTGGATGAAGAGTGGCTGTACAAAGGAATGGTAGGCACAAAATGGGCTTGCAACGGTGAATGAAATGGACATGGAATAACAAAGCTCAAACTAGCCAAAGGGTGGCCGACATCATGCTTGACTCAACGAGTAGCTCTCACCCATGCTTCGAGAGTCGCTTGGGGCAAGTTCTTAGCCCACGAGAAAGATAAACCTTCCTCCCGACTCGAGCAACACACGACTAGCAATCGCACACACACAACACCGGGTTATCGTCAATTCCATACAAATTCACCACTTGAGTATATTAAATCTAAATTCACGCAGAAATACTAAACATAAATTAGATGCATAAAGAAAATCTAGTTCTACACAAATTCTACCATAGCATGCGAAGTGACTAGAACACTACATGAGTCAACATCGCACTCCAAATAATAATTCCTGCGTTAACAACCTATTTCACATTCCAACCAAACTAGTTTAAACGGAACAACAACAAAAAGACAAGCACGCACTCAAGTGGGTGAAGTGGTGTGAGAAGAATGCAACGATGATAATGAAAATGATAAATAAAAAGCAACCTTCTAGTATGCGGTGCAACATGTGCACATTGGATAACAACAACCGCTCCCCCAGACTTAAGCTAAGCGATATATCTAGAAATTGAAGCAAAAAGAGGGGAGGAAGTGTTACCCAATGCTCAGAAATGAGCATACCAGACGATTGGCGTTTACGATCAAGACTAGTCCGCAGCATCCACACCATCGAACACAAAACCTGCAAGCACAAACTCAAAGCAACAAAAGCAAAAACAAAAGCTGAACTAAAAGAAGTTAGAAAAAAAAGGAAATACGAAAACAGGAAATCTGGGTTGTCTCCCAGGAGCGCTTTCATTTAACGTCCTTAAGCTGGACCAAATACCTGTATTAGCATTGTTTATAAAGTTCAGGAATTAAAAAAAAAAAAAAGAGTTCTCAAGAGTAGGGTTTCACAAAAATAAGAGACAAGAAGGGGAAATCAGCTGCCGGTGTTTGTATGATGCCCATCTCCCAATGTCAACAACTGACACTCCTTGTTTATAGTGGCGCCATCGTATAACTTCAGCCGATGTCCATTGACCTTAAACTTGTCCCCCTTATCCCCAGATATTTCTATGGCACCGAAGGGGGAGACATCAGTCACGGAGAAAGGACCACTCCACCGCGATTTTAGCTTCCCTGGGAAGAGGCGGAGACGGGAGTTGTAGAGCAACACTTGGTCCCCAATTTTGAACTCCTTAGGAATGATATGCCGATCGTGCCATTTCTTTGTTTTCTCCTTGTAGATACGAGCGTTTTCATAAGCGAAATGACGGAGCTCCTCTAACTCGTTGAGTTGGGAACGACGCACCTCGGCCGCGGCTCCAATGTCCATGTTCAGAAGTTTGGTTGCCCATAATGCTTTATGCTCCAGCTCTACAGGGAGGTGGCATGCCTTGCCGTACACTAATTGAAACGGAGTCATGACGATGGGTGTTTTGAACGCAGTCCGGTAAGCCCATAATGCGTCGTCAACCTTTTTAGCCCACTCCTTCCTATTTGAATGTATTGATTTCTCAATTATTCGCTTGAGCTCGCGGTTGGAGACTTCGACTTGCCCGCATGTTTGGGGATGGTATGTCAAAGAAATCTTATGATGGACCCCAAACTTCTTCATGAGCTGCACAAACTGCTTATTGCAAAAATGACTACCTCCGTCACTGATGATAGTTCTCGGTGTCCCAAACCTGGAGAAGATATTCTTGTGGATAAAGTGTAGCACTGTGTTTGCATCATTCGTGGAAACCGCCTCAGCTTCCACCCATTTTGAAACATAATCAACTGCCACAATAATGTAATGCTTACCGTGAGACATTGGGAAGGGACCCATGAAGTCTATTCCCCAGACATCAAAGGGTTCGCAGACCAGCATGTTATTAAGGGGCATCTCATCACGCCGGGAAATATTTCCGGTCCTTTGGCACTCGTCGCACTTGGTGACATAGGCATGGGCGTCCCGGAAGAGGGTCGGCCAAAACAATCCACATTGCAGGATTTTTCGTGTTGTTCGAACGGCCCCGAAGTGCCCGCCAGCTTCTCTGTCATGGCAGTGCTGCAATATAGACTGAAACTCAGCTTTCGGAATACAACGCCTAATAATCCCGTCGCTGCACGTGTGGAATAAGAGCGGATCTTCCCAAAAATAGTATTTTGAGTCAGAGGCCAGCTTCCGTCTTTGCTGAGGGGACAGATTCGGGGAGAAGGTTTTACAAGCCAAGTAATTAGCGATATCTGCGTACCAAGGTGCGGTTGGGGAGGACGTAGTAATTGCGAATAACTTTTCATCTGGGAAATAGTCGTCCGTTTCTTCCTCAACGCTGTTGGGAGTGTCGTACTCCATTCGCGAGAGATGATCCGCAATCACGTTCTCCACCCCTTTCTTATCTTTGATTTCCAGATTGTATTCCTGCAAAAGTAAAATCCAACGAATCAGGCGCGATTTGGATTCTTTCTTACTGAAAAGATACCTGAGAGCGGCGTGGTCCGTATACACGATCACTTCGGAAAGTACCAAGTACGAGTGAAATTTTTCAAAAGCGAAGACCACGGCTAGCATTTCTTTCTCTGTGGTGGTATAATTTGCTTGAGCACTGTTAAGAGTTCGACTGGCATACGCAATAGTGTGAAAAGTCTTGTCTTTCTTTTGACCGAGTACAGCACCTACGGCCACATCACTTGCGTCACACATGATAATAAAAGGCAAAGTCCAGTCGGGCGCCACCAAAATTGGGGCTGAGATGAGTTGTCCCCGTAAAGTTTCGAAGGCTTGCATGCATGCTTCGTCGAAGTGGAAGGGGACGTCCTTAACCAGCAGGCGAGATAAAGGCTTTGAGATGGAGGAAAAATCCTTGATGAACCTTCGATAGAAGCCCACATGACCAAGAAAACTTTGGATGCCTTTCACTGACATGGGTGGAGGGAGGTTTCTGATAACACTTACCTTCGCTTGATCCACTTCAAGCCCTTTGCAGGAAACTTTATGTCCCAACACAATTCCTTCGCGCACCATAAAGTGGCATTTCTCCCAGTTCAAGACAAGATTGGTGTCTTCACACCGCTTCAAGGTCTTGGCCAAATTCGCGAGGCAAATGTCAAAGCTACTACCAAATAGAGTAAAATCATCCATGAAAACTTCGAGGAAGTCCCCCACCATGTCAGCAAAAATGGAGAGCATACAACGTTGGAAGGTTGCGGGGGCATTACACAGTCCGAATGGCATTCTTTTGAACGCGAAGGTACCGGAGGGACATGTGAATGTTGTCTTGTCTTGATCAGATGGGTCAATTAGAATCTGAATGTACCCTGAGTACCCATCCAAGAAACAGTAGTAATCCTGCCCCGCTAACTTTTCTAGCATCTGATCAATGAAGGGGAGCGGAAAATGGTCCTTGCGCGTCGCATCATTCAGCTTGCGGTAGTCGATGCAGACTCTCCACCCGGTGATCACTCGGGTTGGTAGCAGTTCGTTTTTTTCATTGGCAACGACAGTAATCCCTCCCTTCTTTGGTACCACCTGGACTGGACTGACCCATTTGCTATCGCTGATTGGGTAAATGATGCCAGCGTCTAAAAGCTTTATAACTTCAGCCTTCACTACCTCTTGCATTTTCGGGTTCAGCCGCCTCTGGGGCTGTGCTGTCGGTTTGTACTGATCTTCAAGGAGGATCTTATGCATGCAGACCGTGGGGCTGATTCCCTTAATGTCAGCAAGAGACCGTCCGAATACCATGTGGTACCTTCTCAGCACGCCCATTAATGCAGTTTCGTTGGCGGCGGACAGGGCTGCGGAAATAATCACCGGATGCGTGTTATTTTCTCCAAGAAAAACGTACTTTAGAGAATCCAAGAGTTGTTTGAGTGCCGGACAAGGATTTGGATTGGCAGAATCGTTGGAGGGTTCTCCGATTGAGTGTGACAAATCGGGCTGGTTTGAGTGTGCACCCCCTTCTTCCTTGTCTTCGTGCTGCCAACACACCTCACTGTCATCCAACTCCACAACGTTCTGACCATCGAATTCTTCAAGCGCCTCTGCTGGTTCGCACTCCGAGATTTCAAAGAGTTGCGACGGGCTGTGGACGTTGAAAGATATAGCATCCTCCCCCAGTCTTAGTGTGAGCTCCCCCTGCTCCACATTAATAATAGCACGAGCAGTAGCGAGAAAGGGCCGCCCCAAGATAATGGGTACATTTGAATCGTCCTTCATGTCGAGGATGATAAAATCAGCTGGAAAAGCGAGACCGTTTACAACTATTGTGAGGTCCTCGACGATTCCTGACGGCTTCTTGATCGACCGATCAGCTAGCTGCAGCATTACCTGCGTTGGCTTCAAGATCCCAGCACCAAGTTCACGAAAGATAGAGAGCGGCATCAAGTTGATTGATGCCCCCAAATCACAGAGTGCCTGGCTGAAACGGTGATGGCCGATCCTGCAGGGAATCGTAAAGCTGCCCGGATCCTTGCACTTTGTGGGCAAATTAGAAATGATGGTGGAGCACTCCTCGGTGAGGTCGATAGTTTTGAGACCCTCCAACTGCTTCCGCTTCGAGATCAAATCTTTCAAAAACTTGGAGTAACCTGGCATTTGAGAGATAGCTTCAATCAGTGGTATGCTCACTTGCACTCCCTTCATTATTTCCAAGAATCTGCGGAATTGCTTCTCGGATTTCTCGTTTCGCAGCCTGTGGGGGAATGGGGGGTGAACAGTACTTTTCGAGGTTTGTGCCTCGCTCACGGGATGCGGCTCAATATGACTCTGAGTTAGCTTCTCGGAAGTGTCTTCATTAAGCTTGTCAGTGGAACACGCAAGTGGTTCCTGTCGAGGAGGATTGTCTACACTTCTCCCACTTCTCAATTGCATGGTGTTCACTGACTCAGGAGGCTGACTTGCAAGCCCAGAAACGACATCGGACAGCGTCCCTATAGTAGATCGAAGCTGTTGGATTGCGGCAGATTAGTCATTCATTTTGTTTAATACCCCGACCACCAAAGTTGCTAACTGTTCTGGTTGCTCTGGCGGCATAAAATCCGCTGCTCCTTTGGATGTCACGGCATTAACTGCAGCAGTGCTTGGGGAGCGAATAACATGACTCCAGTGCTGACTGGTGTGAACAATATTCACGACCACTTCCCACGCGTCCTTCCCGGATTTATTAAACAGGGCCCCTCCAGCTGCCATATCAAAAAGTAGACGGAATTTATCCAGCACTCCGAAATAAAAAATCTGAATTAAGAAAGCCTCTGACAGATCTTCACGGTAGCATCCCCTATGCAAGGATTGGAAACGCTCCCAAGCATCAACTAATGTCTCCTCCTTCCCTTGTCCAAAGGTTACGAGTTCCCTGTACTTGTCCAAGGCTTGGGTACGATGTTGAAACTCTTGAAAAAATCTCCCCTCGAGTTGTTTCCATGTGGTCACCTCTCTTTTCCGAATATCCCAATACCAGCTTTTGGCTTTCTTATGCAAGGAGAATGAGAATGCCAAAATCTTTTGTAGGTCGTTTTCAATTCCATTGAATACACATGTGTAATAGATTTCTAAAAAGTCCTACATGTGTTGCACCGCGTCTTCATGCTCATCCCCGCTGAACTTGCAGTTCCCTGACATGTACTCCATGACGTCGGCGGAGATCCCGAAGTCATGATTGTTCCTTTCTGCTTGATCCCTTAAATCGTCCAAGCTTCCCTGATAGATGCATTCCTGAATGGAGGTCATGCTACGAATACTAGCAAACAAAACGATTAGCGAATGATGGAAAAGGCGAAAGTAATCAGAAGCGCGTATCGAAAAGAAACGGAGATACCAGAGGTGAACAAAAGAAGTGAAAGAAAAGAAAATTCTCGTGCAACAAATCTTCACGCAGACAAATTCATCACGTCTGCATTCCCCGACAACGGCGCCAAAAACTTGATGCGTGTCGGCAAGTGCACCGGTCGCTGTCAAGTAATAATTGTGGAGAATAAATTCCCCGGATGTCGGTCTCTTGAGGAATGCAGGATGGGTGAACGAATCGCGCAGTGATGATTGTTACACAAGCGTTCAACAAACACAAAGAGGGGTTTTTGGTTGGTTTTCCTAATCTTAGCAATAACAAAAGAAATGCGGGTCGAAAACACCGCTTCGCAAAGTGAGGTGGATGCAACGGCCGCAATGCCGTGCTTCGTGAGGCGGATGAAGTGAACTCAAGTGCGAGAGGGTGAGGGTCGCAAACACCTCTTCACAACCGCCGTTAGCTCTTGCTAACGCGGGTCAAACACCTTGCGTGCGGGCGCGAGTGAGTGAATGAGAACGGAGTGAATCACAACCAAACCATGCAGAATACAAAGAGACATTCATTTAAACAAATAACATCTCAATATTCGAGTTATACAAGGTTCAAAGAGTACAACGAGGAAAGAGGAAAGAAATAACCGATGTTGAAGACTAGCGGCCGTTCACGGCCGGAATGGTAGGTTGTCGGGCTACCTCCGGACTCGGACGGACAATGCTTCCGGCGTAGAGAGCTGTCACGATCTCCCTACGTGCTCCGTCGTCTTCGACTTTAGGTTTCTTCTTCTTCTCACCTAGCGGAATGAAAGAATGCTTGCTTGGAGGCTTGCGGACGATGGAGAACTCTCACGGACAATGGAGGAAGTCTTAGAATGGATGGAGGAGGCTTCCCTTTGGGTAGGAGATGAAGTGGAGGCGTCCCAAGGTGGAAATCGGCGGCGTACGGAACAGGAATCCCGCTCCCGGCATGAACGATCCGCCCTAAAATCGCAACAGGCGTTTAAATAGGCGCTGGATTAAATACTGCGCACGATCATTGGCGCACGACCAGTGGTCGTGCGCACTGGAATTCTTCGATCGTGCGCACTGCCTGGGTGGAACCTGCAAGATACGAAATTATAAAATAAAATGTTCGCACGACCAGTGGCGCACGACCGGTGGTCGTGCGCACTGGAGTTGATGGTCGTGCGCACTGGAGCAAACAGAACTCGGAAATTAAATGGTAAGTGCGCACGAGCAGTGGCGCACGATCGGTGGTCGTGCGCACTGGCGTTGGTGGTCGTGCGCACTGCACCAAACAGAACTCGTGAAAAAGGGCTAAGTGCACACGATCAGTGGCGCACGACCAGTGGTCGTGCGCAATAGAACCGGTGATCGTGTGCAGTGTTCCTGTGCAGAATTGCACCAGGAACACTTGCACGACTCCTATTCCAGCATAACCACAGATCTAGCCACTGAAAGTGGCACCTAACAGCACAAGAATACTACTAAAGACAAAAAGCACGAAAATCACACCAAAGTGGGCCAAGATGTGCACCTAGCATGGATTATCAAATATAAACTAAAACAAGGCTAAAGTGCGGAGAAATGACTAAATAACGGCCCGGATGAGTCCATAAATGTGTATATGATCAGGACTCATCAATTGTTCAATAAGAAGAATGTAGCGAGGCTACAGTTTCTTGAAAATGAGTTGGCAAGAGCCTCTCAAGGCGATCTTTCTATTTCTACCTTCTTCCTCAAGATGAAGAACCTCACGACAGAGATTTCTGCTTTGGACCCTGATGAGCCAATCTCTGAGGCAAAGCTGAAGAGGCATATCATCCGCGGGTTGCGGAAGGAGTATCTTGCTTTTGTAACTTCAGTTCAGGGTTGGGCAAATCAACCGTCGTTGTTAGAGCTGGAGAACCTTCTTGCTTTGCAAGAAAGTTTAGCAAGACAGATGGCGGGGGTTTCTATCTCCGGGGGAGAAAGTGATGTGATGTTCTCTGGGAAGAGGAAAAAGAAATGGGAGAAGAAGAAGCCAGGTCATGATGGACCCTCCACTTCAGGTCAGCAAGATAGGGGCTATGCTCCTAAGTCTGATGGGAAGAAGAAAGGAGAGGGACCAAGGTGCTTTAGATGTAACAAGACCGGGCACTTCAAGAAAGATTGCCGGGTGAATCTTCAGGAGGGACATGCAGTGGAGAAGGAGATGCCAAAGTCTAGTGAAGTTGGATGGGGAGGAGCCTTTGTGTCTAATATAACGGCGATGCCCGTTAAGGCCTTGGCTTCCATCAACTATGAAGAGGACTGGATTGTTGATTCAGGGTGTGGACATCATCTCACCGGGGATGGATCAAAGTTCTCTTCTTTGGCGCCTTACTCAGGTAATAATGTTATCATTACGGCTGATAATTCTATTCATCCAGTAGAGCACGAAGGAGTCGTCTCTCTGAGTAGTGATAAGGGTCCACTCACGTTGAGGAGTGTTTATCACGTGCCTGGTATGAAGAAAAATCTCTTCTCTGTGACCAATGCGGTAGATGCCGGTTATCACGTTCTGTTTGGCCCAACAGAAGTGAAGTTTCTCAAAACTCAACCGGAGATAAAGGGAGAAGTTATTCATGTCGGCAAGCGTGTGAAGGACTTGTTCGTTTTATCGACAAGTACCTATGTTGATAAGATGAGGACAAATGATGGCGCGACCATCTGGCATGAAAGGTTGGGGCATGTAGGCATGGACAAATTGAAGGCTATGGCGGTAAAGGGCCTTGTCAATGGCTTGCCTAGCTTGTCCTCCTATGGAGACGGTCATGTCTGCGAAGGATGTCAGTTTGGTAAGTCTCATCGACTTCCATTTGACAAATCGCAAACAAGGTGCAAAGTGCCGTTGGAATGCATCCACGGTGATTTGATGGGACCGACTGCCACCCCAAGCCTTGGAGGCAATAGATATATGTTGGTGTTGATTGATGATTACACCAGATATGTCTGGGTGTATTTCATGAAAGAGAAGTCAGAAGCCTTTGCTAAGTTTGTGGAGTTCAAGGAGCTGGTGGAAGGTCGTTTAGGCCTGCGGATGAAGAAGTTGAGAACTGACAATGGTGGGGAGTTCACCTCTGGTGAGTTCTCAAGTTTTTACAGGAAACACGGCGTTCGGAGAGAGCTCACTTGTGCCCATACTCCACAGCAGAATGGCATTGCCGAAAGGAAGATCCGTCATCTGACGGAAACTTGCAAATGCTGGCTTCATGCCAAGAGTATCCCAAAGTCCTTCTGGGCGGAGGGAATGTCTTGTGCAACTTATGTCATCAACAGATTGCCTCTAAGTCCTATCAACATGAAGACCCCTCATGAACTAATGTTCAAAGAGAAGCCGAGTGTTGCTCACCTTCGGGTGTTTGGATCAACCTGCTATGTGCACATTCCTGATGCTCTTCGAACAAAGCTAGATGCGAAAGCAAGGAAGCTAGTCTTTGTTGGGTATGATGAGCGGAAGAAGGGATGGAGATGCATGGATCCTGAGACACGGAGGTCAATTGTTTCTCGGGATGTGGTGTTCGATGAAGTAACTTCCTACAAGGGGAGTTCAGGAGTTGAACTACCGGAGAGCAGGGTTGATGAAGGAGGAAAAGCTGCGGGAAGTCTTCAAGTGGAGTTGCCTGTTTCACCAGGAGCTCCAGTTGTGTCAAGTTCTGAGATGGGGGCTTCAGGTTCTGGAAGCAGGGGGAGCGATGCTCCATGTTCTTCTGGAAAAGGAGCTTGCACAGAAGAAGCGGCTGAGGATGTGGTTAGTCAGGAGCAACCTCTTAGGAGGTCGAAGAGGACTATTCAACCACCAGATCAATACACAGGAGGAAACATGGTGAACTTTGTTTCATGTTTCTTTGCTGGTCCCTTGGATGAAAGGGAACCGTCGAGCTTTGAGAAGGCCAGAGGTGTGAAGGAGTGGGACATTGCTATGCAAGAAGAGATGACAGCTCTCGAGAAGAATGAGACCTGGTCTCTTGTGCCCAAGCCCAAGGGCACTACTCCTGTCACTTGCAAGTGGGTCTTCAAGCTGAAGAAGAAAGCTGAAGGTAGTATCGAGCGTTACAAGGCTCGCCTTGTAGCTCGTGGGTTCTCACAGCAGTACGGAGAAGATTATGATGAAACGTTTAGTCCAGTGGCAAAGATGACTTCGGTTCGATTTGTTATTGCCTTGGCAGCTTCGAGTGGTTGGGAAATTTGGCAACTCGACGTGAAGAATGCTTTCTTATACGGCGAGATTGACAAAGATATCTTCATGATTCAACCGCAAGGCTTAATCTCGAAGGAGTATCCGGACTATGTTTGTAAATTGAAGAAGGCCCTGTACGGGTTGAAGCAAGCGCCTCGGGCATGGTACGGGAAGATTTCAGAATATCTCTTATTCTGCGGATTCGTTGCTTCAGACTCTGATTCTAGCTTGTTCATCAAGAAGGAGGGGGTGCTTCGGGTGATTGTGCTGCTGTATGTGGATGACATGATTGTCACCGGGAACTCGAAGGAAGCTGTTGCAAGACTCAGGGCTGAGCTTGCTATCAGATTCGAGATGAAGGATCTGGGGGAGCTTCACCATTTCCTTGGACTCGAGGTCCAGAGGCGGGAGAGCGGAGTGCTCATTTCTCAGGAAGGATATGCGGAGCGAATCGTGAAACGATTTGGCATGGAGGTAGGGAAGAGCAGCTCTATACCTTTGGAGCAACATCATAAGCTTCGGAAGGATGAGGGGAGAGTCTTATCTGATCCGTTGGTGTTCCGAGCTCTGGTTGGGAGCTTGATCTACTTGACGATCACAAGGCCGGATATTGCTTATGCAGTTGGCAAGGTGAGTCGGTACATGGCGGAACCACGGAAACCTCATCTTCTGGCGGCAAAAGGCATATTGAAGTATGTGAAGTCGACCTCTGATTTGGGTCTCCTATATAGGAGAGGGTCAAGCTTGGAGTTGCATGGTTTCATGGATGCTGATTATGGTGGAGACGTGGATGATCGGAGATCAACGTCTAGTTATGTCTTTATGACAGGCCCCACAGCTATCTCTTGGTGCAGCAAAAAGCAAGACTCGGTGTCTCTATCTACCACGGAAGCAGAGTACAAGGCTTCGGCCTTGGCAGCTCAGGATTCTATTTGGCTCAGGAGGTTGGTAGAGGACGTTCATCAGGAGGTTCGAGGTCCCACTATGCTACGCGGGGACAATGAGAGTGCTCTCAAGCTGGTTAACAATCCAGTCTGTCACGCGAGGACCAAACATATAGAGATTGAGCACCATTTCATTCGTGAAAAGGTGTTGGGAGGATCTCTTATGGTCGAGCATGTTCGGAGTGCGGACAATGTCGCAGACATCTTCACAAAGCCGCTGGCGAAGGGACCGTTTACTCAGTTAAGGGAGTTGCTCGGGCTAGTTTCCACTTCCCACTTCAAGGGGGAGTGTTGAAATTGTTGAAGTGAAGTGGAAAGGAGTCCGGCCGGTCTGAAGGCTGGAGACCGCAGAGACCGCGCGGTCTGCGCTGGTGCTCTGGCGGTTTGGTTCTGGCGATCTGGTGTGATCGGCCAGCTTGCTTCTTGGGATTGGTCGCTAGTTCTGGCGACCTGTTGCGGGTTGTTTCCGGTCTTGTTCTAGTCGGTCTGTTCCTGGTTGACCGCTGTGACCGGGCGGCTTGGTTGTGTTGTTCTGGCGACTTGGTTCAAGTCGGCCAGTTGCTTCTCTGTGTTGGCGATCTCAGGGAGGGTGATCGCTGTGTCCGCGCGGCTTGTGCGCGGCTTGCTGCTGACTTCGGTCTTGGACTGAATATTGTCCAAGTGCTGTGTTTGCGCAGTCTGTTCTTTGAGACCGTTCGCGAGCTGATGGGTGGTGACTGTATCCCGATTTGTGCGGTGACGACATCCGTGCACTCTCCTATAAATAGGGGTGCATGGCCCATCATTCCTAACGAGAACTGTAAGAACAAGAGCCTGGATAGATTCTTGCGGTCTCAAGTTTGAGTTCGCGCGGCTTGGTTGTGAGTTAACCGTTTGTTGTGTTCGCAGGTTTGCGGTCAGCAGGTTGCGGTCTCCTTCCTTGGTGATTTCCGGTGGCTCGAATAAATAGTTCGTCTGCGGTCTGTCAGCGAACTGGTTTATTGTTCTTGTGCTGTTCGCAGCAAGCTCAGCGATCAGGCGACCTTCAGCGGTTAGGCGATCAGAGTTCGGTCTGGCGACAGCTTCAGTTCTTTGTTCAGTTCAATAAGCTTCAGTTCGTGCGGTCTGGGATTGCGGTCTGGCAGTGCAGTTTGTCTGCTCCTGTTCGCGCGGTCTCATGGTGTTTCTGCGGTCTGACTGTGCAAGCGGTCTGGAAGTACAACAGAACAATCCGGGCGGCCTGAGCCTTTGTTGTAGTTCGAGCGGTCTCTTTCTGGCAGACCGCTGGTTTCTGGTTTTTTGGTGTGTTTGTTCTTCTCATCTCCGTGATTCTTATGAATCATGTCTCGCCATGTATGCCTCGCATTGTAAAGCAGTACTATTTCAATAAAGATTTCTTGTGTTGCTGTTTTTGGCATTGTGGTTGTTTGGCTATAACCCTTGTTGATACAACTCCTGCTTACTCCTAAACGGTCCAATCAAAATTTTAACAAAGACATCTAATGACCAAATTACCCTCAAAATACAACATGGGTAACACTTCATAATTCATGAAATCACTTGCATATAATTTGTTTAGATAAATCAAAGATATTTTTTCCAACAATAGTGACGTAGAAATCGTTAGTCATAAAGACTAAGTGGCTACACATCCTCTCCACCGAGGACTCTTAGGCACCGGGTCGAAGGAAAGAAGGAGAACGTTGCAATATAATCAGTAATATAGAATATAACAAGTGACAATGGAAATAACAATCACAATAGAGAGTCAAGAGCATAAGAGTACATCTACCCTGGCAATATAGTCAGCAACAGAGTATAAGCAGAGCAGAGTATGTAAAGAACTGAATTGAACTTAACTTATAGGGATGCCCATACAAGCTTATAAGTTAAGGGTCTAATGCAATAATAAGTAACTCATCATATAAAGGTGCCCATACACGTTTATATGATGATGATCTTTATGCGGTGCAATGCAATTAATGTATGTATGATGACTCACCCATGATTTACTCACGCACTCTGATTTGCTCTGTCGACATTGTGAAAATTTCCGTAGATCTAGGAGTGAGCAGGAATTGTATAACTCAAAGTTCTAGCCAACAACCAGAAGCACATGAAATAAACACAATCCTTATTGATGCTAGCAAAATTCTTCATTACAGGGAGAGGTATACATGGCGAGACATGAATTCGCCAGAACAAAAAACAGGAGAAAATACAAGCTGAAAGAATAACCAGCGGTCTGCCAACTCCAAGAACGCTTGACCGCTTGACCTGACAGTCCGCTCGGCTAGAGAACAAGACTGCCCGAATTGCCTGTCTGTGACTTGAACAACACCAACTGAGAACCTCGCGATCTACACTGATTCTCCCGAACTCCAGCAACCCGCACTGCAAGCCACGAGACCGCCCGAACACCCTAGAAGAAGAAGTGACCGCTGCTGCCCGCACAATCCATAGAAGCTACACAAAAGAAGTTCAATCAGCAAACCACCCGGTCACAAGAAAATGAGATCGCAAGAACAGGACGCGAGCTCAGCTTACACTTGATGCGATATGTTTGCTGCTACAGTGGCTCCTATTTATAGGCGTGAGACCTGATCCAGTCACCACCCTATGAGATAGGGTCACCACCCTTGATCGCGCGACCAGACCGGTCAACCCGCGCGATCAGCAAAAAGATCCTTCTGCTTAATGAGCTCGCCGACTTCAACAGAAGCTGCGCGATCATGACAACTCGCCCGGTCATGACGCTCACCACCTATGTTCTCCACCCGACCTCCTCTAGAGTCCGCGAACACACCAGGCCGACTAGGACAACAGCCTGCCAAGTCGACCAAACACCTGTGACCGCATATACCAGCTGATCGCCGAAGGACCAGCTATGCGAACACAAATCGGAGACCGCGCGACTAAGAAAGCCTTAGTCCGTGCGCACCACAAAGAAACTGGACAGCCACCAGACCGGACTGCCCCCACCACACGGTCACAAGCAACAGACCGCGCGGCCTCACCTTGACACCCTTGGACAGAAGAACGGTGGTCACGCCGACTAGCCCACGGCTAGACCAGAGAGGTCAGACCGCCATAGGAGACCGCAAGACTGTGCGTTCATACCAGACCACGGGGTCTCCCCCCAGACCGCCAACTCCACAAACTTCCACTTCAACATTTTCAACAGACATAAACTTGCACTTCCCACTTTTCGAGGGTAGCTTACCACTCAGGCATCACCCGTCATGGCCAGACAATGACAGTGGATTGGGCTCTCCACAACTAGGTGGGTATGCACACTACCAGACCTAGGACTTACGTATGCCGCAATGCGAAGAACACAACAGTGGAGCACCTTCGTTCTGGACACAGAAGGGGTCTTGGGAAGTAGACACCAAGAGCCCTGCCCAACCAATCAATGACATAGAAGGGGTCTTTGGAAGTAAACGCAAAGGGCCCAGCCCAACTGACCAAGATATATCTGCCAGCTCCCGTCGATGTGCTGACTGGTAAGCTTGTAGATCTGCCACTTGCAATCCTCAATACAGGATCATGACTATCATGTGCCAACACCCGCACTAGTCGTATAACATACCCAAGGGCTCGAACGGAGTCCTTTTCTTTTATAGCATACCCGTGCTTTTAAGCATGAAAGGGCTTCTACCGAGTCCCTTTCCATCGTACCCTAAGATGTCAACGCATCCTAAGTATTAGGCCGAGGCCTTACTATTATTTGAATGGGGTTATCGTAACTCTAAGCAGTGGTTATACGTATCAAGGGTTTTTCACCCATACGATCCTTTGAATTACATGTGTACCCAAATATCAAGAAGAGATTGTCAACATCAGAAAATTATTCAAGTGTATTATCTTGGCTACCCTATTGATATTTCTATCATTGCTCATGCCGATTTACCAAGTTGAACCTTTCTAGACATTTCAGCCCCAACTAATTTCGATTTTCAATTAATGCGACAAGATAATTCTCAACAAATATATATCCAAATCTCATAAAATATAGCAGGGGCACGCACAACAATATTAAACTTAAGGCTACCAATTTACGTAAATGTCCGCCAAATCAATTTAAGAGAAATCCAAGAACATCATAATTTGTAAGCTTTGGAAACAGCTTACAAAAATAGAATTTCCCAGAGCTACAGACCACCAAATATTATGTGCTACCCAATTCCAAAAAGGTATTTCCAAGGGCTACAACTTTCGTGTTGATCCCAAGGTCCAGATCTAAGCCTAACCTCTCTAGAAGCGCATTCGAACCCAATATAGTAATCTGGACAGCAAGCTGTCCTGTACATAAGCCAAATCATATTCTGCCCAGCCATTTTCGATTTAACTTTTCCGGAGCTACAGAGCTCCCCTGAAAGCCCACAACCACTCGTTGGAAAGGTCTTTCCTAGGGATACAACTTTCGTGTTGAGCGCAAGACCTGAGTGTGGCTGAATCATGGATAAAAATAGGTCTGAAGTCCGTCGCGTACAGAAAATACATTTCTGTCCAAGATATAAAATCTGCACAGATCTCAAGACAGATGAACATCATCTGTTCATCTTCTTCCTACAGCACAAAAATATATTATTTTGCCTTCTCTCTTCCAATAATCCCTCAATAGACCACCATTCTTCACGAAATCAGTTCCTACAACTTCGTATTGAAGAGAGGACTTGATTGAAGATACTTTCTCGGCGAACGACGCCCTAGAATAGAAGTTCTAGCGTGATCTCTTCCTAGAAAACTCCATTAAGATCCACAAGGTCAAGCTCTTTTGAGCCGACATTTCTCCTAAATCAGATCTAAAGATCTAGCACTAAGGGAGAGGGGCGGAAGTCACATGATTTGTGGCCATGGATCGAGTTTGTCTTCTTGGCGGCATGGTGGCAGTCGGTCAAGCTCCAAATCCTCAGCTTATTTCTTCCAAGGAGAAAGGGGAACGACTGGTTAGTCTCTTGAGGTGTGAGGAAGAGGAAGAAGAAGAAGTTCTGAAGAATGTAAAATATATCTCACAGATGATTTCTTATCCAAGGCCAATAAAGGAGATTTGATTAAATTAGTGCTCTTACCATGCTCTGGATTGGACAACATCGCCATGTGTCGCTATCCTATAGGACCATCTTTATTATAAGACATAAAATAACCTTTAAACAACCCAAAAGTCTCTTATCTGAACAACACAAATCCCGACACAGTGAAACGATCAAAAAATTATGTACATGACCGATACTCGACGAATTCGTCGAGTGGTCATGTCCCACTTGACGAATCATCGAGTCCCACTCGACGGGGCATCCAGTTCCACATGTTGAGACCATCAATTTACTCGACAGATTCGTGGAGTCCACTCGACAAATCGCGGAGTCCACTCGACAAATCGTCGAGTCCACTCGACAAATCGTCGAGTCTACTCGACGAATCGTCGACTCTACTCCACGAATCAATGAGTTGGAGTCTTCTTGACGACTTCGTTAAGCCTTTTATTGCGTCGACAATTCCCGCTCCTGTGCATCCTGTCCATCAGTGCACCCCAAGCCTGGGCCAACTCACCAAACACGCGTTCAAGGGGCCTAGCGTGTATTGGGACGTTACAAATCTTATAAATAATTAAATATTTTTGTCCTCAGAATTGAGTTTGGGCCTACGGTGTTTAGAGTACAAAGTTCGACACAAGTTTATTCATACCTTGCAGGAAAATGTCTGGATAACGCTGTTGCATAAGGTGTATTGGTCACCAAGTGTACTCCTCCTTCCCATGGTTGGACCACAAGACTTTTACCAATGTAACACTCTTTTGCTTGCCAGCTCTGTGCCTTGAGCATACGATCCCGAATTAGCTGAATCATCACATCTGTATCATCAATATATTCCACCCCCAGTGCCTTCGGATCCTCGTCTTGGATCCAAGATAGAGGCATCCTCCACCTTCTTCCATATAGTACCTTATAAGGAGCCATGTTTGATGACTATTATTGTAGGAAAACTCCACCAAAGGTAGAAGTCTCTCCCACGGTTCTCCCCAATCCAAGACACATTGCCGCAACATGTCCTCCATCATCCTGATAGTCCACTAAGATTGGCCGTCGATCTGAGGATGGAAGGCTATGCTAAAAGTCAACTGAGAGCCCAAAAATGCCTGTACTACCCTCCACTCCCCAGAGGTAAAAACGACCACCTCGATCTGAAATGATAGTTTTGGGCACCCCGTGATATTGGACAAACTGCTCCACAATGAGGTGCACCAAAACATCGACATGTGTATCTTTCCTGATCGGAATGAACCCGGCGACCTTCGTCACTTGATCTACAATCACCCATACAGAGTCACTCCCAGAGTGGGAGCGAGGTAGACCATGTACAAAATCCATGGAGAAATCTTCAAACTTCCACTCAGGAATAGGCAATGACTGTAACAAACCACCGGGGCTCTTACACCCTTCCTTCACTTTCTGGCATGCCTCGCAATTTGTGATGAAATGAGTGACATCCCTCTTCATTCCCGGCCAAAACATCGTCTTCTGCAGATCAGTATACATCTTGAGGATTCCGGGATGCACCGAATACATGGTGTAGTGAGCCTTCCTCAGTATATCTTCCAAGATTCCTCCTCTTGCGGGTATATATACTCTGCCATGGAAGTGAATGAGGTCCTCCCGCAGTGTGTACTCCTCTGTAGAACTAGTCTCCACTGCTTTAAATATAGGGTCCAGGGCAGCGTCCTTCCTTTGCTCGGCTCGGATGTGATCACCTATATCACAAAATATGCAAATAGTGGCCAGGTACTTAGCGTACGCCTCTGGATCGACCCTAGATACAAGCAAAATTTGTATCTCCTCGAGCATCTTGGGCAACTCCATGGCCATAAATCAGGACTCCGAGCTAGATGTGGGTGCCCTTCGACTTAACGCATCGACCACCGAGTTTGCCTTCCCTGGGTGATAGTTCAGTGTATACTCATAATCGCACAAAAACTCAATCCAGCGCCGCTGCCCCAGATTCAGATCCTTCTCTGTGTGTATATATTTGAGGTTCTTATGATCTGAAAATATCTCGTAGTGGATGCCATATAGATAATGCCTCCAGATCTTCAAGGCGAAGACCACTGCTCCTAGCTCCAGGTCATGCACCGGATAGGTCGCTTCGTGCTTCTTTAGCTGCCTAGAAGCATAAGAAATTACATGCCCGTGCTGCATCAGTACAACACCCATCCCATGATATGAGGCATCTGTATAAATCTGGAATACTTCCTTCCCAGATGGAAGGAAAAGGATCAGGGCTGAGGTGAGGCGATCCTTCAGCTCCTGGAACGCAGCCTCACACTTGGGTGCCCATACAAAAGGAACATCCTTCTTAGTCAGGGGGTGAGGGGAAGAGCGATCTTTGAGATTCCCTCGACAAAATTGCGGCAGTAAGCAGCAAGTCCTAAGAAACTACGCAGATCCCCTATAGATATTGAAGGCGTCCATTCGCTTACTGCTCATACCTTAGCAGGGTCCACTGCTAAACCCGCTCCACTGATGACATGACTCAGGAAAGCGACCTCCCAGAGCCAAAACTCACACTTACTAAACTTGGCGAACAGCTGGTTTTCCCTCAGCTTCGCTAATAATAAAGCCAAATGATTCGTATGTTCCTCCTTCGACTTCGAATAAACAAAGATGTCATCGATGAACACAATCACAAAGACATCGGAGTAAGGCTCGAACACCCTGTTCATCAGGCTCATGAACGCAGAGGGGGCATTCATGAGCCCAAATGGCATGAACGTAAATTCATATAGACCATACCTCGAACTAAAAGCAGTCTTCGGGAGATCCTCCTCCTGGAACCGCAACTGATAATAACCCGAGCACAAATCTAGTTTTGAAAACCAGTGTGCTCCTTCAAGCTAATCAAAGTGCTCTTCAATCCTGGGAAGTGGATAAGTGTTCAGGACCGTCAACTGTTTGAGCTTTCGATAATCTATACACAGCCGAAGCGAACCTTCCCACTTCTTCACGAATAGAACTGGGGCTCCCCAAGGTGATGAACTAGGGCGGACAAACCCCTAATTTACTAGCTCTTGAAGCTGCGCCCGAAAGTCTGTAAGCTTCTTTGGTGCCATCCTATATGGGGCCCTAGAGACGGGCCTAACTCCCGATATCAGTTGGATCCGGAAATCCACCTCTTGATATGGGCGTAGTACGGGAAGCTTGGCCGTAAAGAAATCGAAAAAGTACCGAACCACTAGTACTTCAACAATGCTGATCTCTCTCTTTTTCATTTCAAAGCAGACTATATAAATCTTGTCTCCCGCTCATGGGCTTTGACAGCCTGAATAGATGATAATAAAAGATGTGAGGTGGGGATAATACCTTCGATCACAACTTCAGAATCTTCATGGTCGGTATAATTTTCTTTGCCGGGCTGTCGATCATAACATGGTTCCAATGCAGCCAATTCATGCCCAGGATCAGGTCAAAATCTGTCATCTTCAAAAGCATCATCGGTGCTGCGAATAGCTTTCCTCCAATCTTTACATTCATGTTGCACTTGTCGCATGATACTATCTTTGACCCGTCTGCAAGTCGCACCTTCCTACGGATGCCTTCGAAATGCTGCACTTTGTCCAAACCATCTACGAATTTCTCTGAGATGAACGAGTGCGAGGCACCCATATTAAACAAGGTGTATGCGGGTTTTTCGTAGACAAGTACTATACTTAGGTGATTTTTTGTTGTTGTTTGGGTCATAAGTTAAACTAAAGCTAGGGTTTTGCAAGGTACTAAGTAATCTTAAGGAAAACACTGAAGTACCTGTGATGACCTCCTCAGGGTTTTGGGGCTCTGCGAGATCCAGTGCATACATCTGCGCTGCTCGTCTGCCTCTACCATGAGGTCCTCGACCCCTACCTTGCTGTGCTGGAGGGGCTGCTAGGGGAACCATGGGGCGATTTGGAGCATTCCCTTGCAACTGAGGGAAAAAGCACTGAATGTGGACCGGCTGATGGCAATGGAAACAACCCTCCCTGAAAGTGAAAGTGCACAGTGTTCCTCTGTGTATACTCTAGGGGGGTAAATAGAGATTTAAAAATATTTTCTATCCTATTTGTGCACACACAATAAAAACACTAAGTGTTATGCTTCAACAATACCAAACACAGAATAAAATTAATGTTGTTAATGTAAAGCAGAAAAACTATACGCTATATGGGACAACACAGAAAATTAAAACACACAGAAGACACAAGATTTTATAAAGATTCCCCAAAATGTGGGTAGTCCTCTCTTCTACTACCTAGTAGGAATGCACAACCTGTGCCCGTGTCTTTTGATAAGGACTCTTAGAACCAAAGATCTTTTGATAAGGAGATCTTGAACAACTTAGATCTTTTGATAAGGAGATCTTGAACCACTCAGATCTTTTGATAAGAAGATCTTGAACCACTGAATCCTTTAGAAGAGGGATTATTAAAACTATGTACAGTTGAGGAAAAAAAAAGAAGAAGGTAAGAGGAAGAAGAATAGAATTCTGTTCTCAGAATCCTTTAGAAGCACTTCAACTGCTTCTTTCTTTCACAGGATAAAAAATGATGAACCCTTGCTTATGATAATGATGATTCCAAGGGTTATTTGATTAGATCCTTCTCTGTGTATCCTTCTTGTAATCTTGTTGCTGTATGATGTAGAATAAGAAGCAACCCTATTCTCTGTTCTGATAGAGAGCACTTGTTTTCTCTTTTGTCTTTTTTGGGTTCCAGGAGGAGGAAGGAGAAGTGGGAACCCTAATCGACAAGCTGTAGTAGATTATAATGAATGCTCTATATTTTTCTCTCTTCTCATCCTATTTATTGTCCATGAATAATTTTGAATTAGTTTCCTCTTTTGGGTTGTCCTGAAAAGGCATAGTCTTAGACAATTAATCTTTCTTTCTTCTTTTGTTCACGACCCGTCTGCCAACTGTTTGAATACATTCCAAGAAATCTTTTCATGTCTTCTTGAATGCTCCTTTCCATCCTAGGCAATAAACAAGCCCTTGTAGAACGGTCTATAGTGTTGTGGGCCTTCAGAGAGAGTTCTAAAAGAACAGCTGAAAAGGTTTCCTTTTCAGACTGTATTCGACGCTTCTTCGACTTCATTTTCTCTCTTATCGACGCACCTTTGAGTTCTTGTAAGAGCAGCTTCGAATTCCTTCTAGCTCTGGTTGAACTCTATTGTCGACGTTACGCGAATTACTTATCGACGTAACCGTCGAGTTGAAGACTTGTATTTAAACTTCATTGTCTGCGTTGAATTGTAGTCAATGTTGTGTCGACTTCAGATGGCTTCCACAGACACTTCCATCTGTGTTAAATTGAAGTCGAAGTTGCGTCGACTTCTAATATAACTTTGACATGCTCCTTCATCTACGTTGACTCCTATTCGACGTAGTATCGAATTGATATATATTTTGACAGAGAGATTGAGTTGCTTGGACTTCTAGTTTGAGTTGCGTCGACATCAATTCGAAGTTGCGTCAACTTAAATTCGTCGCAAGTATTAATTTAACTCAGATTGTGCTTGTCCTGACCTGGTCTTGACACTCTATGGTGAGTGAGACAACCTAAGACATCTAATGACCAAATTACCCTTACTATACGATGGGTAATAAACCTAGAAGGTAAAATCACTTATAATTAATTTGTTAAGTTAAATCAAAAGAGTTTTTCCCAACAATCTCCCCTATTTATCTTAACAAATTTTACAGATTGATTTAAAGTGATTTTACACATTAGTTTACATAAAATCAATACAGACAAAACATACATAGACAATAGAGAAAAATGAATGGAATCACATTAAGAAACCACATTATTTTTAATAGTTGTATCCACCAGAGAATAGAAATGTACTGAACTCAAAATTATAGAGTACCTGGACTTCACTGTCCTCTATCAGGGGTTTTCCTTTTCCTGGAGAAGACTTTCGAAACAACCTTCCTTGCAGCAAATGCAAGAGGTTCTTCATCTTTTTGAAGATTCCTATCTGCATCCTTATTGACTTCATCATTGTATGCCCGGAAATCCGCGATCTCTCTTCGCAGTCAGTGATCCTTTCCAGCTGTCTCAGAATTCCCCAGACAGCCTCTCTCTGGTCCAGGGATGTCTTCAAAGTGATCAGCGGTCAAGCTCTAATTAGATCGCCAGACCGCGCGGTCTGGTCCTTTTCTCCTTTTTTTGTTATTAGCACCTCCTTTCTCTGCCCCGACTCTCCTGTATCCCGAGCAGCCCGTATTTTTGGACCTGCCCATTCGGGCAGCCTCCGCGTCTATAAATAGAGGGGTAGGGGTACCTGGAAAGGGACTTTTTGCTTCGGGCCTCCAGCTTAAAACTTATGTAAGAGGTCTCGAATTCTATCACTTTTCTACCTCTGATCCTGCTCTGCTTCTAGATTCCTCTGTACCCCCTTTTGAGATCAATCCGAGTAGCTTTTCTCTCCCCAATTTCCTTTCTAGCATCTCTCGTCTTAAGTAACCTACACTCTGCAGTTTTTCCTCATCCTTCTCTTAGTGTGAGTTTTGGAGGTACATTTTTTGGTACCAACAGAAAGAACACGCGACCTTCAGCTCAAAAGTGTTTAGGTGAATCAGGTAGACATCGAGATGGCAGATAGCAGGGTGCGTGCTCGCCAGTTTTCAAGTTGCGCTTCAAGCAAGCCCTCCGGGAGTCCGCTCGAGCTTGGCAAGGAGCTGCCCAAGCTCAGAAGGAGGTTACGCGGTCTCAGCAGGAAATCAGGCGATCTCAGCAGGAAACCACCCGAGATCACTAGGAGGTCATCTGGGCTCAGCAAGAGTCTGCTAAGCAGATCAAGGCCATGAGCCAGGTTCTGGCAGCGATCTCCCAGAGAATCCTTCCACAACCAGGTCAGATCTTCACACCTGACCGCTTGGCTAGCAATCACCCTCGTGACCGCACGAGCCCTAAGCCCTCAGCTCCTCTGCGATCTCAGCAGGAAGAGTTCGCAACCCGTCATGACTCTTTTTGAGCAGCAACTCAGGTCCTCCAGCCCAGACCCTAAATTTCCAAGAGGATTATGTTTATCCTCCGGCCCTTTGCTTCTTTTCCTGCTCCTTCCAGCATTGTTGATTCGGAGGAGCCCTCTCCTTTTTCTGACAAAGTTCATTGGGAGCCAATTCCTAATGGCTACAGAGAGCCTAGACTCCCTATGTTCTATGGGGAGAGCGACCCAGTTTCTCATCTTCAGGCTTTTGAGTTCTTCGTCGCTCTCAGGACTATCTTAGATGTTGTGAGGTGCAAATTGTTGATCACCTCTTTCGATGGATCTGCTAGGGAATGGTTCTACAAGCTGCCTTCCCAATCCATCCCGAGTTTTGCCGTACTGAGGTAGGAACTCCTTCTGAGGTTTGCAACCTCCAAGAAGAGGAAGAGTGGTCTTGCGACCCTCTTCAAGATTAAGCAAGGAGATAATGAGACTTTGGCTCATTTCATCGACCACTTTCAAAAAGAAATTCTGGGAATTAGGGATGTTGATCCCGCTCTCGATATGGCAGTGATTAGTCCCAATTATATACACATTTTCGGACTCATCTGGGCCGATTATCTAGTCAAATCACTACACTTTAGACATGTTTTCGTTCATATTTGATAGTCGTCTATTATTCCACGCTAAGTGCACTTCTAGGCCCATTTTTGTGTATTTTCATGTTTATCATTCTTACTGTCTTTCATGTTGTGTTATGTGCCACTTGCAGTGGTTTTGATTAGTGTTTATGCTGGAACAGGGGTCGTGCAGGTGTTCCCGGTACAAATCTGTACAGGAACACTGCGCACGATCACTGGTTCTATTGCGCACGACCACTGATCGTGCGCCACCGATCGTGCACGTTCATTTGTGACCCAAAGTAGCATTCTAAATTTTGTCGTGCGTTTTTATGCACGGTCGTGCGTTTGGTCGTGCGCTTTATTATTTTCTGTAAAGTTGTCTTGCAGGTTTTCGGCCACAGCGCGCACGACCACCAACTTCCAGTGCGCACGACCACTGGTCGTGCGCCACTGATCGTGCGCCCTGTTTCCTATAAATACGCAGTCCGTGAAATTAGGTCGGACAATCAATTCCAGCGCCGTTTTCTCGCTCAAGTGTGCCAGTTTCGCCGCTCCATCGCCGCCCACCTTCAGGAGGTGCTCAGGGCTTATTCTTTACGTCAATCTTAAGCCGGAGTATCCTCCAGGCCTCCTCCATTGTTCGTGCACCTCCAAAGCTCCATTGCAAGATACAACTTGCTGCATCCTTGGAGTTCGCCGGTGAGATCGTGGCCAAAGGCGATTTACGAAGAAGATGAGTCAACTAGAAGGAAGTGATAGCTCCTCTCCGTACCCCGGACGTCAGTCGTGGACCGAGCTCAGACAAGGCATGACAACCCTTGATTCTGACCGTGAATCCCGACAAGACTTCGTGCCTTGGTTGTAATCTCACCCCCTCTATTTTGTAGTATTTTATATCTTAATTATGTGTGTGTATGAACTATGATTGCAAAACCCTTATATTGCATTTTAGTACATTTCATGTCTATATGAAATTATCTTGTGGTTTATGCAGGTGAGGAGCGCCCCCGTCCATTTTCCATTCCGCCATCGTGTTCGTGTGCCGCACTAGCAATTGCTAGTGGCGTGCTTGTCGACAAGGTGCTTGTGACCCTCACTCTGCATGCCTACTTGCCCATCCGCATAGTGAAGCGTGGCATAGCGGCCCATGTAATCCATTCGCCTAACGAAGCATCGCGCTCAAGGCCTGCACAGTTCGATTCCGCTTGCCTACTCATCCATCCGCCCTTGCGAAGTAGTGTGTTTAAGGCCTACGTAGTTTTTCATCCTGCCTGGCGAAGCATTGCATAGCGGCATTGCATAGGTGTAACACCCTCCCTGTTACATAGCATATAACAGTAGGTCCGGCCGGGACCCCATGCCATATAAAACTAACAGAAGAGAGCGTCACTAGATTAGCATTAAACAGTTAATAACTTAACCATCTCAGCCCAAAGAGTCACACAACGGAAGCACTTTATTTCAAATAAAACCAATATATACATTGTCTACATTAGCTGAATGAAAGACATAAAAAGTTCTTTACAATGTTTGATTATACAATAAAGGTGGCATCCAAACATCAGCACGCAGGCCGGCCACACATGAACAACAATAAACAAAAGCTTTGGCCTTCAAGGGCCAGCACAGCACAGCAGTAGGGGCTTCAGCCCGCTATTTCCCGCTAGTCTCGCCAGGACCTGTACAAACAAATCTACCAAGCGGTGGGAAAACAAGTAACCGGTCAGCTTTAGCTGACCCAGATTTATAACGACCCCACCCCATGCTCGGGGCGGCGGTGATCCTTCCCTGCAGGCAATAAATAGCAGTACATATATCACAGGTGCCTCTTAGCACCACATAGAAGCATTCATTTTCATTGAGAGCAATGCATTAATCGACAAGTACTTTTCAACTCAGATTTAGGCTTATACGCATTGTGCACTCATGGCACGCAATCAACAAGTCCTTTTTCAACTCGGATTCTCACTATGAGCTGACTCTCATCAAGGATGGCCGGCCTTGATGAGTCTAGTCCCAAACGACATATCGTGACCCGAGGTTGCAATCCTCATCACAAGATAGCTAAGGGTGGGGTTTCGGTTCTGCTAGATGCCCGCGTTCATAATATTAGGGATAACATCCACCTAAAACGGGTACGGCTTTCCCTAACCCGCTCTTGACCCGTAAGGTCAATGAAGCAAGGTACGCGGTCCTTCAGCATCTGCTACTCAACCCCGTTCATGCACATAGGCATCACAGGCTTCCAACAGCTCACTGGGAGCTACCGCCGGCGTTAGCTCTAACGCCCGACGTTAGTGACAAAACTCAGTTCTGCTACTTTTTTTCCGGGTATTTTCTGGGAAACACCTCCATACCTCTTTGCAGTACGAATCAGTACACAGAACCCGAAAAATACAGCATAGATCACAGAGTCTTCTCCGGAGTGTAATAACATATCAACATCACCAATCCAGACGAACCTATCCAGATGGGCTTCACACAACATGCCTATGTCCGTACTTCGATTCCGGGCTCTATATGCAATTACTACGGGGATAACATCGACTCGTTGGCAGAAATCTATCCACTCACTAGTGGAAATCTGCCTACTACTATGCAAATCAAAGGACGAATGTGTCCAAAGACTAGGGAGGAGAATCGTTACCCTCGGCGCTCGTTTCGGTGCCATAGATTTGAGAGGAACTCGGCTGGACTCTCTTAAAAATAGCTTCCTCCAACGATGACACAAGCACTCAAGCAATCTCCTTCATGGATTTGCCCTCACAACACAACTCACGGCTAGCCAAAACCGACCTCCTTCCTCCAGGATCCCAAGTTTCTGCCTTTGGAACGGGCTTAGAATCAGAAAATGAGAAGGGAAAATGAATTTAGCTGCCTTATATATTTTCTTTGCTAACACCGGCGTTAGCACTTAACGCCGGGTGTTAGCCCCTAAGGCGGTGGCTGAGTTTATCTACAGCCGCTTAAAGCCCGACGGCGTTCGACGATCGGCGTTCGACGAACGGCCTGGAGTTCGTCGAACGACGGTCGGCGAACATTCTGTAGCCTGCGGTCGACGAACGACCTGAAGTTCGTCGAACGACATTGGACGAACACTCTGTAGCTTGTGTTCGACGAGTGGCTGGCTGCGTTCGACGAACAACCCAAAAATGCTGCGTTCGATGAACGGCTACCTGCCCATTCTGAGTTCTCGAGAAATATAACCCTTGTTTTGATTTCTCGAGAATCAATAAGTCCTTGGCTAACGCCTGGCGTTATAGCTAACGCTGGCGTTAGCTTTATAATTGCTGATTTCAGTGCACTGGACATTGAGGTGTTACAAATCTCCCCTCCTTTAAGAAATTTCGTCCCGAAATTTTAGCAGTGTAAAGAAACAAAAGAGATACAAAACATAATTTGTACCTTAACGGAACAGTTCGGGGAACTAATTTCGCATGGTTTGCTCCCGCTCCCACGAAAGCTCCTCACGACCGCAATTGTTCCAGCGGACTTTGACCATCCGGATCATTTTGTTCCGCAACTTCCTGACATCATTGTCTTCTATGCAAATAGGTGAGACCAACGTCTTCAGCTTATCATCGACCGACACTTGATTCTTTACCAGGACCTGGCTAGGCTCTGGCACATCTTTCCACAGCACAGATATGTGAAACACATCGTGCAGTCTGCTCAACTCTGTCGAAAGAGCGAGCCGATAGGCAGCTTCGCCAACGCGCTCCAGAATCTCAAACGGTCCAAGGTACCTCAGACTCAGCTTTTTCAAGCGCTGAATCCTGGACACACCCTTGAAAGGTTTGATCTGTAGGTAAACCTAGTCGCCCACGGTGAACTCGACGTTTCTGTGCTTGCCATTGTAGTATTTCGCCTGCCTATCTTGTGCAATCAACAATCTCTCCCGGATTGTTTGAATAACCGAATTTGCATCTTCGACTTCCTTCCGCTTAAACAGCTTCGTCTCACCTATCTCCGCCCAAGCTAAGGGAGTGCGGCAAGCTCTACCATAGAGGGCATCAAAGGGCGCCATCTTTATACTTGCCTGGTAGATATTATTATAAGCGAATTCGATCATGAAAAAATGATCTTCCCACTTCTTACCGAAATCCAGGACAAACATACGGAGCATGTCCTCCAGAGTTCTGTTCATACGTTCAGTCTGTCCATCCATTTGAGGGTGGAAGGCAGTACTAAACTTCAACTTTGTACCCAACATCTGGTGGATTAGCCTCCAATCTTTCAAAGTAAAGCGCCCATCTCGGTCACTAGCGATGCTACGGGGTACACCGTGCAATCGTACAGTGCTATCAACATATAGCTTTGCCAACCTTTCAACTGAATTGTCCCTCCGGTTGGGAATAAAGTGGGCTACCTTCATCAAGCGATCTACGATCACCCACACGACATCATTCCCACTCTGAGATCTCGGCAAACCGTGCACGAAATCCATAGAAATATCGTCAAATTTCCATTCCGATATTGACAACGACTTCAGGAAACCTCCAGGTTTCTGACATTCCGCCTTCACAAGGGCGCAAGTTTTGCATTTTGCCACGTATAAGGCAATGTCTTTCTTCAGACCTGGCCACCAAAATAGCTTTTTCATGTCTTGGTACATCTTTGTGCTCCCGGGGTGAATTGAGTACTTTGTAAAGTGCGCTTCGTACATCAATTCTTCTCGCAGCTTGCCCACATTTGGGACGCACAACCGACCATCTTTCCACATCAGACCATCGTCTAACACAAACTCTGCAGCAATCCCAACTTTAGACTCCGCCAAATAGCGATGCATGCTCGAATCAAGCTCCAGCGCCTGTCGTATTCTGTCCGCGAGTTCTGTTGTTTACGGGGGTGTCTACCCAGATCACCTAAAGGGGGGGGGGGGGGGGGGGGTGAATAGGTTTTTCTAATTTATACTACCCCCTTTAGGTATTTCTCGATTGTGATTAACGGATTTGCAGAATGTAAAGAACTAATCACAGAAAGCACACAATCGATCTATAGAGGTTCCTCAAGACCGGGCATCTTGAGTAGTCCTCTGTCCCTCTGCGCCTACCCAGCGATCCGCTAGGCTCGACAAACTCTGCCAAAATCTTCCGGCCCTCAAGCCTTACACTACGGACCCGCAAGTCCCAACAGCCTAGGACCTCAAGCCCCTACTGCCCCCGAGCCCGCAAGCTCGACACTCAGGTCCTCAAGCCCTACCTTTTGGACGCGCAAGTCCCAACAGCCTAGGCCCGCAATCCCCTACTGCTCCCGAGCCCGCAAGCTCGACACTCAGGCCCTCAAGCCCTACTTTCGGACCCGCAAGTCCCAACAGCCTAGACCCGCAAGCCCCTACTGCCCCCGAGCCCGCAAGCTCGACAAATCGCACCCGCGAGTGCACTTCCCTGGCCCTCAAGCCTCACAGCTCTCCAGCCCTCAAGCTAGACAATATGGCCTGCAATCCTTACAAGAGATTACAGATACAAACTGTTTCTTCTGCCTGATGTTGATTGACAACCTTAGCCTGATGATGATCGGCTTCTTGAGAATGAAGAGAATGCCTCTGAATCAGATCTTGAATGAACAGTTCTTCTTCAATTCTTTCTTAGTCGGATGTGGATTGGCTTCTTAGCAGTCGGTGAGGATGACTGCTTCTTGAGAACTTCTTCTTCTCCGCAAGAATGTACTGTTCTATTGAACGGCGGGATACTTTTGCTAGTTCATTCTTGCACGCGAAGTTATCTTTTCTAGGGCAACCATGTTGCCTTTTATAGAGAGGACAGGCCGTATAACGGTCACATTAGCTTTCCTTTCCTGTCAGACGCCCAGCCATTATAGCAGGCCCCTGATTGGACAAATAGGCGGCATCATTAATTTCTGACAGCACATCCGCGAGATTTGAATTTTTCTCGACGATATATTCCATCGTTACGACGACATGGAATGTATCTCGACGTCATGTCTTTGTCGGCCCCTTGTGCTTTGGTAATTCTTCAGGTCTCCTTGCTTCTGCTTCTGATGCTTGTATTTCAATGATACGGGGCATGCTGGCATTCCTGCATATACGACTATATGCTTCCTTTGTCTGTGTCGTTGGGACCTTCCTTTGTTCATTCTGTCGTTGTAATTGTAGTATTGTCTTGTCGACATGGCCGCTATTTTGATGTCGATGATACTCCATTCTTCTCGACGACACGACTTTCTTTGATAGTATCTCTGCATTTGCTTTGCCTATCATTACAGGGATAAGCATACTTTGTCGGCCATCCCTTCTGTCCTTCTCGACGATATACACTTGTATTCTCCTGAGATTATGAACTAGATGTGTGATCAAATACAATGTGAAGTATTCTTGACATGATGACTTCTTCAAATCAGGAATCATGTGGGCACGATTCCCAACAATCTCCCCCTATTTAAAGAAGTCAGAATCTCATTTCAAGACTACTTCACATGACAATAAATATCATAATCTTAACAGAAGGTGTGTCAAGATATAACTTATCTTTGAGCTAGCTCCCCCTTGATTTGATGTCTCTTCTTTGAGCACTCTTTCTCCCCCTTTCTGACTTCTTGCCTTCATTCAAAGCTTTCAAGTATTCTTGACCTAGTTGCTCCAAGAGATACTTTACCTATTTTCCTGCATTCTACATAGTTTGCATCTGATATCTAGCACAAGCATTTATATGATTGTATGCCATTTTGGCTAAGCACGGGCATATACAATGGTATTTTGCAAGAGAATTCATAGCAATAATTTATGATTAACTTGCATGTAGAATAGAAGGCAGCATTTTAAACTTAAGCATGTGCCTTATAAGCATTCATCGATGAATATTCATGTAAAAGAAATCGATTGTTCTTGAATTGAGTTTTATCTATAATCCTTCTCCTCCGTGCTTGGCGCAGCAGGCTCCTTCCGTTTCTTTCTCCAAGGAGTAGTATAAGCTCTCTCTTGATGATGTCTTTTCTTTACAGCTCCCTGCATAATCTGTATCTGAATGTCTAGTATAACTTGCTTATCTACCGAGCCTGCATCTTGCTGGCGTATACCTATGTGTTAGCTAAGGACACATTATTGGTTATCAGCAGACAGATAGCAGGGATTGTAATTTCATGAATATTATGCACATTGAGCATGTCAAAATATCTTAGGCATATGCCTTATAAGCAAGCACATATAAGTGTTCCGATATTAGAATTGTTCGTATATAAAATGTTCGTAACTTTAACTTTTTAAGAAGTAAATGTCTTTCATTTGTTGACAGGCAGAACATCTTTGCTGGAGCTGGCTTTCTTTGCTACCTTCTTCTTTTGTCATTTATAGAAGTGGATGGGTCTTGGTATTCTCTTTGGTGGCAGAGGAGGTCCATTCGGAAATGCCATCTTGTGAAGCTTCCTTGCATCCAGCTCCTTTAGATGTTGACTCCACTCTACTGAGGAGTAAGCCCTTCCTGGATTGACTTGAATATGTCCGAACGTAACCCACAGCTCCGTGATGATTTCCCTTGAACGGGGACTCCACCTACCAGCTTCGGGGTCCAGCTCAACCTCATTTAGCCTTTTCTGCAGGTACTCTACATTGGAGACTCTTCTTCTCCTCTTGGTCGATGTGGATTCGTCCGAATCACCTCCATAAGCATTCAAGTCAGAGCTAATTGAGGGTTCGTTAAGTACATTTAAGCACGGGGTTACCTGTAGAGCTTCTTTGACTTGATTGCTCACCCAAATGGCGTGGTGTGAGCCGGCATGTATATTTTTCTTCCCCTCCTCCGTGATCTTCTCCTTCACATTATCCTCCATCTCTTGGATGTCTTCAGATACAGATTTTTGAAGCCCGACTAACTGTTGCAGAGCTACCTAATTTCCTACATCTACGAAGTCTCTAACTTCTAACAGTTGGGTGTTCAAGTTTTGCTCTTGGACAGTGATCCTATTCAGAATAAGACCCATGAAGTGGGCATGTTGAGTGTGAAGATACATGACATCCTTCTTTATAGATTCTATGTCAGTTTTGATCTCAGTCCTAAACTCACAAATGGCCTTCTGTATGAAGCTTTCCATTTGCACTTTTTGAGTAGCGAGAAGAATTGAAATGGAGTGGAGGAGAGAGTCACTTTGAGCTATGGATTTTCTTGTTTCAGGGTTGCTGCTTTCCTTCTCCATGGCCTACTGACAAGGAAGGAGTCGTTAGCCAGGTTTCTAGGAGGTTGTTCTACTCATAGTGAGAGGAAGGTGAAGAGTCATTCGATATCCGTGCCTATTTGAATTTATCGATGAACTGACGGCTATTGTCAGGTGGTTCTGATTTATCTATTTACTAGGGATTTATTTAATTGCACCAAATATTTATCCCTTGTTAGTTTTAAACAGACTTTGTTCTTTCCTAGGTGGCTTCTTTTAGAGGCTCTGCTGCAGAGAAAAATAGTGAGTGAATCTGCTGTTCTTTGTTCTTTAGAACAGTAACTTGTCCAAAGCCTCAAATTTACTTTTGATAGGCTTTCAGACTATTTGAAGGATAAATTTATTGACCCATAGGGACCCAAGTGGTCTTGGGTCCTGGGATATTGTAAGCTTTAAAAATCACAGTTCTAGGATATGTATGATGATAATGATTAGCCTTCGTTACCCTTGGAGTGGTTGGATTATGCCAACAGTCAATTGCAAAATGACCCGTCTTGCCACAACACCAACAATCAAATTTTTTGTATCTTGTCCTGTTGCGATAGGCAGGCATATGATTCTTTTGTGGACAGTTGGACGTGTATTTGTAGGAGACAGAGTTGTATTGGTTAGAAATATAACTCTCTCCGTTCATGTTTCTTCTTTTGAATTCAGTCCTTTGTGGCGGTTCCTTCTTCCTCCTGTGTCCACTTAGCTCCTGTTTTCCCGTGTCTTCCTTTTTGAGATGTACCTTGGAAGTGGTAGGTGACATCTTTCTCAATTTGATCTTTGTCTCCCATAGTGGACCTAATCCACTCTCTTGATGGCAGTTGTGCTCCCCTCTTGGAGTAGAGCAACAGCCGTTGATGGGCTTAGTGGAGCTTGTTGATGGGTTTCCTTTGAAAGAGAATTTTTTTTCTATATTTTTAACCCTTGGTTTCAGGGGGCCAGCCAGGTCTCTATCCTTTTTAGAAAAACAATCTCTTTGGTGAGAGAGTAGCATATCTCCCTGCTATCTTCTAAGGATTTTAGAGTTTTTCCAAACTTACTCATCAGGTCCAGGTTGGAGCTGGCGTTGAAATCCTTCTTGAGTTGGCAGAACTCTGCATTTTGCAGTGTAAGTTTCTCTGCCATTTCCAAGAGATCAAAGTTTCTTGCTTGAAGAATGGAGATTTCATCAGCTTGTTTTTTGCAAAGTTCTCTGCACCTTCTTAAATCTTCTATAAGGTCCTCATAACTTCCTGAGAGGCTTGTTTCTGAATCTGAATCGGTGTTTGACAGAGGAGCTCTTATTCCACCTTGTTCAGAAATGAATTCATTCTGAACTTCTTCCTCTGATTCAGATAGGACAGTTATCCCAAACTGAATTTCCTCCTCTACATCTGAAGTGCTGAGTCACTATCACTCAGGGTTTTACTTTTCCTTTCAGCTTCAGTGCTTCTGGCTTCTGGTGATCCTTCCATGAGAGTTGCTAATGACTCCCACATTTCCTTGGATGTAGTGCAGTGAGCAATTTGATCCAAGGTAGGAGTATCGACTGCACTTGCAATGATGTCTTTGGCCCTTTTGTCTAAGTTGACTAAGATGATCTCATCTTCAGTCATTTTCTTGGGCAAGGACTTGTGGAGGTTTGGCCCTTCTTGTACGATTTGAAACATTCTTGGATCTAGAGCTTCCATGAATATTCTAGCTCTTATTCTCCATAAGCTATAATTTTCTTTAGAGCATGCAGCTATTCTTGATTCCATAGCTAATGATCCTTAGACACTCGCTGGCAGATCTGTTCAAGCTATTAAGCTTTGTTTGAACAACCTAGCTCTGATACCACTTGTTGTTTATGGGGGTGTCTACACAGATCACCTAGAGGGGGGGGGGGGGGGGGGGTGAATAGGTTTTTCTAATTTATACTATCCCCTTTAGGTATTTCTCGATTGTGATTAACGGATTTGCAGAATGTAAAGAACTATTCACAGAAAGCACACAATCGATCTATAGAGGTTCCTCAAGACCGGGCGTCTTGAGTAGTCCTCTGTCCCTCTGCGCCTACTCAGCGATCCGCTAGGCTCGGCAAACTCCGCCAAAATCTTCCGGCCCTCAAGCCTTACACCACGGACCCGCAAGTACGAACAGCCTAGGCCCTCAAGCCCCTACTGCCCCCGAGCCCGCAAGCTCGACATTCAGGCCCTCAAGCCCTACCTTTTGAACCCGAAAGTCCCAACAGCCTAGGCCCGCAAGCCCCTACTGCCCCCGAGCCCGCAAGCTCGACACTCAGGCCCTCAAGCCCTACCTTTCGGACCCGCAAGTCCCAACAGCCTAGACCCGCAAGCCCCTACTTCCCCCGAGCCCGCAAGCTCGACAAATCGCACCCACGTGTGCACTGCCCTGGCCCTCAAGCCTCACAGCTCTCCATCCCTCAAGCTAGACAATATGGCCCGCAAGCCTTACAAGAGATTACAGATATAAACTGTTTCTTCTGCCTGATGTTGATCGGCAACCTTAGCCTGATGATGATCGGCTTCTTGATAATGAAGAGAATGCCTCTGAATCAGATCTTGAATGCACGGTTCTTCTTCAATTCTTTCTTAGCCGGATGTGGATTGGCTTCTTAGCAGTCGGTGAGGATGACTGCTTCTTGAGAACTTCTTCTTCTCCGCAAGAATGTACTGTTCTATTGAACGGCGGGATACTTTTGCTAGTTCTTTCTTGCACGCGAAGTTATCTTTTCTAGGGCAACCCTGTTGCCTTTTATAGAGAGGACAAGCCGTATAACGGTCACATTAGCTTTCCTTTCCTGTCAGATGCCCAGCCATCATAGCAGGCCCCTGATTGGACAATTAGGCGGCGGCATTAATTTCTGACAGCGCATTCGTGAGATTTGAATTTGTCTCGATGATATATTCCATCGTTACGACGACATGGAATGTATCTCGACGACATGTCTCTATCGGCCCCTTGTGCTTTGGTAATTCTTCAGGTCTCCTTGCTTCTGCTTCTGATGCTTGAATTTCAACGATACGAGACATGCTGGCGTTCCTGCATATACGACGATATGCTTCCTTTGTCTGTGTCGTTGGGACCTTCCTTTGTTCATTCTGTCGTTGTAATTATAGTATTGTCTTGTCGACATTGCCACTATTTGGATGTCGATGATACTCCATTCTTCTCGACGACACGCCTTTCTTTGATAGTATCTCTGCGTTTGCTTTGCCTATCATTACAGCGATAAGCATACTTTGTCGGCCATCTCTTCTGTCCTTCTCGACGATATATACTTGTATACTTGTATTCTCCTGAGATTATGAACTAGATGTGTGATCAAATACAAAGTGAAGTATTCTTGACATGATGACTTCTTCAAATCAGGAATCATGTGGGCACGATTCCCAACAAGTTCATATTGCACATCCGTCCAGTTCAAGCACGCACTCGCACTAGAACTCTTTTCCACACAGGAGATCTCCAAGGCTTCCAAGTCACTGATAAGACGTGAATCATACATCTGAACCCAGTTGGCCTGTGCAGAAGCCCTCTGGCTCAAAGCATCTGCGACGACATTTCCCTTCCCGGGAGTATAGTGTATTTTGAAAGTGTAGTCCCCTAGGAACTCCATCCACCTTCGCTGTTGCATATTGATCTCTTTCTGATTTAACAGATATTTTAGGCTCTTATGGTCTGTAAAGATATCAACCTTCACGCCATACAAGTAATGTCGCCATAATTTCAGAGCGAAGATCACAGCCGCCAACTCAAAGTCGTGGACCGGTTAATTCCGCTCATGCACTTTCAACTGGCGAGAGTGATGATTACTTGGGCTTCTTCTTTTTGTTTTATAAATAAAAGATAACCTTTATATTAAGAGTTTAGAATTGGCGGATATTTTCGAAGAGTCTCGCAAGTACTCCTACTTTGAGAAATTAACCGTTATCCTATCGAAGGATAGAAGTAACGATCTTTTTCTTCTTTCGGAATATTGACAATTACGCTTCGGCTATAATGCCGAATTCTATTGAATTGAATAGTAGAAAAGGAGAGTTTTGCACTAAATGAGTTTGAAAAGCTGTGTTTGAATTTTTAGTCCAAATTAATCATTTGATAAAGGCAAGTATACCTTATCGCAAGTAATACAGGATATTTTTAGAAAATATCGGGATCGTATATTTCCGCGGGTCGTGTTGATTATGCTACTTCGAGGGACGAACTATTATTTTATCGGAATAATATTTTTAGTTGATTTAACTAGAGTTCTAAATGATAAAATGCGAAAGATGATTTAAGCGATTTACTAGAGTTCTAAGTGATGAGAAATATAGCGCGCGACGTCGAATTACCTTGAGACGAAAATAGATTTTTCGTAGAATTAAAAGTGATGACTTTTCAAAATATTAAGATGACTTGGCCGTGGAGGTTCCATAATTATGAACGCTCCTCTCTCGAGGGTACGCCCACCTGAGATTATGAATATTCGACCGAACTCTCGTTCTACAATCGAATGTTCTTAATACTCGCTTTATGTTGCGAACCCCGCTATTGGGTTTTTATTTCCAATTCGGGAGAGTTACCTCGTCCTCTCTCGAGGGTAGAGCGCACTTCTCTTTACCCATGAGTGATCAGTCCGTACACACGAGCCTCTCGGCTAACTAGGTACGAAAACGGAAATGAAAACCACACATCGATTATGTGGCTCCACTCAACGTGATTCTCGGGTAAACCTTACGCGTTAATTATTTTAGAAAGAGATGTTTTAATTTTTATAGAAAAACTATTTTTGTGTCCCAATGCTCTTCGACGTCGTGCGCTAAAGGAAATTAGCCACTCATCGGAATGGAGACGGCATTATCGGTTGAAAAATACATGTTTGATAATTAAAGCGGATATAAGCCGATAAAAAGGAAATAAAAAGACTTATATAAAAACAGTAATAATATCCGTCCCAACCACCTTAAACAAGTGCTAAAAAGTTCTTAGCCTCTTATTTAAGAAGGGGGTGGTATAGAAATGAAAAGACTTATAAAGGTGCAGAAATAATATCCGTCCCAACCGACTTAAATAAGTGCTAAAGTAAATTAGCCTCTTATTTGAGAAGGGGGTGGTATAGAAATGAAAAGACTTATAAAGGTGCAGAAATAATATCCATCCCAACCGACTTAAATAAGTGCTAAAGTAAATTAGCCTCTTATTTGAGAAGGGGGTGGTATATAGCAGTTATATAAAGACTGAAATAAAAACTAAGCTACAAAAAAGGAAAATACTATCTCATACACGCACACACTCTAAAAGAAACTGAAAAAGAAAGCGTTTAAAATGAAAGCGATAAAATAAGGCGAAAAAGAAAACGATAAGACTATTTTATGAAAGCTTGTAAATCTAAGCTATGAAAACAGTAAACCTAGAATATGAAAGCAATAAAACTAACTATAAAAGCAATAAAACTAAATTATGAAAGCAATAAAGCTAAACTCATACACGCACACACACTAACATTAATAAAAAGAAGATGATCCAAATGAGAAAAACATCATTTTATTTCTGAAATCAGCATTACAACTAGACTAGGAAGACGAAAAAAAAAAACTACAAACGAACTTAAACTGAAATGCAGAAGAGAAGCTCACAATCACTCAAAAGAACTCACAATACAACAAAAACCACTCAAAATTTGGATGAAAATAACTTCAGCCGAGCCCCTCTATTTATAGGGAAAATTTGAGTTTTACACGCCCTAGGTCACGGGCGTGACTTGAATGTCACGGCCGTGACTTAGGGCGTGACATTTGCTCGGCTGTATTCGCCGCCTTCTGGAAGGTCTGGCCGTCAAACATGGCTGCACACGGGCGTGACTTGGTATGTCACGGGCGTGACTTGGTGAGTCACGGGCGTGACTATGGGTGGCTGATGTCGGCAGCATGGGTGCGGCTTCGAGACGTGACACGCTGGCGGCTCACGGGCGTGACTCTGCTGGAACACGGGCGTGACTTGTAGAGTCACGGGCGTGACTTGATCAACTCTTCGAGATTTCACCTGAAAACGGCTGCTAGCTGGAAATTTGGCTTTTAAAATTACACGCCCTTGGTCACGGGCGTGACCTCGGGCGTGACTTGAGCGATTTGTCGGGATTTGATCTGAATTGAGCCGTCCCGTTGATATTTGATCTTTAAAATTACACGCCCTTGGTCACGGGCGTGTCTGAGGGCGTGACCTGTGAAAATTTTGCAAAAAATTGCAAAAACAAAAATAAAACTAAGTTAGAAACCAGAAATAATAAAGAAGCAATTTATTCATTAATTTACATAGAAAATTCACAATATTAATTAAAACTATACTAATACTTATACCAAAAATACATATTTTTTATTACTTATCAAATACCCCCATACTTAAGCTTTTGCTATTCCAGGGCAAAAGTAAGAGAGATCTATACGGGATTAACATAAGTTCTAATTTTTGGCTATCGTTTTATTTTTAATCATAAGAGACTGAAAAATAAAAATTCGGAGTAATAAGAGTTAAGTCCTAAATTATGCAAATGATTTAAGTAGAAGAAATGTCCTGGCCAAAAGACTTCTTAATTAACCAAATAGCAAACAAAATTGCAATCATTAGTAAACGAGATTAGATCGAAATTATAATAACCTTTGTTTAAAGAAACATAAAGGAAAAATATAAGTTACTAATTATGCTCTCAAATGATTTTTTGAATTAAAACTAGAAACAATAATTTGGTTAAGGGAAAAGGGGGAAAAAAGCCTTGGCAAATAGAAGAGTACTTGGATTAGGGGTGATGAATTGTATCATCTCACCCCTCTTATAAAGTTTCCTTTGACTCCCATCGTTGGTGTACGAGGGACGAGGGAAAATTGACCTTTTTAATTAACCCAATGCCTGTGTTTACGGAATTTGCAATTCCCATTGACATAGGATTTCTTTTAACAAATATTGGGTGCCTATGTTTACGGAATTTTTGTATTCCCATTGACATAAGATCTTTTTTTTTTTTCTTCTTTTTGTGTTTTTGCCATGCTAAATTGGTGTATACAAGGGGTTTTCAAGAGAAATTCTAGAATAATAAAAAAAAGTTTTGAGAGCAACCTTAGTAAGTTGAATATTCCTAGATTCCTGAAGACATAAAGTAGGGATAATTGCAGTCTAAAGTTGTTTTGCTAACATAATACACATGTCTCTATTTTAGCTAGTAGAAGTAGTGCTTGATAACAAAGCCTCTATTTAAATTAAAAACACAAGATATTCTTTAAAACTTAACCCCGAACGTTTAAATCTATCGATCTTAGATAAACAAACAAATAGTAAAACTAGCGATTATGAAAATCCACAAACATATACTCTCGAAACTAAATGCTTTAAGAATAAAAGTAAAGTAGGGTTTATTATTTTTGGAGTTTTTTCTTTTTAATTTTTTGTGTTTTTTTTTTTTTTGTTTTTTTTTGAAAACGGGAAATACACCCCCATACGTAAAACCCAACATTGTCCCCAATGTTGTAATGTAAGTATGAAGAAGGGAAAATAACAATGCAATATATACAAAAGGAAAAAGGAAGCAAAAAGGCTTCCCTGAAGTAAAGCTGGCGGGGTCGGAAGAAACCCTGCAAAAATAGAGAAAAAGCATAATAAAAATATTAGATAAATATGGGGTGCCTCCCACGAGCGCTTTGTTTACCGTCGCGTAGCTTGACGCATTTGGCGTGGTGAGATTATAAATTGGGGAGGGTTAAAGATTCTGTGTGTCCGTCCACCGGATCGCCCGCAAGATATAATTTTAAACGGTGGCCGTTGACTTAAAAATCGCCTTTCTCGGGGTGAGAGATAAGAACGGTCCCATACGGCCAAACCTCTTTGACTGAAAAGGGGCCGGACCAGCGGGATTTGAGCTTACCCGGAAAAAGACGAAGACGTGAATTATAAAGAAGGACAAGATCGCCCAGCGCGAAAGTTTTTGGAAATTTAATTTTTCGATCGTGGTAGAACTTAGAACGCTCCTTATAAAATTTATTACTCTCATAAGCGTTCGCACGCCATTCATCGAGTTCATTGAGTTGGAATTTCCTATTCTCGGAGGCTAAGTTCGAATCGAGATTTAAAAATTTTAAGGCCCAAAAAGCGCGGTGTTCTAATTCTACCGGTAAATGGCACGCTTTGCCGTAGACTAATCGATAGGGCGTACAACCGATAGCGGTCTTGTATGCCGTACGATACGCCCATAACGCGTCGTCGAGTTTTGAGGACCAATCCTTCCTATTTAAAGAGACGGTTTTTTCCAGAATGCGTTTTATCTCGCGATTTACTACCTCTACTTGGCCGCTCGTTTGGGGGTGATAGGCGGTGGCGAGCTTATGCGTGACGCCGTATTTAGATAAAATTTTTGAAAACTGGGCATTGCAGAAGTGCGTGCCCCTATCACTTACTATTGCACGGGGCGTGCCAAAGCGAGAAAATAATTTTTTTAGAAAATGGACGACGACTCGCGCATCATTGGTGGGCAGAGCTTGCGCTTCCGCCCACCTAGATACATAGTCGACCGCCACTAAGATATAGCGATTATTAAAAGAAGGAGGTAGGGGGCCTACAAAGTCTATGCCCCACAAATCGAAAATTTCGCATTCTAAATAAAAATTTTGGGGCATCTCGTCACGACGGGAGATGTTACCCGACCGCTGGCAGCTATCGCATATACTCACAAAAGTGTGAGCATCCTTAAAGAGAGTGGGCCAATAAAAGCCTGACTCTAACGCTTTCCGCGCGGTCCGGTTGGCTTGATAATGCCCTCCAGCCGGCCCCTCATGGCAGTGTCGCAATATTTGCGCACCCTCCTCGCTGGAAACACATCTTCGTATCACTTGGTCTGCGCAGACTCGAAAGAGAAAGGGGTCCTCCCAAAAGTAGTTTTTTAAGTCAGAGAAGAATTTCTTCTTCTGCTGAGTCGAAAAATCTTTTGGAAGGACCCGCGCGACTAAATAGTTTGCGTAATCTGCGAACCAAGGGGTAGAAGAAGTTTTGGTATTATTTATGATTAAAAGACGCTCCTCAGGAAATCGATCGTCTATTTCGGGTTTGACGAGCGCTTCTGCGACGGGGTGTTCTAAACGTGAGAGGTGGTCGGCTGCTAAATTTTCAGCCCCCTTCTTATCCCGGATCTCTAAGTCAAATTCCTGTAAAAGGAGGATCCATCGAAGTAAGCGAGGCTTAGCATCAACTTTGGCCAAAAGATATTTCAAGGCGGAGTGATCAGTGAAAACGATTACATGTGAAAGGGTTACGTAGGGTCGGAATTTATCAAAAGCAAAGATGACGGCGAGAAGTTCCTTTTCCGTTGTGGTGTAGTTAGCCTGTGCGACATTGAGTGTGCGAGAAGCGTAATATATTGGATGAAAATATTTATTTACGCGTTGGCCTAAGACAGCTCCTACTTCGATATCGCTCGCGTCGCACATAATCTCAAACGGAAGAGACCAATCTGGCGCCACCAGAATTGGAGAATTGATAAGTTGCTTTTTAATAAAATTAAATGCCTCTACGCAGGCCGTGTCAAAAATGAATGGGGAATCTTTTTCCAGGAGGTGAGTTAGCGGTTTGGTTATTTTTGAAAAATCTTGAATGAACCGCCGATAAAAGCCTGCGTGGCCAAGAAAACTTCTAATTGATTTGACGTTCGAAGGAACAGGAAGTTGTTCAATTATAGCAACTTTGGCCTTATCGACCTCCATCCCCTTGGAAGAAATTTTATGGCCGAGGACTAAACCCTCTCGGACCATGAAGTTGCATTTCTCCCAGTTCAAGACTAAGTTCGTCTCCTCGCACCGTTGGAGGACTCTATCTAAATTTTTTAAACAATTTTTAAAAGAGTTTCCAAAGACGGAGAAGTCATCCATGAAGACTTCCATTATGTCTTCTACTAGCTCGCCAAATATTGCCAGCATACATCTTTGGAATGTAGCTGGCGCGTTACAGAGGCCAAACGGCATCCTCCGATATGCGAAGGTGCCGAAAGGGCAAGTAAAAGTCGTTTTTTCTTGGTCCTCGGGTGAAATAGGGATTTGGAAAAATCCCGAGAGACCATCAAGGAAGCAATAAAAAGGGTGACCGGAGAGACGCTCTAAGATTTGATCAATAAACGGTAACGGAAAGTGGTCTTTTCTGGTGGCATCGTTTAGTTTTCTGTAGTCGATGCACACCCTCCAACCCGTAACAGTACGAGTTGGGATTAATTCGTTATTCGTGTTTGCCACGACCGTTATACCGCCCTTTTTCGGGACGACTTGTACGGGGCTTACCCACGTACTGTCGGAAATAGGATAGATAATCCCCGCATCAAGGAGTTTAATAATTTCAGTCTTAACGACTTCCCGCATGTTCGGGTTAAGTCGTCGTTGAGGCTGAATTGTTTTGCGGGGGTTTTCTTCGAGAAGAATTTTGTGGGAGCAGAATGAGGGGTTAATTCCCCTGATATCGGAAATTTGCCATGCAATTGCACGGCGATGTTTAGATAAAACTTCAACCAATTCGGATGTTTCTGAATCAGTTAAAGTAGAAGATATTATAACCGGAAGCTTTAAGTTCGCGGCTAGAAAAGCATATTTTAGATGGTCGGGGAGTTGCTTAAGCTCCAAGACCGGAGGTTCTTCGTAGGAAGTGGAGATTTTTAAATCTTTCGAGTCGAAAGGCTCGAAAGGCGAATCTGGCGGTAATTCTTCTAAAGGAGGTTGATTCGCCAGATCCGAATCGTCTATCATTAAGGATAGCAATTCTGAAAGAGAAGAACACTCGTCCACAAACGCGGATTCCAAATTGAAACAGGAATCATCATTCGATAGTGAGTTCCGCATGGAGGGGTTGATATGTAAAGTAACTTCGTCGTCTCCAACTCGAAGGAGGAGGCGACCGTTACTGACATCGATTAACGCACGGGAGGTTGCGAGAAAGGGGCGACCGAGGATGATGGGTACCTCGACGTCCTCCTCTATGTCCAGGATGACAATGTCTACCGGGAAGATAAACTTGTCAACCATGACCAGAACATCTTCCGCTACCCCGATTGGGTACTTTACCGAGCGATCCGCGAGTTGGATGCTCATTTTTGTCGGACTCGGGACGCCTAAATTGAGTTTTTTGAAAAGAGAAAAAGGCATCAAATTGATGCTGGCGCCTAAGTCTGCAAGAGCGTACTTTATTAACATATTGCCAAAGAGACACGGGATGGAGAACCGTCCCGGGTCGTTTAGTTTTGGCGGCAATTTGTTAAGGAGAACAGCCGAACATTCCGCATTAAGGGAAACACGCGAAACATCCTCGAGTTGCTTTTTATTAGAAAGCAACTCTTTAAGATATTTCGCATATTTCGGCATTTGGGAGAGTGCCTCGCAGAAGGGGACGTTTATTTGAATTTGTTTTAAAATACGCAAAAATTTTTGATAATTTTCGTCCTCCTTCTCTTTATTAATTTTAGACGGGTAAGGAATTCGAGGACTCGAAACATTTGGCACAACCGGAGAAGCTGGAGCAATTAGAATCGAAGAAGAGGGTGGAGGGGTCGGAGGCGAAATGCATACCTTAGGCTCAACCCGCAATGGGGAGACGACCTCCTTGCCGCTTCGAAGGGTTATAGCGTTGGCATTTTCCCTTGGGTTTGGCTCTGTATTCCCTGGTAAAGCTCCGTATGGCCGCTCGGAGACCATCTTTGCAAGTTGTCCAACCTGGTTTTCCAAGCTTTTAATCGATCCGGTAAGATTCCGGATATTTGAATCGTTGGACGCGATGTACTTAGACAAAATATCTTCGAGCGGCGAAGGTTTTGGAGGAGGAGGCTGGAATCCCTGCGGAAATCCTTGCGGAAATCCCTGAGGATTCATATTTGGGGGCCTCTGAGCATTGTTAGGATTGCTCCAGGAGAAATTAGGGTGGCTCCTCCAACCTAGATTATAAGTATTACTATACGGGTTGTTATTAGGGTTGAAGGGGGGCCTAACCGGATTACCGAGGTAATCCACCGATTCTTCGATTACGTTATTATTATTATTATTATTATTCCAAGCGGGAGTGGAGGAGGAAACAGTCATCTCCGCCACCTGCTTACTTAGCCGCTCTACCTGTGAGGCTAAGAAAGTAGTGGCGTCCACTTCAAAAAGACCAGCCAGTTTAGTAGGACGCGACCTTGGCACGTTCCATTGGTACGCATTCATGGCCATTTCGTCGATCAGAGCTTGAGCGGTCTCTGGGGTTTTGTTGTTTAACGTTCCCCCGGAAGCCGCATCAATCATCTGCCGTGTAGAAAAATTTAAACCATTATAAAACGTTTGGACCTGTAGCCAAGTTGGTAGCGCGTGATGAGGACACCTACGCAAATATTCCTTAAAACGCTCCCAAGTCTCATAAAGAGACTCGGAATCGAATTGCACAAAGGATGTGATATCCGTGCGTAGTTTTGCGGTTTTTGACGGAGGAAAATACTTAGTTAAGAAAAATTCCGTCAATTGGGCCCACGTGGTTATGGACCCTCTCGGAAGAGAAGTCAACCATGATTTGGCCTTTGACCGTAGCGAAAATGGAAATAAGCGTAAACGAATGGCGTCATCAGTGACGCCATTAATTTTAAAGGTGTCGCATATTTCTAAAAAGTTTGAAAGGTGCTGATTTGGGTCCTCATCTGGCAAACCGTCGAACTGAATCGACTGTTGTACCATTTGAATTATGCTGGATTTTATTTCAAAATTATTATTATTAACTGTCGGGCGAGTAATACTGGATCCTGTATCTTCCAAATTTGGCCGGGCATAATATGCCATGGTCCGGGCCGGGGCCGCATTTGGAATTGGATCGCCCATATTTACAGTATCTCTGATTGACTCTTCGGGGGTTTCGAGTAAGTTTTGATCACGAGATCGGATGCGCTCACGAAGAGTGCGCTCGATTTCGGGGTCAAAAGGAATAGTCGAATCGTCCGAGGAGTTTCCTCGGGTCATAAACAAAAAAACAATATTTTTGGATTTTCTGTTTTATTATTATTATATTTTTTTTTTTTTTTTTAATATAAGTTTTTATATTTATATAATTTTTTTTTATTAGTTTTGTAACCTCTTTTTTTTTTTTGTGCCCTTTTTTTTTTTTTTAATATATAGATAAGGAATAAAATTAATAGCAGTTCCTACTTTCAAATAACAACACAAAGTTCCCCGGCAACGGCGCCAAAAACTTGATGATTACTTGGGCTTCTTCTTTTTGTTTTATAAATAAAAGATAACCTTTATATTAAGAGTTTAGAATTGGCGGATATTTTCGAAGAGTCTCGCAAGTACTCCTACTTTGAGAAATTAACCGTTATCCTATCGAAGGATAGAAGTAACGATCTTTTTCTTCTTTCGGAATATTGACAATTACGCTTCGGCTATAATGCCGAATTCTATTGAATTGAATAGTAGAAAAGGAGAGTTTTGCACTAAATGAGTTTGAAAAGCTGTGTTTGAATTTTTAGTCCAAATTAATCATTTGATAAAGGCAAGTATACCTTATCGCAAGTAATACAGGATATTTTTAGAAAATATCGGGATCGTATATTTCCGCGGGTCGTGTTGATTATGCTACTTCGAGGGACGAACTATTATTTTATCGGAATAATATTTTTAGTTGATTTAACTAGAGTTCTAAATGATAAAATGCGAAAGATGATTTAAGCGATTTACTAGAGTTCTAAGTGATGAGAAATATAGCGCGCGACGTCGAATTACCTTGAGACGAAAATAGATTTTTCGTAGAATTAAAAGTGATGACTTTTCAAAATATTAAGATGACTTGGCCGTGGAGGTTCCATAATTATGAACGCTCCTCTCTCGAGGGTACGCCCACCTGAGATTATGAATATTCGACCAAACTCTCGTTCTACAATCGAATGTTCTTAATACTCGCTTTATGTTGCGAACCCCGCTATTGGGTTTTTATTTCCAATTCGGGAGAGTTACCTCGTCCTCTCTCGAGGGTAGAGCGCACTTCTCTTTACCCGTGAGTGATCAGTCCGTACACACGAGCCTCTCGGCTAACTAGGTACGAAAACGGAAATGAAAACCACACATCGATTATGTGGCTCCACTCAACGTGATTCTCGGGTAAACCTTACGCGTTAATTATTTTAGAAAGAGATGTTTTAATTTTTATAGAAAAACTATTTTTGTGTCCCAATGCTCTTCGACGTCGTGCGCTAAAGGAAATTAGCCACTCATCGGAATGGAGACGGCATTATCGGTTGAAAAATACATGTTTGATAATTAAAGCGGATATAAGCGGATAAAAAGGAAATAAAAAGACTTATATAAAAACAGTAATAATATCCGTCCCAACCACCTTAAACAAGTGCTAAAAAGTTCTTAGCCTCTTATTTAAGAAGGGGGTGGTATAGAAATGAAAAGACTTATAAAGGTGCAGAAATAATATCCGTCCCAACCGACTTAAATAAGTGCTAAAGTAAATTAGCCTCTTATTTGAGAAGGGGGTGGTATAGAAATGAAAAGACTTATAAAGGTGCAGAAATAATATCCATCCCAACCGACTTAAATAAGTGCTAAAGTAAATTAGCCTCTTATTTGAGAAGGGGGTGGTATATAGCAGTTATATAAAGACTGAAATAAAAACTAAGCTACAAAAAAGGAAAATACTATCTCATACACGCACACACTCTAAAAGAAACTGAAAAAGAAAGCGTTTAAAATGAAAGCGATAAAATAAGGGGAAAAAGAAAACGATAAGACTATTTTATGAAAGCTTGTAAATCTAAGCTATGAAAACAGTAAACCTAGAATATGAAAGCAATAAAACTAACTATAAAAGCAATAAAACTAAATTATGAAAGCAATAAAGCTAAACTCATACACGCACACACACTAACATTAATAAAAAGAAGATGATCCAAATGAGAAAAACATCATTTTATTTCTGAAATCAGCATTACAACTAGACTAGGAAGACGAAAAAAAAAAACTACAAACGAACTTAAACTGAAATGCAGAAGAGAAGCTCACAATCACTCAAAAGAACTCACAATACAACAAAAACCACTCAAAATTTGGATGAAAATAACTTCAGCCGAGCCCCTCTATTTATAGGGAAAATTTGAGTTTTACACGCCCTAGGTCACGGGCGTGACTTGAATGTCACGGCCGTGACTTAGGGCGTGACATTTGCTCGGCTGTATTCGCCGCCTTCTGGAAGGTCTGGCCGTCAAACATGGCTGCACACGGGCGTGACTTGGTATGTCACGGGCGTGACTTGGTGAGTCACGGGCGTGACTATGGGTGGCTGATGTCGGCAGCATGGGTGCGGCTTCGAGACGTGACACGCTGGCGGCTCACGGGCGTGACTCTGCTGGAACACGGGCGTGACTTGTAGAGTCACGGGCGTGACTTGATCAACTCTTCGAGATTTCACCTGAAAACGGCTGCCAGCTGGAAATTTGGCTTTTAAAATTACACGCCCTTGGTCACGGGCGTGACCTCGGGCGTGACTTGAGCGATTTGTCGGGATTTGATCTGAATTGAGCCGTCCCGTTGATATTTGATCTTTAAAATTACACGCCCTTGGTCACGGGCGTGTCTGAGGGCGTGACCTGTGAAAATTTTGCAAAAAATTGCAAAAACAAAAATAAAACTAAGTTAGAAACCAGAAATAATAAAGAAGCAATTTATTCATTAATTTACATAGAAAATTCACAATATTAATTAAAACTATACTAATACTTATACCAAAAATACATATTTTTTATTACTTATCAGAGAGCCATAAGCTATCACTTGACCATGCTGAAGAAGTACGCAGCATAAGCCGCTCCCTGACGCATCGCTGTAAATTTCACATCCTTCTGCACCACATGACAAACACAAGATCGGTGCCATGGTCAGTCGACTCTTTAATTCTTCAAAATCTCATGCACACGCTGGTGACCAAACAAACTTCTGATCCTTCCTTGTCAAGGTTGTGAGAGGAAGAGAAATCCGCGAAAAGTTTTCCACGAAGCGCCGATAGTAGCCGACAAGTCCAAGGAAACTCCTGACTTCCGCTACTGTCGTCAAAATGGGCCACTCCTGGATAGCAACTATCTTTGCTGGATCCACTGCGATACCCTCACCACTAACCACATGACCAAGGAATGCTACTGAAGCTAGCCAAAACTCGCACTTGGAGAATTTGGCATACAACTGACTCCGTCGCAGGGTCTCCAAAACTGCGCGCAAATGAATCGCGTGTTCTTCTTCAGACTGAGAATACACAAAGATATCGTCGATGAAGACGATGACAAATCGATCTAGGTACTCTCGAAAGGTCCTATTCATAAGATCCATAAATACTGACGGCGCATTCATCAATCCAAACGGCATAACAGTAAACTCATAGCGCCCGTAGCGGGTACTAAATGCCGTCTTGGGGATGTCGCATTCCCGAATCCACAACTGATAGTAGCCATACTTAAGATCCAGCTTTCAATACACCGACGAACCCACTAGCTGATCAAATAAGTCTTCGATTCGAGGAATCAGATACTTGTTCTTTTCGGTCAGCTTGTTCAATTCACAGTAGTCGATACAGAGACGAAGGCTTCCGTCCTTCTTCTTCACAAAGAGGACCGGAGCATCCCAAGGCGATGCACTTGGGCGTATATAGCCTTGCTCTAGCAGCTCCTGTAATTGAACTTTTAACTCTGCCATTTCCTTTGGCGCAATACGGTACGAAGAGCATGACACAGGCTTGGCACCTGGCACCAGCTCTATAGTGAAGTCTATCTCTCGCTGAGGCGGCGCCCCAGGAAGATCTTTTGGAAACACATCAGGGTACTCTGAAATAACAGGAACGTCACTCAGACTGGGTTGAGGCTTTGCAGCCTCCACTAGCACAACAAACAAGTCTGCGCCTTGCCGAACAGCCTTGACTACTTGGACAGCAGATTTCAACGTCTTGCTCGATCCACGCAAACCCGCAAACGTAGTCGCACGTTCGGTATTCCACCCCAACCGAGTAAACTCATGCAGGTAATCATCGATCATAAGATCGCCTTGAGTCAGATGGTTGAACTGGTTCTCCATCTCGATTTGCTGAGCAGGTGGGCGATACCGCGCCAAGAACAATCTCGAAAATTCGTCAAACGAGATGTCTGCCAGCTGCCTTCCGGCTAGGTGATGCAGCTCTATATCATCCCATCACAACTGCGCCTCCCCATCAAGTAGGAAGGTTGCCAAAGTAACCTTCTGGCCTTCCTCCGTATCAGTGGCCTTCAAGGTCTTGCGCACCTTTGATAGCCAATCCTCAGCTTGCGTCGGGGTTCCTACCCCCGTGAATGGAGGAGGATGGAAACTCAGAAAGTACTGCAGTTGGTCCGGAGCTCTTCATGCCCTCACCGGCACTGGCCTTTCTGTTGGGGAAATAATTTATCATAACTCCTAGAATTGAGTAGAATATAAATTCTAAGAATGAAAAATTAGGCTAAGTAAATATGCGTCGAATAGTATACGACGCAACGTCGAAATGTAGTCGACGTTTCTCTCAGAATGAGTCGAAGTAACTTTAAGAAGAATTCGACGTAATATTTGTCGACGTACCTCTGACTTCTAGTCGACGCATTTAATAAAGTCTGTGCACCTTAGTCGACGCACCTTCCTTATTCTCCTCTCGACGTTCAGCCAGGATGAAATCGATGTTCACGTCGAATAGTAATCGACGCACGTCGATTTCTATAAGAAATTAAAAAACACGCCAGATCTCTTTCCTTCTTTCTGTAGATCTGATTTTTATGGAATGATATTATTCTTTTATAGCCGTTCTGAATCAGTCTTTCCTTCTATTTGATTCTTGGCTAATTTGATTAAGATTATTATGGATATTATTTGAAATCAGAATGAATTCTTTCCTTCTACAGATTTAATTATTATGGAAACTTTTTCTCTCTAATTGCTGATTGATTATTCCCCTTTAGCAACATCTTTTGAAACAGAGCTATAAATAAAGAGGAGGTCGGCAGAGAATAATGACTGGGGATCCACCATATACATTTGAAAAAGAGGAAGTGATCCCAAGTGAAGAGTGAGAAAGCTAAGAAAAGAGATAGTGTGCTGCAGCAAAGAAAAAGCCTTCATCTTCTCCTCCTTCTGAAGCCATTCTGCTGCAAATTCTGAAAGCTCTCACAAAAGAGAGAAAAGCTTACAATCTCCTTCTCACTATAGAAGAGATATTACAATCACTATTCTTGTGCTTCTAATCTTCTTGCTAGGAAGAAGATTCTTTCTTGTTTTAATTGTTGCTTATAATTCTTCTTCTCATTCTTATTTCAACTTCAATTGTGTAAAAGAGTTTTTAGAATCTCTCTTCAAAAAATTCAGTTGTACTAGTTCTAAGAGTCTCCTTATCAAAAGACTCAGGCTGGTTCTAAGAGTCTCCTTATTAAAAGACTTATTGCAAGATAGTTAATTCCTACCAAGGGGGTAGAAGAGTGGACTACCCAAAGTTTGGGGAACCACTATATTTCTTTGTGTTGTGCTGTCATTTTCACTTTGCTATTTCTTTCTTTATTTACTTAATTCTTGTTGGTGTGTGGGAAGCTTAAATCTGTGATTATTACACATATATATATATAATGGCACAAAGTATTTTTTAAATCTCTATTCACCCCCCCCCTCTAGAGAATTCTAGTGAGGTTAACTGTGCACTTTCAATTGGTATCAGAGGGAGGTTGATCTAAAAAGGTCAACTCCTTGATCAAAAAGATCCTACCTCTTATATATATATATTTTTAAAAACTATTTTTCACATGGCACAAATCAAAGATAATGCTTCCACCAGACCACCAATGTGCAATCTTGAAAAGTTTGCAGTTTGGAAAACAAGAATTAGGATTTATATGAATTCTATTGATGAAGAATTATTTGATGTTATTATGACAGGTCCTCCCAAGCCATTCAGAAAGGACTCAAGTGGAAAAGTAACTGAAACACTTGCTCCAAAGCTATGAATATCCTAGTCTCAACCCTCTCAGATGAAATCTTGCAAAAGATTGCTGAATGTGAGTCAGCTAAGGAAATATGGGAAGCTCTCTCTAAAATGGTAGAAGGAAGTGCTGATGAGAGAAAGGACAGAAAGGCATTACTCATCTCTCAATATGAAAACTTCCAGAAGAAAGAAAGTGAAAGTGTTGCAGACATGTATGCCAGATTCAGCCTCATAGTAAATGAGTTAAGAACACTTGAGAAGGACATATCTCTCACTGAGATAAATGACAAATTGCTAACTTGCTTCCCTAGCTCTTGAGATTCAAGAATCTGGCCAATTAAAGACTCCAGAAGTCAAAAAAAAAATCTCAACAGATGTCCTGTTGGGTAAATTAAGATCTTATGAACAGTTGTTGAAAACAAGAGCTGAGAAAGAAGAGAAAGAAAAGGCTCCTCCACTCTCAAAAGAAAAGAGCATTGCTTTGAAGTCTACTGAAGGTGAACCCTCTACAAATGATGAAGAGCTGATCAGTCTACTGGCCAGAAGGTTCAAGAAGTGGATCAAAACAGAAGGATCCAGAAGGAGAGACTCAAAAACCAGGTATGACAAAACTCCTAATAAAGAGATTATATGTTACTCCTGCAGGAAACTTGGACACATTGCACCTGAATGTCCTAAAGAGATCAGCAATAAGAAAGATCTGAAAAGAACAGATCTAAAGAAGAAGAAGAAGAAAGAGAAAGGGTTCATTGCTCAATCATGGAGTGATTCAAAATCTGAAGGAAGTACCTCATCTGAAGATGATCAGGAAAAGGCTAAGAAAGAGGAAACCTGTTTGATGGCTACTGAAAAGCCTGAAGATACATCTCTGGTAATTATATTTGAAGATATAGATTTCTCTTCCACTGATTTCAAAAATAGTTCCAAAGAATTCTGTTTAGATCTAGTCAAATCTGAGAAAAAAGTAAAGGAACTAAGTTATGAACTAAATAATCTCAAACAAATAAATACACAACATAAAAACTATGAGCTCAGTCTAGGACTCTCAGAGGAGCAACTAGATAAAATCAATACTGAAAATCAAGCACTAAGAAATGAGCTAGCAAAGGCAAAAGCCTTTGAAGACTCTCTAAATGGCAGAAGTCAGAAGCTCAAGAATATCTCTAACAATCTCACTGATAGATTTAGACAACTAGAATATAACACTGACTTAGAACCCAAACCTCAATCACCCAGCAAATCTGTCTGGAGACATCCTATTCACTTTACTAGGGAGAATCATTTGACAGGAGAAAGATCACAAGAAAATCCAGAAACAACCACTGTTTTTAACAAAAATAATCTCACTATGCATGAAGGAATCCTAGGTAAATATCCTCAGAAAAGAAACAAACTTGCATCGAATCATTATCGACGTGCGTCGAACTCTACTCAACGCAACTCAAATAATGCATCGATTTCTAATCAACGCAGACACCAAAATACGTCGACTCCCAATCGACGCAATCTCTCCTATGCTTCGACTAAAAGTAACCACAGAATGAAGGAAGCGTCGACTTCCACTCGACGCAACTTTAAACATACGTCGAATTCATATCGACGCAACTAATCTAACAGAAATGTCTCCTTTTCCAAAAAGTCTTCTCAATCCATTTCCTTTTATTATGAACACTATTTCTGCAACATTACCAAAGAAAATTGGTATGATAAGCCAATACCCCTAAAGGAGGAAGGATATTCTGAAAAACCCACTTATTCTTTCATTAAACCTTTCACTATTGGGAGGAAGGGACCCCAGCTTAGGAGGGTCCAAACTAATGTTTAAAATTTTATGTGCAGATGTATCACATCTCCAGGCTGGTGTGGTACTTGGACAGTGGATGCTCCATGCACATGACAGGGTACAAAAACCTATTAATCAATTTTGAGGATAGACTTGGACCACCAGTGACTTTTGGAGACTCTAGCTGTGGCCAAACTAGGGGCTTTGGAGATTTCAAAGAAGGGAAAGTTACCTTCAAGAATGTGGCAGTAGTCAAAGGACTGAAGCACAATCTGATAAGTATGAGTCAGATATGTGACAGTGGTAAGTATGAGGTAAAATTCACCACACTATTTTGCCATATTATTGATATCAAGACTGGTGCCATAGTACTCAATGGAATTAGAAAAGGGAAGGTATATATAGTAGACTTTAGCTCCTCACCCACAGAAGTTTGTTTGTTCAACAATATTATTAATAAAAGTGAATTATGGCATAGAAGACTAGGTCATCTAAACTACAAAACCATTAGTAAACTATCAAAGAATAACCTAGTCAGAGGCCTACCAAAGGGTAAATTCTCTAAGGACTCTCCATGTAGACCTTGCCAACTAGGAAAACAGACCAAGTCATCCTTCAAACCAATTGGTAAGGATGACTCCCCTAGGATCCTCTACTTACTGCACATGGATCTCTTTGGTCCCATATCCACTCAGAGCTTAGGTGGAAAGTCTTATACCTTAGTCATTGTAGATGACTATTCTAGGTTTAGCTGGGCATTCTTTCTAAGGGCTAAGTCTGAAACCCATAAGATTCTCTCAAGATTCATAAGACAGATTCAATCTGAGTTCGATACTCATTTTTCAATTATCAGGAGTGATCATGGGACTGAATTTGAAAATCAGTCAATTTGTAGTTTCTGTGAGAATATAGGTATTAAACAAAGTTTTTCAGCCCCTAGAACTCCTCAACAAAATGGAGTTGCTGAAAGAAAGAATATAACTTTAATTGAATCAGGAAGGACCTTACTTGCAGAATCAGGATTACCAGAAACCTTCTGGGCTGAAGCAGTCAACACTGCAAACTATGTTCTAAATAGAAGCCTCATTCACAAAACTAAGGCAAAAAATCCATATGAGCTTCTGAAGGGAAAACACCCATTGTTAAATACTTTAAATTTTTTGGATGTGCTTGCTTTATTCTAAATAATGGGAATGATCATCTTGCCAAGTTTGACAAGAAGTCTGATGATGGAATATTTCTAGGGTACTCATCATCTAGTAAAGCTTATAGATGCTATAACTGGAGAACTCTCAGAATTGAAGAATCTATGCACATTATATTTGATGAAACTAACATGCTGTTTAAGGGGGAGGAAACTTCCACCAATCCTTTTCCACAGGAAAATAGCAGCATAGAGACTCAGCTTGAACATCTGACTCTAAAGAACACAGACACTGGGAAAGAAAACTAGCTACAGGAACCAAGTGAGGAGTCTGAACAAGAGCATGAAGAGGGTCCAGAAAAGAGCAATCAAAACCAACTCCCACAAGAGAACATAGTTCAGGAAGAACAGTTGGACAATGATCCAATTGTTAATGAGGAAGAAGAGCATCTGACAAATCCAAGCAGAACAGGAATCAATATGAAAAATCATCCACAATCCCAAGTAATTGGAGACCCCAATACTGGAGTAAGAACAAGACACCATGTCTCCAATGGGATGATGCTCCAATGCATCTTATCTCAAGTTGAACCAAAGAAGTTTGAGGAAGCAAATTGTGATCCTCACCGGATTATAGCCATGCAATAAGAACTAAGCCAATTTGAGAGAAACAAAGTGTGGAACCTAGTTGAGAGACCAAGAAACTACCCAGTTATTGGTACAAAGTGGGTATACAGAAACAAACTAGATTCCACTAGAGTAATTGTCAGGAACAAGGCAAGACTTGTAGCACAAGGATACAGACAAGAAGAAGGAATAGACTACAATCAAACCTTTGCTCCAGTAGCCAGATTGGAAGCAATCAGACTCTTTCTTGCCTATGCAGCCTTTATGAAGATGAAAGTCTACCAGATGGATGTCAAGAGTGCTTTTCTGAATAGTGACCTTCAAGAAGAGGTGTATGTAGAGCAACCACCAGGTTTTGTCAATCCCTCCTCACCTAACTTTGTTTATAGACTTAACAAAGCACTTTATGGTCTTAAGCAAGCACCTAGAGCCTAGTATGAAACTCTCTCCAACTTCCTTTTAGAAAATTCTTTTGAAAGAGGAAAAGTAGATAGAACACTTTTTACTAGAACCCATAAAAATCAACTTCTTCTTGTTCAAATCTATGTAGATGACATCATCTTTAGCTCAACTCATCCCAAACTTTGTAAAATATTTGCTAATTTAATGCAATCAAAATTTGAAATGAGTAGTATGAGAGAACTCTCTTATTTCTTAGGGATACAAGTGAAACAAAGCAGTGAGGGAATCTTTATCTCACAATCTAAATACACTAAAGAATTAATCAAAAAGTTTGGTATGGAATCAGCCTCTACCATGAAAACACCTATGGCAACTAATGCCATTATAGAAAAGGATGATAAGGGAAAATCAGTAGATCAAAAGACATATAGGGCAATCATAGGATCCCTTCTCTATCTAACAGCTAGCAGACCTGACATTATGTTTGCAACCTGCATATGTGCTAGATTTCAGGTTGATCCAAAAGAATCCCATCTCACCTCTGTAAAAAGGATTCTTAGATACCTAAAGGGAACACCTGAACTAGGTCTGTGGTACTCAGCAGAAACAAATTTTGAATTAATAGGATTCTCAGATGCAGACTATGCTGAATGTAGGGTTGATAGAAAAAGCACATCTGGTACTTGCCAATTCCTAGGTGACAGATTAATATCATGGTTCTGTAAGAAACAAACTTCAGTCTCAACCTCAACAGCTGAAGCTGAATATATAGCTGCTGGGAGCTGTTGTTCACAAATCCTCTGGATGCAAAATCAGCTTCTTGACTATAAATTGGAAGTCAATAACTCTAAAATTTATTGTGATAGCTCTAGTGCTATATCCATAGCATCCAAACCAGTCCTTCATAGTAGAACCAAACATATAGCGATCAGAAATCACTTTCTTAGAGACAATATAGAAAAAGGTAAGATAACCTTAGAATATATTCCTACAGATAGTCAAAGAGCAGACATTTTTACCAAACCCTTAGATGAAACTAAGCATACTTACTTTATCAACACCTTGGGAATGCTTGATGGAAGCTTGTAAACACCATTATTGGGGAAATCTAAAAGAGATCAGAAAAACTAAGCAAGTACTTAAATACACATCGATTACCTATCGACGCAACGTCGAGAGGAACTCAATGCTAGCATTGATTTCTTAAAAATAAAGATGCGTCGATCCCTTATCGATGCACCGTCGATCTAATCTCGACGCAAGTCTGCGACCACATCGGCAGGACATTAGGCTGACAATGTTTTGATGGAGCGTCGACTCCATATTGACGCATACGTCGACATCAATGACCAACGTCACAGATGCTCCGACACATCGACCATGCGTCGACTCCAATTCGACGTAACGTCGACTTCATTATAAAACTGGAAACAAATCTTCCCTTCTTCTTTTGACGATTGGTTACCTAATATACCTTGATTTCTGTTTCCTTTTCGACGTTTCACCTCCTTTAAATAACACCTCTTATTTCATAACTCATACTCTCCCAAACCGCCAAAATCTCCGTCTTCTACCTCTCTCTCTACATCAATGGCGCCAACCCCTGCTCAATCTGCTCTCATCAAAACAATAAACGATGCTCTGGAACAACTTCTGACTGACTTCCAGACACGTCTGACCAACTTCTCAAATGAGTGTGCCGACATGCTCACCACTTGTGAAGCCAAATTGGCCAACCTCTCTGCTTCTCTTCCTGAGCTTCATGATCTTCTTCAAGAACAACCTCTATCGCCAAAAGGGTTTATGTCCTTTCTGAAGGATATAAACCAGGGGGAGAGTTGCTCCAGAAACCCCCCTATCCAGGTTTTATATTTTCTTAAAGCTCAGGGATAACTCTTCTCCAATCTCTAAATACTATAGGCTCAAATCTTCTCCAATCACTCTGATTACACCTTCAACAAACACCTTGGTGAATCCTCCTCCTACCATACAGAAGGAGACCATGCTGTGGATTCAGCATTTAGAGTAGATGCCCCATATGTTCAGGGGGAGATTGTTGCAGTACAAAATATAGAAGTCCAGGGGGAGGAAGAAACAGCTTTTTCTGATGACCTAAAAGGGCACGTCTGGATTGAGGCACCCTTGTGTGTGGAAGAATATCAGCATCACTCTCCTGGCTTCTCTGCTAGCTATATCAAACTCAAGACACCCTTACTTGAGGATATTCCTCCAGAGGACATTTTGCCTCCTGTTACAGAACAAATTCCCTCTCCTTCAAAAGTTCCTTCTCCACCTTCTCCTTCTAAAAAGAAAACTGCATCTCCACCTCTGCCTCTTTCACCACTTCAACCTCCATCTCTACCTCCTCTACTACCTTTACCTCTACAAATGCTATCTAGGGAAAAACCAAGAGGACAAATGAAAAGAAGAAGAGAAGCCATCCCTCATTGGCAAAAATTCTCCAAAGAAGAAAGAAAAGACTATGCAAAGGAAAAGAAATATAGAAAGGCTGTCGAGGAGATAAAAAGGTTTGAAAGAATGCCTAATATCACTCCTAACAGTCCTGTAAAGGAGTACCATGATCCTGGCATGGAAAAGAGGTATGAAGAAATAAGAGAAAGAGAGCTGTATGAATATGAAGCAGCTATGAAAGAAGTAGAAGATAAAAAGAATATCTGGTTGGAAAAGATCAAGAAGGGGATGACTAAAGAACAGATTCTTGCTGAATCTTCCATCAAACTTCCAAAGAAATTGTTTGATGTTGAAGCTTATCAAAAGAAAAATCCTCAGGAACGGCTCATCCTAGAAAAAGGACAAAAGCACAAGAGGGGTGTAGGGTGTGCAGAAGATATCTACATTCCCTATAAGAAGCCTAAAAGACCTGCAAGATTAGACAAATGGCTTGACTCACCCTGGAAAGGGAAAGGAAAAATGTCTGAGATCCCTGAGAAACAGCAATCAGAGAAGAGAATATATAGGCCAAAGGTTGACAACAAAAAACCACCTGAGCCCAAGCCTACACAAAAGAAACCTCAAAACATTACAATTGAGATGATTGATGAAAAGGCAGCAATTATCATCAGCAAGGGCTATTCTATAAATGACACTCCCTGATGCTGACAAAATCCTGGAGAAACTGCACACAATCATCAGAAATGTCTAGGAGTATCCTGATAGAGCCAGGGGCTATATTTTTGATGCTATTGAAAATTTATCTAGGAAACTTTATTCTGCCTTTGTCAACTTCATGTATAACAAGAAGTTCCTAGTTTAAATCTTGTGAAAGACAATTACTTGTTATATGATTTCTTCTGATTACTTAGCATATTTTTTCTCTATATAAATGATTTGCTGTGTTGATTAAAAGCTGATACAATTTCTCTCTAAATAGGGTTAAGAAAAATAGGGGGAGATTGTTGGGGAAATGATTTATCTTAACCCCTAGAATTGAGTAGAATATAAATTCTAAGAATTAAAAATTAGGCTAAGTAAATATGCGTCGAATAGTATTCGACGCAACGTCGAAATGTAGTCGACATTTCTCTCAGAATGAGTCGAAGTAACTCTAAGAAGAATTCGACGTAATCTTTGTTGACGTACCTCTGACTTCTAGTCGACGCATTTAATAAAGTCGACGCACCTTAGTCGACGCACCTTCCTTATTCTCCTCTCGACGTTCACGTCGAATAGTAATCGACGCATGTCGATTTCTATAGGAAATTCAAAAACATGCCAGATCTCTTTCCTTCTTTCAGTAGATTTGATTTTTATGGAATGATATTATTCTTTTATAGCCGTTCGGAATCAGTCTTTCCTTCTATTTGATTCTTGGCTAATTTGATTAAGATTATTATGGATCTTATTTGAAATCAGAATGAATTCTTTCCTTCTACAGATTTAATTATTATGGAAACTTTTTCTCTCTAATTGCTGATTGATTATTCCCCTTTAACAACATCTTTTAAAACAGAGCTATAAATAAAGAGGAGGTCGGCAGAGAATAATGACTGGGGATCCACCATATACATTTGAAAAAGAGCTTAGCTCCCAAGTGAAGAGTGAGAAAGCTGAGAAAAGAGATAGTGTGCTGCAGCAAAGAAAAAGTCTTCATCTTCTCCTCCTTCTGAAGCCATTCTGCTGCAAATTTTGAAAGCTCTCACAAAAGAGAGAAAAGCTTACAATCTCCTTCTCACTATAGAAGAGAGATTACATTCACTATTCTTGTGCTTCTAATCTTCTTGCTAGGAAGAAGATTCTTTCTTGTTTTAATTGTTTCTTCTAATTCTTCTTCTCATTCTTATTTCAACTTCAATTGTGTAAAAGAGTTTTTAGAATCTATCTTCAAAATATTCAGTTGTACTGGTTCTAAGAGTCTCCTTATCAAAAGACTCAGGCTGGTTCTAAGAGTCTCCTTATTAAAAGACATAGTGCAAGATAGTAAATTCCTACCAAGGGGGTAGAAGAGTGGACTACCCAAAGTTTGGGGAACCACTATATTTCTTTGTGTTGTGCTGTGATTTTCACTTTGCTATTTCTTTCTTTATTTACTTAATTCTTGTTGGTGCGTGGGAAGCTTAAATCTGTGATTATTACACATATATATATATATATATATAATTGCACAAAGTATTTTTTAAATCTCTATTCACCCCCCTCTGGAGAATTCTAGTGAGGTTAACTGTGCACTTTCACTTTCAACCGCAGGTTTGGCTGCCACAACTGGCACTGGAGCAACTACAGGAGTAGAAGTCTGTCCAGGGACATGCCCTCTAGGTTGTGTAGTGAACATAGCAAACACTGCTTTCGCTATCATCCTTACTATCTTAGCAGAAGGAGGAGTCCGCACCTCAGCTGGTGCACTGCTCGCAGATGAACGCGGGGGTCGAGATGGCCCGCTCCACTCCCATCCGCCTATACATGTGCACAAAACACAATTAGCGACTAAGAGATAGCATGTATCAATAAAGGAACACAGAAGTTCTATCCCAATGCTACATACATACATGTAATTCATTCCTAAAGTGGACAATTACTGGTTATTTACATGATTTACCAGCGACCCACACACGTGCTCACCACCCCTTAAAAGAATTCGACCACAAATTCAGACAGAAAGGGATCGAGACCCGTAGCTGATACCAATTTGTAACACCCTCCCTGTTACATAGCATATAGCAGTAGGTCCGGCCGAGAACCCACGCCATATAAAACGAACAGAAGAGCGCGTCACTAGATTAGCATTAAACAGTTAATAACTTAACCATCTCAGCACAAAGAGTCACACAACGGAAGCATTTTATTTCAAATAAAACCAATATATACATTGTCCACATTAGCTACTAGGAATGAAAGACATAAAAAGTTCTTTACAATGTTTGATTATACAATAAAGGTGGCTTCCAAACATCGGCACGTAGGCCGGCCACACATGAACAACAATAAACAAAAACTTTGGCCTTCAAGGGCCAGCACAGCAGCAGGGGCTTCAGCCCGCTATTTCCCGCTAGGCTCGCCAGGACCTGTACAAACAAATCCACCAAGCGGTGGGAAAATAAGTAACCGGTCAGCTTTAGCTGAACCAGATTTATAACGACCCCACCCCATGCTCGGGGCGGCGGTGCTCCTTCCCTGCAGGCAAGCAATAGCAGTACATATATCACAGGTGCGTCTAAGCACCGTATAGAAGCATTCATTTTCATTGAGAGTGATACATTAATCGATAAGTACTTTTTCAACTCGGATTTAGGCTTACACGCATTGTGCACTCACGGCACGCAATCAACATGTCCTTTTTCAACTCGGATTCTCACTATGAGCTGACTCTCATCAAAGATGGTCGGCCTTGATGAGTCTAGTCCCAAATGACATATCATGACCCGAGGTTGCAATCCTCATCACAAGATAGCTAAGGGTGGGGTTTCGGTTCCGCCAGATGCCCGCGCTTATAATATTAGGGATAACATCCACCTAAAACGGGTACGACTTTCCCTAACCCGCTCTTGACCCGTAAGGTCAATGAAGCAAGGTACGCTGTCCTTCAGCTTCTACTTCTCAACCCAGTTTATGCACATAGGCTTCACAGGCTTCCAACAGCTCACTGGGATCTACCGCCGGCGTTAGCTCTAACGCCCAGCGTTAGTGACAGAACTCACTTCTGCTACTCTTTTCAGGGTATTTTCTGGGAAACACCTCCAGACCTCTTTGCAGTACGAATCAGTACACAGAACCCAAAAAACACAGCATAGATCACGGAGTCTTCTCCGGAGTGTAATAACATATCAACATCACCAATCCAGACCAACCTGTCCAGATGGGCTTCACACAGCATGCCTATGTCCGTACTTCGATTCTGGACTCTATATGCAATTACTACGGGGATAACATCGACCCGTCGGCAGAAATCTATCCACTCACTAGTTGAAATCTGCCTACTACTATGCAAATCAAAGGACGAACGTGTCCAAAGACTAGGGAGGAGAATCGTTACCCTCGGCGCTTGTTTCGGTGCCATAGATTTGAGAGGAACTCGGCTGGACTCTCTTAAAAACAGCTTCCTCCAATGATGGCACAAGCACTCAAGCAATCTCGTTCACGGATTCGCCCTCACAACATAACTCACGGCTAGCCAAAACCGACCTCCTTCCTTCAGGATCCCAAGTTTCTGCCTTTGGAACGGGCTTAGAATTAGAAAATGAGAAGGGAAACTGAATTTGGCTGCCTTATATATTTTCTTCACTAACGCCGACGTTAGCACTTAACGCTAGGCATTAGCCCCTAAGGCGGTGGCTGAGTTTATCCACAGCCGCTTAAAGCCCGACGACGTTCGATGATCGGCGTTCGACGAACGGCCTGGAGTTCGTCGAACGGCGGTCGACGAACACTCTGCAGCCTGCGGTCGACGAACGGCCTAAAGTTCATCGAACGGCGTTCGACAAACATGCTGCAGCATGCGTTCAACGAATGACCTGAAGTTCATCGAACGACATTTGACGAACACTCTGCAGGCTGCGTTCGACTAACGGCTGGCTGCGTTCGACAAACAACCCAAAAATGATGCGTTCGACGAACGAATACCTGCCCTTTCTGAGTTCTCGAGAAAAATAACCCTTGTTTTGATTTCTCGAGAATCACATAGTCCTTGGCTAACGCCTGGCGTTATAGCTAACGCTGGCCTTAGCTTTACAATTGCTGATTTCAGTGCACTGGACATTGAGGTGTTACAATAGGAGTAGTTGTAGTTATTTTATTTTATTTTCTATAAACCAAAACCCCCTTTTCCGCAATCCATCCGCTCGAAAGGACTTCAATCTCAAGTCCTTCCTCAATAGTTAACTCCACCTTACTGTGTTCCTTAGAGATTCGATACTTGGGGATTCACTCCCACATTTTATATTACTTGAACGATCGGTACACTGCCATTTCGTGTCGCAGTCTAGCTACCGCCTATAGCGGTGTGCGAGATTTACGCATCAAGTTTTTGGCGCCGTTGCCGGGGAACACAGATGTGTGAGTTTGATGTAGAGGGAGACAAGAGATAGTAGTTCTTCCAGTGTGTATAGCTGCTTAATTATTTTTGTTTGCATTTTAATTATATATTATTTGTTATTATTTCTTCCTCCCTTGTTTTAAAGTTTTAGGCAAGTTTAATCCAAGGAGTTTTTTTTTGTGTGTAAATTTCCTTGCAAAGAATTTCAGTTTCATTATATCTGCTTTTATTGTTGAAAATGTCTTCATGGGATATTTCTCCTGGAACTTACGACATGATGGTCTATTATATAGACCAAATGAAGGAGTTAAATGCTAGGCAGTGTAGGAACTTTGTTTGCTTGTTGTGTCGAGGAGAGGGTCATGAATTGAAGGACTGTCCTAGTCTTTTCAATCCTGACCGCTGCTCCTCCACTCATGACAACATTCTCCCTACCACTCATTCTTTACCCATGGAGGCAATTGCCTACTCACCCCTTGAGCTTAATTCTCGCATCGGATCTTCACTCCCTGTGTATGGCTTCACTCCTAGTGATGATGATCACTTATCTGTTGGCCAACAAGGGGAGGAATATGAGCTCCTAGATGCACCTGAGTTGGATGAGGAAAGTATTTTTTCCATTGGGGAGGCGTTTGCAGATCTTTTTGTGGAGGAACTAAATCTTTTTGTTCCTCCAGTTTCTTTGCAAGATTTTTCTACACACATTTTTTATGATCCTGTCGAAGTAATTGAGCAGGGTGATGATTCTGAGCCTGAGTCTGCTCCAAAGTGGGATGATGAGGATACTCTTTCTAATGAGGAGGTTTGCACTTCTTCATGGGACGAGGAGGTCCAACTCACCACCGAGGCCCTTGAGTTCACGGGCCCCCTTGCTATGATACTTACGATGATGACAGTGATCTATCCTTGGATCTTTCTGGGACAGAGACCGGGACCACTCCACCGATTTTTGATTATGTAAGTCATTCCTCTCTTTTATTTCTTGAACCCCCTTCTTCATCTGAGCTTGTGCTGGTTGAATCTTCACAGGTACATCAGGAGGACTTGGAGCATTTTGCTCAAGTCAATGAGGAGTGTAACCTCATATGTGAGGAGGTTGACCCCTCCTCCATAGTGGAAACCCCACTCATTACCTTTTCCTCCTGCCACCTCCATGAAGACGACACCTTGCTGGGCAAGGATAGTTTTGGTGAGTTGAGTGAGGATTCCTCCTCTTCTTACTTTTTATTCCCTCTACCTGTGACGAACAGGTATTATTTATATTCAGGTAGAGGCGTGACTGTTCTATCACCGTATCGGCACCCACTACCGACACACATATTAGAATAGTTACCTGTGCCTTTTTCTTTCCATAGACCCATTAGCTAGAACTCTTAAAGTTCTGAATAAGTCGTGTTGGGAAGACAAAAACCCCAGTAGTTATCTTACCTTTCTTGCAATGTTAGTTTATCTAGTTTGTTTAGTTAGTTTTACTTTATCTTAGTTTGTATATTTTCTTTTGTTTTTGCGGAGCTCACCCATGCAGGTTCTTTTTCTGGTTGGGGATGTTGCAGTTTTGTCTTGGATTTCTAGCGTCTTCTGGTATGCTCATTTGTTGAGCATTGAGTACTCTCTTCCCCTAGCTCTTTTCTGAATTCCATAACTATATATTGTCTGTATTGCCTAGTTTAAGTCCGGGGGAGAGCAGTTTTGTGTGCCCACTCACGTGCACTTTTGCATAGCATGCTAGAAGTATTTTATTTTCAGTTATATTATATGTTCATTTTCATCGCACACCACTACACCCACTTGAGCACGCACACACTTGTGTGCATGTTTCCATTCATGCTTATTGTGGTTGGAATGTGCAATAGGATGTTAGCTTAGGAATTGCAAATCAAAGTGCGATGTTGACTCTTGTAGTGCTCTAGTCGCATTTGCATGCTCTAGTAGAAATTTGAGTAAAATTAGATTATTTCTATGCATTTAATTTACGATTAGTGTTTTTGCGTAGTTTTAGATTTATTATACTCAATTGGTGAATGTGAATGAAACTGGCGGTAGCACGGTGTTGTGTGTAGGCAAGCTCTAGTTGTGTGTTGCTCGAGTCAGAAGGAAGGCTTACCTTTCTCGTGGGCTAAGAACTTGCCCCAAGCAACTCTTGAAGCGTGGGCGAGAGCAACTCATATTGTTAAACGTGATGTAGGCCATTTTTTTGGCTAGTTTGAGCCTTGTTTTCCATGACCTATGCGTTTACCTTTGCAGGCCAAGTTTGTTCCTACCCCTCCTTTGTTTCAGCTCTTCTTTCAATCACCAAAGCCCGAAGCTTATCCTATTATCGCAACCAAGTTGCGAGTTAACTGAAATCATATTTCTTGATTTGGTGTGATGTATGGAACCTTTGTGATGTGAAAGAAAAATCTGTATTATTTGTTGAACTCATTATTGTGAACCAACCGGGGGATAAAATAAAAAAAAAGAAAAAAATGAAGTTAAAAGAAAAATCTGAAAAGAATTGGATGAAAAGAAATCCCTTTGAGCGTAACAGAAAATTCAATTGGTATTAGTTGGAGTAGGCTGTGTGCGCACCCAATTTTCAAGCTAAGTCTGGGGGTGTGTCACACAAGCATCGTTCTTGGTCTTGTTTTGGTATAGCGTTATCTTTTGACTCAATTGGGTTGCGTAGCCGTCTCGTTTATCATTGAATATCATACCGTAACCTAAGCCCCATTATAACTTGAAAGTCCTATTGATTTAACTTGTTAGTTTGATAGAACCGTGGAGAGAGTGTAACCGGGCAAGCTTATGGTTCTCGTCGTTGATGGATTTCAGCGGAGTTATCCCCGAATTCCAGTCTTTAGCAACACCCTCCTGAGTGGCTTGTGTACTTTCACACCGGGCACGACCGCACAAGTTCTTCATGATTCACCAGTTGAGTATCAATAAATCTTTATTTACGCTTTAACACTTTTGTAAATTAGTTAGCATAGTTAGAATCTCCTTTTACTGAATTTCTATTTGCATGCGTATGAAACTTTGCACCGTACTCTTATTTTGCAATTACCTTCACTAACTGCCATTTTCATGCTCCGTCGGATTTGCTTGCTCGGGACGCGCAAATAGGTAAGTCTGGGGGTGTGATGAGTCCCAATTATATCCACATTTTTGGACTTGAAGCTTGAGATGTAAATATACCAGGACCACAAGAAGCGGGGAGAATTCGCATCTGTGTAGCAGTAGCTCGCCAAGATCGTGCGAGGGATGTTGAGAATGCCAGGTCCTTGCTGACATCTGACACACCTCAGAACCAAGGAAGGTCGAGATGAATGTTCAGCTCTGTTATGCATTGTAGGAGGAAATTGCTACAGTCTTAATGATCTTCCAGGGAAAGCAATGTCGGTGTAGCCTCCACGACATGACCACACCTGCCCTATGGATCATTTTTGTTCTATAACTCTTTAATGCTCATTGGAGTGTGGATAGCCAAGGGTCGGTCGGAAACATCTATGACCGTCGCTTGAGTCCTGGGCGGTCTAAATTTTGGGAGACCTCCAGTTTTGGTCTTTTTTGGGGTTTTCAGCGATCTGAAATATTTAAGACCACCGGCTTGATCTCGTCCAGGACTTGGATGCTAGAGATCGCCGGTAGGTTCTTCAGAAGTTTATTTGGAAAGTGGTTTTCAGTGATCTGTAATATTTAAGACTGCCGGCTGGATCTCCTCCAGGACATGGATGTTAGAGATCGCTGCCTGGATTTCCAGAAAAGTTTTTTGAACAGAGCTCGGGGCATTTGGAATCATTATCTAAAATATCTCCTAAATATTCTTATAACGAGCCGTCTGAATGAATTGAGACCGCAAGCTAAGTGATTATTCTTATTTTCCCACTAACTGAAATGTTCATAAGTTGTCCCTACTTTTAAATCGCGGTCTGAGAAATTCAAGATTGCACGATGTCCGATGGTCTGATAAAATGAAGACCGCCGGTTTCGATCTCTCTATAGAAAGAACGACCTGAAATATGTGGAATTATGGATTATCTATTATACGAGTTTTATTACTCAAACAAGTTTTTATTTATTAAGAAGCGGTCTATGTATTGAAAGGTCGCATCTTGTGCTAATGCTCAAAGTTATTCAGGAGTCAATATCAACAGATCATCATCTTTTGCTCTGCTGAATTTCTCAACACCAGAGATCACAAATGCAATAAGCAGTCGTATACAATTTTGTGGTAAAATTGGAGATCATCAGTTATGGGGAATTCTCTATTTAGTTCTTAATCAGGGTCGGCCTCATCTCCCGATAATGCGGTCTGAAAAATATAAGACCGACCTTATTGAATTATGAATCTATTATCTTAAGGTCAGCAAATACCTAAGACATTGAGATCGAATGCCAATTCTATCTTGTTATAACGAGATCGCAAACAATACAATATATATAAAAAAAGAAAAAGCACCAGAAAGATATCCATTCACAGAAAAGGAAGGTATGAAAAATTTCTAATTATGTCTATTCCAATGTTCAAATACATCAGACCGCCCGGTCACAAAATTCAGGGTCTCAAAAAAGTAAAATTATAAGATTACATCTATTCATTCTTCGATCTTTTGGGAGACCGCTCATCCGAAGAGGAGGAATCAGTCTCTTCTGACGATTCTTCTAAGCTCCCCCACGGAATTCTGGATCCAGAGCTCGAGCCTGTTCCAGAGCTCATATCGCCCACCACATATTGGCTCCCACTTGCTCAACCTTCATCAATGATGTTAACATCTTCCTCTTCTTCATCAGTGGTCTGATCTGCAGTCACTGATTGTTCATAAATTGTTCTCGCCGCTTCAGGAAAGAGATCGACAAATGTTGTATCTTTGAATTCTTCAGTAAAACCGCCGCGATCACGGATCTCAGAAATCACCTATTCAGCGGTCTCTTTTACATATTGCATTAGAGCCTTCTGGAACTCAGGATTTTCTGGATCATATGCTGCTTCCCTTGCTTGCTGCAGAAAGAAAATAATTAGACCGCGCGATCATGATAAAGAGTTTGATACATCAAGAAAAATTATCATACCCTTCATTCTTCATGCAGGATTTCGATCTCTTTTAAGGCACCACGGATTGATCGCCCCATGTGATGATTTAAAACCGTGCTCTTAACAGTCGCCAGAGCGCAAATGTCAGGGAGCATATCGGTCTCAAAATTATATGCTTCTGCTGTATTGTTTTTTCCATATAAAGGAGCAGTGACTGCAGAGGCGTTGTGGGTCAGCTTTCCACTCCAAAGGGGGAGATCGGTGGAAAACCTCGCGGTCTTTCCCTTATAGCCCCATTTGATAAGGGGTTTGCCTTTGATATCGTTCTATTTTTTCATGAAGTCATGCATATGAAATGGTTCGCTGGCGGTCTCAGGTGTGCTGTTGAGCCCATCGGTCTCGCGATCTCCTTCTCTCTTCAATCTCTTCTCCCTTTGACTGAGCACCTCTTCCACTAGCGACATGGGATCTCTCGTTGGGATCCCGAAGGTCGCTGAAAAAAAGGAAAATTTAGTAAAATAAGAAATTGTGAAAAGATTGTGGGAGACCGCTGGAGGAATACTCACTCTCACCTGGAGAAATTTCAGCAATCTCGGGCCAGATCTCTAGGTAGTGAATAAGGTCCAACCATTTGCCCGCCAGAAAAGCCAAGATTTTCAACTCCTCCTTCGAGATCGTTTTATCTTTCTTGAAGATGCTTTCAGGTCGTGGAGAAGGTCAGCTCTGGAGACCGCCAAGATCACTATCAAAAACAAGGAATCTCTCTGTCCAGAAAGGAACCTTGTTGGGGAGATTCAAAACTTTAACTCCTTCAGTAGAAAAGTATATCAGTCCTTTGAATTCTTCTTTCTTCTGACCCTCCTTTAAGACCTTTGCAATGAAGGTCGCACGGAAGAGCGCCATGGTGAATCATATTTTTTATGATCTCAAATAGTTGATGAAGACAGTGATAAGACCAATTGAGTTTGGAGGCAGCTGGGCGAACACCAATCCATAATACTCCATCACCTCAAGAATTTCCCAAGGGAGAGGGACCTTCAACCCATTATCGAAGTGATTGATGGGGATAATAAACTTGTTCTCCTCTCCAAAATTTAATCCTTCATCCTCCCTCGGCGGTCTCACAACGATCTGACTCTGAATCATGTGTTTCTCCAAGAAATTCACATATTCATCTTTAGAAAGGCGGCATGGCTTGTGATCGGCTCCCAAGAAAACTTCAGTTGAAGAAGCTCGCGCGGACACCATAGCTAGAGATCACTGAGCCGGTGATTTGGCCGCATGCAGAAAATATGAATTGAGAATTCTAAAAGTCAGCTATTTATAGAGAGCAAGGGATATTTTCGTAATGATTACTTCTCTCGAGACCGCCCAGTAAAACTACACAAACCGCCAAACTTGCATAAGAATGTTGAAATTATTGAAGTGAAGTGGGAGGTGGCCGGCGGTCTGATTATTGGTGACCGCAGAGACCGCGGGGTCTCTGTGTTGGTTATCTACCGGTGTGTCTCTGGCAGTCTGCTGTGATGGTCGGTTAGTTCTTATTTGTTCCGATCTCTTTTGGTTTGCTCTGCTTGGTTGATCTATCTTCTTTGTGGAAGACCGGGCGGTCTGTTCTTGAGTGACCGCTGTGACCGAACAGTTTATGCTGGGCGATCTGGCGACTTGTCTGAAGTCAGCCAGATGTTCTTGGTTTGTCCTTGGCGATCTAAGAAGGAATGTTCTTGTGTCCGTGTGGCTTGTGCGCAGTCTTGTGTTCGCGCGGCTTGTTCGCGGCCTACTGCTGACTTGCGGTCTTGGACAGGTGTTGTCCAAGTGGTGTGATTGCGCGGTCTGCTCTGTGAGACCACTGTCGATCTAATGGGTGGTGACTATATCTCTCTTACGGCGGTGACGAAATCCTTCTTGTCGCCTATAAATAGGGGTGCATGGCCCGTCATTCATAACGAGAACTGTAAGAACTAGAGCCTGGGTTGTTTTGTGCGGTCTCAACTTTGAGGTCGGGCGGTCTCGGAAGCGAGTTGACTGTTTATTGTGTTCGCAGGTTTGTGGTTAGCAGGTTGCGGTCTCCTTCCTTGGTGATTTCCCAGCGGCTTGAATAAACAGTTCGGCAGCGGCTTGTCTGCGAACTGGTTTATGTTGTTCTTGTGCTGTTTGCAGCGAGCTCGATGATCAGGTGACCTTCAGTGGTTAGGCGATCTGAGTTGCGGTCTGGCGACAGCTTCTGTTCTCTGTTCAATTCAATAAGCTCCAGTTTGTGTGGTCTGAGGTGGCGGTCTTGCAGTACAGGTCATCTGGCATGTTTTCTATTCGTGCGGTCTCAGGTCAAGCCAGACGGTTTCTGGAGTGCAGCGCTCTGTGCGGTCTCTGCTTGTCAAGCCGCCAGTTTTGTTTTTGGTGTGTTTTGTTCTTCTCTCCTTTGTGATTCTTATGAATCATGTCTTGCCATGTATGTCTCGCACTGTAATAAAGTTTTGTGATTCAATAAAGTCTATTGTGTTGTTGTGTGGCATTGTGGTTGTTTGGCTATAACTCAGTTGATGCAACTCCTGCTTACTCCTAAACGATTCAAATCAGAAATTTTAACATGGTACCAGAGACAGGTTGTTGGAGTGGATAAGCAGTGATCAACTTGAGTTTCCATCGTCTTTGTGAAGAAGAGACCACATAGTTTGCCATGGAAGCTGGATACGCAAGAGGGCTTGGTATTGAACTCTCACATCGACTAATTACAAGAAATGGAAGTCATGTATGGAGAGTTACTTGCTTGGCGAGGATCTATGGGAGATAGTTGGAGGAGAAGACACACAAGAAGTTTTTCTAGCAGGAGATAATATGGCAGAGGTGAGACTTTGGAGGAGGACTAATGCAAAGGCAGAGTTCACACTCAAGAGCGTTATCTCATCAGAGCTATTCGATCACATCATTGGATGTAAATCTGCTGCTAAGATTTGGATGTCTTTGGATGGGCTATTCAATAAGAGAAATGTTGCTCGGCTACATTTTCTTGAAAATGAGTTGGCGAAGGCCTCTCAAGGTGATCTTTCTATCTCTACCTTCTTTCTCAATATGAAGAACCTCACAGCAGATATTTCTGCATTGGACCCTGATGAGCCCATCTCAGAGGCAAAACTGAAGAGGCATATTATCTGCGGGTTGCGGAATGAGTATCTTGCCTTTGTGACATTAGTTCAGGGTTGGGAAAATCAGCCATCTCTGTTAGAGCTGGAAAACTTACTTGCCTCGGAGGAAAGTTTGGCAAAACAGATGGCGGGGACGCCTATCTCTGGGGGAGATAGTGATGTGTTGTTCTCTGGGAAGAAGAAAAAGAAGTGGGAGAAGAAGAAGCCAGGTAATGATGGACCCTCTACTTCAGGTCAGCAGGATAGGGGTTATGCTTCTAAATCTGATGGAAAGAAGAAGGGAGAGGGACCAAGGTGCTTCATGTGCAATAAGACCGTCCACTTCAAGAAGGATTGCCGGGTTAATCTTCAGCCGGGACATGCAGCAGAGAAGGAGAAGCCAAAGTCTGATGAAGCTGGATGGGGAGGAGCCTTTGCGGCTAATATGACGGCCATGCCCGTTAAGGCCTTGGCTGCCATCAACTTCGAAGAGGATTGGATTGTGGATTCAGGGTGTGGGCATCACCTCACCAGGGATGAATCAAAGTTCTCTTCATTGGAACCTTACTCAGGTAACGATGCTATCATTACGGCTGATAATTATGTTCATTCAGTAGAAAAAGAAGGTGTTGTCTCTCTGAGCAGTGATATGGGTCCACTCACATTGAGGAGTGTTTATCACGTGCCGGGTATGAGGAAGAATCTCTTCTCTGTGACCAATGCGGTCGATGCCAGTTATCACGTTTTGTTTGGCCCAACAGAAGTGAAGTTTCTTAAAACTCAACCGGAGATAAAGGGAGATGTTATTCATGTTGGAAAGCGGGTAAAGGACTTGTTCATTTTATCGACAAGTACCTATGTTGACAAGATGAAGACCAATGATAGCGTGATTATCTGGCATGAAAGGTTGGGGCATGTAGGCATGGACAAATTGAAGGTTATAGCGGTAAGGGGCCTTGTCAAGGGCTTGCCTAGCTTGTCCTCCTATGGAGACGGTCATGTGTGTGCGGGATGTCAGTTTGGTAAGTCTCATCGACTTCCATTTGACAAATCACAAACTAGATGCAAAGCGCCGTTGGAGTGCATTCACGGTGATTTGATGGGACCGACTGCCACCCCAAGCCTTGGAGGCAACATATTTATGTTCGTGTTGATTGAAGATTATACCAGATATGTCTGAGTATATTTTCTGAAAGAGAAGTCGGAAGCTTTTGCGAAGTTCGTGGAGTTCAAGGAGCTGGTTGAAGGTCGGTTAGGCCTGCGGGTGAAAAAATTGAGAACTGACAATGGTGGGGAGTTCACCTCTGGTGAGTTCTCAAGTTTTTGCAGGAAGCTCGACGTTCGGAGAGAGCTTACTTGTGCCCATACTCCACAGCAAAATAGCGTTGCAGAGCGGAAGATCCGTCATCTGACGGAAACCTGTAAGTGCTGGCTTCATGCCACGAGTATCCCAAAGTCCTTTTGGATGCAGGGAATGTCTTGTGCGGCATACGTCATCAACAGGATGCCTCTGAGTCCTATCAACATGAAGACCCATCGCGAACTGATGTTCAAGGAGAAGCCAAGTGTTGCACACCTTTGGGTGTTCGGGTCAACCTGTTATGTGCATATCCCTAATGCTCTTCGGACAAAGCTAGATGCGAAAGCAAGGAAGCTAATCTTTGTTGGGTATGATGAGCAGAAGAAAGGATGGAGATGCATGGATCCTGAGACATGGAGATCAGTGGTATCTCGGGATGTCGTGTTCGATGAGGTGACTTCCTACAAGGGGAGTTCAGGAGTTGAACTACCGGAGAGCAGGGTTGATGAAAAAGAGAAGGCTGTAGAAAATCTTCAAGTGGAGTTGCCTGTTTCACCAAGAGCTCCAGCTATGTCAAGCTCAGAGATGGAGGCTTCAGGTTCTGGAAGCAGGGGGAGCGATGATCCAAGTTCACCTGGTAGAGGATCTAGTACAGAAGAAGCAGCTTAGGAGGTGGCTAGTCAGGAGCAACCTCTTAGGAGGTCAAAGAGGACAATCAAGCCACCAGATCGATATACAGGAGGAAACATGGTGAGCTTTGTCCCATGTTTCTTTGCTGGTCCCTTAGATGAGAGGGAGCCGTCAAGCTTTGAGAAGGCCAAAGGCGTGAAGTAGTGGGACATTGCTATGCAGGAGGAGATGTATGCTCTCAAGAAGAATGAGACTTGGTCTCTAGTGCCCAGGCCCAGGGCATTACCCCTGTGACATGCAAATGGGTCTATAAGATCAAGAAGAAAGATGATGACACAATCGAGTGATACAAGGCTCGCCTTGTGGCTCGCGGGTTCTCACAGCAGTACGGAGAAGATTATGATGAGACGTTCAGTCCAGTGGCAAAGATGACTTCGGTTCGATTTGTTATTGCTTTGGCGGCATCCAGTGGATGGGAGATTTGGCAGCTCGATGTGAAGAATGCTTTCTTATATGGAGAAATTGACAAGGATATCTTCATGATCCAATCGTCGTGCTTCATCTCGAAGGATTGTCCGGACTACGTCTGCAAACTAAAAAAAGCCATGTATGGGTTGAAGCAAGTGCCTCGGGCGTGGTATGGGAAGATCGCAGAGTATTTTCTACTCTACGGGTTCTTTGCTTCAGATTCTGATTCTAGCTTGTGCTTCAAGAAGGAGGGGGTGCTTAGGGTTATTGTTCTGCTGTATGTGGATGACATGATTATTACCGGGAACTCGAAGGAGGCAGTAGCTAGGCTGAGAGCCGAGCTTGCTATCAGAATTGAGATGATGGATCTGGGTGAGCTTCACCATTTCCTTGGACTCGAGGTTCAGAGGCGGAAGAGCAGAGTGTTCGTTTCTCAGGCTGGATATGCAGAGCGAATCGTTCTATGATTTGGCATAGAGGAAGGGAAGAGCAGCTCTATACCTCTGGAACAACATCATAAACTTCAGAAGGATGAGGGGAGAGTTCTATCTGAACCGTTGGTGTTCCGAGCTCTGGTTGGGAGCTTGATCTACTTGACGATCACAAGGCCTGATATTGCTTATGCAGTTGGCAAGGTGAGTCGGTACATGGCGGAACCACGGAAACCTCATCTTCTAGCGGCTAAAGGAATTTTGAAGTATGTGAAGTCGACCTCTGATCTGGGTCTCCTATATAGGAGAGGGTCAAGCTTGGAGTTTCTTGGATACATGGATGCGGATTACGGAGGAGACGTGGATGATCGGAGATCAAAGTCTGGTTTTGTCTTTATGACAGGCCCCACAGCTATTTCTTGGTGTAGCAAAAAGCAGGACTCGGTGTCCGTATCTACCACAGAAGCGGAATACAAGGCTTCAGCCTTGGCAGCTCAGGAAGCCGTTTGGCTCAGGAGGTTGGTGGAGGATGTTGAAATTTTGAAGTGAAGTGGAGGAGACCGGGCGGTCTGGTTTGGGAGGCCGCCGAGACCGCGCGGCTTGTGTATGTTATCTGCCGGTCTGGCTCTACCGGTTTGTTCTGGCGGTCTGCTGGTTATTCCGGTTTGATTCTTTAAAGCTGCGGTCTGTTCCCGAGCTGGTGTGCTGGTTGGCCTGTCTTCCTTGGTGGGAGACCGGGCGGGTTGTTCTTATATGACCGTCTATCCGGGCGGTCTGTCCTGGCGATCTGGCGACTTGTTTAAAGTCGGCCAGATGGTTCCTAGGTTTGCTCCTGGTGGTTTAAGGAAGGAGTACTTTTGTGACCGCACGGCTTGTGCGCGGTCTCGTGTTCGCGCGACCTGTGCGCGATCTTGTCTGTTGATCTGCGTCTTGGTCAGATGATCATCCAAGAGGTCTGATCGCGCGGTCTGACTTATGTGACCGCTAGCGATCTGACGGGTGGTGATTGTATCTCTTCTGTGCGGTGACGACATCCGTCTACCCGCCTATAAATAGAGGTGCAGGGCCAGTCAGTCAAATCGAGAACTGTAAGAACTGAGCCTGGGTTAATACGTGCTGTCTCACTTTGAGGTCGGGCGGTCTCGGAAGTGAGCTGACTGTTTGTTGTGTTCGCAGGTTTGCGATCAGCAGGTTGCGGTCTTCTTCCTTGGTGATTCCCAGCGGCTTGAATAAACAGTTCGGCAGCGGTCAGTGTGCGAACTGGTTTATGTTCACTCTTGTGCTGTTCGCAACGAGCTCAGCGATCAGGCGACCTTCAGCGGTTAGGCGATCTGAGTTGCGGTTTGGCGACAGCTTCAGTTCTTCGTTCCAATAAAGCTCCAGTTTGTGCGGTCTGAGGTGCGGTCTTGCAGTGCTGGCAGTCTGTCTGGTTGCTGTTCGTGCGATCTCAGGGCAAGCCGGGCGAGTTCTGGAGTGGTGCGGCTTGTGCGGTCTCAGCTTATCTAGCCGCCAGATTTGCTTTTTGGTGTGTTTTGGTTTTTCTCATCTCCGTGATTCTGATGAATCATGTCTCGCCATGTATACCTTGCACTGTAATTGAAGATTGTGATTCAATAAAGTTTCTTGTGTTTCTGTGTGGCATTATGGTTGTTTGGCTATAACTCAGTTGATACAACTCTTGCTTACTCCTAAACGGTCCAATTTCTCAAATTTTAACATGGTATCAAATCGAGGTTCTTGGAGTAGATAAGCAGTGATCAACTTGAGTTGCCATCGTCTTTGTGAATAAGAGACCACATAGATTGCCATGGAAGGCAGATTCGCAAGAGGGCTTGGTATTGAACTCCTTACATCGACAAACTATAAGAATGGAGGTCGTGTATGGAGAGCTATTTACTTTGCGAGGATCTATGGGAGATAGTTGGAGGAGAACACACACGAGAGGTGTTTCTAGCAGGAGATAATATGGCAGAGGTGAGACTTTGAAGGAGGACGAATGCTAAGGCAGAGTTCACTCTCAAGAGGGCTATCTCACCGGAGCTGTTTGATCACATCATCGGATGTAAATCTGCTGCTGAAATTTGGACGTCTTTGGATGGGTTGTTTAATAAGAAGAATGTAGCTCGGCTACAGTTTCTTGAAAATGAGTTGGCGAAGGCCTCTCAAGGCTATTTTTCTATTTCTACTTTCTTTCTCAAGATGAAGAACCTCACAACAGAGATTTCTTCATTGGACCCTGATGAGCCCATCTCGGAGGCAAAGCTGAAGGAGTATCTTGCCTTTGTGACTTCAGTTCAAGGTTGGGCAAATCAACCATCTCTGTTGGAGCTGGAGAACTTACTTGCTTCGCAAGAAAGTTTGGCAAGACAGATGGCGGGGACTTCTATCTCTGGGGGAGATAGTGATGTGTTGTTCTCTGGGAAGAAGAACAAGAAGTGGGAGAAGAAGAAGCCGGGTTATGATGGACCCTCTACTTCAGGTCAGCAGGATAGGGGTTATGCTCCTAAGTCTGATGGGAAAAAGAAGGGAGAGGGACCAAGATGCTTTAGGTGCAATAAGACCGGCCACTTCAAGAAGGATTGCCGGGTTAATCTTCAGTCGGGACATGTTGCAGAGAAGGAGAAGCCAAAGTCTGATGAAGCTGGATGGGGAGGAGCCTTTGCGGCTAATATGACGGCGATGCCCGTTAAGGCCTTGGCTGCCATCAACTTCGAAGAGGATTGGATTGTTGATTCAGGGTGTGGACATCATCTCACCGGGGATGAATCAAAGTTCTCTTCTTTGGCGCCTTACTCAGGTAACGATGCTATCATTACGGCTGATAATTCTATTCATGCTGTCGAACAAGAAGGTGTTGTCTCCTTGAGCAGTGATAAGGGTCCACTCACGTTAAGGAGTGTTTATCACGTGCCTGGTATGAAGAAGAATCTCTTCTCTGTGACCAATGCGGTCGATGCCGGTTATCACGTTCTGTTTGGCCCAACAGAAGTGAAGTTTCTTAAAACTCAACCGGAGATCAGGGGAGATGTTATCCATATTGGAAAGAGGGTGAAGGACTTGTTCGTGTTATCGTCAAGTACCTATGTTGATAAGATGAAGACCAACGATAGCGCGACTATCTGGCATGAAAGGTTGGGGCATGTTGGCATGGAAAAATTGAAGGCTATGGCGGTAAGGGGCCTTGTCAAGGGCTTGCCTAGCTTGTCCTCTTTTGGAGACGGTCATGTTTGTGCTGGATGTTAGTTTGGTAAGTCTCATCGACTTCCATTTGATTAATCACAAACAAGATGCAAAGCGCCGTTGGAGTGCATTCACGCTGATTTGATGGGACCGACTGCCACCCCAATCCTTGGAGGCAATAGATATATGTTGGTGTTGATTGACGATTACACCAGATATGTCTGGGTGTATTTTTTGAAAGAGAAGTCGGAAGCCTTTGCGAAGTTTGTGGAGTTCAAGGAGCTGGTGGAAGGTCGATTAGGCCTGCGGGTGAAGAAATGGAGGACTGACAATGGTGGGGAGTTCACCTCTGGTGAGTTCTCAAGTTTTGGCAGGAAACACAGTGTTCGGAGAGAGCTCACTTGTGCCCAAACTCCACAGCAGAATGGCGTTGCGGAGAGGAAGATCCGTCATCTGACGGAAACCTGCAAATGTTGGCTTCATGCCAAGAGTATTCTAAAGTCTTTTTGGGCAGAGGGAATGTCTTGTGCGGCTTACATCATCAACAGAATGCCTCTAAGTCCTATCAACATGAAGACCCCTCACGAACTGATGTTCAAAGAGAAATCGAGTGTTGCACACCTTCGGGTGTTCGGGTCAACCTGCTATGTGCATATTCCTGATGCTCTTCGGACAAAGCTAGATGCGAAAGCAAGGAAGCTAGTCTTTGTTGGGTATGATGAGCGGAAGAAAAGATGGAGGTGCATGGATCCTAAGACACGGAGATCAGTGGTGTCTCAGGATGTGGTGTTCGATGAAGTGACTTCCTACAAGGGGAGTTCAGGAGTTGAACTACCAGAGGGCAGGGTTGATGAAGCAAGGAAGGCTGCGGGAAATCTTCAAGTGGAGTTGCCTGTTTCACCAGGAGATCCAATTGTGTCAAGCTCTGAGATGGAGGCTTCAGGTTCTGGAAGCAGGGGGAGCAATGCTCCAAGTTCATCTGGAAGAGGAGATTGCACAGAAGAAGCAGCTGAGGAGGTGTCTAGTCAGGTGCAACCTCTTAGGAGGTCGAAGAGGACTATCAAGCCACCAGATCGATACACAGGAGGAAACATGGTGAGCTTCGTCTCATGTTTCTTTGCTGGTCCCTTGGATGAAAGGGAGCCGTCGAGCTTTGAGAAAGCCAAAGGTGTGAAGCAGTGGGATATTGCTATGCAGGAATAGATGGATGCTCTCAAGAAGAATGAGACTTGGTCTATAGTGCCCAGGCCTAAGGGCATTACCCCTGTAACATGCAAATGAGTTTACAAGCTCAAGAAGAAAGTTGACGGCACGATCGAGCGATACAAGGCTCGCCTTGTTGCTCGCGGGTTCTCACAGAAGTATGGTGAAGATTATGATGAGACGTTTAGTCCAGTGGCAAAGATGACCTCGGTTCGATTTGTTATTGCTTTGGCGGCATCTAGTGGATGGGAGATTGGTAGCTCGACGTTAAGAATGCCTTCTTATACGGCGAGATCGACAAGGAAATCTTCATGATCCAGCCGCTGGGTTTCATTTCGGAGGATCGTCCGGACTACGTTTGTAAATTGAAGAAAGCCCTATATGGTTTGAAGCAAGTGCCTCGGGTGTGGTATGGGAAGATCGCGGAGTATCTTCTATTCTGCAGGTTCATTGCTTCAGATTTTGATTCTATCTTGTTCGTCAAGAAGGAGGGGACGCTTCGAGTTATTGTGCTGTTGTATGTGGATGACATGATTGTCACCGGGAACTCAAAGGAGGCGGCAGCAAGGCTGAGAGCTGAGCTTGCTATCAGGTTCGAGATGAAGGATCTGGGGGAGCTTCACCATTTCCTTGGACTCGAGGTCCAGAGGCGGGAGAGCAGAGTGCTCATTTCTCAGGAAGGATATGCGGAGCGAATCGTGAAACGTTTTGGCATGGAAGAAGGGAAGAGCAGCTCTATACCTATGGAACAACATCATAAACTTTGGAAGGATGAGGGAAGAGTTCTTTCTGATCTGTTGGTGTTCCGAGCTCTGGTTGGGAGCTTGATTTACTTGACCATCACGAGGCCTGATATTGCTTATGCAGTTGGCAAAGTGAGTCGGTACATGGCGGAGCCACGGAAGCCTCATCTTCTAGCGGCAAAAGGGATTTTGAAATATGTGAAGTCGACCTCTGATTTGGGTCTCCTATTTAGGAGAGGGTCAAGCTTGGAGTTGCATGGATACATGGATGCTGACTACGGGGGAGACGTGGATGATCGAAGATCAACGTCTGGTTATGTCTTTATGACGGGCCCCACAGCTATCTTTTGGTGCAGCAAAAAGCAGAACTCGGTGTCCGTATCTACCATAGAAGCGGAGTACAAGGCTTCTGCCTTGGCAGCTCAGGAAGCCGTTTGGCTCAGGAGGTTGGTAGAGGACGTTCATGAGGAGGTTCGAGGTCCCACTATGCTACACGGGGACAATGAGAGTGCCCTCAAACTGGTTAACAATCCAGTCTATCACGCGAGGACCAAACATATAGAGATTGAACACCATTTCATTCGTGAAAAGGTGTTAGGAGGGTCTCTTATGGTCGAGCATGTTCGGAGTGCGGACAATGTCACAGACATCTTCACAAAGCCGCTGGCGAAGGGACCATTTACACGGTTGCGGAGTTTACTCGGGCTTGTCTCCACTTCCTACTTCAAGGGGGAGTGTTGAAATTGTGAAGTGAAGTGGAGGAGACCGGGCGGTCTGGTTTGGGAGACCGCCGAGACCGCGCGGCTTGTGTATATTACCTACCGGTCTGGCTCTACCGGTTTGTTCTAGCGGTCTGCTGGTTATTCCGGTTTGATTCTTTGTAGCTGCGGTCTGTTGCCGAGCTGGTGTGCTGGTTGGCCTGTCTTCCTTATTGGGAGACCGGGCGGGTTGTTCTTATATGACCGTCTATCCGGGCGGTCTGTCCTGGCGATCTGGCGACTTGTTTGAAGTCGGCCAGATGGTTCCTAGGTTTTCTCCTGGTGGTCTAAGGAAGGAGTACCTTTGTGACCGTGCGGCTTGTGCGCTGTCTCGTGTTCGCGCGACCTGTGCGCGATCTTGTCTGTTGATCTGCGTCTTGGTCGGATGATCGTCCATGAGGTCTGATCGCTCGGTCTGACTTATATGACCGCTAGCGATCTGACGAGTGGTGATTGTATCTCTTCTGTGCAGTGACGACATCCGTCTACCCACCTATAAATAGAGGTGCAGGGCCCGTCATTCAAATCGAGAACTGTAACAACTGAGCCTGGGTTAATTCATGCAGTCTCACTTTGAGGTCGGGCGGTCTCAGAAGCGAGCTGACTGTTTGTTGTGTTCGCAGGTTTGCGATCAGCAGGTTGCGGTCTTCTTCCTTGGTGATTCCCAGTGGCTTGAATAAACAGTTCGACAGTGGTCAGTCTGCAAATTGGTTTATGTTCGTTCTTGTGCTGTTCGCAGCGAGCTCAGCGATCAGGCGACCTTCAGCGGTTAGGCGATCTGAGTTGCGGTCTGGCGACAGCTTCAGTTCTTCGTTCCAATAAAGCTCCAGTTCGTGCGGTCTGAGGTGTGGTTTTGCAGTGCTGACAGTCTGTCCGGTTTCTGTTTGTGCGATCTCAGGGCAAGCCGGGCGAGTTCTGGAGTGGTGCGGCTTGTGCGGTCTCAGCTTGTCTAGCCGCCAGCTTTGCTTTTTGGTGTGTTTTGGTTTTTCTTATCTCCGTGATTCTGATGAATCATGTCTCGCCATGCATACCTCGCACTGTAATTGAAGATTGTGATTCAATAAAGTTTCTTGTGTTTTTGTGTGGCATTGTGGTTGTTTGGCTATAACTCAGTTGATACAACTCCTGCTTACTCCTAAACGGTCCAATTTCTCAAATTTTAACAGAAGCGGAATACAAGGCTTCGGCCTTGGCAGCTCAGGAAGCCGTTTGGCTCAGGAGGTTGGTGGAGTATGTTCATGAGGAGGTTCGAGGTCCCACTATGCTATATGGGGACAATGAGAGTGCTCTCAAGCTGGTTAATAATCCAGTCTGTCACGCAAGGACCAAGCACATTTAGATTGAGCACCATTTCATTCGTGAGAAGGTGTTGGGAGGATCTCTTATGGTCGAGCATGTTCGGAGTGCGGACAATGTTGCAGACATCTTCACAAAGCCGCTGGCGAAGGGACCGTTTACTCGGTTGCAGAGTTTACTTGGGCTAGTTTCCACTTCCCACTTCAAGGGGGAGTGTTGAAATTATGGAAGAGAAGTCGGAGGTGGCCGGCGGTCTGATTATTGGTGACCGCAGAGACCGCGCGGTCTCTGTGTTGGTTATTTACCGGTCTGTCTCTGGCGGTCTGCTGTGATTTGTTCTTGTTTGTTCCGGTCTCTTTCGGTTTGCTCTGCTTGGTTGATCTATCTTCTTTGTGGAAGACCGGGCGGTCTGTTCTTGAGTGACCGCTGTGACCAGACGGTTTATGCTAGGCAATCTGGCAACTTGTCTGAAGTTGGCCAGATGTTCTTGGTTGTCCTTGGCGGTCTAAGGAAGGAATGTTCGTGTCCGTGTGGCTTATGCGCGGTCTTGTGTTCGCGCGGCTTGTGCGCGGTCTGCTGCTGACTTGCGGTCTTGGACAGGTGTTGTCTAAGTGGTATGATCGCGCGGTCTGCTTTGTGAGCCCGCTGGCGATCTGATGGGTGGTGACTATATCTCTCTTGCGGCGGTGACGACATTCGTCTTGTCGCCTATAAATAGGGGTGCATGGCCCGTCATTCATAACGAGAACTGTAAGAACTAGAGCCTGGGTTGTTTCGTGCGGTCTCAACTTTGAGGTTGGGCGGTCTCGGAAGCGAGTTGACTGTTTGTTGTGTTCGCAGGTTTGCGGTCAGCAGGTTGCAGTCTCCTTCCTTGGTGATTTCCCAATGGCTTGAATAAACAGTTTAGCAGCGGCTTGTCTGCGAACTGGTTTATGTTGTTCATGTGCTGTTCGAAGCAAGCTCGACGATAAGGCGACCTTCAGCGGTTAGGCGATCTGAGTTGCGGTCTGGCGACAACTTCTGTTCTCTGTTCAATTCAATAAGCTCCAGTTCGTGCGGTCTGAGGTGGCGGTCTTGCAGTACAGGTCATCTTGCCTGTTTTCTGTTCGTGCGGTCTCAGGTCAAGCAGGACGGTTTCTGGAGTGCAGCGGTCTGTGCGGTCTCTGCTTGTCAAGCCGCCAGTTTTGTTTTTTGTGTGTTTTGTTCTTCTCTCCTTCGTGATTCTTATGAATCATGTCTCGCCATGTATGTCTCGCACTGTAATAAAGTTTTGTGATTCAATAAAGTCTATTGTGTTGCTGTATGGCATTGTGGTTGTTTGGCTATAACTCAGTTGATGCAACTCCTGCTTACTCCTAAAAGATTCAAATCAGAAATTTTAACCAAGAATTCAGAAGTGACATAGATATAATTGGTCTCAATAATTGGAGACCGCAGCATCCCGGACCGCATGGTATAAATAAGCAGCACATAATAATAAAAATCATCACAGCAGTACAGAGATCACAAACAATAGAAATTATACATATTACACAATCAAGATTGTCCAGGAATAATATTACAAGACTGCATAAAATAAATAATTAAAGTTTATTTCTTATGAGACCGCTTCCTTCCTACGTAGGCCGCAATGTCCTGCATTTCATTAACTGCGGTGAAGACAGATGCGAGGTTCTGATTGGGAGACATTGCAGCTCGATGGATCTTAGACATCTCCCTGTCTACTTGCTCCAAGGGAGTAACCATTATATCTGAGCACGGTCTCACTTCTGGATGATCGTCAGATGTCCCCGGCCTCATCGTCATTTTTGTAGATCCACCCCTCAACATTGCGACCTCAGAGGACAGAGCATCGACCTTCCCTTTATAGTATTCAACATCTTTTTCCTCTTTCCGAAGAGCTCGAGTGAGCTCATCGACCTTTAGACCTCACTCCTCACGAACATGCTTTTCGGTGGTACGCAGTTTTTTTTCAAGATCGCAAAGTTGATCATTATGAATCCGCTCCCGAATCAGCATGGAGCGAATATCCTCAAACACTGGATGAAGGATGTTGGCGAGCTGGTCAGGGATCATGATCTTTTGCGACGGAAGTTCTCCTTCTTTGACCTCAACAATATTGTCATCTGTGGTCAGAAGAATTTAAAAATTAGCTCAACTATCAGAAGTTCAAAAATAAAAGAGTTTGCACAGAAATAGTACTTGGAAAGAAATTAAGACCACAGTCGCATAAAATATTTTCAATATCCTCTGTGACCGCTAGTTCTGCGGTCAATAAGAGGCGGTCTGATCCCCTTAAGCTCTCAAGGTCCATTCTTTCCAATTCTCTCTTTTGCGACCTTTCTCCTTCTTTTCTTCTCCTTTTTAACTCCTCGTTGCTTACAAGGATGTCAGCAGTCTCGATGACGATGATCTCACACTTTCTTTTTGGAGACGCAGGTCGAACAGCAGGCAAAGGAAGAATTTCTAGCGGTCTGGTAACCATTTTCGCCTTACCAGTTCGCAGGGCAGAGATCGCTGCTGCGCGGTCCGCTGCGGCCTGGTCTAGTTACTCCTCTTGGGCAGCAGAAGGGTTCGGTAGACCACTAGAGAGCACGACTTTTTCTTTGGCGATCTGCCTGCTTTTCTCCTCTTCTTTTAGCTCAGAATTCTTCTTCTTTTTCTTCTTCTTTTCGGCGGCCAGTAAGTCCGCCTTTTTCTTCTCTTGCTCCTCTACAGCGAGCAGAGTTGCTCTCCTCTCTTCCTCCCTTTTTTGCTCTGCAGCGATCTGAGCCACTTTCTCTTCCCTATCTTTCTTTTTTTTTTCTGTTCTTTCTCTTCTCTTTCCCTTTTCACTTTCTCCTCTCTTTCTTTCTTCTCTTTTTCATCTCTCACTTTTCTCTCTTTCTCCTCTTTTTCTCTTTTCTCGTTTTCTTCTCTCTCCTTCTTCTCAATCTATTCTTTCAGCTTGATCGCTGCTTTAGCGATCTCCTTCTCCCTGTCAGCGACCTCTTTTTCAGCGGAAGGAGCCTTGAGATTTTTGGCCTCAAAGGGATCAAGCATCTGCAATGTTGAAAAAGAAAAATCATTAGAAAAAGCTTCATCAAGATAAGCAATCAGTTCAGAGTCCGCCTCTCTTGAAAAAGCTGAGATCGTAGAAGGAAAAAAGAGATCGACCACACCACTTACCTTCGTAGAAACATCCGCGGGAATTTTAAGACCGCTGTCTTCGGGGAGTGTGATCGGCTTTGGAGCGATCACATCCTTAGTTCCTTCACCTTTCTTCCTCCTAACACTTTGAGTAGAAGGGTCTGATTCTTCCTCTTTTTTGTCATTGCAGTATCCTGAGAATCGGCGATCCTTTGCCTAATCTCCTTTGATTCAATTTTCTTCTCCCGCATCCCAGCCAGGATAGTTTCATTTGAAACGATCTCGTCATGCTGAGCAGTAGTCTGACCGAGCGCTTCCAGAGTTTTCTGATAGTTGAAAGAAATGGAAAAGATAGGAAGATTCAGCACAGGCCCTGAAGAGCAAGTTGATAAGACAATAACATTGTGGATTGGCGAGATCGTATTCTCTGGTAGGTCGGATTGTTTCTTCGGAGAAGTTTGCGCGGTCTCCTTCGACGTGCTCACCTTAGTCAAAACATTAACAGCCTTCACCACCTTCTTCATGCTGGCGGACTTCTTTTTCTCGGGAGAATCCTCTTCTGGAGATTTATGGCTTAGAAGGGACAACACGATCACCATTGCAGAGATCGTTTTTGTTTGAACTTCAGTGACCGCTCAAAGATCAAGCTCGTCCGTTATTCAGAAAATTATGAATTCCAAAGCTGAGGAAGCCGTATTAATAGACCCTGGGGGCATTAATGATGGTCGCAGTCTCGGTGGTCAAAGTTTACATTTTCGAAGTTCTAGCGCAACTTAAAAATGTGCGGGGATTATGTTTGCCCGAAAATCTGCGACCTCACTTCGCAGTCAGTGATCCTTTCCAGCAGTCTCGGAATTCCGAGATCGCCCAGACCGCCTCTCTCTGGTCCAGGTCTTTTCTTGTAATCATTTAGTGAATTCGTCTCGTGTTGGCGACTACGTCTGGGTAGGGCTTAGGGCAGAAATTCGCCTCGTGTTGGCAACTAGATCTAGGTTAGGTCTATGGGGTGCTCGAGGCCATATTCGAGGAAGGATTGGCTAGAGCGGCTTGAGGCCGTATCTGAGGAAGGATAGGCTAGGGCCACTTGTTCGTGAGGATACGAGTCAGGATAAAAAATGAAAAAGAGTTTTATTATTATTCGCCTCCGATTTCTAGCGTTATAAGAAATCAAGTTTTGTAAACTCTTCTTTTCATATTAATAAAATGATGTCTCGTTTTTATTTGTTTGATTTCTTATCTTTCTCTCTTATATTTTCAAATATATCAAAATACAATATAAGTTTTTAAAACCCTTATTAACCCCCCCCCCCTCTAAGGGTGCCTACCGATCCAACAGTTTGATCTTCTAATCGGCAAGATGACTGTACTTTTCTTCCGAAGAATAGATTGATTTACTTCAAAGAATATCTTCTCTATACTTGAGCTCTTGAGAGAAAATGGCATGTTAACGGCGGTGAGCTCTTTCTTCAGAATTATAGAGAATATGATTATGAATCTATCATTAGGGTTTGATGATTTCCATCTCATCCCTTTTATAGTGGTATTTACTAACAGTCAAATCCTCAGATAGTATTTATGTAAAAAATCATGTTTCCATAATGCATATCTCTGATTGGCCCAATCTGTGGTCACAATAAATGATATAACACCAAAATCAAACCTTAGTTTGAAATCAGGCCTTTCCACAATTCGACTAGATGTCTGGTCAAATCATCTTGATGTCTAATCAAATGCATATCTTCTGGTCAAATTTGAACTCTGCATTACTTTAGTTAAAACTTTCTGCACTAATCATCTTGATGACTTTTGTAGTCTACAAGATGATATTTGACTGCTTTAGTCTTCTAGTCGAATCTTTTGCACAAATTGTCTTTATGACTCTTTGTAGTCTACAAGATGATATTTGACTTCATCAGTCTTCTAGTTGAATCTTCTGCACAAATTGTCTTGGTGACTCTTTGGGCTTTACAAGATAATATTTGACTGCTTCAGTCTTCTAGTCGAATCTTGAGCACAAATTAACTTGATGGCTCTTATAGTCTACAAGATGATATTTGACTGCTTTTGTCTTCAAGTCGAATGATAATCCTATCAGCTTGAATTTTGTATTCAACATGATATCTGCCTTTTATACTTATGGAATGTGGTGTTGGTTCCACGATGACATTTTACTTGACCTCGAAGACAATTGAGATCACCTTGATGATAAATACCTTAACCAAGTTCTTCATTCAATCAAGTGCTTCCAAATATCTATTGAATACCTCCATGATGATATAAGTTTAATTGAACCTTGTCAAGACGATGTCGTCTTGGATAGTAAATTACCAAGAAAATATTTGGAGATTGGCCTGCTTCTTCTAAACAACATGATATGAGAATAGTTGAGAGTTTACAAGATGATATCGTCTTGAAGCATAAGGTCTTCAAGCCGATATTAAAACCTTTGCTCAACAATATGACTCTCCAAGATGATATTTTACTTAGTGAATTTCTGATCATTCACAACTTAGATCCTTTGCTTTAGCTCACTTGCCAAACATTTATTCCTGATGTTATTAAGTTAGTGAAAAGTCTAATATAGTCTAGATCATAGGTCGACCTGGTGTTTTGCACAATGAGGAATTACATTGGCAAAACTATGTCTGATGACACTAAGTCTAGCCCTATGTTAGGCTTGCAATGTCTAGTGCCTCAAAACAATATTCTAATTAAAACAAATGTGTTAATACAAAGTATATTTATCTTTGACTTTAGGACTTCTTCAAATCAGGAACATTGTAGGTAAGGTTCCCAAAAATTATGAAATTAAAACCAGCGGATAGTGTTACCCTAACTTATAACTCATAATTTTCTCAAATGTTTGATCTCTGGATTAACCTCTTTAAAATTATCCATCAAAATCAACCACTATTCATATACCTATATATATTTAGAATGCTCAAAAAAAATTCTAAAACTTTTACAGAGGATTTATGTCACCTCTAATAGTCTCCCTTAATTTTTCCAGAAATAAAATGTACTATAATATTTTTATTTCAACCGAATTGTCTGATTTAAAAATCAATTAAAAAAGTAAACAAATTCTACAAACTATCACACTATCTTAGTGGGCCTATAATACTCTTTACTTATACAAAAATAATTAAAAGCTTTTTGAGGTTATTATTAGCCTATGTAAATTTATTTAGCCATCATTGGCACTAAAATAAATTCATAAAACTACCATGAATATTTCTAACATTCTCAAACTTTATCAGAGGATGTAATTCATCTTTGTTGATCTATCACAAATATTAGCAATTTTGATTAATTATTTACTCCTCCGTTAATTTTAACACATAAACTTGACCTATTTTTAATTATTAAAAATAGAAATCAAGCTCCAAAAATCATCTCGTTCTTACAATGGGTGTAGATCATCCTTACTTTACAGTCATAAATTTTATAGAATTTTATCTCAAGATAAGGCCCTCTATTACCCCACTATAGTGGGATAAAGGCTTGATTGAGTGTTGTACAAGGACCTCTATTATTTCCAAAACAAAAAATTATCTCTGCTTTTAATTAAATAATAAATTATCACATAAAAATCCCATAATTTTTCTGGTGGTAGCCCTTTTTATCAAATGCAACTTTGATGTACAAAGATTCCAATTTTGAGCAGTGGTTTAGCCTTACAAAAATCAAAACAATTTTCGTTATTACAAACTAACTTAGCACAGATCTTGATGTATCAGGATGGGCTAAGTTCTAACAGGTTGGAGGGTGTAGCAGTGAGACCCCACAATGGATAATGTGTGGATCCGCTTGTTGGAGCCGAGATTTGGCCCAAAGAGGAGTTCAGACCCCTAAGAGGGGGCAGCTAACACTTACTGGTCCCGCTGAGGAACCTGATAGAAGACTTAGAACTAAACACCAACCCTTGGCTGCAGCATGGAGGTCCCACCACACACCCAAAAGATCTTAGAGCGCTTCCCCTCCTAAGCAAAAGCTGAAGTCGGGCACCTTGGAGAGCCTGAGGAGCTAACCAAGGATGTCCTAAGGAGGAAGAAGCCAAAGATCTGGATCCTCTCCAAAGGTGCCCTTCAGTGTCTATATATAGTTTTTCTGTGTTAGTCTGCTAATAGCATAACTCCACCTTTTAGTTTTGCTAAACACACTCCAAACTAGTCTGCTAACAACCAAACTCCAATGTTTTGAAGGGCTATTAACAATCCACAAAGGGTATGTAGGTAAATTCACCTCTAGACCCCGCTGGGCGAGCAGCCCATGAAGGCTCTACTCGCCAGACTTCCCACGAGCCAGGTTCACGAGATCTTACTATGTGAGTGGTCCATGAAGGCACCACTTGCCAGATCCCTGGCCTCCCAAGAGAGTGGGGTTCCTCCCCACATTTTCTTGGGGGCCCATGCATCCAAAAGCCTGGGAGGGCAAGTGCTTGATGAAGAATGCGCATGCCCCCTTCTACAAGCCTGAGTCGCTTACACGAGTCGGTGAGCCCTCACTCACCTCGTCGTTACACTATGATCCTCGAAAGGAGGTAAGTCTGGCTGACCTCGCCCTCTTGACATGCTCATTGCGAGGCGGCGAGTCCCCACTTGCTTCGCCTATGCCCAATTCTCAAATTTACCCTTCGGCAAACATGGGGTTGTACATAATCCATGCGCTTTCTGAGTTTGTCCTAAGCTCATAAAGAGACGTCCAACCCCTAGTGTTCACCGGTGGCTGCTGACCTGATAGGAATCTTTTGGTGGGCCCCATCGCCAGCGCTATAAATACCACCAATCATGGGTGATGGGTAACCCTCCCACCCTTCGTCTTCTTTCACCGTCTTCTATGTAGCTGCCGAAATGACTCTTTCGGAAGAAGCCCAAGCTCGCATGGATGCATCGTGGGTGAGCGGACGGTCATTCACTGTCGAACTAGTGCCCTGGCTTGCCCGGCGGGCCCCTATGGCTTTTCCAAAGAAAAAGAAAGTGAAGACTATTTAGCGATACCCCGGGGAAGACGGATCCTCGCTCCAGGATCCGTCACCCAGTACCAGGCTGTTGGAACATGGTCTTCCACATCTCCTAGGTTTGAGAATAATAAATCCTATGTGTATTTGATCTTATGTGTTTAAGTGTGCAGGAAACAATGTCATATGACTTAAGGATAACAAAAGAAGATTGCGCCCATGTTTGAAGCCAAAATCCAGCATGACTACTAGCGCCAGCGATAGTGGCTAGCACAGGCGCTAGCTTTCAATAGAGTAATTCCAGGAAGCATTTATAGAAGAAGATAACACCGACGGTAGAGGCTAACGCAGGAGGTAGCTCGATGCACAAGAGGAATCTCAGCTTGCTTGCCTTGGAATTAATGATTCTCACACACAAGATATTCCCTAAACTGAGATAGCATCGGCGGAAGGGATAGCGCATGCGGTAGATCCAAGGCTATAAAAAGGACCCTCTGGCTCCGTCTTCAACATCCTCTCACAACCCTCAATTCCAGAGCTTCGTGCCATATTATATAGAGGAAGTTTCAGAGAGATACTCCCACAAATCCATGAAGGCTTAAGGAGATTCGTGGAGAAGATTTCAACACGCTTCGTCATCATGATGAAAGACCGCATTGACTACGATCATACTCTGCGGGTCTTCGTCTACTTATTCAAGAGATCCACATAGGGAGTCTTTACATTATTGTTGTTTCATTTGTTTACTCTTTTGTACTCGTGTGGTGAATTCGCCTCGTGTTGGCGACTAGGTCTGGTCAGGACTTAGGGTAGAAATTCGCCTTGTGTTGGCGACTAGGTCTAGGGTGTAGATCTAGGGTGTGCTCGAGGCCGTATCCGGGGGAGGATTGGCTAGAGCGGCTTGAGGCCGGACCATGAGGGAGGATAGGCTTAATCCATCGATTCGTGGGGATACGAGTCGGGATAGAAAACCCAAGAGTCTTATTAGTCGTCTCCGATTTCTAGCGTTATAGAAATCTATTTTTTGTAATCATTTTTATTAATTGTAATCATGTCTCTCTTTGTGTAATAAAATTAATTTGTTTTCATTTCTCTAAATTGTTTATTGTCCTATCTTTCAATATAAAATAATTTAGATCTTTATTCAAAATCACTATTTTGATCTACTTAATTTTCAAGTTACCCCCCTCTAAGGGCGCCTACAGATCCAACAAGTGGTATCAGAGCCAGGTTATTTCAAATCGGCTTAACAACCGAGAATAATGGCGTCTCATGATCTCGCTTCTATTAGTTGGGTATGTTGGTTGAAATGACACAATAATCCCAAGAGGGGGGGGGGGGGGGGTGAATTGGGATTAAATAAAATTTAAATTTTATTTGTATACTTTAAATATTATTAATTCTTTAATGAAAGCTTTGGTGAGAGAGTACTAATTTTTATAGTAATAAAAATATTGATAAGTATAATATGTACACCAAGATTATAAAATCAACAAGAAATGAAATGCTAAAGAATTAAGATACACCAAGATATAAAGTGTTTGGATCCCCCAGATCCTACTCACTTGCTAAGAGGCCTCCCGCTCACCTTAGCACCCCCAAAAAAATCTTACTAGAATAAAATTTTACCGACCTTTTTCCCAAAGGTCAGTGGGACATCCGAGACCCGCACAAGTAGCTGAATAGGTTCTTGACAAAAAAAATTACAATAAAAAGAATTACAACAATTATCCTATAATCTTCAAGATTCAATTAAAACTTAATTAAAACATTTTGCCAACTTCAAAAAATCTATTTGCTCTACTAGAATGATGTATGTAAATAAATGAAATAATGTTTTATAAACACTTATTATAAAGTTAAATGTCTGAAAGAGAAAATAGATTATAAGAAATTGAATGAAGAATATTTGATAAATGTTTGCAAACTTGTGGATGTGATATGAGCAGAATCAGTTTTAAGAATACAAGAAAATGTATGAAATAGAATTTTAAAAAAACTATAGATAAAACATTGAAATGAAGTTAACTCCAGAACTATTTTATTATATGCAAGGTCTGTCAACGAGGTCTCTATTCAGTAAGAAAAATAAACTTCCTAAACAACCTCCAGAACTTTCTATAAGAAATTAACTCAAGAAATTATCTCCAGAACATCACTATAAGAAATTAAAGAAATTAACTCCAGAACTTATTATAGAAATTATTCTAAGAAATTAAATCCAGAACTTTCTATAGATTTCCTCAACCAAAGAATTAATTAAGACTCGAGAGATAACTAAAATCTGCAAATCAAATAAAAGAACACAAAAAAAAAATCTGAGAACAGAGTGGTGTAAACCTGCGATAGTGATAACCAAAGATGAACAGATCTGGTAAAAAAAACCACACTAACCAAAGATGAACAGATCTGAATCTATGATGAACAGATCTATATGAATCCCCAAAAATTAATTTGATCTAGAACTGAAATGAATCAAGACTGCGATAGAAAAGCAAAACCATAAGATGATAAGTGGATCAGAGAAAAACTAATAGCCAAACAGAACTGATAGAAAAAAAATTTGCGGCAGAACTTCTGTAGGAATCTGGTAATCGAAAATAATGCTTACCCTATGATGAACAGATCCGTATGAATCTGATAATAGAAAATCAATTGATCGAAAGCAGAGATAAATCAAGAATGTGATAGAGGAATACAACCACGAGATGAAGAACAGATCAGCAGCGGAAATCTGCAGGACGCCGACAAGATGATGACGATCCGGCGAGATAACTCTGATCTGATCGGATGCTGATGGGATGAAGAATTTCAGACTGAACCTTGATCTAATGGGATGCTGATGGCGAGATAACCTTGATCGGATGCTGATCGGATGCTGATGGCGAGATCGTTCTGTGCGGTGAAGAAACACGAAAGGGGAGAGAAAAAAATCTGGCTACAGGAAACTCCAAAACGCAAACCTAATTAATTTGGCTAGACAATCCTCTCTAACTCCAACGCCTACCAGCTATATTTATAGAGGGGAGAGGTATTTAGACAAAATGAATTAGAAATAAAATTAGAAAGAGTAGGCAGGCAACGTAAATAATTTTAGATAAAATAAATACATATTAATAATCATATTGATAAATGAAAAAAATGAATTAATAAAAGAAATGCAATGCATGAACCTTAGAGCAAATGGTAAATAATTTTAATTAGAAAAATTGAACTTGAAAATTTTAGAATTCAAATCTATGGGTCACACAGCTTAGCTAACCCAATCCAAATCTTGCGACGAAAGGACTTCAAAAAATTATGACTGCATATCACAAACACTTAAACAAAATATTAGAACAAATATTCTCTAGTTTGTTATCATCAAAACATACTCATTTTAGAGGGTCAACAGTCTCCCCCTTTTTGATGATGACAAACTATTGATTATGGAGGGAAAGATAAACATATAGCATGAATAACATATGAAAACCATAAACTCCCCCTTAATATGTGAACATATGAATATATAAAAAAATGACAAGAACTCCATAATCTCTATAAGTTTCTCCCCCTATTTTGACATAATCAAAAGGTGTATAACCAATTCAACATTTGTTCCCAACTTAATCCTACAGCCACTAATCCTACTGTCAAACCAAAATTATAAAGAAGAGTAAGAACATTCAATGAGTAACAACTGCCATATATAAAGATGGATCTAAAATTAGCACTGAACATTATCACATCAACATTATACTAAACATATCACTGATCAGTCAGACTTAACCTTAAAATCATACTAAAACTTATATAAAAAAATAGATCATTCATACAACACCTTATAAAAGGTGTATTAATCAATTATATAGATGGATCTAACATTCCTATATTCATGCGAAGATAAAAGAAGCGATCACTACTAAGAGTTTTTATAAAAATATTGGCTAATTGTTTTTCTGCATCAACATGAGAAATAACAACATCACCACGAGTAATTTGATCTCTAATAAAGTGATGATGAATATTAATATGTTTTGTGCGAGAATGATTAGAATGTTATTTAGATATGCAAATAGTAGAATTATTATCACAATAAATTGGAATTTTATCACATGTTAAACAATAATCAAGAAGTTGTTGTTTTAACCAAAGAATTTGAGCAACACAACTACCTGCTGCTATGTATTCAGCCTCGGTTGTAGAAAGAGCAACTGAATGTTGTTTGCGACTAGACCAAGAAATTAATGACTGTCCAAAAAATTGATAAGTCCCAGACGTACTTTTGCGATCAATAGTACTACCAGCAAAGTAAACATCAGTATAACCAATTAATGAACATAAACCATAATTCTTTGGATACCATAAACCCAAGTTAACAGAGCCAGAAAGATATCGAAAAATATGTTTTACTGCTATAAGATGAGATTCTTTAGGATTTGCTTGAAATCTAGCACATAAACAAACACTGAACATGATATCTGGCCTATTTGCAGTTAAATATAACAAAGAACCAATCATACCTCTATATAAGGTATTATCAACAGGTTTTCCAATTTCATCCACTTCTATTTTTTCTGATAAACTAGAAGGTGTTTTAACACTTTTAAGTTTAGATAAATCATATTTCTTTAACAAGTCTTTTATATATTTAGATTAAGAAATAAAGATTCCATCTTTACTTTGTTTAACTTGAAGACCAAGAAAAAATGAAAGTTCACCCACTCATTTTAAATTCACTACTCATATAAGATGCAAATTCTTTACATAAAGAACTATTAGTGGAGCCAAATAAAATATCATCTACATACACTTGAACTAAAAGAATATCTTTATCTTTGTGCAAAATAAAAAGTGTACAATCAACATTACCTTTTGTAAAACCTTTTGATAACAAAAAAGAACTTAAACGATCATATCAGGCTCTTGGAGCCTGACGAAGACCATATAAGGCTTTATTAAGTTTATATACAAAATCAGAATGCAAATGATCTTCAAATCCAGGGGGTTGACATACATAAACATCTTCATGAATATAACCATTTAAAAAAGATGATTTAACATCCATTTGATATACAATAAAATCCATATGACAAGCAAAAGCTAGAAACAAACGAATAGCTTCTAATATAGCAACAGGAGCAAATGATTCTTCAAAATCGATACCTTCAATTTGTTTGTACCCTTGAGAAACCAGTCTAGCTTTATTTCTAATTATGTTACCTTGATCATCTGATTTATTCTTGAAAATCCATTTTGTTCCAATAATAGATTTATTTTCAGGTTTAGGAACCAATTCCCAAACATTATTTCTTTTAAATTCATTCAATTCATCATGCATAGCAATTACCCAATCTGGATCAAGAAGTGCATCTTTAAGGTTGTTAGGTTCAATAAGAGAAATAAACATGCTATTATTAATTTCATACATAACTTGTCTTCTAGTTCTAATACCTATAGAAGGATCACCAATAATTAATTCTTTTGGATGGGAATCACTAAATTTCAATTCTTTTGGCAAATCATGATTTTCTGAAGGAACAACATTAATGTTTAAATCATCTAGTTTTTCTATATCATCATCTAAAGGTTTTTCAAAATCTTTATAAACTTCATCAAAAGTAACATGAATAGATTCCTCAACGGACGATGTTCTTTTATTAAAAACACGATAAGCCTTTTTATTTAAACTATATCCAAGAAAAATACAACATCAGCTTTATCATCAAATTTACCCAAATTTTCCTTACCATTATTTAAAATAAAACACCTACAACCAAAAACATGGAAAAAATTTATAGAAGGTTTTCTTCCTTTATATAATTCATATGGGGTTTTCTTTAAAATAGGTCTAATGGAAATTCTATTAAGAACAAAACAAGCAGTGCTAATGGCTTCCGCCCAAAAATATTTTGGCAATCTATATATATCCATTTAGCATAGTTCTACCCATCTCTACTAAACTTCTATTTTTACACTCAACAACTCCATTTTGTTGAGGAGTACGAGGAGCAAAAAAGGTATGAATAATACCATCTAAATTACAAAATGATTCAAATAATTCATTCTTAAATTCTCCACATTTATCACTACGAATAAAAATAATAGAAAGTGATTTTTCATTTTGAATACGAGAAATAAGAATCTTAAAATTTTCAAAAGCCTCATTTTTATTGGATAAAAATAAAGTCCAAGTATATCTTGAAAAGTCATCTACTATAACAAAACAATAATTTTTACCACCTAAACTAGCAATATTAATTGGCCCAAAAAGATCCATATGCAACATTTCTAAAGGCCAAAATGTAGAAATTTCTTTCTTACTAGAAAAAGAAGTTTTAACTTGCTTACCCTTTTGACATGAAAAACAAACATGATCTTTTTCATAAACTACTTTTGGTAAGCCAGAAACTAAATCATTTGATTTTAATTATTCTAAGGTATCCATACTAGCATGACAAAGTCTACTATGCCATAACCACGGATCATCTAAGAAAGATTTTAGACAAATGATTGATGCATTCTTATTAGCATGTAAATCTAAAATATAAACATTTTCAAACCTAAAACCCATAAGAATAGTAATATTTTCTTTTTTAATATAGCATTTCGAAGAAACAAATTCTACACTAAAGCCAACATCACATAATTGACTAATGGAGTGTAAACTATGTTTCAACCCAATAACATATAACACATTCTTAATAATAATTTTAGAATTTGGAACTTGAATTTTACCTTTGCCAAGAACTTTCCTTTTTGTATTGTCTCCAAAGAAACAACACCTTTAGCCTTTTCTTTGAAAGAAATAAATATAGATTTATCACCTGTCATATGCCTTGAGCACCCGCTGTCTAGATACCATTTTCTTTCACTGCCACCATTATGATGACAAACCTATATATAAAGAATCATTTTCGAACTTTTGGTACCCAAACAAAGTTGGATCCATACATGTTAGTTTGAAATGGTACAAGATGCGTATGAAAAGGAACCGTGTGTGCTAATTGTAAACTACGTGATGCACCATTCTTTGCATAATAATCAAAAGATACATGCCATTTTTGCTTACAATAATTGCAAAATATATTTAACGAACTATCATGAAATGAATGAATGTGACAGTAATTTTGAGTACTAGAATTTCGTATATAAGATTTATCAAGATTTGATGAATAATGTGAATTTGACATATGTGATTTTTGAAGTAATTTAAGCTTAGCTTTTAAAATGAAAATCTCTCTTTCAAGAGACACACATAAAATTGATCTTTCATTTAATTTAATATTTTGAGATCTAAGCATCTTACATTCATTTTTAACTTTAATTAATTCATCACATGAAAGAGAAGATAATCTATCAAGTAAATTTTTATTTTCTTGAAGTAAAGTCTCATTTTGCTCTTTTATAACATAAAAATTCTTTTCAAGATCTTGATCATATTCTTGTGAGATAGAAGATAAGCATAGTAAACTATTTTTTTGTTCATTTAATTGTTTTTCTAAAATTAATTTTTCTTCTTTTAAAATTTCAAAGTCATTCGATAATATCTTATATTTCTCTACAGTTGGCAAGACATTATTAAGCTATTCAGAAATTGAAAGAATATCAGATTTAGCATTTGTTAGTAAGGAAATATTATTATCATGTTCTATTTTTAATTCTTTATGCTTTATTTTTACTTTATTGAATATATGCAATAATTTTTGAAAGTTTGAATATAACTCTTCACAAGAAGGTTGTACCTCTTTATCGAAATCAGGCGATTGCTCGCTATCAGTGTGGGCCATCAAGCATTTAGCTTCTTCTTCAGAACTGGATTCCGCACTTGACGTTGCTTCCTTTGAATCCTCCCAATTTGCTATGTAAACCTTTTTCTTTTTCTTCTTCTCGAATTGTGTTCCATCCTTCTTTCTTTCAATATTTGCTTTCTTTTCATTTGTGTCCTTTCTTGAATAGCAATCTGCTATCATGTGACCGGGCTTTCCACATCCAAAACATACTGCTTGTGGCTTATCACCTGAAACAGCTTTCTTATACTTATAGTTATTAGACTTATTGAATTTTTTACCTCTCCCTTTACCCTTGAATTTAAGATGCCTTTTGATGAAATATGCAAGATCTTCTTCATTTATAGACTCAGATGATGAAGATCCCAAATCCTGAACATTCAAGGCTATATCTTTTGTCTTTCGAGTTGCATTCACATCTTCTTTTCTATCAGACAAGGTTAGCTCATATGCAAGTAAAGAACCAAGTAAATGATCAAGTGAATAAGTAGACAAATCTTTAGATTCTTGGATTGTAGTGACTTTACCATCATATAATCTAGGTAAACTTCTAAGTATTTTATTTACCTTTTCTTGATTAGTATATTCCTTTCCTAGAGAATATAATCCATTTACAATCTTAGTAAATCTAGTAAACATCTCAGAAATAGATTCAGAAGGTAGCATACAAAATAATTCATATTGATGAACAAGATTATTAATTCTATATTCTCTTACTTCATTTGTACCTTCATATGTGAGTATTAATTTATCCCAAATTTCTTTTCCTGTGGACAAGTTGCAAACTCGCATATAATCATCCAGTTTTAAAGCACAAAAAAGAATATTCATCCCATTAACATTTAATTCAGCTAATTCTTTTTGAGTAGTTGACCATTTCTCAAATGAAGTTTCTAATGTAACTCCTTCTACAATGGTAGTAGGTGACTTATAACCTTTTTGAATTAAATTCCACATAGTAAAATTTATAGATTGTAAATAAATTCGCATTCTATTTTTCCAATAATCAAATGGAACATTATCAAATAAAGGTGGCCTAGAAGTATATTGACCCTCAGATAAAGTAGTCACAAAATTTTGTGCTATTTACAGGATCTTTTCTAAGGAGGTTAGTCCAATAGTAATAAATAATTAATAACCTACGCTCTGATACCAATTGTTGGTTGAAATGACACAATAATCCCAAGAGGGGGTGAATTGGGATTAAATAAAATTTAAATTTTATTTGTATACTTTAAATATTATTGATTCTTTAATGAAAGCTTTGGTGAGAGAGTACCAATTTTTATAATAATAAAAATATTGATAAGTATAATAGGTACACCAAGATTATAAAATCAACAAGAAATGAAATGCTAAAGAATTAAGGGACACTAAGATATAAAGTGTTCGGATCCCCCAAGATCCTACTCACATGCTAAGAGGCCTCCCGCTCAACTTAGCACCCCCAAAAAAATCTTACTAGAATAGAATTTTACTGACCTTTTTCCCAAAGGTCAGTGGGACATCCGAGACCCGCACAAGTAGCTGAATAGGTTCTTGACAAAAAAAATTATAATAAAAAGAATTACAACAATTATCCTATAATCTTCAAGATTCAATTAAAACTTAATTAAAACATTTTGCCAACTTCGAAAGATCTATTTGCTCTACTAGAATGATGTATGTAAATAAATGAAATAATGTTTTATAAACACTTATTATAAAAGTTAAATGTCTGAAAGAGAAAACAGATTATAAGAAATTGAATGAAGAATATTTGATAAATGTTTGCAAACTTTGGATGTGATATGAGCAGAATCAGTTTTAAGAATACAAGAAAATGTATGAAATAGAATTAAAAAAAACTGTAGATAAAACATTGAAATGAAGTTAACTCCAAAACTATTTTATTATATGCACGGCCTGTCAACGATGTCTCTATTCAGCAAGAAAAATAAACTTCCTAAACAACCTCCAGAACTTTCTATAAGAAATCAACTCATGAAATTATCTCCAGAACATCACTATAAGAAATTAAAGAAATTAACTCCAGAACTTATTATAGAAATTATTCTAAGAAATTAAATCCAGAACTTTTTATAGATTTCCTCTACCAAAGAATTAATTATGACTCGAGAGATAACTAAAATCAACAAGAAATGAAATGCTAAAGAATTAAGGGACACTAAGATATAAAGTGTTCGGATCCCCCAAGATCCTACTCACTTGCTAAGAGGCCTCCCGCTCAACTTAGCACCCCCAAAAATATCTTACTAGAATAGAATTTTACTGACCTTTTTCCCAAAGGTCAGTGGGACATCCGAGACCCGCACAAGTAGCTGAATAGGTTCTTGATAAAAAAAATACAATAAAAAGAATTACAACAATTATCCTATAATCTTCAAGATTCAATTAAAACTTAATTAAAACATTTTGCCAACTTCGAAAGATCTATTTGCTCTACTAGAATGATGTATGTAAGTAAATGAAATAATGATTTATAAACACTTATTATAAAAGTTAAATGTCTGAAAGAGAAAACAGATTATAAGAAATTGAATGAAGAATATTTGATAAATGTTTGCAAATTGTGGATGTGATATGAGCAGAATCAGTTTTAAGAATACAAGAAAATGTATGAAATAGAATTAAAAAAAACTGTAGATAAAACATTGAAATGAAGTTAACTCCAGAACTATTTTATTATATGCAAGGTCTGTCAACGAGGTCTCTATTCAGCAAGAAAAATAAACTTCCTAAACAACCTCCAGAACTTTCTATAAGAAATCAACTCAAGAAATTATCTCCAGAACATCACTATAAGAAATTAAAGAAATTAACTCCAGAACTTATTATAGAAATTATTCTAAGAAATTAAATCCAGAACTTTTTATAGATTTCCTCTACGAAAGAATTAATTAAGACTCGAGAGATAACTAAGATCTGAAAATCAAATACAAGAACCCAAAAAAAACTGAGAACAAAGTGGTGTAAATCTGCGATAGTGATAACCAAAGATGAACAGATCTGGTAAACAAGACCACACTAACCAAAGATGAACAGATCTGAATCTATGATGAACAGATCTATATGAATCCCCAAAAATTAATTTGATCTAGAACTGAAATGAATCAAGACTGAGATAGAAAAGCAAAACCATAAGATGATAAGCGGATCCGAGAAAAACTAATAGCCAAATAGAACTGATAGAAAAAAAATTTGTGGTAGAACTTCTGTAGGAATCTGGTAATCGAAAACAGCGCTTACCCTATGATGAACAGATCCGTATGAATCTAATAATAGTAAAGAAATTAATCGAAAGCAGAGATAAATCAAGAATGTGATAGAGGAATAAAACCACGAGATGAAGAACAGATCAGCAGCGAAAATCTGCAGGACGCCGACAAGATGATGACGATCCGGCGAGATGACTCTGATCTGATCGGATGCTGATGGGATGAAGAATTTCAGACTGAACCTTGATCTAATGGGATGCTGATGGCGAGATAACCTTGATCGGATGCTGATCGGATGATGATGGCGAGATCGTTCTGTGTGGTGAAGAAACATGAAAGGGGCGAGAAAAAAATTTGGCTACCGGAAACTCCAAAACGCAAACCTAATTAATTTGGCTAGACAATCCTCTCTAACTCCAATTCCTACCAACTATATTTATGAGGGGAGAGGTATTTAGACAAAATGAATTAGAAAAAAAATTAGAAAGAGTAGGCAGACAACGTAAATAATTTTAGATAAAATAAATACATATTAATAATCATATTGATAAATAAAAAAAAATGAATTGATAAAAGAAATGCAATGCATGAACCTAAAAGCAAATGGCAAATAATTTTAATTAAAAAAATTGAACTTGAAAATTTTACAATTCAAATCTATGGGTCACACAGCTAAGCTAACCCAATCCAAATCTTGCGACGAAAGGACTTCACAAAATTGTGCCTGCATATCACAAACACTTAAACAAAATATTAGAACAAATAATCTCTAGTTTGTTATCATCAAAACATACTCATTTTAGAGGGTCAACATGGTATTTTTTATGAAGAAGGAAAATCATGAGCACCACCTTTATTTCAAGGGAGAAATTGTAGAGGGTGGAAAATTTTAATAGAAAAGTTTATTAAAATTGTAGATATCAAACGGTGGAATATAACAATAATAAGTCCATCAGATGGATCAAATAAAAAAGAACGTCACCTAAATGAAAAGGCTTTGAATAATATTTTTTATGCTTTATCTCAAGATATTTTCAAACTGATATATTGTTTTTCTAATGCATATAAAGTTTGGAAATTTCTTGATGAGATATATAATCTTCCGTGTGCAGGTATGGATGGAACACAAGAGGAGAAGGACTTCAAGCATCCACCATTCTTCAAGGATATCTCTGTCATAACAAAACCAAGGAAATCATGGAAATTGACTTAGACGAAGAAAGTAATTCATCAAGAGAAAATGAAGATGAAAATTCTTCTTTGAAGGAGGAACACCTAAAAGCATCAAAGGAACTTCATGTTCACATCTTGCCTCTTTCGATAGCGCTGTAAGAAAGTCAAATTCTTCTTCTTGTATGATAACTTTGATCTCTACTTTCAATATACAAAAAATGGCTAAACGTAAAATCAAGAAATTAAAAATTGCTAATAAAAAATTACGTTTATAAAATAAAAGATTAAAATCTAATGTTAATTCGAATCTAATTGTAATGTGGCTTCTCCATCTTGCTCTTTAATTGAAATCTCATAGTCGTGTTTTGATTGTAATGATATTAAAGAAAAATTCAAGGATTTTGAAAAAGAACTTTTAATTTCAAAAGAGCATAATGAAAAATTGCTAAATGAAAATAATATTTTATCTAATAAACTAGAATCATTAAAACTATTTGTGCAAAAATTTTAAGTAATAAAAAATCTGTTATTCCAAGTTTATCATCAAACATGTGTAAAACTTCTAGTAGTATTTTAAAATATATTAAACATGCACATAGTAGAATGTTTAATCATACAAGCATAATGAATTCTAACCCTTTATGTATCTCCCAAATTAAATTCAAATGTGCAAAAATTTCCTAGGAAAAATAGTTTCAAAAGTCATTATTATTTTAAGCTTAAGTTTAATGAATATGGAAATTTAATGCATAATTATAACACTAAACCTATGTTTGAGTGGAGACCCAAAATTAAAGATGAAACATTAACTCCACTTGAAAGGGTTCCTTCATTCTCATCTCCCAAAAAATCATCTCGTTATATTTGGGTACCCAAAGGAACCATTACACTTGGTTCCCTTTGGATACCTAAATCCATTATTCATTAGGTATCATCAAATGCATGAAGTAGAATCCTTTCAAAATGAAATAAATAAATTTCTACTTTATGATATGCTTTAATGTCTTTTTGTTTTTCTTATTTTTAAGCTATCATGTCATGGTCATCTTATATATTATTGGAAATATGATTTTATCTCTTAAAGCTTAATGAGTTTATAAATCAAATTGATCAAAATTCAAAGTGATATTTTATTATGGTGACCTATTTATCTTTCTTAAATTCATTGCCTATAAATATCTTATACTATCCATATAAATCTAATTCTAAATTTGTTATGAGATATTTATCTAGATTAATGAAACCATGAACTTCAATTTTTCTCTTTCGAAAAATTTTGAGTCTATAAATTTTTAAATATTATAGTTGGGTAGCAACCAATAACACTTAAATATATCGAGAAAGGGAGATTTGGGATGCCACCCCATCACATCTCCCAGTACCGGTGCGAACCCTTCACATGGTAGACCTCGAGAAGTCCAAGATCCACTCTAAATTGCTAAGACCAACTAAAGTCTTATAAAGATCAAATTAATTATAGACTCATGCGTACTCTTGCAATAATTGAAAAAAAAAATCATTATCTTGCCTTTCAGAAAATTATATATATTCAAAATTCGTAATTAAAAGGAAAATCACAAAAGACATATTGAAAGAATTAATTGTCATAACTCACAAGAATGAATATTGAATTCTCATACGCCACCATAATCTAGTGATATCCTACGCTGAAATACTATAATCATATATCATAATTCATGATCTATCAAGAATTATCATAAATCAACTACTTCTATCATACTTAGGAATTATGCTTTATATGTTGGTTCTTGGTTTTATAACTTCATACCATGGTAGGTGTATTATGTATGAAATGCGGTTCACTATTTTTTGCATGTATCTTACTATATCTAGACCTTAGGATCACCTTGATATCAATAACATCAAATCATATCATCACTTAACTCTAGGTCTATAAATTGAATCTCTATCAATTTAAGAAACATGTAGTATTCATATGGCATAATATTAACTCATCATACTAAAATTATCACCTAATGAATATTATTAGTTATCATGCTAATCTCATGCATTGTTAGTTATCATATGATTACCAAAATATAAAAATAGAAAATTTGGAACTTAGAATTCATGATAACTATGAGGTTTTATATTATCATTCTAAAAATTCAAATAAACTCATAGTCTATAAATCATTCATAAACTTAGAACACTTTGTATGCCCAATGATCATATACCAATATTGTATGTCTCACAATAACGGGGGCGTAGGATTGGATGTAGTAGAGACCTAACCTCTAAGTCATGTCTTGTCCTTAACCAGGGAGGGTTCTAGAGGGGCCTTGCGAGGCACTGGGGGAAAGAGTGCTAGGTTAAGAGTTCTCTAGTGTATCCATATGGGAGTAACACCCCAACCTAGGATATGTGTGTAGCTCCTCATGCCCATCCGTCATTTAGTATGGGGCTAGGGGTAGATATATAGTCTGGGTATTTTTATCAAGGGCATACCTATTTTTATTTAATGCTTGAACATTATTTTTTACAATCACTAAAATCATTCATATTTGATTTGTTCAATCACATCTTTTTTGTTTGCATATCCTATCATATTAAACTTAAATGATTGTGCAAAACTCAAGTTGTTTAAAAAATTAGAATTAAGTTTTTTGTCAGAGCTAATGGTCTAAAATTTTAACTTACACAACTTTTTGCAATTTCTTCTCATCTTTTCACTTCATTTGACAGGTCTTACTTTGCACAAACATAATTGAGCAAAATCGGAAGTGAAATCGACTAAAATCTAGGATGTACGATTAAAATAAGCACTCTCTGTGAGCTAACGTAGGCGCTAGGACCTACCGTCGGCGCTAGCTTCATGATTCAAGACTCAGTATTTCAAATTTATGAAAAATTTATAAAAATATGATCTTATAAATTTTCTACTTATTCTTGTGTGTTTGGCATTTTCTTATGTATTTCTTTGTTTTATGAAAAATCAAATTCAAAATTCCAAAATGCAAAAAAATTATGTCTTTGCTTTAGTGTATGATTTTTTTTTGTTTTATGAAAAGAAACTTATTACAAAATTTATGAAATTTGTTTTGTTTGTTTTCCTCATCTTATGAAAAATCAAAATAATAAAATATGAAAATATCAAAAATAAAACTGTATGGAATTTCTTGTCCATATCAAGCATGGTTTAATCTATCATTTAGACCTTGTACAATGTTGACATTCATCTTTTTAAACCACTTTGAACATTGTTTTGCTTCTTATCATGTTTTGATATATCTAAACACATATGCCTCAATTGTATTGTAAAAGTTGTGTAGAATCAAGCTTAGCATTCCTCTAAGTATGAGTAAATGTTTTATGATTGATAATGATATTTCTCCACTCACTTCTTATGGCAAGTCTAGATGTATTTTTTTAATCTAAGAATGCTTGCTTGTGTATTGTAATTGTACAATGAATTAAATTTGCACAAGTATATTACCAACACTACATTTATTTTCACTATTAAAAATTACGAAAAGTGGTTGTGCTGTCAAAATTAAATTGGTTTGCAAAACAACTGTATTCGGAGAACTTTGTACAAATAAACAACAATTCATGAAATAAATTGACAAAGATAACTCCACCAAGCACTACTTGAACCTCCTGATAAGTCTTAATGAGCATTTTGAGGTTGAGCACCTTGGAAAGAATAGTAAAGTTGTAACACCCACATCCGTTACTGAGCATGTAGCAGAAGGTCCGGCCGGGGCCCCACGCCATATACTAAAAAACAAATGGGAACGTCACGTAATTAAATAACAACGACACTATACCACAGAGCCTAACTCAGAGCATTCTATGCGGAAGTAAAGGAGAGAGAGACAGAATTATAAACCACAAGACCCGAACCCGGGTATGTCCACTTCTATTAACTTGGAATAAAATGTTTTACAACACAAAAGAGGCACGACGGCCTTACAGTTTACCAACATCGGCGCGCAGGCCGGTCATACATGAAAACAGAAGAAAGGACAAAAGGCCTTCAAGGGCCGCAGCAGCGCAGGGGCTTCAGCCCGCCAAGTTCCCACTCGGTCCAGCTTCTGTACAACAAGCCCACCAAAGACGGTGGCAAAACAGGGCAACGGTCAGCTAAAGGTTACCAAAATATAACGACCCCACCCCTTCGAGGGGGTGGCAGTTCTTACCGTCCCTGCAAAACAGTCTCAACAGCATATATATATATATATAAGAGTCCGACTAGCAAAGTCCACCACAGCTCGTACATATGCAACATCACAAACGTGGGAATGGCCTCCACGTCTCGTGCTCTCAGGCACTCTTTGGTGTACTACGCCTTCCACCACCATCCACTCTTGATGGCTTTACCCTTCGAGGCTAAAGTCGGCGGCCCGAATACCAGGGTCCTCCGTGCTTTAATTGTGAACATATCGTAGTCCGAAGACTCTGTCCCATTGCCTCCCGACATGCTGTCCGAGGCTTACTAATGAGGTGCTGCAATGGTGCGGTTTCAGGTTCGCCAAATGCCTGTTGTTCACAGCTCTCGTTGTACAACACGAAGAGCAGGTATGGCGTCCCCTCAGCCCAGGTATTCTCAATTAGCCGGCTCCACGGGCCACTAAGTCATCCACCAGGACACCCCCACAGGTCGGGTACACCGGCCTCAGGTCCCCTCAACAGGTGGGCACAACAACATCACCAGAACTCAGTCTGGGAAGCTGTCGCCCACGCGACATTCACTGTCTCCTGCGACAGTGCACAAACCCTAATTTGGCTTCTAGCTGTGGATGCTTCCCGGGGCACACCCCCAGGCATTGCTGCACATGCAGTAGCACTCCCACTGCCTCAGAACACCCAAATTCACCAGAACCCAATTCTGGGGAGCTGTCGCCCAGGCGACATTCACTATCGCGCCAGCGACAGCTAGGCAGAACTCCATTTCTGCCTTTTAACTTTGGGTGCTCCCCGGGGCACACCCCCGGGCGTTGCTGCGCATGCAGTAGCACCCTCTAGCCCTACGAGGCAAGTATAAAAACACGGGGTTTATCCCCGGCACGCACAATACCAAAAAAGTATAACCAATCCGGACGAACCGTCTCGGATGGGCTTCACACAGCGCGCCTATGTCCATCTCACGCGTGGACTCTACATGAATGCAAGCTTTGATGGGGATAACACAAATCGACTCGTCGGAGGCCACGACCTCACCCTTTTGGGTAGGGGCCTCAACGATGCATGGGAAAGGACTAGAACATGTCCAAAAGGGGTTAGAAGAGTTCGTTACCCTTTAACGCCGCTTTGAGCCCATGGCTCGACTTTTGGCATGGATGGAAAGGAGCGTCTCGCCCTCCTCTACGCGTAGCCACCAACGTTGAAGGGATTGGATGAGTGTAGCTCCTCCAAACCCAAGCTCCAAGCTAGGGTTTACTATTTCTCCTTCTTCTCCAAGCTCTTCTCTCTCTCTCTCTCTCTCTTAAGAACCCTTAAGGAAATAATGAAAAGAAGAGGATTTCGGCCTTCTATACTGCCACCGAGCCTCCCAAGCCAAAACCAGCCCCCAAAGTCAAAGTGCAATCAATGCCCTTCATTTCGGCCACAAAGTCCAACTTTGAGCTGTCGCCCAGGCGACAGCCGCTGTCGTTCTGGCGACAGCGATATGAACCGACATTGACCAGTCAACGCCGTCTGACAGCTCACGACAGAACTTTCTCAACAGAGCGCTATCGCCCGGGCGACATCCACTGTCGCCGGCGACAGCTCTGGATTCTAGAATTCTGAATTTTCTGATTTGGGGTCTTACAAAAGTGTCTTGTGCAAACCTTCAGTTTATTTTGCACCACTTATTCTTAAGTACATCGGATAACAAAGATATCAATATTGAAAATTAAAGTGTGTGATCCCCCAAGCACTAATTTGCTCCCTGATAAGCCTTCATAAGCATTGTGTTTTTAGAGTACCTTAGTACTTGTACATTTTTTCTATATGCATTGAAGTGTGTGGAAGTAAAATTATTTGTGTTTTATTGTGCACATTACTCTCCATATGTCTTGTATTTCTTGATTAATCATTTATTTACTTTCTTCAAAATACACTTATATGCACATCATTATCTTCCATAACACTTCTTATCATGAGTATTGGATCCTAATGCTAATTCTATACTACTCTTTAATATAAATGCACTAGATAACCTAGCATGCTCTCTACAATGTTTGGTATATCTTGTATTTGTTAATTACAATAACATTATAGTAGTCTCTTTTTGATATCTTTCTTTTATGCTTGGCTACTTTATTATAAACCTTAAAGATTTTAAAAGAATAATGATTTACTCAAACATCTTCTTACTTTGGAATTTAACTCATATTTCTTCTTATGAATTATCATGATTACAAAAAAGTGTTGTATTTCTATAAGTCTTCCGCAATATTACCATATATTTTTACCTTGTGCTTTCATGTTTATTTAAAGTCTTTTCTTTTGGAGTGTATCATCACTTGAAACTCAAAATTCATTTTCTCAACAAATGGCAGACTTTCTTGGTAAAGTTTATATTGGTTGTTCTAACATGCGTATTATTTTTATGCTAAAAACTCTGATTTTTTTGAAAATCTTTTTTATGCTAAAAACTCCTTATCATTACATTTCTTATAAAAGCTCGATCATGCCTTAACTTTTTATCAAAAAGCCTCTTTCTATGTCTCTTGTTTCCTTACCCACTTTTGCTAATAACAAAAAGGGGGAGAACTAATATGATAAATAATAAACGCTATCAAATGGGGAGAACTAACATGATTGAAGACTAAGATGATAGCCTACATATATGGGGACAATTCACATATGGGGAGCATGCATTTAGGGGGAGCACTGATGGCGCAAATCTCACACACCGCTATAGGCGGTAGCTTGACTGCGACACGAAACGGCAATGTACCGATCGTTCAAGTAATAAATGTTGGGAATAAATCCCCGAGTGTCGGTCTCTTGAGGAACACAATAAGGTGGAGTTTACTATTGAGGCAGGACTTGAGATCGAAGTCCTTAAATCGGATGGATTGCGGGGGAGTTGGGTTGGCTTTTGGAAAACAAAATAAAAGCTAACAACTACTCCTATGCAATGCCGCTATGCAATGCTTCGCTTGGCGGGATGGAAGACTACGTAGGCCTTGAACGCGCTACTTCGTAAGGGTGGATGGACGAGTAGGCAAGCGGATCGAACTATGCAGGCCTTGAGCGCGCTGCTTCGTTAGGCGGGATGGAGTACACGGGCCGCGATGCCACGCTTCGGTAGGCGGATGGGCGAGTAGGCTAGCGAAATGAGGGTCGCAAGCACCTCTTCGACAAGCACGCCACTAGCAATTGCTAGTGCGGCACCGGACAACCAACAAACCACACCACAAGGCGCACCTCAATAATATAAACAAAAATTCTCAATCACATAGACATAATCAAGTAAAAATGCTATTTAATCAAAATACACTTCATCATAATGTTAGATCTAGTTGCAAATACTTCAATAAAAGGAGAACAAGGCAAGAAATCGACCGAATCCAAAGGCTCGTTGAAGATTCACGGTTGGAATCGCCGGGTTGTCAATCCGCGTCCAAGCTCGGTCCACAACTACGTCCGGGGTAGAGAGAGCTGTCACGACTCTCCAATGGACCCGTCTTCTTCGTGTCACGATCCGGTGGAGGTTGCCAACTTCCTCTTGCTTGATGGAGATAGCGGCTAGGTCTTCCTTTGGAGCTCTTGGATGAAGGAGGAGGCCGAGAGGAAACTCCGGCTCAAGATTGGCGTGAAGAACAAGCCCGGAGATCCTCCCTAAGGTGGGCGGCGATGGAGGGGCGAAACTGGGCGAACGGGAGCAGAAAACGGCGGAGTCGGGCGAGAGTTCGACCTAAAATCGCGAGCAGGGAATTTATTGGCGCTGGAATTAAACAGTGCGCACGGTCATTGGCGCACGACCAGTGGTCGTGCGCACTAGCATTCGGTGATCGTGCGCTCTGCCTGGACGGAACCTGCAAAGACAGAAATTATAAAATAACATGTTCGCACGACCAGTGGCGCACGACCGGTGGTCGTGCGCACTATCGTCGGTGGTCGTGCGCATTAGACCAAACAGAACTCAGAAATTTAATGATGAGTGCGCACGAACAGTGGCGCACGACCGGTGGTCGTGCGCACTAGCGTTGGTGGTCGTGCGCACTACACCAAACAGAACTCATAAAAAGGGCTAAGTGCACACGATCAGTGGCGCACGACCAGTGGTCGTGCGCAATAGAACCAGTGATCGTGCGCAGTGTTCCTGTGCAGAATTGCACCGGGAACACTTGCACGACTCCTATTCCAGCGTACAACCACGAATCCAGCTACTGAAAGTGGCACCTAACAGTGCATGAAAACTACTAATGAAGATAAACATGAAAACACACCAAAATGGGCCTAAAGGTGCACCTAGCATGGAATATCAAATATAAACAATAACAGGGCTAAAGTGCAGTGAAATGACTAACTAAATGGCCCAGATGAGTCCATAAAAGTGTATATGATCTGGACTCATCAAGCACATATAAATAGACAATTTGAGAATTATCTTAAGTCATCACTCACACACACACAAGTAGGATTCATCATGCTTTATGTATTAATGCTCTGATTTATAATTAATGGATTTGTTATTGTCAAAATGGGGAGTTTGTTGGAACATGGACTTCCGCATCTCCTATGTTTAAGAATAATAAATGCTATGTGTATTTGATCTTGTGTGTTTAAGTGTGCAGGAAATAATGCCATATGACTTAAGGATAACATAAGAAGGTTGCACCCAAGTTTGAAGCCAAAACTCCAACATGACCACTAGCGCCGGCGGTAGTGGCTAGCACAGGCCCTATCCTTGAATAGAGCAATTTCGGGAAGCAGTTATAGAAGGAGATAGTGCCGGTGGTAGCGGCTAGCGCAGAGGTAGCTCGATGCACAAGAGGAATCTTGGATGGCTTGCCTTGGAATGAAAGATTCTCACACGCTTGATATTTCCTAAACTAAGATAACGTCGGCGGTAGGGATAGCGCATGCAGTAGCTCCGAGGCTATAAAAAGGACCCCTTGGCTCCTGCTTCATCATCCTCTCACAACCCTAAATTCCAGATCTTCGTATCACTGCATATAGAGGAAGTTTTTGAGAGATACTCCCATAAATCCATGAAGGTTTAAGGAGATCCGTGGAGAAGATTTCAACACGCTTCATAATCCTGATGAAAGACCACATCGACTACGATCATACTCTGCGGGTCATCGTCTACTTCTTCAAGAGATCCACATAGTGAGTTTTTACATTGTTGTTGTTTCATTTCTTTACTCTTGTGTACTCGTGTAGTGAATTTGCCTCATGTTGTCGACTAGGTCTTGGTAGGACTTAGGGCATAAATTCGCCTCATGTTGGTGACTAGGTCTTGGGTGTAGATCTAGGGAGTGCTCGAGGCCGTATCCAGGGGAGGATTGGCTAGAGTGGCTTGAGGCTGGATACGGGGGAGGATAGGCTAAAGCCGCCGGTTCGTGGGGATACGAGTCGGGATAGAAAACCCACGAGTCTTACTAGTCGCCTCTGATTTCTAGCGTTATAGAAATCTATATTTTGTAATCATTTTTATTAATAGTAATCATGTCTCTCTTTGTGTAATAAAATTGATTTGTTCTTCATTTCTCTAAATTGTTTATTTTCCTCTCTTTCAGTATAAAACAATTGTGATATTTATTCAAAATCACTATTTTGATCTACTTAGTTTTCAAGTCATTTAAAATATTTTAAGTTTTTAAAACCCTTATTCTCCCCACCTCTAAGGGCTCCTACAGATCCATCATAGGCTTGACCAACATGTATTCGAGTTGATAGGTCTTGCAGTCCCACGAAAATAGGCTAACATCATTCTTACTCACAAGACATGCTTTGCGAGGGAGTCACCGTGGGTGAGGTTCTGACGGGCACTCGCCCTCCAACTCCTGGGAGGGCCGGTTCGGCGGCCATCGACATCGTCGACCTACTCAATTCCTCGTTGCGACCTGGTGAGTTGCCTGCCTTCTTCCCTACTAAATAGATTACCTCGGCCAATGACTCTCTAATGATGTTGCCTCTTGCAGAGAACCTCCTCACGAACCCTGGGAATCACACCACTCTAGTGGGCTCACCGGCTCCACCGTGTGAGACCATCCCCACCCCGGGGTTTGGTCTCCTGGGCCAAAAAAGCCCTGATAGCTCGACAACTGCCGTTATCCGGATCGCCAACAGTGCGCCGTACCCCCTAGTCTGGGGAAATCTGTCATGCTGACCTACACTGAGGCCTTCCAGGGACTGCCAAGTGTTGGAGCATGCATTTCGCACTCCTCCGGTTTGATAATAACAAATTCCCGTTTGTATTTGATTCTATTTTTTATTAATGGTGTGCAGATAACAGGTATGAGATGTTCACATTTCTGCTGGAGCTAAATTTGAATGTGGGAAATTTCACTGTCGGAAACTTCGGACAGCCGCTGTCGCCCAGGCGACAGCAGAGAAGTTACAACTACTTCCCTCCACGTCAGCACGACGAAAGGCAGTTTTGAGCTGTCGGAATTCCGACAGCGATGTCGCCCAGGCGACAGCACGACGGTTACAACAACTGCCCACAACACCACCCACGATCGGCAGTTTTGCACTGTCAGAAATCCGACATCGATGTCGCCCAGGCGACATCTCGACGGTTACAGCAACTGCCTGCACGACGCCACTCCAGCGACAGTTTAACGCTGTCGGAAAATTCCGACAGTCAATGTCGCCCAGGCGACAGCGATTTTCTATAAATTGACACCTTGTGTTCTTGCATTCCAAGCTTTGAAAATTCCAAGTCCCTTCCTGAGTGCATACGAACCAGAGAGCTCCAGAACCTCTTCAACTCCCATTTGTGCAAAGAAGGATTGAAGATTGAAGACGAGATCGGGCGCGCTTCTTCATCAACGATCATCTCGATGCTTCAACAATCCTTCCAGAGATCTGAAATTCTAGGGAGTTGTCCTTTTCATATTGTATTTTCATTTACACACATTTCATTTTGTATTGGTAGAGAAATCGTCGTCTTGCGTGCGACGTCTATGTCCTTGCGCGGCTTAGGGGAAAATCGCTTCCTTGTGCGGAGCGTCCAAGTCCTTGCGTGGCTTGGTGGGAAATCGTGGCCTTGTGTGCTACGTCTAGATCTTGGGAAGATCTAGAGGATAGGCTTGGGCTTGGTCTTGGGAGAGACAAGTGATATCCTTCCGATCCTTGGGAGAAGGATTGGTAAACCAAAAATTATTGTAATTTTTTGTTATCATAATTGTGCCTTGATCTTAAGCATTGTTAAGATCATTTTTTTATTGTACGCAAATTTCATGATAAATATAATTATGCTCTTTTCACTAATTGCAAATTTGTTTGCTTAAATCTTTATCTTAGAAATTTGTGTTTGATTTAATATAAAAATTGCATTGGTTTAAAATTATTTATAAGTAACTTTTTAGTAAAGTAAAATTTGTCTAAAAATTATTAAGTAAAAATTATATTTTTAAACACACCCTTATTCACAAGTGTGTCACACGATCCAACAAGTGGTATCAGAGCCTCCAAGTGAATTGAGGTTTTCAAAGGATCATCCAAAGGAGCTTATCATTGGAGATCCGCAAAAAGGGGTTAGTACTCGTTCATCTTTACATGTTTTATTTTCAAACCTTTGTTTTGTCTCTGAAATAGAACCAAAAGATGTTTCCACCGCTTTAAATGATGAATTTTGGTTTTTAGCTATGAATGAAGAACTTAATCAATTTGAACGTAATAATGTTTGGAATCTTGTAGAACGACCAAAAAATCGTCCTGTAGTTGGTGTTAAGTGGATTTTTAAAAATAAAATGGATAATGAATCTAGAATTGTTAGAAATAAAGCCAGATTAGTTGCAAAAGGTTATGCACAAATTGAAGGGGTAGGTTTTGATGAATCTTTTGCACCCGTAGCAAGATTAGAAGCGGTTAGGATATTTCTTGCATTTGCTTGTTTTAAAGTATTTAAATTATATCAAATGGATGTCAAAACTGCATTTTTAAACGGGTATATAAATGAAGAGGTTTATGTAGAACAACCCCCTGGCTTTATAAATGAGAAATATCCAAATTATGTTTATAAATTAGATAAAGCGCTTTATGGATTAAAACAAGCGCCTCGTGCTTGGTATGATCGATTAACTCAATATTTGTTAAAGCACGATTATAAAATAGGAAGTGTTGATTCTACACTCTTCATTAAGCAAATTGATCATGATTTAGTCATTTTACAAATTTATGTTGATGATATTATTTTTGGAGCCACTAATGAAGAGTTGTGTAATGAAGTAGTTCAAATTATGAAAAATGAATTTGAAATGAGTATGGTTGGAGAACTTTCATATTTTCTAGGTTTTCAAATTTCACAAAAACATGATGGAATTTTTATATGTCAAACCAAATATATTCATGATATGTTAAAAAGATTTGGATTTGAAAATCTTAAGCATGCAAACACTCCTATGAGTACTTCACTAAAATTAGGAAAAGATGAAAGTGGTGTTTCAATTGAACAAACCCTTTATAGAAGTATGATAAGATCTTTATTGTATTTAACCGCATCTAGACCTGATATTATGTTTGCCGTTTGTTTATGTGCTAGATTTCAAGCTAATCCTAAAGAGTCACATTTAAAAGCGGTGAAACGTATTTTTAGATATCTCATAGGAACATCAAAATTAGGTTTATGGTATCCTCATAATGATTCCTTTATTTTGCATGGTTTTTCGGATTCTGATTATGCGGGATGTTCTTTAGATAGGAAAAGCACTAGTGGCACTTGTCACTTTATCGGCCCTTCACTTATTTCATGGTCAAGTAGGAAACAGAATTCTGTTGCCCTCTCTACTACCGAGGCCGAATATATTGCACTAGGTAGTTGTTGTGCCCAAGCTCTTTGGATGTCACAAACGTTAGATGATTTTGGCATGCAATAAAGTAGTGTAGAATTAAAGTGTGACAATAAAAGTGCTATAGACTTAACTAACAATCCCGTATTACATTCTAGATCTAAGCATATAGATGTCCGACATCATTTTATAAGGGATCATATTAAGAAGGGTAATATAAAAATCAACTTTATAGGCACGGAAAATCAACTAGCGGATATATTCACTAAGCCGTTACCGGATTCCCGTTTTTCTATGCTTAGGCTAGAATTGGGAATTCTAGACATTTCACAATGAATATATCACTATTTAAAGCCTATAAAATTAAAAAAAATTATCACAAAACCTAAACAATTTAAAAAGAAAAAGCCTAAATTTTAAAATCAAACAATAGAATTTCAAAAGACTTAACAAAAATTCAAACATCATTAATATTACATCAATATTGTTCCAATAAAAATAGTAGAAAACAACATAAGGATCAAGTTCATTAAGCAGAAATAGAAATCTGAAGAAGTTCACTGTCGCCCAGGCGACAGTGGATGTCGGAAATTTCCGACATCAACCAGCAGCAGCAGCCTGATGAAACTACTCAGAATCTTCAAAACCAGCCCCGCTGCTCTCTGGACAGTCTTCTGGAGGTCCTCGTCTCACGGCTTTACCACGTCGAGTCTTCCTCACCGATTGGCGTGGCGGTTCTTCGTCTGGAACTAGCCATTCGGCCTCTTCCTCCGGAGTTGGCTTTAACTTCAGACCTTTGACAAGAAACTTCATAAACTTCTGCATTCGACTACGGTCCTTCTTCACTTCCTTCTTGTGATCCTCTAGTGAATCACGTAGATCATCAATGGACTCCCTTAGTGAACCTCCCCTAGAAATTGTTGGCTCTCTAATCTCAATTCCCGGATGGGCCTTTTTCTGCGTCTTCTTCAGTTTCATCGAACCCGTATAATATATGTCCGGATAACAATCATCCAAATAAGAACCTTGCGCTATCCATCCGTACTTCTTATAGAGTATACGCTGAATTATCGCCCCCATTGGCAGCGTATGAACCTTCACCCATTTTGGATGCTTAAGTCTATACGCATACCAAATCTGGGAGAGTATGAAGTCCGCCACATCAAAAAGCTCATCCTCCATAATGTAGTAAGTAATGAGGGTCAACTGAGCCGTAATACTTCTTGTATCTCCACTCTTCAACATGACTGAATTCCTTAATATATCTTGAACTAAGAAAGCATCCGGAGTGAGTGACGTAACTTCAGTGGTTAGAGTCTTCTTTTGATTCCCATGTAAACTCATGTTTACAAGGGTCCAATCTCTATCTTTTCTATAACTCTCCACTATATCCGGCACATTTTCACTAATCACTAGTCCGAATTCCTCTCTTAGATCAACATGTGTTATTTCCACATGTTGACCCTGGATTCTTGATCTAACTCCTCCATCCAACTCAGTGTAATTTGGATCTTCCAAATGATTATAGAACTCTCGAATCAAAAAGGAAGAGAATGAATCTGGGGTGATTATTGAGAGTATACCTGCATTCGCAAGCCGATCATAGATATGATCGTGCTTCGGTGAATCAAATTCCACATATTTTGCTACTCCTACTATGGCTTTCTCAACCCCAGGATACACTTGATACGAACTATGCGCATATTCAGATGTACTTCTTCGCGCTTTAGAACTGGAAGCCATTCTGCAAATAACATTAAAAAAATGGATTAAACATGTGTTGTGCACTGGAACACTGTCGCCCAGGCGACAGTGACTGTCGGAAATTTCCGACAGCTCTCCAGTGAACTTCTCTCGAAATTTTTTACATACACTTCCAGATCTACTCAAAATCAAGTTTATTTCAACAACAGGTTTTAAAAAAAAGTATATGTTTTTCAAATCAAAATCCTCTCCATATCCTTACTATTCATCATCTTCAACCTTCTTTCAAAAGGCAAATCTTCCATTTTTTAAAATTAGACTATGAACAAAAGCAAACCTTCAACCACAAGTGTTTACCCAGGAGACCGCCTTCAGTAGGTTTACTCGCAGGCCGTGCGGTTTGAAAGTCCAAGTCGCCCGGCTCAGGTTATACAGGTTTTATCAGCATCAGCTAGCACAGGCCGGGCGGTTCGACCTAATGCAGGTCGCCCCCAAGTGCTAAAGTCAATTCAAGCCCAAGTCCAATGGGTCAAGTCATGAACTCAAGTCGGAGGTCGCGCGGTTTGTGCCATAGAGATAAGACAAGGTTCGAGATCAAAGAACAAGCCGCGGTCTCAAGACGAAGACCGCTTGGATAGCATCGTCGCCTTGGCCGCATTATCTTCAGCTTCTGGTCAGACAAGTCGGAAGGGCAAACCGCCAAGCCGCGCGGCTTCTTTCTTTCTTTGCGTATCCCGTCACCGCCTGCCCGTTTCTCCTGTACCCGGGCAGGCGGTTATTTTATCCCTGCACGTTCGGGCAGGCCCCCAAGCCTATAAATAGGGGGAGGCACTGTTCCCAAGGCACGCACACTCGAATCTAGGAGCTCGCTTGCTTGAGCTGCGGACTCGAGTTTCCCGTCTTGCGGACTGTCTGACCGGCCGACTTCATCTTTCCTGCACTTGCAGCCCATTGTAACCACTTCTTTTTAATCAAAGGAAAGCCCGTCGCAGGAGTGGCATTTGCCGCGGCGGGCGAAGTCTAGCCTTGACCGCTGCTAGCGGTCTCATCTTTTCACCTAAAAAGTAACCGGCAACCCGCAGCCTCCGGTTTCCTTCGGAGGTGCGATTTCGGACTCAACAGAAACACGCGACCTTCAGATCGCGGATTGTCGGTGAAATCCCTTTTCGCCATAATGTCAGACCGCCAGTTCCCCCCTAGAGACCGCTCCGACCATAGTGAGGACTCTTTGTGGGAAGCCTTGGAACAATCCAGGAGAGAAGCCGAGCGGGCTCAGAGGCTCACCGATCAACGACTTGAAGCGATCAGCCAGACTTTAGTAATGCTAACCGAGCGGCTAGTTCCACAACAAGCCGCGGCTAATCAGGCGGTGACCCCGGTCCCTCCTCCACCTCCTCCTTACCCGCTACCACAAGCCGCTAACTTCCAGCCCCAGCAAGAAGGCTTTGCGGCCAGGCAAAGTTTCTATCAGGAAGCCGCGCACAACATGCCGGCTCGGGCCCATGATTTCCAGGGGCAGCTTCTCATGCTGCCCGCCTTTCTTACCCGCAGGAGGGCGCGGCCCGTCTCTCCTACCCGCCTGAAGTTCCTATCCATCACTCCTACCTGCCAGAAGCTGCTGCCCGGTCTTCTTATCAGGCGGCTTGTCCGCGAATAGCCGCAGCCCCGGCGGCTTATTGCTCTGCACCTTTGTATGAAGATATGGAAGAAACTTCTCCCTTTGTGGACGAATTCAGAGGGGAGCCTGCCCCTAATAATTTCAGGGAGCCTCGCCTGCCAGCTTTCAATGGGGAGACAGATCCTACGGTTCATTTACAAGCCTTCGAGTCAGCCATCGCTCTTAGAACCTTAACTGATGCGACTAAATGCAAGCTTCTCGTAACCTCCTTTGAGGGACAGGCAAGAGAGTGGTTTTACGGGTTGCATCCCAGGTCAATCAGTTGTTTCGCTGAGCTGCGAAGAGAATTCCTGCTAAGGTTCTCTACCTCCAGGAAGAGAAAGAGTGGCCCTGCGGCCCTTTTCGATATAAAACAACGGGAAGACGAGACGTGGGCTCGTTTTGTAGATCGCTTCCAAAAAGAGATAATGGAAGTTCAAAATGTGGATCCGGAGTTATATAGGGTTGCCCTCATCCATGGCTTAAGAGAGGGGCCCCTAAAATTCGAAGCAAATATAAGGGAGCCTAGGACTTATCAGGAAATGATAAGTCTGGCAAATATGTTTATCAGAGGAGAGAAGAGCAATCCGGGTTACGTCGCAAAACTGATAAGCGACAAGGAGCAGTCAAACCCGTCCTTCCATCATCCACCATCGAATCCATCCCACTTTGAACCCCATTCCCAAAGGGGGAGAAACTACAAAAATAAGCAACCATTCATGGGCCATCAGCGGTTTCAAGATCAGAAACCACCGTTGGCCGTCGCTCCCGCTCCATCCGCTCCCCTTCCGCAAATCATGCCGGTATATTTACAACAGTATGCCGCGCAGCTACCTCCAGTCATTCCATCAACTCAATACGATGATTCACAAGAGTCATTCACTCCCCTAAACGTCACCATGGACGAAGTAGTCCAGATTTTGCAAAAGAGGCCAGATTTCAAAAGGCCTGCTCCTCTGAAGTCAGATATTCGCAATCGAAATCCGAACCTTTATTGTGAATATCATAAAGAGGGGGGACATCTAACTGAAGACTGTCGAGCTCTTCGTCTGCTTATAGAAAGACTCCTTGGAGAGGGAAAGCTCCGGGGATTGATTCAGAAAGATGCAACTGCTGAACCAATTGTCGAGAAGAAAAAGGAGAAGGAAACAGTAGAAGTGACCTGGGAATGTGCCGACGTCGAGGACGCCGGCTGTTATGGTGACATCCACCCTTCTACTGAATGCGTCGAAGTCAATGATGTGGGCCCCTTAGGGGACATCTATTGTATACATGGAGGAGCTGGAGCGGAATCATCTCACAAATCCAGCATTGCGAGAGTTCTAAAGCAGGAAGTGGCAGCCACTACAAGTTCTCCTCCCGAAAGCACTATTGTGACATTTGGTCAGGATGACCTTCCCCCCAATGCTAATCCTTTCGACGATGCGGTAGTCATCAAGGCCGTCATCGAGAACTATACAGTCCACAAGATTTTGATCGATACTGGCAGCTCCGTCAATCTCCTTTTCCGCCCGACTTTTGAGGCCCTGAAGACCGGAAAGCCTTTGCTTTCTACCGACGGGCCCCTCTATGGCTTTTCTGGGGAGAAGAAGGAAGTAGAGGGTTCAGTAAAACTCCTGGTCTCTCTTGGAGGAATAATAACGTTAATCAATTTTGTGGTAGTGGATGCCCCGAGCAACTACTGTGCCATCTTCGGGAGACCGATTCTTAATGCATATAGGGCGGTAGTGTCTACCTTTCATCTCGCCCTCAAGTTCGCAGCCGAAGGAAAGCAGTATCGGGTCAGGAGAAACCCCAAGGTAGCTCGGGAGTGCTACGTCCGAACTGTCAACATGGTTACCAACGTCCCACTTCCCGAGGTCGTGACTGTGGCTGAGGCTTTGGAGATTGACGAGTCTCCAGAGGCTGCCGAGGAAGGAAAAGATCAAGAAGGGGCTCATTTGGAACCTGCCCAAGCAACCCAAGAGGTTCCTGTTACTGAGGGGGCAGAAAAGAAGCTGGTCATCAACGCTGAGTTACCAGAGGAGGAGAAAATGGAGCTAATCTCCTGCCTGTTGGAAAACCTGGATATCTTCGCTTGGTCAGCGGAGGATATGCTGGGAGTTGATCCAGATGTGGCTTGTCATCATCTGAATGTGTCTCCTGAATTCAGGCCCGTCCAGCAAAAGAAGAGAGAAGTGGCGACCAAGCTGGCGTTGCCCATCAGAGAGGAGGTTTCCAAACTCCTAAAAGCGGGTTTCATTTCTGAGATTCAATATCCCACGTGGATGTCGAATGTTGTAATGGTTAAGAAATCTGGTGGGAAGTGGCGCATGTGCGTGGACTTCACCAAACTTAATAAAGCATGCCCTAAAGATTGCTACCCTTTGCCACGGATAGATGTCTTAGTTGATTCCGCGGTCGGGTATGGTTTTATGAGTTTCCTCGATGCCTTCTCCGGATATCATCAAATTAAAATGCACAAACCTGACATCCCGCATACCTCATTTATCACGAACGATGGGTGTTACTGCTATCTTGTAATGCCCTTCGGTCTTAAAAACGTGGGCGCAACATACCAAAGAATGATGGATACCGTTTTTAAACATCAAAAAGGCAGGAATCTCGAAGTTTACGTTGATGACCTTCTTCTAAAAAGCAAAACATTCTCATTGCACTTGAAAGACCTCGTAGAGACGTTCGCTACTCTACGGAGGTTCAGGTTAAAATTAAACCCATTGAAATGTGTGTTCGGGGCAAGCAAAGGAAAATTTCTGGGGCATCTCTTAACTCCTGATGGTCTTGCACCAAATCCAGATAAAGTGAAGGCTATCCTTGATATGGCCCCTCCTCGAAATACCAAAGAAGTTCAGCAACTTGGGGGGAGACTGGCAGGATTGAGCAGGTTTATCTCCAAATCCGGAGATAAAAGTGCCCCTTTCTTTAAAACACTACGAGGGGGATCAAAGTTCGAATGGAACGAGGAGTGTAACATGGCTTTTGAGCAGCTAAAAGAACAGTTAACTTTGACTCCGCCACTTCAAAGCCCCCGTGAGGGAGAAATGCTATTCTTATATCTAGGAGTCGGGCCAGATGCAGTAAGTTCTGTCCTCGTTCCGGAAGAGAAGAGGAGGCAGTTTCCTATATACTATGTTAGCCATATCCTTAAGGATGCGGAAACCAGATATTCGATCCTAGAGAAACTGGCCTTGGCCTTGGTTATGTCCGCGCGAAGACTCCGCCCTTATTTTCAGGCTCATTCTGTCCAAGTTATTACGGATCATCCTTTGAAAAATATTCTTGAAAAGCCAGATCATTCAGGGAGGTTGGCGAAATGGGCTATTGAACTAAGCAAATTTGAGATATCATACATCCCTCGAACAGCAATCAAGGCGCAAATCCTGGCAGACTTCTTAATAGATACAACGGAGTCCAGTTCCGAACAGATAGTACAATCTCCTTTGGCTTGGATCATTTACGTGGATGGGGCTTCTGGCAGAAACTCCGTGGGAGCCGAGGTAGTTCTGATCAGCCCAAATGGCATCAGGCTGGAACAAGCTATCAAATTCTTCTTTTCAGTTACAAATAATCAGGCAGAATATGAAGCACTCTTGGCAGGGTTGAGACTTGCGAAAGAGTTGGCTATAGAACATGTACATGTTAGAACTGATTCATTGGTAATGGCTTCTCAAGTCTTGGGGAATTATGAGACAATAGAGCCGATCCTGAGGAAATATCTGCTGTTGGTCAAAAGAGAAATTGGAAGATTCAAGTCATTCATCATCGAGCATATTCCAAGAGCACAAAATGAGGAGGCAGATGAGCTGTCAAAGTTCGGTCTTCCATCTGGGGGAGTGACCTTTGAACTTTTCCATCCGGCAATAGATGAGGCGGAGCTCATGCAAATTGACCACAATCCTTCATGGAAGGATCCTTACGAGCTATTCTTATCAAAGGGGGAGTTTCATCATTCCGTCAAAGATCGGAGGAGATTCAGAAGGAAAGCAGCATATTATTATCTGATAGTGGGAGTCCTCTACAGAAAAACTTTGATTTCTCCCTCAGCATGATGTGTCTCAGAGGATGAAGTCCCAACCATCCTTCAGGAAGTTCATTCCGGGGAATGCGGCAGTCATTCGGGAGCAAAGACTCTAGAGAAGAGAATCTTAAGGCAGGGGTATTTCTGGCCAACCATGAGGAAGGATGCCGAAGCATTTGCCAAGCGGTGCATTCAGTGCCAAAAGTTTGCTCCTCTTCAGCATTTGCCTGCTCAGTCACTCAGATCAATAACCGCGCCATGGCCTTTCGCAGTGTGGGGGATGGATCTTATCGGGCCTTTTCCAATAGCCAGCGGCCAGCGGCGTTTTATTATTGTAATGATTAATTATTTCAGCAAGTGGATTGAGGCAAAGGCATTGGCAAGAACTACAACCCAAATTATCAGAAACTTCATCTGGGGAGAAATAGTCTGCCGGCATGGGATTCCGCTAGCAATTGTCACTGATAATGGTCCACAGTTCAATAATCCGGAGATGATAAACTTTTGTGACCAGGTGGGAATTGATCTTCGATTTGCATCGGTACATCATCCAAGGACGAATGGCCAAGTAGAAGCAGCGAACAGGCAAATCCAGCAGCTCCTGATGAAAAGAGTTTTGAATCAAAGAGGAAATTGGGCAGATCAGCTTCCTTCTATCCTCTGGACTCTTCGTACTACCCCGTCTTCAGCTACTGGGGAGACGCCATTCAAATTATCTCATGGCTCGGAGGCTGTTGTGCCCGTGGAGTTTGAGGTGGTTACTCCGAGAGTCATGTATGCAAAAGAAGGGGAGAAGCGTGGATAGAAGACAATGGTGAGGCTATCAAGTATAGTCTGGAACTGATCGAAGAACTTCAAGATGAGGCAACAATCAGACAAGAAGAGGTTAAAAGGAGAATGACAAAGTACTTTGACAAAAATGTCAGGATAAAACATTTTGTGGTCGGCGACGTTGTCTTAAAAAAGGTTGATGCAGCAGCCCGAGCAGGCAATGTCGGGAAGCTGAATCCTAATTGGGCCGGACCTTTCATCATCAAGGAGGTACTGAAAAGTGGGGCCTACCGCCTTCAAACAAGCGAAGGAGAAGACATTTCGCGCACCTGGAGCGGCGACGATCTTAAACGGTTCTATCCTTAAAATATGTCTTCTTTACTTTCCTGCAATTCTTCAGATATTTTAATAAGAAGCCCCATACTGACACTTCTCCATGTCTGGTGTCCCTTTTTTTACATTTTCTCATATATCAAACTCACTGAACCACGGAGACATCGCCAAGTTCTGCTCGAACCCCCTCGGATTGTAGTCATTAGCGTAAAACCATGAAGATCATGTGTAGCGGGGAGTTTTCGCACACGTGTAGTGGTAGCTTGCCAATTCCCGTGCGGTGGTCTTCAGAACCTTGGATCCCAGCTGATATCCGACACACCCCTGCATCAAGGGAGGTCTAGGTGAATGTTGGCTCTATCATGCCCCGAGAGGGATATAATTACAGCTTTGATGATCTTTTTGAGGAAAGCAATGTCGGTATAGCCCCCGCGGCATAACCACACCTGCCCAACTGATCATCTTAGTCTGTGACTATCGAATACTCCAAGGTACTCTCAAGCGATGCCTAAGCGGGACCCACAACTGAGTTGATCTCTCTAAGGAAAGCAATGTTCGCCGCCTAGGCCCACCTGCCCAATTGATCAACTCAGCTTGTAGCCCTAGGCAAGAGAGCAGTCGAGTCGCTTACATCCCTTATGACCACTTGAGGAAAGCAATGTTCGCCGCCTAGGCCCACCTGCCCACTTGGTCATCTGGGACCGTACTTGTCTTTCTCTTTGCTTCTACAGCTCATATGACCACTTAAGGAAAGCAATGTTCGCCGCCTAGGCCCCCCTGCCCACTTGGTCATCTGAGTCTGTAGTTATCTTTCGTTGCGTTACAGGGAATTATCTCATCCCGTATGGCCATTATAGACCATTTGGAGGAAAAAGCAGGATTTCTATGAACAACACAAACCGGCCGGCTTGACATTCAAACCGAGCGGTTTGAAATAAGCAGGTACCAGGACTGTTGGGCAGTCTGGTTATTAAACCGGGCGATCTAAAATCAGCGGTTTCCAAAGATGTCATGTGGTTCAGTTTTCAGACCGGACGGTTTGAAATAAACAGGGCATCATTAAAATATCACATACCAAGGGAGCAAGCATAATCATGACCGACCGACCTCATTATTCGGGTTGTGATCTTTATGGTTTTTAGCTCGATCCAATCTGCTAATTACAGGCTCTTTTCAATCGGACGGTTATGATTCTCATTGCAAGTATTAAACCTGTTTATCGCATAAATTCTATATATATAGCCCGTGCGGCTTGTCAGTCAATATTATATAAAGCTGTCATATAAATTTTGGATTGAATGTTAATCGCGCGGGCTATCAACTGATCTTCTTGCGACTTGATATTCTGTCCTGCAAGACAATTATATGCAGCCAGGTTAAGGTCGCACGATCTGATTATTTCAAATCCCAGATCGGTTGTCAGTTATAATCAGGGGGTGGGGGGGGGACATGCAGCAATCTTACTTGCAAGTCGCCTGAGTTAAAATGTTGGCCGCTCGGTCTGATAATTGTTCTTGTGACTTAGCATTCTTTATCCTGGAAAGCAAGTATTCAGGGTCTATTAGTAGCCGCGCGGCTTGATCGGCTTCCTGGATATCACCGTGTAAATGAGTTGGCATCTTCTTAAGATGAATCGTATCAATTCGGATTGAAGGAGGCAAGCGCTGCGAATAGGTTCTTCCTAATAGATACTTCACCGGAATCCTATGAAGATCACTATCCTAACCGGATGAGTTAATATTAAGCCGTACGACTTGATTAAATCTAACACAGAGATCTCAAACAATCACATGTAAGTCGCAGAAGGTAAATGGATAGATAGGTAAGAACTTTTCATTTCATTATCAAAATATTCTTTACATTATGTTAAGCCGATCGGCTTACAACATCAGGCCGACGGCTACTCAAAATAAAAAAGTAAAGTACAACTATTGATTATGCGACTTGAGTTTCTTAGACGCAGGAGTATTTGAGTGCTCACTGCCATCGATCGAAACATCAGGGGAATAACCCTCGCTACCCGACGAGGATGAGCTGCTCAATTCGCCCGACTTGCGCCCAGCATCTTCTTCAGAATCGCTGGATTCGGACTCCGAGCCACTCTCGCCACTCTTAGTCGCCGCGGGTTCTTCGGCCTCATCATCCCCGTCGCCGCTCTCCTCTGAACTGGATCCGTCGACTTTATTTTTCCCCTTGGCTTTTCGCCTGATCTTTTCTAACTTCTTTTGCAAGATCGGGTAGGCGTCCGAGAAAGTGAAATGCTCGAAACCTGGTGCGAACCCCTTGAGCTCCCGCAAGCGGTTAAAGGCGTTATCAATCCCCTCGGCAACATGAGGGAAGAGCTCCTGTTGATAGACCGGGTCGGTCTCATCATACTTAGCCTGCAAAGGAAAAAGAGTAAGGTAAGAGACCGTGCGGTCTGAGAACATTGGTGTTAAGGCTGGCCAGGTGACGACTTACCGACTCGGCTTCCTTTAGCCGCGCATTTGATGAGTCCTGATCATATACACATTTATGGACTCATCCGGGCCGTTATTTAGTCATTTCTCCGCACTTTAGCCTTGTTTTAGTTTATATTTGATAATCCATGCTAGGTGCACATCTTGGCCCACTTAGGTGTGATTTTCATGCTTTTTGTCTTTAGTAGTATTCTTGTGCTGTTAGGTGCCACTTTCAGTGGCTAGATTTGTGGTTGTGTGGGAATAGGAGTCGTGCAAGTGCTCTCGGTGCAATTCTGCACAGGAACACTGCGCACGATCACCGGTTCTATTGCGCACGACCACTGGTCGTGTGCCACTGATCGTGTGCACTTAACCCTTTTTCACGAGTTCTGTTTGGTGCAGTGCGCACGACCATCAACGACAGTGCGCACGACCACCGGTCGTGCGCCACTGCTCGTGCGCACTTACCATTTAATTTCCGAGTTCTGTTTGCTGTAGTGCGCACGACCATCGACTCCAGTGCGCACGACCACCGGTCGTGCGCGACTGGTCGTGCGAACATTTTATTTTATAATTTCGTATCTTGCAGGTTCCACCCAGGCAGTGCGCACGATCACAGGATTCTAGTGCGCACGACCACTGGTCGTGCGCCAATGACCGTGCGCGCTGTTTAATTCAGCGCCTATATAATGACCTGATCGCGAATTAGGTCGGGATTACGCATTTGGACTCCGTTCCTTCCGCCGTTTTCGCCATTTTCAGAGGGTTTTCATCCCCTAGGCCTCCTCCATCATCCAAGGGCTTGCAAGAAGGGATCCTACACTCATTTTGATCGCTAAGGAAGAAGTTCTTCACATTAGACGTGGCCGGATGGTAAATCGCTGGAGAAGACGGGTCCATTGGGAGGTGTGACAGCCCTCCTCTACCCCGGACGCAGTTGGGACCGAGCTAGGACGCGGATTGACAACCCGGTGCTTCCTACCATGAATCTACAACGAGACTCCGGATTCGGTCGTATTTCTTGCCTTTTTCTTCTACTTGTGTGGTTATATTTGTTGTAATCTCTTTATTTAGATGATGAATGCTATGAACCATGTGTATTATTGCTTATTTCATGATTTTGGAATTATCTAGTTCATTTGTGTTATTGAGGTGCGCCCTATTCCATCTCCCACTCCACCACCGTGACCGGTGCCGCACTAGCAATTGCTTGTGGCGTGCTTATTGTTGACGAGGTGCTTGCGACCCTCATTCCGCTTGCCTTCTCGCCCATCCGCCCTTTCGACGCAGTGCGCTCAAGGCCTGCTTAGTCTCCATCTCGCCAATCGAAGCATTGCATAGCGGCATTGCATAGGAGTAGGCGTAGTATTTTATTTTATTATTCGCAAACCAAACCAACCTTCCATTGTAACACCGACCAAGGACTTCGATCTCAAGTCCTTCCTCGATATTAAATTCCACCTTTCTGTGTTCCTCAAGAGACCGACACTCGGGGATTTTCCCCATTATTATTACTCGCGCGACCGGTGCACTTGCCGAAAATATCGCATCAAGTTTTTGGCGCCGTTGCCGGGGAACACAGTCGTGTGAGTTTTCTGTAGAGGGAGACAAGAGACAGTAGTTCTTCCATAGTGAATAGCCGCGTTATTATTTTTGTTTGCCTTTTAATCTTCTGTTGTTTGTGTTTATTTCTTCTCTCCTATTTTAAAATTTTAAGCAAATTTAATCCAAGGATTTGTTTTAGTTTGTGTAGTTTCCCGTGCAGAGCGTTTCTGTTTCTTTATATCTGCATTTATTATTGAAAATGTCTTCATGGGATATTTCTCCTGGCACTTACGACATGATGGACTATTATATAGCCCAAATGAATGAGTTAAATGCTAGGCAGTGTAGGAACATTGTGTGCTTGCTGTGTCGAGGAGAGGGTCATGAATTGAAGGACTGTCCTAGTCTTGTCAAGCCTGACCGCCGCTCCTCCACTCAGGACGACATTGTCCCTATCACTCATTCTTTACCCATGGAGGTTGTTGTACCTTCTACCCAGAGCCTGTTTCGTGCATGGACTCCTCACTCCCTGTGTTTGGCTTCACGCCCAGCGATGATGATCACTCATCCGTTTGTCAACAGGGAGAGGAATGGGAGATCCTAGATGCACCTGAGTTTGACGAGGAAAGTATTCTTTCCATCGGGGAGGCTTTAGCAGATCTTTTTGCTGAGTAACCAAACCTTCTCGTTCCTCCAGTTTCTTTGCATACTTTTTCTACGCACATTCTTTATGATCCTATCGAAGTAAAGGAGTTGGGTGATGCTTCTGACTCGAAGGGTGCTCCAAAGTGGGTTGAGGAGGATACTCTCTCTAATGAGGAGGTTTACACTTCTTCATGGGACGAGGAGGTCCAAACCACCACTGAGGACCCTGAGTTCTTGAGTTCTCCTCGCCATGATACTTACGATGATGATAGCGATCTATCCTTGGATCCTGCTGGGAGTGAGACCGGGACCACTCCCCCGCTGTTTGATTATTTATGTCATTCTTCTCTTTTATTTCCTAACCCCCCTTCTCCATCTGAGCCTGTGCAGGTTGAGTCTTCACAGGTACTTCAGGAGGACTTGGAGCTTCTTGCCCGAGTCAATGATGATTGCATCCTCATATGCGAGAAGGTTGACCCCTCCTCCGTTAAGGAAGCCTCATTCGTTGCCTCCTCCTCCTGTAAACTTGCTGTGGACGATACCTTGCTAGGCAAGGATGTGTTTTGTGAGTTGAGTAAGGACCAGGCTGACTCCTTTTCTTACACTCTCTACCCTCTACCTGTGAGGAGCAGGTATCATTATTTAGGTAGAGGGGTGACTATTCTATCACCGTATCAGTACCCGCAACCGAAACGGATATTGGAACAGTTACCTGTGCATTTTCTCTTCCATAGGCCCATTAGTTAGAACCCTTATGTTTTTCAAATAAGTCGTGCTGGGATGACAGTAACCCCAGTAGTTATCTTTATTTACCCTGAAATTTTATTTTGTCTGGTTTAGTTAAGTTTTTGTTAAGGCTATGAATGCCTCGCTGCGTGTGCTGACTCCTGGTTGTGTGTAAATTGCACGGTGGATGGAGTTTTTACTAAAATTTTGGCCGCTTGGAAAATTCCTAAGGCGCACGATCACTGGTCGTGCGCACTACTTATCGCGCACGACTACTGGTCGTGCGATCGGCCCAGATTTTTATAAAAAGGCCGTCCGCCCGAGCCTTTCGCGCACGATCTAGGGTTTTCGTTCTCCGACGTCCGTGCGCCGTTTCTGCCTGCTTGCCGCCGATCGTGCGCCTCCTTCCCTTCCGGTGAGCCCATTCCCTCTACCGGTGATCGTACCAGTAGTATTCTTGTGCTGTTAGGTGCCACTTTCAGTGGCTAGATCTGTGGTTGTGCGGGAATAGGAGTCGTGCAAGTGCTCCCGGTGCAATTCTGCACAGGAACACTGCGCACGATCACCGGTTCTATTGCGCACGACCACTGGTCGTGCGCCACTGATCGTGTGCACTTAACCCTTTTTCACGAGTTCTGTTTGGTGCAGTGCGCACGACCATCAACGACAGTGCGCACGACCACCGGTCGTGCACCACTGCTCGTGCGCACTTACCATTTAATTTCCGAGTTCTGTTTGCTGTAGTGCGCACGACCATCGACTCCAGTGCGCACGACCACCGGTCGTGCGCGACTGGTCGTGCGAACATTTTATTTTATAATTTCGTATCTTGCAGGTTCCACCCAGGCAGTGCGCACGATCACAGGATTCTAGTGCGCACGACCACTGGTCGTGCGCCAATGACCGTGCGCGCTGTTTAATTCAGCGCCTATATAATGACCTGATCGCGAATTAGGTCGGGATTACGCATTTGGACTCCGTTCCTTCCGCCGTTTTCGCCATTTTCAGAGGGTTTTCATCCCCTAGGCCTCCTCCATCATCCAAGGGCTTGCAAGAAGGGATCCTACACTCATTTTGATCGCTAAGGAAGAAGTTCTTCGCATTAGACGTGGCCGGATGGTAAATCGCTGGAGAAGACGGGTCCATTGGGAGGTGTGACAGCCCTCCTCTACCCCGGACGCAGTTGGGACCGAGCTAGGACGCGGATTGACAACCCGGTGCTTCCTACCGTGAATCTACAACGAGACTCCGGATTCGGTCGTATTTCTTGCCTTTTTCTTCTACTTGTGTGGTTATATTTGTTGTAATCTCTTTATTTAGATGATGAATGCTATGAACCATGTGTATTATTGCTTATTTCATGATTTTGGAATTATCTAGTTCATTTGTGTTATTGAGGTGCGCCCTATTCCATCTCCCACTCCACCACCGTGACCGGTGCCGCACTAGCAATTGCTTGTGGCGTGCTTATTGTTGACGAGGTGCTTGCGACCCTCATTCTGCTTGCCTTCTCGCCCATCCGCCCTTTCGACGCAGTGCGCTCAAGGCCTGCTTAGTCTCCATCTCGCCAATCGAAGCATTGCATAGCGGCATTGCATAGGAGTAGGCGTAGTATTTTATTTTATTATTCGCAAACCAAACCAACCTTCCATTGTAACACCGACCAAGGACTTCGATCTCAAGTCCTTCCTCGATATTAAATTCCACCTTTCTGTGTTCCTCAAGAGACCGACACTCGGGGATTTTCCCCATTATTATTACTTGCGCGACCGGTGCACTTGCCGAAAATATCGCATTAGCATTCTTCTTCTTCAGTTCGGCGTTTTCCTTCTCTAGGTGATTATTCGCTCTAATCAACCTTTTGAAGGTCATTCCCATGAAGACGTTGGTGATGAGGCTCTCGGCACCAACCCGCGCGGCTTCTCTGGCGAGCTCTTCTTCCGGAATCTTCCTCAACCTCCTGAAGTTCCTTCGGCCGAACATGGCAATGCTGGCGGCCTCAGCATGTTGGCCCGACTTCTCATTCGCCCAGTGAGGAAGCGCGGTAGAGACCTGGACACTATCGCTGTCCGGATGCCAGGTCAAGACCGGGTGGCCTTTTAGATCCTTCACTTTGCTGAAGGAACGAAGGGCAGCGAAGTCGCCCGAGGAACCCAAATCCTCCCCATCGGACGGCAGCGGCTTGTTCCTGACTTGTCTCTTTCTTTTCTCCGTCTGAGTCAAGATTAAGCCGGTCGGGCTTATCGGCTTGTTGGCAGGAACAACGGCTTGGGCTACAAAGGGAGAAGAGTCAGCACGAGAGATCAAGCGGTCAATATTGAAGTCGGAAGCAAAGGGAAACTTACTATCTTCAAGCCGAACTTTCTCTAGCTCAGCAAGTAGAGGAATATAGTAGCTTATGTTAAGCCTCTCATCCTTGAGAAGCTTACAGATTCCCTTCTCCACCTCGCTTATTGGAACCAGTTGAAAGGCCTCCTCCGGCCGCACTTGCGGATTCGGGTTCAACAGACCGAGTCGGCCTTCGAAGATCAGGTACCTCTCCGACCAGGCTGTGACCTTGTTCGCGAGGTTGACCATCTTCAACCCGCGGCAGCCTAAATAGAGATGGCCTTTGAAGACATTTGATTCAGAGTCCGGGATGGCCCGCACCGAGAATATCTTCCTGAAGAGACCCATAGAGAAGCGGACTCTCTCAGACCGCAGGTAAGAAATGAAGCTACATATCCCGGCCATCGAGTTGGGAGAAATCTGGCCGGGAACAACTCCATAATGGTCAAAGACCATTGCGAGCTCAATCGAAATCGGGAACTTAAATCCACAATCGAAATGGTCGATCGGGATCGCGATTTGGTTTGGGCCAGACGAATTCATCCGCTCATCACGGAGTGGAAGCCGCGCAAGCAGCGGACTGTCAGTCATGTGCTTCTCGACGAATTCATCCAGCTCGGCCTTCGTCAAACGACACTCCTCGAGGTCTGCAGAATGAAAGGCCACAGCGGCTTCGGAGCGGGTAGCGGAAGTCTTGGCAGGTCGCATCGGCTGGCGCTTTGCTCCCATCTTCAAGTTTTGGTAAGAGGACTTCCGAAAGAGCGCTACTTATAGAAACGGCTGATCTGCGCTTAGCAGGAGTCAAATCGCGGCTAGACCAGCCAACCCGTACGGGCACATCACCACAAAATCCAACCACAAAGACTAAGTATATTCAAATGAGCGGATTAAAGAATCATGAAAACAAGCAGATCGGTTTATGCAAAGCAACCCACAGGCATCAATCAACACAGCAAGAAGGCAAAAAATATATAATAACAAAAATATATAAGTTCGAATATTTAGGCCGCACGGCCTGAAAAGCAGATCGAATATTCACGAGTCGGATTCAAGCAATAGTCCAAGGGACCGAATAGAAATAATATTACAAGCCAACATCTTGGAGCCGCTCGTTACGGACGGTTTTCACCCGGTTCGTCCTCCCTGTGAAGCCGCGCGACGTGATCGCCTATCTGAAGGACAGTTCCCTGCATTTGGTTCATGTTATGATTAAGGCGCTTGATCATGCTATGAATCCGCACAACATCTCTTTCTACTCGGGACGCACGGATCACACGAGTAGGCAAGGCCGCTGCGGACTCATGAACACTAACAACCGGGTGGATCGTCCCGGCAACAGGAAGAGACGAACTCGTCCCTGCGTCCGGGCGGCCTGACCCACGCCGGCCTTCGTCAATCACATTAGCAGGGTGCCGACTTCCGCCGGCTTCCTTCGCCAAATGAAGGTATATGTCCCTATAATAGGCGCAGTCCTCTTCAAGCTTGCGAACTTCCTTCTTTCCCCGATCAATCTGGGCGGTCAGCGCAACCACCTGGTCTTCCTGTGCCTTTTCCTTCTCTCGGCGCTCTCTCCGCTCGGCCTCCAGCACTGCCCGGCTCTCCTTCCGCTCGGCCTACAGCACTGCCCGGCTCTCCCTCCGATCGGCTTCCAACTCTGCCCGAAGGGCCGCCTTCTCGTCTTGGGCGGCCTTCTCTCTCTCCTCCACAGCCCTCAACTGCTTGGCGAGGGTTTCCAAGTTCTTTTGAAGCTGGGACATCTCGTCCTCCATCCGGGTATCCGGCAAAGAAGAACGCAGCAGGGGTGGATCAAAAGGAGGAAGATAGGACACCAGTTCGCCCGGCTTCGGGATCGAGTCACGGTCATCTGCAATAAGAGAAAATAATCAAGGAATGTTCAAAAAGAAAACCGCTTTCATCGAATTTTCCTCGCTTACAAGCCGCGGCGGTTTGAATTGAATTCAGGCGGACGGGTCGCCTTGCTAGCTCGGTATCAAATTTTCGGCGTTGTTCTCTCCACGATCTCTCACTTTGCCTCCGCTTAGCAGCAGAAAATTGAGCAGCGGAGGGAAAGAAGCTGGGCGACGGGTTCAACAACGCAGCGTGCGACTTATTTCGAGGCCGCGGCCTGAAAAAGCGGACAGGATGGTAATCCACTTCTTTACCTTGCAGCAGAAGATTGGATTGCGGCGGAGGCGGCCTGGCGAGTTGACCTCTTACTCGCTCCGCCTTCACCTGCAATAGTCGCAGACCGGCCATCACGGTGTCTTCGGGTGCTGGTATGGATCTTGCAGTCGCGACCTCAGGAAGGATGGCCTCCTTAAGGCTGGTCGCATCCTCAGACAGGGCGGCTCCTTTCTCTCCGGGCGGGTTGGCAGCCTGCAGTTCGGAAGAAGTTCTCAGCTGGTCATCTTGCTTCTGGAAAGAATCAAAGTCCTTGAGAAGGTCACTTACGGAAATGCTATGAGCATCAACTGGAGCCTGGTCGTTCGACTGGGGGGAAGGAGTAATCAAGCCTTCCGGAACTTCATTCTCGCGCGAGTTGCCTTGCAGGCTGTCCGCTCTCGGTTTCCCGGATCCTGCCTTATTCTTGGCCTTGAGCTTCTTCATCTTTCTGAGAATCCTGTCCGCCGCGGACTCCTCCTTCTTTCTCTTTTTTAACTGCAGGCCGGTTAGTTTGTCCGGACTATCCTCGACGTTAATGACCGGAGCTTCCAGATCGGTCGGCTTGGGGGAGTCAACCGCCTCTCCCCTTCATCCCTTATGTTTAGATGAAAAACCCCGGACGGGGTAACGTCCATCTTGAAAGACTCATCCCCATCGCCCTTCTGGGAAGCCGTCTCCAAGTCGGTTTTATCCGGCGGAGGAGGCGGGCTGTTTCCTTTGTCAGAGAAGGTTGGGGGATCAGCCGGGGGAGGATTCGAACAGCTCGCCTCTTTCTTAGTCGAGAGATCGGATGTTCATCCAGGAAGAAGGTCAGCTGGCTTATTCGCCTCCTTTTTGGCTGACAAGTCGATTGTCAACCCGGCAGGAGGGCCGGTCGGCTTGCCCGAGGAAGCAATCGTCACCGTCTTATCAGGCCGCGCCGTCTTCTTCTTCTTCTTATCTCTTGAGCGGTTTTTCTCACGGCTTTTTCCGGGCTTTTCGAGAACTTCAAGCTGGGCCATTAAGTCCACCATCTTTTTCGGACTGTTCAACCCGAAAGTTCTAACCGCGATAGGCGAGTAGTGACTCGTGGTAGTAATGGAATTATGCCAGAATCGAAGCTTCTGGAACATTTATAACCAACAGGATGAAATCGGCGTGGTCTCCGGTTAGAACTGATATTTTTGAAATCTTCTCAGAAATTTAAAAATATGCGGGGATTATGTTTACCCAGGAGACCGCCTTCAGTAGGTTTACTCGCAGGCCGTGCGGTTTGAAAGTCCAAGTCGCCCGGCTCAGGTTATACAGGTTTTATCAGCATCAGCTAGCACAGGCCGGGCGGTTCGACCTAATGCAGGTCGCCCCCGAGTGTTAAAGTCAATTCAAGCCCAAGTCCAACGGGTCAAGTCGCGAACTCAAGTCGGAGGTCGCGCGGTTTGTGCCATAGAGATAATCCAAGGTTCGAGATCAAAGAACAAGCCGCGGTCTCAAGACGGAGACCGCTTGGATAGCATCGTCGCCTTGGCCGCATTATCTTCAGCTTCTGGTCAGACAAGTCGGAAGGGCAAACCGCCAAGCCGCGCGGCTTCTTTCTTTCTTTGCGTATCCCGTCACCGCCTGCCCGTTTCTCCTGTACCCGGGCAGGCGGTTATTTTATCCCTGCCCGTTCGGGCAGGCCCCCAAGCCTATAAATAGGGGGCGGCACTGTTCCCAAGGCACGCACACTCGAATCTAGGAGCTCGCTTGCTTGAGCTGCGGACTCGAGTGTCCCGTCTTGCGGACTGTCTGACCGGCCGGCTTCTTCTTTCCTGCACTTGCAGCCCATTGTAACCACTTCTTTTTAATCAAAGGAAAGCCCGTCGCAGGAGTGGCATTTGCCGCGGCGGGCGAAGTCTGGCCTTGACCGCTGCTAGCGGTCTCATCTTTTCACCTAAAAAGTAACCGGCAACCCGCAGCCTCCGGTTTCCTTCGGAGGTGCGATTTCAGACTCAACAACAAGAATCACAAAATCGAAACATTTTTAACAAAGATCCAACAAGATCCACTTGCTTTAAACTAGATCTACACTTTTAAAATACAAACCTTCAAAAACCTACCCCATTCATCAAAAATCAAAATGAAAACTACATTTTCCTTCTTCTCTACTTTCAAAATCACAAATCCCTAAAAAATTTAGAGTCAAAAACATAAAAATCAAAAATCCATACCTTAGATCTAGAGTTGTCGTCGACCTCCGACAGCCTTCTCTCGCTCTACAGTCCAGAAAAATGAAGCACAATAGGGTTTGACTCGGTCTAAAGCCCTATTTATATTATTGGCTGTCGGCCACGCGACAGTGACTGTCAGAAATTTCCGACAGCTCCCGATTTGATAAATCTTCAATTTTTGTCCCTTTGATGTTTTACAATAGTTATATGTCATTATTACTACTTCACCTCATGACTTGATGACAAACCATGTGCTTTTTATTTTTAAAAAATGACTCTTACATGATTATATGATTTCATTTCCAAGCTATCATCGTATTGACACTCCTACTTAGTTGTTTAGACCATTGGAAATTGTTTTCGCATGCCTCTAAGTATGAGAAATTGTTTATCTATCATAATGAACTATCACGTTCACTTCTTTTGATCAATACGTACGTCTTTTTATTTAATATATACATGGATCATATTTGCTTTAACATAATAAAATAGCACTTCATAAATACAACTTTCAACCTTGATTTGTTAGCACAACAAAATATACACCATCTTTTGCGATTCAAGTGAATTCGGAGATCCTTGGTCAATTACAAAAACATATCAATATCTCAAAATTAAGATATCACAACATCTGTGATCAAAAAAAAGTTTAAAATAAAGACAAGGATACTCCACCAAGCACTACTTACCCTCCTGATAAGTCTTAATGAGCATTGTGAGGTTAAGCACCTTGGAAAGAATTGAAAAGTGTCTTGTGCAAAAGAAAAATGGTTTTCTATTCATCTTGTGCTATATCTTCAACGTCAAAGTTGACTTTATATGCTTATATTATGTTCTCCATTTCAATGATCATGTAAATTAAATAACTTCATATGTTTGATCTAAGTATCACATGTACACATCATTATGTTATATAAACATTAATCTCATGAGAATTGGACAGAAAATATTCCATAATTCTATACACTATTGTGTCTTTCTATGATACTTTCAAATGACCTTACTCATGTTTAAGTTATTTTCTTTCATTACTTCATATGGCTATATCGTCACTTCATGAGTTTATTCATACTATGGCATATTCCTATTATTTCATGAACTTCAATCATTTCCAACAAAGTGCTTCCGCTTACTCTTCATTTCTATATCCTATATCCTTTCCCTTAAGAACTACTCTTTTATCTAATATTAACTTTTGCTAATACCAAAAGGGGGAGAATTAAAAGTATAAAAAGAAACATCACAAATCTATTACACCTAAATATTCCACCTACACAATACATCATATATTTAGGGGGAGCATATATTTAGGGGGAGCATTCATTTAAGGGGAGCTTTCATCTAAAGGGAGATTATTTATTTTAAGAGAAATATATCATGTTATTTTTGTGCACTCACCAAATGTTAAAATCAACAATCTAAATAGACATGATTTCTTTTTATATGGATTTGTTATTATCAAAAGGGGGAGATTGTTGGAGCATGCGTTTCGCACTCCTCCGGTTTGATAATAACAAATTCCCGTTTGTATTTGATTCTATTTTTTATTAATGGTGTGCAGATAACAGGTATGAGATGTTCACATTTCTGCTGGAGCTAAATTTGAATGTGGGAAATTTCACTGTCGGAAACTTCCGACAGCCGCTGTCGCCCAGGCGACAGCAGAGAAGTTACAACTACTTCCCTCCACGGCAGCACGACGAAAGGCAGTTTTGAGCTGTCGGAATTCCGACAGCGATGTCGCCCAGGCGACAGCACGACGGTTACAACAACTGCCCACGACACCACCCACGATCGGCAGTTTTGCACTGTCGAAAATCCGACATCGATGTCGCCCAGGCGACAGCTCGACGGTTACAGCAACTGCCCACACGACGCCACTCCAGCGGCAGTTTAACGCTGTCGGAAAATTCCGACAATCAATGTCGCCCAGGCGACAGCGATTTTCTATAAATTGACACCTTGTGTTCGTGCATTCCAAGCTTTGAAAATTCCAAGTCCCTTCCTGAGTGCATACGAAACCGAGAGCTCCAGAACCTCTTCAACTCCTATTTGTGCAAAGAAGGATTGAAGATTGAAGACGAGATCGGGCGCGCTTCTTCATCAACGATCATCTCGAGGCTTCAACAATCCTTCCAGAGATCTGAATATTCTAGGGAGTTGTCCTTTTCATATTGTATTAATATTTACACACATTTCATTTTGTATTGGTAGAGAAATCGTCGTCTTGTGTGCGGCGTCTAAGTCCTTGGCGGCTTAGGGGAAAATCGCTTCCTTGTGCGGAGCGTCCAAGTCCTTGCGTGGCTTGGTGGGAAATCGTGGCCTTGTGTGCTACGTCTAGATCTTGGGAAGATCTAGAGGATAGGCTTGGGCTTGGTCTTGGGAGAGACAAGTGATAGCCTTCCGATCCTTGGGAGAAGGATTGGTAAACCAAAAATTATTGTAATTTTTTGTTATCATAATTGTGCCTTAATCTTAAGCATTGTTAAGATCATTTTTTTATTGTACGCAAATTTCATGATAAATATAATTATGCTCTTTTCACTAATTGCAAATTTGTTTGCTTAAATCTTTATCTTAGAAATTTGTGTTTGATTTAATATAAAAATTGCATTGGTTTAAAATTATTTATAAGTAACTTTTTAGTAAAGTAAAATTTGTCTAAAAATTATTAAGTAAAAATTATATTTTTAAACACACCCTTATTCACCCCCCTCTAAGGGCGTCACACGATCCAACACCAAGCTCCTTCCGCCAGCTCCCCGATAAAGCAATCATGGCCTCGCCAGGTTGGTCAACATCAACGATTATTGGTGCCTCGCTTTCGCCACTAACTTATTTTTTGCAGGTGCCCGTGAGAACTCGCCCATCAATCTTCACCTTGGGGAAGAGGAGATGTCCCCGCCCCCGCCCTCGCTGGATAAGATTGCTGACTTCTTGGGCGATCCCCAAGACCCCGAGGTGCTGAAGAGGCGGACCACCGAGGTGCTCCAGAAGTAAGGAAACATGTTGCGGGATCTGTACAACCAGTCACGAGAGGACAGGACGGTCTCCGAGGAGTGGCTCGTCTTCCTCGAGGATGACTATGCGCGGGACCTTGCCAAGTTGTGGCTGGATTCTCGCGGCGAGGTCACCTCCCTGTGGGTGCATATCTCACGAGTGGAGGACCAGGTGTGCCTGCTGCAGTGTGAGCTCCATTACATCTGTGCCTTCCATTATCCTTGAGTGTTACCGAGCTTGGGGGGGGGGGGGTGCGATGGCGAGGTTGATGGAGGTAGATATAGTATTGATCCTACTCGTGCTCGCACCTACTCTGCGAACCCTATAATATAACCTTTATTTATTTCGAACAATCTGCGAACTCTATTACTATCATTAGCATGGTACTTCTCGCCCGCCATTGGGCTTTTTTTTATTTGCTCGCACTGTGATGTTACTGTTTGTGTCACGTTTGCTAGTTTTTATTATTATTTCTTTATGTTCTTGCCCGCGACTTATATTGTATTCGCCTCGCTTGCCGCAAGATGGCCTTACTTGCCAGCTTGCTCGCGCTTGTTTATTGTTGCGAGCGGGTGAGGAAGAGGGGCTGACTCAAGGATAGAGGTGTATCACAGTGAGATTATGCCAACCGCACCCGTGACGCTTCGAATCATTCCCTCCTTTTCTGCTTTTCTATAAATAGGTCCTGCCTCCATGCCCAACTACCATATTTATCATCCTAGCCCTCTGCTTCCTTCATTATTGAGACCTCACTCCTTCCTTCTCGTGCATGCTTCTTCAGCTCTCCAACAACCTTTAAAATGGGTGGTGTTTGTGGCGCTGCCGAGGGCCGGGCCAAGTGCACTTGGACCATTTATGACCATTATTTCTTCAACCGCTCTCTCACCGAAAGTGAGTACCACGTCATGGTCGCCAACTTAATCTCGCTTGGGTTCTCTGCTCGTCAAACCGCGAAGACCGAGGCTATCAATGACACCTCACTGGACGAGCTCGCTATTTCCGCAGCTCACTTAGTTGTCGGCCTGCGGCTTCCCCTATGGCCGAAAGTCTGTCAGGTACTCATTCACTTTGTGATATTCCTCCTCGCTCTCGCATAAGGCTTCTAATCATATGTTGCTTATTCGATTGATACTCAAGTATTATGGCGAGATTCCAGTCCAGATGACCACCAACTCGATCATTTTCATGGCAGTCTTTGCCTACTACCTAAGGGAGGAGCAGATCGAGTTCAGCTTGTCGGCTTCTGCAAGCTCTTCTCCGTTCAGGTTTACAAAGATAAGAATGACTACTTTGCGAGCCATCATGCCAAGGTTTGCGAGACGGTGAATAAGCGCCACCACTGGCTCCAGAAGTTCATTTTCGTGAAGGGGCCTTTCAGCAACATCCCCTTCTCACCTATCCAATATGATTAGGCGACCTACCGTCCTCCCACGCTTTGCGACCACGAATGTTGGATCTGAGATTCAGCCCAACGAGGAGTTCGGACTCCTTAGAGGGGTCAGCTAGCAGTTACTGATCCCGCAGAGCAACCTGACTGAAGACTTAGAACTAAACACCGACCTTGGATGAAGCGTGGAGGTCCCACTACACACCCGGAAGATTTTAGAGCGCTTCCCCTCCTATGCCAAAGCTGAAGTCGGGCATGTTGGAGAGTTTGAGGAGCTAACCAAGGATGTCCTAAGGAGGAAGAAGCCAAAGATCTGGATCCTCTCTAAAGGTTCCCTTCAGAGTCAATAAATAGTTTTTCTCTGCTGGTCTGCTAATAGCATAACTCCGTCTTTTAGTTTCTCTAAACGCACCCCAAACTAGTCTGCTAACAACCAAACTCTATTGTTCTGAAGGGAAATTGGTAGCCCACAAAGGGTATCTAGGTAAATTCACCTATAGACCTCGTCGGGCGAGCGGACCGTGAAGGCACCGCTCGCTAGACTTCCGCAACCCGGGTTTGAGAGATCTTACTTTGCGAGTGGTCCATGAAGGCACCACTCGCCAGATCCCTGGCCTCCCAGGCAAGTGAGGTTCCGCTCCTCGTTCCCCTGGGGGCCCGTGCATCTAGAAGCCTAGGTGGGCGAGTGCTTGATGAAGAATGTGCTCGACCCCCTTCTACCAGCGTAAGTTGCATATGCAAGTCGGCGAGCCCTCACTAACCTCGCCATTGCAATATTCTCCTTGCAAGGAGGCAAGTTTGGCTCTCCTCGCCCTCGCGACTCACTCGTCGTGAGTCGGCAAGCCCCCACTTTCTCCGCCTATGCGCGACACTCAATTTTACCCTGCAACAAACACGGGGTTGTACATCTAGAAGCCTAGGTGGGCGAGTGCTTGATGAAGAATGTGCTCGGCCACCTTCTACCAGCGTAAATTGCATACGCGAGTCGGCGAGACAAGATTTTATCCTGCCTTTGTTTATTCCCTTTTCCATTCTCTTCCTGAGAAAGTAGCAGTTGGCTTATATTGGAAAAGGATATCATTTATTAAAAAGGAAAAGGATTAAAGATTTGCTAAATTAGTTGCAGTTCCAAGGAAATAATTAATGTTAACTATTCTAATCCTATTCAGAGATTTGAATTTCAAATCAGTTATCATTCTCTCTAAGGAAATAGGATACCATAAGAAAAGAGATCAGTAACAGAAAGAAAATATTAGAGTATCAGTCGAGAGAAAAAAACATTCAGAAAGTCAAAAAGAAAGATCATCTTTCTCAAGCAGCAATCTTATTCTCTGAGAACATCATCAAGATCAATCTCTCAGATCTCTGCTACTAGATTTCAAATCTTCAAAGAGCAACAATAATCTAAGAAACTTCTGTCTCTCAGATTCATCAGCTATCAAGGAAGATATTTGTTTCAAGAGAAAGCTCCATCCTCAAGCTGTCAACAATTTCAATCAGACAGGGGGAGCTTTACAACACATTCCACTAGAGTCTTCTCTCAGATTATTGACAGAGTAGAACATCTAAACCCCTATTATCCCCTCTTGTACAGGGTTCTAACTCCCTTCAAAAGTTAACCCCTTGGTGGCAGGGCACCTGAACAAAAACCTGTAGTTTGGTTAGAGCACCTGATCAAAAGCTCCTTGGTGTTTTGGGCACCTGATCAAAACCCCATTGGTGATAGGGCACCTGATCAAAAACCTAGTGGAATCCTACCAAGTGTGGTAGAAGAGTAGACGTACCCAGGTTTATTGGGGAACTACTATGAAATCCTTGTGTTCTTTGTGTTGTGATTTTCTGTGTGTTGTGCTGTGTGATGTGATTTGTTTTTATTTGTTTTATAACTCACTCAATACACATATAAGTATCACTATTTTAATTCCGCTATAAAATTAAGTAAAAAAACTTTTTAATACTCTATTCACCCCCCCCCCTCTAGAGTAAATCTAAGATCTAACCTCACTTTCAATTGGTATCAGAGGTTGGTTGATTGTACACATGCTAACACCTGAATCAAAAAGATCAATTAGATCTTAAATTTATTTTAGAGTTTTCTTTTTCTAAAAACTCATGGCACAAAACAAAGAATATTCAAGCACAAGATCTCCTATGTGCAATCTAAGTAAGTTTGCACTGTGGAAGGCAAGGATTAGATTGTACATGAATTCTATTGATGAGAATATTTTTACTGTTATTTTGACAGGACCTCCAACACCTACAACAGTAACAAGTGCTGAAACCACAACAACAAACAATGCTGTTTCACCACCTGAGTGGACAGATGCCCAGAAGAAGCATATAAGTGCTAATGCCAAAGCTATGAATATATTGGCACAAACAATGTATGATGACATTTTCCAAAAAGTGGTGGAATGCACTTCAGCCAGGGAAATCTGGATCTCACTCAACAACATGGTTGAAAGATCAGCAGATGAAAGAAAGGACAAAAGATCTCACCTTATCTCTCAATATGAGAACTTCAAAAAGGGAGAAAATGAGATAGTGGCTGATATGTACAACAGGCTTAGCCTCATAATCAATGAGCTGAAGACCTTGGACAAAGTGATCTCCATCACTGAGGTCAATGATAAGTTCCTAATGTGCTTCCCCAGCACATGGGACTCTAGAATCTGGCCAATCAAGGAAGCCAGAAGCCTTAATGAGATCTCCACTGAGAGCTTGTTAGGCAAACTCAAATCCTATGAGCAGCTTATCAAATCCAGAGAAGCTGAACAATCCACCTCATCTCCAGCATCCAAGAAGGAGAAAAGTATAGCTTTCGAAGCTACTGAAGTAGAAGAGAAAGATCCAGGAGAAGAGGAGTTCATGAGCCTTCTAGCCAAAAGGTTCTACAAGATGGCTAGAAAGGATTTCAGAAAGAAGGACTCAAGATCCAGAGAAAAGCCAAGGTATGATAAGTCAAATTCTAAAGAAATTATCTGTTTTGGCTGCAGGAAACCTGGACACATTCTGCCAGAGTGTCCAGAGAACCAAAAGAAGGAGAAGAGAAAAGACAAAGAAGAAAAGAGGCACTCCAGCAAGTCTTCATCCAATTCTTCTGAAGATGAAGAAGAATCAAAGGAAAAAGACCAATGCTTGATGGCTGTCTATGACTCATGCAATGAGTCAGAACTTGCATCTTCATCCAGCTCTTCTGATGATGAAGATAATGAAGAAAAAAGAAGCTTCTATATGATGGCTATCAATGCCTCAGCAAACAACTCAGATGAATCAGAGTCTGACAATGATGCTGATCAGGTAATATCTAATTTTGATTTTAATTCAATTGAATTCAAAGATGAATTCAAAGTTCTTTGCTTAGAATTAATCACATCTGAGAAGGAAATAATCTCTCTCGGAAATAAGTTGGCTGAAATGAACCAACTTGGTGAAGAAAATGCTATTCTTAAGAAAGATTTGGCTTCCTCCAGAGAACATATTATTCTCATTGAGAAGAAGTTATCTGAGGCTAAGAAATTTGAAGAATCCCTAAATAGGAGAAGTATCAAACTGATGGACATCACAAGCACAGTAAATGCCAGATTAAGTGGCAAACTGGGCTTGGGTGCTTCATCAAGTGAGCCACCTCTTATTAAGAAGAACATAATTTATACACGAATAAAATTCATTTCTGCTAAGAGCAAAGAGGCTGTAGAAGTAAATAAAAACATTTCAAGCAAGGCTGTTAAGAATAAAGGAATTCAGCAGAATTCGTCGAACGGAGCTCGACGAAATGAATTCACTTCGTTGAACGGAGATCGACGAACTCTGAAGTCAGATTTCCAGTATAGTTATTATTCGAATGACGCTCGATGAAAACACGTCCATTCATCGAACGGCGATCGATGAACTCAACCCAGTTCGTCGAACAGAAAATATACAGAAAATCTGAAGAATTCTTATTCTTCACATACTAAAAATCCTTTCACTGAGTGGATAATTCCTCCAAGGAGATATCATCCACAAGGTTATAAGGATCACCTGATATGTCTTTTATTTCAGAGTTTTGTGGTAATACAAAAGGACCCAAGGTAGTCTGGGTACAAAACAACTAGTTTATTTTTTCTGTTGTGCAGGTACAGGGCTATCCAAAATTAAATGAACAATGGTATTTGTATAGTGGATGTTCAAAGCACATGATAGGAAACAAGGTCAACCTGAGCAACTATAAGGCAAAGCTAGGACCCAAATTGATCTTTGGAGACTCCAACTGTGGACAAACCAAATGATATGGGAAGATCAAAGTTAGAGCAGGTACCTTCAAGGAGGTAGCTTATGTCAAGGGTCTCAAGCACAACCTCATCAACATAAGCCAGTTATGTGATGAAGGTTATCAGGTAACCTTTAACCATTCCTTATGTCTTATTACCAATAATAAAAACATTAATGTGTTATCTGTTATTAGACATGGAAATATTTATTTAGTCAATTTTGACTCTGCCAATTCTGATATTTGTTTATTTAATTCTATAAGTAAAACAAATGAATTGTGGCATAAAAGAATTGGACATATGAACCTTAGAACTATATCTAAGCTTTCTAAGGACAGTCTTGTTAGAGGACTGCCTTCTGGTTCATAAAACAAGAAAGGACTTTGCAGGGCTTATCAATTAGGTAAGCAAACTAGAAGTAGTTTTAAATCTTTATCCAAGAGTGATTCACCTAGGATTTTGTACTTACTGCACTTGGACCTTTTTGGACCTACTGCAATACAATGTCAAGGAGGGAAGCATTACTCTCTAGTTATTGTAGATGACTTCTCAAGATTCACTTGGGTGTTCTTTCTTAGGAACAAGTCGGACACCTTTAGTGTTCTGACAGACTTTCTCAGGTCCATCAAGATTGAGTACTCTACTCTAGTTGTATTGATCAGAAGTGATCATGGCACTGAGTTTGAATCACTTCTGATGAGAGAATTCTTTGGAAAAGAAGGGATCAGGCAAAGTTTCTCTGCTCCTAGAACTCCTCAACAAAATGGGGTAGCTGAAAGGAAAAATAGAACCCTAATTGAATCAGCAACTAATTGCTTGCTGATGCAAACTTGCCACTCTCTTTTTTGGCAGAGGCAGTGAACACAACAAATTATGTGTTGAACAAAAGCCTAATACATAAACTTAAGGGCAAAACACCCTATGAATTACTCAAGAATAAAAAGCCTAAGGTTAACTATTTTAAGATATTTGGATGTAAATGCTATATGCATAACAATGACAAGAAGTATCTAAGGAATTTTGAAGCAAAAGCTGCTGAAGGCATATTCCTTGGATATTCACTTTCTAGTAAAGCATATAGAGTTTACAATAAATCTACTCTTAAGATAGAAGAGTCCATGCATGTATCTTTTGATGAGACTAATATATTAATTGAGGAGAGGAATACCACCTCTACCAAACATACTTTGCAAGTACCAGCTCTATGTGAAGAGCTAAAAGGACTGAATCTACAGAATGAAGAATTACTACCTCCATCAAATGAAATAATTGAAGACAATGAAGGGGAAGATAATCTAGATCTTGCTAATAACTCAAATCAAGTGACAGCTGAACAAATTCCCCAAGTGGATACCATTGCTAAACAAACTCCAACTGTTGACGACATCACAGTTAGAGATCATCCAATATCTCAATTGATTGGAGATATTTCAGAAGGTTTTCAAATAAGGCATCAACTACACCAAAATCAGATGCACACTTATTTCCTATCCCAGATTGAACCTCAATCCAAAAAAGATGCAGAACAAGATCCAAATTAGATTCTTGCAATGCAAGAGGAGCTCAATCAATTTGAAAGGAACAAGGTATGGGATTTGGTTCCAAGACCAAAAGGCCATCCAGTTATTGGCACCAAGTGGGTCTTTAGGAACAAGCTAGATGATCAAGGCAAAATAATCAGAAACAAAGCAAGATTGGTAACCCAAGGATATTCACAGGAAGAAGGAATTGGCTATGATCAAACCTTTGCTCCTATTGCAAGACTTGAAGCTATCAAGATTTTTCTGGCCTTTGCTGCATTCAAGAAATTCAAGGTAGACTGCTTTTTTAAATGGAGACATCAAAGAAGAAGTCTATGTGGAACAACCACCAGGTTTCATCTTTCCAACTCACTCCTCTTATGTATTTAAGCTTAATAAAGCTCTTTATGGTCTCAAGCAAGCACCCAGAGCATGGTATGAGACCTTAGCTAATTTTCTTTTGGAGAACAATTTCTGTAGAGGCATAGTTGATAAAACCCTATTTTTCAGGATACATAAAAATCAAACTTTACTAGTTCAAATATATGTAGATGATATTATATTTGGCTCTACTAATTCAAATTTATGCAAAAGATTTTCTAACCCAATGCAATCTAAATTTGAAATGAGTAGTATGGGTGAGTTATCTTACTTCCTTGGTCTTTAAGTGAAGCAAACTCCAAATGGCATATTCATATCAAATCCAAGTATGCTAAGGAATTAGTGAAAAGGTTTGGTATGTCTAATGCTTCCACCATGAAAACACCCATGCCCTCAAATGCTGTTGTAGACACTGATGAATAAGGGAAACCTGTTGATCAGAAAGTATATAGAGCAATTGTTGGCTCATTACTTTATTTAACAGTAAGTAGGCCTGATATAATGTTTGCTACCTGTATTTGTGCTAGGTTTCAAGTTAACCCCAAAGAATCTCACCTAATTTTACTAAAAAGAATTTTGAGATAGATAAAGGGTTGTCCAAATCTAGGACATTGGTATCCAACAACATCAGAATTTGAATTAATTGGATTCTCAGATTCTGGTTATGCTGGATGCAGAGTAGACAGGAAAAGCACATCAGGAACTTGCTAGTTTCTTGGTGATAGGCTTGTGTCTTGGTTTTGTAAGAAATAAACATCTGTGTCTACATCAACAGCTGAAGCTGAATACATAGCTGCAGGCAGTTGCTGCTCATAGATATTGTGGATACAAAATCAGCTCGTAGACTATGGTATCAATCTAAATAATTCAATTATATTTTGTGGCAATACTAGTGCAATATCTATAGCACAAAATCCAGTTCTCCATAGTAGGACTAAACACATAGAAATTAGGCACTTTATCAGAGATAATGTGGATAAAAATAAAATTTGCCTACAATTTATTCCTACTGACTTACAAAGAGCTGATATTTTCACCAAGCCATTGGATGAAAGAAACATATTTTCATTATAAATCTGCTAGGAATGATAGATGGAGATTCAATCTGCTAAAAATTAAATTTTCTATTTATCCCCTCATTTCGTCAAACGAAGAACGACGAAATGCTATCGTTCATCAAACGGAGATCGACGATACTTATTAGTTCAGGATCGACAAAGACAAGCGCCATCGTCGAACGGAGATCGACGAAAATTAACTTTTCGTCGAACGCAGTCAGACGAAGCCCTAAGTCTTTTCGACTTCTGATTCTATTAGGTTTATACGAACCCTGTTCTACGAAAGTGTGCGCCATTCTCTGATCTCTCTATATAATCAAATATTTCATCCTATTTCATCCTTGCGCCTACAGAACTTGCTTTTCCCTCCAGTTCCCCTTTGCACTTGATCCGTTTTCTTTGCAGGTACTAATGGCAATTTCTCAGTCAGTGATCTCTTCGATGAAGTTTGACGCAGGTTTTGATATTGATATGGAATCATTTGCTCACACTGATCAAATCTTCAAAGACATTCTTCAACTCTTTGAAGACCAACAACTAAGGAAGTTCATGACAACTAGGATAAAGCTTCCAGCGGTAGAGATAAAGGAATGGGTACATACTATTCAGTCAGAGAATGCAACAACTATCTAAGGAAAAATCTCAGGGAATTAGGTACTTCTTACCCCTGATATCTTATCAAAAGTTTTTGGTTTGTTAAATGGTGATGATGATTTGGAAATCACCTCTGATGATTTTAATGTTGAATTGGAGAAAATGGGTCATTCCAATGGAAACCCTAATCACCTTCTGAAAAAGAATTTGTCCATTGAATACAAATTCTTAGCAGATATTGTTGGAAAAGTTTTGCTAGGCAAAACTTTCGCTCATGATTATATAACCAGACACCAATTTCTATTGATGGTGGCCTTGGTAGAAAAGAAGAAAGTAAATTGGGGATTGATTCTGTTTGAATCCATAAGGAAGAAGCAAAGTAAGTTAAGTATTTGCTATGGACGAATTCTGGGATTAGTTCTCCAGGCAAAGTGCCCAGAACTGTTGGTATTTCCAACAATGTTTATCAATGCTAGTAAGAGGCTGACTTCAGCTCTCTTTGGAAAGTGGGACAGAGTTATCCCAAAGAGGAATCCAAGGGCAAAACAATCAAATACAGCTTCAGAAGGCACTAGGACTAACATTATCAGTCCCTCAACCCTTCTAGAAGTTCACCTCTCTGAATCCTCAACTCCAATCCCTCCTCCACCTCTTCAGACAACCATCTCTGAAGAAGTTCATCTTTCCACCTCTCACACTGACACACCTTCCTCCATGCCTTCTCCTCCACCTCCTCAAGTAAATGATTCATCAGAAATTCCATCTTCATTTACTCCAGATGACAATATTCTTCCCCCATACATTCCACCTCATTCATTTGAACCTTTGTCACCCATCCAACATTCACCATCATTAAATATCTTATCTCCACCTCAGTCACCCATCCTCCCTCAATCACCTATTCATCCACATTCACCTATTCACCCTCATTGTCCTATTCATGAACATTTTCATCCACCCATAGCACATGCCTCTAACATCTCTCTTCCATTCTCCATCCCATCATCTTCTCACAATAACCCAGATTTTGTCTTTGTTAATTTCTCATAAACTGCTGATCAGATCTTTGATCATATTGCTCCAAAGTTAGAAGCTCTTCTGGATGCAAAGCTTGCTCCAGTGCTTCAAGCTCTTTCTGACCTATCTGCTAGACTTGATTCCTTCCCTTCATCCTCTACTTATGTCCCTTTTTCTAGGGGCCTAGCTTCAGGATTTCCTAAAACCAGGCAGGGGGAGATGTCTAATGAAGAAGCTCTAGTTCTTACAGGCTTCAGTTCAGATGCAGTTCAAGCAGATTCAGATGTACAACCCCGATATTCGCCTAGAGGTGAACAAAGATGGAGGAATAACCAACAAACAAGAGTTCGACGAACGTCTACTTGCGTTCGACGAACAGCGCTCTGTGTTCGACAAAATCCAAGCAGCGCTCGAATATCCCGCCTCAGTTCAGTGGTCGACGAACAGATTGTTACAACGGTCGACGCTTTTATCCCAGCTCAGCGGTCGATGAAGTACTGAGTTCGACGAACTCCGTTGTCCGTTCGACGAACTTGCTTCTTAGTCCGACGACCATCCCAGCGGCTACCTCTATCCTGTCTCAGTGGAAGAATTCGCAGGAGGAAGCGCGAGACCCGGCATCGAGGGGTGTCGCCAGTAAGAATGCGAGCGAGGTCTTCACAGGCCGCTCGCCCAACGGGGGTTGTAAATCCAACAGTTGGAGGAGGTAACAAAGAAGGCGAGTCAGAGCTTCAAGGGTCGCTCGCAAGAAGGCGCGTGAGTCATATCTCTGCAAGCCCAAGTTTCAAGGTCAACTCGCAAGAAGGAGAGCAAGCCATGTACTCGCCGGCTGCTCGCAAGAAGGCGAGCGAGCCGGGTACTCACCGACTGCTCGCAAGAAGGATGGCGAGCCGGGTACTCGCCGGCTGTTCGCAAGAAGGCAAGTGAGTGAGATCCCTTCCAAATCTTAGGGTTCGATGAGATCCATCCTGCATTCGACGAATGTCGAGCATTTGTTAAAATCGTCAAACTCAGTTCAGCGTTCGATAAATTCCGTTCCCCGTTCGACGAAACCCGTTCGACGAAGTCACCTCTCTCGCGAGTGATGCTCTCATAGACCACTTGTCTATAGAATAAAGAGGTGGAGTTACTCCTCTGCCCCTGGTGGTCTGCAGGTAGCCGCTCCAAACATCGGAGTTTGGCTGTTAGCAGGCCAAATTGGGGTGCGTTTAGTAAAACCAAAAGACGGGATTCCGCAATTGACAGACCATGAGTAAAAAACTATAAATAGACCTTAAAGGGCACCTTGGGAGAGCATTCCAATCTTATATCTCTGATCTTCTTCTCCCCTTGGTTACTTTGGTTTAGCTCTCTAGCTCTCTAAGGTGCCCGAGTGTCAGCTTTGGCTTGGGAGGGGAAGCGCTCAACGATCTTCCGGGTTAGCGGAGGGACCTCCTCGCTGTGACTAAGGTCCCAGTCATTTTCCTAGTCTTCGGTCTACCTACTCTGAGGGATCAGTAAGGGCTAGCTGCCCTTCATTTCGGTGAGGGCCCCGAGCTTCACAAGAGGCCGAGAAATCGGTTTCAACATTTTGGTGCGGTGAGCGTGGAGCGTGGCTGGTCCAAGAATGTTCCAAGGAGAAGATATGGCAGGAGATGAAGAGCAAGGCGAGGAGTTCAGTTGGTCACCCCAAGTGGTGACGCCGAGGATGTTTGCGGATTTCAGGAGGGAGGTGCTCGACACTTTCGGACTCACGGTCGCGGCGCTGCGAAGTGAGTTTGCGACCCCAGCTCGTTAGGCGACCCCTCCCACAGCGGCGGTTGGCAAGAATGCTCCAGGGGAAGGGCCGGAAAGGAAGTCGCTGGAGGGTCAGTGCAAGATCTAGAAGGACGAGTGTTGTTTACCAGCCCGGCGGGCTCTGTGCTGGCGAGCTCTGTGTTGGCGAGCTCTATGCCAGCGAGCACGCGCCCGGAGGATGCAGCGACTGTGGCAGTGGTTCAGGTGAGCGCCGCTCTTGCGAGTGCTGTCCCCGCGAGCCCAAGTCAGGCGAGAGAGCTCGGGGGGCGTGTAGAGCAAGAAAGGTTGGCCGGAGGAGGAAGCCCCTTCTGTGAGCTGGTGCTTTCTGCGCCTGTCCCGGTAGGGTTCGGGGAGTGGGATAGGGTGTACTACAACGACAGGGATGACCCTGTCCAGCACCTCCAGTATTTTGAGGACTCGATCTCTATCAGGCCGATGTCGGATGCTTTCAAGTGTCGGCTATTCACCGTCACCTTTAGAGATAAGTCCAGGGACTGGTTCCATCAACTCCCTACAGGATCGATCTATGCTTTAGAGGATTTGCGCCGAAGTTTCTTGTTGCATTTCTCAACTTCAAAGAAGAGGAAGAAGGACGTCGAGTCTCTCTTCAAAGTGAAGCAGGAGCCAAAGGAGTCATTGGCTCGCTACACGGACCGGTTCCAGGAGGAGGTGCTGCTCACTCAGGAGATGCCTGGGTTTGCACTCCAGCTCGCCTTCACGGTCGGGATGAGGGAAAGTGATGAGTACTTTTTGTACTCATCTTTTAGTATTATTTTAATATGGTTTAAAATTGAATTTATATAATTTATATGTATTTTCTGATTTAATCTGTTTCTTTTTAATTTCTTCAACTAATTTAAGCTTATTTTATGTTTTGCAGGTTTTCTGGGCACTTTGAGTAAAAATCCAAAGTACACGCCCAAGGTCACGGGCGTGACCAAGGGCGTGACAGTCAAAGATGTGTTCCAGACCCAATTCCTCCACCAGGGAGCGTTCCGTGAAGAATTCGCCAAGTACACGCCCCAGGTCACGGGCGTGACCAAGGGCGTGACCCAGTGTCACGGTCGCGACTCGCCACAGCATCCAGAGCACGCCTGCCACGTCATTTAAAGTTACACGCCCCAGGTCACGGGCGTGACCTCGGGCGTGACATCAGGTCACGGGCGTGACTCGCCCCGCGCTTCTTCCCGCCAGAGTTTCCCGCCAGCAGCACCATTTCAAGATTACACGCCCCAGGTCACGAGCGTGACCTAGGGCGTGACACGGCCGAAACGCTCGCAATTACTCCAGAAGGCGCCCTCTCCGCTGCTGCTTCGATCACGCCCCTTACACGCCCTTGGTCACGGGCGTGACCAAGGGCGTGTAACCTCATTTTTTCAGCTATATAAAGCCAGCTTTTCCAGATGTTCAGGAGAGCAGTTTTTACGATTAGACACTTCGTTCCTTGTTTTATTTTCATGTTTTAGTAGTCTTATAGTTGTTCTTTTATTTCAATAGTTGCAATTTTCAATTCATAGTTTGTACTTCCCTTGATCTCAATTAATAAATTAGTGTTATGTCTCTCTTTTTCTTCTCCCTTCTTCATGTATTCTTTTATTTCTTTAATTCCTCCATCTCTATGAGTACTTAAATTTCATTAGTACTCGGCCGAGATGATCCAAGGAAAATATAATTCATAATTCAGTTTAGAACTTCTTTTTCTCTTATTTAGATCGCTTAAGATTTATCCTTGAATTTACATTGATTGAGATTATATTATCGATATATAATCTCATTCTTGTTTTCATAGTCAAATAATCGAGAGGTTTTGAGTTCGAATCGATCACTTTAAGGATAAAGAGATTTGAATGCACTCCTCGAGAGAGGACGACATAAATCTCCCGGATTGGAGTTATATCCAATAGAGGGGTTCACTTCGATAAAGCGAGCTTTAGGGGTTTCAATTCTAGAACGAGAGTTCGATTGATCAACCTAAACTCAGTTAGGCGTATCCTCGAGAGAGGTACGTTCATAAATCAGGAACCTCCACGGTCAAGCATTTCTTTTAAAGAGGATTAGAAGTTTTATCTCTTTATTTATTTATTTTTCCAAGGTAATTCAAGGTTGAGTACTAGCTTTTAATTCACTAATTTAAATAAGCTATTTCTCCTTTTTCGCAACCAACCAACCACGAATTCTATTCGATAAAATAATAGAGATTTTCCGAAGTAAGAGTATTCAACCGCCCCGAGTCTAATACGACCTTGTTTTAATAACCTATACTACATTCGATACGTTACACTTGCCGTTATCGTTTGCAAGCATAGTTTTGCCCCATCAAGTTTTTGGCGCCGTTGCCGGGGACACGGTTGATATTCCGAAAAAAGAAATATTTATTAATTTTATTGTTCTCTTTCTTCTCCCCCTTCTCTTTAATTTTTTTTTATATAAAAAAAAATATCTTAAAAAGCGCAATCTAAATTCTCGGAAAGGATGCTTTGGGCTTGAATTCCCATCATAGCCTCTAGTACCTTGCAAACCCTTCACCGGGTAGATCTTGGGAAGTCTGGGACTAATTTAACACGCTTTTTGAAAAAAAAAATTATAATAAAAATATTTATAAAATTCCATTCATTTAGGTAACGGTTGTTTCCTTTTTTTTAATATGAAAGAATCTGAATTGGCCGTTAAGGTTGCCGAGCTTCGAAACCAACTTTATCTCTTACAAGCCACACGAGAATGCCAATTTAGTTGTCATTATTGTGGTGCGCCTCATCAAAGTGAGGAATGCTATTTACATTCTTATTATCAAAATAATTATTATGAAAATAATTTTCCTCAATATTATGCAAATAATTTTGATAATAATTACGATCATAATTTTTCATCTTTTAATGAAAATAATTTTTCAAACTTTGATGAAAATAAATTTTCTAATTTTTGTTTTTCTTCTTATACACCGCAGTCTTCGTTCTCTAATTTGGGGGAAATTCCGCAGATCCAAATAGATACTTCCCCCCAAAATTTAGAGGAAAATAATTTTTCTAATTTTCACGAGTATAAATTTTTCGGCCTCTAATAATTTATCTTCTAGCCCCGAAGTAGATTATTCTTGGTGGCACGGTCACCCGGATAGTCTTCGGGGCGATGAAGATAAATCTTTAGATCCAAATTCTTGTTCTTCTTTTGCGACGCAATTTTCGTACTCTAATTTTGGGGAATGTCCGTTTTTTCAATTTGATACTCCACCCCAGAATTTAGATGAGAATTTTCTTTCTTCCAGTGTTTTTTCCTCATCTTTGGAAAATTTAGTTATGGAGGAACATGATTGCTCATGTACCCCCATAATTTCTTATCCCAATTATGAAGAAAAATTCTCTTACCAAAGAATTCTTAATGTTTTGGGCACCCCGGATGAACTAGAAGAAGAACAAGTATCTTCCCCTACGTCACCCGGATCTTCTGTTCTCTTTCATAAATTTTCGCAAATCTCTTCTATTTTAATTCAACCAAAAATTCATGAAAATTTTTTGTCCGAAAATTTTATCCCGCTTGGTAATACACTAGATTTCTCTAATGAAAATTATTCCGCTCATCTTTATGAATCCAAATCACCTCAGGTATGTATAGGTGATTTGGATTTGCAAATTCAAGATCAAAGACAAACGAAGAATCACATGTTAAGCGGAGGAGAGGCTGGCCGACTGACGTCGGCGCATTCGCCTCAGCGCAAATTAAGGGAGTTGCCTGTCCACCTCTCTTTTAAATTTCCTTTTTCCTAACACCAACCGTCTAGCTTAAAGACGGGAAAAAGAAAGCGCTCTTGGGAGGCACCCCTTGCTTATCTTTAATTTTATATATTTTTCTTTTAAAGTTTATTTTTCAAGTGTTCTTCATACTTAGTTTTAAACATTGGGGACAATGTTTAATTTTAAGTATGGGGGTATAGCTTTGCATTCACTGTATTTTTATTTAAGAAAAAAATTGTTTCAATAAAATCCGTACTTGTTGTTTTTATTTTTCTAGAAATCTAGTTTGAGGATTGATTATAAGTATTCCTACATTTTTGATTTAGCTAATATTTTGTTTTATCAGAATTTGTTAAATTTAAATTTGAAGTAATTTGGTTTTAAGAAACATTTTATGTTTTTAATTTGATTAGAGAATTTACTTAGCACTACTTCTCATTTTAATTTTAAATAGCTTCACTTTGTGGTAAATTGGCCAAACATCTTTAGATTTTTTTTGTTACATTCACTTTTAACTTTAAAATCTTAGGAAATCTCGTTCCACTAAAAAGTTGCTCTCAAAATAGTTTAATTTATAAACTAGAAGTATTTCTCCTCCCTCACCCTTTGTCGGCAAAAAAAAAACAAAAAAAAAATAAAAAATGTAGAAAAAGATCATATGTCATGGAAATAAGAGGATAAAATTCATTATTTCCTAAAACATATGCACCCAAAATCATTTAAAAGATTATATGTCATGATGTAAGAGGATAAAATTCATTACATCTAAAACATATACATTTTGGGTTTTTGATTGAAGAGAATTGTTAAAAGATTATATGGCATGGAAAATAAGAGGATAAAATTCATTATTTTCCTAAACATATACAATTTCGTATTCAAATGAGGTGAGAGGATAAAATTCATCACCTCTATTCAAGAACTCTTCATTTGCCTTTTCGTTCAAACCCATCCCTAGCCAATTTCATTGTTTCTAGTCCTAAACTAAATTATTAAGAGAGCAATATTTTGGTAGGTGTCTTTTCCTTAAGTTTCTTTTATGTTAGAGTGTTTATAATTTCAATCTAATTTTGTTTGAAAATTTCTATAATTTCCATTGCTAAATAGTTATCTTGAGAAGTAGTTAGCTAAACAAATTTCTCTTTTTAAATTATCAACATAACTTATGACTTAATTCTTGAATTCCTAAAATTTGCCTTTAACTTATTCATGGTTTAATAAAATTTTAGTTAATTAGAAATAATATCGATGTCTAGTAATTCTTTCCTCACTCTTTTGCTCTGGAATAGCAAAAACTCAAGTATGGGGGTGTTTGATGAGTACTTTTTGTACTCATCTTTTAGTATTATTTTAATATGGTTTTAAATTGAATTTATATAATTTATATGTATTTTCTGATTTAATCTGTTTCTTTTTAATTTCTTCAACTAATTTAAGCTTATTTTATGTTTTGCAGGTTTTCTGGGCACTTTGAGTAAAAATCCAAAGTACACGCCCAAGGTCACGGGCGTGACCAAGGGCGTGACAGTCAAAGATGTGTTCCAGACCCAATTCCTCCACCAGGGAGCGTTCCGTGAAGAATTCGCCAAGTACACGCCCCAGGTCACGGGCGTGACCAAGGGCGTGACCCAGTGTCACGGCCGCGACTCGCCACAGCATCCAGAGCACGCCTGCCACGTCATTTAAAGTTACACGCCCCAGGTCACGGGCGTGACCTCGGGCGTGACATCAGGTCACGGGCATGACTCGCCCCGCGCTTCTTCCCACCAGAGTTTCCCGCCAGCAGCACCATTTCAAGATTACACGCCCCAGGTCACGGGCGTGACCTAGGGCGTGACACGGCCGAAACGCTCGCAATTACTCCAGAAGGCGCCCTCTCCGCTGCTGCTTCGATCACGCCCCTTACACGCCCTTGGTCACGGGCGTGACCAAGGGCGTGTAACCTCATTTTTTCAGCTATATAAAGCCAGCTTTTCCAGATGTTCAGGAGAGCAGTTTTTAGGATTAGACACTTCGTTCCTTGTTTTATTTTCATGTTTTAGTAGTCTTATAGTTGTTCTTTTATTTCAATAGTTGCAATTTTCAATTCATAGTTTGTACTTCCCTTGATCTCAATTAATAAATTAGTGTTATGTCTCTCTTTTTCTTCTCCCTTCTTCATGTATTCTTTTATTTCTTTAATTCCTCCATCTCTATGAGTACTTAAATTTCATTAGTACTCGGCCGAGATGATCCAAGGAAAATATAATTCATAATTCAGTTTAGAACTTCTTTTTCTCTTATTTAGATCGCTTAAGATTTATCCTTGAATTTACATTGATTGAGATTATATTATTGATATATAATCTCATTCTTGTTTTCGTAGTCAAATAATCGAGAGGTTTTGAGTTCGAATCGATCACTTTAAGGATAAAGAGATTTGAATGCACTCCTCGAGAGAGGACGACATAAATCTCCCGGATTGGAGTTATATCCAATAGAGGGGTTCACTTCGATAAAGCGAGCTTTAAGGGTTTCAATTCTAGAACGAGAGTTCGATTGATCAACCTAAACTCAGTTAGGCGTATCCTCGAGAGAAGTACGTTCATAAATCAGGAACCTCCACGGTCAAGCATTTCTTTTAAAGAGGATTATAAGTTTTATCTCTTTATTTATTTATTTTTCCAAGGTGATTCAAGGTTGAGTACTAGCTTTTAATTCACTAATTTAAATAAGCTATTTCTCCTTTTTCGCAACCAACCAACCACGAATTCTATTCGATAAAATAATAGAGATTTTCCGAAGTAAGAGTATTCAATCGCCCCGAGTCTAATACGACCTTGTTTTAATAACCTATACTACTTTCGATACGGTACACTTGCCGTTATCGTTTGCAAGCATAGTTTTTCCCCATCAGAAAGTTTCATCAAAATGGCTCTGAAGAGGAAGGTCCCCGTCTCCTACGAGGAGTTGATGGAGAGGGTGGCAGAGGAAGTTGAGAGTGAGGAGACCAACCCGTAACTCACCAAGAGGCTGGCAAAGCTCAGTGAGCCGGAGGTCAGACTGTAAGAGGTGAGGAGAAGGGAAGAGCCCAGGGCCTCGGAGGGGGAGTGGAGGCAGCATGGCGGAGGAATGCAAGGCCAGGGAAGAGGTTATGCCTCGGGGAGGGGTAAATTCTATGGGGGTCAAGGGAGACCCCATCAGTTGGGATGGAGGCAGGGTCCGAGGCCGATGCCTCCCCCACCCCAGCAGGCCATGGCAATCAGGCGGGGAATGGGAGGAAAAGGAAGGAGAAAAGAGATGAGAGAAGAAGCAGGAGCAGGAAGGAGAAGAAGGAATAGGATGGCGGAGGCCGAAGCGGGGGAGGTGACGCTGTCGTACTGTGACTTCCATGATGAGGAAGGTCACGTGACGGCCACCTGACCAGAGTTCTTGGAAACAAAAATGGCCAGAGTGCCCGCGCCACAACAGCAGCAGCCGGTGAGGTTTGAGGAGGTTGAGCCTCGGGAGGAGGAGGAGGAGGAAAGGTATGAGGATCGGGCCAATTTGGGGACCCGAGGTGTGATCGGGGTGATCCATGGGGGGGAGGGTTGGGATTGAGGCAACCCGGAAGGCGAGCCTCCATACTATCTATCGGCGTAGCATGGCTTTGACATCCCTAACCCCGCCCACGATAGAGAAGATCTCCTTCACCCAGAAGGACATGCCGGGTTATGAGGACCCATTCTGCGACGCGTTGGTCATTCAGACAGCGATCAAGAACTTCACCGTTTCCCGAATCTTGGTGGATAACAGAAGTTCGATCAATGTTATTTTCAAAAAGGCGTTCGATGGGATGGAGGTGGAGGCGCGAAGGGTGTTGGCCTCGGACGGTCCGTTGTTTGGATTCTCCGGGGAGAGGAAGGAAATAGAGGGAGGAGTAGGACTCCATGTGGTCTTGGGAGGGCAGTCCAGGAACTATCGCTTTGTCGTAGTGGATGCCCCCAACAGCTATAGCGCCATCTTAGGATGGCCGCTCATCAGCGCGTTCCGCTGTGTCCCCTCCACATTCCACCAGTGCCTTAAGTTTAATGACAGAGGAGTCCAAGTCCGAATCAGAGGAGATCCGAAGGTCGCAAGGCAATGCTACGTGATAGCGGTCAACACCATCTCCTGGATGGCCGAGGCAGAGAAGTTGGACCAGGAGATGGGTGAGTCGGCGGGACTTGGAGGAGAAGACTAGAAGGAGGAGTTGGAGGAAAGGTTGGAGGAGCCAATGGAAGTAGAGAAGGAAGGGGTATAGGGTTGGGCCCAGGAAGAAGGGGCGGAAGGGGTGATGGAGGTCCAGGAAGAAGGACAGGAGCAAGGGGAAGACTGGGGAGAACAATCTCGGCTGGAGGCCGTGGAGGAAGTCGTGGATCTCGAAGTCACCACCCGAGCCGTAGTGGTGGAGAAAGTCAGGATCAACGGGGAGCTCAGCGTGGAGGAGCAGAAATAGATTCTCGTCTGCGTTCCGGAGAACATGGATGTCTTCTCTTGGAGCGTCGCAGAGATGCCAGGGATAGACGCAGATGTGGCTTGCCAAAGCCTCAATCTCAATCCCGGCACCCACCCCATCCCCCAAAATAGGAGGGCCATAGCAGACAAGCTGGAGGGCCCCATCCGAGAGGAGGTGGGTAAGCTCATACAGGCGGGGTTTGTATCAGAGATCCAGTATCCAGGCTGGGTCTCTAACGTGGTCATGGTGAAGAAGGGAGGAGGTAAGTGGAGAATGTGTATCGACTTTTCCTTGCTTAATAAATCATGCCCCAAAGATTGCTACCCCTTAATTAGAATCGACGCGCGGGTTGACTCAGCTGTTGGTTTCCCTATAATGTCTTTTTTAGATGCTTTCTCAGGTTATCATCAGATTCGCATGCACCCCCCGGACATCAAAGATGTCTCCTTCATCACAGGGGATGGGTGTTATTGTTACAAGATGATGCCCTTCGGGCTCAAGAATGCAGGTGCCACATACCAAAGAATGATGGACAGGGTCTTCCGAGAACAGAAGGTGAGAAACATGGAGGTCTACGTTGATGATCTCATGGTAAAAAAGTCGCAACCTCGAATCCCACCTCCGAGACCTTGAGGAGACCTTTAGGACCTTGCGAAAGTATAATATGAAGCTCAACCCCTTGAAGTGTGTCTTTGGGGCAAGCCGAGAGAGATTCCTTGGTCACCTGCTTACCCCGGCAGGGGTGGAGCCTAACCCAGATAAGGTCAAAGAAATAATGGAACTGGGATCACCAAGAAACTCGAAGGAGGTTCAAAGCCTCACTGGAAAGCTGGCCTTCACGTTGGTAGTGGCGTCCCAGAGGCTCCGACCTTACTTTCAGGCACATTCAATCAAGGTAGTGACTGATCACCCACTTCGCAAAGTCATGGAAGGGGTGGAGCACTAGGGAAGGTTGGAGATGTGGTCCGTGGAGCTGAGTGAGTTCGATGTTACGTTCGTACCCAGGACATCGATTAAGGCCCAAGCAGTGGCAGACTTCATGGCTGACCACGCAACCGAGGTGGGGGAGCATGAATCACCCTCCCCCCGGTGGCATGGAAGATGTTGGTGGACGGCGCCTCAGGGAAACACACCTATGGAGGGGGAATAATCCTGGTGAACCCCCAAGGGACAAAGATCGAACAGGCTTTGAACATCCACTTCCCGGTCACCAACAACCAAGCTGAGTACGAGGCGGTGATAGTGGGCCTGCGGTTGGCTCGGGAACTAGGAGCGCAGGATGTGGAGGTCTCGACGGACTCCATGGTGGTTGTATGCCAAATTAAAGGAGAATTTGAGGCAAAGGACCCAACCCTCCAGCGATACTTGGAGAAGGTCAAGGGAGTCATCGGACAATTCTGCACTTTCTCCATCAAACACATGCCAAGGGAAAAGAGCACCCCCGCGGGCCTCTTAGCCAGGTTCGGTCCCCGAGCAGGGGGCGGTTTCAGAACTCTTCCGACCCACCATCGAGGAAGGAGAGTTGATGGAGGTGGATCAGCGGGTCTCGTGGATGGATCCCTTCATCACCTTCCTATCATCAGGGAAGTTCCCTGAAAAAGACATAGACAGACGACGCTTCAGGTATAAGTCAGCTTATTATTCTTTGCATGCAGGAGGGCTGTATAGGAAGACACTCTCGGGACTTCTGGCCCGTTGTGTTTCTGAGGAGGAGGTTCCGAGAGTCCTAGAAGAAATTCACTCCGGGGAGTGTGGGAGTCACTCCAGGAGCCGAACTCTGGAGGGAAGGGTGTTGAGACAAGGCTACTTCTGGCCTACTCTCAGAAAATATGCGGCAGAGTTCTCAAGAAAATGTTCTAAGTGTCAGCTCTATACGCCGGTCCAACTCCTCCCAGCCCAGAGGCTCCGGACCATCACGACCCCCTGGCCTTTTGCTATATGGGGAATGGACCTGGTTGGCCCTTTCCCATAAGCCAGTGGCCAGAGGAAGTTCTTGTTGGTCATGATCGATTACTTCTCGAAATGGGTGGAAGTGAAGGCCCTAGCCAAGGTAACATCTCAAGTGGTAAAGAATTTTGTGTGGGGATAGATAATTTGCAGGCACGGGCTCCCTTTGGCTATAGTGACAGACAATGGGCTGCAATTTGCTAGCGAGGAGTTTGTTGGCTTCTGCTCCCAACTTGGTTTTGACCTCAGGTTCGCATCGGTTCACCATCCGAGAAGCAACAACTAGGTGGAGGCGGCAAACAAGATAATCGTTAACCTATTAAAGAAAAAAGTAGAGAACCTTCGGGGGAACTGGGTGGAGTAGCTACCATCCGTCCTCTGGGCCCTGAGGACCACTCCAAACACCACCACCGGGGAGACCCCATTCAAACTTTCTCATGGATCCGAAGCAGTCCTTCCCATAGAGTTCGAAGTAAAGACCCCCAGGGTGATCGCCGCAGGTGAGGGAGATGAAAAATGGCTAGCGGCTAATGAGGCGGAGCAGAGTCTGTCCTTGGATCTGGTAGAAGAACTTCGGGACCTGGCCACCATCAGGCAGGAGGAAATCAAGCGACGAATGGCCCGATATTTCGACAAGAACATCCGAGTAAAGCACTTTCAGAAAGGAGATCTGGTCCTGAAGAAAGTCAACGTGGCCGGAAGAGGGGCCGCAGTGGGTAAGCTTAACCCCAACTGGGAGGGTCCATACATTGTAAGCGAAGTGCTCAAGTCCGAGGGGGGGGGGGGGGGGGGGGGGGGGGGGGGGGGGGGTATCACCTCCGGGACGTGGAAGGGGTACCTCTCGGCCGACCCAGAAGTGGAGATGATCTGAAGCGATTCTACCCTTGAGAGTTTTTTTTACTATATTGTTTGTTGAATATCTTACCTTTTTTGTATGATGGATATAACCGCTATGCAAGGATAATAAAGGTGATAAGTATTGGTGCTGGAGTGCCCCAGATCAATTCTGCTCCCGGGCTCTCACTATACGGGGGGTATAGGTTGATCTCTGGAGAGGGTGGCAAAGTGATAAGTATTGGTGCTGGAATGCCCCAGATCGATTCCGCTCCCGGGCTCTCATCAGACGGGGGGTACAGGTTGATGTCTGGAGAGGCTGGCAAAGTGATAAGTATTGGTGCTGGAATGCCCCAGATCGATTCCGCTCCCGGGCTCTCAGTAGACGGGGGGTACAAGTTGATCTCTGGAGAGGCTGGCAAAGTGATAAGTATCGGTGCTGGAATGCCCCAGATCGATTCCACTCCCGGGCTCTGACTAGATGGGGGGTATAGGTTGATCTATGGAGAGGCTGGCAAAGTGATAAGTATTGGTGCTGGAATACCCCAGATCGATTCCGCTCCCTGGCTCTCACTAGACAGGGGGTACATGTTGATCTCTAGAGAGGCTGGCAATATTTCAAGTGGTTTGTGCTGGAATGCCCCAGATCGATTCCGCTCCCGGGCTCTCATTAGACGGGGGGGGGGGGGGGGGGGGGGGTGTACAGGTTGAAATCTGGAGAGGCTGGCAAAGTGATAAGTATTGGTGCTGGAATGCCCCAGATCGATTCCGATCCCGTGCTCTCATTAGATGGGGGTACAGGTTGATCTCTGGAGAGGCTGGCAAAGTGATAAGTATCGGTGCTGGAATGACCCAGATCGATTCCGCTCCCGGGCTCTCACTAGACGAGGGGTACAGGTTGATCTCTGGAGAGGCTGGCAATGTTTTAAGTGGTTGGTGCTGGAATGCCCCAGATTGATTCCGCTGCCGGCCTCTCATAGGCGGTGGGTCAGGTTGATCTATGGAGAGGTTGGCAATATTTCAAGTGGTTGGTGCTGGAATGCCCCAGATCGATTCCGCTGTCGGGCTCTCATAGACGGTGGGTCAGGTTGATCTCTGGAGAAGCAAATAAATAGGTTACTCAAGAAAAGTGACTTGGCTCGCGAGCCACTTCCAGGCCCAAGCGGGGCGAGACCAGAGGGCGTTCGCATACGGGAATAGATCGCGGCAGAGCGACTGAGTCGGCTGTTCGCAAAGTCACTTACGAATTTCAGCGGTGCGAGTAAAGATGGCGAGCCAGAGAGGGCCCGTCTCCACGGTGGTCCATGGATAACGGTAAGAGCTCGCAGAAGATGAGTGCGAGCGAGGCGGTCTAATACTGGCCCCTCTCGCAAGGTTCCCCAACGAGGTACATCCCAAACAAGGATAAGATCCTACAACCTGAGTCTTGCCATCACCACAGGAGAGAAGGGAGCGAGAGCGGCCTAGGTACACTACGGCGAAGGGAGAATCGTCGATTAAAGAGACGCGGGCGCGAGCGTCAAACGAACGTTTTAAAAGTACGAACATAAGGAAATCAAGATCACGCAAGCACGAATGAAAGAGCACATGCAAATAATAAGTAAGGCAATAATATTGGAAAGATGGACAAAATGACTCTTTTCATTCTTCACAAAAATTACAATCCAACGGCGGGCTCGCCGGCAAAAAGAAAAGTTTTACATTATAAACAACAAAAATTAACGCGGCTCACCAGGTAGCCCTTTAGTCTCTCTCTCGATCCTCTGCCTCGGAGATGGGCGCGAACAAGTCAGGGATGACTTCTTCCGCAGTGAACTCCATGGCCTCGGGAACGATCATATCCGCCCCTTTTAGAGTGTCGAGGACGAGCTCCGCGATCTCCATCGACCTTTTGCGGTCGGCTTCTTTCTCCTCTCGCGACTAACCATGAGTCCCAGCTCGCAGAGGAGGGGGAGGAAGCATTGCCAAGGTCAAGTCGCGGACCCGGTCCATGAGGAAAGTGTTCTCCGTCTCCAGGTCCGTGATCGTCGCGTGAAGCTGGCTGACGGACTCGGCATCCTACGAAAAGCGGGTTAGCAAAGGAAAAGCGGAGCGAGATAGGAAAAGACTTTTGCAGAGCATTGCTTACCAGTCCGCTTTGAAGACTGGCGAGGAGGCCCTCAGACAAGGCCTCCTGCCCTTTGAGTTCCGTGACCTCGTCCGCAGATTTCTGGAGCTCAACGTTGAGCTCCCTGATCTCCCTGATCTCCCTGTCCACGGTAAAGTAACGGCGGCCCACCATGTGGGTAAGCTCCATCGCCCGGAATTGGGCCAGCATTGCCTCGTACACGAGCCCTTTCGGGGTATAGGATCGGAAGATGGAGGCATCCTCATGACCATCGAGCCAGAAGGCGAGGGCGAACGCCTCACCCCCAATTCTGTCATCCTCCACCTAGGAATGGAGGAGGGAGGAGCAGGCGATCTTATTCTGATCAGGGTTCCACGCGAGCACCGGCTCGCCGACCACGTCCGCAAGCTTCATGCCGAGCCCAAAGTTTCCATGGCTCGTCGGCTTGGGCTTGGCGGCCGCCTCCCCCAGTTCGTCATCCTCTTTGGCAGGCTCCCAATTCGCCACAGGAGAAGTGGAGAGGTCGGGTTCGGAGAGGTCCACTACCTCCTTCATCTTGGAGGCAGAGGGGGCCTTATTGGCCTTCTTTGCCGCTCCCTGCGAGGCGGGCCGGCGCGGAGGAACGACTTGCTTTTTCCTCGACGAGGAGCTCGGGATGTCACAGAAGGCCTCGGCGGCCGCGCTCGCGAGCGAGCCAGAGGTGAGGGAGGAAGGAGGCGCGTGCGGAGGATTGAGTGGAAGTTCACGCTCTCCTGCAAAAATAACTAAGAGCATTAGCCGGTCGAAGGAGAAGGGAGTGAGGAGATTGGCGAGGGCGAGTCAAACCTTCTCCTGGGGGGACAGGCGGCAACAGGTCCACCCGCTCTCAGAGGAAGGCGACCTCAAAGATTTTTCCCTTAAGGTACTGGTACAGGCCCGCATCACAACCCCCTAGTGAGGCCGGAGGGCAATAAGCGGCCTCGTCTTGCTGGGTGGGGGAGTAGGAGATATTGCCGAAAGGGCCCTTCACCAGGATGAACTTCTGCATCCAATAATGAGACTTATTCACCGTCTCGCAGCTGGTGACATGCTGGCTCGCAAAGTGAGCTGTCCCGTCCTTGTACGCGCGGAACGAGAAGACCTTGCGGAAGACGAGCAGGCTGAACTCGATCTTTTCCGCCCTGAGATAATTGGCGAACGCGACCACTATGGCGATCACGTTCGGCGTTAGCTGCTCGGCAGAACGCCGAAGTACTTGAGCACCTGGAGAAGTCAACAAGGGTTATAGCGTCACTTGCAAAGCGAGTCAGGAACATAAGGGTCAAGAAACAAACATACTTGGCGCACTTCCGACCAAAGTGGGAGTCACAACCCATTCTCGAAATGGGCGATGGGGATAGCGAGCTCATCAGGATGCGGGTCACTGATGGTGTCCCTCTCGGTAGGGCAGTGAGCCACAAACCCGGAGTGAATGTATTGATCAACGGTAGCCTGGTATTCTTCCTTCGTGAGGTTGGCGCAGAAGAAAAGGTCATCAAGGAAGGCCCCATAACACTTGGACCGCCCCTCAGCCTCCGCCTCGCCGACCATGATGTCTGGAATTTGCGAATCACAAAAGACGCAAGAGCGAGCTAGGTTTGCGAGAAAGTTAGAAAGAGAGGGAGCGCGAAGGAGGAATAGTAAATACGGTGGTTGAAAAGAAAAAAGGGCGACTAATTATAGAAAAAAAAAGGTGGGAAGAAGCTGAAGCGTCGGTGTCTGCGGATAGCGGATTCGCACGGCATTCTTCCACCCCTCGGGGTCCTATTCGCTCCCGGCGAGTCGATACCTCGTCGAACTTTCTCCCGTTAATCATCGGCGAGCTAGCGCTGAATAATATGAAGAAAAACGCGAGGACAGGACGCGAGTGCGAGTAATAGAAGCACAAACATAATCGATGAATGAGCGAGCCGGGCAAGACGAAAGAAAAGATAATAAACAGGGAAAGTAAGGGCTCGCAAGTGAGTCAAAGTATCATTATTACAGACTTATAAAAATTGTTCACGACCCCTCCCAACGAAGGGGAAGGGGGAAGAAAAACAATAAAATGCAAAGCAGGAATCCTTAATATCGCATCCACTTCCAGCGACCGCGACCCCGGACACCAGAGCGAGGGGGGACTCGCGGGTAGTGATACTCGCGAAGCGACCGGTTCGCCTGGCTCGTCAGCCGCATATAATCATCAATTCTAGCAATGTACACCCCGGGGGAGGTCGCGGCGCCATGATCGGTCGGCCGCCCCTTGAAAGGATGCGCGCGTTCGCATCCTCCATCGTGACAAACCTTTCCTTGTTAGCTAGCCGATCCAGCCTATTCTGTTCGTGCAGATCCCTCAGCAGGGCGGTATGATTCTGGAATATCTCGCTGACTCGCCTCTTCATTCGCTCTGAATCACTGGGATCCCCCAGAAAATCAACGACCTGACTCGGCGAGGGGGGTGGAGATAGCTCCAACGATCCAAACTCCGACTCGGTGGGCGGGGTCATATGGTCACCTGCGGAGGAAAAATCAGCAAGGAGGTGGAAAATGACACTCAATAGCAACAATCTAACCTAGTGGAGGAATTTGAGTACTGGGCCACTGGCGAGAGGTGCCTGGCTGGCCTCAGAATGCTTCAACAAAGGCAGGGGTAAGGGCCTTACCTAGACCGGGAGCAGGCGCGGGCCTAGAGTCGAGCCCGGGCTCGTGAATCAACGTCCCTCCAGGGCTCCTTTGACCCAGGAAGCCGAATCCAGGAGTGATGATGGTCTGGTTCAGCGGGGTAGGCGAGTCCGCCGGAGGAGGAACTTGTTCCTCCAGGGCTGCGAGAGGGGACACTGCATAAGGAGTAGGTGTGATATGGAAATTTGAGAGACGCAAAGGAAGACAAGGTAACTCACTCACCTCATTGCGAAGGCGAGTCCCGTTGGCCGACGGCCCTCGCATCCACGAGAAGAGCATCAACCCTGTCCGTAGAAGGGAGGTGGGTCTCTGTGGTTGGACTCCCCAAGGCACTCTCATCCGGGGGAGCATTCTGCGAGTAAGATAAGTCAAGTGGAAAGAGGGAAACAAAAAACCAGCGAGCTTGACGATAGTACCTGTGAGGCGAGCCCATCATGGGGGGAGTATGGCGAAGAAGAGGACGCACCCCCGTCGGCCGGGCGCCGAACGGCCTTTGCCATTTTGAAGGAGGGTGGAGGTGGAGAGCGCCGCGGAGAAATCCAGGAGGCGATGGCGGCAGATTTCCCCTTCTGGGCCGCTTGCGAGACCTTCAGGCGAGCCAACATTTTGTCTTTTTTCGACATCGCGTTGGGGCTCGCGGCGAGCAAGAAAAGAGAGAGAAGAACAGAAAAGTCTGAATGCCGGCCGGGAAGGGTGGTATTTATAGTAGTGGGCATGGGGCCCACCAAAAGATTCTCGCCACGTCACTAGGGGATTGGCAAATACCAGGGGTTGGATGGTTCTTCGCGAGCCTAAAAATCCTCGCGAAGAGCGGGTATTGTGTACAATCCCGATATTCCCCTAGAGGTGAATAAAGACGGAGGAATAACCAACAAACAAGAGTTCGACGAACGGCTACTTGCGTTCAACGAACGGCGCTCTGCGTTCGACAAAATCCAAGTAGCGCTCGACGATCCCTCCTCAGTTCAGCGGTCGACGAACAGATTGTTACAACGGTCGACGATTTTACCCCAGCTCAGCGGTCGATGAAGTCCTGAGTTCGACGAACTTGCTTCTCAGTCCGACGGCCGTCCCAACAACTACCTCTATCCTGTCTCAGCGGAAGAATTCACAGAAGGAAGCGCGAGACCCAGCATCGAGGGGCATCACCGGTAAGAATGCGAGCGAGGTCTTCGCAGGCCGCTCGCCAAACTGGGGTTGTAAATCCAACATTTGGAGGAGGTAATAAAGAAGGCGAGTCAGAGCTTCAAGGGTCGCTCGCAGGAAGGCGCGCGAGTCATATCCCTGTGAGCCCAAGTTTCAAGGTCAACTCGCAATAAGGCGAGCTAGCCGGGTACTCGCCGGCTGCTCGCAAGAAGGCGAGCGAGCCAGGTACTCACCGGCTGCTCGCAAGAAGGCTGGCGAGCCGGGTACTCGCCGGCTGTTCGCAAGAAGGCAAGCGAGTCATATCCCTTCGAAATCTTAGGGTTCGACGAGATCCATCATGCGTTCGAGGAATGCCGAGCATTTGTTAAAATCGTTGAACTCAGTTCAGCGTTCGACGAATTCCGTTCCCCGTTCGACGAAATCCGTTCGACGAATTCACCTCTCTCGCGAGTGATGCTCTCATAAACCACTCGTCCATAGAATAAAGAGGTGGAGTTACTCCTCTTCCCCTGGTGGTCTGCAGGTAGCCACTGCAAACAACGGAGTTTGGCTGTTAGCATGCCAAATTGGGGTGCGTTTAGTAAAACCAAAAGGCGGGATTCCGCTATTTGACAGACCATGAGTAAAAAACTATAGATAGACCTTAAAGGGCACCTTGGGAAGCATTCCAATCTCAGATCTCTGAGCTTCTTCTCCCCTTGGTTACTTTGGTTTAGCTCTCTAGCTCTCCAAGGTGCCTGAGTCTCAGCTTTGGCTTGGGAGGAGAAGCGCTCAACGATCTTCCGGGTTAGCGGAGGGACCTCCTCGCTGTGACTAAGGTCCCAGTAATTTTCCTAGTCTTCGGTCTACCAACTCTGAGGGATCGGTAAGGGCTAGCTGCCCCTCATTTCGGCGAGGGCCCTGAGCTTCACAAGAGGCCGAGAAATCTGTTTCAACATCAGAGATTACAGATTCAGTTATTCATGTTATAGAAGAAATAAATAATATTTCTATTCATCCATCTATAGATATTATTTTTTTGCTTTCTAAGTTTAATACAGCTTTCAGCAATTTGCCAGAGTATCAAGTTTGTTCAAAAGCAATTATTCCTTATACTGCTCCTGTAGATAAAGCTATATTAAAAGAAATTCTCAAAAGTTTTGAAGTATCAGTTCCAGCTCCAGTTGTTGAAGAAATTCTAGCCCCAGTTCAAGATCAGAATGTTAATGTTGAGAAAGACATTTCTGAAGCCCTGGAACTTATTGATGATCTATATGATAATCCTCAATTCTCTGATGATAGTGATGATGATGATAGTGATGATGATGACTCAAATGATAAATCATCAAGGAAAAGAAAAGCAAAGTCTAAGTCAAAGGCTGCTCCTAAGCCTCCAAATCCAAATAATAATGTTCCATACTATATTCTGCATAATATCACCTTAACACAAGATTCACCAGCATGGATGAGGTTCTCCAGTAATGAGAACAATAGAAGGAAGAAAATGAAGAAGACATGATTCTACTCAGATAAGCCAGTTAAGTTCAATCATCCTCCTCCTCCTCCTCCAACAGCAGGATCAACATGGGTCTCCTCCTTATATTCTCAGAAGCCTTCCTCTCAGCCTTCAAGAACATCAGAAGGAAGTCATAAAAGCTTAAGTGGCTCCACTAGTTCAAGATCAGCCAGAGCTCCTCCTTTAGGATCATCCAGATCTTCTTCCTCAGTATATAAATATCATGTATCTGATGGTTCTTTTCACAAAAAAAGAAATCCTGTTTATCAATTCTCCTATCCCAATCCAGAAGAAGAAAGGATAGCTTAGATGACCAGATTCAGAGAATCTGTTGCTGAAGGCAAGGATTACTCTCAATATTCAACTATGTTAGAGTATAGGAAGAAAGAATTTGAAAAATACAAATCCAAGAATTTATTCAATGCTGAAGTTTATTTAGAGAAGCACCCAGAAGCCGTGGTTCCTCAAGCTAAATCTCAAACCATTCTGGGAGCTCAGGACCTTTACAAGAGCAAGAAGAAATCTGAAGACCCTAACAGGGAAATTATTTTCAAGCCTCCCTCAGAAAAGAAATAAAGGTTCATACTATTTGGTTTTATTGACATTTCTGTTTTTCAATTGTAATGTTCCTAAACTCAGAGTATTATATTCTCTATCTGCTGAAATATTTAAATTCTGTCAGATATATATTTGCTCTGCTGTTTTTCTGTTGTTTATTATTTGAAATTTGTCAAATAGTATCCTAACCCAAATAGGGGTAGATTGTTGGAACAACCCTATTACTGATTTGGGCTAGGATTACTATGTGTTGACTAGGACTAAGTTGACCCCCAATGTATAGTCTAAAGGGTCAGGGTTTTAGGCTGTTAGAACTTAAGAAAAGATTAAGTTTCTACGTTCGACGAACTCAATACTGCGTTCGACGAAATGCTTTATGCGTTCGACGAATGTCTTGCATTCTGCATTCGATGAACGGCTTGCTTCAATCTCAGCATCTCAGCGACTCAGCGATCGACGAACTGTCTCAGCGGTTGATGAACAGTCTCAGCGGTCGACGAACTGAGTAAGTCTCAGCGGTCGACGAATTATTTAGTTCGACGAAAGTATTTTCTCAGTTCGACGAACTCTAACTTGAGGTCGACGAACTCCAGCCTGTGTTCGACGAATCATTATCAGATGTTCAGTTCGATGAACTCAACCTTCAGATCGACGAATTCCTACCTCAGCTCGACGAATTTTCTCTCAGTTTATTCAGATCAGTTATATTTTCTCAGAACTCAGTTCGACTATCAGCAATGAATTTATTCTTCCAGATAAGACAAGATTTTATCCTTCCTTTGTTTATTCCCTTTTCCATTCTCTTCCCGAGAAAGTAGCCGTTGGCTTATATTGGAAAAGGATATCATTTATTAAAAAGGAAAAGGATTAAAGATTCGCTAAATCAGTTGCAGTGCCAAGGAAATAATTAATGCTGATTATTCTATTCCTATTCAGAGATTTGAATTTCAAATCAGTTATCATTCTCTCTAAGGAAATAGGATACCAGAAGAAAAGAGATCAGTAACAGAAAGAAATTATCAGAGTATCAGTCGAGAGAAAAAACATTCAGAAAGTCAAAAAGAAAGATCATCTTCCTCAAGCAGCAATCTTATTCAATGAGAACATCATCAATATCAATCTCTCAGATCTCTGCTGCAAGATTTCAAATCTTCAAAGAGCAACAATAATCTGAGAAACTTTTGTCTCTCAGATTCATCAGCTATCAAGGAAGATATTTGTTTCAAGAGAAAGCTCCATCCTCAAGCTGTCAACAATTTCAATCAGACAGGGGGAGCTTCACAACAATTCCACTAGAGTCTTCTCTCAGATTATTGACAGAGAAGAACATATAAACACACTTTATACCCTCGTGTACAAGGTTCTAACTCCCTTCAAAAGTTAACCTCTTGGTGGTAGGGCACCTGAACAAAAACCTGTAGTTTGGTTAGAGCACCTGATCAAAATCTCCTTGGTTTTTTGGGCACCTGATCAAAACCCCATTGGTGATAGGGCACCTGATCAAAAACCTAGTGGAATCCTACCAAGTGTGGTGGAAGAGTAGACGTACCCAGGTTTATTGGGGAACTACTATAAAAGCCTTGTGTCCTCAGTGTTGTGATTTTCTGTGTGTTGTGCTGTGTGTTGTGATTTGTTTTTATTTGTTTTATAACTCACTCAATACACATATAAGTATCACTATTTTAATTCCGCTATAAAATTAAGTAAAAAAACTTTTTAATACTCTATTCACCCCCCCCCCCCCCACTAGAGTAAATCTAAGATCTAACCTCACTTTCAACACCGTTGAAGCTTGATGTGCAAATCTTGCACACTGCTATAGGCGGGAGCTATACTGCGACACAAAATGGCAAGTGCACCGTTTGTTCAAGTAGTATAAAATGGGATGTTATCCCTAAGTATCGATCTCACAAGGAACACGTTAAGGTGGAGTTATCTTTTGAGAGTGTACTTGAGACTGAAGTCCTTTAGGTTGGCTGAATTTTGGAAGGTTTGGTTTGATTCATGCAAATAAAATAAAGAAATCTAAATTAACTATGCGAGTTGCAAGCACCGCTTTGCATTGTGGGGGATTATACGGGACGTTAGCACCGCTTCGCTTGGCGAATGGAATAGTATGCACGTAGAATGGGAGAGTAGACACACATAATGGAAGAGTAGGCACGCAAAATGGAAGAGTAGGCACACATAATGGAAGAGTAGGCACGCAGAATGGGAGAGTGAGTGATGGCGAAATGGCAGCACCTCAAGAACAATCTCAACATACACAGGATTTCATAATAATGAAATAAAAATATAAATCATATGTTTAGAAAGGAATACATCATCATAAAATGAAAAAAATAGTCAACAACATCAAATCAGGCGGAGAAAAATGCATAAGATACAACCGAATCCATGGGCTTATTGTAGATTGAAGATATAAGCCACCGAGTTGTCAATCCGCATCCAATCTTTGATCATCAACTACATCTGGGGTCCGCAAGGGCTTTCACCATATCCTGATGTGCCCGACTTCTCTGGTCATACCATCCGGACACATCAAATCTGAGGATATCCATGCTTAGCGAAGATCTTGAGCTAGATTCTCATTCCTTGAAGCTTAGGATGATGGGAGGTGGCCTAGGGCAAAGCCATAACTGCTGGAGCAGAAGAATTGGATATGGATCAAAACCCCTTAGGGTTTCCTCGGATGAATATCTAGATTCCTGAAAAAGTCTGAAAATGCAGCTTATATAGAAAGCCAGGCAGAAAATGGTCATGCACAGTCTGGTGCGCGGTCGTGTGCTTCGATCGTGTATGAAGGTTAACATCAAAATAAAAATGGGGCTGAAATTTGGCGCATTAGTCAATCCAGAACAAGGTTGCCCATGCCCATGTGTTTTGTTCATGCACGACCAAAACTAATAGTGCGAGAAGAAAATGCATTGTCCAGGATAGAATACCCTAATCTCAAGGAAAACACGTGCATGGTTTGAAGTGCTCGTGCGCTAAGAAAATTGCACGACCACGTGATTTGTCTAAATGAAGACCACCCATGTGATTATCTTGACGCACAATCAAACCCAACTGTGAGAGAAAAAAATGCACGAGCGCTCACAAAACACCAATTTCGTGTCACAACTTGCATTCGACTAGAAGGTTGCTTGGGAACGGTCGTCCAGGTCGTGCGAGAAGAAAAACACATGACAGTGCAATTTACAAATTCAACTAGACGGTGACACATACACACTCATGCGCGAAAGAAAACACACGACCGTGCATGAGCAACAACATTAAACCTAAACAACATAACCCCTGCTTGCAATGCCCAAGCAAACCGAGGCGAATAGCCTCCGGCATATGTCGAATTGCCAAGTTCACAAAAGTGAATAAATGGGAGAATAAAGTGATTTCTCCACATTACTTTGGAATCGGCACTTCACACACCAAATTAGGGGTCAAATATGCTTCAATCGTGAGAAGTGATCAAGTGAATTACGCATTCTTTTCATATGAAAATGAAGATATTACATAAAGAAAAACGCCTAGATGAGTCTAAAATATGTTGCATGGAATCTACTCATCAAATACCCCGAGACTTACTCGTTTTCTATTCCCGAGCAAACAACTCTCCATATAGGTAGGAACTTCTAATACTAGCTAGAAAATTATTAACAGGGGGTAAAATGAGAAGTATTATGCATGCGTGCGTTGGAATCTCAGCAGAAGGACCTTCTCAACATACAAATTAGTTTATAAATTTATATCGTATATTTCAATTTATTATCTCTACTCTTAATTAGAATCGACGGTGAATCCTAAAGTCACGTATAAGGATAAAGTAGCATGATTGCTCAGAGTTACAATACTTGATGTCGGAGATCAGGGCAGCCTCCAAAGAAATCCATCAATGATGATGGGCATAGGCTTGCCCTTTCACACCCTCTTCATGGCACTAGTCAAATTCAAAAGCGTAAATCAATATGACTTAAGTAGGATTAAGCATAGGCTTAGGTTTTCTGTGTGATATACAAAGATAAATATGAAGGCTATACACCTAAACCAATGAGAGCTTGCTACTAGATAATATCAAAGCAAAAAGAATGTTTACACGAGACCCCCAGACCCGAATGACACAATATGGGTTGTGTATAATGCCTACTCCCAAACTAATTATTTCTTGTTCAAACATGTTTGCTTCTTTCTATATTATTTTAACTTTGCTCTTTTTTTCTTTAAGTTTTTCTTTTTCGACATTTTTTATCAAACATTTCAGCCACAATGTTTTTTTCAATATATGAACATCCACCACATTCATGAAAGCACTAAATCACTCATAAGGTTTGAAAATAATATTTTGAACTCATTTATAAGTGTGTATTAGGAAGATATTTTAGGCTTTGGTTAGGTATTTGGTGGAGTTGAATCAAAAGGTTGGGTAGGTTCAAATGGTGTGTACAAGGATATAACATGTAGGCATGGGTGCAAAATCTCAAACGGACCATGAAATGGCCTATATCATGCTCACACTAATGAACTAACCTCTACAAGTATCTTGAGGGTCGCTAGGCGCATGTTCTAGCCATCGAGAAAGAATACCATTTTGACCAACTCGAGTAATATAACTCTAATAATATTCTACACACTCACCTATACTACTTTCGGAAACTACCAGATTCACAAATTAAGAGTAGAATAAACAATCTTAACGCAATTAGAAAATCATAATCCTAATAGTATGCAGAGAAGTTGATTCTACACAAAATCCTACATGAACACGTGCGCTCGACTAGGAGCACAACAATAGTCAACATTTTACTCCCAATCACCATGACAAGTTAAATTCACCTAAAATGCACAAACAAGCAAGTGCGCGTTTTAGTGGGTGTGGTGTGCTTGGCAATGATAAAAATTTAGCATTTTAATAAAAGAAATCTACAATCATAAAACATTAATCAATTGAAATGAAAATAATGAATTCTGGTATGTAATTGTGATATGAGAAATGTGGGTGTGCATTCGGTTCACTCCCCTAGACTTCGATGAAACTAAATGATGAATCTAACTATAAAACTGAGTTAAATAAATGGGAGAGGTTTAGAATGTACCCCATGCTCAGATATTGAGCATATCAGAAGACGATTGAAATCTAAAATTCTTCTTCTTCATGCCCCAATATTTCTGATTCTGAATGGTGTATCCGATAGGATTGATCTCCAGCAACTACAAAATACTATAGAAATACAATACTACATACTATATAAGAAATAAGAAAATCACTGAAAAATTAATCGGGGTTGTCTCCCAGTAGCGCTTTTGTTTACCATCCTTAAGTTGGACTAAATACATGTATTATGCAGTTTAAATCATTGTCTAATCATAAATGCAAAAGATAAGAAATCCTAATTATTATAACATGCTCATCAAAATGACCAACTATAAGTTTATTTAAAGTAGTAACTAGAAATGAATGAAAAGGGTTTGAAGACCCAGTAGTATGGGTAGAAAGAAGGATTTATCCTCCATCCCTAAATCTCCTCTTTCTTCATCTTCTTCATTTCCCCCAACCGTTTGCCATCAATGAAGTACCTCTTACCACCTTGCACCCAATCATTCAAGAAAATCATGGGTAATGATGATGTGGTGGAATAGGCGAAGCATTACATCATTTCCTTCTGCCTTCCCTGTCAAGACTGCATCACAGAATCACCCAAAATGGGTCCATAAATTCGTGCACCTGCTCGGGGATACACAAAATATCAGTAACTTTAGCAGGAGGGGGAGCAGAAAGAAGAAACATATCAATATCAGCATTATAAGAATTATGGTCAGGATATAAACTAGACGAAGCACCAAAAGAATCAAACACAGAAGGAGTAGCCCCGTTTTCACTCCCAGCAGGTTCCCATGTTTGATCTCTGACAGTATCGTATGAATCATAGCGATGGGCATCTAAAAACACAAAAACATCAGTGGCGCGATAGATCTACTTCACCAATGAAGAGGTGCAGAACTCCTCATCAAAAAGGTCATCCTCCACATCCCATTTTAGTTCAACTTGGAGGTACAGATCTTTTCCCTGCAAATAATATTTGATAGGATCATAAAATATGTGTGTAGGATAGTTTTGCAAAGAAGCTGGAGGAACACAATTAATTTCTAATTTCAAAAACAGTAGGATCTGCAGACATCTCCCTGATGGAGAGAACACTCTCCTCATCCCACTATGGTTCATCCAGGAGCTCCAAATCCTCTGCTTGTTGTACATGTAGTATATAATCATCATCAATAGTAGTAGTAAATCCATACGAAGGGACTGGAGAATCAGTGCTTGAATTAAAGTCAGAGGGTGAGTGCTCCATTGCCTCCAAGGGCGATGAAATAGTGATTGGCTCAATGTCATCATTTGGATCAGCCAAAATCTCGATGGACATATCCACAACTGTCCCCCATAGACAAGGTGGTGATATATACATGTCATCAGAGGATAAAGGAATGCAGTCAAAATATGGAGTATATACGATCCGGATGTCCAGTTCATCATCCTCCTCCATTTGCTTCTTGTTAAAAATGAAGTAATCGTTCAAGATGTCCATACTTTCCCAGCATCATTTATTGCTAGATACATACATTGCTCGGAATTCAGAGCACTTAAGGTGTCACAATGCTAAGAAAAAATATAACACAAGGTGTCGTACATGTGATTTTTAGCATTAATATCCATCGTGAAAATGAGAAAATAAAATTTCTTTGCAAAGCAAAACTACGCAAACAATTAAGTCTAACTTGGACAACTTGCTTTAAAAACTTTTAAAACCAGATAGGAAGGAAAATCACTAAAAAGATGCAATTGTAAATTTTAAAAACAAAGCAAGCAAAACAATAATAAGTAGGCTATAAACAACTGGAAGAACTACTACCTCATGACTCTCTCTATAGAAACCCATACGGCTGTGTTCCCTGAGAACATCACCAAAAACTTGATGCACAAATCTTGCACATCGCTATAGGTCGGAGCTAGACTGGGGCACGAAACAGCAACTGCACTGATCGTTCAGGTTGTATAAAATGGGATGTTAAACCCAAGTATCAATTTCACAAGGAACATAGCAAGGTAGAGTTATCTTTTGAGAAAGGACTTGAGATTGAAGTCCTTTAGGTCGGGTGAATTGCATAATGTTGAAACAAAAATTGTACCTCCAAAACACACACTTAAAAGAGAGACGGGGGAAAACTATGGAGTGTCGGTTACTCTGGATGAAGGATGCTAGAAGTGCGATCTCAGAGGAAAAAATATGCTTTGATTGATCTAAAAAGGATTACAGAGGGGGTACCAAATAGATCAGGGTGAGAGTAGAAAAGTGACAAAATTCAAGACCACTTGCACAAGCCACAAGCTAGAGGCTCGAATCCAAAAGTCCTTTTTTTTGTACCCATACACCTCTATTTATAGACGCGGGGTCTGCCCAAACAGGCTGTTCCAAAAATTATGGATTGCCCGAGGTATAGGAGAATCAGGGTAGAGAATAGAGGATACATGGGGTGCAAATAGCCAAAAAAAATAGAAAAACCAGACCGCGCGGTCTCGCTAGGGCCTGGCCGCCTGTGCCTTAGGAATCTGTCAGAGAGGAGGCAGGCTGTCTCGGCGGTCTCAGAAAATTGAGATCACTGGGGTTGACAATTCTGATCTAAATGGAGAGGTCATGGACTTTTGGGAAAACATGATCCCCACACATTTTCAAGTTTCCCTGGAACTTCTAAAATTTTCACTTTGATCGCTAAGACCGCGACCGTATAAATGCCGTAAAGTCTATTAATACTACTTCAAGGCTTCAGAATCCAAAACTTTCTAGAAGGAGTAGCGAGCTGGTGCTTTCAGCGATCACCATTTTTAAGACCGCAGCAAGCTCTGACGATGGACATGATGTCAGTCCTAGACCGGCAGGCAAAAACCAAAAAATCGCCAAGGGCGGCTTCCTCGAAGAGGAAGGCTGACGGGATGGAGACTGCGAGCTCCAAGAAGACATTGGCGTTCAAAGCCCTAGCAAAAGGTGATGCCGCAAAGGAGTTCGCTGGATCTCCTTCAAAAGTGAAATAGCAGGAACTGGCAAAGGAAGGCACGACTTTGTTGATCTCGAACATTGTAGATGTGTCGGCCAACTCTTCAGGGTCTCCTTAGTTGACTCTCACCGATATCACAATCACTTTCGATTGCCATAAATCAGTTAAGGCTCTCAACCAGACCGCTTCTACTAAGACCATCAAAGCTGGTATGTAGAAGCAGAAGTCCTCAACTGAATAGCTTAGGCAGCAGATCGCAGATCAGTAGTGAACTACAAAAGTAATAAAGAGAAAAGAGACAACTCCTTCTGTTCAAATTGCTAAAAGAAAAAAGTGCTGAAAGTAAGGAAGTGACCGCCAAGACCTATTTGGACATGGAGATCACACTTTCTAAAGAAGGCAGTCTCAGAAATCCTGATGTGGATGCATCTGATAAGGTAAGTGACTGGGCTAATCTCTCTTTTCTTCTTGCGGTCTCAACGTCTTCAAGGGGAGCAGACTCAGAGCAGATATCTTACCTTGATGATGATTCTTCTAAAGACCTGCTATGTGTACTCTCACAGGTACTTTATCCCTTCGAGTATGAATGACTTCGGGAGATTGCCGAAGAGCCAAGGCTAATCGCAGAGAAGGAGTCCGCATAAGGAGAGGCAAGGAAAAGAGTAGAGGCAAAGAGGAAGAAGAGGAGAAGGAAAGGAAGGAAGAGGATAAGCAAAATAAGGTGGAGGAGGATAAGGCAGCGCTGAGCGCTAAAGAGGAGAAGAGAAAGGAGAAGGAAATGAAGCTAGAGGAGGAGAAGAGGGTTGTTGAGGAGAAGAAGAGGAAGGATAAGAAGAAAAAGAAGAAGACCGCTGAGAAGAAGGTGGAGAAAGAAGAAGAAAAAAAGGAAGGAGAAGAAGGGGCACAACAGTTCATGAAAGATAAGACTGTGTTATCTGCCGGTCTAACGGGGCTTTCTGCTGACCAGGATGCCGAGCTGAACCGAGTAAAGGCAGTTCGCACGACAGCTATTTCTACTCTGCGGGCTGGTAAGGCGAATATGATCGCGAGGCCGCCAGACTCTCTTCCTCTGCTTGCTTTTCATCCTAAATCTCCAAAAGAATGGCGTGAGATTGTCATTATTGAAACAGATGACATTCTTATCAGCAATGTATAATTAAAAAGAAGAAGAAAAGAAGGAGAGAGATCACAAAAAAGGAGTTGGAAAGAATGAACATAGAGGGTCAGACCGCCTTTTGCTGACTGCAGACCCTGCACTATGTGGGATCACAAAAGATGTTGAAAATACTTTACATGACTACGGTCTATATTTCTTTCCAAGTATGCTCTCTCCGCGATCTCTTTCATTTTCTGAGTAGTAATAATTGAGCTAATAGTCATCTTCTTTTGATCACAGATGCTGATGAAGTCGAGACGATCCCTAAAGAAGGGGAGATCCCGCAGAAGTTGGTAATTCCTCCGTAGCTCGCAGATATTCTCAAACCCATTTTTAAGGATGTCTGCACTATGTGGGATCGGGATGATCAACTCTGGAATTAGTCCATTGACTTCGAGGAGAAGCTGCATTCTAACGAGAGGTGAGTCTGCAAAAAAAAAACAAGCTGAAGCATGTCGAGCTCAATAGGACACTCTCCAGAGTATGTGTCTTTCTTAGAGAGGCATATGATCCAGAATCAGTTCATCTTTAGGTTGCCTTTAGAGAATGAAGGTCTAAACTTTGGCGCAGAAAACAAATATATCATCCCAATCAATCACGTCGATTGCGGTCTGATGTTCTCTCTCCCCTGGGATTTTCTTGAAGTGATGGAGTATTATGGAATTATGTTCGGCCAGCTACCGTCCAATTCCATCGGACTCATGACTATTTTTATTAGCTACATGAGATCAGCAAGTATTAAATTCACCATGACTTTGTTTCCCACAACCTTCACGGTGAAATCGCTGAAGGAGGGGGAGAAGAAGGAGGAGTTCAAAGGGATCTTTTATTTCTCCTGCAAGGGCATTAAAGTATTGAACCTCCCCAACAAGATCCCCTACTAGACAGAGAGATTTGTAGTTTTTGAGGGAAATCTCAGCGGTCTCAAATCCTTGCCGTCTCGCCGAGGAGAAGGGGTTTTCCAAAAACCCAAAGTTATCTTGGAATAGGAGATCAGGCTTCTAGCTTTCTTGGCATACAAACGCTTTGATCTCCTTCATTATATGGCGATCTGGCCTGAGATCTCCGTGGTCACTCCAGAAGTGAGTAAGAATCTTCTCGCGGTCTCCTACGAGCTCACCATTATTTTCCTTTGATTTTTCTTTCTAACTATTGTCTCTTTTCAGCGACCTTCATGGTACCCACAATCGATCCTGTGGCGCCAAATGAAGAAGGTCACACTCAAAGAGAAAGGCAGTTGAAAAGAGTCTGCGAGAGGGAAGTAACCAAGCCCGCTGAAGAGTCAGAGTCCGCTGGCAGGCCCTTCCCTCTGACCAGCTTTGGCAGAAAACTGAAAGCTATCAAGGGGAATCTAGTGGTGTTTCCAAGGTGATCTGGAAGTGATCAAGCATTTAGTCTCACTGCCATGGCAACATGAGCCTATGAGGTCACACACAAGAGTGTTTGGAGAAGTTGGAGGAAGAATTGTGTTGGCCTTTCTCATATTAGATATGAGTAAAGGACCAATCATAAGACTTATTGGAGTTGGGTCGAGTCAACTGAATGCTCCATAGGTATTGTGAATATTGTGTGGAGCATATTGGCAAGATTTCTAGACGAGTCGTCGAGAATGTCTCGACAACATTTACTTCAGGTTTACTCGACGAATTTATGATCACTCGACGAATTCAGGTTTACTCGATGAATTCATGATCACTCGGCGAATTCAGTTTACTCGACGAATTCATGATCACTCGACGAATTCTGTGTTTACTCGACGAATTCATGATCACTCGACAAATTCTGTGTTTACTCCGATGCAAGTCATGGGTCTGCGGTTATCTTGTTTTTCACCTGGGTATAAATAGAACGTGATTTATAACCTAGATAAGGCTCTGCCTTTGCACGACTCTTAGAAGAATGATGGAAGCATTCTATAGAACTGATAGAAGCATTCCGACGGTCTTGATTTTGCAACCCGACACCGCCTCTTCCTGTCATCGAATCTAATAGTCCGAGGAAGACCAAGAAGTCTCTTCTTCTTCTTCTCCGACCTTGTTCTTGTTCAACAAGAATCTAGGGTTCTTCTTCACTCGTGTGTGCTTCTGTAGAGGCACCGATCGATTTCAGTGCTTGGAACTCTACAATCGTTCTTCATATTTCCTGTTGGAGCATCTAGATTGAGTACAGACATAATCCCCTTCAGGTATATTGCATAATGTTGATTCTTCTATTTCTTGATTCATGAAGTCGTAAGATCCTTTAGTTCTTTTGGGTTGTTCTTGTTCATTTTTTCCACTGCGTGCATTTGATGCATTGTTCAAAGAAAACCCAACAGTGATATCAAAGCGAGGTTGTGATCTAGTGCGTGTAAATCTGAAATTTAGAAGTGTTCTAAATGTCTAGATTTATTCCTGGATGTGAGGTTTCTGATGAAGTGTTCTAAATTGGAACCCCGCTAGGAAGACATGTGATTGCATTGCAATTTCATTATTTCAAAAATTGTTTGTCCTTTGTAGTAACCGTCCCTCTAAGTGGTTTGTGAAACCAAATGTCTTAGATATTGAATCTGACATTGAGAGACGAGCTTGTCTACTGCACAAGTGGAGTTGTTATTCATTGGTCCAATGCATGTAAATTTGGATATTTAGAAGAGTTCTGAATGTTCAGATTTAGCCCTTTTATCAAAGTATTGATGATTTTATTTTGTGCACTGGGATGTATTTGGTTTGTGAATGTTGTAATTTTAGTTTTTGTGAATGTGCACAATGATTAAGTGTTAATCACGATGAAATGTTCATCGATTGAATCATATATAATCCCTTATCCAATATTAAGTATTTGGATGCCTTCCGATGGATGACACTCTTCCTGCCTCGATCGATGAAGTGTGGGCTTGCTAAAGAAAAGTGCATTAATATATCTTGGTTAGGGTGCGAGCGGATAATTGTGATATCCCACTGTCGACATTGGGTCCAACTTAACTAGGTGAGCTCAAAGGTTGAGTGCCTGGAGGCATAAGGTTTGCATGCACCATATGATTGATGCGAATAAAGAGTAATCCACCAACCATACATGAGTTACATAATGATGGAATTGGCAAGTGTTGCCTACCTAAATAACTGAATTATGAGAGGAATGCCAAAGCGGACTCATTGTGTTGGTGAAATATGGATCTTGTCCACTAAGAGAGTAGCTCACATAAACTCTCCGAATTGATATTATGGGTTATAAGTTTGAATAAAATAGTGGGAGCTTTTAATAAAAGTCCTTATTAAATAAAATGTATTTTGAGATATAGTACTAAAATCTATTTTGCATAATTCTTGTAGAATTTCCATGGCAAGTGGATCTCACTCCACCTTGTACCTAAGAGCGATCCTTGAGAAGGACAAGCTATATGGGACATATTTCCTAGACTGGTACAGAAACCTGAGAATTGTTCTCAGGCAAGAGCTCAAGCTCAATGTCTTAGAAGGGAAAGCACCTACAGAGCAGACTGTAAATGCTCCTTGAGCAGATAGAGATGCGTACACGAAGTATCAAGATGATACCCTGGATGTGGTATGCCTCATGCTTGCTACCATGTCCTTTGAGCTTCTGAAGCAACACGAGAGCATGTGTGGTTATGAGATAATCGAGCACCTCAAGAAAATGTTCAAGGGGTATGCTCGACAAGAAAGATTTGACATATACAAGGCATTTTCCAGTGCAAAATGAGAGCTCGAGACTTAGTAGGGACTTACGTACTCAAGATGATTGGGTATATAGAGAACCTTGAAAGACTAGGTTTTCCCTTGGGCCCAGAGTTGGCCACTGATCTAATCCTGCAATCATTGCCGGACAGTTATGAGCAGTTCATCTTGAACTATAACATGAATGAAATAGACACGACACTGCCCGAGCTCCTAGGCATGTTGAGAACTACCGAGAACAACATGAAGAAGGCCATGCTGCTAGCCCCATACTGATGGTGCATAAAGGCAAGGGTAAGTCCAAGGGATCGATGAAGACAAAGAAAGGATCTAACTCTTATCTTGATCCCAAATCTTCTACACTGAAAAAGAAAGGTCTGGCGATGGAAGGAAAGTGCCGCAATTGCGGTAAGGCAGGACATTGGAGGAGGAACGGTCCCCTTTATATTGAGGATCTGCAAAAGAAGAAGGGAAGTGTGACTTCCACTTCAGGTAATTATGTTATAGAAATAAACCTTTCTACTCCATCATCTTAGGTATTGGATACCGGATGCGGTTCTCACATTTGTACAAATGTGCAGGAACTTAGAAGGAGAAGAATGCTGGGTAAAGGGGAGGTAGACCTGTGTGTTTGAAATGGAGCAAGAGTTGTTGTCATTGTCGTTGGTGTCTATCATCTTTCTTTTCCCACTGGGCTTGTAATAGAATTAGATAACTGTTATTTTGTTCCAGCCATAACTAGAAACATTATATCCATTTCATGTCTTGACATGACAGGTTTTTTGTTTATAGTTAAGAACAATTGTTGTTCGATTTTTATGAATGATGTTTGTTATGGTGTAGCCCAATTATTTAATGGTTTATATGTTGTAAACTTAGACCATCCGATCTATAATGTAGAAAATACTAAAAGACTAAAAACAAATGACTCGAATCCTACATATCTATGACATTATCGTTTTGGCCAAATAAATGAGAAACACATATCCAAGCTCCATAAAGATGGACTATTGTACTCATTTGATTATGAATCCTTTGAGAGATGTGAGTCATGTTTATTAGGCAAGATGACAAAGGCCCCTTTCACTTGTTGTAGTGAGAGAACTGATGATCTCTTGGGTATTATACATAGTGATGTATGTGTACCCATGAGTTCTATGGATAGAGGTGGGTACTACTACTTTGTTACATTTACTGATGATTTCAGTAGATACGGATATATATATCTTATGAAGTGTAAATCTGAAACATTTGAAAAGTTCAAAGAGTTTAAGAATGAAGTAGAGAACCAACTAGGAAAAAGAATTTAAGCACTCCGATCTGATCGAGGTGGTGAATACCTAAGTCATGAGTTTCATGATCATCTGAGAGAGTGTGGTATTGTATCACAACTCACTCCACCTAGAACACCACAACATAATGGTGTTTCTGAGAGGAGGAATCGTACTTTGTTAGACATGGTGCGATCAATGATGAGTCATGCAGATCTGCCCATTTCCTTTTGGGGATTTGCTCTAGAGGCTACTGCTTTCACTTTAAATCGTGCTCCAATGAAAATGGTTCTTAAGACACCATATGAGATATGGACTGGGAAGCGTCCTAGTATGTCTTTTATTAAGATTTGGGGCTGTGAGGCATACGTACGACGTTAAATGCCTGACAAGATGGAACCCAAATCGGATAAGTGTTATCTAGTGGGGTATCCTAGGGAGACGAAAGGGTATTGCTTCTATCTGCCATCTGAGGGCAAAGTGTTTGTCGCAAGGACTGGTGTCTTTTTAAAGTTGTTCAAGAACCACAAACTGAGAATGAACCGGAATTGAAACCTGAGCAAGGAATATAAGAAGTTGTAGCTAGAGAGCCTGCTCAAGATTTGAGTCTGAGAGATATGGATTTCTCATGTCTCAGATAGGTAATGTGTTGCTTATGAATCATGATGATGAGACTGCAACCTACCAAGATGCTATGAATGGACCAAACTCCGAGAAGTGGCTTGAGGCCATGAAATCTGAAATGGACTCCATGTATACAAACCAAGTTTAGACCTTGGTGGAACCACCTGAAGGGGTACGATCCATAAGGTGCAAGTGGGTCTTCAAGAAGAAGACCGACATGGATGGGAATGTACAGACATTCAAAGGCCGGCTGGTGGCTAAAGGTATCAGGCAAATTCATGGTGTTGACTATGATGAGACCTTTTCTCCAGTTGTTATGGTCAAGTCCATCAGAATTCTACTTGCCATTGTTGTGTATTATGACTACGAGATCTGGCAAATAGATGTTAAAATGGCTTTCCTTAATGGAAACCTCCTTGAGGAAGTGTATATGACACAGCCAGAGGGTTTTGAATCTCCAAATGAATCCGCTAAAATATTCAAGTTGAATCGATCCATTTATGTATTGAAATAATTTTCTCGAAGTTGGAATCTTTGTTTTGATGAGAAAATCAAAGAGTTTGGTTTCATCAAGAACGAGGATGAGCCTTGTGTTTATAAGAGGATTAGTGGGAGCATTGTTGTCTTCGTGATATTGTATGCAGATGACATACTGTTGATCAGGAATGCCATTCCGACCCTGCAAGTTGTTAAGAACAATATAGGGAGCTGCTTTTCTATGAAAGACTTGGGCGAAGCGACCTATATACTTGGTATTAAGATCTCTAGAGATAGATTGAAGAAGTTGTTGGGTTTGACCCAAAGTATATACATTGAGAAGGTGCTGAAGCGGTTCAGCATGCTTGAGTCCAAGAAGGGATTCTTACCCATGTCTTATGATGCGAGTCTCTCTAAGCACCAGTGTCCTAAATCTTTAGAAGATAAGGATTGCATGAAGTTGATTCCATATGCTTCAGCAATTGGATCAATCATGTATACAATGTTATGTACACGACCCGATGTCTCATATGCTTTAAGCATGAAGAGAAAGTATAAGTCTATTCCTGGTGATTGTCACTAGATAACTATCTAGAATATCCTAAAGTACTTGAGAAGGACTAAGGATATGTTCTTGATGTTTGGTGGAGAGGAAGAGCTCGTTGTAAATGGTTGCACGGATGCTAGCTTCCAAACTGATAGGGATGATTCAAAGTCCCAGTCAGGTTTTTTATTTTGCCTTAATGGAGGAGTTGTAAGCTGGAAGAGTTCCAAGCAAGAGATAGTTGTTGATTCTATGACAAAAGCTGAGTATATTACTACAGCAAATGCAGCAAAGGAGGCTGTATGGATTAGGAAATTCATCGGCGAGCTAGATGTAGTTTCTAGCATTGTTGATCATGTAGTTCTCTTATGTGACAACAACGGTGCAATTGCCCAAGCTAAGGAACCTAGATCTCATCAACGCTCCAAGCATATTCTTCGGTGGTTCCATCTTACTTGATAGATTGTCGATCGAGGAGATGTGAACATTTGAAGAGTACCGATTGAAGAAAACTTAGTGGATCCACTGACAAAGCCTCTTATGCAAAAGAAGCATGATAGTCATGTTAGATCAATTGGTATTAGATACCTGAATGATCATCTTTAGTGGGAGCATTGTGGATTGTATGTTTGTTGTTTATTTATTTGATGAATTGTGATTTGTACTGTATTTTTCACTTTACATTTATGGCAAGTTCTTTTATTATGTCAACTATGTCTATATGATAGATTAATTAGCATAATAGATGCCCTTAGAATGTTTTCTTCCATAGGAATTCAAGTGCGTGACTTGAATGTGAGGTCCTATGTTTATTAGAAGCTTCATTCTTAAGTGGTCCCTTGTCGGAGTATCATCTTAGAAGTTAAGGGCGATGATGATACATTAAGACTAGCATGTGCGTTTACTGATGACCGATTCTCACAGGTCATGATATTGTGATATCAAGTCATCACATGGGTACTTTTTAGTGAACAAGTTGTACTGGACAGACCCATCTTGAGGCTACTTTATGGATTGTTATATGAACGTGTCATAAGTAGATTTCAACTGGCAATGGTGTTTGTGGTTCTTTGACCTGAAGTCGCAGCATTCATCAAGTGAGTAAGAGCGTACTTTGATGCCATCAAAAGTCATCCTTGAAGAAGGTTGATGATAATGGTGGTTATTGGGTATGCTATGATTCATTTGGGTATTTGTGTGTGTACAGATATGGGATTTGTCCTCCTATTTGATAGGAGTTACATCCAAGGGCACCTTGATGGAATGACACTGAGAAATGCATGGTCATGCTTGGTTGAGTCAATATATGATATTGCGCTCACCAATTTCAAATAGTCTATTCTAGATCGGGAAACTAGGATTGAACAATTATGAGGGTGACACGGTCCATGCCTCTAGTTCTTTCCAGATGTAAGGGACAAAGGGACATGACAACACTGGTGCATTGATCAAGATAGGCTTGTTGAGTTATAAACTCTTATTACTTGGGTAGCAATGATGTATTGCTAGATGTCGCTCATTGTTTGTGAAACTTTTGTTTGATACGTTTAAGATCAAGTGGGAGATTGTTGGTGTTTCCAAGGTGATCTGGAAGTGATCAAGCATTTAGTCTCACTACCAATGAGATATGAGCCTATGGGGTCACACACAAGAGTGTTTGGAGAAGTTGGAGGAAGGATTCTGTTGGCCTTACTCATATTGGATATGAGTGAAGGACCAATCCTATGACTTATTGGAGTTGGGTCGAGTCAACTGAATGCTCCACAAGTATTGTGAATATTATTTGGAGCATGTTGGAAAGATTTCGAGACGGAGTCGTCGAGAATGTCTCGACGACATTTACTTCAGGTATACTCAACGAATTCATGATCCCTCGATGAATTCAGGTTTACTCGACGAATTCATGATCACTCGACAAATTCAGTTTACTCGACGAATTCATGATCACACAATGAATTCTATGTTTACTTGACGAATTCATGATCACTCGATGAATTCTGTGTTTACTCCGTTTCAAGTCATGGGTCTACGGTTATCTTGTTTTTTGCTTGGGTATAATTAGAACCCGATTTATACCTTAGATAAGGCTCTACCTTTGCGCGACTCTTAGAAGAATGACAAAAGCATTTTGTAGAACCGACGGAAGCGTTCCGACGGCCTTGATTCCACAACCTGAAACCGCCTCTTCCTGTCATCGAATCTAGCAGTCCGTGGAAGACCAAGAGGGCTCTTCTTCTTCTCCGGCCTTGTTCTTATGCGACAAGAATCTATGGTTCTTCTTCACTCGTGTGGACTTCCGTAGAGGCACTGATCAATTTTCAGTGCTTGGAACTCTACAATCGTTCTTTAGATTTCATGTTGGAGAATCTTGATTGAGTGCACACTTAATCCCCTTTGAGTATATTGCATAGTGTTGATTCTTCTATTTCTTGATTCATGAAGTCGCAAGATCATTTAGTTCTTTTAGGTTGTTCTTGTTCGTATTTTTCGCTGCGTGCATTTGATACATTGTTCAAAGAAAACCCAACAGAATCCCCTCCTCAACTGGAATGCAAAAGGCAAAAATGTGAAGGTGTCCACCACCCTTCCTCTCTGGGGTGGAAGGTTGACGCGTCATGCCCACGCGATCACCACTGTACTTTATGGAGAAAGTAATACGAAGGAGGCATATAACATTGAGACTGAAATGCTCATAGATATGGCCACGCAAGTGACCATCAGGTGCACGGTCTTAAATCACCTTATGGGGCGGTCTCTCCGCATGGACTTAAAAGATATAAGTGCCCTATAAAATGAGTTACATATAAGGATACATTACCTATGGTCATAAAGTCTTTTTATAGTGACCGCGTGATTTGATTCATTTTGTTTTGCAAAGGTCAAAGAAAGAGGCTTATGATATTGAAAATCCTGACTTTAAAAAAGCCATTGTGAAGCACATGAAGAATGTGTCGAACACGACGATCACTATTCTTCATGAGCATGGCGGTCTCTCTTCTGAATTCCAAGAAGTAGAATTTGCCGATCTCTTTCCTGAGATGGGGTAAATGATAGAGAAAGAGTCAGTCACAATATTCGAGACCGCCAAACAAGATGAAGAGGTCGAGACCGCTGAGGATGCGAACAGAGGAAACGAATATGGTGTCATGAGTGGGAGTCAATAGGTCCCTCGCGATGATATAAGCTCTGATGCGACGTCAAGCTCTGGGTCTAGAATTTTGCGAAGAAGCTCAGAAGGATGTTCTGAAGAGTTCGATTATTCGTCATCAGAAGAGCGGTCTTCGAAGAGACTGAAGAGTGATTCAGAAGACCAGAAGTCTTGTATAACAACTTTTCTTTTATTCACTCAAAATTGTAACCGTCGGTTTTGAGACCGCGCGAGCTTTGTGCTTAGAAAGAATGAAATGAAAAGAAATATTTTGCGTACCTCTACTTTTCTTCAGTGAATGAATATATTTCTTATATTAAATTTGCTTATGTTGATCTTTTGTTTTTTTCAATTTACGATCTCATCATAATTCCTGATGAAGAAAAGTCGATCACAATAAAGTATTAATCGGTCTCTTGACTTATAATAGGAGAATGATCGACATCATTATGTGTGATATCATTTTTAAGTTGGATAAAATTTGCATTCGATCTCAATTCTTTAAATGTTGGTGAGTTTGAATTGACATATGCATAGGAGAAGGTACCATTTCGAACATATAATAAGCAATAATTAGAGAGTACCCGATAAACAATAATGACGGTCTCATGTTCGTCAGACCGCTCTATAATAGGATGAGATGTAATAAACATATGAGATCGCTTCATTATTAAATAACCCTTAGTGTCAACTGCTTATAAATTGCGATCTACAACACTTGAGATCTTCTACAGAGAAACCAAATTATTGTAAATCATAAATGATGATCTTGAACACTGCAGTCCACTTAGATAAATTCATAAGAGATGAAAGGCGGTCTCAAATAATTGAATAACCTTGATGAGCTTTTATTAGAGATAGATAACCAATGATCTCAACTTTCCCAGACCGCTCCTTAGCAGAAAAAGATTGAAGAGAGATCTCAAGAATGATATTATATACTCTGGATTGCGTGATAAAAAAGATAAGTAAATGAAGCATTCAGGCTACGGTCTCAATGTCTCCAGACCGCCCATTACAAGAATAAGTATTAGAGAAGTTTCAAGGTGATGATCCCAGATATCCCAAATCATTTCTTAATCAGGATAATGCATAGAGAAGACCCAGGCAGCGGTCTTAAATGCTCAAGACTGCCCCTTTATAGAACAGAGAACCAAGAACCATAGACTGTGGTCTTAAATGTTCTAGACCGCCTCTTAATATAATAGATAACCAAGAATTATAGGCGGCAGTCTTAAATTCTCCAGACCACCCCTTAATATGATAATAAAAAATCCTAAAACTGGCAGTCTCAAATACTCCACACCGCCCATTCATAGAAAAATAGTAGAGAGGGCTGAAATAGAAGAGAAGGGGTGTACAATCCAAAATGATCAAAAGGTCGGGTTTGGTCATGCTGAAAAGCTACACCGACATTGCTTTTCTCAAGAGATCATTAAAGTTGTAACACCCTTAAGAGAGAAAGGACCTTGTCGATCATAGGTATACAAATCAGAATGATCAAAATGGCAACTGTGTTCTGCTGAAAAGCTACACCAATATTGCTTTCCTCAAGAGATAATTAAGATCTTAATACCCTAAGAAGAAGAGACCTTGACGGTCAGAGGTATACAAATCTGAATGATCAAAAGGGCAGGTGTGGTCATGATGAAAAACTACACCGACATTGTTTTCCTCAAGAGATAATTAAGATTGTAATATCCTAAGAAAAGAAGAGGAAGAAGAGAGGTGTAGAACTTAAAATGATCAAAAGGGTAGGTGTGGTCATGATGAGAAGCTACACCGACATTGCTTTTCATGAAGTGATCATTATGATTGTAGGAACCTAGCCACACGAGGGCTCATGCGACGGTCATAGATGCTTCTGACCACCCCTTAGGTATCCTTTAACCAACGGGTATTCGAGGGTCACAAGGCAAGATGATCAGTAGTGCAGATGTGGTCATGCTGAGAAGCTACACCGACATTGCTTTCCCTGGGAAGGATCATCAAGACTGTGATGATGTCCTGTAATGCATGACAGATCTAGACATTCACCTAGACCTCCCTTGATGCAGAGGCATGTCAGATATCAGCAAGGACACGATATCCTAAAGTTCCCGTACACGAGCTTGGCGATCTACTACTACACAGATGCGAAATCTCCCCTCTATTTGTGGTCATGGTGGATTTACATTTAATGCTTCAAGTCAAGGGGTAGCATGTTGGATCCGTTGATATCTCGCTTGGTAGGATTTTAGCCTTGACAACAATCTATCTCGGTGCTTCCCTTTCAATATATGGAGTACAAGAGATTGCAATATCATCAGAATACTTGCAAGAAGAAGAAAAGAAAGAAATGAAAATACAAGTGTTTCAAGAAAAGAAGCGCTTCAAATCATCTCCACTCCAAGTGTGCGACAACTCTTACCCTTCATAGATCTAGAGACGATAGGCTCCATTCTTGAGCACTTCGTTCATGATGAATGGTCCTGCACAATTTGGATTGAACTTTCCAACTAAGTCAGATCTTGCTGCTATATCCACCTTCTTAAGAACTAGATCACCAACAGCGAATTCTTTAACACTGACATTTTTATCAAAGTACTTCTCCATTCATCTCTTCACATCCTCCTGCCTGATTGTTGTGGTATCTCTCAGCTCTTAAATAAGGTCGAAGCTGTATCTTAACTCCTTATCATTCCCTTCCTTCCAACTATCTTGATTTTGTTGTGATAATAACAGCCGTGTACTTCTTACTTCGAACTCAACTGGAATGAGGGCTTTTGAACCATGAGATAATTTAAAAGGAGTCTCTCCAGTAGCTGATGTTGGATTTGTCCTCAATTCCCAGAGCATTGAAGGTAACTATTCTGCCCAATTGCCTCGAAGATTTTCTACTTTCTTCTTCAAGAGGTTTATAACTAATTTGTTAGCAGCTTCTACTTGTCTGTTACTTCATGGATGATGCACAGAAGCAAACCGCAACTCGGTGTCGATTTGACCACAGAAATTTATCAGATTATAGTTGTTGAACTAAGGACCATTATCTGTGATAATTGCCATTTGAATTGCATGCCTGCATACTATCTCTCCCCAGATAAAATTCTTTACAATTTGTGTAGTGCTTTTATCCAATGTCTTTGCCTCGATCCACTTGTTGAAGTAGTTGATCAATACCAGAATAAACAAGTGGTGTCCACTAGCCAAAGTGAAATGCCCAATCAAGTCCATCCACCAAACTAAAAATGGCCTTGGAGTTGCTATCGATCTGAGTTGCTGAGCTGGTTGATGCTGAAGAGGAGCAAATTTTTGACATTGAACACATCTCATCGCAAATTTCTCAGCATCCTTTCTCATTTGCGGCCAGAAGTAACCTTATCTTAGAATCCTTTTTCCAAAGTCCTGGCTCCTGTATTGCTGCCACACTCTCTAGAATGAACCTCTCAATGAACAATTGGAATCTCTTCCTCAGAGACACACCTTGCCAATGGTGAAAGAAAAGTCTTCATATAGAGTACTCCTGCAATAAAATAATAGTTGGTTACTTTCAATTTAAATCTTTTCCTACCTTTTACTGTCGGGTGGAACGCCCCAGTTGAGAGGTAGAGGATGAATGAGTCCATCCAAGATGAATGTTGATCTATTTGTATGACTTATCCCGCATCAATAGATGGATTAATCAATTCTGAAGTGGTTCCTCCCGAAAGGAGACCAAACTTAACTAGTTCATCTGCTTCTGCATTCTCTGCCCGTGGAATATGTTGAATAGTGAAGCTCTTGAAAATGTCTATCTCAATTTTCACTAAGGCTTGATACTGCTTCAAAATGTGATCTCTGGTCTCAAAGGTTCCATTTACTTGAGAATCCATAACCAGAGAATCAGTTTTGACTTTGACATCTTCAATTCCCAACTCTCTTGCAAAAATGAGACTGGCGAGCAAGGCTTCATACTCTGCTTGGTTGTTCGTCATTAGGAAGTAAAACTTCAAAGCCTAGTCTAACCTTACCCCATTTGGGTTAATCAAAATGACTTCAGCTCTGAATGAGTTCCTCCCCGAAGCTCCATCGACAAAGATCGTATAAGTGAGAGGTGTTCCAACCTCTTTTTTCGAGTTAGCTTCCGTCGCATCAATCATGAAGTCTGCCAATACTTGAGCCTTGATTGCCACTCTGGGAATATATGAGATGTCAAATTCACTAAGCTCTATCACCCAGTTTCCCAATCTACCTGATTGATCTGGCTTCTCCAACACCTTTTTTAGTGGAAAATCTGTGACAACTTGAATGGAATGGGCTTGAAAGTAAGGCCTTAATCTTTGTGCTGAAGCAATGAGCTTTAGGGCCAACTTTTTGAGGATCGGATATCAAGTTTCTGCATCCTTCAAGATCTTGCTCACATTGTAAACCAGGAATTGCCACTTTTTTTCTTCTCTAACCAACAATGAACTGAAAGCATCAGAGCCAACCCCAAGATAGAGGAAAAGATCTTCACCTTCTCGAGGCCTTTGGAGCAAAAGAGTTGACGTTAATTGCTTTTTGAGCTGATTGAAAGTATCATCACACTCTTTTGTCCATTCAAACTTAGATCCTCCATAAAGAAAGGAGCATTTTTATCTCCTGAGCAAGAGATAAAGCGACTTAAGTCTGGCATCGTCCCCCCTGACTGTTGAACTTTTTTGGAGTACTTTGGATGTGACATTTCCAAGATTGCCTTCACCTTATCGAGATATGGTTCTAATCCCTCCGTAGTGAGGAGATGACTAAGAAACTTCCCATGCTTGCTCCAAAGATGCACTTCAACAGGTTCAACCTCATATTGAAGGTCTAGAGAGTTGCAAACTGACGAGCAAAACTGTGCTTGCAAACGACAACGGCAAATAGACCGTGTCGGAAATAGTATAGGTTTGTAAAAACCAAGGTCGTATAAATATCTAAGCGAGTTGAATACTTTAACTTCGAGAAAATCTCTAATATTCTATCAAAAGAACTTGGGGTGGTTTGTTATAAGAAAGGACATGTGAATTAAAATAATGATTAACACAATGATTTAGAAGGCTAGAACTCGATCTTGAATCACCTTGGAATGAAAATAAAATGGAAGGAACAAGAATTCTAATTCTCTTAAGAAAATTGCTTCGACCGTGGAGGTTCCCAAATTCTAAATGCATTTCTATCAAGTATACATTCAACAGAGTTTAGGTTGATCAACCAAACTTTTGTTCTAGAATCGAACCCCTAAAACTCGCTTTATCGTGGTGAACCCCTCTATTGGATTTAACTCCAATCTGGGAGATTTATGTCATCCTCTCTAGAGGGTTGCATGCAACTCTCTTTGTCCTTGAATGATCAATTCGCATTATGAGTCATTAGGCTAATTAAAATACGAGAACAAGCATGAGAACTATATATTGAAAATATAATCTCATTATATTAAAATCAAGGATAAATCTTAAGTATTCTAAAGAAGAGAAAAAGAAAATCTAAATTAATTCATGATTTATATCATTCCTTGGATCATCTCAATCGAGTACTAATAAAGATTTAGCTACTGATTGAGATTATGGAATCAAAAAAAATAAAAGAGTACATGATGAAAGAAGAAGAGAATTAGAGAAGCAAGAACTATTTTATTGATTTTTGCAAAAGTGTAATACAAGCTATTGAATTGAAGATTACAATTGCAAGAAAGTAAGTGAAGTACAAGAATACTTAAAACAGGAAAACAGTACAAGAGATGAAGAAAAGAACTACCAAAATTTGTTCCCTGAGTTCTGGAGAAGCTGCCTTTAAATAGGCAAAAAATGGAGGTTACACGCCCTCGGTCACGCCCGTGGGCGTGACTGAGGGCGTGCAAGGGTCAGGAGCAAAACGTCTACGGAGAGGGAACCTTTTGGAGTAATTACAGGCATTTTGCGTGCATCACACACTTGGTCATGCCCATGACCTAGGGCATGTAATCATTAAACTGCTACTGGCGGGAAATATTTTGCGGGATGGCGCGTGACGTGGCGGCAAAGGGTTACATGCCCGTGACATTGGAACTACACAGGCGTGACATTGGCGAAACATCCTCTAGGGCGTGATCAGAGTTGGGCGTGTGCAGTGTGATCGGACACGGGTGTGACTTGATAGTCACGGATGTGTACATGGAGAAATGCATGTCGTGGCCATAGAACGCCTCCTGTTGAGCTGGAGGCATGGTTTATTTTGACACACCCATGGTGACACCCGTTACTTAAGGCATGCACTTTGTGATTCTTTGGGATGAGCCCAGGATGGAGACAGCAGGTCTGGAACACATCTTAGGTTGTCACGCCCTTGATCACGCCTGTGACCTTGGGCGTGTACTTGCAATTTTTGCTCAAATTGTCCAGAAAACCTGAAAAACATAAAATAAGCTTAAGTTAGTGCATAGAAATGAAGATAAACAATTTAATTAGGATAATTCATATAAATTATATAAATTGATATTAAAATAATATTAAAATTATACTAAAAGATGAGTATATAAGCTACTCATCAAACACCCCCACACTTGAACTTTTGTTATTCCAGAGCAATAGAATGAGAGAAATTTTACAAGACATCAATATTATTTCTAACTAACTAAAATTTTATTAAACCAAGAGTAAGTTAAAAATAAATTTTACAAATTCAAGAATTATGTCATAAGTTATGGTATTAATTTAAAAAGAGAGACATGCTTAGCTAAAGACTTCTCAAGATGACTATTTAGCAAACAAAATTGTAGAAATTTTCATACAAAATTAGATTAAAATTATAGACACTCTAACATAAAAGAGGCTTAAGGAGAAGACACCAACTAAAATATTGCTCTCTTAATAATTTTATTTAGGACTAGAACCAATAAAATTAGCTAAGGTGGGGTTTTAATCAAAATGAAAAAATGAAGAGTTCTTGAATTGGAGGTGGTGAAACCTCACTCATAATTTCATATTTGTATATGTTTAGGAAAATGATGAATTTTATCCTCTCATTTACCATGCCATATAATCTTTTTTAAAAATTTCTCTTCAAACAAAAACCCAAAATGTATATGTTTAGAAGTAATGAATTTTATCCTCTTACATCATGACATATAGTCTTTTAAATGATTTTGGGTGCATATGCTTAGGGGATAATGAGTTTCATCCTCTTATTCCCATGACATATGATCTTTTATTACTCTTTTTATATTTGCCAACAAAGGGTGGGGGATAAAGAAATTCTTCTAGTTTTTAAATTAAACTATTTTGAGAGCAACTTTTTAGTGGAATGAAATTTCCTATGATCTGGAAGTTATTAGAGAATATAATAAAAATCCAAGGATGTTTAGCTAATTTACTACAAAGTGAAGTCATTTACAATTAAAAAGAGAATTAGTGTTAAATAAATTCTCTAATTGAATTAAAAACATAAAATATTTCTTAAAACTAAATTACTTCAAATATAAATCTAACAAATTCTGATGCAACAAAAATTAGCTAAATTAAAAATGTAGGAATGCTTATACTTAATCCTCAAACTAGATTTCTAGAAAATAATAAAAGCTACAAGTGAGGAGTATTTATTTATATATTTTTTTTAGTCTTGGACTTCCCAAGGTCTACCTGATGAAGGGTTCACACTGATACTATGAGATATGATGGGGTGACATCCCAAACCTCCCTTTCCAAGAAATTAGATTTTTATATAAAATATATATTTTTTCTTATTCAAACAAAATTACTTAGATTACTACGCTACACCTCCATAATTAAAATTAAGCATTGTCCCCAATGTTTAAAACTAAGTATGCAGTACCAACAAGATAAAAAAATGCAGAAAATGAATTGTTGTTAAAAGTAAAAGAAAAGTCAAAATAGGGGGATAAGAGGGGAGAAAAGGGCTTCCCTGGTTGGTTGTCGGGGTTGCCGGAACAAAACCTACAAAAATTAGCTAAAAACAAACAAAACAAAAGACAACGAAAAAGGATTACATTGTGGTGCATCCCAAAAGCGCTTTGTTTACCGTTGCGTAGCTTGACTAAGCGACGATTCTCTAAATTTTTTGGAAATTTAAGTGTTTCAATTTTTACGGATGCTGGGTCTCCGAGGTGATATAATTTTAATTGGTGCCCATTAATCTTAAATGAGCCTTGTTCTGGGTGCTCTATTTGCACGGTCCCATATGGCCAAGCCTCTTTTACAACAAAGGAGCCGGACCATCGGGTTTTTAATTTGGACGAAAAAAGTTTAAGTCTAGAATTATAAATGACTAAATCTCCCGGTGAAAAAGATTTTGGAATTTTAATTTTTTTATCATGATAAAACTTAGTACGCTCTTTATAAAATTTATTATTTTCATAAGCGTTTGCATGTCATTCATCTAATACATTTAATTGAAAATTTCATTGTTCGGAGGATAAGTTTAAATCTAAATTTAAATATTTAAGCGCCTAAAATGCGTGATGTTCTAATTCCACTGGTAAGTAGCACGCTTTTCAATAGACTAATCTGTATGGTGTACATCTGATGGAAGTTTTGTACGCTGTCTGATAAGCCCATAGCGCGTCGTCTAATTTTAGCGGGTAATCCTTCCTATTAACGGAAACAGTTTTTTCTAAAATTCTTTTTAATTCACAGTTCACTACCCCCACTTGTCCATTTTCTTGTGGGTGATAGGCGGTGAAAAGCATTTGTGTAACTCTATACTTTGCTAAAGTTTAAGCAAGTTAGTTGTTACAAAAATGTGTGCCCCTGTCACTAATTAGTGTTCGGGGTGCGCCAAATCGTGAAAATAATATTTTTTTAAAAATTTACGATGACTCTCGTGTCATTGGTGGGAAGGGCTTGTGATTTGATGCGCGAATCTAGCACACCGCTATAGGCGGTAGCAAGACTGCGGCACGAAATGACAGTGTACCGATCGTTCAAGTAATATAAAATGTGGGAGTGAATCCCCAAGTATCGATCTCCAAGGAACACAGTAAGATGGAGTTTACTTTTAAGGAAGGACTTGAGATTGAAGTCTTTTAGGTTGGATGGATTGCGGAAAAGGGGGTGATTTGGATTGTGGAAAATAAAAGAAGACAACTACTCAACTACTCCTATGCAGGCCTTGAGCGCACTGCTTTACTAGGCATGATGGAAACTACGTAGATCTTGAATGCACTACTTCGCAAGGGCAGATGGAAGAGTAGGCAAGCGGATGGAGTGGTAAGTGCGGAATCAAACTGTGCAGGCCTTAAGCACACTGCTTCGTGAGGTGAATGGATTACACGGGCCGCTATGCCACGCTTCGCTAGGCGGATGGACGGAGAGCTTGCGAATGGAATGGGTCGCAACGGCGGAATGAGGGTCGCAAGCACCTCGTCAACAAGAACGCCATTAGCAATTGCTAGTGCGGCAACACCAAACACTCACACCACAATCACCACAAAAGCACGCCTCAAGCACTCATAAAGCATGAAAACATTTCATAATATATAACAAGAAGTTCAACAAATATAGAGTGCAACATCATCAACATAAAGAAGATTACACTAACAACAATAGTCCAAGAGGAGAAAAATGCAAAAGATACAACCGAATCCGGAGGCTTGTTGTAGATTCACTGTAGGAATCGTCGGGGCATCAATCCGCGTCCTAGATCAGTCCTAACTATCGTCCGGGGTAGAGGAGGGCTGTCACTTCCTCCCAATGGACCCGTCTTCTCCGGTAAACTACAATCCGACCACGTCCGATGCAAAGAACTCCTTGCTTGGCAATGAAGATGAGTGTAGAATCATCTCCTTGAAGCGCTTGGATGGTGCGAGGTGGCCTCGGGCAAAAGGGTGGAGGAAGAAGGGAAGAAAACGGAGCTGGAACTCCCTTTGCGGCGGAAAAAGGCGGAGCAGTTCGGGTCATGAAAACCTAAAAATCGCAGCTTAAATAGAAAAGTTGCAGAATTTTGTTCATGCACGACTGTGCGTTTTAGAAACGCACTACCGTGCGTGAACAAAATAAAACCTAATATTTTTTTAGACAGAAGAGGGGCTGTGTGTTTTACTCACGCACGATCAAAACCGACCGTGCGTAAAAACGCACGACCAAATCCAGAATGCCATTTTTGGGCCATAAATGAACGTGCACGGTCGGCACAATCGTGCGTCAAGGAAACGCACGACCGTGCGATTCATGCAGACATGAAATCTATGCATAATGGATGATCTACCCACCTGCAAAGCACCAAACAATAATCACACAGCTGGGAATACCCTTCCAGCTCAATCCCAATACGGAAAAAGGGTTGGGGAGCACCATGTGCTTACACCCAACAAACAAAGCGCGCAATTGCACACCAAAATGGGCATAAATGTGCACTTCATGAAGAAATGTGATTTAGAGAAATATGAGTGAATGCATGATGAAAGTGAAGTATTTATCAATGAAAACATACCTGGATGAGTCTACAAAATGCTATATAAATGAGACTAATCACACCCCCAGACTTACTCGTTTGCTCGTCCCGAGCAAACAAATTTTCCAAAAAGACTAGAAAAATCATGTGCTGGCTAAGAAATTGAATACGCGAAGTACAATGTGAAGTTGCATGCACGCACATGTATGAATTTCAGTAGAAGAAACTTTTACGAAAACGAATTAATTTACAATTTTCTAACTGCGTTTCTAGATATTATGCCAACTTGTAACTAGAATCACGACAAATCCTCAAGTCATGTGCAGGGAGCAAGTAGTTCAATCACTAAGAGGAATATTGCCAGAGATCGGGGATTGGGACAATCTCCAAAGAAATCCATCAATGTCGATGGCCATAAGCTTGCCCGTTCACACTCTCTCCACGGCACTAGTTACGTTCATCGTGCGAATCAATAGGACTTTCGGTTAAGATTTAGGCTTGGGTTTAGGTGGGGTACATAATGATAAACACGGGGGCTAAGCACACCAATCCCAAATGAGCTTGCAATAAAAATACCATCCACGCATAAATGAAAAAAGAAATGTACACCACTCCCCAATACTTGAACATGAAACAATGGGGTGTGTACACTGCCTACTCCCAAATACAAATTTTTTTTTACAATCTTTACTCAGATTTTTTTATACTTCTTTCTTTTTCTTCCCCAAATTTTTTCTTTTTAACATCAATTTTTCAGCAAGATTTTTCAATAGAGCTCTTCCACGTATTCACAAATCGAACACCACATAAACATGCCAAAACTAATAATGTATAAAACCTTAAGCTCAAAGTTTTGTTGTGCAATTAGGATAGACTATTTGGCTTTGGTGACATGACGATGGAGCTGAATCAAAAGGAAGGGATAGGCACAAAAGGGTTAAGCAAGGATAGAGCGTTAGGAACAGAGTGAAGGCTCAACCGGGCCAAAAAGATGGCCTACATCATGCTCGCACTATTGAACTAACCTATACCCATGCTTTGAGAATTGCTAGGGGCAAGTTCTTTGCCACCGAGAAAGAATATCCTTCCTCCCAACTCGAACAATACGACTCTAGCGATCTTCTACACACTCGCCAATGCTACCGTCGGATTTTACCGAATTCACAAGTTACAAGTAGAATAAGCAATGTCCACGCAATCAGAAAATTATAAAACTAAAACCATGTGAAAAAGTTAATTCTACACAAATTCTACACATGACAAGCACTCGACTAGGAGCACTACAAGAGTCAACATGTTACTTCACAACTCAATCATATGCCAGCACAATAACTTTCCAATCGATCATGAAAAATTGGGTTTGACCCAAGACGCTCAAAACAAGTGAGTACACACTCAAGTGGGTGTAGTAGTGTGCATGGAGAATGCTGAAAAATTATTAAATTTTGAAAAACTTAAAATGAAATTTTCTTCTGGTATGCACATGAAGTGGTGCATGTGCGTGTGGGTAACAAAGCTCACTACACTCTCCCCCAGACTCATGACATGCTATGCGCGAAAATATCATAAGCATTACAATCTAAAATAAAGAGAGGGGAAGAGGTTACCCAATGCTCAGTAAATGAGCATACCAGAAGATGCTTGAAATCCAAGACAAAGCTGCAACATCCGTGATCCAAAATAGGCACCTATAGGGGTGAGCTCCGACAAAAACATAATAGAAAAAAATAAAATCTGAATTAAAGAAAATGCATATATAAAAATAAGATAACTACTGGGGTTATTGTCTTCCCAGCACGACTTATTCAAATTTAAAACAGTTATAGCTAATGGGTCTATGAAAAAGGAAATGTACATGTAACTGTTCTAATATGCGTGTCGATAGCGGGTACCGATACGGCGACAAAACAGTTACTCCTCTACCTAAATATAAATAATGCCTGCTCTTCACAGGTAGAGGAAACAGAAAGTAAGAAGTGGTGGAGGAGTCCTCCTCACTTTTCTTACCAAAATATATGTCCTTGCCCAGCAAGGTTTCGTTTTCTTTAGGACGAGTGCAGGAGGAAAAGGCAATGAGTGGAGCTTCCACCATGGAGGGGGGGGGGGGGGTCAACCTCCTCACATAAGGGACTGCTCTCCTCATTGGCATGAGCAAGATGCTCCAAGTCCTCCTGGAATCCCTGTGAAGAATCAACCTGCACAGGCTCAATCACTAAAGAAGGGGGGTCAGGAAATAAAAGAGAAGAAGAACTTAAACAAACATCAATCGGGGGAGTGGTCCCGGTCTCACTTCCAGCAGGATCCAAGCATAGATCACTGTCGGTATCATATGAGTCATAGTGAGGGGAGTCCAAAAGCTCGAGGTCCTCGGTGTTGAGGTGAACCTCCTCATCCAATAAGGAAGTGCAAACTTCCTCATCAGAAAGGGTTTCCTCCTCATCCCACCTCGGTGTGTCATCGTGTTCCAAGGAGTCACACTCCCCATCGGAGAGAATAACATCCTCGTCCCACTTTGATGCATCCTCAGGCTTTGAATGAACTTCCTGCCTAACATCACCATCCAACTCACAAAAAATAGGTGCAGAGAGTTCTTGCAAAGAAAGCGGAGGAATATGGGTAATAACATCATCAGAGAAAATGTGCACAGGTTCCTCCGGGGGTGAATCAAAAAGGAGTGATGAATACGCCGGGAGAGAAGTCTCCACCATGTCGTCACACCGATCAGTAGAAAGTTTGATGGGGATGTCCGTAGTAGTCCCCTATAGACAAGGTGGTACTGCGAATATATCATAAGAATCAGAATGAGCAGCCAAAGGAGAGGTGGATGGAATGATACGAACATCATTTTCACCCTACTCCTCCATCTGGCGCTGAAACTCTACGCAATCTTTCAATGCGTGCTCGGTGCTATGACAACACAAACACCATTTTCCATTACTCCTCGGTCCAAACAGGGCCGAAGAGGAATATGAAAATAGTAAATGGGGTGAAGAAGAGTGACCATAAGACTTAGGTATGGTGTATGAAGTACCGTAAGAGGACGGTGATCCATAAACTGGGCCTCGAGAAATATGCTCACCATCTCTAGTGGGGCATTTATCACTAGAATGATTATGATTTCCACACCATCTACAATGGATATTGAAAGCAGAATACATGGTGTAGAAGGGGAAAATTCACCAACAGATAAAATTTCCTGGCAAAAATTAACTACACGCAAGAAATAAAAAAAATGAATGCCTGCTTTAGATAAATCACAAAATAGAAAGGGAATAATGAAATTTAAAACGACAAATTCTCAGGACTAAAACAAAGAAGAAAATGGTATAAACAAATGGAAAAGGACTTCTATCTCTCGACTCCCTCTCCAGAAACTCACACGACTGTGCTCCCCAGCAACGACGCCAAAAACTTGATTTGCGAATCTAGCACACCGCTATATGCGATAGAAAGACTGCGGCACAAAATGGCAGTGTACCGATCGTTCAAGTAATATAAAATGTGGGAGTGAATCCCCAAGTATCGATCTCGAAGGAACACAGTAAGGTGGAGTTTACTTTTAAGGAAGGAGTTGAGATTGAAGTCCTTTAGGTTGGATGGATTGCGGAAAAGGGGGTGATTTGGATTGTGGAAAATAAAAGAAAACAACTACTCAACTACTTCTATGCAGGCCTTGAGCGCACTGCTTCGCTAGGCGGGATGGAAACTACGTAGGCCTTGAACGCACTACTTCGCAAGGGCGGATGGAAGAGTAGGCAAGCAGATGGAGTGGTAAGTGCGGAATCGAACTGTGCAGGCCTTGAGCGCACTGCTTCGTGAGGTGAATGGATTACTCGGGCCGCTATGCCACGCTTCGCTAGGCGGATGGACGGAGAGCTTGCGAATGGAATGGGTCACATCGGCATAATGAGGGTTGCAAGCACCTCGTCAATAAGAACGCCACTAGCAATTGCTAGTGCGGCAACAACGAACACTCACACCACAATAACCACAAAAGCACACCTCAAGCACTCATAAAGCATGAAAACATTTCATAATATATAACAAAAAGTTCAACAAATATAGAGTGCACCATCATCAACATAAAGAAGATTACACTAACAACAATAGTCCAAGAGGAGAAAAATGCAAAAGATACAACCGAATCCAGAGGCTTGTTGTAGATTCATGGTAGGAATCATCGGGGCGTCAATCCACGTCCTACCTCAGTCCCAACTATTGTTCGGGGTAGAGGAGGGCTGTCACTTCCTCCTAATGTACCCGTCTTCTCCGGTAAACTACAATCCGGCCACGTCCGATGCGAAGAACTCCTTGCTTGGCAATGAAGATGAGTGTAGAATCATCTCCTTGAAGCGCTTGGATGGTGCGAGGTGGCCTGGGGCAAAAGGGTGGTGGAAGAAGGGAAGAAAGCAGAGCTGGAACTCCCTTTGCGGCGGAAAATGGCGGAGCAGTTCGGGTCGTGAAAACCTAAAAATCGCAGCTTAAATAGAAAAGTTGCAGAATTTTGTTCATGCACGACCATGCGTTTTAGAAACACACGACCGTGCGTGAACAAAATTAAACATAATATTTTTTAGATAAAAGAGGGGCTCATGCATTTTACTCACGCACGATCAAAACCGACCGTGCGTAAAAACGCACGACCAAATCCAGAATGCCATTTTTGGGCCATAAATGAACGTGCACGGTCGACACAATTGTGCATCAAGGAAACACACGACCGTGCGATTCATGCAGACATGAAATCTGGGCATAATGGATGATCTACCCACCTGCAAAGCACCAAACAACAATCACACAGCTGGGAATACCCTTCTAGCTCAATCCAAATATAGAAAAAGGGTTGGGGAGCACCATGTGCTTACCCCCAACAAACAAAGCGCGCAATTGCACACCAAAACGTGCATACATGTGCACTTCATGAAGAAATGTGATTTAGAGAAATATGAGTGAATGCATTATGAAAGTGAAGTATTTATCAATGAAATCATACCTGGATGAGTCTATAAAATGCTATATAAATGAGACTCATCATGCTTCCGCCCACTTCGACATGTAATTGACTGCAACTAGAATATAATTGTTATTAAATGAAGAAGGTAAAGGACCTACGAAATCTATAACTCATAAATAAAAAAATTTGCATTCTAAAAATATGTTTTGGGGAATTTTGTCCCTGTTAGAAATATTTATTGAACATTGGCATCTATCGCATTTAATCACAAAAGTGTGAGCGTCTTTGAGTAAGGTGGGCTAATTGATGCCCGCATTCAGCACCTTCCTAGCAGTTCGGTTTTCTTAGTAGTGTCCACCGGTTGGTCCTTCGTGGCAGTGCTACAGAATTTGTTCAGTTTCCTCGCCCGAAATACACCTTCTTACCACTTGGTCCGCGCAGACATGAAATAAAAAGGGGTCCTCCCAAAAATAATTTTTCATGTCCAAAAAGAATTTCTTCTTTTGTTGACTTAAAATATCTTTTAGTAGGACCCGTGCCATTAAATAGATGCCAAGATCCGTGTACCAAGGGGTGGAAGAAGTCAATAACTTATTGATGGAGAAGATGTGCTCTTCATGGAATTTTTCAATTTTGTCGGCCTCCACTAGTGCTCCTGCAGTAGGATTCTCCAACTGTGAGAGGTGGTCGGCCGCTACATTCTCCGCTCCCTTTTTGTCCTGGACCTCCAAATCAAATTCTTGCAGGAGGAGGATCCACCTTAGTAGTCGGGGTTTTGCATCTCCTTTATTTAAAAAATACTGGAGAGCGGAGTGATCTATAAAAACAATAACTTTAGAAAGCGTTATATATGATCGAAATTTATCAAACACAAAAATGATTGCCAAATTTTCTTTTTTCGTTGTTGAATAATTTGTTTGCGTGGATGTTAGAATTTTTCTTGCGTAATATATTGGGTAAAAATATTTATTCACATGTTGGCCTAAAATAGCCCCTACAACAAAATCGCTTGCATCACACATAATTTCAAACAGTAAATACCAGTTTGGCGCTATAAGAATTGGCGAATTGATAAGTTCATTTTTAATTTTATTAAATTCCTTTAGACATTCTTTATCAAAATTAAACGTAGATCCTTTTTCTAATAAATGCGTTAGCGGTTTTGTAATTTTTGAAAAATCGCAAATATACCGCCTATAAAAGCCCGCGAGTCCTCGAAAACTTCTAATAGATTTAACATTGGTTGGAGGGAGAAGTTTTTCTCTGACTTTGATTTTGGCCCTATCGACCCCGATCCCTTAACTTGAAACTTTATGTCCGAGGACTAATCTCTCTTGGACCATAAAGCGGCACTTTTCTCAGTCGAGTGCAAAATTCGTGTCTTCGCAGCGTTTAAGAACACGATAAGATTATTTAAACAATTTTTAAAAGAATTGTTTAACATAAAAAAATCGTCCAAGAACACCTCCATCACGTCTTCCACTAACTCGTTAAAATTTGCTAGCATACATCTTTGGAATATAGCCGGCGCATTGCAAAGACCCAACAACATCCTCCAATAGATGAAGGTGCTGAAGGGATAAGTGAAAGTGGTTTTCTCTTGGTGTTCGGGTGCGATTGGGATTTGAAAATATCCCAAAAGACAATCGAGAAAATAATAGTGGGAGTGACCGGAGAGACGTTCTAAAATTTCATCAATGAAGGGTAACGGAAAGTGATCCTTGCGGGTGGCATCATTTATTTTTCTGTAATCGATTCACATTCGCCAACTCGTAAAAGTACGGGTTGTGATTAATTCATTATTTTCATTTAATATTACCGTTATTCCTCCCTTCTTAGGCACGACTTGCACTGGGCTAACCCAAGTGCTATCCAAATTTGGGTAAATAATACCCGCATCTAATAATTTAATAATTTATACCTTAACGACGTCCTTCATGTTGTAGTTGAGACGATGTTGAGGTTGCACGGTGCTGCGGGAATTATCATCTAGCATAATTTTATGCGTGCAAAATGAGGGATTTATTCCCTTAATATAAGAAATTTTTCATGCAATTGTATGGCGGTGATTATTTAAAAAAAATTAATTCAGAAATTTTTGAATCATTTAGTGCAGAAGAAATAATTACGGGCAATTTTGAATTTAGTTTTAAAAATAAATATTTTAAATGGTCTGAAAGTTGTTTTAATTCTCGACTCAGCGGCTCTTCATAAGTTGTTTTAATTTTAAAATTATTTGAATATATTTGTTCAAAATTAAACTGCCGAGTCATTTCTTTTAAACAAAATTGAGTTTTTAACTCCAGATTTTCAAAAACAGGAGAAATTATTTCAGCAAAAGATGACAATTCTTCATCAAAACTTGACTCTAAGGTGAAACAAGAATCGTCGTTAGGAAGCGCATTTCTCGTTGATTGATTTACGCTAAAAGTAACTTCTTCATCCCCAACCCATAAGAGAAGTTTTCCATTACTTACGTCTATGATAGGTCGAGCGGTGGCTAGGAAGGGTCTGCCGAATATGAGGGTACTTCATCGTCCTCTTCGATATCAAGGATGAAAAAGTCTACCGGGAAGATAAACTTGTCAACCTTCACTAGCATATCCTCTACGAGAACAATAAGATACTTAACTGACCAATCTGCTAGTTGGATACTCATATTAGTTGGGCTTGGGGTGCCCAAACCAAGCTTCTTAAACAAGGAGAATGACATCAAATTTATACTAGCTCCAAAGTTGATCAAGACGTGCTTGATTATTAAATTACTGAACAAATACGGGATGGAAAACTGCCCCGGATCATTTACTTTTTGCGGCAATTTATTTAAAACATTTGTCGAGCATTCTGCGTTAAGAGAAAACGTGAAATATATTCAAGTTTCTTTTTATTTGATAGCAAATCATTGAGATATTTTGCGTATTTAAGCTTTTGAGAGAGTGCCTCAAAGAATGGAATGTTAATTTATATTTATTTTAAAATATTTATAAATTTTTTATATTGCTCCTCGTTGCGCTCATTTTGAATTTTAGAAGGATAAGGAATAGAAGGATCTTGAATATTGCGCAAAGCTAACTCAGAAGAAATTAAATGCGGAGGTGGGGTTGAAATATTTACCTCAGGCTCATCCAATTTTGAATATTTTACCTCCTTTCAACTACGGAGGGTTATTGCGTTGGCGCTCTCCCATAGATTGGGCTCAGAATTGCCCGGTAGAGCTCCTGCTGGCATTCAGAAAACATTTTGACGAGCTGTCCAATTTGATTTTCCAAGCTTTTAATATATCCGGAGAGATTTTGGGTATTGGACTCATTTGAGGCTACATATTTAGAGAAGACCTCTTCAATTAAAGAGGGCTTCGGGGGTGGCGGCGGAAATCCAGGTGGATTCATATTTGGTGGGCATTGAGCATTATTTTGGTTGCTCCATGAGAAATTAGGATGATTCCTTAAACCCGGGTTATAAGTGTTATTAAACAGAATATTTTGCGGGTTGAAGGAAGGATGATATGAATTTCCCATGTAGTCCACTTGCTCTTCAATTAAAATATTATTAATATTATTATTCTCCCAATTTATGGTGGCGGAGGAAGCAGACATCTCCGCCACTTGCTTAGTCTACCTTTCTACTTGTAACGCTAAATTAGTGGTGGCATCGACTTCATATAGTCTGGACGGCTTGTTAGGGCGCAACCATGGCATATTCAACTGGTAATCATTCATGGCCATTTCCTCGAAAAGCTCTTGAGCGGATTCTGGGGTTTTATTATTTAAAAAACCTCTGGGGGCCGCATCAATCATTTGCCTCATTTGGAAATTCAAACCATTGTAGAAAATTTGGAATTTTGCCAATTAGCGAGGGCATGGTGAGGGCATCTCCACAAAATCTCCTTGAAGCGCTCCCATGTATCGTAGAGAGTGTCCGAGTCAATTTGCAAAAATGACGCAATGTTGGTGCGCAATTTAGCGATTTTGGCAGAAGGAAAATATTTTGTTGAGAATTTCTCAGCCATTTCGGCCCATGTAGTGATGGATGCTCAAGGAAGAGAGCCCAACCACTGCTTGGCCTTTGACCGCAAAGAGAAAGGAAATAAATGCAATTGAATGGCATCATTATTAATGCTATTTATTTTAAACGTATCGCATATTTCAAGAAATTTAGAAAGGTGAGAATTTGGATCTTCGTCCGACAAACCATCAAAGGTTACCGATTGTTGCACCATCTGGATGATGGTGGACTTGATGTCAAAATTATTATTTGTGATTGTAGGGCAGACGATACTCAATTGCGTCCCTTCCAGATTCGGCCATGCATAATAGGACATGGTCCATTGCGGGGCCACTTCCAGATTTAGCTTACACATAATTTCTATGTTAGTGTCTCTGATAGATTCTTCGAGAATAATTGGTAATTCCTGATTACAAAATTGGAGACATCGCCATAAGGTGCGCTCAATTTCCAGATCAAAATAATGATCAAAATTATTTGAAGAATTTCCACGGGTCATACACAAAAAAGAGGAAAAATATTGGAAATTAAAATCGCAAGAAGAAAAAAAGGGAAATTGAAAATGAAAATTTTATTATATTAATTTATTTATATATATTATAATTTATTGGGCGATTAATGATTAATCTTAGATTTCCCAAGGTCTACCCGATGAAGGGTTCACAGGGTACTAGAAGACGTGCTGGGATGACAATCCCAAACCTCCCTTTCTAAGAATATTGTTGGACTTTAAAAAAAAATGAATAAAAGAAACGATAAAATTAATAGATATTTATTTTTTCGAAATATCAACTCATGTTCTTCGGCAACGGCGCCAAAAAATTGATGAGCGAAACTATGCCTACAAACGACAACGACAAGTGTACCTTCTCGGAAGTAGTATAGGTTTAGAGAAACTAAGGTCGTATAAAAATCCGAGCGAGTTGAATACTTTTACTTCTAGAAAATCTCTATTATTCTATCAATAGAACTTTGGGTGGTTTGTTATAAGAAAAGCAAGGTGAATTAAAATAATGAATAACATAATGATTTAGAAGGCTAAAACTCAATCTTGAATCACCTTGGAATGAAAATAAAATAGAAGAAACAAGAATTATAATTCTCTTAAGAAATTTACTTTGGCCTTGGAGGTTCCTGAATTCTAAATGCACCTCTATCGAGGATACATTCAACTGAGTTTAGGTTGATCAACCGAACTTTTGTTCTAGAATTGAAACCCCTAAAACTTGTTTTATCATGGTGAACCCCTCTATTGGATTTGACTCCAATCCGGGAGATTTATGTCATCCTCTCTCGAGTGTTGCATTCAAATCTCTTTATCCTTGAATGATCAATTCGTATTTTGAGCCATTTGGCTAATTAAAATACGAGAACAAACATGAGAACTATATATCAAAAATATAATCTCATTATATTAAAATCAAGGATGAATCTTAAGCATTCTAAAGAAGAGGAAAATAAAATATAAATTAATTCATGACTTAAATCATTCCTTGGATCATCTCGATTGAGTACTAATAAAGATTTAGCTACTCATTGAGATTAAGGAATCAACAAAAATAAAAGAGTACACGATGAAAGAAGAAGAGAATAAGAGAAGAAAGAACTATTTTATTGATTTTTTCAAAAGAGAAATACACGCTATAGAATTGAAGATTACAATTGCAAGAAAGAAAGCGAAGAATAAGAATACTTAAAACAGGAAAACATTACAAAAAATGAAGAAAAGGACTCCCAAAATTTGTTCCCTGAGTTCTGGAGAAGCCGCCTTTAAATAGGCAAAAAGTTAAGGTTACACGGCATCGTTCACACCCGTGACCAAGGGCGTGTAAGGGCCGAGAGCGAAACATCAGCGCAGAGGGCGCCTTATGGAGTATATTGTAGGCATTACGCATGCGTCACGCCTATGACCTAGGGCGTGTAATATTTAAACTGCTACTGGCGGGAAATCTTTGGCGGGATGGCGTGTGACTCTAGCGCCAAAAGGGTTATACGCCCGTGACATTGGAACTTCATGCGCCTGAGATTGGCGAAACATTCTCGGGGCGTGATCTGAGCTAGGAGTGTGCAGTGTGATCGGACATGGGCACGACTTGAGATTCACAGGAGTGTACTTGGCAAAATGCATGTCATGGCCATGGAATAGGTCCTGCTGGGTTGGAGGCATGGTTTATTTTCACACGCCCTTGGTCACTCCCATGACCTAGGGCGTTTTTTTTGCGATTCTTCTCGGGATGAGCCCAAGATGGCGGCAACAGGTCTAGAACACATCTTAGGATGTCACGCCCTTGGTCATGCCTATGACCTTTGGCGTGTACATATAATTTTTGCTCAAAGTGTCCAGAAAACCTGAAAAATATAAAATAAGCTTAAGTTAGTGCATAGAAATAAAAAGAAACAATTTAATTAGGATCATTAATATAAATCATATAAATTGATATTAAAATAATATTAAAACTATACTAGAAGAGGAGTATATAAACTACTCATCATAAACTTTTAACGAGATCGTTAAGGTGAGCAGAGAATGAATTGTTTTTTATTAGAAGTTCACCGACATAGACCTCTAGATTTCTTCCCTTTTGGTTTTTGAAAATAGTGTCCATCATTTTTTGATAGGTGGCACCGGCTCTTTAGCCCGAAAGGCATTAGAAGATAACAAAGGCACCCATCATTCGTGATGAATATGGTATGAGATATGTCAGGCTTATGCATTCTTATTTGATGATAGACTAAGAATGCATCTAAAAAACTCATGCAAGAATAACCAACCATATAATTAACTAAAGAATCTATCTGAGGAAAGGGGTAGCAATCTTTAGGGCAAGCTTTATTGAGTTTTGTAAAGTCGACACACACTCGCCATTTTCTACTGGCCTTTTTAACCATTACAACATTTGATACTCAGTCTGGGTAAATTTCCTGAATAAATATGGCCTTGAGAATCTTTTCAACCTCCTCCCGAATAGATTCAGCTAGGGTCACCGCCACCTACCTTTCCTTCTGCTTGATTGGAGTGAAGTTTGGGTTGATATTAAGATGATGGCAGATAACATCTAGATCAACCCCTGGCATGTCATCCGCTGACCAAGCAAAGACATCCAAGTTCCGCAGGAGACAGGAGATGAGCTAGCTCTTGTCGGCTTTGGGCAGCTCTACATTGATTGAGAGCTTCTTGCTCTCATCCTCTCTGTTGATGGGAACGACTAGAGTTGCTTGGTCAGGTTCTAAGAAAACTCCATCTCTAACTTCATCTTCTACGATCTCTTCCACAGCTTCTGCATGGATGGGGACTTGAGGTGCCAAAGAGATGTCAGCTATCTTGGGAGGAGATGATTCGGTCACATTCACAGTCTTCATATAACACTCCCGAGCTTTCCTTGGATCCCTTCTGATCCAGTATTGCTTGCCATTCAAGGCAAACTTCATGGACATGTGGTAGGTAGAATCCACCGCTTGATACTCATTTAGAATCAGCCTCCCAAAAATTGCAGTGTAGCTGCTCCAAAGGTCACCGAGAGAGTGACGTTTCCTTCAACATCCTAATTATCCCCAGAAAAACCATACAACGGCTCTTCGGTGGAAAGAAGAGTAATCCGAGTCTTCATGGCTTCAAAGGCTGGCTTGAAGAGAAGGTTCACCGAGCTTCTGCTGTCAATCAGGATATTCTCCACGGTGTAATTTTTTATCACCGCCTTGATGACTACCACGTCATTTAAAAGATTAGCGGTTGGAGGAAATTCATCTTGCCCAAAGGTGACTATTCCTTGGACTGGAGCAGAAGATGAGGTAGCAGCGACCTCTGATCAGTAGACTCTTGCAAGGCTAGACTTCTTAGAGGATTCTAGACATGCTCCTCCGTGGATGCAGAAGAGGTGGCCCAAAGCACCCTCATCATTTAGCTCCACACACTCATTCAGATAACCGACATTGCGGAGGTGGCCAACGTCATTCACTTCTTCGCACTCCCAATGAACTTCCGCTACCCTCTTGTTCTTTGAGGTCGAAGCTTCAGAGCAATCTCCCTTCATGACCAGGTCCTGCAACTTTCTTTCCTTCAAGAGCTTCTCCAATAGCAAGTGCAAAGCTCTATAGTTCTTTGTCAGATGACCCTCTCCTTGTGATGCTCCCAGTAGAGGGAAGGATTTCTTGTCTTGGTATCTTATTGCATCAGAATAGGCCTTTTGTAGAAGGGATGCTTTCTTCAACCACCTCGCTCCTTGATCAGTTGAGCTCAGTGAAATACTCTTGAGATACATTGAAAGACGGATGAGAAGAGGTTGGCAGAGGCGGCTGAACAAATTAAACCTGATGAACATGTGTCTATTGCAGAGCTGGAGCAGCTGGGATCGGCAACAATGGTCCCTTGGGCTAGATCCGCTGATGTCCCTGATAGGGATGATGGTGGCAGAAGTCCCCCCCCCCCCCCCCCCCCCCCCCCCCCCCCCCCCCCCGTCTGAGCAGGAGGTTGGAACTCTTGACGTGGTGGTTTCGTCGATTGCTAGGCTGGATAGAAAGTAGCAAAGACCTTCTGGCTGGCTCTGCACGTCAAGTTAGAGACATAGTTGGGGTTGTTGATCTCCTCATCTATGAACCAATTGGCAAAACATATTAGCTCTTGATAAGACCTGGGCTCTTTGGTGGTGACCTCAAATTTTATGGGACCTTCCTGAAAGCCATTGACTAAGGCCATCATGTAGAGCGAGGGATCAACATCCCTTATTCCGAGGATTTCCCTCTGGAAATGATCCACAAAGCGATCTAAAGCCTCGCTTTCTCCCTGCTTGATCCTGAAGAGGGTTGCAAGGCCACTCTTCCTTTTCTTTGAAGCGGTGAACCTCAAGAGAAGATCTTACCTCAAAATGGCAAAGCAAGAAATGCACTGGGGAGGTAGTTTTTAAAACAACCGCCATGTCTATCCATCTAAATAGGTGATCAGAAGCTTACACCACATCGCGCTTGAGAGAGACCTTAGAGCGACAACAGATTCAAAGTCATGGAGATAAGAGACTGGGTCACTCTCTCCAGTAAACATGGGCATTCTTGGCTCTCTGAAGCCATTGGGGATTTGCTCCCAAAGAACTATATCTGTAAAAGGGTGAAGGCTCCTCCTCTTCAAAAGCATCGGAAGGAGTAGGAGGGACAGTAATAGGAGCTGGAAAATAAACAAAATCCTCCTGAAAATTTAGGGCTCGGGCTGGATGTCCCTGAGGTGCTGCTCTGAAGAAAGCTTGGAGGGCTGCGAACTCCTCTCCTTGAGATCACAGGGAAGCTGCGGGTTGAGGGGCCGCACGATCAGGGGCATGACCGCTGGCCAGAGGATCAGGTGTGGCAACCTGATTGGTCTGGTGGAAGAATCTTTGAGAGATCGCATATAGAAGTTGGTTCATGGACTCCAAATATCGGGCGGTCTTACGACAGGACTGCTCGTGCCAGAGCTTAAAACGAAGCTCAAGGAATTCTAGAGAGCTCTCAGTGTCTGAGGAGGGGAGACCATCAACGAACTAATTAGGCTAATTATTGCGGTCTGACATCTTATTTGTCCGCTGGTTTCACCTAAACACTCTGATCTGAAGGTTGTGTGCTTGTTCTATTGACACAAAAGTTGTACCTACAAAACTCACACCTAAAAGAGATGGGGGGAAACTATAGAGAGTCAGTTACTCTGGATGAAGGATGCTAGAAGAGAGATCTCAGAGGCAAAAAAATCTGCTTCGACTGATCTCAAAAAGGGAATACAGAGGGGGCATAAAATAGGTCAGGGTGAGAGGTTGAAAAGTGACAAAATTTCAGACCGCTTGCACTAGCCATAAGCTAGAGGCTCTAATGCAAAAGTCCTTTTTTCTGGTACCCCAACCCCTCTATTAATAGACAAGGGGGCCTACCCAAATGGGCAGGTACAAAAATTATGGGTTGCCTAGGGTAGAGGACAACCGGGGCAAAGAAGAGAGGATATAGGGGGTGAAAATAGAAAAAAAAGATAGAAAAACCAGACTGCACTGTTTCTCTAGGGCCTGGCTGCCTGTGCCTTAGGAAATTTGTTGGAGAGGAGACATGCGGTCTGGGCAATCTCAGAAAATTGAGAGCACCGAGGCCGACAATTTTGATCGAAAAGTAGAGGTCGCAGACTTCCAGGCAAACATGGAAGGTTTAGTTTGATTCGTGCAAATAAAATACAGAAATCTAAATTAACTATGCAGGTCGTCGGCAGTGCTTCACAATGTGGGAGATTATATGGGATGTTAGCACCGCTTCACTTGGCAAATGGAAGAGTAGGCACACATAATGGAAGAATAGGCACGCAGAATGTAAGAGCAGGAACGCAGAATGGAAGAGTAGGCACGCGAAATGGAAGAGTAGGCAAGCAGAATAGAAGAGTAGGAACGCGGAATGGAAGAGTGAGCGATACCTCAAGCACAATCTCAACATATACAGGATTTCATAACAATGAAATAAAAAATATAAATCATATGTTTAGAAAGGAATACATCATCATAAAATGAAGAACAGAGTCAACAACTTCAAATCAAGTGGAGAAATATGCATAAGATACCACCGAATCCAAAGTCTTATTGTAAATCGAAGATAAAATCCATCGAGTTATAAATCAGCGACCAATTTTAATCATCAATTACATCCGGGGTCCGAGAAGGCTGTCACCACCTTTTAATGTACCAGACTTCTCTGGTCATACCATCTGGCCACGTGAAATGTGAGGATCTCCTTAATTGGCGATGATCTTAAGCTAGATTCTCATTCCTTGAAGCTTAGGATGATGAGAGGTGTCCAAGGGCAAAGCCCTAGCTGCTGGAGAAAAAGAAATGGAGTTGGAGCTAAGCCCCTTAGGGTTTCCTCGGATGAAAATCCGGATTCTTGATAAAGTCTGAAAATGCAGCTTATATAGAAAGTTAGGAAGAAAATGGTCATGCACAGTCTGGTGCATAGTCATGAGCTTCGATCGTGCGCGAAGGATAATATTAAAACAAAAAATGGGGCTGAAATTTGGCACATCAGTCAATCTAATGTAAGGTTGCCCATGTCCGTATGTTTTGTTCACATATGGTCAAAACTGACCGTACAAGAAGAAAACACATGATCCAGAATAGAACACCATATTCTCAAGGAAAACACATGCACGGTCTGAAGTGCTCGTGCGCTAAGGAAATTGCATGACCAAGTGATTTGTCTAAATGCAGACCGCCCATGCGATTATCTTGACGCACGGTCGAACCCTACCGTGTGAGATGAAAATGCACGAGCGCGCACAGAACACTAATTTCAGGCCATAACTTGCATTCGTCTAGAAGGTTGCTCGCGCACGGCCAGCCAGGTTGTGTGAGAAGAAAAGTGCATGACCGTGTGATTTCCAAATTTGAATAGATGGGGACACACACATGCCCGTGTGCGAAGGAAAATGCACGACTGTGCTTGAGCAACAACATTAAACCTAAACAGCACAACTCGTGCTCGTGATGCGCAAATGGATCAAGGCGAATAGTCGTCGACATGTGCGGAATTGCCTAGTGCACAAAAGTAAATAATGGGAGAATAAAGTGATGTCTCCACATTACTGTGGAGTCGTTACTTCGCACACCAAATTAGGCACCAAATGTTCTTTAATCCTGAAAAGTGATCAAGTGATTTACACGCTCTTTTCATATAAAAATGAAGCTATTACATAAAGAAACCGCCTAGATGAGTCTAAGCTATGCTATATGAAATCTACTTATCAAAGCTCTACTCTCTAGCGATGTCACCGCCTTGGATCACCTGAAGCTACACCCTCTCTAGCGAGGTGTAGTTTCCCAGATAGGTGTGAGGGATCTGGGGAGCCCTCCCTGCATGGCCGCCACCCAAGCTTGAAATCGAGCTTGGGGTGCAAGTCGTTCCCGAAATTAGAGGGGAGGTAGGAGGAAACCACCTCTCGGAGGTCCTTCACGGTTGGGTTGACATGAAGATAGTGGAGAGAGGATTGGTGGCACTCGGGTTGTTTCTCCAGAAAGGTATAGCTCTGGCAAAAGGGGGCTAGGCTAAATTTTTGTTGGGCACTGTAGTGAACTCCTGAGTGGAATGGTAAGGGTCCTTAAATAAGGGAGGCAAAGCCTCTCTCACCCCTCTCCTTCTTGGCTAAGGATAATGATAAGAAAATATTTTACGACGTAGGAGGCAAGCGCACCTATCGCGTGTAGTATATACGATTTAAAAAAATCATATCAAGGTCGTATTTAGTCCTGGGTCCCGTCGAGTATTGTTACTTTGAGCTACGGCTATTGTTTTATCGGATATTAAAGAGCGATTGATTTTTAAGATTGCATAATTTAGAAAGCAATAAACGATAATAATCGCGGGCTTGGTGTGTGTTTAGCAAAAACCAAGAAAAGCGATAAAAAGATGATAAGTGCATTAATTTGAAAACAAAAATGATAACAATCGCGGGCTTGGTGTGATTTTAGCAAAAACCAAGAAAAGCGATAGAAAAGACAGAAAAGCTAAGTTATGAAAGCTGTAAATAAAGCAGAAAAACTAGCTATGAAAGCAATAAAGAAAGCAGAAAATCTAGCTATGAAAGCAGGAAAAATGCAGAAAAACTAATTATGAAAGCGGTAAAACTAATTATGAAAGCAATAAAAGAATGCAGAAAATCTAAGTCTATGAAAGCAGAAAAACTAACCTCATACACTCACACACACTTACAATAATTAAAAACAAGAAATCTAATTATAATAGCCAAAATTACAAAAACTAAATTAAAAAGAGAAAAAGAAAGAACACACACACACTTTCACCTAAACAAAGAGAGATAATTACAAAAACAAGCCAAACTATTTTATTGCCATAAAAAAATATTACAAAGCTAGAGAGAGAAAATAAAAAAAAACATAAAATAGAAAAAATAGCAAAAGTGGTCCACAATCTAAAGAAAATATCTCAAAATTCTGAACCCCCATCCTCAGCCAAATCTGGTTATTTATAGGCAAAATTTTCAAATTACACGCCCTCGGACACGGGCGTGTCTGAGGGCGTGACACGGCTTAGGGTGCGAATAGCCAGAATAGCTGGATACAGGCTGGCATCTGGAAGGCTTGACCGGCGACTTTGGAAGTACACGGGCGTGACCATGGTACACGGCCTAGGTCACGGGCGTGTTCGATTTCGGCAGTGTGCTGTGGGCTGCTGGGCGTGACGGGTGGCGTGTCCTTTGCTTCTGAAAAGATTTGATGGGTCACGGGCGTGTCTGAAATGTCACGGCCGTGACTTTGACTTTTTGAATGAAATGCTTCAAGTGGCTGGAATCTGGGATGGACATCCAACACGGGCGTGACCAAGTACACGACCTCGGTCACGGGCATGACCGAGGGCGTGACTTGATGTTTAAGCTGGAAAAAACACAGAGAGCTGAAAATGTCAGAAATTAGTGAACACGCCCTTGGACACGGGCGTGACCAAGGGCGTGACTTAACAAAATTACAGAAACTTTACAAAATGAAAATAAAACTAAGTTAAAAACAAAAATAACAAAAACAAACATTTTATTCATTAATTTACATATATTATTTACAAATCTAATAAATATTATACTAAAAGCTATATAGAAAAATGCGTATATTTACTATTCATCATATAACCATGGTTTAGGGTTTATTTAACTTAGATTATGTTAAGGGGTGAACTGGCTTCCATCAGAGCCTAGGATATACCTTCTTGGGTTAATGGCAGAGCTCAGGTTGGATTTTTTAGGTTAGTTCCTTGTGGAGATTAGGTTAGGGGGAGAGAGAGAGAGGGAAAGAGTGAGAAATTAGCTTAGGTATCCCGAACTTTGGTCTTGGATCCATCTCTCTCCACTACCTATGGGTAAGTACCCAACCCTTGAATAGCTGGCGTTGGGGTTGGGTAGAGAGGATGAGTGGAGGGTTTAAATTTAGGGCCTAAAATTCCATGAAATTTATATTTTAATAGGGTTTGACGAAAGTCAACCCTAGGATGGGTCCCTATGTTGGTCAAGGTCAGTATGGGTCCTAGTAATTGAGCAACGACTCAATGTTGATGCGTCAAAGTAATATTTGAGTGTGCATATTTTCGAGGCACTACACCACTCGACGAGACCAAATTTGGTCAAATTGACTAAATGACATCAGAATTTAGCTAAATGAGTTTTTTTGTACTCGTATTGACTATACGAGTCCAATGCAACTAATTAACAATAATCAATTCCGAGCTAGTTTGCTCAAAACGGCATTTCGTGGTGACCGCAGTGAATTACGTGACCTGAAATGCTCATTTTCACTAAATGACCTCTGATTTGAACGAAACAAATTCTGTTGCACTCGCATTGATTTTATGAATATATTGCAACTAACTAGGGTCAATTCAAAGCACATTTGTTCAAAATATCATTTCGGGGTGACCATACCGCAAAACACGACTCAAAATGGTCACTCTCACTATACGGCCTCAGATTTGAATGAAATGGGTTATGTTGCAATTATATTGACTATACGAGTCTAATGCAACTGACTGAGGTCAATTCTAAACTCATTTGCTCAAAATGACATTTTGGGGTGACTGTGCCGCACAATGCGACTCAAAATAGTCACTTTCACTATATGAAATCGATTTGAACGAACCGAATTCTGATGCATTCGTACTTACTATACAAGTCTAATGATATTGAATGAGGTCAATTCTAAGTCCATTTGCTCAAAATGATATTTCGATTGTGTCGCACTACGCGACTCAAAACATTCACTTTCACTATATGACCTCAGATTTGAACATAACAACTTATATTGCATTCGTATTGATTATACAAGTCTAAGGCAACTGATTGAGATCTATTCTAAGCACATTTTCTCAAAATGATTTTTCGGGGTGAATGTGTCATACAACGTGACTCAAAATGGTAAATTTTACTATATGACCTCGGATTTGATTGAAATAAGTTTTGTTGCATTTGTATTGACTATATGAGTATAATGCAATTGACGGAGGTCAATTTTGAGGTCATATGCTCTAAATGATCTTTCGGGATCGTCGCCCTCTTCTAGGGTAACTTATAGGTGTTAGGGTGTCCTTAATTGGGTCAAGTAGGGTTATAGTGACCCAATTATAAGTTGGGATATTATTGTACAGCCTTAGGCTGATGTTCTCGACCACCAACAACATCGCTGAGTACGAGGCATTAATTATCAGCCTCCAGCTCGCCATAGAATGCACAGTGGAGTACCTGGCGATCCTTGCCGACTCCCAGCTTGTGGTCTCACAAGACGAATTAGACTACAAAGTATAGAATGGCCAATTGGCATAGTATCTTTCGCTCTTGAGATTCCTCCTCTAGAATATTCTATCACATCAGATCCTACACATCCCCAGGGAGAAAAATTTTAGATCCAACGCACTCTCCAAGCTTTCAACCTCTCCCTCCATCTACCAGTCCAAGCGACACCAGGTCGAGGAAATCTTGATCCCTAGTATCTAAGGACCATGTGAGATTGCTACAATCAATGAAGGACCATCCTGAATGACATCCCTCTGAGCCTACCTCGAGCATAGGCATTTGCCTGAGGATTGCATTGAGGCACGCTGGCTATAAATGTGAGCTACTGCATTCATCATCATCGAAGGGTAATTCTATAAGTGCACTTTCTCGGGGATCTATCTGATGTGCTTACCCGCAGCCAAGGCAGATTACACCCTGAGGGAGGTCCATGAAGGAATATGCGGAGGGCATCTAGGAGGCAAGGCCCTAACACTTAAGATCTTACGCCAAGGCTTCTACCGGCATACCATGAAGAAGGATGATGTCATTTTCATACCAATATGCAGAAGTTACCAATTTCATGCCAACATTCCCCACCAGCCTCTTGTCGGCCTCACAACACTTCAGAGCGCCTGGCCATTTACATAGTGGGAATCGATCTACTTGAACACTTCCCTCAGACCTCCAGGCAGAGGAAGTTCCTCATTCTATCAATCAATTACTTCACCAAATTGGTAGAAGATGAGCACCTCACCTAAATTACTGAAGCAAATGTCGAGTAGTTCATCTAGAAGAACATTGTCTGCCGCTTTGGCATCCATAAAATAATCATTATCGACAATGACATTCAATTCATAAGGAAGACGTTCACAAGAATATGTGAAGACCTGGAGATCAATCCACGCCACATAGCAGTGGCGCATTCGCAGACGAATGGCCAGGTGAAAGTGACAAAGTACACAATCCTCAAGGGGCTGAAGACATGCATGCTAGAGGCAGGAGGGAAATGGGCAGACGCACTCCCAAACGTACTATAGGCATACAGCACCACAGAGCAGATTCCGACCAAAGAGATGTCATACAATCTCTGCTACGACCCTGAGGTCATCATCCCCATCAACATCGGTGTCCCAAGGTGGTCACCTTCGATCCCAAAAAGAATGGCAAACTACTCTTGGATAAACTCAACCTGGTCTCAAAGGTCAGATACAGAGTTGCTCAGCGCATCTTCATCTACTAAAGATGTGCATCATAGATATACTACAAAAAGTTGAAGCCAAGACTGATCAATGATAGAGATCTCATCCTCTGAAGCATTGAAGCAGCCAGAAAGAGACCTTAGATGAACAAGTTCTCTCAGGCATGGGTGGGACCTTGCGCCGTCATCGCGGTCATGAATCCCATGATGTTCAAGCTTTGATTGGCGGAAAGAAAAACTCTACCCCGTACCTGAAATGCGCAGAACTTGCGTCGCTTTTATCAATGATTTCATGTATTTTACTATGTAAAAAGCCGCAAATTACAATTCGCGCAACTATCATTCAATGATTATCACTATATCTTGGTTCTAATAATCTTGTATCAGAAAATAAATCACTTACGATTAAGGCCACACTATTGGTTTGACAGGGGAGAGAACTTTCATCAGCACAACAAGACTACACCCTGCCATTGTTGGATCTTGCCCCTTGCGGTAGGCATAACCAAATTTTAATCGGGTAAGGCCTCACTATTTGGTTCAACATGGGAGAGATCCTTCACAAGCACAACAAGTGTAACAACCCATTTCCAAATGGTAAGGAATCATTCAAAAATCTATAGCCGATAACTAACGCCGCGCGGTAGGAGTACCGCTGGTGGTAGCTTATCGGCTAGAGAAAGTTGCCTTGTCGATGATAAGGATGTACATATTGATGAGTGCTAACACAGAACGGTAAGGGTACTGCTGGCAGTTTCCATGTTGACTAGAAGGGTTATCTTTGTTGGAGAGAAGAGTAGACGATAAGTGCATCATTGAGAGCTAGCGCGGAGCAGTAGGTCCTACCACTGACAATAGCCTTGCTTACTGCTTATCATCGTGAATTGTATCGACGTGAGCTGTATCGGCGCAAGCTATCTCGGTGTGACTTGTATCAGCAAGAGATACCAAAGGCGGTATCGCTACCGCAAGCTGTTGGAACATGGGTTTCTGCATCCCTATGATTTGAGAATAACAAATCCTGCTTGTATTTGATCGTGGTTACCATTGTGTTTTTAGCATGCATGATTTAAAAGATATGACACTAAGATGCTACATTATTGGTCTGGACTTGCCCACAAGCTGATGTGGAATGAAGTCTAATGCCAGGCATTAGGACCTAAACTTGGCCTTGACTCTCATTCCCACCAAGAAAAATATGGCAAGGAGGGAATCTGCCATGATTGAAGGAGGACTTTAGGAATAATCTGACATAACTCCAGCATTTGCCTGAACGCAAGCGTTAGGATTGCCTAAAAGGAATGTTTCCTGAAGTGCAGTATCTCCTTCCTGTTTTGAAGATCCGAGCCATCAAAACATTACTATACTAATTAAATGACAGGTGTTAGCCTTAATGCCGACGTTAGCTTCCAATCCTATAAATAGGTGGATTTTGTCTTCTTCAACAATTGATTATATAGAGCCCTACTCCAGCACTTTTGAAACTCTGCAAGGGCCATATTTTTCCAAACCACCATCACCCACACAAATTCAAGAGAAGAATTCAAGGAGGATCGGATCATCTCTTACACAACGCGAAGAACACACACTTCGACTTTGACGATATTCAGCGAGCCTTCGCCATCTCCAAAATTTTTTATAGGGATTTTTTATTTGTGTTTTCATATTTTTATTTGTAACTCTTTTATTATAATCGTGTCGTAAATTCGCCTCGTGTTGGCGACTAGGTCTGGGTAGGACTTAGGGAGGAATTCACCTCGTGTTGGTGACTGCGTCTAGAGAGTATATCTAGGGGGTGCTCGAGGCCTTTCTGGGGATAGAAGGGCTATAACGGCTTGAGGCTGTATCTGGGAGAGATCGGCTAAAGCCAATCGGTTCTTAGTGAGAAGAGTCGGTATAGAAAACAAAAAGAGTATTTCATATTTCGCATTGAATTTCTAGCGTCATAGAAATCAGATTTTGTAACCAAATTTTATTAATGATAATCATGTCTTTTTCTATTTAATAAAATTGATTTACTACTCTTTGTTTTTTATTCACTCTTATTCAAATAAAATATCAAAAGTTTTCTATAAAAACATAAAGTTTTCTAAGACCCTTATTCACCCCCCCCCCCTCTAAGGGTGCCTCAAGATCCAACAAGTGGTATCAGAGCTAGGTTATTCCAATATGGTCTAACAACCGAGAATAATGGCGCTCCGTGATCTCTCTTTCCATGAGGGGCAAGGAATAAGTAGACCTCCACTTTTCACCGGAACCGACTATAACTATTGGAGAATGCGAATGCGTTACTTTCTAATTAATTTAGACCTAGATGTCTGGGCTAGTGTCGAAACACAGTATACCACTCTTACTTATGTTGTTGGAGAGGTTACCATGGAAAAGCCTAGCGATAGATGGGATGATGGGGATAAAAATAAATGTAAAAATAATGTTAAAGCTATGGATGCTTTATTTGCGCATTAGATAGGACTGAATTTAATAGAGTTTGTGTTTGTGAAACTACTTATGACATTTGTAATTTACTTGAAATAACTTATGAATGTACCTCTCAGGTTAAATACACAAAGCTCTTCCAACTGGAATCATAGTTTGAAAGATTTAGAATGGATCCAAATGAGGACGTGGACTCGATATACACACATTTTACCAAGATCGTAAACACCTCAATGATCCTTGGAAAAACCTTCTCAAATGGTGACTTGTTGAGGAAGATCCTTCGATCTCTCCCTTCGAAGTTCAATCCAAAGGTGACAGCTTTTTCAGAATCTCATGATCTAAGACGGCTCCTGATTGAGAGCCTCATTTGGAATCTCAAAACACAGGAGGTAGAACTAAAAATCCAAGATGAAGAATACAACAAAGAGCCAAAGAAGATAGCCTTGTCACTAATGTCAAGGAAAGAGGATGATAATGAGGAAGAGGACGAGGTGAGTCTTTTTGTGAAAAATTTCACAAAGTTCATGAAGAATCCAGAAAGGAGGAATACTTTCCATAAGTACTTCCGAAAAGGATCATCCTCCAAAAGAGAGAAAGGAAAAATCAAGCGATGACGATGAAGAGCGACCTCTTCCCGAGTGCTTCCGTTGCAGGAAGACCGGGCATATAAGAAGCCAATGCCTAAAGTACATGAAAGAACAAAAAGAAAAGCGACATAAAGGAAGAGAAAAGAAGAAGGTTTTGAAGTCTACAACGTGGGATGACTCTTCATCCGAAAGTTCAAAGAAATCAACTTCAAGCGATAGTGATGAGGCAAATCTGTGCCTCACGGTGAGGATCCATGAATCAACGGACGACGATTGCAGTGTCCAAAGCGACACTGAGGTAATTCCTAATACTTATGATGACCTTTATATTGAGTACATGAAAACATTCAATTTTTTTAGTAAAAGTCTAAAAGATCTTGATCTTCTAAAAACTGAAAATAAAATTCTTTTAAAACAAAATCAAAAATTAAATATGGAAATAAAAACTTTTGGAAAAGAGATAGGGTCTAGCCAAGAAAATGATCATAACTTAGCAAGAACAAAAGAACTAGAAAACGATCTTTCTAAGGCTCTCTCCAATATCGAATCTCTCACAAAACAAAAGGGAGAATTAGAAAGAAGTTTAAGAAATTCTCTTTCTCAAATAGAAAATGAAAAGAAAAATTTTGCAAAGAGGTGTGGAAATTTAGTAAGTGAAAATTTCACCTTAAAAGCCCGAATCGATGATCTTAATATGGCAATAAACAAATTCGGGGTTGGCCAAAAACCACTGGACATGATTTTGGGCAACCAGTGCCATGGTTCTGCAAAGTTTGGGTTGAGTTATGGTTCGGGAAGCTACCGCCCAGCGTTAACTTCTATCGCTGGCATCAGCTCTAGTTCTAGAAAACAAAATTCTTTTTATAATAATAATTTTGTCACCGCTTCTACTTCTGTGTCTACCAGTAAGGGTCAACAAAATTCTTTGAAAAAGGTCTCATCCCCTTATGTTGTTTGTGCAAATTGTTTGTTGTTTGGCCACACCACAGACACTTGTAGGAAGAAGGGAAAGCGCACTTTAAAACAAATCTGGGTACCTAAGGTCACCACCTATATTATGGGAGGAACCTCATGGGTATCCAGATCTTCACTAACATCTTCTTTTTAGGTGTGTTGGCAGACTAAGGACTAGGAAGACATGTGGTACTTGGACTCAGGTTGTTCCAAGCACATGATGGGTGATAAAGCAAAGTTTCTTAGCCTCACAAAGAAGAAAGGAGGAACGATGACATTTAGTGACAATGGAAAAGGAAGAATCTTAGGCACCGGTACAGTGGGCAACGACTCCTTCTCTCTTACAAACGTCTTATATGTAGAAGGCTTAAAACACAACTTAATTTCTATTAGTCAACTATGCCATAAAGGCCTTAATGTTTTATTTGAGCCTTCTACTAATTTGTGCAAAATTATTGATCATAAGACTAATGATATTGTACTCACTGCACCAAGAATTCACAATGTCTATTTAATTTCTTTTCATGATCTATCATGTGTATCACTAAAATATCTAATTAGAAAAATGAAGAACTAAAATTATGGCATAAGCGTCTTGGTCACACTAGCACCAAGTTGATCTTAAAATTATCAAAAAATAAAATAATAAGGGGTTTACCAACGCTTAATGGAAACCTATCCACTTCATGCCTACCATGCCAAAAAGGAAAATTCTCTAAAACATCTTTTAAAAATAAAAATGAAATGTCCACCACTAGACATCTTCAAGTAATTCACATGGACCTATTTGCGTCAATTAACACTTGTAGTCTAGGTGGTAAAAAGTACACATTTGTATTAATTGATGATTTTTTTAGATTTACTTGAACACTATTTCTTACCCTCCAAATCCGATGCTTTTTCTGAATTTACAAAACTATCCAATCACATTCAAAATGAATTAGAATTTAAAATTAAGTGCATTGGATCGAATCATGGAGGGGAATTTGAAAATGATAGTTTCACCACTTTTTGTAATAGTCTAGGTATTAAACATGAATTTTCTGCTCCACGCACCCCCAACAAAATGGTGTGGTGGAGAGGAAAAATAGAAACCTCCAGGATCTCGCACGCACTATGCTATCCGAGTATGGGTTGCCTAGATCCTTTTGGGCTGAAGCCATAAATACATCTTGTTATGTCATAAATCGAGTCATGCTTCGCTCAATCTTACAATTAACTCCATATGAATTATTTTACAAAAGGAAACCAAATGCATCTTACTTTCATGTTTTTGGATGTCAATGCTTTATCTTAAATACCAAAGATGCTTTAGCAAAATTTGATAAAAAATGTGATGAAGGAATATTTCTTGGTTACTCTTCAACTAGTAAAGCATATAGGATATACAATAAAAGGTCTAAAAAGGTTGAAGAGTCCATTCATGTGAAGTTTGATGAATTTTTTCCTTGTGTAGATTTTAAAAGTGTAGTAAAAGAAGAGGAACCATCTTTACCCTTGGAGTATGATAATGTTGAACAACTTGGAGGTGACAAAGAAATGGAGGCGGTACAAGAAAAGTTCGTGCCTCCAAGTGCGCTTAGATTCACAAAAGATCATCCAAGGGAACTTGTCATTGGAGAACCATCAAGAGGGGTAACGACACGCTCTTCCATTCATGAATCCTTCTCTAATTTATGCTTTGTTTCTGAAAGTGAACCTAAAAACATCTATACCGCGCTAAATGATGAATTTTGCTATTTAGCTATACATGAAGAATTAGAATAATTTGAACGTAATAAGGTTTGGAATCTTATAGAAAGACCATCAATTCATCATGTAATAGGCTTAAAATTGGTTTTTAAAATAAATTAGATATTGAATCTAGAATTAATAGGAACAAAGCTCTCTTAGTAGCTCAGGGTTATTCACAAATCGAAGGGTTAGATTTTGATGAAACCTTTACACCGGTAGCTCGCTTAGAATCCATTCGAATTTTTCTTGCCTTTGCAAGCTTCAAAATATTCAAACTCTTTCAAATGGATGTTAAAAAGTGCCTTATTAAAAGGAATTTTTAAAGAAGAGGTTTATGTTGAACAACCCCCAGTTTCATAAATGAAAAATAACCTAATTATGTTTTTAAACTAGATAAAGCACTATATGGTTTAAAACAAGTGCCTCGTACGTGGAATAAAAGACTAATTTCATTTTTATTAAAATATGATTATGTAATGGGACATGTCGATAATACACTCTTTATCAAACATGATAATAATGATCTAATCTGTTGGAACTGCGGTTCAGAATCGCCTCAGTGCTGCGGTACTATTCGAAGCATAAGGTTGTGTCCCCCGTAGGCCTAACTGGCTGCCCCGTGGATCTGCCCGTGGACCAAGTGGATATAAAGAACAGTTGTGCCTTCACCAGCAGTCCAGGCTTTTGGTCGAGTTGGTGGCGCTTGGTCCTCTCAATTGGTATCAGAGTGGGTCGCGGGTTCGAAACCCCGGGGTCATTTCTTGGGGGGATTGTTGGAACTGCGGTTAAGAATCGCCCCGGTGCTGCGGTACTATTCGAAGCGAAAGGGTGTGTCCCCCGTGTGCCTAACAGGCTGCCCCATGGATCCGCCTGAGGACCAAGTTGATATAAAAAATAGTTGTGCCTTCACCAACAGTCCGGGTTTTGGTCGAGTTGGTGGCGCTGGGTCCTCTCATAATCATATTACAAATTTATGTAGATGACATCATTTTTTGAGCCTCTAATGATAAATTATGTAATTAAGTTGTAAGTGTGATGCAAAGAGAATTTGAAATGAGCTTAGTATGGAAACTTACTTATTTTATTAGTTTTCAAATCAAACAAAGAAATGATGGAATATTTATAAATCAATCAAAATATGTTCATGAGATGTTAAAAAGATTTGGATTTGAAAATATTAAACAAGCATCCACTCCTATGAGTGCCTCTATAAAATTAGGAATGGATGAAGCCAGAATATCGATTGATCAAACACTATATAGAGGAATGATAAGGTCGTTATTATATCAAAGTGCATCTAAACCTGATATTATGTTTGTCGTTTGCTTATGTGCTAGATTTTAAAGCTAATCCTAAAGAATCTCATTTAAAAGCGGTCAAACAAATTTTTAGATATTTAATTGAATCATCTAATCTAGGCATATGGTAACCTTATAATGATTCATTTATTTTACATGCATATTCTGACTCTGATTATTCTGGGTGTTCACTAGATCATAAAAGCACAAGCGGCACATATCACTTCTTAGGCCCATCACTAGTTGCTTGGTCGAGTAGGAAACATAATTCTATTGCCCTCTCCACCACCGAGGCCGAATATGTCGCATCTTGGAAGTTGTTGTGCACAAGCCCTTTGGATGAGTCAAACACTAGAAGACTTTGGGGTGCTTCTAAATAATATTGAAATATAATGTGACAACAAAAGTGCAATTGATCTAACAAACAATCCCATTCATCATTCATGTTCCAAACACATTGATGTGCGTCATCATTTCATTAGGGATCATATTAAGAAAGAACATGTGAGAGTTTGCTTCATAGGCAAAAAATCCCAACTTGCAGACATATTCACAAAAACTCTCCTTGATGCTCGTTTCAACATGCTTAGAGTAGAATTGGGAGTCTTAGATATAAATTGAGTCTATAAATTTTTAGTTTGGGTAGCAACCAATAACACCTAAATATCTTGAGAAAGGGAGGTTTGGGATGTCACCGCATCATATCTCCTAGTACCGGTGCGAATCCTTCACAGGTAGACCTCGGGAAGTCCCAGATCCACTTTAAATTTCTAAGTCCAACTAAAGTCTCACAAAGATCAAAATTAATTATAGACTCAGGCATTCTCCTGCAATAACTAAAAAGAAAATTATCATATATCTTAAAACATGAATCTATCTGCATCACCATCATCAAAGTTGAACTAAAAAGCACTAACGCTTGGCGCTATCATTAACACCCCGCATTAGCATTTATCTCTAAAATTGCAACTCTTTCTGCATATTCATTTATATACTTATATATATATGTTTACATCTTAATTGCTCTTTCATTACCAGAAAAATTAAAAACAAATATAAAATATAAAAACCATTTTAAAACTACAAAAAATATGCTTAAATAGCCTTCCAATCCTCTCCAAATTCTCTGAAATTTCTACACTAAGAAGGTCTCTATACATACATTCTCTTCCAACGAATTTTTTTTTCAAATACCTTAAAACATTATCCTGTTTACGCATTGAGTAGTTAATGCCAGGCATTAGCTATTATGAGCAAATTGAAATTATGTCTTTTCTAACCTATTTCAAGTATTTTTCTAATGCATTTTCTCAGTTTCTTTTCTCTGCTTTGAATTTATTCTGTTATTAATTTGTTAGTTTTTATTCCAAAATACAAAAAAAAATTAAACCTCCAAAATGCTCAAAAATATGCTTTTGTCATTTGTTTTGTTTTAAATACTTACAAAATTATGGTTTGACTATAAGACTTCACAATACCAAACATCTTAGTTATTTTGTTTCAATTGGTCAAAATTAATTTTGGCATACACACAAAGATTGCCTTCAATGTCTAATTTTAATTTCAAATTTCCTAAACATTACTCTTCCTTGTCATGCCTTGACCTTAATTTGATTATGTGCAATGAAATTGTCTATAGAAAATTGTGTATGATTGCCTAGCATGCCTCTAAGTATGAGTAATGTTTTATGCTAATCAATGATTCATTCACTCACTATTTTGGTAATCTACCTGTGCTCATAATCTTAGTCTTGCATGATTGTGTAGTGTAATAGTTTTAACATATTAAGTTGTATGTCTAACTTACCTACACCATCTTTCAAACATTAAATTTCTTGCACATATATAAGTGTTATTTCAATATTATTAGTGTTTGCAAAAACAAGTGAATTCGGAGACATTTTGGCCCAAAATCACAAAAATATGAAATTAAATGCCAAAGATAACTCCACCAGGCACTACTCACCCTCCTGATAAGTCTTAATGAGCATTGTGAGGTTGAGCACCTTGGAAAGAATTGTAAAGTGTCTTGTGCAAACATATTTTTTTGTCATCACTTCTATTTGTACACCGGATCACGAAACATACAAAAATTAATTATAAAAATGCTTATGTGATCCTCCAAGCAGTACTTCGCTCCCTGATAAGTCTTAATGAGCATTATGTGGGAGAAGCACCATGATAGTTGTACTCATGAAATGTGCTTTGAAATTTTATTCTAAAATTGATGTGTGAAAGTAATTATAAGATTACAATCTTAATATTGTTGTTACTATTTCATTACATATGTCATGTGTTTTGATTATTATACTTGTATACTTTTATCAAAACACCTTATGCACACTTCATTGTTTTTCATAAAGCTTCTACTCATGAGAATTGGATCCTAATGCAAAATTACATAATTCTCTAATCACTTAAGTAAAAGCACTAGATTGCAATGCATGATTTCTATAATGTTTTCTTTATTTGAAATATGATTTCAATACATTGTAGTCCTTATCTTTTTGAATATGTTAAATCTTGCTTGCCTATTTGTTATGAAAATTTCCAAAGGTAATGCTCAAATGTGAAGAGTCTAGACATGTTGTTTGAATGGTCAAACTATATCAGAAATACTACTCTTAATTGTTTTGTTATTGTTTTCCGCATTTCTAATTTGATCATGTATTTCTTTTACCATGCCTTATCATGATAATTTTTAATGATATTCTCATCACTTATGCTTGTCAAACTATATTGCATCTCTTTCAGCAAGTAGTTTTATTTCAAAACTCTTTGAACAACAAGTGGTTGAATTACTTTGGTCAAAAACTTATAATGTTGTTCTTTCACGCTTATCATATCCATTCTCTGTTGTGCTACTCTCTCCCTTAGCTCGATCACGAGTTACTTTATGTCTAAACAAAACTCTTAATCCTCTCTTAGTTATGTCCCAACTGATGTCTTCTCTCTTCTAGTTTTGTTTCACTCCACTCACTTTTGCTAATAACAACAGGGGGAGAATAAAATGATAAATCATAATGATTAAAGGAGTAGGATTCACTAGATTATGGGGGAGCATACATCTAATCTATGGGAGCATACACTAAGGGGGAGCACTAAAATAGGGGGAGCACAATTTAACAATCTATATTTCTTACTAATGTCTCGATATTACTTAGGGTCATATATTCTTCTAAAAACTCATCTCTCTTATATATGAATTTGATTTATCTCTATTGGATTTGTTATTATCAAAAGGGGGAGATGGTTGGAACATGGTTTTCCGCATCTCTTTGATTTGAGAATAACAAATCTTGCTTGTATTTGATCGTGGTTGCTATTATATTTTTAGCATGCAGGCTTGAACAAATATGACAGTAAGATGCTACATTATTGGTCTGTACATGCCCACAAGCTGAAAAGTGGAATGATGTCTAACGCCAGGCATTAGAACATAACGCCGACATTAACTCCCATTACCACCAACACAAAAGTGGAAAGGAGGGAAGCTGTTGTGATTGAAATAGCTCATTAGGAATAATCTGACCTAACGCCAGTGTTAGCCTCAACGCTATTGTTAGGTTTGCATAAAATGATTGTTTCCTAAAGTTTAGTATCTCCTTCCTATTTTGTAGATCCAAGCCATCAAAACATTTCTATACTGGGTCAATGCCAGGCGTTAGCCTTAATGTCGGCGTTAGCTTCCAGTCCCATAAATAGAAGAATTCAAGAAGGATCGGATCATCACTTACACAACACAAAGGACACATGCTTCGACTTCGACGATATTCAGCGAGCCTTTGCCATCTCCAAAATTCTTCTTAGGGAGTTTTTATTTGTGTTTTTGTATTTCTTTTTGTAACTCTTTTATTATAATCATGGAGTAAATTCACCTCGTGTTGGCGACTAGGTCTGGGTAGGACTTAGGGAGGAATTCACCTTACAAAGATGATTGGGTCTAAGGGAGTGGATCTAGTGGGGATCGAGGCCATTTTGGGGATTGAAGGGCTAGAGCGGCTTGAGGACGTTTCTGGGAGAGATCGTTTAAAGCCAACCAGTTCTTCGTGAGAAGAGTCGGTATAAAAAACAAAATGAGTATTTCATATTTCGCCATGGATTTCTAGCGTCATATGAATCAAATTTTGTAACCAAATTTTATTAATGATAATCATGTCTTTTTCTATTTAATAAAACTGATTTACTACTCTTTGTTTTTTATTCACTCTTATTCAAATAAAATATCAAAAAGATTTCTATCAAAACTTAAAGTTTTCTAAGACCCTTATTCACCCCACCCCCCTCCTAGGGAGCCTCAAGATCCAACACAAGTGGTAGCTAACGGAAACAAATTCACGAAATATCGATCGTGGTAGCCAAATTCACTTGGGATTCTGATCTAACGGCTGTGAATTACTCCAGAACTTATTATGTCAGCAATAGTGGATGTTTATCCTCATTTGGCTTAGTCTTTTCTCTCTCCAAGATTGAGAAAGAAGAAAGTTAAGGAAGGAGAAGAGGAGTCTTTCCGCCATTGTTTGAGCTTCAGAACTTCAAATCGCAAGCCGATTCTAGATCCACAAAGAGGAACCTGAAGCGGTCATTTCCATCTGAATCAAATCTTAGATTCATGGCGCCAAATAGATCAGCAAGGGCAACGATCCTTCCTCCCAGTCTTAGGACGTGTTTGGTCCTTCATAGGCTTTTTATATGCTTTCATATAGTTATCTCTTTCACTAATTAGCGAAGTGAAAGACTCCATTTTGGTTCTTTGGAAATCTGGGTCAATTGTGTCCATCCTCGACATTTATTGCATATAGAAATCTAGTAGATGTATAGATTTAGACATTTTTTATGAAACCTACCCATGGTCGTTAGCCCAGATCGGTGATGCTTGATTATGACATTGCATTTAGGTTAATCCTAGAATGCGTGTTGTAGAATGACTCCATGAAATATATCATATTGTTACGGGACTTGAGATTTAGTTGTCTCTTAGAGTAGCTAACGGAAGCCCGATGATTATGTTGTAGTTGAACGCAAACCTTCTGTAACACCCTCCCTGTTACATAGAATATAGTGGTAGGTCCGGCCGGGACCCCATGCCATATTAAACGAACAGAAGAGCGTGTTACTGAATTAAATTTTAAACAGTTAAGAACATAACCATCTCAGCATAAAGAGTCACATAATGGAAGCATTTAATTTAATAAGACAAAACCAGTTCAACACTTGTCCACATACATACAAGGGATGAAAATACAACAAGGTTTGTCTTTTAAACTGATAACAACAACTAGGCGGCTTCCGAACATCGGCACGCAGGCTGGTCACACATGAAAATAGTAAACAAATCACTTGGCCTTCAAGGGCCAGCAAAGCTCAGTAGCTGGTATTCCACTCCGCTATTTCCCGCTCATCTTGCCAGGACCTGTAAGTCACAATCCACAAAACGGTGGGAAAAGAAGTAACCGGTCAGCTTTAGATTACCCAGATATAACGACCCCACCCCATGCTCGGGGCGGCGGTGCTCCTTCCCTACAAGCAAGAAATATCATCATAATTATATCACAGGTGCATCTATGCACCGCATAGAAACAATCATCCTACGGTGACATCAAGTCACACGTCATGTGCACTCATGGCACATCATCCGCAAGTCCTTTTTCAACTTGGATGATCCGATTGAGCTAGGTCGTACACACGAAGTTTCGACACTCTTTGAGCTCGGCCGTACACACGAAGTTCCGACACTCTTTGAGCTTGGTCGTACACACGAAGATCTGGCACGATCGTTATGAGCTGGATGTCAGGATTCACCTATGCCTAGCCCAGGTTCGGTTCAGCTTGTGCCCGCACTCATAAATGTCAGGATTCAACTTAGCGTGACAAGGGTTTGGCTTCCCCTTGTGCCCGACAAACTATAACCTCATAGGGTCATCACCTCAGCATCAGGGGCTATTTTTGAGTGCCCCAAGCAAACACAAGGATCACTAGCACTAGCACCGGCGTTAGCCAACAGAATGCATATCTGTTAGCTCTTTCAGGTATTTCCAGATGGTAACCTCCAGGACTCCCTACAGTACATCACAGTACCAAAAACCCGAAAACATATATATGCAGAGTCTTCTCCTCAGTGCAATATATCATATCAACATCGCCATTCCAGACCAACCTGTCCAGAAGGGCTTCACACAGCATACCTATGTCTGTACTGCCATTCCGGACTGTATATGCAGTTACTACGGGGATAAAATCAACCCGTCGCCAGAGACCTATCCACTAAGTAGTGGAAATCTTTCTACTACTATGCAAATCAAAGGACGAACATGTATAGAGATGAAGGAGGAGAATCGTTACCCTCGACACTCGTTTCGGTTCCATATCCAGAGATTGATTCGGAGGGAACTTGCTGAAATAGCTTCCTCTCTACGGAGTCGACGATGGCATAAGAACGCAGGATTTCCTTCGCGGATTCGCCCCAATTGGTCTTCTTCGCAAGCTCTCAGATTCCTTTGGCGTGGAAAGACAGAGAATGAACAGACAAGTGAGAAGTACAGCCAAAATCCAGCCTTTTATCGTTTTCCCACTACCGCCAGTGCTAGCCACTAGCGCCTGGTGCTAGCGTAGATGCGGTACGGTCGAACTTAGCCACAATCACTTAAGAGGGTCGCTAGCGCTAGCACTACTGCCTGCACTATCTTACTTCGACAAATTTCTCGAAAAATGTCACATTTATCGTGAAAGGATACATTTCTCGGCAAATATACTACCGCCAGCGCTATCTCTAGCGTCGGGCGCCAGCTCATATGCTCCATTCTTTGAGAAAGAACACATTCTCGAGAAATGAACTTGCTTCTCGAGAAAAGCACGGATTTCTCAGGAAATGCACTACCGCCGGCGCTATCCCTAGCGTCTAGCGCTAGCTCATTTGCTTCCGAGCACTCCCAGTTTATTTGCAAACGAAACTTGGGATCTTTCAATTCTTCTCCCCTTAAAAGAATTTTGTCCTGAAATTCTAACAGTGCAAAGAACAACAAGATACAAAACAAATAACTTGTACCTCAAAGGAACAGTTCAGGGAACTCCTCATGCATGGTTTGCTCGCGCTCCCATGTAAGCTCCTCACAATCGCAGTTGTTCTAGCGGATTTTGACCATCTTGATCAGTTTATTCCATAGTTGCTTGACATCAGTGTCTTTGATGCAAATAGGCATGACGAACGTCTTTAGCCCATCTTTGACCGACACCTGATTCGCCACCAACACCTGGCTAGGCTCTGGCACTGCTTTCCACAGCATAGAGATGTGAAACACATTGTGCAAACCGCTCAGCTCTTTCGAAAGAGCGTGCCGATAGGCAGCTTCACCAACACGGTCCAGAATCTCGAACGGCCCAAGGTACCTCGAACTCAGCTTTTTCAAGCATCGAATCCTTGATACACTTTTGAAATGCTTGATCTTGAGATACATCCAGTCGCCCACGACAAACTCAATGTTTTGTGCTTGGCATTGTAATACTTTTCCTGCCTATATTGCGCCACCAACAATCGCTCCCAGATTGTTCGGATAGTCGAACCCGCATCTTCGACTTCCTTCTGCTTAAACAGCTTCGTCTCGCCCATTTCCGCCCAATCCGAGGGGTTACGACAAGCTCTACCAAAGAGTGCCTCGAAGGGCGCCATCTTTGTACTCTCTTGATAGCTGTTATTTTAAGCCAATTCGATCATGAACAAATGATCTTCCCACTTCTTATCGAAGTCTAGGACGTACATGCAGAGCATAACCTCTAAAGTTCTGTTAGTACGTTCATTCTGCCCATCCATTTGAGGGAGGAAGGCAGTACTAAACTTCAACTTTGTGCCCAATATTTGGTGGATTAGCCTTCAATCTTTCGAAGTAAAGCACTCTTATCGGTCCCTTACGATGCTATGGGGCACACCGTGCAAACGTACAATACTATCAACATATAGCTTTGCTAATTTTTCCACTGAATCGTCCTTCCGGTTTGGAATAAAGTGTGCTACCTTCGTCAAGCGATCCACGATCACCCAAATAGCATCATTCCCACTCTGCGTTCTTGACAAACCGTGCACGAAATCCATCGAAATGTCATCAAATTTCCATTCTGGTGCAAGCAACGACTTCAAGAAACCTCCAGGTTTCTGACATTCGGCATTCACAAGTTCGCAAGTTTTACACTTGGCCATGTAAAGAGCGATGTCCTTCTTCAAACCTGGCCACCAAAATAGCCTTTTCATATCTTGATACATTTTTGTGCTCCCCTGGTGAATTGAGTATTTTGTGAAATGTGCCTCGTACATCAATTCTTCCCACAATTTGCTTACATTTGGGATGCACAACCAACCATCTTTCCATATAGGACCATCATCTAACACAAACTCTGGAGTAGACCCAACTCCAGTCTCTGCCATGTAGCGCTGCATGCTCGAAACAAGCTCCATGGCATGTCGTATTCTGTCTGTGAGGTCGTATTGCACCTCTGTCTAGTTTAAGCATGCACTTGCACTAGAACTCTGCTCCACACAGGAGTTCTCTAAGGATTCCAGGCCCCTGATCAAACGCGAATCATGCATCTAAATCCAGCTGGCCTGCGCAGATGCCCTCCGACACAAAGCATCTGCGATGACATTTCTCTTCCCGGGAGTATAGTGTATCTCGAAAGTATAGTCCTCCAGGAACTCCATCCACTTTTGCTGTCACATATTGAGCTCTTTCTAGTTTAATAGATACTTTAGGCTCTTATGGTCTGTAAAGATATTAACCTTCACACCATACAAGTAGTGCAGCCACAATTTCAGAGCAAAGATCACAGCCGCCAACTCAAATTCGTGGACCGAATAATTCCGCTCATGCACTTTCAACTGGCAAGAGCCATAAGTTATCACTTGACCATTCTGAAGAAGTACGCAGCCTAAGCCGCTCCCTGACACATCACTATAAATTTCATAGCCTTCTGTACAACATGGCAAACACAAGATTGGTGCCGTGATCAGACGACTCTTTAACACCTCAAAAGCTCGTGCGCACGCTGGAGACCAAAGGAAATTTTGATATTTCCTTGTCAAGGTCATGAGAGGAAGGGCAATCCGCAAAAAGTTCTCCACGAAGCGCCGATAGTAGCCGGCACGTCCGAGGAAACTCCTGACTTCCGTTACTGTCATCAAAATTGGCCACTCCTGGATAGCAACTATCTTCGCTGGATCCACTGCAATACCCTCACCACTAACAACATGACCAAGGAACGCCACTGAGGCTAACCAAAACTCACACTTGGAGAACTTGGCATACAGTTGACTCCGGCGCAGGGTCTCCAACACTACGCGTAAATGAATCGCGTGTTCTTCTTTAGATTGAGAGTATACCAGAATATCGTCAATAAAGATGATCACAAACTGGTCAAGGCACTCTCTAAAGGTCCTATTCATCAGATCCATGAACACGGATGGCGCATTCATCAGTCCAAACAACATCACAGTGAACTCGTAGTGCCCGTAGCGGGTACTAAATGCCATCTTGGGAATGTCGCACTGCCAAATTCACAACTGGTAGTAACCAGACTTAAGATCCAACATCGAATACACTGTTGATACAACTAGCTGATCAAATAAGTCATCGATTCGAGGAATTGGATACTTATTCTTCTCAGTTAGCTTGTTTAATTCACGGTAGTCGATACAGAGACGTAGGCTTCCGTCCTTCTTCTTCACAAAGAGGACCGGAGCACCCCCAAGGGGATGACCTTTGGCGTATATAGCCTTGCTCTAGCAAATCCTGTAACTGAACCATCAATTACGCCATCTCCTTTGGCGCAATACGGTATGGAGAGCGTGACACAGTCTTGGCACCTGGCACGAGCTCTATTGTGAAGTCAATCTCTCACTGAGGTGGCGCCCCAGGAAGATCTTTTGGAAACACATCTAGATACTGCGAGATAACAGGAACGTCACTCAGACTGGGCTGAGGCTTTGCATCCCCAACTAGCATAACACACAATTCTACGCCCTGCCGAACTGCCTTGACTACTTGGACAGCAAACATCAACGTCTTGCTCGATCCACGCAAACTAGCAAATGTAGTCGCACGCTCGGTATTCCGCCCTAGTGTGACCTCCTTAGAAGTGCAATCAATGTAGGCATGTTGCACCGACAGCCAGTCCATACCAAAGATCACATCGAACTCCCAAAGTGGCCGTATTAGTGCTTCCAAATCAAAATCTTGACTTCTGATTCATACCTTTACAACACAGCCTTGATCCGCGCGCATAGAACACCCATTGGGCAGCATCACATCTAACCTTTTTGTTATCACGGTCGAAGGCACTCCAAGTTATCGTATGCAGGCCTCCGATAAAAAGGAATGCGAAGCTCCCGTATCAAACAGTGCTCTCGCCGGATAAATAAATATTAGGACAAAGCCTAACACACATAAGGTTAACAAGCAATGCACAAGGTATGAATTATAAAAAGCAACAAAAGTTGTATACCAACGCATACCTGTCACCACATAACTTTGCTTTATGGCCTCCTGCTACCCAAGGTTGTATACTGGCGGTTGGGCTGGAGTGTAGTGGGATGCAGACGACTCCGCTGCTTTCCCTTTCTATGACGTATAAGCCGTAGCTGCCTTTTTGCCGCCATGACAACCTCGGGCTATATGTCCCAGCTTACCACAATTAAAGCAAATGATTGGACCTCTCCCAATCGTTGCTCCTGAGCCTACAGATTGAGCTGACCAAGAAGGTATCACTCTTTTCCTCCATCTGCTTTGCCCAGACTTCGCAGAGCTCGGAACTTTGAATTCTGGCTTCAACACAGCTAACTTCTTTCTACTTTGGGACCACTTCCTGTCCTTCTTAAAGGAACGAGCTGTATTGACCAGGGAAATAAACCCTTGCGTCATTGGTCCCGATAGAAGGTACCAAAATTCTTCTCGCAGACCTTCATAAAACCGATTGGTCTTACGAGCTTCATCTGCAAAAGTTGCGCCTGTGTACCTCCCCAAATGAGTAAGCTCGTGCAGATAGTCATCAATCATACTATCACCTTAAGTTAGATGGTTGAAAAGGTTCTCCATCTCAATCTGTTGAGTAGGTGGGAGATACCCCGCCAAGAACATTCTCAAAAAATCTTCTAAAGAGATGTCTGTCAGCTGCCCTCCTTCTAGCTGATGCATCTCCAACTCGTCCCACCACAGCTGCGCCTCCCTATCAAGAAGGAAGGTTGCTAATATCACCTTCTGACCTTCCTCCGTATCAATGGCCTTCAAGATCTTTTGCACTCTCGTTAGCCAATCCTCTGCTTGAGTCAGGGTTCCTTCCCCCGAGAACATCAGAGGGTGGAAACTTAGAAAGTACTGCAGCTCTTGGTCTGGAGCTCTCCGTGCCCTCACCGTCACTGGTCTATCGACCACAGGTTTAGCTGCCACAACCAGCACCGGAGCACGAAACTTGGGGTCTTACACCTTCACCACAGATTCGTTGTGGAGTTGACTTGGACCTCCTATGTTGGTTGTGTTGGGAAGCCTAAGTCCTATTGCATGGATTAGTTGCATAGCTAGATATTTTGGTAGCACTTGCATGTGTTAAATCCTTACGGGCCGAAGTGATGTCGTACCTTCATCGTGTCGATTGATCACGATGACTAGAGCACGGGAAAAGCTGAACCGAACCCGTTTTCATGCAGATCAATGTGAGGTATTAACCTCATGTACGTCGTGTGATCATGGGAGAGGTCGTAGAAGGTGTGTTAACTTAGACCAACAAAACCTCCCTACCCACCTAAGTTTGCATAACTTAGGGTGGTGTTTGTACTCATGAGAGTGTACACTGGAATCGTGTCTTGAGTGCATGAGACGTGTGGTCGTGAGTACCCACGTTTATGATATGATGAATTGATGTTATGTTATCCTCATGTGTATTTGCTTAGGCTGTTGAGGGTAACCTTAGGGTGAACCCAACTGACATCATTTGCATTCTTAGGTTCCCCTTTCTTTAATGCTCAACGTAGAAGATTGATTATGCTTGAAACCTCACCTTGGGTAGAGTATATGCACTTTCTTTATTTTATTACATATCACATGTATGACTTGCTTACAGGTGAGCGGTGCCCTGCACCAGAGTCATATAGAATGGATGTGTGGTGGGATTGTTGTGCGGTTAGTGGTCATCTCATAGCTGACCCTCATTTACCTCTTATTTGGTGATGGTGCAGGTGTTGGTGAGCCAAACAGGAAGTAGAGGATTGAAGCCAAAATCTTTGCTGGCCCTCGAAGGCCAGTCTATTTACTATTTTCAGCTATTGTTGGCATACATGCCGATGTATGTTGTATAGTTTTGTTACATTAGTTGAATGTACTGCCTTAAGGCTATAACTCTATTAATGACATTCATAAGTATGTGTACATTCCTATAACACTATTAAATGAAATCTTCTGCTTGTGCTTTATATACTCTTGTGTAGTCTAATGCTTCTGTTTATCATCTTATTAATGTTTAGCTAGTGTGTTGAATATGGCATTGGCTCTCAGTCAGACCTATTGTTATATTGTTTGTACTTGCATGATCTTACAATTTGGTATCGAACTTTAAGACTCGATCCATAGTTTTTTAGATTTTGAGGTTGGGTTCTTTTTAAGGGGTGGAGTGCATGTGATGCGCGTTCACCTAAAATGAAAATAATAATAATAAGAATGTTCACTTTTGAATGAAAAATATGTTTTTTTTGTGGAACCTGAGCATTCCTTGATTGATGTTTTGTTACGTTTTTGCCACTAAATTATGTATTGCATGATTATAGCTGACTAGGAGTGGAGCGGGGTGTTCTCAACCCTGTAACACTATTGATAATAGTGCACTTACTGATGCTTATATGACATCCCCTTCTACTAAAATAATTAGATGGGTCATAGAAGTAGTGTTTTCCATGATTAATGTACAACCAGGAAGACTTGTACAACCTCCTACATTGCCCTTTGACTTGCTTTACTTGTGAGAAAGAGGGGGCCTAAGCCAAGAGTGTCGAAGTGGTTCTCCGAAGATGGAATATTTTTTGTTGGAGAACACTTGTGCAGCAGGTCTAATTTATGCTGAGTTAGGGAAAGCAGCGGAGTCTTTCGTTTCCCAATACCCTCCAACCCACAGAGATTGTACTCTCTTGGCCAATATGAGGCCATTCACCAAAGTGTTGTTTGTGTGATGTTGCTTCTTGGGTTTTGTAAGAATTGCAATTGTAGTCATAGTGTCATTGTAATGCTCTTTCTCCATAGGAATAGAGGATGTCGAGATTAGAGTGAGGAAAGCAAGGAAATCCTAGTGATTGTTTACGATGCTGAGTTGGCATATGCTCAGATATTTTGTGCTTAAGGGCCGCAAAACACCCATGCTCAGTTGACAAGTCCCCGTGGTACTGATATTCCATGTGTGGGTAGAGATCAAAGTGGGGTCATCAAAACCGGTGACCATGCAAGTGTATGTCTTACGTGCATGTGATTAGGCTTCGTCCTAATATTCAACTATCCAGTGAGAGCACTTTTTGATATGGGAGCAATGCACTCCTTTCTGTCTGAGGAATTCGTGGTGCATATCATAGTGCCTTCTACCCTAAGAAAGGATATATTGGAGGTAGTGCTGACCAATGGGTCAAATTAGCATGGATAGGAGAAGCTGGGTAAAGGTGTGGATAGGAAATCAAGATTTTGACTTGGAAGCATCATTACTATCGTTGTCCGAATTTAATGTGATCTTTGGCATGGACTGGCTCTCAAAGCAGCATTCATGCATAGATTACAATCTCAAGGAGATCCCACTAGGAAATAATAGCAAAAGAGAGACCACATTTGTGTTGGAACATGGTCTTCCGCATCTCCTAGGTTTGAGAATAACAAATCCTATGTGTATTTGGTCTTGTGTGTTTAAGTGTGCTGGAAAGAAGTCTATATGACTCAAGGATAACATAAGAAGGTTACCCTCAAATTATAACCCAGAATTCCAACATGCCCACTAGCATCGGCGGTAGCACCTAGCGTAGGCGCTAGCTATGATTGGCGCGATTCTGGGAGCATCTTTAGAAGGCGCTAGCGCTAGGCGGTAGTGGATAGCGCAGGCAGTAGCGCGGACCACAAGAGGTAATGCGGTAGGGTTTTCTTGGAATGAATATACGCACGCGGAGAATATTTCATGAATGGGGATAGCACTAGAGGTAGTTTTAGCGCAGGCGCTAGAGATCTCTCCTTTAAAAGGACCCCTCTACTCTCATTTTCTTTACATAAGTTTGAGAGAGGACGAGTGCTAGAATTCCAGAGCCTTATTCTGCCGAAAAGTGATCTCCCACCAAAGTTCCGTGAATTTCTGAAGGAGGATTTCTTCACGCCAGATCCGACTGAAGATCGCTTCAACAACGCTTATACTACAGCGGTCATTCGTCTCCAACTTCAGAAGTTCTTCAAGAGGGAGATTTTAATATTATTGTCATTTAATTTCGCATCTTTTCTTGTAATCGTTTTAGAGAATTCGCCTCATATTGGCGACTAGGTCTGGTAGGACTTAGAGTAAAAATTCGCCTCGTGTTGGCGACTAGATCTAGGTTAGGTCTTGGGGGTGATCGAGGCCATATCCGGGGAAGGATTGGCTAGAGTGGATTGAGGCCATATCTAGGGAAGGATAAGCTAAAGCCACCGGTTTGTGGGGACACGAGTCAGGATAGAAAATGAAAAAGTCTTTTTACTATTCGCCTTCGATTTCTAGCGTTATAAGAAATCAAGTTTTGTAACTCTTCTTTTCATATTAATAAAATGATGTCTCAATTTTATTTGATTGACTTCTTATTTTAATCTCTTATAATTTCAAATATATCAAAATATAATATAAGTTTTTAAAACCCTTATTCACCCCCCTCTAAGGGCGATGTTGGGAAAAACCCCTTAGATTTAACTTAACAAATTAAGTAAAAGTGATTTTATTTCTTAGGATTGAATTACCCATTGTATAGTGAGGGTAATCTGGTCATTAGATGTCTTAGGGTGTCACACTCAACCTAGGGTCTCAAGACCAAATCAAGAGAAGCAAAATTGGGCAAGCGTCGAATAGAATTCGACGCAACGTCAAGTTATTTTCCACGCTACTCTGACTAGAAGTCCAAGTCGTTCACCCTTCTGTCAAAGTAATTCAAGTCGACGCTACGTCGAATAGATATTGACATAGAGATCATGGACCTATCAAAGTACTTTGAGAAGATGACGCAACTTTTACTTCAACTCAGCGCAGAAGGAAGTATCTGTCGAAGCAACCTAAAGTCGACGCAACGTCGACTTCATCTCGACGCAGATAATGAAGCTCAGAGCCATACCTTTAACTCGATGGTTACGTCGATAGGGTATCGACGCAACGTCGACTAGTAGAGGTCAGTCAGAGCAAGGATGAATTCGAAGATGCTCCTACAAGAACTTGAAGGTGCATCGATAAGAGAGGAAGTGAACTCGATGCTACGTCAAATACAGTCTGAAAAGGGAAACCTTTTCAGCTGTCATTTTAGACCCTCTCTCATGGCCCATCTCTCTCAAGACCGTTCCCCAATGGCTCCATAATTGCCTCAAATGGAATGAAGAACTAAAAGTGGACAAAAGATTTCTTGGAAATATGCTTAATGTTGGTGAACGGGTCGGGAATTAAAGAAGGAAAGAAAGAAAATTTGTCTTATGCAGAATACCTTTTCAGATTACCAAAAAGGGAATGAAATTCAAATCTGCTGAGGCACAATAAAAGAGAAGGATATAAAGAGAAGCGCAGTGCACTTATTACAATTGGCCACACTATTCCATTGGGGTTCTCTTCTTCTTCTTCCTCCTCAGGAACCCTAATAGAGCACAAACAAGGAAGAAAGAACTGTTGCGCTCCTTCTCTCTCATAACAGAACAGAACAAGGCTGCTCATCATCACAATCTCATAACAGCGAAGAGTTCAATCAGAAACAAGAAACAAAAAGGATCTGACATCAATAGCTCCTGCAATACAACACTATTATAAGCAGGAGTTAATCAAGAGCAGTTCTAGTGAATGATTCAAGAAGTTGTTCTTCATACAGCCTACATAAGAATTCTGAAAACAAAATTCTTCCTCTTCTCCCCATTCGTTCTTTCTCCTTCTTATTCCCTATAAAAGAGTTTTGAGAATCCTTCTTCCAAAGGATTCAGTTGTTCAAGATCTCCTTATCAAAAGATCAGGTGGTTCTAGATCTCCTTATCAAGTGATCTGGTGGTTCATGATCTCCTTGTCAAAATTCAGTGGTTCTAAGAGTCTCCTTACCAAAAGACTCAGGCACAATAGTGCATCCCTACCAGGTGGTAGAAGAGGGGAGTACCCATATTTTGGGGAACCTCTATAAAAATCATTGTGTCTTTTGGATTGTTTTTCTGTGCTGTCCCAAGTCCTTTTTATTCTGCACTTTATTTCCTGCACCATTATTATTTTGCGTGTGATCTTGTTGAGCATAAATCCTTAGTTTATTTTATTATTTTCACAGTTAGGATAGAAAAAGATTTAAATCTCTATTCACCCCCCCCCCCCCCCCCCCCCCCCCCCCCCCCCCCCCCCTCTAGAGGATTCTCAGAGGCACATTGTGCACTTTCAATTGGTATCAGAGAGAGGTTCATCATTAAAAGGTTAACACCTTGATCAAAAAGACCTCACTCTCCTATTTCTTTATTACAAACAGATTTCATAAAGAAAATGAGTACTAAGGATTATGCTTCCACAAGACCCCCAGTATGTAACATAAATAAGTTCACACTCTGGAAGGCCAGAATAAGACATTATATGAACTCCATTTATGAAGGCATCTATAATGTTCTTCTCATAGGTCATCCAGTTCCAGTCAGACAAAAGACAGGAGAATCCTCAACAACTGAGTCTGTCCCAAGAAAGGAATGGACAGAGGCTAAGAAGAAGGTCAAGGCATATGATGCCCAGGCCATGAATATTCTAGTATCAACAATGTCAGATGACATTTTCCAGAAGGTTGCTGAATGCCAATCAACAAAAGAGATCTGAGTCTCACTGACCACAATGGTGGAAGGAAGTGCTGATGAAAGAAAGAACAGAAAGTCCATTCTCATATCCTAGTATGAGAACTTCCAAAAGAAAGCTGATGAATCTATTGCTGATATGTATGACAGATTCAACATTATCATTAATGAGCTCAGAGGCTTAGACAAAGAGATATCCTTGACTGAAATTAATGATAAAATCCTCATGTGCTTCCCTAGCTCATAGGATTCCAGAATCTAGGCAATCAGAGAGTCCAGGTGCCACAGAGAGATCTCAATAGAATCTTTGCTAGGAAAGCTTAAGTCTTATGTGATGTTACTAAAGAATAGGGCTGAATCAGAAGAAAGGGAAACTACTCCAGCTCTTATCCAAAGGAGCCTAGCTCTGAAAGCTACTGAAGGAGAGCCTTCTACTCCTGAAGATGAAATGTTCAGTCTGCTAACTAGGAAATTCAAGAAATGGGTCAAGACTGAAGACTCAAGGAGAAGAGAAAGAGATTTAAGACCCAGGTATGATAAAACTCCAAAGATGGAGGTTATCTGCTATACCTGTAACAAACCAGGGCACATTGCTCCTGAGTGCCCACAAGGGCAAAGGGAAAGAAGCAACAACAAAGAAGAGAAGAAGAAGAAGAAGAAGTCCTTCAAAGGAAAGGATAAGAAGAAAGACAAGGGTTTCATTGCTGAAACCTGGAGTGTTGAAACCGTCAATCAGTCTCTTGAGTTCGGACCCACAGGGGGTGTAGTCAGTGTTTACTTCTCCCTCACTAAACTCTCTTGACTGTGGATGGAAAATCTGGGACAGACCCAAGGTCGTAGCAAGGAGGTCCCGCAACACACCCGAAAGATCTTAGAGAGCTTCCCCTCCCAAAACAAAAGCTCAGTCGGGCACCTTGGAGGGCACTAGCAGCCAACTACAAAAACAGCCTGGAGGAGAGAGCTCAAAAGATCTGATCTCCTCCAAGGTGCCCTTAAGGGTCTATTTATAGATTTTCTAGTCTTGGACTGCAAATAGCGTAAATCTGCCATTTGGTTTTACTATTCGCACCCTAAATTGGCCTGCTAACAGCCTAACTCCGCTATTCTGGAGGGATATTGGCAGCCCACAAAGGGTATCTAGGTAATTTCCCCCCAAATCCTTCTGGGCGAGTGGTCCGTGAAGGCACCACTCGCCAGACTCCTTGCCCACCATAATTTACTGGGCGAATGGCTCAGGAGGACACCATTCGCGAGGCGCTCGACTCGCTCGGCGGGCGAGATCCTGGCTCTCTCGCCTATCTGTTTTGGCACCAGGCGAGTGCCCCGTGAGTAGGGCCTCACTCGCCCAAGGGCCCTTGGACTTCTATTCTGCCTCACAGTTTCTTGGGGACCTACTCGACGAATACGGGGTTGTACACAATCCCTGCTCTTTGCGAGCGAGTCCTACGCACGGAAAGAAGAGTCCAACCCCAATATTCGGCGAGTGACTTGCTGTCCTAGAGGGAATCTTCTTGGTGGTGCCCTCCACATGACTATAAATACGGCCCCAGCTGTTGTCTTCAGAGTGCTCATCTTCTAATCACTGTTCCTCATTTCCTCCCTCGAAGCACTCACCACGTCATTCATAAAGTCGACGCCACAACCACTTTCGGAAGGAATGATGCCCCACCTTGCCGCCGCACAGGGAGGGACCGCTCCCAAGACCCCTCGATATGCCCCTTGTCTCTCATCAACGAGAGACCCTTCCAAGCCTAACAGGCTGAAGAAGGCCAAGGCGGTCCGGCGGGACCGGGGGGAGAGGGAGTCAGCGTCTGAAACTCCCCCCTCTCTAACATTCCTCCTATCAATACCAACGAGGTGACGCAATTCATCTCGCTTTCGAGGTCGATTGTGATGACCCTACTGACCTCTGCCTCTCTTACCATTCGAAGGATTTGTCGGCAACCGAGGGTGGCCCTGGGCTCAACCATGCGAGTGCTGCCGTTCCTCCTCCTGCTTTCGAGAATGCCCCTACGAACTAGAAATCCGCCCCTCTCGGCGCTTCTGGCGAGGTCATGCCCTCGCTTGGTAAGCATTCCATTGCCCTTTCGCTGGCCTTTCTCATTTCATAACTCTTCTGACTCGGGTTTCCGCAGCCCCTACCTTCGGGACCACGAGGTTGCCTCCTCCCCCGCGTGATTCTCGTATCCCAGATGTCACCAGAAGCCCTCGTGCTGCGGAGCAGGAATGCTCGGCAAGACAGAGCTCCAGTCCCAGCACTCCAGCCACGGACTTGGCCGCCACATCCATCGCGGATGACCAGGTGCACCGCCCTGGGAAGGGGAAATCTCTCCACCCGTCAAGCCAACCATTCGCAGGATAGCCCAACACCTCTCACCGATCTCCCGTCGAAGAATATGTACCCGGCTAGTTACCTTCTCTCACTGAACTCGTGATTTATGCCTGAGAAATGACTGACCCCTGTTCTTACAGGTTACCGCCAGATTCCGCTAGCTGACCCTTAGGAGGAGGAGGGGCCGATCTCGCCTCCCCCCTCTCCCTGTGATGCCTCGGACTTTCTTGGCGACCATGAGGAAGCCAGGACTATGAAGGAATGGATGATGGAGCTTTTTGGCAAGCTGATTTGGATGCAGCGCAAACAATCTCACCTGTCGGAGGGGCACCGGGCGGCCTTCGAATGTTGGATAAGCATCCTCGAGCGGGACTACGGGCACCTGATCGGGGAGATGGAGCACCAGGGGGCGGGTGAGAGGAGACCTCGCCTGGGAGGCACATTGCGCGGGCTAGGGATCAGATACGCTTGATTAGCCAAGAGCTGACGGTGGTTAGCGCGTTTCACTACCCGCGAGTGCCTCCAAGGACAGGGAGGCGAGGCCGGGGCCGATGGCGGTGGGATCAATACTAAGCCAACCGGCTCTAGCTCCCTGCGTTCTCCTGTACCCCTGCTATTTCTTTTTTATTTCCATTTTCTTTTTCGCACTAGACCAAGGCAAAACCTATTACGTCTTGTGAACTATTGCTTGATTGTGTGTCTATATATCTCGTTTTTCGCTATTTTTCTGATTGCTGTCTTGCGAGTGTTTTCACTCTTGTTGTGCTATTAGATTTGCATTTGCAGGAAGGGTCTCGTGTTCCGCTTTCTCCTTTTGTAAGTGGCTTGGTTCAGGTGGGTGGTTCAGACCCCGAGGCGATAGGAGGTCGCGACAGCTATCCGCACCCCGCGCGCAAATGATTTCAATCATTTTCCCCCTTTTTTCTATAAATAGTTAGTCCAACCACCTTCATTATTACGCTTTCATCTCTCTCTTCTCTTTTACTCTCGCGATACCACTCGCCCTTCTCTCTAGATCCTTCGCGAGATTACCCCACCTCTCAACGATGCTGAAAGAAGCTGATGGTAGGGCTAACTGCGCCCAAGCTTTTGCCAACCGATACTTCGAGACCTGCGACCTCTCAGAGTCGGATTTCAACCAGGCCATTACGGATTTTGTCCCGCCAGGTTTCGTCGAGCGCCTCCCGGGGAACCGAGACCGCATCAATCAATTCTCGCCGGACACCCTGGCCATCCCCCTTGAACAATTTGAGGTGGGGCTCCGCCTTCCGCTGTGGCCAGAAGTGCGCCAGACCCTGCGCTACTTCGGGGTAGTTCCCACGCAGCTCAATCCAAACTCTATCGCGATGCTGGTAGCATTCGCCCGCTATCTGCATGAGGAGGGGATCGAGTTCTCGCTCCCAGTCTTCCGCAAACTCTTCACCTTCAGGGCCACCCGCGGATTGGCGTTCTTCTCCGGGCAGCCCCCCCTCAACGTGACCGGTACCACAAATAAGAACCTTGACTGGGTTCGGTGGTTCATATTTGTCACAGGGAAGTTCGGCAACGTGCCACTCGCGCCTGTACAGGAGGACGAGTCGACCTTCTGGCCTTCAATGGTGGGAGGGTAAATGTCCAAGCTCCACGCCTTCATCCTAAAGCACGACATAGACGTCGTGCACCTGCGGAAGCATGTCGGCTCGCTGCCGGTGGTTCTGCCGGAGAGAGTAAGCTGAATTACTACGACACGAGCTCCCGCTTTCTCTTTACTCGCTTCCGCCTTTTTAACTAACTTTTTTGACACAGGCTTCGGAACCTCCCTCTTCACCCCTTTAATGCGAATGTGGGGATCCCTCCTGCCGATGCCCTCGCCCGCGCGCATTCTGCTGCCATGGCTTGCTGCGAGAACCCACCTCTAGTGAAGCATAGCATGCAAAAACCGACGCCGAAGGGGAAGCCTGACGCGGCCTCGAGCCCTTCTGCCAAGCGGGTGAAACCCTCCGCAGTTGAAAAGGGAAAAGCGGATGTGGAGGATGTCCCAGGCTCAAGTGCTCCCACGGATGGGGACTCGGCCATCCAGCCTGCCGCTATGCCAGCGGCGTCCTCTTTGGGGCCAGTGCCGAGAGGTCACCGAAACTACCCTCTCGGTGAGAAGTACGCCGATTTGGCCGGTGAGCCCCTTGTTCATTGGGACCGGCGGGCCAACCGGGTCTCCATCTCCACCCTCCCTCAGTCCTGGATGGAGAAGAAACCATTAGCGGCCACACTAATGGCCTCTCTTACGCGCTTTACAGCCGCGAGAGTTCTTCCATCTATGACAACGATTCAACGCAGAATCTCGCGCATGAGGCCGCGAGGGCCATGATGCGGGCCCATGAATTGACCCACATATCCTCTCGCCGGGGTATGACTCTCACGCGGAACATTCTCGAGGTCGAGAAGACCCATTCCATCGCAGATGTCGAGGCCGCGAATGCCAAGCAATAATTGGCCGCAGCCGAGGCCCTTCTCGCCAGCCGCCTGAGCCGAGATGTGACCCCCTCCTCCTCCTGCGACTTGAGCTCTCTCTTTCCTTTCTTTCTTCCTTGCGCATTAATCTTCTTTTCTCTTGTAGGACATAGCCAACTATGATACCTTGCTCGTGCGGTCTCGCATTCTCGAAGAGCGAAATAAGGCGCTGGAGGATGAGAACCAGAGCCTGCGAGATGCTGCCGCTCGGCCACCTCCTACGGAGAGGGAAACTCAGCACCTCTAATCCAACATCAAGTTTGAAGGACTGATGCAGAGGACGGCCCAGGGAGAGGCAGAGCATGCGCTGGATGTGCTGCGGAGGGCCGGCCTTTTGAAGGAAGAAGGCGAGAGGATCATCGCTCACCATGAGCTTCCAGAGCTCTTCGCCCAGGTCGACCCTGCAGAAGAAGCTGGCGACGGGCTGGAACTCGGAGGCCTCCCCTCTCCAGGCGCGAGCAGCGTGTACTCCGACAACGAGGCCGACGACCCTTGAAGATTTCTCTTTTCTTTCCGTCTTTTTTTTTTCCTTTTGATGTAATGCGAGAATCTCTTGTAATTTTATGATGAAATGAAATGTAATACCTTTGCTTCCTTTTGTGATCTTTGTTATTACTGCGCATCTCTTTCCCTGCACTTCTCATTATCATCAGCCGACAGCTCGTGCACTCGTATGCCCTTTCACATGTTCTCAAACTTTCGTGCTCGCGCTCACATCTCTTACTTGCTTCAGTGTCGATGGCCCTTAGCTCTAGGTTGTGACCGAGATGCTTCTGCAGCATAGGCGCGCCCCGCAGACGCAACCCTTTCGCATTCACTCGTGCCTTTTCAGGACTTAGACGATTTTGTTGATTTCTGCTGGGAGCGAGACTGCGCCGAGGATCCACTTCATCTAGCTCGCTTCTTGCATCCCTTGGGGCATGCCAACACGCCATTGTGCACTCATCAGGTGAATGCACTTCTCTTATGAGACCATTCGCGGGCGAGTGATACTTGTGCTGGACACCATTCACCACTCTTGTACCAAGGCTTACCCTGTGTTAATCTTCCATTATTGGATTTTCATTTCTTACCTTGCCCTCCCCTGGGTCACCACCGAGTGACCTTCATCCCTGCCAGCTAGGTGAGAGCCTGGTCAGTGGTTCTGCTCGGGGCCAACCTTTGAACCTTTATAACCTGCCACCGAGTGAGCATTCGGCCGTGCCAGCTAGGTGAGAGCCTGGTCAGCGGGTCTGCTCGGTGCCAACCTTTGGACCTTTAGAACATGCCACCGAATGAGCCTTCGGCCCTGCCAGCTAGGTGAGAGCCTGGTCAGCGGGTCTGCTCGGGGCCAACCTTTGGATCTATAGAACCTGCCACCGAGTGAGCCTTCGGCCCTGCCAGCTAGGTGAGTACCTGGTCAGCGGGTCTGCTCGGGGCCAACCTTTGAACCTTTAGAACCTGCCACCGAGTGAGCCTTTGGCCCTGCCAGCTAGGTGAGAGACTGGTCAGCGGGTCTGCTTGGGGCCAACCTTTGAACCATTAGAACCTGCTACCGAGTGAGCCTTCGGCCCTGCCACCTAGGTGAGAGCCTGGTCAGCGGGTCTGCTCGGGGCCAACATTTGAACCTTTAGAACCTGCCACCGAGTGAGTCTTCGGCCCTGCCAATTAGGTGAGAGCCTGGTCAGCGGGTCTGCTAGGGGCCAACCTTTGGACCTTTACAACCTGCCACCGAGTGAGCCTTCGGCCCTGCCAGCTATGTGAGAGCCTGGTCAGCGGGTCTGCTCGAGGCCAACATGATGAACCATTAGAACCTGCCACCGAGTGAGCCTTCGGCCCTGCCAGCTAGGTGAGAGATTGATCAGCGGGTCTGCTCGGGGCCAACCTTTGGACCTTTAGAACCTGCCACCGAGTGAGCCTTCGGCCCTACCAGTTAGGTGAGAGCCTGGTCAGCGAGTCTACTCGGGCCCAACCTTTGAACCTTTAGAACCTGCCACCGAGTGAGCCTTCGGCCCTGCCAGCTAGGTGAGAGCCTGGTCAGCGGGTCTACTCGGGATCAACCTTTGGACCTTTATAACCTGCCACCGAGTGAGCCTTCAGCCCTGCTAGCTAGGTGAGAGCCTGTTCAGCGGGTCTGCTCGAGGCCAACCTTTGAATCTTTAAAACCTACCACTGAGTGAGCCTTCGGCCCTGCCAGCTAGGTGAGAGCCTGGTCAGCAGGTCTGCTCGGGGCCAACCTTTGGAACTTTAGAACCTGCCACCGAGTGAGCCTTCGGCCCTGCCAGCTAGGTGAGAGCCTGGTCAGCAGGTCTGCACGGGGCCAACCTTTGAACCTTTAGAACCTGCCATCGAGTGAGCCTTCGGCCATGCCATCTAGGTGAGAGCTTGGTCAACGGGTCTGTTCGGGGCCAACCTTTGGACCTTTATAACATGCCACCGAGTGAGCCTTCGTCCTTGCCAGCTAGGTGAGAGCCTGGTCAGTGGGTCTGCTCGGGGCCAACCTTTGAACTTTTAGAACCTGCCACCGAGTGAGCCTTCGACCCTGCTAGCTAGGTGAGAGCATGGTCAGCGGGTCTGCTTGGGGCCAACCTTTGGACCTTTAGAACCTGCCACGGAGTGAGCCTTCGGCCGTGCCAGCTAGGTGAGAGCCTGGTCAGCTGGTCTGCTCGGGGCCAACCTTTGGACCTTTAGAACCTGCCACCGAGTGAGCCTTTGGCCCTGCCAGCTTGGTGAGAGCCTGGTCAGCGGGTCTGCTCGGGGCCAACCTTTGAATGCTATCATCATCATCTTGCAAGTCATTTATGCTCTTATGCATAAGAAAGATAAAATACAAAACATAGGTATTCTCCTTACATGGACTTAAGGATAGAAGCGTTTTAAGTCATCACCACTCCACGTATGACTAACAGACTCGCCCTCCACATTCTGGAGGCGATATCCCCCTGACTTTAAGGCTTCTTCCACTACATAGGGCCCCTCCCAGTTGGGATTGAGCTTTTTCAACACGAGGTCCCCCTTTTTGAATTGCTTGATCCGGATGTGCTTGTCAAAGTATGTCCATCCGCCGCTTGACTTCCTCTTGATGAATGGCGGCGAGATCTCAGACTTCCTCGATCAGATCCAAGGAGAATCGCAGCTCCGCCTCATTTCCTGTTCTCCATTCTTCATCACCATCTGAGACAGCCCTTACCCGCGGCGTCTTGACTTCAAATTCCACAGGAATGACGGCCTTGCAACCATGAGAGAGCTTGAAGGGGGTCTCACCAGTGGCGGTGTTGGGGGTAGTCCTTAGAGCCCATAGGGCCGAGGGGAGTTGCTCCACCCAATTCCCCTTCAAGTTCTCCACTTTTTTCTTGAGTAGGTTTACTATGATCTTATTTGCCGCCTCCACCTGCCCGTTGCTCCTGGGGTGATGGATGGATGTGAACCTGAGGTCTATCCATAGCTGGCTGCAGAACCTAATGAATTCCTTACTGGCGAACTGTGGATCGTTGACTGTGACTATGGCTTGAGGGAGACCATGTCGGCAGATGATCTCCCCCATACGAAGTTGCGGATTACCTGGGAGGTGACCTTGGCTAGAGCCTTGATCTCCAACCACTTTGAAAAGTAGTTGATCATAACCAAGAGAAATATTCTTTGCCCACTGGCCTGAGGCAAAGGTCCTACTAGATCCATCACCCATATGGCGAAGTGCCAGGGCGCCGTGATGCTCCTTAGCCTCCGAGATGGAAAAAGTTGAAGTGGGGCAAACAACTGGCACTTTCAAAATTGCTTAGCGAAGGCCGCCGCGTCCCTGCTCAGGGTCGGCCAGAAGTACCCCTGCCTCATTATCCTTGCTTCCAATGTCCTGCTCCCCAAATGACTGCCACATTCGCTAGAGTGAACCTCCTCCAGGACCCTCGGTGCTTCTTCCTCTGAGATGCATCGCGCCAAGAGTCCGGAGAGGGTCTTCCGATACAAGTCCCATTCATGAAGCACATAGTAGGCAGACTTGTATCGAAAATGCCTTTGATCTGGAACCTCTTCCGGAAACTTGCCCGTCGCTAGAAAGGTCATGAAAGGGTCCCTCCACGAGGGCCGCTGTTCTATGTCCATGAGCTCCCCTTCCTCAATCGAAGGGCGGAACAGATCTGTCAAGGTTCCTCTGACCCGAGGGCCGGACTTGGCCAGGTAATCTTCCTGGACACTTTCCTCCCTTGGTATGTGCTTGATAGAGAAGGTTTTGAATACTCCGATGAGACCCCTTACTTTAGCCAGATACTTCATGAGGGTGGGCTCTCTTGCTTCAAACTCACCCTTAATCTGCGAGACTACCACCATTGAATCGGTAAGGACTTCCACATTATGAACCCCCAACTCCTGAGCCAGACATAGGCCGACGATCACTGCCTCGTATTCTGCCTGGTTGTTGGTGATGGGAAAATGTATTACTAGCGTTTGTTCGATTTTCATTCCATGAGGGCTCTCCAAGACCACCCCTCCACCTAAGGAATTCTTTCCTGATGCCGCATCAACCAACAGCTTCCAAGGGACGTGATGAAGGGCTTGGTCTTCCTCCATTACGATCACATAGTCTGCCATGAAATCCGCAACTGCTTGAGCCTTCATCGACAATCGGGGGGCAAAGGTGATGTCGAATTCACTTAACTCCACTGACCATTTTGCGAGCCTCCCCGAGTGCTCTACCCCCTCAAAAATTTTGCGAAGGGGATGGTCAGTCACTACTCAGATCGAGTGGGCCTGGAAATACGGCCTGAGCTTCCTGGCCGAGATTACCAGAGCGAAAGCCAGCTTCTCCAAAATCGGGTATCGGAGTTCTGCTTTCTTCAAAACCCTGCTTACGTAGTAAATGGGTAGATGCTTTTTGCCCTCTTCCCAGACCAAGATGGAGCTTACGGCTTCAGCCCCGACTCTGAGATACAAGGATAGATCCTCTCCCTCCTTAGGACCTTGGAGCAGCGGAGCATTGGTGAGCTGGCCCTTCAGGGCCTGGAAGGCCTCCTCATATTCCACCGTCCATTCAAACCTCTGATTACCTCGCAACACCTTGAAGAAGGGGGAGCATTTCTCTCCAGCTAGGGAGAGAAACCTACTCAACCTAGCGAGCTTCCCAGTTAGACGCCGAACTTCCTTAGCATTTTGCGGCGATCTCAACTCCATTATGGCTTTGACTTTGTCCGGGTTAGGCTCTACCCCCGCCAGGGAAGGAGGTGACCCGGAAACTTCCCCTTGCTGGCCCCAAACATGCACTTCAGGGGGGTCATCCACATTTTGTACTTACGCAAGGTGGTAAAGGTTTCCTTGAGGTCTTGGAGATGAGAGCTCATGCTCTTACTTTTGACCATGAGATCATCTACATAAACCTCCAAGTTTCTTCCTCTTTGCTCCCGGAAGACCCGGTCCATCATTCTTTGATATGTCGCCCCTGCGTTCTTTAGTCTGAATGGCATCATCTTATAGCTGTAACACCCTTCCCTTGTGATGAAGGAGACTTCTTTGATGTCCAGAGGATGTATCCTAATTTGATGATAACCTGAAAAAGCATCTAAGTAAGACATTACAGAAAAACTGACGGTTGAGTCAAATAGCGCATCGATTCGAGGCAAAGGATAACAATCCTTAGGGCAGGCTTTGTTTAATAGAGAAAAATTGATACACATACTCCAGTGACCATCATCTTTACCATAACGACATTGGAGACCCAGTCTGGATACTGGATCTCTGATACAAAACCTGCCTTGAGGAGCTTCTCTACCTCCTCGTGGATCAGCTCCTCCAGCTTGTCAGCAAAGGTCCTCCACTTCTGCTAGATGGAACGGGTCCCTGGCTCCAGGTTGAGGCGGTGGCAGTCCACATCTGCATCGGTTCTTGGCATGTCTTCCACGCTCCATGCGAAGATATCCACGTTCATCTGGATGCACTCCAGCATCCTCTTCCTGTCCTCCGGGCCAAGACCCCCGCTGATCCGCACCTTCTCCACTCTACCCCCTTGGGTGGTGACCTCTATCTCGACCACTTCTTCAGCCAACTCAAGACGAGCCAACTCTTCCCATCTGCACTTTTCCTCCCTTTCCTCGGGCAGGGTCTCCTTTTCCACCGCAGCCTCCTCCTCCATCGGCTCGTCACGTTCCTCCGGAGCCACTTCCTTCTCCTCTACCGGGATGCTGCTCTCTCTTTCTCCTTCCTTCCCTTCTCCACCTAGCCTCTCCGGACCCTTCATCTCTTTGTCCATCCTCTCAGCCGCCGCCATCCAGGAGATGGTGTTGACGGCAGTCACATAGCACTGCCTCGCCACCTTTGCATCCCCTCAGATCCGGCCCTAGACTCCTCCACTGCGGAACTTCAAGCATTGGTGGAAGGACGAGGGAACACATCGGAAGGTGCTGATGAGAGGGTGTCCGAATGTGGCATTGTAGCTGCTTGGAGCGTGAACGGTGACCAACCGGCAGTTCCTGGGAACCTCTCCGAACGTCACCTGGAGGCCGACTCCTCCCTCGACCTCTTTCCTCTCCCCCGAAAACCCAAACAAGGTTCCATCTGAGGCTCGCACCCTCTTTGCTTCCACCTCCAGCACGTCAAAGGCCTTCTTGAAGACCACATTCACGAAGCTCCCATTGTCGACCAAGATTCGGGAGATCGTAAAGTTTTTGATTGCCGCCTGGATCACCAAGGCGTCACAAAATGGGTCTTCGAAGTCCGTCATATCCTCTGCTGAGAAGGTGAGCTTCTCCGAAGGGGGTGAGGTTTGGGAGGTTGACGCAACACTCCTCCTGAACATCTCCACGAAGCTACTCTTGAGAGTCGCTTCAATTCCCACCCCACCATGGAACACTCTGACCCCTCCCCTAGATCCTACGTCCGTCCTGTCTTCGTATTTATCTTCCTCATCTCCGGGTAGCACTTCTTCGATTCTTATAGGTCAATGTTGTTGCTGGCCTCTTCCTCTTACCTCCAGAAACTCCGGGCATGTGGTCATTATGTGACCTTCTTCTTGATGGAAGTCACAATAGGGCAATGCCACCCTGCCCCCTCTTCCTCCTCTTCCTCTTCCTCCTCTTCCTCGGCCTATCGCCTTGGCTTGCTCTTAAGGGGGTAAGGTGGTTTGAGACCTTGCCTCCATCCTGGATGGTTGGCTCTCCCTTCCCCCTTCTCTGGTGATCTCTTTCCTGACCTCTCGTCGGTCCTTCCTGTGGCCTCCAAGCTAGCCGATTATTGGGCTCCTGATACCCCCAATCCCTCTGCTGCGCCTGAAACCACTGACCTCTGGGTTCGTCCATTCTTCTTACCTCCTGGTACGTCACCTCTGGCTCGCTCAGCCTCGCCAACCTCTTTGCAAACTTGGGATTGGCGGCCTCTCCCTCGATCTCCTCCACTGCCCACTCCATTAGCTCCTCAAAGGATAGAGGGGCCTTTCGCTTCAGGTCCATTTTGAAGAACCCCTCCCGCAGCCCCACTACAAAGGCTAGCTGGAGGGTGAACCCTGACACCTCCTGGACTTGCAGGACCTCTTCTTGGAACCTGTCCACGTAATGGGCCAATGACTCCCCAGGCCCTTGCTTGATCATAAAAAGTGCCTCCGCATCCTTCTTCCTCTTCTTTGACATTAAGAAACGCAACCTGAAGCTCCGACGCAAGTCCTCAAAGGCGTAGATCGAACCCACGGGAAGCTGGTGGAACCAGTCCCTCTCCTTCTCCTTCAGAGTGGTGGCAAAGAGCCGACACTGGAAGGCATCTGTCATTGGAAGGATTGAGACCATGTCCTCGAACCACTGCAGGTGCAGGACGGGGTCATCTTTGCCGGTATAGTAAGACATCTTCGGCCCTCTGAACTCCTCTGGCATCGGGGCTGAGAGGATCAATTCACAGTAGGGGCTCCCTTCCCCTGCTCGGAGAGTGGTCCTCTTATGCGGAGTCAGCTCGCACACCTCCGCACTCGTCGGGCAGCTAAACAGCTGCCGCCCTGGGAGATCTCGCGCGCCTTCTTCCACTGTGACCTCCTTCCCAAGCCGCTGGCCCAAAGCATTCTCGCCGATATGTTGGGGCGTAACCACCAGAACCACGAGCGTCTCGCACTCGCCTCTTCCGGCGAGAGCTACCTGCATGGTCTGCATGACCTCTCGCTTGAACTTCTCCAACATGTCCAACCACTCCATTGCTGTCGGTGGCTGCGAGTGGCCTGGGTCGAAACCATTTCCTCCATTTCCTGTCATCATGCTCATCTTGAGATTTTTTTGCACTGGCTACGGTCCACGCTCACCGCACCAAAAATGTTAAAACCATCAACCGGTCTCTTGAGTTCGGACCCACAGGAAGGTGTAGCCTATGCTTACTTCTCCCTCACTAAACTCTCTTGACTGTGGATGGAAAATCTGGGACAGACCCAAGGCCATAGCGAGGAGGTGCCGCCACACACCCGAAAGATCTTAGAGAGCATCCCCTCCTAAGCCAAAAGCTCAGCCGGGCACCTTGGAGGGCACTAGCAGCCAACTCCAAAAACATCCTGGAGGAGAGAGCTCAAAAGATCTGATCCTCCAAGGTGCCCTTAAGGGTCTATTTATTGATTTTCTAGTCTTGGACTACAAATAGCGTAAATTCGCCTTTTGGTTTTACTAATCGCACCATAAATTGGTCTGCTAACAATCTAACTCTGATGTGTTGGAGGGCTATTGGCAGCCCACAAAGGGTATCTAGGTAATTTCCCTCTAAAAGCCTTCTGGGCGAGTGGTCCGTGAAGGCACCACTCGTCAGACTCCTTGCCTGCCATAATTTACTGAGTGAATGGCTCAGGAGGACACCATTAGCCAGACGCTGGACTCGCTCGGCCAACGAGATCTTGGTGCTCTCGCCTATCTATTTTGGCACCAGGCGAGTGCCCCTCGAGTGGGGCCTGACTCGCCCAAGGGCCCTTGGACTTCTATTCTGCCTCACGGGGTCTTGGGGACCTACTCGACAAATACGGGGTTGTACATGGAGTGATTCTGAAGCAAAATTAAGCTCCTCATCATCTGAAAGTGATGATGAAGCAGCATCAGAAGCGGCCTGCATGATGGCACTAGGGATGCCATCAGATGATGAAGATGATCTGGTATCAGTTTTTGATGAATTTGATTTTAGCTAAGAAGATTTTAAAACATGTTTTAAAGATTTCTGCATTGATCATCATAGGGTAGAAAAGGAATTAGACATATCTAGATCTGAATTAGAAAACCTTAAGAAAGAAGAAATGCAAATAATAAATCAAAGCCTAACAAATGAAATTAATAATAAAGAGTTAGAATTGATTAAAATTACATAAGAAAACATAAACTTAAAAGAAGAGCTAGCAAAGGCAAAGGCCTTTGAGGACTCACTCAATGGGAGGAGTCAGAAGCTCAAAGACACACTGAAAATCTCTCTATGAGATTTAATCACCTAGGGTTAGGAGCAGAGCCTTCCAATAGCACAGAAGCACCTAGGAAAACTGCCTGGAAAAATCAAGTGTCATTTGTTAGACCTAGTGAGTACCAATAAAGTGAGAAGAGTGCATCATCAATGGGTAAGGTTAATTGTCATCCAGATAAGATTGATAAACCTAATCAAGTAAATTTGAATAGGAAAGGAAGACCCCTAGGTAAGAACAATGTAGAGAGGTCAAATAACAACAACCAAAAGGCTAAAGCAAAACCTAGAATAATAAAACATTCTGTTGATCTTCTTTATTTAGATACATTTTACACTCATTACAAGTATCAAAATAATTGGTTTGGGAAACCCATTCCTTATCATCCAGAAGGGTATCATGAAAGACCCTTCTATTCCTTCATTGAACCATACAATGGTAAAAGCAAATGGCCCATGGTAACCTGGGTTCCATCTAATGTTTAAAATACTTGTGCAGGGTCAGGTTGGGTTCCACTCAGGAGAAAATGGAGTGGGGAGAAAGATGTAGGTCTTGAATAAGAAACAAAATTCATACAAGGGAGTAATTTCAGCCTTGAATCTTCCTTAATGTATATTAAATTATATTATAATCTATTTTCAATAAATATAATTGCTGAGAAAAACAACACGAATTTTCTAAGGAAATAAATATGTTCAATCTGAGGTGCGTCGAATAGAAGTAGACGTACCATCGACTTCTACTCGACGCCAGCGTCAAGAAGCACTCGGAGTGGACAATTTCAATAATATTCGACGCGGCATCAAGTTCATATAGACGCATACATCGACTTATTGAACGCTGAATAAATTCAAAGTCACGTTGACTGAAAATCAACGTAACATCGATAGGACTACGTCGACATAAGGTCTGCTGAACAGTCTCAAAGTTACGTCGAGTAGTAGTTGACGCAACATCAATATAACAACGCGCGCATAATTGCTTCTTGAAGGCAATCTCGACAAAGCTTTGCGCGCCAAATAATAGGTTTTATCGACGGTGCGTCGACCTAAACCCTAAGTTGCGGCGGTTTATCTGCTTTTAAGAAATTACTGCGTCAAAACATTTATGCTTTTGAATCTTCCTTCTCTTGCTCTCTTGTTCTCTAGCTCTCTCGTGCCCCTCTCTCTCTCATTTTCTCTGTGTGTTTTGCAGGTACCATCACTCAATGGCCCCTCCTAAGATTAATTCTGGATTCGATGTGGATATTGACTCTTTCAGCGCAGCGGCCGACAGCATCAAAGCCATCCTGGGCTTGTATCAGGATGCTGTCTTGACCAAACTGATATCCACCAGGAGCAAGATACATGATATAGAACTAACAGAGTTTAAGGAGTCTGTATAGATAGGATATGATGGCTCCCTTAATGGGAAAGTTTCTGAGACAGACATTCTCATCACATAAGAGCTGCTGAGTCAGACTTTTGATCTTCCAACTGGGAGAGACTCCGATGAGCTGACAGGGGAAGAGACCAAGAAAGCTCTAGAGATCATGCAGTTCAGAAAGGAGAAAGCAATCAATCTCAAGAAGATTGATTTGGGAGAAGAATATAAATTGGGGAAGGTGGCTCTTGAAAATGATTGTGCACAAGTACTCTCATAAGGAAAATGCATATATGAGAATTATGAGCCAAGTATTTCTCCACCTCTACCCAGCAGTGTGTAGGTCAAAGGGAGTGCCAATTCCACTAGGGAAAAGAATCAACATAGGAATCTTTTCAAAGTGGACCAGGCAAGTCTTGAAGCCTAGACACTGTTCCAGACCTTCATTAGGATGATGTTCTAGCTCACCATTCTCCTCAGCAACAGCAACAACAACAGCAGCAGATCCCTCATTTCTTACCATCTACTTCAACCCCTGAGCTATCTCCTTAATTATCCCATCAACTACCATCCACTGTCATTCTAGATTATCAACTTGCTCCACCTCCTCCACCTCCTCCACCATCAATTCATTTCTCACCTGATATTTATCATCCTCTCTCCCCTATCTAAGATGACCTTTCTCCATCACATCCCCTTCTACATCTCATATTCCCCCAGCTGACCTTGAGCAGTTCAGCTCCAATGTTGTGGCTCTTGCTTCATCCACCTTTGCAGACCAGGTGGCCTCTCAGGTAAGAAGCTTTGGCAGAAATATTCACAAATAGAGGCTGAGCTATTAACTTTTAAAAGAACTCTCCAGAGCCTAAAGGATTTTATATCTTCCTCCATGGTTACAAAGGAATTCTTAACCTCTCTAGCCAGCAAAGTTAAGAAGGGGGGGAACTTATTGGAGGAAGATAGATCTGTTCTATATTTGAATGAACAAGGTATAGGTGATGCTCATGCTCCTGACAAATTGACCACCTTCCAAGGTGCACAGATCCAAGTGGAGCCTGCAAATCAGGGGGAGTCTGCACCAGAAAATAGAATGAGGAAGAAATAGTAGAAGCAGATCAGGGTGAGCTCCCAGATACTCAGGGGAAGATGATGGACAATGAGATGGAAGACGTAAATCACTATCTTGCAGATGTGAATGAGGATAAAATAGATGCAGGAGATCAGGTGGAGCTCCCAATAATTCAGGGGGAGCCCCATAATGATACTCTGGATGAGATTGCCCAGATTGCTCAGGAAGCTGCACAGCAGGCTGAAGCAAATGCAAACTCTAAATGGGAGCTTCCCAAAGATGCTACTACAGAAGATGATGAGCCTCTAAACATTGAGCCTAGGAAGGTAAATGTATTTTCAAGGAAGAGAAGAACTCCTGAGAAGGAGCAGTAAAGTACTCTGTAAAGATTTATAGTTCCTGAAAAACAGCTGTGGATATCTACATATTTCTTGATAATAGAATGAAATGGCCTGTGAAAAATAGTATGATATTTTCTTATATCTATGTTGTCATGTATGTATTTTTGTTTTATGCAAAGAAATGTGTAAAATCACTTTATTTTAATTGTAAAATTTGTTAAGATAAATAGGGGGAGATTGTTTGGAAAACCCCTTAGATTTAACTTAACAAATTAACTAAAAGTGATTTTATTTCATAGGATTGAATTACCCATTGTATAGTGAGGGTAATCTGGTCATTAGATGTTTAGGGTGTCACACTCAACCTAGGGTGTCAAGACAAAATCATGAGAAGCAAAATTGGGCAAAGTTAACATTTGCGTTAAATAAAAATTGATGCAACATCAAGTTATTGTCGACGCTACTCTGACTAGAAGTCCAAGTGCTTCACCCTTCTGTCGAAGTGATTCAAGTCGATGCTACATCAAATTGATATAAACGTAGAGATCTTGGACCTATCAAAGTACTTTGAGAAGTCGACGCAGCTTCTACTTCAACTCAGCGCAGAAGGAAGTATCCGTCGAAGCAACCTAATGTTGACGCAACGTCGACTTCGTCTTGACGCAGATAATGAAGCTCAGATCCATACCTTTAACTCGATGATTACGTCGATTGGTAATCGACTCAATGTCGACTAGCAGAGTTCAGTCAGATCAAGGATGAATTCGAAGCTGCTCCTATAAGAACTCGAAGGAGCATCGATAAGAGAGGAAGTGAACTCGACGCTACGTCGAATACAGTCTGAAAAGGGAAACATAATCAGCTGTCATTTTGGACCCTCTCTCATGGCCCACCTCTCTCAAGACCGTTCCCTAACGGCTCCTTAATTACCTCAAATGGAATGAAGAAATAAAAGAGGACAAAAAGCTTTCTTGGAAATATGCTTAATGTTGGTGAACGGGTCGGGAATTAAAGAAGGAAAGAAAGAGAATTTGTCTTATGCAGAATACCTTTTTAGCTTACCAAAAAGGGAATGAAATTCAAATCTGCTAAGGCACAATAAAAGAGAAGGATAGAAAAAGAAGGGCTATGCACTTATTACAATCGGCCACACTGTTACACTAGGGTTCTCTTCTTGTTCATCCTCCTCAGGAACCCTTATAGAGCACATACAAAGAAGAAAAAACTGATGCTCTCCTTCTCTCTCAGAACAGAATAGAACAAAGCTGCTCATCATCATAATCTCATAGGAGCCAAGAGTTCAATCAGAAAGAAGAAACAACAAGGATCTGACATCAATATCTCATGCAATACAAAACTATCATAAGCAGGAGTTGATCAAGAGCAGATCCAGTGAAAGATTCAAGAAGTTGTTCTTCATAAAACCTACACAAGAATTCTGAAAACAGAATTCTTCCTCTTCTCCCCCTTCTTTCTTTCTCCTTCTCATTCCCTATAAAAGAGTTTTGAGAATCCCTCTTCCAATGGATTTCATGGTTCAAGATCTCCTTATCAAAAGATCTGGTGGTTCAACATCTCCTTATCAAAAGATCTGGAGGTTCATGATCTCCTTGTCAAAAGATCAGTGGTTCTAAGATTCTCCTTATAAAAAGACTTAGGCATAATGGTGCATCCCTACCAGGTGGTAGAAGAGGGGAGTACCTACATTTTGGGGAACCTCTATAAAAATCTTTGTGTCTTTAGGATTGCTTTTCTGTGCTGTCCGAAGTCCTTTTTATTCTGCACTTTATTACCTACACCATTATAATTCTGCTTGTGATCTTGTTGAGCATAAATCCTTAGTTTATTTTATTATTTTCACAGTTAGGATAAAAATTAATTTAAATCTCTATTCACCCCCCTAGAGCATTCTCAGAGGCACACTGTGCACTTTCAGGCGCCTACCGATCCAACAAGTGGTATCATAGCAGTTTTATTCCAAATTGGTCTAACAACTGGGAATAACGGCGTCTCATGATCTCGCTTTTCCACAGGGTCAGGGTATTAGTAGACCACCTCTTTTTACTGGGTTAGATTTTAACTACTGGAAAAATAGGATGATGTGCTTTCTTATGACCATGGATGTAGAGGTTTGGAATATGGTAGAAGTTCGGTACTCTCCTCCTACAATTGTAGTAGGAGAGGCTATGATTCAAAAACCGAAGGATAAATGGGACGACAACGATAAACTAAAGTGCAAAAATAAGGCAAAAATAATGAACGCTTTATATTGTGCTTTAAATTGAACTGAATTTAATCAAATTTCTGCATGTATAACTACTTATGATATCTGAAACCAATTAGAAGTTACTCATGAAGGTACATCACAGGTAAAAGATGCAAAGCTATTCCAACTGGAATCAGAATATGAAAAATTTAGGCTGGATGCTGATGAAGACATCAACTCGATGTAGACACTCTTCACCAAGATCGTCAATGCTTCAAAAGCTCTTAGAAAGATCAACTCGGACAGGGACATGGCCAGAAAAATTCTTCGCTCTCTACCTCCGTGGTTCAATCCAAAGGTGACGGCCATCTCGGAGTCACACAACCTAAGAACGCTCTAGATCGAGAACCTTATTGGGAATCTCAAAACCCATGAGGTAGAACTCCAAATTCAACACGATGAATACAACAAGGAGCCAACGATAAAGGCGTTGGCACTAAAGTCAATGAAGGAGAGAATCAAAGATGATGATGAAGATGAAGAAGGTCTCCTGGTGAAGAACTTCAGGAAGTTCATTAGAAATCTGGAAACAAGGAACACTTTTCGAAAATACTTCTAGAAAGATGCTCGACGAAAAGGGTCTTCCTCTCCATCAAAGGAAGAAAAAGGAAGTGAAGACGAAGAAAAAGACCACCACCGGAGTGCTATTACTGCAGAAAGATCGGGCACATTTGGAGCCTGTGCCCAAAGTATCAAAAGGAGCAAAAAGAACGATACAAAGTGAAGGAGAAAAAGAATGTGTGGAAAGCCGCAACTTGGTATGATTCTTCCTCTAAAGAATCAAGTGGATCTGAGTCAAGCAGCGAGGAGGAAGCAAACTTATGTTTAATTACAAAAAGCAACGTTAACGACACCAGTGTTCTTAGTGACACTGAGATTTGCAGGAAGGCTAAGGAAATGGAGGATGTGTGGTACTTGGACTCGGGCTGCTCCAAGCATATGACAGGCAACAAAGCAAAGTTCCTTAGCCTAGAAAAGAAGAAAGGAGGGATCGTAAACTTTGGAGATAATGGTAAAGGAAGGATCATGGGAGTAGGTATAGTGGGTAACGAATCCTTTCTTATCTCTAATGATCTTTATGTAAAAGGATAAAACACAATTTAATATCTATTAGTCAATTGTGTGATAAAGGATTAGATGTCTTATTTGAGTCATCCATAAATCTTTGCAAAATATTTAATCCTAGCACAAAAGATGTTTTACTAACTGCACCTAAAATTCACAACATTTATATACTTTCCTTTCATGATCTTTCCAAATCATCTATAAAATGTTTTATAACTAAAAATGATGAGTTAGAACTATGGCATAGATGTTTAGGTCACGCTAGTACAAAGCTCATTTTAAAACAAGCCAAAAAGGAATTGATTAGAGGATTGCCTAAATTGAATGGAAATTTATCTTCACTATGTTCTCCATGTCAAAAAGGAAAATTTACAAAATCTTCTTTTAAAAGCAAAAACTAAATTTCTACTACAAAACCTTTGCAATTAATTCATATGAATCTCTTTGGTCCCATTAGCACCGCAAGTCTTGGTGGTAGAATATATACTTTTGTTCTAATAGATGATTTCTCTAGATATTGTTGGACTTTATTTCTCTCTTCCAAATCTGATGCATTTTGCGAATTTTTAAAATTATGTACTCGTATTCAAAATGAACTAGATTTAAAAATAAAATGCATTCGCTCAGATCATGGAAGAGAATTTGAAAATGAAAATTTTAAATCTTTTTGTGAAATGTTAGGTATTAAGCATGAGTTCTCCGCTCTGTGCACACCTCAACAAAATGGTGTTCTAGAAAGAAAGAATAGAACAATCCAAGAACTAGCACATATTATGATATCTGAATATAAATTACCTAAGTCCTTTTGGGCTGAAGGCGTAAGCACATCATGTTATGTAATGAATAGAGTCATGATTCGTCCATCTTTAAATCTCACACCATATGAACTATATTATCAAAGGAAACCTAACGTATCATAATTTAAAGTATTTGGTTCCAAATGTTTTATTCTAAATACAAAATATGCCTTAGGAAAGTTTGATGAAAAATGTGATGAAGGAATATTTCTTGGATACTCTTCAATTGGTAAAGCTTATAAAATATTTAACAAAAGAACGAGTAAGGTTGAAGAGTCTATTAATGTAAAATTTGATGAATTTACTCCTTGTGTAGAAAGGCTTCCTACATGTACAAATGATGAACCTTTGCCATCTTTGGAGCACGACGAAGAGGAACCTTCCAATGAAGAGGAGGAGGCCAAGCAAGATGAATATGTGCCCCCAGGCGTCTTAAACTTCTCAAAAAATCATCCCAAGGAGCTAGTTATTGGTGAACCATCTATTGGGGTAAGAAGTCGATCTTCTCTTCATGAAATGTTTTCAAATATTTGCTTTGTTTCCGAAATTGAACCTAAAAACATTTCAACCGCATTAAATGATGAATTTTGGTTTTTGACTATGAATGAAGAGTTAGATATATTTGAAAGAAATAAAGTTTGGAACCAAGTAGACGTCCATCTAATCATCCTGTTGTTGGCATAAAATGGATCTTTAAAAATAAATTAGATGGTGAATCTAGGATTACAAGAAATAAAGCACGCTTAGTCGCTCAGGGATTTTCTCAAATCGAGTGGGTAGATTTTGAAGAAACTTTTGCATTTGTTGCTCACTTAAAATCTATACGAATATTTTTGGCATTTGCGAGTTTTAAAAGGATAAAATTATTTCAAATGGATGATAAAAGTGCTTTTTTAAACAGGTTTATAAAAGAAGAAGTTTACGTAGAACAACCCCCGGTTTTATAAACGAAAAATTTCCAATTCATGTTTATAAATTAGAAAGGGCGCTTTATGGTTTAAAACAAGCGCCTCGTGCATGGTATGATAGACTTACATCATTTTTGGTAAAGCTCGGTTATGTCATGGTAAGTGTCGACAACACACTCTTCATTAAGCATAATAATAACGATTATATTATTTTACAAATATATGTTGATGATATCATTTTTGGAGCCACTAATGAAGAGTTGTGTAATGAAGTAGTCTTAGTAATGAAAAATGAATTTGAAATGAGTCTTGTAGGAGAACTCTCTTTTTCTCTTAGTTTCAAATTTCACAATGAGATGATGGTATCTTTATTTGCCAAACAAAATATGTTCACGATATGCTTAAACCATTTGGATTTGAAAATCTTAAACAAGCTTCTACACATATGAGTGCTTCTTTAAAATTAGGAAAAGATGAATCTGGAATTTCTATTGATCAAACTTTATATAGAGGTATGATTGAATCACTTCTTTACTTAAGTGCATCTAGACCAGATATTATGTTTGTCATATGTTTATGTGCTCGCTTTCAAGCCAATCCAAAAGAATCTCAATTAAAAGTGGTAAAACAAATTTTTTGTTATCTATTAGGGTCGTCTAAATTAGGATTATGTTACCCACACAATGATTCATTTACACTTCACGGCTATTCTGATTCGGATTACACCGGATGTTCTCTAGATCGAAAAAGCACTAGCGGTACTTGTCACTTCTTAGGACCCTCATTAGTTGCATGGTCTAGTAGGAAACAATCTTCGGTTGCACTCTCCACCACGGAGGCCGAATACATCGCTCTTGGGAGTTGTTGTGCATAAGATTTATGGATGAACCAAACTCTAGAGGATTTTTGTTTTCATCTCAAAAACATTGATCTCAAATGTGACAACAAAAGTTCCATAGATCTTAAAAATAATTTTGTACACCACTCTAGATGCAAACACATAGATGTTCACCATCATTTCATTATGGATCAAATTAATAAAGATCATGTAAAAGTAAGTTTCATTGGTACGGACTCCCAACTTGCTGACATATTCACTAAACCTCTTCCCGATGCAAGATTTCGATTACTGTGACTTGAATTAGGTGTCCTAGATCTTTCGGATTAAATCGCATTCTTAAATGCAATGGTTTTATGCATTTTTTGCATATCTAAACATCTTCAAATCTTCTGAAATTTTTGCATAAAACTAAACTTTGGACTCTTAACCAATATCAAAAATTAGATTTTTCAAAATCCTACAATTTAGTGTACTATTTCCCGCGCAAGCGCACCTGTCTGATTTTTTGTATTTTTAAAATTTTGGAAAATCCCTAAAAATATGATCTATTATATGTACTAGTTATTTTTGTATTTATGTTTAAAATTGATTTTTGAAAAATAAAAAAAAATACAAAAGCCAAATTACAAAAAATATTTTTATTCACTCCCTTTCTTTGTTTATGTGGCTTATTTCTATTCCTATATGCAAAAATCAAATACAAAAATATAAAACATAAAAATTATAAAAAAATATATCTTTTGAACTTAACTTTTCTATTTACATGTATCTTGCGAAAGGGAGATTTGTGCTATCATCCCATCACATCTCCTAGTACCAGGAGAACCCCTCACAGGGTAGACCTCGGGAAGTCCAGGATCAATTATAAGAGTTCAAACTTTAACAGCAAAATTATTTTTTTAATATAAAAAAAACTGTATGAAATTTATTGTTCATATCAAGCATTGTCTAATCTATCATTTAGTCCTTCTTAAATGTTGAAATTTATCTTTTCAAACTACCTTGAATAATGTTTTTATCATTCTTTGATATATCTAATCACATGCGCATCAAATTGTATTGTAAAAGTTGTGTAGAACTAAGCTTAGCATGCCTCTAAGTATGAGTAAATGTTTTATGGTTGATAATGATACTCATTCACTCACTTTTTTTGGCAAAGTTTACATGTGCTCTTAATATAAGAATGCTTGCTTGTGTATTGTAGTTGTACAATGAATTAAATTTGCATAAGTATCTTACCTACACTACTTTTATTTGCACTCATAAAATTAAGAAAAGTGGTTGTGCTTTCAAAATTTCATTGGTTTGCAAAACAAGTAAATTCAGAGAACTTTGTACACACACAAAAATGAATGAAATAAATTGACAAAGATAACTCCACCAAGCACTACTTGAACCTCCTGATAAGTCTTAATGAGCATTGTGAGGTTGAGTACCTTGTAAAGAATAGTAAAGTGTCTTGTGCAAACCATAAATTTTTTTACAACTTGTTCTTTTCTTTGTGCGTTGAAGAGTGTGGAAGTAAATTTATTTGTGTTTTATTGTACACTTTACTCTACATATGTCTTATATTTTTTGATTAAATCATTTGTTTACTTTATTCAAAATACACTTATGTGCACATCATTAACTTCCATAACACTTCATCTCATGAGTATAGGATCCTAATGCTAAAATTCTATACTCTCTTTATATATAAAATGCACTAAGATAACCTAACATGCTCTCTACAATGTTTGGTATGTTTTGAATTCATAAATTATAATAACATTGTTGTAGTTTCTTTTTGATATCCCTTTTTCGGGCTTGGTTACTTTTTGGTAATCTATAAAGATTTTAAAAGAAAAATGATCTACAAAAACATCTTTTCATTTTGGACTTTCACTCATATTTCTTCGTATGAATCGTCATGTTTAAAAAAAGATGTTTCTTGTATTTCTATAAGTCTTACGCAGCATTACCATATAACTTTTACCTTGAGTTTTTTAATGCTTATCTCAAGTCTTAAAACTCAGAATTCCTTTTCTTCAATAAAGTGGTAGACTTGCTTGGTAAATTTTATAGTGTTCTCTATATGCTAAAAACTCTGATTATTTCTATGAAAATATTTATGCTAAAAACTATGATTTATTTCTATGAAAATTATTGTGCTTAAAACTACTTATCATTTCATTTCCTCTAAAAAGCTCGATATTTCCTTATCTTGTTATCAAAATTTTTTTTTTTATGTCTCTTGCCTCCTTACCCACTTTTGCTAATAACAAAAGGGGCAGAACTAACATGATAAATCAAAACCGCTATCAAAAGTGAAAACTAACATGATTAATTAAGGTGATAGCTTACATATAAGGGGAGCATTCACATAGGGGGAGCATGTATTTAGGTGGAGCAATTCTAAATACTAAAATTGAAAATTATCCTAAGTCATCACTCACACACACACACACAAGTAGATTTCATTATTCTTATATATTAATGCTCTGATTTATCATTAATGGATTTGTGGTTATCAAAAGGGGGAGTTTGTTGGAACATGGTATTCCGCATCTCCTAGGTTTGAGAATAACAAATCCTTTGCGTATTTGATCTTGTGTGTTTAAGTTTGCAGGAAACAAGTCCATATGACTCAAGGATAACATAAGAAGGTTGCCCTTAGATTTGAACCCAGAATTCCAACATGCCCACTAGCGCCGGCTGTAGAACCTAGCGAAGGTGCTAGCTATGATTAGCACAATTCCAGGAGCATCTTTAGAAGGCGCTAGCGCTAGGCGGTAGCGGATAGCACATGCGGTAGTGTGGAGCACAAGAGGCACTGCAACAAGGTTTCTTTGGAATGAAGATACGCACGTGGAGAATAATTCCTAAATGGGGATAGCGCCGACGGTAGCGTTAGAGCAGGCTAGCGATCTCTCCTATAAAAGGACCCCCTCTACTCTCGTTTTCTTTACACAAGTTTGAGAGAGGTTGAGTGCTAGAATTTCAGAGCCTTATTTTGACGAAAAGTGATATCCCACCAAAGTTCCGTGAATTTCAGAAGGAGGATTTCTTCACGCCAGATTCGACCGAAGATCGCTTCAACAATGCTTATACTACAGCGGTCATTCATTTCCAACTTCAGAAGTTCTTCAAGAGGGATATTTTAATATTATTGTCATTTAATTTCACATCTTTTCTTATAATTGTTTTAGTGAATTTGCCTTGGATTGGCGACTAGGTCTGGGTAGGACTTAGGGCACAAATTTGCCTCGTGTTGGCGACTAGATCTAGGTTAGGTCTAGGGGTGCTCGAGGCCATATCCGGAGAAGGATTGGCTAGAGCGGCTTGAGGCCATATCCGGGGAAGTATTGGATAAAGCCACCGGATCGTGGGGATACGAGTTGGGATAGAAAATGAAAAAGTCTTTTTACTATTCGCCTTCTATTTCTAGCGTTATAAGAAATCAAATTTTGTAACTCTTCTTTTCATATTAATAAAATGATGTCTCAATTTTATTTGATTGATTTCTTATTTTATTCTCTTGTAATTTCAAATATATCAAAATATAATATAAGTTTGTAAAATCCTTATTCACCCCCCCCCCCCCCCCCCCCCCTCTAAGGGCACCTACCGATCTAACAATTTGCTGGTATGCAAGGTGCGAGCAAGATGCTGATGTCTGCTCTCTAAGTTGCCAAGACAGTGTGGAAAAGCGCGGAGTTGTTCTTCACCTTGTTCGAAGCTTCAGAGCCCAAGCCCAGTCTAGGTGATGTTCCAATAGTAACGGAGTATGCGAACGTGTTTCCAAATGAACTCTATGGGCCTTCGCCTCAGCGAGTGATTGTTTTATTTATCGAGATAATGTCGGGTGCCAAGCATGTGAAGTGCTCATCGTACCAAATATCACCAAAGAACTTGGCAGAACTAAAGCTCCAGTTGCAGAAGTTGCTAGAGCTAGGCTACCAGCTGAGAATACATCGACTACCGGGAACTAAATAAGATGACAGAGAAGAATCGATATCTAATTCCAAGAATCGATGACTTGTTTGATGAACTGGTTGGGTCGATGGAGTATTCTAAACTAGACTTAAGTTTGGGTTACTACCAGCTGAGAATACAGGAATGTGACATTCCAAAAATGGCGTTCAGTACCCATTACGGGCATTATGAGTTCACAATAATATCGTTCGGTCTCTCAAATGCACCGTCCGTATTTATGGACTTGATGAATAGAATGTTTCAAGATCACTTTGACTGATTTGTGATTGTCTTCATCGATGACATATTGGTGTACTCCCAGTCCAAACAGGAGCATCTTCGTGGATCATAAAAGTTTGAAGTACTTGTTGAATCAAAAGGAGTTGAACATGGGGCAAAGGAAGTGGATGGAGTTCCTCGGGGACAACACCTTTGATATTCACTCCACTCCTGGGAAGGGTAATATTATTGCATATGCATTGAGTCGGCGGGATCCCGCGTATGCACATTGGATTCTAATGCATGGTGAGTGTCTAATCTGTGATTTGGAGTCCCTTGAGATCTCGTGTGTTGACAAGAGAGCGTCTACTTTAGCATGTTTAAACTGTATGGAGGTTCGATATGACCTTGCAGACTGAGTTAAATCAGCTTTGGAGCTTTACGAAAGCATGAAACATTATATGGTCTTCTATGGAAGAATGTAAGATTGTGCGTCCCAATGTTGGCAAATAATGGGAGGAATTGATGTACAAGGTTCACTTTACCAAGTACTCGATCCACCCAGGGAGCACAAAAATGTATATGGATATGAAGAATCTCTATTGTTAGCCGAGTTTGAAGAAAGATACTGCCCCATTGTGGCCAAGTGTCATACTTGCTCATTGGTGAAGGCGAAATATCAAAACCTTGTGGGTTTCTAAAGTTATTGTCGATTCTGCAATGAAAGTTTGATGATATATCAATGGATTTCTTGCACGGATTGCCGAGATTGCAACATGGAAATGATGTTATTTAGGTGATCGGAGATCGTTTGACAAAGGTATCGCACTTCAATCCGAATTGGAAGGATGATTCTATACAAAAGTTAGCAAAACTGTACATGGATAATATCGTATGATTGCACGGAGTTCCCCATAGCATCATGAGCATTTGTGATGGGCATTTTACATCAAATGACTAGAGGCTAATCCACCAGCATTTGGTACCAAGCTAAAACTTAGCACGACCTTCCACCCACAAATAGATTGGCAGACCAAAAAAATTAATAGGATAATGGAAGATAGGCTCCGGATATGTGCCTTAAATTTCAGAAAGAGATGGGAGGACCACCGTTATATGATTGAATTCATCTACAACAACAGCTACCAATCAAGTATTGAAGCTACCGAAGCTTGGGATGAAACGGGCGACATAAAGTTGTTGAAGCGTAAAGATGTAAATGATGTGAATACGTCAATCTGGACAATAAGAGGGAGATTGCTAATTGCCTAGGATATGCAGCTGAAGTACTACAATGCAAATCACCGGAACATCGAGTTCGCTGTTGGTGACTGTGTTTACTTGAAGATCAAACTGTTTAAAGACATATCGAGGATCCTATGCTTGAAAAATCTAAGCCCAAGGTACTTAGGACCGTTTGAAACCTTGGAGCGCATTGGTGAAGCTGCGTACTGGCTTGCTCTATCTACAGAGATAAGCATTCTGCATGATATATTTCATATTTCTATGTTGAGAAAGGCATTCTGCAAGAACCTACTCATGTTGTTGTGGTCGACAAAGTGCCTGTTAATGGTGTGTTAACGACGAAAGTCAAGCCCGTTCAGATCGAAGACACTGAAGTCAGACAGTTGCGGAACAAATCGATCAGGATGGTAAAAGTCTGTTGGGACAATTACAGGAGAGAGGAGCTCTCTTCGGAGAGAGAGAAAACAATGCTTGCGAAGTACCACGAGTTATTTCTCTCAGGTACAAGTTAATTTTGTACTTTACTAATCTTAAAATATCAGGATGAAATTCTTTTAAGGGAGGTGGAGTTGTAACACCCCCATTTCCCAATGGTAAGGAATCATTCAAAAATTTGCAGAAAGAGTTGCCTTGTCGACGAGAAGGCTGTGCGTATCGACGAGTGCTAACGTAGAGCGGTAGGGGTACCATCAGCGGAAACCATGTCGACTATAAGGGTTATCTTTGTCAGCATGGAGTTATAGGTCCTACCATTGTGATACCCTTGCTTACTGCTTATCGTTGCATGTTGTATCAATGTGAGCAATATTAGCATGACCTGTATCGGCGAGAGATGTCGCAGGCGGTATCACTTCCGTGAGCGGTAGCTGACGAACATAGATTTGCGAAACAACGATCATGGCAGTCAAATTCACTTGGGCTTTTTATCTAACGACTGGGATTTGTTCCAGAACTTATTAGGCCGGCAACAATGGATGTTTATCCTCATTTTCCTTAGTCTTTTATCTCTCCTAGCTTGAGAAAGAAGAAAGCCAAGGAAGAAGAAGAAGAGTCTTTCCGCTATTATTGGAGCTTCAGAGCTCTGAATCACGAGCTAATTCCAGATCCACGAAGAGGAACCGGCATTGGTCTTTTCCATACAAATCAAATCTTTGATTCACGGCGCCAAATATATCGGCAAGTCTAACGATCCTTCCTCCTAGTCTTAGGATGTGTTTGATCCTTCATACACTTATATATGCTAGCATAGGGTTGTCTCATTATCTAATTAGTGAAGTGCAAGACTCCCTTTTAGTTCTTTGGAACTCAGGGATGATTGTGTCCGTCCCCGACATTTATTGCATATAGAAATCTGGTAGATGTACAGATTTAGTCATTTTGTGTGAAGCCTACTCGTGGTCGTTAGCCCAGATCGATGATGCTTGATTGTGACGTTGCATTTAGGTTAAGCCTAGAATGTGTATAGGAGAATGACACCGTTAAATATGTCATATTGTTATGGGACTTGAGATTTAGGTGTCTCTTGGAGTACCTAACTGAAGCCCCATGATTGTGTTGTGGTTAAATGCAAACCTACACCACAGATTTGTAGTGGAGTTGACTTGGACCTACGTTGGTTATGCTTGCGAAGCCTAAGTCCTCTTGCATGGATTTGGTGCGTAGCTAGATATTTTTGTAACACTTGTATGTGTTAAATCCTTACGGTCTGAGGCGAAGCCATACCTGCATTGTGCTGATTGATCACGATGACTAGAGCACATACAAAGATGAATTGAACCCATTTCCATGCAGATCAGTGTGAGGTCTTAACCTCATGTATGTCGTGTGATCACGAGAGAGGTCATGGAAGCTGTGTTAACCTAGACCGGCGAAAGCTCTTTACCCACCTAATTCTACATAACTTAGGGTGGTGTTGGTACTCATGAGAGAGTACATTGGAAGCATGCATTGAGTGCATACAACATGTGGTCATGAGTCACCACATTTGTCATGTGATGAATTGATGTTTTGTTAACCTCATGCGTGTTTTCTTAGGATGTTGTGGGGAACCTCCCGATGAACCCAACTAACATCATTTGCATTCTTGGTTTCCCTTTATTTGATTCTCAACCTTGAAGATTGATTGTGCTTGAAACCTCATCTTATGTAGAGTAGATGTTGAAAGTGCACAGTGTGCCTCTGAGTATACTCTAAAGGGGGTGAATAGAGCTTTAAAAATATTTCTATCATATTTACGCACACACAATACAAACACTAAGTGTTATGCTTCAACAATACCTATCACATAATAAAATTAATGTTGTTTAAAGAAAAGCAGAATAACTATAATCTATACGGGACATCACAGAAAATTAACACACACAGAAGACACAAGATTTTATAGAAGTTCCCCAAAATGTGGGTAGTCCTCTCTTCTACCACCTGGTAGGAATGCATAACCTGTGCCCGAGTCTTTTGATAAGGAGACTCTTAGAACCAAAGATCTTTTGATAAGGAGATCTTGAACCACTCAGATCTTTTGATAAGAAGATCTTGAACCACTGAATCCTTTGGAAGAGGATTCTTAAAACTCTGTACAGTTGAGGAAATGAAAGAAGAAAGGAGATGGAGAAGAAGAATTATGTTATCAGAATTTTGTAGAAGCATTCAACTTCTATCTTTCCCTTCAGTGGATCTGCTACTAATGAACCATTGCTTATGATTGTGATGATTTGCAAGGGTTATATTCATCAGATCCTCTTGTATATCTTTTACTTGTTATATGGTTGCTATATGATGTTGATGAAGAAGCAACACTATTTTTGTCCTGAGAGAGCACTTGTTTTCTCTATTTGACTCTGTTAGGGTTTTAGGAGGAAGATGAAGAAGTAGAAACCATAATAGACAAAACTGTAGGAGAATGTGATGAATGATCAGTGTTTTCCTCTCTTCTCATCCTATTTATTATCCATGATTAATTTTGAATTTGTTTCCTCTTTTGGATTGTCCTGAATAGGCATAGTCTTGGACAATTAATCTTTCTTTCTTCTTTTGTTCATGACCCATCTTCCAGCTGTTTGAATCATTTCTAAGAAAGCTTTTCCCGTCTTCTTTAATGCTCCTCTCCATTCTAGGCAATAACAAGCCGTTGTAGAACTATCTTTAATGTTGCGGGCCTTTAGAGAGAGTTCTAAAAGGACAGCTGAAAAGGTTTCCTTTTCAGTCTATATTCGACGCTACGTCAACTTCTTTCTATCTCTTATAGACGCACCTTTGAGTTGTGGTAAGAGCAGCTTCGAATTCCTTCTAGCTCTGGTTGAACTTTGTTGCCGACATTACGCCGATTACTTATCGACGTAACCATCGAGTTGAAGGCTTGAATTTGATCTTCATTGTCTGCGTCAAATTGTAGTCGATGTTGTGTCAACTTCTGATGGCTTTAAAAGACGCTTCCTTCTGCGTCGAAATAAAGTCGAGGTTGCATGAACTTCTAAGATGACTTCGACATGCTCCTTCATCTACGTCAACTCCGATTCGACGTAGCGTCGACTGTATATACTTTGACAGAGAGATTGAGTTGCTTGGACTTCTAGTCTGAGTTGCGTCGACATTAGTCGAAGTTGCATCAACTTATATTAGACGTAAGTATTAATTCAACTCACATTGTGCTCTTCCTGACCTAGTCTTGACAATCTAAGTTGAGTGTGACATCCTAAGACATCTAATGACCAGATTACCCTTACTATACAATGTGGGTAATAAACCTAGAAAGTTAAATCACTTATATTTAATTTGTTAAGTTAAATCAAAAGGGGGTTTATCCCAACAATCTCCCCCTATTTATCTTAGCAAATTTTACAAATTGTTTTAAAGTGATTTTACAAAATCTTTTACATAACACGGGAAAATATACAAGACAATATAGACAGTAAAGTATGACAGAATGAAATCACAGGTTATTTCATACATTGTCAAGTAAGTTATATAGTTCTTAATAATTGTATCCACCAGAGACTAGAAAGTATTGAACTCATCTCAAAATTAGAGTACCTGGACCTCACTGTCCTCTATCAGGAGTTTTCCTTTTTTTGGAAAAGACCTTTGGAAATACCTTCCTTGGAGCAAATAAAAGTGGTTCTTCATCCTCTTGAAGATTCCTATCAGCTTCTTCATTGACTTCATCATCTTTGAGAAGCTCCTTCAGAGATTTTGCATTCTCCTCAGCATCCTGAGTAGCTTCTTGAGCAATCTTGGCAACCTCATCTAGAAGCATATCATTCACAAGGAGCTCCCCCTGAGTTGATGGAAGCTCCCCCTGATTTACTACAGGCAGTGCTTCATCATCTTGTGCTGGATCTTCCTGAGGTCTTGTATGATGCTCCTCCTGAACATTTGCAGCAGGATCCTTAATATTTGTAGCAGGCCTTACTGTTTGAAATACAGTAGTTTCATCTTTATCCTTCACTTGATCAACCTTTTATGGGGCTGATCTTTCCTCCTTCTGAATATTCTCCCCCTTCTTAACCTTGCTGAAAATAGAGGTTAAGAACTCTCTGGTGACCATGTAGGAGGAAACAAACTCCTTTAGAGCCATGAGGGACCCTCTTGAGTCAAGTAGCTCACTTTCTATTTGTGAATACTTTTTATTAATCTTTCTGGCTTCAGTGGCCATCAGGTCAACAAAGGTGTTGGATGTCAGCTCTACTACCTTTGTTACTGCTTGTTCAATATCAACTTGAGGTGTAGGGTGATAGGTAGAGGCAGCTAGACGAGGAGGTATGAGGTTCTCATTCAGATCGGGATGATCTTGGTAGGTAGGGGAAAGAGTTTGGTAGGTTTCTAGAGAAATATAAGCTGGTGGTGGAGGTGGAAAAGACTGATTGTCTGGAAGAGGGGTGGATGGTTGTTGCTATGCTTGGGGAGGAGAATGTGGTGTAGGTTCAAGAGCTAGTATGGATGGATGGATTGGAGGTTTTGCTCTAGAGTGACACCCTATTGTGCTGGTGGATTATTTTGTGGTGGAAGATCTGGTACAGTTGTCTCCATGTCCTGTGGTGCTGGAGAGAGAGGAGGTGAAGGTGCAACTTGACCAAGATTGAGGATCTGCGTGGTCCATTTAGAGAAGATTCCAATGTTGATCCTTTTTCCGGGATGAATGGGCACTCCCTTGGACTTGCACACCATTGGATAATGGTGGAAGAGCACCTGGCTCATGATCCTCATGAAGGCATTTTCCTTATTAGAGTATATATGAGTAATTAACTTTAGGAGACACCTCACCCAAATTATCTTCTTATGCAGGACTAGGATTCCCCTGATCTGCAGCTGCTGCCTCTTGCATAACAAAACCTTCCCAACAATATCAGCTAAGAACATGTACTCTTCTTCAACATCAATCTTCTTTATATTTATTGGCTTCTCCTTCCTGAACTTCATGAGTTGCAAAACCTGGCTGATTTCTTCCCCTGTCAATTCATCTTGGTCACTCCCAGTGGGTAGATCAAATGTTTGAGATAGTATTTCTTCAGATACACTAATATCTTGTCCAGAAATTGTCACTTGAAGGGCCCCATCATCTGTTATATGGATACTATCATTTAATTCTGTAAGTTCTACATCTAAAATCTTACACCTGGTAGAAATGAGCTTTGTTAGACCAGCAGACTGATCTTGAAACTTTCGGCAGCAGCATTGAAGGAATCCACATCCACATCAAAACCATAGTTGATCGTGGGTGGAGCCATTGGATTGTAAGTACCTGCAAACACAGCGAAAAGAGAGAGGGAGAAATAGACAAGAGCACGTGAGGACTGGAGAAAGAGAGAGCATGGAGAGGAAAATTCGAAAGCGTAAATGATTCGATCCTGAAGTTGCTTAAAAGAAGATGATTCATCACAACTTAGAGTTTAAGTTGAAGCACCGTGGATATACATTAATATTCAGCGCGCCAAAATATGCCAGAACAACTTCTAGAAGCAATCTTGCGCGCGCTGGCATCTTGGCATTGCTTTGATTACTATTCGACGCAACTTTGAGATTGTTTAGGAACAAATAAGTCGACGCAGGCGTCGATATGAACTTGATGCTGCATCGAATAACATTCCTATTATCCGCTACGATTGGCTCTCGACGCTTGCGTCGAGTAGAACTCGACGATATGACAAATTTTATTCGACGCAACTTTGAATAAATAGTTCTATTTTCTTAGAAAAATTCTTGTTGTTTTCCCAGTAATGATGTTAATTAAAAATAGTGTTTATGATATTTACTTTATGAACTATAAGGATAACAAGGGAAGTTGAAGGAGAAATTACTCCCTAAGGTTTCATTTAGTTCTTCCTTCATGACCTAGAGCTTTCTTCTCACTCCATTCTCTCTTAGGAGGAATCCCTCCTTACCATTGTAGGGTTCAATGAAAGAATAGAAGGGTCTTTCATGATACTCTTTTGGATGATAAGGAATAGATTTCCCAAACCTATGATTATTATTATGGTGCTTGAAATGTGTATAAAAAGTATTCAAGTATAATAGATTTGCATAATGTCTAATTATTTTATTCTTGACTTTAGTTCTTTGATTGTTGTATGTTAGTTTCTCTGAATTATTTTTGCCTAAGGATTTCTTTTAATTGTTTAGATTCACTTTGTGAGGCAAAGTTATCTTATTTGGATTATTATTGTCCTTAGCTATTTCACTCCTCTCACATGATTGATACTCACTAGATCTAAGAAACCTAACTGGATTTTCCAGGCTTGTCTACTAGTGGATTCAGTGCCAGTGCATGGGTCTGCTCCTAGACCTAGATGCTTAAATCTCATGGAGAGATTTTGTGTGATATTTTTGATCTTTTGACTCCTCTCATTGAGAGAGTCCTCAAAGGCTTTTGCCTTGGCTAGCTCTTCTTTTATTTCTTGATTTTCATTTCTTATTTTAATCAGTTCTGATTCCTTATTATTAATTTCATCTGTTAAGTCCTGATTTCTTAAGTATACTTCATCTTTCCTAAGTTATTCTATATCTTTCCTAACTACAGTTATTTCTTTTTGACTATTGAGGAAATCATTGCAAAATTCTTTAAAGCAAACTTTAAAATCATCAGAATTGAAATCAAAGTTTTCAAACAGAGATACATGTTCTTCTTCATCATCATCTGATGACATCCACAATGCCATCATGCAAGATGCTTCTGCTTCTAGTTCATCATCACTTTCAGATGAAGAGGAGCTTAACTCTACTTCAGAGTCACTCCAGGTTTCAGCAATGAAACATATACCTTTCTTTTTGTCTTTGTTTTTGAAAGACTTCTTTTTCTTCTCTTCTTTGCTGCTGCTCCTTACCCTTTGTTCCTGTGGGCATTCAGGGGCAATGTGGCCTGGCTTGTTGCAGGTGAAGCAAATTATCTCCTTCTTTGGAGTCTTATCAAATCTGGGCTTTGAACTCCTCTCTCTTCTCCATGAGTCATCTGTCTTGACCCATTTTCTAAATCTCCTTGCTAGGAGACTGAACATTACATCTTCAAGAATGGAGGGCTCTCCTTTAGTAGCTTTTAAAGCCAGATTTCTTTGGATAGGAGCTAGAGTTGTCTCCATTTCCTCTGATTCAGCCCTATTCTTCAGAAGCATCTCATATGACTTAAGCTTTCCTAGCAAAGCCTCAGTAGAGATTTATCTATGGCATCTAGACTCTCTAATTTCCCAGATCCTTGAATCCTACGAGTTAGGGAAGCACATGAGGATCTTATCATTTATTTCTGTTAAGGATATTGATGAGTAGTAAAATATATGTGTTTTTAGCATAGTTATTAGTATAGTTTTAATTAATATTGTAAATTTTATGTAAATTAATAAATAAATTGCTTGTTTTATTATTTTTGTTGCTAACTTAACATTATTTTTGTTTTTATAGATTTTGGCAATTTTTTGTCAAGTCACGCCACTGAGTCACGCTCGTGACCCAAGCGCGTGTAATTTTAAAATGCCAACTTCTCATAGTTCGACGAACTTTCTCAGAATTCGACGAATGATGAACTCTCTCATCGTTCGACGCACTCTCTGTGTCTCAGCGTTCGACAAACTCTCCACGTCTCAGCATTCGACGAACTCTCTCTGTGTTCGACAAACTCCCTCTCTGTGCTCGACGAACTCTCTCTGTCCAGGCGTTCGATGAATCCCTCTCCGCGCCCGCCAGAATCCAGCGCACACGCCAGTCGTCATGCCCCAGTTAAAGCAGATATGTGTCGCCCATAGTCACGCCCGTGACCCATCAAGACACGCCCGTGTGCAGCCTTATTTGACGGCGGATCCTTCGAGAAGGTGGTCGTTACAGCCGAGCAAATGTCACGCCCTAAGTCACATACGTGACACACAAGACACGCCCGTGACCTAGGGCGTGTAGAAATAAAATTTGTCCAATAAATATAGGGGCTCGGCTGAAGGAAGTTTCATCCAAATTTTGAGTTCTTGTAGTGTTTTTTGAGTTCTTTTGAGTGAATGTGAGTTTTGTTTATGCAATTAAGTTTAAGTTCGTTTGTAATTTTCGCCTTTTTAGTCTAGTTGTAATGCTTATTTTAGAAATAAAATGTTGTTTTCTCATTTGGATCATCTTCTTTTTCAATTTATGGTTGTGTGTGTGTGTGTGTATGAGAATAGTTTATTGCTTTCATAATTTAGGTTTACTGCTTTCGTAACTTAGGTTTACTGTTTTCATAAAAATAGTCTATTGCCTTTCTTTCAACGCTTTATTTATCGTTTTCATTTAAACACTTTCTTTCGTGTTTTTTTCTTTTGTTTTTTTAACATAGCTTTATTTCAGTCTTTATATAACTGCTCTTTACCACCCCCGTCCCGGATGAGAGGCTAAGTTTCTTTAGCACTAGATTAAGACGGTTGGGATGGATACTATTACTGCTTTTATATAAGTCTTTTTATTTCCTTTTTTATCCGCTTATATCCACTTAAATTATTAAACATGTATTTTTTTATTATTAATGTCGTCTCCATTCCGATGAGTGGCTAATTTCCTTTAGCACACGATGTCGAAGAGCATTGGGACACAAAAATAGTTTTTCTAAAAATAAAACATCTCTTTCTAAAATAATTAACGAGCTTAAGGTTTACCCGAGAACAACGTTGAGTGGAGCCACATAATCGATGTGTGGTTTTTATTTCCATTTTCATACACTATTTAGCCGAGAGGCTCGTGTGTACGGACTGATCGCTCATGGGAAAAGAGAAGTGCAATCTACCCTCGAGAGAGGATGAGCTAAGTCTCCCGAATTGGAAGTAAAAACCCAATAGCGGGGTTCACAACATAAAGCGAGTATTAAGGAGATTCGATTAAAGAACAAGAGTTCGGTCGAATATTATTAATCTCAGGTGGGCGTACCCTCGAGAGAGGAGCGTTCATAATTATGGAACCTCCACGGCCAAGCCGTTCTAATGTTTTGAAAAGTCATCACTTTTACTTCTAAAAAACTATTTTTGTCTCAAGGTAATTCGACATCGGGCGCTATTTATTATCATCGTTTAGAACTCTAGTTATACGCTTATTATCGTTTGCTTTTAAAAACCCACCATAAAAACTTACTCCGATAAAATAATAGTTCATTCCTCAAAGTAGGTATAATCAACACGATCCGCGGAAATATACGACCTCGATATTTTCTAAAACAAAATATCATGTATTACTCACGATAAGGTATACTTGCCTTTATTATATGATTAGTTTCGATTAAAATTTAAACAAAAGCTTTTCAAACCAATTTAGTGCAAAACTCTCATTTTCTATTATTAAAAATCAATAGAATTCGGCGTTGTAGTCGAGGTGTAATCATCAATATTTTGAAAGAAGAAAAAGACTGTTAATTCTATCTTTCGATAGGATAACGGTTAGTTTCTCAAAGTAGGAGTACTTGTGAAACTCTTCGAAAACACCTGCCTAATTCTAACCTCATCATTTAAAGGTTGCGCAAACCATTACAAAGAAGGAAAATCTGAATTGAATCATCAAGTTTTTGGCGCCATTGCCGGGGAAAGTAGTGTTGTTATTTTGAAAAAAGGAATTACTATTACTTTTATCATATATATTAAAAATATATAAAAAAATATACATAAAAATAGAAAAAAAAATAGAAAAAGCCAAAACTATATAATAATTTGTATTATTAGTATATGACCCGAGGAAACTCCTCAGACGATCTGAATATCCCTTTTGACCCCGAAATCGAGCGCACCCTTCATGATCGCCTCTGACTTAGTGATCAAAACTTACTCGAATTTCCCGAAGAGTCTGTCGGAGATACTTACACTGAACCTATGGCCGATCAAATTCCAGATTTGGCCTCGCCACGGTCAATGGCCTATTATGCCAGGCCAAATTTGGAAGATACCATATCGAGTATTACACGCCCAACAGTGGCTAATAATAAATTTGAAATAAAATCTAACATCATTCAAATGGTACAACTGTCAGTAAAATTTGACGGTTTGCCAGATAAGGATCCAAACTTACATCTTTCGAATTTTTTGGAAATCTGCGATACTTTCAAAATTAATGGCGTTACTGATGATGCTATTCGTTTATGCTTATTTCCATTTTCACTGCGGACGAAACCCAAGGCGTGGTTAAGTTCTCTCCCCAGAGGATCCATAACCATGTGGGCACAATTGACAGAAAATTTTTTAACAATATATTTTCCCCGTCTAAAATCGCTAAACTACGCACAGATATCGCCTCTTTCATTCAATACGATTCTGAGTCTCTCTATGATACTTTGGAGCATTTTAAAGAGTTCTTGCGTATGTGTCATCATCATGCGCTGCCGTCCTGGCTGCAGGTCCAGACGTTTTATAATGGTTTAAATTTCTCAACATGATAGATGATCGATGCGGCCGTCGGGGGAATGTTAAACAACAAAACCCCGGAGGCCGCCCAAGCTCTGTTTGAGGAAATGGACATGAACGCCTATCAATGGAATGCGGCTAGATAACACCCTACTAAACCAACTGGGATGTATGAAGTGGATGCCACTTTTCACTTAGCCTCTCAAGTCGAAAGGTTAAGTAAGGAAGTGGCAGAGATGACTGCTTCCTCCTCCACTCCCGCTTGGCTTAATAATAATAATACTTTTGTCGAAGAAACTGTAGATTACCTAAGAAACCCATTTAGGCCCCACTTCAACCCTAATAACAATCTGTATAGTAATAATTATAATCCGGGTTGGAGGAACCGCCCAAATATTTCCTAGAGCAATCCTAATAATGCTCAGAGGCCCCCAATTGTAAATCCGCAAGGATTTCCGCAAGAATTTCCGAATGGATTTCAGCCTCCACCTCCAAAATCTTCTCCACTCGAAGATATTTTTGTTAAATACGTTGCTTCCACCGAGTAAAATATCCGGAATATTACCGGATCGATTACAAACTTGGAAAGCAGGTGGGATAGCTGGCAAAGATGGTCTCCGAGCAGCCATATGGAGCTCTACTAGGGAACACAGAGCCGAACCCCCGAGAAACTACCAATGCCATAAATCTTCGCAGTGGCAAGGAGGTAACCTCCCCAAAACGGGTCGAGCCTAAGGTATATATTTCAACACCGACCCCTACACCCTCTCCTTCGATAGATAAATCACCGAGCCTTCTGATTGTGCCAAATTTTTCTTGCTCGCCTCTTCCTTATCCTTCACAATTAAATAATGAGCGGAAGGACGAGCAATATCAAAAATTCTTACAAAAATTTAAACAAATTATAATATACGTTCCCTTCTGCGAGGCACTCTCCCAAATGCCTAAATATGCAAAATATCTTAAAGGGTTGCTTTCTGACAAAAAGAAACTCGACGATGTTTCACGCGTTTCCCTTAACGCAGGCTGCTTGGCTGTTTTCCTTAACAAATTGCCACCAAAATTGAACGACCCGGGATGGTTCTCCATCCCGTGCCTCTTCGACAATTTGTTATTGAAGTTTGCTCTAGCATACTTGGGCACCAGCATCAATTTGATGCCTTTTTCTCTTTTTAAACAACTTGACTTGGGCGTCCCAAGCCCGACAAAGATGAGTATCCAACTTATGGATAACTCGATAAAGTTCCCTATAACGGTAGTGGAGGATGTTCTGGTCTAGGTAGACAAGTTTATCTTCCCGGTAGATTTCATCATCCTGTACATCGAGGAGGACGCTGAGGTACCTATCATCCCCGGTCGCCCCTTCCTCGCCAACTCCTGTACGCTAATTGATGTCAGTAATGGTCTACTCCTCCTTCGGGTGGGAGACGACGAAGTTACTCTGCACGTTAATCCCTCACTACAGCACTACCTATCAAAAGATGATCCTAGTATTTTAGTTTAGTCAAGCTACGCGACGGTAAACAAAGCGCTCGTGGGAGGCACCCCATATTTATCTAATATTTTATTATGCTTTGTTCTTTTTATATGTTTTTGTAGGGTTTCTTCCGGCCCCGCTAGCTTTATTTCAGAGAAGCCTTTTTGCTCCCTCTTTCCTTTTGTATATATTGCACTTTCATTTTCTCTTCTTCATACTTACATTACAACATTGGGGACAATGTTGTTAAGTATGGGGGTGTTTTACCGTTTTCTTTTAAACAAACAAAATTTAAAAAAAATGTTTTATTTCATCTTGCCTACTTATGTAAATATAAGCTTGACCAAAACTACAAAACAAAACAAAACAAAACAAAAAATGTTTAAAACCACAAAAATTTTCAAAAAACAAACATGTTTTTCTTTTTTTACTTTGTCGTAGTACAAAAATACAAAAAAAAAATCCAAAAAAATAATAAACCCTACTTTACTTTTATTCTTAAAAGCATTTAGTTTCGAGAATATCTGTTTGTGGCTTTTCATAATCGCTAGTTTTACTATTTGTTTGTTTATCTAAGATCGATAGATTTAAACGTTCGGGGTTAAGTTTTAAAGAATATCTTATGTTTTTTATTTAAATAGAGGCATTGTTTTCAAGAACTACTTCTACTAGCTAAAATAGAGACATGTGTATTAATCTTGGCAAAATAACTTTAGAATGCAATTATCCCTACTTTATGTCTTTAGGAATCTAGGAATATTCAAATTACTAAGGTTGCTCTCAAAACTTTTTTTATTATTCTAGAATTTCTCTTGAAAACCCCTTGTATACACCAATTTAGCATGGCAAATAAAAAATTAACAGAAGACAAAGATCTTATGTCAATGGGAATAAGAATTTGTTCTGTAAACATAGGCACCCAATAAATACTTTAAAAGATCTTATGTCAATGGGAATAATATTTCGTTCCGTAAACATAGGCATTGGGTTAATAAAAATGAATTAGTTTTCCCTCACGGGGACACCAAAAAAGCTAAAATGAAGGGGTTGACGAATAAAAACCATCACCCCTAAAAACTCTTCTTTTTGCCAAGGCTTTTTACCCCTTTTCCCTTAGCCAAATTATTGTTTCTAGTTCTAATTCAAAAAATCATTTGAGAGCATAATTGGTAACTTATATTTTTCCTTCATGTTTCTTTAAACAAAGGTTATTATAATTTCAATCTAATCTCGTTTACTAATGATTGCAATTTTGTTTGCTATTTGGTTAATTAAGAAGTCTTTTGGCTAGGACATTTCTTTCTACTTAAATCATTTGCATAATTTAGGACTTAACTCTTATTACTCCGAATTTTTATTTTTCAGTCTCTTATGATTAAAATAAAACGATAGCTAAAAATTAGAACTTATATTAATCTCGTATAGAGCTCTCTTACTTTTGCTCTGGAATAGCAAAAGCTTAAGTATGGGGGTATTTGATGAGTAGTAAAATATGTGTTTTTAGCATAGTTATTAGTATAGTTTTAATTAATATTGTAAATTTTTTTATGTAAATTAATAAATAAATTGCTTGTTTTATTATTTTGTTAGTAACTTAGCTGTTTTTGTTTTTTTACAGATTTTGGTAATTTTTTGTCAAGTCACGCCCCTGAGTCACGCCCGTGACCCAAGGGCGTGTAATTTTAAAATGCCAACTTCTCAGAGTTTGATGAACTTTCTCAGCGTTCGACGAACGATGAACTCTCTCAGCGTTCGACGCACTCTCCGCATCTCAGCGTTCGATGAACTCTCCGCATCTCAGCGTTCGACGAACTCTCTCTGCATTCGAAAAACTCTCTCTATGTTCGACGAACTCTCTCTGTGTTCGACGAACTCTCTCTATCCCTGCGTTCGACGAATCCCTCTCCGCGCCCGCCAAAATCCAGCGCACACGCCAGCCGTCATGCCCCAGTTAAAGCAGATATGTGCCGCCCATAGTCACGCTCGTGACCCATCAAGACATGCCCGTGTGCAGCCTTATTTGACGGCAGATCCTTCGAGAAGGTGGCCGTTACAACGGAGCAAATGTCACGCCCTAAGTCACGGTCGTGACACACAAGACACGCCCGTGACCTAGGACGTGTAAAAATAAAATTTGGCCTATAAATAGAGGGGCTCGGCTGAAGGAATTTTCATCCAAATTTTGAGTTCTTGTAGTGTTTTTTGAGTTCTTTTGAGTGAATGTGAGTTTTGTTTATGCAATTAAGTTTAAGTTTGTTTGTAATTTTCGCCTTTTTAGTCTAGTTGTAATGCTTATTTTAGAAATAAAATGTTGTTTTCTCATTTGGATCATCTTTTTTTTCCAATTAATGTTAGTGTGTGTGTGTATATATGAGAATAGTTTATTGCTTTCATAATTTAGGTTTACTGCTTTCGCAACTTAGGTTTATTATTTTCATAAAAATAGTTTATTGCCTTTCTTTCAACGCTTTATTTATCGCTTTCATTTAAACTCTTTCTTTCATTTTTTTCCTTTTGTTTTTTTAACATAGCTTTATTTCAGTCTTTATATAACTACTCTATAACAACCCCGTCCCGGATGAGAGGCTAAGTTTCTTTAGCGCTTGATTAAGACGGTTGGGACGGATATTATTACTACTTTTAAATAAGTTTTTTTATTTCCTTTTTTTATCCGCTTAAATTAATAAACATGTATTTTGTAATTATTAATGCCGTCTCCATTCCGATGTGTGGCTAATTTCCTTTAACACACGATGTCGAAGAGCATTGGGACACAAAAATAGCTTTTCTAAAAATAAAACATCTATTTCTAAAATAATTAACGAGCTTAAGGTTTACCCGAGAACAACATTGAGTGGAGCCACATAATCGATGTATGGTTTTCATTTCCATTTTCGTACACTAGTTAGCCGAGAGGCTCGTGTGTACGGACTGATCGCTCATGGGTAAAGAGAAGTGCGCTCTACCCTCGAGAGAGGATGAGGTAAGTCTCCCGAATTGGAAGTAAAAACCCAATAGCGAGGTTCACAACATAAAGCGAGTATTAAGGAGATTCGATTAAAGAATGAGAGTTCGGTCGAATATTCATAATCTCAGGTGGGCGTACCCTCTAGAGAGGAGTGTTCATAATTACAGAACATCCACGGCCAAGTCGTTCTAATGTTTTGAAAAGTCATCACTTTTACTTCTAAGAAACTATTTTCGTCTCAAGGTAATTCGAAATCGGGCGCTATTTATTATCATCGTTTAGAACTCTAGTTATACGCTTATTATCATTTGCTTTTAAAAATAAACACTAAAAACTTACTCCGATAAAATAAAAGTTCATTCCTCAAAGTAGATATAATCAACACGATCCGTGGAAATATACGACCTCGATATTTTCTAAAACAAAATATCCTGTATTACTCACGATAAGGTATACTTGCCTTTATTATATGATTAGTTTGGATTAAAATTTAAACAAAAGCTTTTCAAACCATTTTAGTGCAAAACTCTCCTTTTCTATTGTAAAAAATCAATAGAATTCGGTGTTGTAGTCGGGGTGTAAACGTCAATATTTCGAAAGAAGAAAAAGACGATTATTTCTATCTTTCGATAGGAAAACGGTTAGTTTCTCAAAGTAGGAGTACTTGTGAAACTCTTCGAAAACACCCGCCTAATTTTAATCTCATCATTTAAAGGTTGCGCACACCATCAAATATAAGAAAAATCCGAATTGAATCATCAGATATCTCCTTATCCAGACTCTTCAGCTCATTGACAATGATACTGAATCTGTCATACATCTCAGCAACAGATTCATCAGCTTTCTTTTGAAAGTTCACATATTGGGATATGAGAAGCGACTTCCTGTCCTTCCATTCATCAGCACATCCTTCTTCCAATTTAGAAAGAGATTCCAAGATCTCTTTGGCTGATTGGTAGTCAGCCACCTTCTAGAAGATGTCATCTGACATGGTGGATACCAGAATGTTCATAGCTTTGGCATCACATGTAACAGTCCTGGCCCAAGCCTCACCGGTTTAGCCTGACCACAACTAGTCAACAACAAGCCTGCAGGCCGTACACCCCAACCCCTCTCTGGCCTACCACTGGGCACAGCAGGTTGTTGGAGGGGGGCACGAACCCACAACCTCCCTTCGATGAGAAATGAGCTCAGTTGGTGATGAGAATTGAAAGATCTCCGTAGTTAAGCTTGCTCGGGCTGGAGTAGTCATTGGATGGGTGACCTCCTGGGAAGCCCACGCGCTGCCGCTTAACTGGCTCATTTCTCATCGAAGGGAGGTTGTGGGTTCGTGCCCCCCTCCAACAACCCGCTGTGCCCTGTGGTAGGCCAGAGAGGGGTTGGGGTGTACGGCCTGCAGGCTTGTTGTTGACCAGTTGTGGTCAGGCTGAACCGGTGAGGCTTGGGCCAGGACTGTTACAAAAAGTGCACTTTTTGTAACAGTCCTGGCCCAAGCCTCACCGGGTCTTGCCGCCCCAGGAACTGCCGGCACCGGCGGCCCAGGCCCATTCTGGGAGCAGCCTGACCAAGCCCATCCCGGGTCACTGGCCCCGTCCTAAGACACTGGCGCCCCACCGGTTCAGCCTGACCACAACTGGTCAACAACAAGCCTGCAGGCCGTACACCCCAACCCCTCTCTGGCCTGCCACAGGGCACAGTGGGTTGTTGGAGGGGGGGCACGAACCCACGCCCTCCCTTTGATGAGAAATGAGCCAGTTAAGCGGCAGCGCGTGGACTTCCCAGGAGGTCACACATCCCGTGACTACTCCAGCTCGAGCACGCTTAACTACGGAGTTCTTTCAATTCTCATCACCAACTTGTAACAGTCCTGGCCCAAGCCTCACCGGGTCTTACCGCCCCAGGAACTGCCGGCAGCGGCGGCCCAGGCCCATTCTGGGAGCGGCCTGACCAAGCCCATCTCGGGTCAATGGCCCCGTCCTAGGACACTGGCGCCCCACCGGTTCAGCCTGACCACAACTGGTCAACAACAAGCCTGCAGGACGTAAACCCCAACCCCTCTCTGGCCTGCCACAGAGCACAGCGGGTTGTTGGAGGGGGGGCACGAACCCACGCCCTCCCTTTGATGAGAAATGAGTCAGTTAAGCGGCAGCGCGTGGACTTCCCAGGAGGTCACCCATCCCGTGACTACTCCAGCCCGAGCACGCTTAACTACGGAGTTCTTTCAATTCTCATCACCAACAGATGTAGTTGGTGATGAGAATTGAAAGAACTCCGTAGTTAAGCGTGCTCGGGCTGGAGTAGTCACGGGATGGGTGACCTCCTGGGAAGTCCACGCGCTGCCGCTTAACTGACTCATTTCTCATCAAAGGGAGGGCGTGGGTTCGTGCCCCCCCCCTCCAACAACCCGCTGTGCCCTGTGGCAGGCCAGAGAGGGGTTGGGGTGTACGGCTTGCATGCTTGTTGTTGACCAGTTGTGGTCAGGCTACACCGATGGTGCCAGTGTCCTAGGACGGGGCCAGTGACCCGGGATGGGCTTGGTCAGGCCGCTCCCAGATTGGGCCTGGGCCGCCGGTGCCGGCAGTTCCTGGGGCGGCAAGACCCGGTGAGGCTTGGGCCAGGACTGTTACAAAAAGTGCACTTTTTGTAATAGTCCTGGACCAAGCCTCACCGGGTCGTTGCCGCCCCAGGAACTGCCGGCACCGGCGGCCCAGGCCCATTCTGGGAGCGGCCTGAAAAAGCCCATCCCGGGTCACTGGCCCCGTCCTAGGACACTAGCGCCCCACCGGTTCAGCCTGACCACAATTGGTCAACAACAAGCCTGTAGGCCGTACACCCCAACCCCTCTCTGGCCTACCACAGGGCACAACGGGTTGTTGGAGGGGGCACGAACCCACAACCTCCCTTAGATGAGAATTGAGCCAGTTAAGCGGCAGCGCGTGGACTTCCCAGGAGGTCACCCATCCCGTGACTACTCCAGCCCCAGCACGCTTAACTACGGAGTTCTTTCAATTCTCATCACCAACTGAGCTGCAAATATAGGTAATAAATAAGCCGTTGTAGAATGGTCTTTGTGTCGTGGGCCTTCAGAGAGAGTTCTAAGAGGATAGCTGAAAATATTTCCTTTTCAGACTGTATTCGACGCTGCATCGACTTCTTTATCTCTCTTATCGACGCACCTTCGAGTTCTGGTAAGAGCAGCTTTGAATTCCTTCTAGCTCTTGTTAAACTCTATTGTCAATGTTACGTCGATTACTTATCGACATAACTGTTGAGTTGAAGAGTTGAATTTGAACTTCATTGTCTACGTCAAATTGTAGTCGACGTTGCGTCGACATCTGATGGCTTGTGGTGACCCAGTCTTGACACTCTAAGTTGAGTATGACATCCTAAGACATTTAATGACCAGATTACCCTTACTATACAATGTGGGTAATAAACCTATAAAGTAAAATCACTTATATTTAATTTGTTAAGTTAAATAAAAAGGTTTTTTCCCAACAGATGCACTTTCATTATTTTTATAAATATTGCATGTGCGTCATGCTTGCATGTGAGTGGTGCCCCGCCCCGGAGCCAGCTAGAATGGTTGGGGTGGGATCATTATGCGGTTTGTGGTCAGTGAGAGGACCCAATGCAACCAACTACACCAAAAGCCCGGACTGTTGGTGAAGGTGCAACTTGATCTTTATATCAACGGAAAGGCGCTACGGGTCAAGTGAAGGAATGTTGGACCCAACAATCCCCCCCCCCCCCCCCCTACAGCATCCAGCATGACCCGCAAGCTCAGAGGTGCTCCACATGGCCCGCAAGCTCAGAGGTGGCTTGACACATGGTTCCGGCCGCCTGACCCGCCAATACCCACACAGGTAGAGAGAATTTCAGGAATTATCAGCGCCCCCCGGTCTCGAACCCGCAACCTGCTTTGATACCAATTGAGAGGACCCAGCGCAACCAACTACACCAAAATCCCGGACTGTTGGTGAAGGCGCAACTTGATCTTTATATCAACGGAAAGGCGCTACGGGTCAAGTGAAGGAACGCTGGACCCAACAATCAGCTCATAACTTACCCTCTTTTACCTCTTATTTGGAGTTGGTGTAGGTGTTGGTGAGCCATGCGGGAAGTATCGAGCTGAAGCCCAAAGCTGTGTTGACCCTTGAAGGCTAGTCTATTTACTGCTTTTCATGTATTGCCGGCCGCTGTGCCGATGTATGTTTTACAGTTTTGTTACATTGGTTGAATGTAAGTCCTGGAGGTCATAACTCAATTAATGAAATTCATGAGTAGGCGGACATTCTTATAACACTGTTTAATGGAAGCTTCCTCTTGTGTTTTATATACTCTTGTGTAGTCTTATGTTTTTGTTTATCATCTTATTAACGTCTAGCTAGTGTGTTCAATATGGTGTTTGGTCCCGGTCGGACATATTGTTATATTGTTTTTACTAGCAAGTTGTTACAGCAAGCCTACACCCTTCCATTGTAGTCGCATGCCCCCTCACTTTTGGCGCCAAAAAATACTAAATGGGTAAGGCAGCTCTATTGGTTCGACAGGGAAGAGACCCTTCACCAGCACAGCAGGCCTACGCCCTTGCAATGTTGGGACCTACCCCCTCATGATCAGTGCCAACAAGTCATTAACAGGTAAGGTCGCGCTCTTGGTGCGACAGGGGAAAGACCCCACACCAGTACAACATGCCTATGCCTCGCCGTCTCTAGAGGCTACCCCCTCCCCCACCCATGCAATTGGTACCATTATGTTACTGATAGGAAAAATTACATTCCACACTGGTTGATAAGCTCGCATCTCTTGAGCATATCAAGCTATACTAAAGAAACAATCAATCTTCAAGCAAGTAATACAAAGTAACAATGAAATCCACTAAAGAAAAGAACAACTACGCATACGTCGGAACACAATACTGCACATCATAGAAAGAAGCTACAAACATGAAAGTGGAAATAAAAATACAAGCAAAGATACACATGGGGGAAGGTCAACCCTCAATATCTACATCAGAGTAATCATTCTCGGAGAGGTCTCCTGCACCGACACTGGTAGTGCTACATCAAAACCTCCTCTCGATCATGCAAAGAGTTTTCTCAATGGCCCTCTAAAAGTCAATTTCGCACTCATCCTCCAATATTAGCTCCAACCCTGTAGTCGTGATCTCAACATGAAGCTCCTCCGAGATCTAGAAATGCTACTCCATGAAGTCTAAGGAATCCTAGTACTCAACAACTCTCTTAGCATTGGTCTCCTCAATGCCCTGCTCCAAAGAAGAAAGCCTCTCCACTTCGCCTATTAAGAACCCCAACTCGCCATCCTGGAAAAACATATCTTCATGAGCATCTGCCAGCTAGCAAAGTGCATCCTGAGTAATCACTTTGTCTGCACAATGCTCCCATTGCGGCCTCTCAAGCTCAACTCAGTAAGAAGTGAGATCAGACTCAAGCTGCTGAATATGAGAAGCATCTCGCTTCCCTTCATCTTGAAGTCAAATAGGGCATCCTTCTCCTCGCGAAACTCCTCCTGTAGTGATAATTACCCATCTTTCAAGCTTACTTAGCAATCATTCTAGGTATGAGCGATGATGCACAACTCTCCAATCTACAAGAAGAGAAAGAAGTTCAGAACTCATGGAAAAACAAACAATATAAGCGCAAGCTATAGTAATTATGTTTACCTTTAATATCGTCTCCAGCATGAAAGAAGAAATTCATTTCATCTTCATTGAAGAAAGGGTAGGATGAACATCCTGCAGGGGCACTCAGCAACGGGAGTCACCTTTGATGTCGTCTCCAACATGGAAGAAGAAATTTGTCTCGTCGCTGGTAAGGAAATGGGCGGACGAACATCCCGAGGTGGCAGCTCAGTAACGGGAATCACTAAAATCTCCTCAGCCTCAGAGTCGACAGTAATGACCTCCACCCTAGGGTTACTAGTACCTACCTCGTCTACGCGACTCCTCGACCTAGGAGAGATTGACGCTACTCCGGATCCCCCACACATAAAGATGACCTTTCTCTTCTTATCACGAGCCAAAGGTACGGTGACTTCACGCTCAGTATCTGATGAAAGCCCGGTTAACAACAACCACTTCTCCTCCACACAACTGGCAATTTAGAACAGCGCCTTCGCCAACCCGCCTCATTGGGGCCCCACCATGGCAATATAGAACACCTTATAGCTCAATTAGCCCAATTGGGGCACCACCATTGCCCAATGAACATTGAGAGATGTTAAGGGACTTATGACCATCAAGTGGGGTCAGCCCACTCATCAATTTGACCAAGTCAAACCCAAATTCAACCTTGGTCAACATTAGGCTTAAAGAAGAAAGTGTGAGCTGTTGGGAACAGTGCCCTGCAATGTTCCTGATTTGAAGAAGTGCTCAGCTCAATAATAAATGCAAGTTGTATTTAACATTCCATCTAGTTTATGCTTGCAGAGATCGACAATATGTCATGTACTTTAATGACTTCACGAAGTACTATATCGTCGAGAAGGATAGGAGACATTGTCGTAAAAGTATGCTTGTCGTCATGATGATGAGCAAAGCAACCGCCGATAAGTAGCGTGTTCGTCGATCGCTGAGACATAGCAAGATCGTCGAACGAAGAATGTCGTTCGTTGATCGCAGAATGCTATTCGTCGAACGCAGAAGGAAGATCGTCGAGCGCAGAAGAAAGATCATCGAACGCAAAGAAGACGCAGTATCGCTGACTTCACCAAAGTGACCGTGTCATCGAGAAAGAACAAACATCGTCGTAAAGAAGGCATGTCATCGAGAGAACAATATGATCACGACGACATAATGTAGGAAGGAAGATCGCGACGACATAGTCAGAGATAGCTTGTCGTTGAAATGATGCAAATATCTTCAAGACAGAATTCAAATCTTGCGGACGTGCTATAAGCATTTAATGTCGCCGCCTGATTGTCTAATCAGTGCATGCTCTTAAAGAAAGAAAGGAGCTTGCTGTGCAAGAAAAAGAAAAAGAAAGAGAATAAGAATCCCGCCGCTCTTCAATAGAACAGTATATTCAGCGGAGAAGAAAGAGAACAAGATTCAAGCGTTCTCAATAGAATCAGTCATCTTCATTGACTGAGAAGTCGCTGTTCAACATCAGGCTAAGAAAAGATTGAAGAAGAACTGTGTTGTCAAAGATCTGAATCAGAAGAATCTTCATCAATCATAAGGAGCCAATCTTCATCAGGCTAAGTTGCCGATCTTCATCAGGGAGAAGAATGGTTGTATTACTGTAACTTTCTTGTAAGGCTTGCGGGCCAATTTGTCTAGCTTGAGGGCTGGAGAGCTGTGAGGCTTGAGGGCCAGGGCAGTGCACTTGCGGGTGCATCTTGTCAAGCTTGCGGGCTCGGGGGCAGTAGGGGCTTGCGGGCCTAGGCTATTGGGACTTGCGGGTCCGTGTTGTAGGGCTTGAGGGCCTAACTGTCAAGCTTACGGGATCGGGGGCAGTAGGGGCTTGCGGGCCTAGGCTGTTGGGACTTGCGGGTCCGTGTTGTAAGGCTTGAGGGACTGAAGCTTTTGGCGGCGTTTGCTGAGCCTAGCATACTGCTAGGTAGGTGCAGAGGGAGAGAGGACTACTCAAGACACCCGGTCTTGAGGAACCTTTATAGATCGTTGTGTTTTTTCTGTGTTTTGCTCTTTACTTTACATATCTACTAAACAGAAATCAAGAACACCTAAAAGGGGATAACATAATTTGAAAAACCTATTCACCCCCCTCTAGGTGATAAAGTAGACACTGTTGGGTTTTCTGTACCCCTTCATAAGGGATGACATATCAAATATGCGCAGCGGAAATGAACAAGAACAACCCAAAAAGAGATCAATGGATCTTGCGGTTTTTCATGATTCAAGAGAATAAGCAAAGTAAATACAATATACCTTTGCGGGATTGAGTCAATACTCAACCAAGGTGATCCAAGAGAAATCCGAAATCTGCCTTTGAGTTCTTCAAGGATTGAAATAGATCGATCCCTCTACAGAAGTCCACACAAGCAAAGGAGAACCCTAGCTTCTTGTCGTACAAGAACTAGGTCGGAGAAGGATGCTCTCAACGTCCTCACGGACTGCTAGGTCCGATCTAGAGGCGGCGGCGACTAACGGCGGCGACCAGCGGCGGCGGAAGGATGATCGGCGGACGGAGCGAGAACGATCGGAACGCTTCCGTCTTTTCTCTCTCGCAAAAGGGCTCGATCTAAAAACTGTATCTCTCAAAGCCCTAATCACGTTCATTTTATACGCAAGGCCTAAAATCGGCTATCCGCAGACCAGAAGAAAAAACAGAAAATCTGTCCAGATTTATATTCGCCGAATTCGACTAATCACATTAACCGAATTCGACTAATCACTATAACCGAATTCGGCGAAACCATTTCGACGAATTTGACTATATATAAATTCGGCTATTCACTATAATCGAATTCGGCGAAACCATTTCGACGAATTCGACTATATATAAATTCGGCTATTCACTATAACCAAATTCGGCGAAACCCTTTCGTCGAACTGACCTGATTCTGCTAAACCCTTTAGTCGAATCTGCCATTAGCCGAATTTGCCATTAGCCGAATTCGTCTAAACCCTTTAGCCGAATTCGGTTAATGCCTTTAGCCGAATTATCTAGTGTAAATCCGTTCGCTTAAACACTTTAAACGATTTTCCCTTTTGAGACATTGTCAACTTGATTCCAAGCAATCACAAGATTGGTCCTCCACTCATATCCAATATGAGTAAGGCCAACATAATCCTTTCTCCAATTTCTCCAAACGCTTTTATGTGCGACCCTATAGGCTCATATTGCGTTGGCAGCAAGACTAACTGTTGATTGCTTTGAGATCATCTCAGAAACTCCAACAAAGGGGCGTCAGACACTTAAGGCACTTTTTCAGAAGACAGTTGGGGACCTCGTGGTCTTATAAAAGAGATAAGAGGTTGCCCAAATACGGTAATCAATAGATTAGAAAGAAAGAAGCTTGCTGTGCAAGAAAAAGAAAAAGAAAGAGAAAAAGAATCCTGCCGCTCTTCAATAGAACAGTATATTCAACGGAGAAGAAAGAGAACAAGATTCAAGCATTCTCAATAGAATCAGTCATCTTCATTGACTGAGAAGTCGCCGTTCAACATCAGGCTAAGAAGAGATTGAAGGAGAACTGCGCTGTCAAAGATCTGAATCAGAAGAATCTTCATCAATCATAAGGAGCCAATCTTCATCCGGCTAAGTTGTCGATCTTCATCAGGGAGAAGAATGGTTGTATTACTGTAACTTTCTTGTAAGGCTTGCGGGCCAATTTGTCTAGCTTGAGGGCTGGAGAGCTGTGAGGCTTGAGGGCCAGGGCAGTGCACTTGTGGGTGCGTCTTGTTGAGCTTGCGGGCTCGGGGGCAGTAGGGGCTTGCGGGCCTAGGCTATTGGGACTTGCGGGTCTGTGTTGTAGGGCTTGAGGGCCTAAGTGTCAAGCTTACGGGCTCGGGGGCAGTAGGGGCTTGCGGGCCTAGGCTGTTGGGACTTGCGGGTCCGTGTTGTAAGGCTTGAGGAACTGAATCTTTTGGCGGCGTTTGCTGAGCCTAGCATACTGCTAGGTAGGTGCAGAGGGAGAGAGGACCAATCAAACACCCGGTCAAGAGGAACCTCTATAGATTGTTGTGTGTTTTCTATGTTTTGCTCATTACTTTACAGATCTACTAAACAGAAATCAAGAACACCTAAAAGGGGATAACATAATTTAAAAAACCTATTCACCCCCCTCTAGGTGATAAAGTAGACACCCCATAAACAACATGAGCCCATGTAAATTCCCAATGGATCAAGGCCTCAACCCAAGCCCGTCCAGCGGACCACATGCCCAATGATAACCCATGCCCTCTGATTTTGGAGAGAGATGACATGCAAAATGGCAATTTAGTCTTTTACCCCAATTTAGAATAAGCCAAAGATGGAATTGAGGAATGGAGACCACATGGCTCTCCATTCCTCTACCCAAGTTCATCACTGAGCCCACCAGAGGAATTCCAATAATTTTCCAGCATTGGGGGCCACTTGGAAGCTAGGAGGAGCATTCGATGCTCAAAGCTGACCACCGCCTTAATGGCTCTTCCATATCCACCTCAAATCAACTTCACCATCACCTTCAGAGATCTGAGAGGTCTCAAGTAGAGCCTTAGCTTTGGAGGATTGGCCTCAGGATCACTGTTTGCAGCAAGCTCAGTGGAAAACACCATTGCCTTTGCTCACCATCACAATACCCACCGCCACGTTTGTTTAGAGGTCGGATTCTCCTCCTCTCCCTCTGTGCTAGTATCTAGATCCATTTAGGTGTGAAATTGGGCTCAATTGAGCCCAATCCCGTGTGAGTTATATGGAGAAATCCCGAGCTTTTCTTCTAACTCGGGATCACCGGAGACGCAGTCTCAGGCAGCCGTGTCGCCGCTAGTCGATGGCCACCACCTCAACGGAGGTGGTGGTGGTGGCCGGCAGAGGTGGCCGCCGGATGGCCACCACCTCAATGGAGGTGGTGGTGGTGGCCGGCAGAGGTGGCCGCCGGATGGCCAGGAAATGGTCTTACAATATCTCCCAGGTCAGGGCAATCCCATCCCTTGGATGGAGGAAGAAGACTGGAAATGACAGATTTGCATCAAGATGCGTGCTATGATGATATTAATGCACTATAGTTTAGATTAAATAATCATACAATCTGTCACACTGTTGGAACAACCCTATTACTGATTTGGGCTAGGATCACTATATGTTGATTAGGATCTGTATTGACCCCATTGTATAGTCTTAGCGTCAAGTTTTTAGGCTGATTAGATTAGTCAGAACTTAGGAAAATTCAAGCTCGACAAATGGCTAGCGGCGTTCGACGATTTGTCTGTCAGTGTTCGACAAATTCCAGGCAGTGCTCGATGAATTTCAGCCAGCGCTCGACAAATTCCTTTCTGAAGCTCAGATTAATATTTTTAGTTGGATATCAGTTCTCTGAACACAAATCGACAGAATAACGGATATATTTATTTCTTTTTGGACGTATTCAGTCAGCTATGTAAGGATATCTTTCTTATTTATTATATCCTTATATTATTTCTATTCCAAGAAAAAGAATAGCCGTTGACATTTAATGCCAAGGCATCTTTCACGTCAAAAGGAATTGAAAGGACTTGCCAAAACTGTTTTGGGTGGCTGCATAGTTCCAAGAAGGATTTAAGTCAGAATAATATATTCCTTAATAGCAGATGATTTGAATTTGAAAGATAACAAGTCATCAAAGAAGCATATTCAAGAGTCGATCTTTTCTTCAGACAGAGCACAGAGATACATTCAAAAAATTTCTCTCAGTCTCTCTGATTTTACAGAACAAGAAGAACAAAGACAAGTATTAGAGAAAGAAGAAGAAGGACAGAACATTATTCATTTTTCCCAGTCTTCTTCTTACTCAAGGAAGCACCTTCATCATTCTGAGAACAACATTCAACCTCTCAGAACTGCTGCAAGTTAAAGTCTTTCAAAGAGCAACAACAATCTGAAGATTCATTTCTTCCAGATAATCTGCTACAAAAGACTTGTGTTAGAAAAAGCTCTGTCCACAAACTATCATCAACTCTCATCAGACAGGGGGAGCTTTCAGCTTCAACACCATCTTGTCTTCTCTCAGATCATTGACAGAGAAGAACACTCTAAACCTCATTATCTCATCTTGTACAGGGTTAATTCTCCCTCCAAAAGTTTACACAACGGCGGCAAGACACCTTATCAAAAAATCCTTGCGTGGTTTTTAAGCATCTTATCAAAAGCTTATTGGTGTGTGGACACCTTATCAAAAACCCCTTGGTGCTAGGGCTCCTGATCAACCCTCCTAGTGGATTCCTACCAAGGGTGGTAGAAGAGTAGACGTACCCAGATTTATTGGGGAACTACTATAGCTCCTTGTGTATTCTGTGCTTGTGCTGTGTGATTTTCTTTTTACTGTTTCTATCTTTATTTTTAACTCTCACTGATTACACATATACTTAACAGTATTTTAAATTCCGCTATAAAACTAAATAAAAAGTTTTAATACTCTATTCACCCCCCCCCCCCTCTAGAGTAACTTAAGATCTGACCTCCACTTTCAATTGGTATCAGAGGGGTGTTGATTCTTTACAGGCTAACACCTGAATCACAAAGATCAACCAGATCTTAAATTTCCTCAGAGTTTCTTTCTCTTTATCTTATTTAAAACTCATGGAGCAAAACAAGGAATATTCCAGCACAAGACCTCCTATGTGCAATCTCAATAAGTTTGCACTATGGAAAGCAAGGATTAGGCTGTATATGAACTCCATTGATGAAGAAATTTTCAATGTCATTTTGACAGGACCTCCAGCTACCACAGCATCAAAAAGTACTGATGCAGCAACAGACAATACTACTGTTCCACCTCCTGAGTGGACTGAAGCTCAGAAGAAGTAGAGAAATGCAGATGCAAAGGCCATGATCATTCTGGCCCTAACTATGTCAGATGACATATTCCAGAAGGTTGTTGAGTGCACCTCAGCAAGAGAAATTTGGGAATCTCTCAACAACATGGTGGCAGGCTCAGCAGATGAAAGAAAAGATAGAAGATCTCATCTGATTTCTCAATATGAGAACTTCAAGAAGGGAGAATCAGTAAGTGTTGCAGATATGTACAATAGGCTTGGCCTCATAATAAATGAGCTGAAGTCTCTGGACAAAGTGATCTCACTCACAGAGATCAATGACAAGATCTTAATGTGCTTCCCCAGCACATGGGACTCCAGAATCTGGCCAATCAAGGAAGTCAGAAGTCTCAATGAGATCACCACTGAAGCTTTGTTGGGCAAGCTCAAGTCTTATGAGCAGCTTATCAAAGCTAGGGAAGCTGAAGAATCTACTTCATCTCCAGCACCCAAGAAGGAAAGAAGCATAGCCTTCAAGGCTGCAGAAGAAGAAGGAAAAGCTCCTGACAATGAGGAGTTTATGAGTCTGATAGCCAAAAGATTCTATAAAATGGCTAGAAAAGATTTCAGGAAAAGGTCATCCAGAAGCCATGATAAGCCAAGGTATGACAAAAATCACACTAATGAAATTATATGTTTTGGTTGCAGGAAACCAGGACACATTGCTCCTGACTGTCCAGATAATCAGAACAAAAAGGACAAGAAGGATAGGAGAAGAGAAAATGAAGAAAAGAAGAGCTCTAGCAAATCTTCCTCCCACTCTCACAAAAAGAAGGGAAGAGGATTTATAGCAAAATCCTGGAGTAATACAGAGTCTGAGTCGGAATCTTCATCATGCTCATCTGATGAAGAGGAAACAAAAGACAATGACCAATGTCTGATGGCTATTTATGACTCAGACAGTGAGTCACAATCTGCATCATCATCCAGCTCCAGTGATGACGAAAAAGAAAGAAATTTCTGTATGATGGCAATCAATGCCTCAACCAACAATTCTGATGAAGAGAAACAGAAGATGATACTGATCAGGTATTATCTGGCTTTGATTTTACTTCTATTGAATTCAAAGATGATTTCAAAATTCTTTGCCAAGACTTAATAAAATCTGAGAAAGAAGTAATCTCTCTCAGAAATAAGTTAGTTGAGATGAATAATATAAGTGAAGAGAATGCAAGTCTTAAGAAAGAGTTGGCTGCCTCCAAAGACCACATTATTCTCATTGAGAATAAGTTGTCTGAAGCCAAGCAATTTGAAGAATCTCTCAATGGGAGAAGCATCAAACTGATGGACATCACAAGCACTGTCAATGCTAGATTTAACAATAACAAACTGGGCTTGGGTGCTTCATCAAGTGAGCCATCTCTGATTAAGAGACACATCCTCTCCACACCCATAAAATTCATTTCTGCTAAAAGCAAAGAGGCTGCAGAAAGAAATAAAGATATTTCAAGCAAGTCTGTTAAGGATAAGAGAATTCAGAAGAATTCGTCGAACGAAGCTCGACAAAAGCATTCAAATCTGTCGAACGGGGATCGACGAAAACTGAGAACAGATTTTCAGTATAGTTAAAATATGGACGGTGCTCGACAAAAACATGCACATTCATCGAACGACGGTCGACAAATTTACCCAAATTTGTCGAACAGACATTATACAGAAAACTCTAAGAATTCTAATCCTAAATATACTAAAAATCCTTTTACTAAGTGAACTATACCTCCAAGGAGATATCATCCACAAGGCTATAAGGATCAGCCTGAAATGTCATTTATCTCTGAATTTTGTGGTAACATAAAAGGACCCAAGGTAGTCTGGGTTAAAAACAACTAGTTTATGTTTTTGTATTTGCAGGTACACAGCTATCCAAGATTAAATCAAAAATGGTACTTGGATAGTGGCTGCTCAAAGCACATGACAGGAAACAAGGCCAACCTGAACAACTACAAGACAAATCTTGGACCCAAGGTGATCTTTGGAGACTCCAACTGTGGACAAACCAAAGGCTATAGTCAAATTAAAGTTGGAGCAGTGACATTCATGGAAGTAACCTATGTCAAGGGTCTGAAGCACAACCTCATCAGCATAAGTCAGTTATGTGATGAAGGTTATCAGGTAACATTTAATAAATCAGAATGCATTATTAAATCCTCTGATAATGTTATTGTTCTATCAGGTATTAGGCAAGGAAATATATATTTAGTAAATTTCAACTCATCCAAATCAGAAATTTGTTTATTTAATGAGCTAAGCAAACCTAGTGAATTATGGCATAAAAGATTAGGACATGTAAACCTTATGACCATTGCTAAACTAGCTAAGGATAATCTTGTTAGAGGCTTACCATCAGGATCATATAAGAAAGAAGGTCTTTGTAGGGCATTTCAGTTAGGCAAGCAAACCAAAAACAGCTTTAAATCATTATCTAAAAGTGATTCACCTAGAATCTTGTATTTGCTACATATGGACCTTTTTGGACCTATAGCAATACAGAGTTTAGGGGGGAAGTCTTACACTCTAGTCATTGTAGATGACTTCTCTAGATTCACTTGGGTGTTCATTTTGAGAGAAAAGTCAGATAAGTTTAAAGTTCTTACAGACTTTCTTAAGAGCATATAGATTGAGTACTCTACTGTAGTTGCATTGATCAGAAGTGATCATGGCACTGAGTTTGAGTCTCTTCTCATGCAAGAATTCTGTGAGATGGAAGGTATTAGGCATTGCTTCTCAGCTCCTAGAACTCCTCAACAAAATGGTGTAGTTGAAAGGAAAAATAGAACTCTAATTGAATCAGCAAGAACATTGCTTACAAATGCTAACTTGCCCCTATCTTTTTGGGCAGAGGCTGTCAGCACAAAAAATTATGTTCTGAATAGAAGTTTGATACAAAAACTTAAGGGTAAAACTCCCTATGAATTGCTTAAAGGGAAGAAACCTAAAGTTGATTATCTTAGAACTTTTGGATGTAGATGTTTTGTTCATAACAATGATTAAAAGTACCTTAGAAAATTTGAACCAAAAACTGAAGAAGGAATCTTCTTAGGATATTCATTAGTTAGCAAAGCATATAGGGTATTTAATAAATCCTCTCTTAAAATAGAAGAGTCTATGCATGTTTCCTTTGATGAAACTAACATGTTTTACAAGGAGAAGAATTCTTCTACCAAAAATAATCTGCAGGTACCAGCTCTATGTGAAGAGTTTGATGGATTAAATCCACAGATAGAAGATTCACTGCATCCATCACCTCAAACACTTGAAGATAGTGAAGAAGAAGATCATCCAGATCTTGCTGTTAACCTAAATCAAGTAACAGCAGAACATCCTCCACAGGACACAACAGCTGAACAAATTCCCCAAATGGATACTGCTGCTGAACCCACTCCAACTGTCGACCACATCACAGTTAGAGATCATCCAATTTCACAAGTAATTGGTGATATCACAGCAGGTGTTCAAACAAGGCATCAACTACACCAAAATCAGATGCATACTTGTTTCCTATCACAAGTTGAACCTCAAACCATAAAAGATGCAGAACAAGATCCAAACTGGATCCTTGCAATGCAAGAGGAACTCAACCAGTTTGAAAGAAACAAGGTTTGGGATTTGGTTCCAAGACCAAAAGGCCATCCTGTTATTGGCACCAAGTGGGTCTTCAGGAACAAACTTGATGATCAAGGCAATATTATGAGAAACAAAGCTAGGCTAATAGCGCAAGGGTACTCATAGGAAGAAGGAATAGTCTATGATCAAACTTTTGCACCAGTTGCAAGGTTAGAAGCAATCAGAATCTTCCTTGCATTTGCTGCATATAAAAAGTTCAAAGTATATCAAATGGATGTGAAGAGTGCATTTCTAAATGGAGACATCAAAGAAGAAGTCTATGTGGAACAACCACTAGGTTTCATCTCTCCAACTCATTCCTCCTATGTATTTAAGCTTAATAAAGCTCTTTATGGTCTCAAACAAGCTCCCAGAGCATGGTATGAGACTTTAGCTAATTTTCTTTTGGACAATAATTTCCGTAGGGGCATAGTAGATAAAACATTATTTTTCAGGATACATAAAAATCAAACCTTACTAGTTCAAATATATGTAGATGATATTATCTTTGGCTCTACAGATTCAAATTTATGCAAAAAGTTTTCTAAACTAATGCAATCTAAATTTGAAATGAGTAGCATGGGTGAATTATCATACTTCCTTGGTCTTCAAGTGAAGCAAACCCCATCAGGAATCTTCATTTCCCAATCTAAGTATGCTAAGGAATTAGTGAAAAGATTTGGAATGTCTGATTCTTTTACCATGAAAACACCCATGGCCTCTAATGCTGTTGTTGATACTGATGAATCAGGGAAACCTGTTAATCAGAAAGTGTATAGGGCAATTGTTGGCTCTCTACTCTATTTAACAGCTAGTATGCCAGATATAATGTTTGCTACATGTATTTGTGCTAGGTTTCAAGTTAACCCTAAAGAATCTCATCTTATTTTACTAAAAAGAATTTTAAGATATATAAAGGGTTGCCCTAATCTAGGACTTTGGTATCCAATAGCATCTGAATTTGAATTAACTGGATTCTCAGATTCAGATTATGCTGGATGCAGAGTAGACAGGAAGAGCACATCAAGAACTTGTCAGTTTCTTGGTGATAGGCTTGTGTCTCGGTTTTGTAAGAAACAAACATCTATGTCTACATCAACAGCTGAAGCTGAATACATTGCTGCTGGCAGTTGCTGCTCATAGATATTGTGGATACAAAATTAGCTCCTAGACTATGGTGTCAACTTAAATAATTCAATTATATTTTGTGACAACACTACTGCAATATCTATAGCACAAAATCCAGTTCTCCATAGTAGGACTAAACACATAGAAATTAGGCACCATTTCCTTAGGGATAATGTGGATAAAAACAAAATTTGCCTACAATTCATTTCTACTGATTTGCAAAGAGCTGACATTTTCACCAAGCCCTTGGATGAAAAGAAGCACATCTTCTTTATAAATCAACTAGGAATGATAGATGGAGACTCAATCTGTTAAAAATTAAATTTTCTATCTATCCCATAAATTCGTCGAACGAAGAACGACGAATTTGAACCATTTGTCGAACGGCAGTCGACAAAATCTGTTAACCTCAGAATCGATAAAGACAGTTTCATTTGTCGAACGGTGGTCGATGAAAAAGATGTTTTCGTACGCAGTCTGACGAAGAAATAAAGCCTTTTCGACTTCTAATTTTATTAGGTTTTGTCGAACAGCGGTTTACGAATGTGCCCTCATTCTTCGATCTTTCTATATAAGCTTTATTTTATCTCTTTCTAAGTTTTGCGCCTACAGAAATCGTCTTTCCCTCCAGTTCCCCTCTGCACTTGTTCTTCATTTTCTTTGCAGGAACAATGGCGATTTCTCAGGCCTCTCTGCACTCAATGAAGTTTGACGCAGGTTTTGATATCGACATGGATTCTTTTGCACAATCTGACCAAATCTTCAAGGATGTTCTTCAACTACTGGAAGACCAACATCTAAAGAAGTTTTTGAGTACCAGGCAGAAAATACCAGTTGCAGAGATTAAAGAATGGGTTCATACTATTCAGACAGAGGATGAGAAGATGTCTGGCACCATCTCAGGTCATCAAGTCTCTCTCTCTCCCACCATTCTTACTGAAATTTTTGGTTTTGAGAATGGTGATGATGACTTAGATATAAGCTCAGAACAATTTGATGAAGCTTTAGTCAAAATGGGTCACTTAACTGGAAACCCTAATCACTTACTGAAAAAGAACTTATCTCAGGACTACAAGTTCTTAGTTAACATTGTTGGAAAAGTCTTACTGGGCAAGACTTCTGGGCATGACTATATCAACAGGAACCAATTTTTGTTGATGGTGGCCTTGATGGAGAAGAAGAAAATTAACTGGGGATCATTTCTCTTTGAATTGATTAAAACGAAAAATTCTAAAGATAGTGTCAGTTTTGGAAGAGTTATAGGTATTTTCCTGCAGGAAAGGCATCCAGACCTTCTAGTATCACCCAAGGTGACTATAAATGCCAGCAAGAGGCTGACCTCAGCACTCTTTGCTAAGTGGGATAGGGTAATCCCCAAGAAGAATACAAGAGCTGATGCTTCTAGGAAAAGGAAAATAGTTGTGGACATAAGGACTGACCAAGTCACTCCCTCAACCCTTCCAGAAGTTCCTCCCTCAGTTCCTTCTCCTTCTCATATCCCATCTCCACTTGCTCAACAGTCTCCTGAACAATTCCTACCTCCAAACTCTCCACCACCTCTTTCAACTGATATACCACCTATCAATGATATTTCCCCTCTATCTCCAGAACCACTGCCTTCCCCTCCTCCATCTCCTATCAACACTAACCTCAATTCCTCAACTCTACCTCAATCACCTATTCCACCTCAATCTCCAATACATGATGAACATCAGTCACCAATTTATCCCTCAAGTTCAAACCATCCAGATAGCATTCCCACACATTCTGAAACTGTCAGAAATATCCTTCTACCAACTTTCATCCCATCCACTTCACAACCATCTATATCACTTTCATCAGACTATCTATCTCTCAACCCTCTATTGCTGATCAAATTTTTTATCACATTCTTCTTAAAATAAACCAACTCCTGGATGCAAAATTTGCTCCAGTCCTCCAAGCTATTTCTACCTTATCTGCTAAGCTCTCTTCTCTTCCTTCCTCTATTCCTGTCCCTTCTTCTAGGGGCCTAGATTTAGGTGTCCCTGAAGCTAGGCAGGGGGAGATGTCCTGTGAAGCAGCTCCAGAAGTAGTAGAAGTTACAGTTTTTTAATTAGATAATTCTGAGATAGTATAAAGTAAAGAAGATTCAATTATAGTTTATGATACAGATATGGTTGATTCTTGTATAGTATCAGATACACAAGTTATAGAAGAAATAAATAATATATGTATCTGCATTCATCCCTCTTGTGATCTGCATAACTTATTATCAAAATTTGATACTAAATATACATCAAGTGTGTCACCAAAAGTATACATAGAGGATTTATCAAAGGCTCTGATATGCCTTCCTCAGAAGACTCATTCTGACATCATAAAAGTTTCATCTCTTCTATTCCTTCAATCTCTGATCAAGATATTCAGATGAAGGACACTTCTGCAGAATATGAGGATGATCTTGCAGAATTTCTAGATGATGTAGAAGATCCCCCTACTCCATCAGATGAAACAGCTTCAAGAATTGTTTCCTCACCGCCAACTCTTGTATGGAATGAAGAACCAATGCCAAGTTTTGATGAAATCTGGAAAGAGACAGATGCAGAGTTTGACAAAGCTGAAGAAGAAAATTAAAAGCTCTTGAAGTAATCAAAACAGTTGATGATTTATATAATAAGCCAATTTCTTCTTCTGACTCTGAAGATGATGATGATGATGATAACAGTGATTCTGATGACACATTATCAAGGAAAAGAAAGAAAAGAAAAGCTAAGTCAAAGGCTGTTCCCAAGCATCCAAATACTGAGAATGATATTCCATATTATGTTCTTCATAATATTACTCTTGACAAAGGTACACCTCATTGGATGAAATTCTCAAGGAATGAGAATAAAAGAAGGAAGAAGATGAGGAAAAGTGGTTACTATTCTGACAAACCTATCAAATATAACCATCCTCCTCCTCCTCCTCCGGCAGCAGGCTCAGCAGCACCATCATCCTTCTCCCAGAAGCCCAGCTCTCAACATTCAAGGATTTCTGGTAGTTCCAGTGGATCTCAAGCATCAGGATCAGCCAGCAATCCTCCTTCTAAGAAATTAGCAGTTGCTTCTCACGAAAGTCAAGTTATTATTTCACCTCAAATATCTTCAGAATACAAACTTCATATTTCTGATGGATCTTTCCACAAGATCAGAAATCCTCAAAGTGATCTTCAAGATCAAGTTGATAATTCAGAATATGTTCCTTATCTTCCAGACCCTGAAGAAGAAAGACTATCTCAAATGGCAAGACTCAAGGAAACTACTGCTTATGCCAAGATTAACAAAGCAAAATCAGAAGGTAAAGATTTTACAAACATTTCTACCATGTCTGATTATAGAAGGTAAGAACTTGACAAGTACAACTCCAAAGAGTTATTCAATGCTGAAGAATATATTGATATGCACCCAGAAGCTTTTGTCCCTCATGTCAAATCTCAAACTATTCTGGGAGCTCAAGATCTATACATCAGCAAGAAGAAATCTCAAGATCCAAACAGGCAAATAATTTTCAAGCCTTCATCTGCAAAGAAATAAAAGGTTCTAAACTATCATCTTTGTTTGTTTGATAGATTCTACTTTGTTGTAATACTGTGAGAACTCAGAGCACTTCTTATTTCATCTGCTAAAATGATTTTTCATTCTGTCAGATTCATTTATGCTCTGTTGTTTTCTTTTTCAGTTATATATTATTTAAATGATTGTTAAATAGTATCCTAACCCAAATAGGGGGAGATTGTTGGAACAACCCTATTACTGATTTGGGATAGGATCACTATATGTTGATTAGGATCTGTATTGACCCCATTGTATAGTCTTAAGGTCAAGTTTTTAGGCTGATTAGATTAGTCAGAACTTAGGAAAATTCAAGCTCGACAAATGGCTAGCGGCGTTCGACGATTTGTCTGTCAGTGTTCGACAAATTCCAGGCAGTGCTCGACGAATTTCAGCCAGCGCTCGACAAATTCCTTTCTGAAGCTCAGATTAATATTTTCAGTTGGATATCAGTTCTCTGAACACAAATCGACAGAATAACGGATATATTTATTTCTTTTTGGACGTATTCAGTCAGCTATGTAAGGATATCTTTCTTATTTATTATATCCTTATATTCTTTCTATTCGAAGAAAAAGAATAGTCGTTGACATTTAATGCCAAGACATATTTCACGTCAAAAGGAATTGAAAGGACTTGCCAAAACTGCTTTGGGTGGCTGCATAGTTCCAAGAAGGATTTAAGTCAGAATAATATATTCCTTAAAAGCAGATGATTTGAATTTGAAAGATAACAAGTCATCAAAGAAGCATATTCAAGAGTCAATCTTTTCTTCAGACAGAGCACAGAGATACATTCAAAAAATTTCTCTCAGTCTCTCTGATTTTACAGAACAAGAAGAACAAAGAGAAGTATTAGAGAAAGAAGAAGAAGGACAAAACATTATTCATTTTTCCCAGTCTTCATCTTACTCAAGGCAGCACCTTCATCATTCTGAGAACAACATTCAACCTCTCAGAACTGCTGCAAGTTAAAGTCTTTCAAAGAGCAACAACAATCTGAAAATTCATTTCTTCCAGATAATCTGCTACAAAAGACTTGTGTTAGAGAAGGCTCTATCCACAAACTGTCATCAACTCTCATCAGACAGGGGGAGCTTTCAGCTTCAACACCATCTTGTCTTCTCTCAGATCATTGACAGAGACTAACACTCTAAACCTTTTTATCTCATCTTGTACAGGGTTAATTCTCCCTCCAAAAGTTTACACAGTGGTGGCAAGACACCTTATCAAAAAATCCTTGTGTGGTTTTTAAGCACCTTATCAAAAGCTTATTGGTGTGTGGACACCTTATCAAAAACCCCTTGGTGCTAGGGCACCTGATCAATCTTCCTAGTGGATTCCTACCAAGGGTGGTAGAAGAGTAGACGTACCCAGATTTATTGGGGAACTATTATAGCTCCTTGTGTCTACCGTGCTTGCTTATTCTTCTGTGATTGTGCTGTGTGATTTTCTTTTTACTGTTTCTGTCTTTATTTTTAACTCTCACTGATTACACATATACTTAACAGTATTTTAAATTCTGCTACAAAACTAAATAAAAAGTTTTAATACTCTATTCACCCCCCTCTAGAGTAACTTAAGATCTGACCTCCACTTTCACACACATATTCAGTTAACTTCAAACTGAAATTTTGGCCATTTAATAGCAGATTTAGGAAAAAATGCTAGAGAAAAACATTGTAGTCCTTGATGTCTAGTTTCTATAGGATTTTAAATCACATCCTTTGGAGCCCTCCAGCCCCCCAAAAGGGCATTTTATTGATGAGTGTCCTAAGGGAGGGCCAGTCATTAAAATGTGAATATACTTCACATGGATTATTGAATGGGTCTAATATTTTGCCCATGAAAGTATATACCATAAACACACACCCTACCAAAAAGCAGAATATTTGGGCAGTATTTTTCTTTGTCTTTGTCAGAAATATGATTTTCATATAAATGAAATTAATGTGGCTAGACTAACTCAAATTGATCCAAATCTTGGTTAGTATGTTAATTAGGTTATGTACAATAACTGGTAAAAATTTGAGGTCATTTGGACCTCTGCATATTGGTGTATTACACATGCATGTGAATATAGTGTGTGAGAATTTGGTGTGCATATAGCACTGATTTTGTATTTTGTGAATTTGTCACAAATGGCTTGATGCATACATTTCAATTTGGGTCATGCATACATTTTTATGAAAGGAATCATCTATGGAAAAATTAGGACTATGGAGTTAAAAATCCTAGACATTTAGTTAATTATAATTATGTCACATAATTAAACTAATGAAATGAAGGTGACAAAATTACTTAGAAAAATTCTAAATTTCTCTCACATGATGACTTAGGTTATATTACACCTCTGCTAATTTTATTAGAATCCTTGAAATCTTTATGTTGAAAAATATCAAATTTTTATTTGTCACACTTTTGTATTATTGAAATATTTATGTTCAATATAATTTGGCAAATTCTGATTTTATGGCTAGATCCTTAGTAGAATAGTAATAATCTCTTGAAATTTTCTCAGAATCTTTAGATGTTTTATTTAAGTACTTCATGTGTAGTGTGACACTTTGGAATTAATATTTATTGGTGGAAATTATGGAATTAATATTTATGAAAAATCATGAAACTCTATCAGACACCATAGTTTATCAATTTTCACCTTTGGTAATTTATTTGGAGCATTTGGACATCTAGAACTAGTACCTCATGTGTAAAATGACATGTGTCACATATTTAGAGAATTTTTAATTATGGTCATTATACTTAGAAAATTTATGATTCTCCGATCACTCCCTATTTATGTCATGATAAACCAATGGTATTAATTTGAGATCATTTGGCCAAAGAATAATGAAAGTTACATCTTTAAGGTCAAAACTAGTTCATTTTGTATGTTGTTCTACAATTAGTAAAATAATGATGTGATGAATAGACCGCAAGAGCACCTAGGATTTGAATGAAATTTGGAACGTATCTGCAAGACATCATTTATATCAGCCCCTTACAAATTGTAGAATTTTTGGAGATCTTTTTTCCTATAGTTTGAACATTAATTTAGAATCATTTTGCATATTGAATAAATGTGATATTTTGGGCTTTTCTACCTTAGAAGGTTATCATAACAAGTTATGGTATTAATATGACCATGGTGAATCATTAGAATAAAGCTTAGTGCATGTAGATAAACATGTTAAGGGTTTTGCACCACACACACCGTGTATTAGAGGATAAAGGGTACGCACCGTTAAATAGAACGATTGCTTAATGGTAGACCTTGGAGGTGATTATAGGAGTTGAACCAGTTTGATAAAGGGTATGCATCGTCCAATAGAATGTTTGCTTAAGGGTAGACCTTGGAAGTGATTATAGGAGTTGATCCTATCTGATTTAGTGCCTATTGGAGTGTCGTAGACTTCTGGTTGAAGTCTTAGGATAAGTCACCATGTGGTTCCAAGTGTTAGTGTGTATAGAGAATAAGGGGATTTGTTAGTCTTGGAGTCCGACAATAGATTGTCACTCCCCTATAGGTATTATAAGACATCTTAGGACAGTTTATGAGTAATAATTAGAGTGGGTCTTAGTGATGGGTAGTTAGCAATAAAAGTAAATATCCTGGAAATGGAGATTTGGGCTTCAACCCATTGTATTTCCTACTACCATTGTGAGCCCTTCACTGTGTAAACCTCGTCCCGAGTTATGGGATGGAATGGTACACAGACTTGTAGTCCTGTGAGCTAGAGGCTCGGTGAGGATATGTTTATTAGGACGGGTTTGGTCTTGTGAGCTGGAGGCTCGGTGAGGATATATTTATCAGGACGGGTTTGGTCTTGCGAGCTGGAGGCTCAGATGATATAAGTGGTGCTTAAATAAATTAATACACGGAGACTCTTTAGTGTTCTATAGAGGTGTGCGAAAGGTTAAAGCGGGAGGTGCTCATACTAGACTAGGAGTGGAAGTGCTTGATCCACTGCCTCGGTTAGCCTCGATGGGAGATACCTGAGTTGATACTCAAAAAACGGGAACTGAAGGTTTGTACGTATAGAGTTGTGTGGGCGAGTTGCATAACCATCGCATTGAATAACATACGCTTCATCGCATACAACAAGATCCTCATCATATACAATTAGTATGGGCTCATTTTATATGATGAGTTATTTATGCAACCTGAACCTTAACTTATAAGTTTGTTTGGGCATTCATATAAGTTAAGTTACCTTTCTGTGATGGTAGATAGCTGTTTACTTCTTACTATTGGAACATGCTTTCCACATCTCTTTTTTGAGAATAACAAATCCCATTGTATTTTATCAAACTTGCCATGTGTTTATAGTGTGCAAGAACTTCTTGTTGGATCGTTTGGCGCCCTTAGAGGGGTGTGAATAAGGGAATAAAATTATTTTTAATTTTTTAGATGATTTACTAAATTGTTTAAAGTAAATTAGAACGAAATAACAATTTAGCTTAAAGGAAGAAACAATTGTAATTTGCAATTTTATAATTTATGCCAAATGAAAGAAATCAAGTAAACACAAAAAGAGACATGGTTGTATTATTTGAAAAAGTGTTTACATAAATTTGATTTCAATATCACTAGAAATCGGAGGCATACAAAAGTAAAAATCTTTTCCTTTTCTATACCAACTTGTATCCCCACAAATCGGTTGGCTTTAGCCTATCCTTCCCTGGATATGGCCTCAAGCCGCTCTAGCCAATCCTTCCCCGGATATGGCCTCGAGCACGCCCTAGATCTAATCTTCTCGACCTAGTCGCCAACTCACATGACGAATTACCCCCTAAGCCACGCAAGGACCAGTTGCCACCACAAGGCGAATTCTACTACAAAAATTGCAATAATGAGATAAAGTAAATAACAAGAACTCCCTCTATGAGCTTTTTGAAGTTGAGGATGAAGGAGTGTTGTTGCACAAGCGAGGTTGAAGCGGTCGTTCTTCGGATGTAGCGTGGGGGCTTCCTTCTCCAGAAATCTTCTTTGGCTTTGAGTGGGAGATGAACTTTCGGCAGAGTAGCAACTCTAGAAATTTTGCAAAAGTAATCTCTCTGGAAGTTCTAACAAAAATGAGAGAGAACCCATCAATTTATAGACCTTGGAGATAGCGCCTGCGGTAGCTCCTAGCGTCTGCGGTAGCGTTCATGTGGAGTGGTTGCGAAACCGTCGGCGGCGTGGAGCTGTGCACGAACATGAGCTAGCTCCAGGTGGTAGCGCTAGTGCTGGCGGTAGCGCTAGTGCCTGCGTTAACCCCTAACACTGGCGGTAGTGCTTCAGTTCAGTTTGTTGGTTCCAAGCTATTTTCTACCTGTGGAGTATTGCACCTATTGCTCCTGTACACTATAAACACACGACAAGCAAGATCAAATACAATTTGGGATTTGTTATTCTCAAACAAAGAGATGTGACACGCATGTCCAACAATCTCTCCCTTTTGATAGTAATAAATCCTCTTAGCAAGAAATCAACAAAGGTGTTTATGGTATATGATAAGCGAGATAAAAGTGCAATTATAGTATATGGTAAGCATGAGAATAGTGCATACTCCCCCTATCTTAATGCTCCCCCTACATAAATACAATTTATTTTTTACTCCCCCTAAATTACAAGAATTAGTCTCCCCTTAATCTTCTAGATTTCTTCAATTAATCTCGCCCTTTTGGTATTATCGAAAGAAGGTGGGGTGAGGGTAGTAAGGAAGCACTCCTTATAAATGATAAAGCATGATCGAGTTTTTGGAATATAGATAATGATAAAGATTTTAAGCATAGTATATATAAGAGATTTCAAAAAAAGATAAGAGTAGTAAGCAAGCGGAAGATTATAAGAAACATCTTTTTGTAAGCATGAGAAGCATAAGTAAAAATATGAGTTTTAGTTCAAAATTGAAAGATGTTTTAAACTTTTTGAAATCTCAAATTTTTCATAAAGGTGCCAAGCATGAAATGAACATATCAAAGAGATATTATACTATAATGTTTTGTAATTTCAAGTTAAAGAGATACCAAACAATGTAGAGATCATGCAAGGTTATCTAATGCATTTTTTATATAAGGAGTAGTATAGATAAAGCATTAGAATCCAATACTCATGAGAAGAAGTGTTATGAAAGATAATGATGTGCATATAAGTGTATTTTGAGCAATGCTAACAATTGATTTAAATCACAAAATACAAGACAAATGTAGAGTAAAGTGCACAATAAAACACAAGTATATAAACTTTCACACACTTTAATGCAGAATATTTTTAGAAAAAGTGGTGTAATAACAAAGGTTTGCATAAGACACTTTACTATTCTTTCCAAGGTGCTCAACCTCACAGTGCTTATGAAGACTTATCAAGAGGTTCAAGTAGTGCTTGGTGGAGTTATATTTGTCTATATAATTTTTTGTTCACTTTTATGAGACAACATTCTCCGAATACACTTGTTTTTCAAACCTAACAAAATTTTTAAATCCAACCACTTTTCTTAATTTTTAAGTGCAATTCAAATGTAGTGTAGATAATTAACTTATGCAAATTTTAATTCATTGTGCAATTACAATACACAAGCAAGCATTTTTAGATTTAAACACACATGTACATTACCTAACATAAGTGAGTGTAAAAGTGTCATTATCAATCACAATACATTTACTCATACTTAGAGGCATGCTAAGCTTGGTTCTACACATATTTTTAAATATAATTGATGCACTTAATTAGATATATCAAAGCATGATAAACACAACAATGTTCATAGTAAAATGAAGAAACAAGTTTTAACATTGTAAATAATTCTAAATGATAGAATTCATAATCATGCTTGATATTAGTAATAAAGATCATACAGTTTTTTTGTTATTTTGAACATTTTTTATGAAAGAAAAACAGAAAACCACAAAAACATATTTTTGTATTTTTGAATTTTGAAATTTTATAGTTGATTTTCCATAAAATAAATAAAACAAAAATAACAAAAGTTAGAAGAACAAAATTAAAGTAGTAAATATGAACTAAAATATTTTTGTAGACTTTTAGAAATTTTGAAAATCATAAAATTTAAACACTCTCGCTAGCGCCGACGCTAGCGCTAGCGCGGGAAACAATAAGTGAAATATTGAAGATTTTAAAATTCTATTTTTTGATATTGATTAGGGGTCTTAAGAGTAGTCTTATGCATAAATTTTGTAATTTTCAGAGATGTCTTGATTGCTCAAATTGCATAAAACATTAGCGGTTTACATGTTATTCATCCTAAGATGTCTAAGACTCATAATTCCAACCTTAACATTTGTAACCTTGTATCGGGAAGAGGCTTAGTGAATATATCAGCAAGTTGAGAGTCTGTGTCAATGAAACTTATTCTAACATTTTCTTTCTTAATGTGATTGATAAGTAGTATTTTTATAACTTTTTAATAGAAAATCTTGTAAATATTTAATATGAATTTTCTATTTTATGTCAAATTTAGGATATAAGTAGTTCTTTTTGTAATTTTGATTCTAACTTAGCTTAATTTCGATATTTGCAGATTTTTGGGACAAATCGGGAAAAATGGCATGTCACGCCCTCGGTCACCGAGGGCGTGTAACCTGAAGATCAGTCCAGAATTTTTGCCGCGCTGTTTGAACCAGTCCACACCAAGTCACGCCCCAGGTCACGCCCGTGACCAAAAGTCACGCCCGTGACCGGGGGCGTGTAATCTTAGAATCTTCCACGTAGAGCCACCGTCGAGACGTGGAGATGCCGTGGAGAAGTCAACCTAAGTCACGCCCGTGACCCACATGTCATGGCCGTGACTTTCCAGCGTGATCCCTGCTCTACCGCCGCGCCGAATTCCAACCCACGCCGCATTTAATGCACACGTCCAAAGTCACGCCCGTGACCATGTTACACGGGCGTGTAATGTCCAACTTTTCTGCCGCCAACACGCCAAGCCCACGCCGCTGCCGGATCCAATGTTACAGTGATTACACGCCCTTGGACACGCCCGTGACCGAGGGCGTGCAACTTGAAAATTTTGCCTATAAATTCAGAGGCTCTCCTTGAGTCCAGGGTTCAGAATTTTGGAGTGGGGGAGGTGCTGCTAGAGCTGTTTGTGAAGTTTTTCAATGCTTTCTCATGCTTTTCAATTTCATGTTCTTCCTTTTTAATTTATGTAATGTGCTAGTTCTTAGTTTTATGCAATAGTTAGTTAAAGCTTGTAATCCTTTCCTTCCTCGCTTGTAATCTCTTTAATTAAAGCTTATAATCGTTTTGGTTTTCAATAAAATTAAGTTCTCTTTCCTTCATGTTCTCTTTTTTCTTAAGCACTCTTTCTTTCATGCAATGATTTTTCTTTCCTTTTCCCCCTCCACTATGGTTGAGCATTAAGTATTTTTGTCTTCGTTTAATCCTTTCATTTAGCTTGCAATTAGTTTCAATTTTAGTTAAGCAAAAACAAACCAAATCAAATTTTCGTCGATAAGATAATGGCGATTTTCCTCGAAGTAGAAGTAATCAACGTGCCCCGTGGAATACGACCTTGATATTCCTAAATATCCTATACTATAGACGATAAGGTACACTTGCCTTTATCGGATATAGTTTCGAGAAAATCTCAACCCTTCACTAAATTTTCAAAACCGAAAAATCTATATCAAGTTTTTGGCGCCGTTGCCGGGGACTTTGCGTAGATATTTTGAAAAGAGGATAGCTATTAATTTTATCATGCTTCTTTCTATTTTATTTTGCTTTTTCTAACTTTCAAAAAGAAAAAAAAAATTTTAGTTTTTCTTCTTCCTTTCTTCTCTTTTTAGTGTATGACCCGAGGTAGCACTTCGATTCTTCCTTTTGATCCGGAGATCGAGCGAACCCTCTTGAGGCACCGCTGTTCTCGTGATCAGGGAAATCAAATAGAATCTGAAGAGTCGATCGGGGACACTAACGCAGCGAATATGGATCATAATCTTAATCCTCCTAATCTTAACGAGCCAAATCCTAATGAGGACGCGCAACGGACCATGTCCTATTATGCGCGGCCGAATTTGGAAGGCACACAATCGAGTATTGTTCGCCCCACAGTGGCGAACAATAATTTTGAGATCAAGTGCAGCATCATACAAATGGTGCAACAATCGGTGACCTTTGATGGTCAACCGGACAAGGATCCAAATTCACATATCTCTTACTTCCTTGAAATTTGTGACACTTTTAAGATCAATGGCGTCACCAATGACGCCATTCGGTTGCGTCTTTTTCCTTTTTCTTTGCGGTCTAAGGCCAAGTAGTGGCTGGGCTCCCTACCTAGGGGATCCATCACTACGTGGGCCGAAATGGCGGAAAAATTTCTTAATAAATATTTCCCGCCTTCAAAGACCGCTAAATTGCGCACGGATATTGCATCGTTCATGCAAATCAACTCGGAGACTCTCTATGACACATGGGAGCGCTTCAAGGAGCTTTTGCGTCGATGCCCTCACCACGCACTTGCCACTTGGCAACAAGTGCAAATATTTTATAATGGCTTAAATCTCCAAATGAGGCAAATGATTGATGCGGCCGCCGGGGGGACATTAAATAATAAAACCCCGATCGCCGCTCAAGAGCTTTTCGAAGAGATGGCCACAAATGCGTATCAATGGAACATGCCCCCAGCGCGGCCTAATAAGCCGGCCGGAATTTTTGAAATAGACGCAAACGCAAATTTGGCTTTACAAGTTGAGCGCTTAACAAAGCAAGTGGCGGAGATGTCTGCTTCCTCCGCCACTCCTCCTTGGGCCAATAACGTTTTAATTGAAGAACATGTTGACTACATGGGAAATCCACCTCGGCCTTCCTATAACCCGAACATCGCTCCGTATAATAACACCTACAATGCGGGTTATAGGAATCATCCAAATTTCTCATGGAGTAACCAAGGAAATGCTCAGCGTCCTTTGAATTTAAATCAACCTCCCCCTAATCAACTTCTTAACTTAACTCCGCCTCAAAATTTGATTTCTCAAAATTATAATCCACCCGGTTTTCCACCGCAACAGCAAAAACTCTCTCCGATTGAAGAGGTTTTTGCAAAATATGTTGCTACAAATGAAACGAACATCCGGAACCTTACCGGATCGATCAAAAATTTAGAGAATCAAGTGGGCCAACTCGCAAAGATGATTTCTGAGCGTCAACAAGGAGCACTACCGGGGAACACCGAGCAAAATCCAAAGTAGAGCGCGCACACGATTACACTCCGAAGCGGGAAGGAGGTGGTTCAAAAACAGGACGAACCCAAGGTAATTTCCTCTCCTCCTCCTCCTACTTTTAATTAATCTTTGAATTTGCCCGCTACGATAGCTCCGCACGCTTCTATTTTAAATCCGCGCGCTCCTACTTCTAATATTCCGTATCCATTGAAATTTAAAAATGAAAGCGCCGAAAAAATTTATAAAAAGTTTTTAGATGTTTTAAAACAAATCCATATTAATGTACCTTTCTGCGAGGCTATCTCACAAATGCCTAAATATGTGAAATATCTTAAGGAGTTGCTCTCCAATAAGAAAAAGTTAGAAGATATTTCGCATATTTCTTTAAACGCAGAATGCTCCGCGGTTGTACTCAACAAATTGCCGAAAAAAGCAAATGACCCGGGACGGTTTTCCATCCCATGTCTATTTGGCAATTCGTTGGTAAAACACGCCTTAGCGGATCTTGGAGCAAGCATCAACCTTATGCCATTTTCTTTGTTCAAAAAGCTAGGTCTAGGAAATCCAAGGCCCACTCGAATGAGTATCCAATTAGCGGATCGTTCTTTAAAATATCCGATAGGAATAGTGGAGGACGTGCTCGTCAAGGTTGACAAATTCATCTTCCCGGTGGATTTTGTCATTCTTGACATCGAAGAGGACGCCGAAGTACCCCTCATACTCGGCCGCCCCTTCCTTGCCACCTCCCATGCTATTATCGACGTAAGTAACGGAAAGCTCCTCCTACGGGTTGGAGACGATGAAGTTACTTTCGGCATAAATTCCTCGATGCGGAACACGCTAGAAAATGACGATTCATGTTTTTACTTAGAAGAGTGTTGTGAGTTCGATTCATCCCTCGAGTTAGTTTCACCGACGAGTCATGATTCCGAGCCCGTAGAGCTCTTTTGTGATGAAGAAGAAGTTTCTCACCCCACACCACCCGAACCATTATTTTTAGAAAAATTAAAAATCAAGACTTCTTATGAAGAACCACCCGAATTAGAGTTGAAACAACTCCCTCCTCACCTTAAATACTTGTTTTTGGAAAAAGAGTCTAAGCTACCCGTCATCATTTCATCTGATCTTAGCAACTCAGAAATTTCTGAGTTGACTATAGTCTTAAGATAGCACCGCCACGCAATTGCGTGGCAATTATCGGACATTAAGGGTATAAACCCATCTTTCTACACTCATAAAATATTTCTCGAAGATAATTCCCGAAATTCAGTCCAGCCTCAACGACGACTAAACCCTAACATGAAAGAAGTCGTTAAGGCCGAAGTTATAAAACTTCTGGACGCGGGAATCATCTACCCAATATCGGACAGTACTTGGGTTAGCCCAGTACAAGTCGTGCCAAAGAAAGGTGGTGTTACGGTAGTTGCGAACGAAAATAACGAATTGATCCCAACCCGTACTGTTACGGGTTGGTGGATATGCATCGACTATCGGAAATTAAATGATGCCACCCGTAAGGATCATTTCCCTCTACCATTTATCGACCAAATTTTAGAACGCCTTTCGGGTCACTCCTACTACTGTTTTCTCGATGGTTTGTCGGGATACTTCCAAATTCCGATTTCGCCCGACGACCAAGAGAAAACCACTTTCACTTGTCCCTTTGGCACCTTCGCTTATCGAAGGATGCCATTCGGTCTTTGTAACGCGCCAGCTACATTCCAAAGATGTATGCTGGCAATTTTTGACGAGTTAGTGGAGGAGGTGATGGAAGTATTTATGGATGATTTTTCCGTGTACGGGAGTTCATTTGAAATTGTTTAAAAAATCTCGAGCGTGTGTTGCAGCGATGTGAGGAAACAAATTTAGCGCTTAATTGGGAAAAATGCCATTTTATGGTCAAGGAAGGACTAGTCCTTGGCCATAAAATTTCGGGCAAGGGGATCGAGGTCGATAGGGCCAAGATTGAAGTAATTGAAAAACTCCCCCCTCCCACAAACGTAAAAGCTATTAGGAGTTTCCTAGGCCACGCGGGGTTCTATCGGCGCTTTATACAAAATTTTTCAAAAATTACAAAGCCGTTAACCCATCTTCTCGAGAAAGATTCATCTTTTCTTTTTAGCGATGAATGTCATTTAGCTTTTCAACTTATCAAAGAAAAACTTATAAACTCCCCGATTCTAGTCGCGCCGGATTGGTCGCTCCCTTTTGAAATCATGTGCGACGCGAGTGACATTGCGGTTGGTGCTGTCTTAGGCCAACGGGTGAGTAAGTATTTCCACCCTATCTATTATGCGAGCAAAACACTCACGTCGGCACAAGCAAATTACACCACGACCGAGAAGGAACTTCTAGCAATCGTTTTCGCCTTCGATAAGTTTAGGTCGTATATCACCCTCTCGAAAGTCATCGTCTTCACGGATCATTCCGCACTTAGATATCTTTTAAGCAAATCGGACGCCAAGCCTCGTCTTTTGCGATGGATCCTCCTCCTGCAGGAGTTTGACTTAGAGATCCGGGACAAAAGGGGAGCCGAAAACTTGGCGGCCGATCATCTCTCCCGTTTAGAAAACCCCGCCTCGGACATATTAATAGAATCTGACATTAATGATAAATTTCCCGAAGAGCGCCTCCTTGCTCTCGAAAATATTAATTCATCGTCTACCCCCGGTTTGCAGATCTGGCTAACTATTTAGTAGCCCGGGTCCTGCCAAAAGAAGTCTCGAGTCAGCAAAAGAAGAAATTCTTTTCTGATTTAAAGAATTACTTTTGGGAGGACCCCTTTTTATTCCGTGTATGCGCAGACCAGGTAGTAAGACGATGCGTCTCGAGTGAAGAAGGCCTTAAAATTTTACGTCATTGTCATGAGGGACCCACCGGAGGTCATTATCATTCAAACCGAACCGCGAGGAAGGCGCTGGAGGCGGGCTTTTATTGGCCCTCGCTCTTCAAAGATGCTCACACCCTTGTGAGTACTTGCGACAGCTTCCAGCGGTCGGGAAACATCTCTCGCCGGGATGAGATGCCCCAAAACATTTTCTTAGAATGCGAAATTTTCGATCTTTGGGGCATTGATTTCGTTGGTCCTCTCCCTCCTTCGTTTTCAAATAAGTATATTCTAGTAGCGGTCGACTACGTGTCAAGGTGGGCGGAAGCGCAAGCTCTCCCCACCAACGATGCGCGAGTCGTCGTTAGCTTTTTAAAAAAATTATTCTCTCGATTTGGAACTCCGCGCGCTATTGTGAGTGATCGGGGCACCCATTTTTGCAATACTCAATTCACAAAAATCTTAGCAAAATATGGTGTCACGCACAAATTATCCACTGCATATCACCCACAAACGAGCGGCTAAGTTGAAGTTGTTAATCGAGAATTAAAACGAATCTTAGAAAAAACGGTTTCTATTAATCGGAAGGATTGGGCAATAAAACTCGATGACGCGCTATGGGCCTATCGAACGGCGTACAAGACCGCTATCGGTTGTACACCGTATCGAATGGTTTATGGCAAGGCTTGCCACCTTCCGGTTGAATTAGAACATCGCGCATTTTGGGCGCTTAAATTTTTAAACCTCGATTCCACCCTAGCGGAAGAACAAAGAAAATTTCAAATGAACGAATTAGATGAGTGGCGAGCGAACGCATATGAGAGCAACAAATTATATAAGGAGCGAACAAAGTTTTATCACGATAAGCATATAAAATTTCCAAAAACTTTTTCGCCGGGCGATCTCGTCCTCCTTTATAATTCCCGCCTTCGCCTTTTTCCGGGAAAACTAAAATCCCGATGGACCGGACCCTTTATTGTTAAAGAGGTTTGGTCCTATGGGACAATTTTAATTTCCCACCCGGAAAAAGGTACATTCAAAGTTAACGGACACCGCCTTAAATTATATCTTCCGGGAGAGTTACCAAATGAAAAGAGTGATTCAATTGTTTTTCAACCTTTGATATGACCGGCAAGTGGGTCAAGCTACGCGACCTTAAACAAAGCGCTTTTGGGAGGCACCCCAAAGTTATCTTTTTATTGTCTTCTCTTGTTCTTTAATATATTTTGTAGGTAATCATCGTTTCCCCGCGCAAACTTCAAAAATCAGGGAAGCCCCTTCTCTTTCTTCCTTCTCCTTTTTTTCATGCATTTCCTTTTTATTTTGTTTTGCACTTTTTTTCTTTTACTTCATACTTAGTTTTAAACATTGGGGACAATGTTTAACTTTAAGTATGGGGGTGTAAATAGTTTTTTTTGTAAATAGTTGTTAAATTAGAAATTTTTCAAAACAAAAATCAAGAAATATATATTTTCTTATGTTTTCTTCTATTTTAGCACTTGTAAAACCCAAAAACTCAAAAAAAAAACATAGAAAACAGAAAAATTTAAATCTTGGAAAGGGACGTTTTGGATTTTATCCCATCACACCTCCTAGTACCTTGCGAACCCTTCACCGGGTAGCCCTTGGGAAGTCCAAGACTTTCAAAAATATTGTTAAGTTTAAAGCTAGTTTCCTTTCTTTGTAAATAGTTTTTAATGAGAAAAATTCAAAAAAAGATAATATCAAAAATTCAAAAAAAGATAATATCAAAAATTCCAAAAATTCTTATTTCCCTCCTTGTTGTTTTTGTGATTTCTTAGAAATCTAGTTGAGAATGTTTATAAGCATGTTTAAGTTTTTAATTGGCTAAAATTTTGCTTATCATAGTTTGTTAATTTTAAATTTGAGGTAATCTTGATTTAAGAATCATCTTATGATTTTAAATTGATTAGAGAATTTTGTTAGCATGACTTCTCTTTTTATTTTTAAATGGCTTCATTTTGTAGTAAATTTCCTAAACCTCTTTAGATTTCAATTATACTTTCTTCTAACTTCTTAGATCTTAGGAATTTTAATTTTACTAGAATTTGCTCTCAATATGATTTAAAACTAGCTAGAATTATTTTCCCCTACCCTACCCCTTTGATGGCAAAAAAAAATGTATTAAGAGATCATATGTCATGGGAATAAGAGGATAAAATTCATTATTCCCTAAAACATATGCACCCAAAATATTTGAAAAGATTATATGGCATGGAGTAAGAGGATAAAATTCATTACTCCTAAACCATATACATTTTGGGTTTTTATTAAAAGAGAAAGAAAAAAAAAGAAAGAAATTTCATGATAAATTCCATTTCCTCCATTCAAAAATTTCTCTTCTTATGCCAAATTTTATGAAATCCCCCGTAGCCAATTATCATTGTTCTAGTTTTAGTTGAAAATTATGGAGAGAGCAATATTTAGTAATTTACTTTTCCTTAAGATTCTTTTAAGATAGAGTTCTTATAATTTTAATTTAATTAAGTTTTATAATTTCTACAATTTTGTCAAACTACTTAATTTTCTTGAGAAGTTATTGCCTAAACATTTTTCCCTCTTTTCAAATCATCATCATAATTTAGGACTTAACTCCCCCTTGAATTTACTCTTAACTTAACTTTTGGTTAAATGAAATTTTAGTTTTAAATTAAAATTTTTTTAAGGATGTCTTATAAATTATGTCTCACACTTTTGCTCTGGAATAGCAAAACCTCAAGTATGGGGGTATTTGATAAGTAGTATTTTTATAACTTTTTAATAGAAAATCTTGTAAATATTTAATATGAATTTTCTATTTTATGTCAAATTTAGGTTATAAGTAGTTCTTTTTGTAATTTTGATTCTAACTTAGCTTAATTTCGATATTTGCAGATTTTTGGGACAAATCGGGAAAAATGGCATGTCACGCCCTCGGTCACCGAGGGCGTGTAACCTGAAGATCAGTCCAGAATTTTTGTCGCGCTGTTTGAACCAGTCCACACCAAGTCACGCCCCAGGTCACGCCCGTGACCAAAAGTCACGCCCGTGACCGGGGGCGTGTAATCTTAGAATCTTCCACGTAGAGCCGCCGTCGAGATGTGGAGATGTCGTGGAGAAGTCAACCTAAGTCACGCCCGTGACCCACATGTCACAGCCGTGACTTTCCAGTGTGATCCCTGCTCTGCCGCCGCCCCGAATTCCAGCCCACGCCGCATTTAATGCACACGTCCAAAGTCACGCCCGTGACCATGTTACACGGGCGTGTAATGTCCAACTTTTCTGCCGCCAACACGCCAAGCCCTCGCCGCTGCCGGATCCAATGTTACAGTGATTACACGCCCTTGGACACGCCCGTGACCGAGGGCGTGTAACTTGAAAATTTTGCCTATAAATTCAGAGGCTCTCCTTGAGTCCAGGGATCAGAATTTTGGAGTGGGGGTGGTGCTGCTAGAGCTGTTAGTGAAGTTTTTCAATGCTTTCTCATGCTTTTCAATTTCATGTTCTTCCTTTTTAATTTATGTAATGTGCTAGTTCTTAGTTTTATGCAATAGTTAGTTAAAGCTTGTAATCCTTTCCTTCCTAGCTTGTAATCTCTTTAATTAAAGCTTGTAATCGTTTTGGTTTTCAATAAAATTAAGTTCTCTTTCCTTCATGTTCTCTTTTTTCTTAAGCACTCTTTCTTTCATGCAATGATTTTTCTTTCCTTCATGGTTGAGCATTAAGTATTTTTGTCTTCGTTTAATCCTTTCATTTAGCTTGCAATTAGTTTCAATTTTAGTTAAGCAAAAACAAACCAAATCAAATTTTTGTCGATAAGATAATGGCGATTTTCCTCGAAGTAGAAGTAATCAACGCGCCCCGTGGAATACGACCTTGATATTCCTAAATATCCTATACTATAGACGATAAGGTACACTTGCCTTTATCGGATATAGTTTGGAGAAAATCTCAACCCTTCACTAAATTTTCAAAACCGAAAAATCTATATCAGTGATCCCTTATGAAATGATGACGTACATCTATATGTTTGGATCTTGAATGGTGTGCCGGATTATTTATAAGATCAATGGCACTCTTGTTGTCACATTTTAACTCTATATATTTTAGATGAAAACCAAAGTCCTCTAAAGTTTAGCTCATCCATAGTGCTTGTGCACAACAACTCCCTAGTGCAATGTATTTGGCCTCCGTGGTGGAGTGCAATTGAATTTTGTTTCCGACTAGACCACGCAACTAAAGAAGGTCCTAGAAAATGACAATTACCACTAGTGCTTTTTCTATCAAGTGAGCATCCGGCGTAGTACGAATCGGAGTACCCGTGAAGTGTAAATGAATTATTATGTGGGTACCATAATCCTAATCTAGATGACCAAATTAAAAATCTAGAAATTTGTTTTACCGCTTTTAAGTGAGATTATTTTGGATTGGCTTGAAATCAAGCACATAAACATACGACAAACATAATATCGGGTCTAGTTGCACTAAGATAAAGTAGGGATCCTATCATAACTCTATATAAGGTTTGATCAATTTTAATTACCGATTCATCTTTTCCTAATTTAAGTGATGCACTCATTCATGTAGAAGCATGTTTAAGGTTTTCAAATCCAAAGCGTTTAAGCATATCATAGACATATTTGGTTTGACATATAAAAATACCATCATTTCTTTATGATATTTGAAAACCAAGAAAATAAGAAATTTCTCCTACTAGACTCATTTCAAATTCATTTTTCATCACTTTAATAACTTAATTACACAACTCTTCATTAGTAGATCCAAATATTATACATCAACATATATTTGCAAAATAATTAAATCATCATTATTATGCTTAATGAAGAGAGTATTATCGGCACTTCCCATAATATAACTGTGCTTTAATTAAAATGATGTAAGTCTTTCATACCATGCACGGGGCGCTTATTTTAAACCATAAAGCGCTTTTTTCTAGTTTATAAACATGATTGGGAAATTTTTCATTAATAAAACTGGGTGGTTCTTCAACATAAACTTCTTCTTTTACAAACCCGTTAAGAAAAGCACTTTTTACATCCATTTGAAATAGTTTTATTCTTTTAAAGATTGCAAATGCTAGAAAAATTCTAATAGATTCTAATCTAGCAACAGGTGCAAAAGTTTCATCAAAATCTATCCCCTCGATTTGAGAATATCCTTGTGCTACTAAACGTACCTTATTCCTAGTTATTCTAGACTCACCATCCAATTTATTTTTAAAAATCCATTTTACACCTACACCAGGGTGATTAGATGGTCTTTCTACTGATTTCCAAACACTATGTCGCTCAAATTGTTCTAACTCTTCATTTATAGCCAAAAATCAAAATTCATCATTTAAAGCGGTAGAAATGGTTTTTGGTTCAATTTTGGAAACAAAACAGATATTTGAATATGATTCATGAAGAGAAGAGCGAGTTCTTACCCCAATGGATGGTTCACCAGTTATTAATTCTCGTGGATGTTCCTTTGTGAATTTCAAGGCACCTGGAGGTACATATTCATCTTCCTTGGCCTCCATTATTCTTCTTTGGAAGGTTCCTCATCACCATGCTCCAAAGGTTGTAAGAGATCATCCTCGTTGCTTGCGGAAAGTTTTTCTTCACAAGGAACAAACTCATCAAATTTTACATTTATTGACTCGTCAACTCTACTAGTTCTTTTATAAAAAATTCTATAAGCTTTACTAGTTGAAGTGTACCCAAGAAAAGTTCCTTCATCACATTTTTCATCAAACTTTCCCAAGCTATCTTTTGTATTCAAAATTAAACATTTACAACCAAAAACTTTGAAATAAGTTACATTAGGCTTCTTTTAAAAATAGAGTTCATATGGTGTGAGATTAAGAGATGGGCGAAACATGATTCTATTCATAACATAACATGATGTATTTACGGCTTCGGCCCAAAAGGACATAGGTAATTTATATTCACATGGCATAGTGCGTGCTAGTTCTTGAAGTGTCCTATTCTTTCTTTCTACAACACCATTTTGTTGTGGTGTTCGTGGTGCGGATAACTCATGTTTAATGCCTAACATATCACAAAAGGATGTAAATTTTTCATTTTCAAATTCTCCTCCATGATCCAAGCGAATGCATTTAATTTTTAAATCACTTTCATTTTGAATACGAGTACATAATTTTGCAAATTTGCAAAACGCATCGGATTTGGAAGAGAGAAATAATGTCCAACAATATCTTGAAAAATCATCTAGTAAAACATATGTATATAATCTACCACCAAGACTTGCAGTTCTAATGGGACCAAAAAGATCCATATGAATTATTTACAAGGGTCTTGTAGTAGAAATGATATTTTTACTTTTGAAAGAGCATCTAGAAAATTTACCTTTTTGACATGGTGAACAAAGTGAAGGTAAAGTTCCATTTAACCTAGGCAATCCTCTAATTAAATTACTTTTGGCAAGTTTTACAATGTGCTTTGTGCTAGCATGCCCTAGTCTTCTATGCCAAAGTTCTAATTCATCATTTTTAGTGATAAAACATTTTATAGATGATTTAGAAAGATTATAAAAAGAAAGTATATAGACATTATGAATTCTTGGTGCAGTTAGTAAAATATCTTTTGTAGTGGGATTAGATATTTTGCATAGATTAGTGGAAGATTCAAATAACACATCTAATCTTTTATCACATAATTGGCTAATAGAAATTAAATTGTGTTTTAATCCTTTCACATAAAGAACATTAGATATAGTAAAGGATTTGTTACCAACTGTACCAATTCCCATGATCCTTCCTTTTCCGTTGTCACCAAATGTCACGATCCCTCCCTTCTTCATCTCTAGGCTAAGGAACTTTGCTTTATTGCCCGTCATGTGCTTGGAGCATCCAGAATCCAAGTACCACACGTCTTCATTCTCCTTAGCCTGCCTGTACATCTCAGTGTCGCTAAGAACAATGGTGTCGTCGTCATCGTTTCCATGTCCCATGAGCCACATTTTTGCCTCCTCATCTTCAGTTGATGAAGACCCGCTTGATTCTTTGGAAGAGGAGGAGTCATCCCATGTTCTAGCTTTTAGCATCTTACTCTTCTCCTTCCCTTTGTGCTGTTTGTCCTTCTTCTCCTTCAAGAACTTTGGGCACTGGCTCTGAATATGCGCGGTCTTCCTATAATGAAAGCATTCTGGTGGAGGTATTTCTTCTTCATCGTCGCTCTCCTTTTCCTTCTTTGAAGATGACCCTTTCCATCTTGCATCCTTTTGGATAAATTTTGGGAAAGTGTTTCTCCTTTCTGAATTTCGCATGAACTTTCAGATGTTTTTCACCAAAAGGCTTTCTTCATCTTCATCCTCATCCTCATGACACTCCTTCTTTGATTTTAGTGCCAACGCCTTCTTATTTGGCTCCTTGTTGTATTCATCATATTAGATTTTGAGTTCTACCTCATGGGTTTTGGGATTCCCAATGAGGCTCTCAATTTGGAGTGTTCTTAGATTGTGCGATTCTAAAATGGTCGCCACCTAAAGGGTTGAATTTTGGAGGAAGGGAACGATGAATCTTTCAGACCAAGTCATCGTTGGAGAAGGTCTTTCCAAGAACTTTGGAGGCATTGACGATCTTGGTGAAGCGCGTGTACATGGCATCAACATCTTCACTTTCATCCATCCAGAATTTTTCATATTCCGACTCCAGTTGGAAAAGCTTTGAATCTTTAACCTGCGATGTACCTTCATGAGTAACTTCCAAATGATTCCAAATTTCATATGCAGTAGTACATGCGGAAATTCTATTAAATTCATTTCTATCTAATGCACAAAATAGAGCATTCATGGCATTTGCGTTATTTTTGCATTTGAGTTTATCCTTATCATCCCATTTATCCTTAGGTTTTTCTAATGTTACTTCTCCAACTATAAATGTAGGAGGAGAGTATTCCTGTTCTACCATATTCCAAACCTCAATATCTAGGGTCATAAGAAAATACCTCATCCAATTATTCCAATAATTATAATCTGACTTGGTAAATAGTGGAGGTCTACTAATTCCCTGACCCTCTGAAAAAGCGAGATCATAATCCGCCATTATTTCTGGTTTTTAAACCGTTTGGAATAACCTAGCTCTGATACCACTTGTTGGATTGATTAGCGCCCCTAGATGGGGGGGGGGGTGAATTAGGGAATCAAATTCCTTTTAAATTTTTAGACAATTTACTAAATTGTTTAAAGTAAATTAGAACGAAATAACAATTTAGCTTAAAGGAAGAAACAATTGTAATTTGCAATTTTATAATTTATGCCAAATGAAAGAAATCAAATACACACAAAAAGAGACATGATTGCATTATATGAAAAAGTGTTTAAATAAATTTGATTTCAATATCGCTAGAAATTGGAGGTGTACAAAAGTAAAAATCTTTTCCTTTTCTATACCGACTTGTATCCCCACAAACCGGTTGGTTTAGCATATCCTTCCCCGGATATGGCCTCAAGCCACTCTAGCCAATCCTTCCCCAGATATGGCCTCGAGCACCCCCTTGATCTAATCTCCTAGACCTAGTCCCCTACTCACGTGGTGAATAACCCCCTAAGCCGCGCAAGGACCTAGTCGCCAACAGAAGGCGAATTCTACTATAAAAATTACAATAATGAGATAAAGCAAATAAAAAGAAATCCCTCTTTGAGATTTCTGAAGTTGAGGATGAAAGATCGATGTTGCACAAGCAAGGTTGAAGCGATCGTTCTTTGGATGTGGGGGCTTACTTTTCCAGAAATCTTCTTTGGCTTTGAGTGGGAGATGAACATTCGGCAGAGTAGCAGCTCTGGAAATTTGGCACAAGTAATCTCTCTGGAAGCTCTCAACAAAATGAGAGAGAACCCATCAATTTATAGGCCTTGGAGATAGCGCCTGCGGTATCTCCTAGCGACTGCGGTTGCTTTCGTGTGGAGCAGTTGCGAAACCGTCGGTGGCGTGGCATTGTGCATGATCTTGAGCTAGCGCCAGGCGGTAGAGCCAGCGCCTGCGTTAACCCCTAACGCTGGCGCTAGTGCTTTAGTTCAGTTTGTTGGTTCCAAGCTATTTTCTACCAGTGGAGTATTGCACCTATAGTTACTGCACAATATAAACATACGACAAGCAAGATCAAATACAATTTAGGATTTGTTATTCTCAAACAAAGAGATGTGACACATATGTCCAACACTTCTTCTCTCAAGCCCCTATAAGTACAAACAAGAAAGACAACGATCATCTCTCGATATGGCGCTCTGTTTGTTACCATTGTACGTTATTGCTACCATTGGCAGTAGCATCTGCACAATTGGAAACAACATCGACAAGGAAGCATCGTCAAGAAATGTCAATGAGATGCAAATATAGCAAATCCTACTGCGGTGCGTTAAGGCTAACGCCCGACAGTAGCTTATATTGGAACGTGGTCTTTCGCATCTCCTAGGTTTGAGAATAACAAATTCTATGTGCATTTGATCTTGTGTGTTTAAGTGTGCAGGAAACAATTCCATATGACTTAAGGATAACATAAGAAGGTTGCACCCAAGTTTGAAAGCAAAACTCCAACATGACCCCTAGCGCCGGCGGTAGCCACTAGCGCAAGCGCTAGATCTGAATAGACAATTCTGAGAAGCTGTTATAAAAAGCGCTAGTGCAGGCTCTAGTAGCTAGCGCAGGTGGTAGCACGACGCACAAGAGGAATTTCCATAAGGTTTCCTTGGAATGAAAGATACGCACGCGCAGAATATTTCCTAAATCAACCTAGAGTCTGTGGTAGCGATAGCGCAGGTGCTAGCTCGCTCTCCTATAAAAGGATCCCTCTTCTCTCATTTTCAACACACATGCTAGAGAGAGTTCCAGTGCCTATATTCCATATCGTTATTCTGTCGAGAGTAGATCTCCCACCAAAAGTTATGTGTGTTTCTGAAGGAGGACTTCTTCACGCTGCATCCGACCGACGATCGCTTCAACCACGCTTATTCTACATCGATCTCTCGTCTCTAACTTCAGATGTTCCTAAGAGGGAGTTTTTCATATTGTTGTTGTTTATTTCATCTCTTTACTCTTGTAATCGTGTAATGAATTCGCCTCGTGTTCGTGATGCGCAAAACTATGACTATAAATGATAACGACAATTGTACCGTATCGAATGTAGTATAGGTTATAAAACCAAAGTCGTATTAGACTCAGGGCGGTTGAGTACTCTTACTTCGGAAAATCTCTATTATTTTATCGAATAAAATTTGTGGTTGGTTGGTTGCGAGAAAGAGAAATAGCTTATTTAAAATGATGAGTTAAAGGTTAGTACTCAACCTTGAATCACCTTGGGAAAATAAAATATAAAAGAACAACTTCTAAATCTCTTAAGAAAATACTTGACCGTGGAGGTTCCCGATTTATGAGCACACCTCTCTCGAGGATACGCTCAATTGAGTTTAGTTGATCAAACAAACTTTCGTTCTAGAATCAAAATCTAAAACTCGCCTTATCGTAGTGAACCCCGCTATTGGATTTGACTCCAATCCGGAAGAATTATGTCATCCTCGCTTGAGGAGTGCATTCAACTCTTTTTATTCTCGAAATGATCGATTCGAAATCAAAACCTCTCGATTATAGATTACAAAAACAAAGATGAGAGTTATATATCGATGATATAATCTCAATCCAATAAAAATTCAAGAATAAATCTAAAGTATTCTAAGGAAGAGAAAGAGAAGCTAGAATTTAGATCAAGAATTATATTTCCCTTGGATCATCTCGGCCGAGTACTAATAGAATTTAGATACTCATAGAGATGGAGGAAACAATAAAATGAAAGAAGTACATAATGAAGGTTGAGAGTAAAAATAAGAGAAAAGTATTATTTTATTGATTAGCAAAAGAAATCACAACTAGAAAATTGAAGGTACAAGCTTGGGAAATAAAAGTGCAAGAAGGAAATGACATACAAGACTAAAACTAGTGCAAGAAAATAAGCTAGAACTTCAAAACTTCATTTTTGAACATCTGAAGAAGGTCCCCTTAAATAGCTGAAATTTTGGTGTTACACGCCCTTGGTCACGCCCGTGACCAAGGGGCATGTAAGGGGCGTGATCGGTGCTGGCGGAGAGGGCGCGGCCTGGCTTCAATGCAGGCATTTCAGACGTGTCACGCCCTAGGGTCATGCCCATGACCTGGGGCGTGTAATCTTTAAAACTTGCTGCTGGCGGGAAGCTTCGGTGGGAAATTGATGCGGGAAGAGTCACGCCCGTGTGCTGGATGTCACGCCTCCAATGTCACGCCAGTGACCTGATGTCACGCCCATGACTGGGGGGCTTGTAATTTTAATTGACGTGGCAGCTGGCTCTGGGTGCTTGTGGCGGGTCACGACTGTGATATTTGGTCACGCCCTTGGTCACGCCCTTGGTCACGCCCGTGACCCGGGGCGTGTACTTGGCGAATTCTTTATGGAACGACTCCGGGGTGATGGAAACCTGTCTGGAACACTTCGTAGGTTACACGCCCATGGGTCACGCCCGTGACCTGGGGGCGTGTAATTTAACTTTTTGCTCGAAACAACCCAGAAAACCTGAAAACACAAAATAAACTTAAGTTAGCTTATGAAATAAACAATGGAAGGATTTATATGATAAAGTTCCTATAAATAACATAATTTTATATTAAAAACATAATAAACCTAGACTAAAAGATGAGTAAATAAATTACTCATCAAACACCCCCATACTTGATCATTGCTCGTCCCGAGCAAACCAGTCTTCATAAGGGTAGGAAAAATTAATGTTAGAAAGAAATATGAAAGCTAGAGAGTAAAATGCGAAGTTCTATGCTGACATGCGTAGATGTTTTAGTAAAAAGACGTTCTTGGCAAAAATACTAATTTATGAAATATTCGAACTGCGTTATAATTATTTATTATCACTTTTAAAGTGAGTCGATGGTCAATCAAAAAGTCATGTAAAGGGAGAAAATAGCGTGATTGCTGAGATTTAAATTACTAGGCTTGAACGCTCGTGGTGGCCTCCAAAGAAATCCATCAATGTCGACGGCCATAGGCTTGCCCGTTTGCACTTTCTCCACTACACTTCGAACTAAATCAACTCTATGGATCCTTAGGACTTAAATAGGGTATATTTTAAGGCTTGGGTTTAATGGTGAGGTAAGCAATGATAAACATGAAGGCGCATTCCACTTAAACAAAAATTTTTTTTGAGCTAAAAGAAAATGATGACTACCGCAAAATTGAAGCTTTACCCCCATACTCATATTATTTTTCTAAGGGGAAACACTCTCATTCATTTTTTTATATCATGAATCTTCATAATTGGGATCATTCCAAGTACGCATGTGCATACCTAGGCCGCATATCATTATGAGATTATTGCATTTTCCATTGAATTGATACCCATATATATTTTTTTTTCATAGAATCGTACCCAAATAATTTTTTTCCAAAAATTTAGCTCAAAATTTCAAGTGTTCATTTGGGTTTTGGGCTTTTTAGCTTTTGTGCCGAAATGATGAGGGTGGTTCAAATAAAGGTGTAAGGCTCAAATTTGTGTGAACAATGGTAGTAAATCTAGGTTGGGTGCAAAGGCTCAAACTATCCAAAGAAAGGCCTAAATCACTTCCGTAAGGTTAATTTGTCTAAAGTTCACATGTTTCGAAAATAGCTTGGGGCAAGTTCTAGATATCGAGAAAGGACACCCTTTTTTTTTAAATCGAGTAATTGCTTTCTAACAATCTTCTACACACTCACCTAAATTACTTTTGGATAAGACCGCATTCGAATTAAAAGTAAAATAAATTTTTACTGCGCAAATTAATAAAACATAATTTTAGATCTATGCCAAGAATTTAATTTTACACCAACACTACTCAAGGACATGCATATGACTAGGAGCACTATATGAGTCAACAATTTTACTCAAAAGTTTCAAAAACTATTCTAGCGCAAAATTATTTTTAGTCCATATGAAAAACAGTCTACTTAGAACTTACAATTTAGCAAGTGGGCGTTTTGATGAATAAAGAGAACATTTCCTAATAGATTTTTTTTTTGTTCTTGGACTTCCCAAGATCTACCCGGTGAAGGGTTTGCAAGGGACTAGAGGCTATGATGGGAATTCAAGCCCAAAGCGTCCTTTCCAAGAAATTTAATTTCAATTTTTTAATTTTTTTTTGTTTTCAAGTAAAACTACAAAGAAAGCTATGCTACACACCCATACTTAAAATAAAACATTGTCCCCAATTTTTAAAACTATGTATGAAAGATAAAACTAAAAAAAATGACAATAAAGAAAAATCAAGATAAATTACTAATGTGTAAAGAGGGCTTCCCTGGATGGTAGTCGGGGTTGCACGTCAAACACCTGCAGAGTTAAATTAGAAAAAACAAACAAGAAAAGAAAGACAAAATAAAGAGGTTAACATTGGGTTGCCTCCCAAGAGCGCTTTGTTTACCGTCATGTAGCTTGACTAAGTGGCGTTTTCTTAAATATTCGTTAAGTGCATTGTTTTGATATTTCCGGTTGCTGGGTCACCGGGGTGGTATAATTTCAAACGTTGTTCGTTAACCGTAAAAGATCCTTTTTCCGGGTGCTCTATAAGCACTGTCCCGTATGGCCAAACTTCTTTTACTCTGAAGGGACCGGACCATCGGGTTTTTAATTTCCCCAGAAAAAGCCTAAGTCTAGAATTAAAAAGTAGAACAAAATCTCCCGGTGAAAAAGTTTTTGGATGTTTAATTTTTTTATCATGATAGAATTTAGTTCGCTCCTTATAAAATTTATTATTTTCATAGGCGTTCGCGCACCATTCGTCTAGTTCATTAAGTTGTAGTTTTCTTTGTTCGGAGGCTAAATCTAAATTCAAATTTAAAAATTTTAGTGCCCAAAAAGCGCGATGTTCTAATTCTACCGGCAAATGACAAGCTTTACCATAGACTAACCGGTACGGCGTACATCCAATGGCGGTTTTGTATGCTGTCCGATAGGGCCAGAGTGCGTCGTCTAATTTTAAAGCCCAATCTTTTTCTTAACGGACATGGTTTTTTTCTAAAATTCTTTTAATTTCACGATTCACTACCTCTACTTGGCCATTTGCTTGTGGGTGGTAGGCGGTGGATAATTTGTGTGTAACTCCATATTTTGCTAAAATTTTAGCAAGTTGGTTGTTACAGAAATGTGTGCCCCGATCACTAATTAGTGCTCGCGGTGTGCCAAATCGTGAAAATAATTTTTTTAAAAATTGTACGACGACTCTCGCGTCATTGGTGGGAAAGGCTTGTGCTTCTGCCCACCTAGACACGTAATCGACCGCAACAAAAATATATTTATTATTACAGGAAGAGGGTAAAGGACCTACGAAATCAATTCCCCACAAATCAAAAATTTCGCATTCTAGAAAAATATTTTGAGGCATTTCGTCCCGGTTAGAAATGTTACCTGACCGTTGGCACCGATCGCAATTTCTCACAAAATTGTGAGCGTCTTTGAATAAGGAGGGCCAATAGAAGACCGCCTCTAGCACCTTCCTTACGGTCCGGTTCGCTTGATAGTGACCACCGGTTGGTCCTTCGTGGTAGTGCCGCAAAATTTGGGCGCCTTCCTCGCTCGCAATGCACCTTCTTACCACTTGGTCCGCGCAGACACGAAATAAAAAGGGGTCCTCCCAAAAATAATTTTTCAAGTCTGAAAAGAATTTCTTCTATTGCTGACTTGAAAAATCTTTTGGTAGTACCCAGCCCATCAAATAGTTGGCCAAATCCGCGTACCAAGGGGTGGAAGAAGTCGTTACCTTTACGATGGCGAGGAGGCGCTCTTCAGGGAATTTGTCATCAATTTCGGCCTCCACTAGCGCACCTGCCGCCGGATTCTCCAACCGTGAGAGGTGGTCGGCCGCGACATTCTCCGCTCCCCTTTTATCTTGGATCTCCAAATCGAATTCTTGTAGTAGGAGGATCCACCTTAGCAGTCGAGGCTTTGCATCTCCTTTTTGTAGTAAATACCGGAGGGCGGAGTGATCTGTAAAAACAATAACTTTTGAAAGCGTTAAATATGATCGAAATTTATCAAACGCAAAAATTATTGCCAAAAATTCCTTTTCCATTGTTGTATAATTTGCTTGTGCGGATGTGTAACACCCTGCCAGTACGAAAAGTATAACAGCAGGTCCGGCCGGGACCCCACGCCATACAAACCACACTAGCTAGGAGTTAAAAGGTGATAACCAGAAAGGTAACTACAAAACGAGAGTACAAAACGTAAGCGGAAGCATTAATTAAACCATTCAAAAAGACATGTCCACTATCATAGGAATGAGTCCAGAAGTAAGAGTTACGGCCTTAGGGCCTTACATCAAATCAATGTACAAAACTCCAAAAAAAGCATACATCGGCACGCAGGCCGGCAATACGTGAGAAAACAGGAAAAAGGCTGGCCTTCGAGGGCCAACACAGCAAAAGGGTCAACGCCCGCTACTTCCCGCTAGGCTCACCTGCACCTGCATAAGAACATTCCACCAAGCGGTGGCAAACAAAGTAACGGTCAGCACAGCTGACCAAATTATAACGACCCCACCCCTTTCCCGGGGTGGCGGAGATTCTACCCTGCAAGTAAGCCATACTAGCACAAGTACTAATCTAAAGAAAGTGCAACTACACAAGGTGAGGTTTCAAGCACAATCAATCTTCTAGGTTGAGCATCAAACGAAGGGAACCTAGGTATGCACATGATGTTGGTTGGGTTCACCCGAAGGTTTCCCACAACCGCCTAAGCAATCGCATGAGGCTAAACATAACATCAAATTCACAACACTCCACCCTAAGGGTCACAACCTTAGGTGGGAAACAAGAGCTTTTGGTCGGTCTAGGTATGACACCTTCCACGACCTCTCCCATGATCACACGGCCTTCATGAGGAAGGGACCTCTCGCCGATCTGCATGGAAACGGGTTCGGTTCAGCTTTGCCCGTGCTCTAATCGCCGCGATCTATCGCACGACGCGGGTACAGCTTCACCTCGGCCCGTAAGGGTTTAGCACTTTCAAGTGCTGCACAAAATATACGCTACGCACCTAACCCCTTCACAAGGATCTAGGCTTCGCGAATTCTCAACAAGGGAGGTACATACGCTCCGCATCAATAACGTGGTGAAGGTTTGCCTTCATCCAAAACTCAAAGCATGGGGCTTTCGTAGGGATCTTCATAAGACGCCTACACTTAACTCCCGCAATACTATAGGTGAGTTCACGGAGTCATTCTCCGGCACGCATTCTAGGTCTAACCTAAATGCAACGTCGCAAATCAAGCATCACCGATTCGGGCTCACGGCCACGAATAGGCTTCACACAAAATGCCTAAATCCGCACGACTACCGGATTTTCTACATGCAATATGCCGGGGACGGACACAATCTACCCGGAGTCCCGAAGGACTTGAGGAAATCCTACACTTCACCCATTTGGTGAAAGAGATACCTCATGCAAGCAAAGAAAGAGGAATGAATGGACAAATACAAGTCCAAAGTTCCGGGAGGAAGAATCGTTACCCTAGACGTGTTCCTCTTCGCCATGGATCCGAGATTCTACGCGGAGGGAAAGAACCGCACCGGGCTGCACTCTCCGGATCTGGAAACGGCTCGCGAAACGGAGCTCCGGAGCTCCGTCAATGGCGAAATCTCCTCTTCTTCTTCCTTGCCCCCTTCTTCTTCCTCTAGCCTAGGAGAGAGAAACACTATGAAATAATGAGGGTTTAATCCCTCTCCAAAGCCCTAAGACCCCCCAGCATTAAATCCCAGCCGTTGGATCGAATTCCAAGAGATTTGATCGGTCGGATCTTCTTCTCCGCTCAAAATCGCGGAACAGAATAAACAGGGCGCACGATCACAGGCGCACGGTCAGTGGTCGTGCGCGACGAGGGCAATGGTCGTGCGCACTATCCGGGACAGAACTCTGAATTCTTGCGAATAAGCGCACGATCGCTGGCGCACGATCACTGGTCATGCGCGAAGAGGGAAATGGTCGTGCGCACTGTCCGAGACAGAACTCGATTCTCTTCTGAATTAACGCACGATCGCTGGCACACGATCACTGGTCGTGCGCGATGAGGCCACTGATCGTGCGCTAAGAGCAGACAGGGAGAATTCTAGCCTGCTTCACGTGCCGCACTACCACTCCGCCTACTTCGCGGAACTACCAGATTTGGGGTGTTACAACTCCACCCTCCTTAAAAGAATTTCGTCCCGAAATCCAGGAAACAGTAATAGCATAAATTACAGTTATACTTTACCTGATGGAAATAGCTCGGGATACTCCGCAAGCATCGTTTGCTCTCTCTCCCAAGAGAGCTCCTCTCGACCGCAGTTATCCCACCGGACTTTTACCATCCGAATGGACTTGTTCCGCAGCTGCTTTACTTCGGCTTGTTCCTTCTGAAGTCCGGCTTGGACTGAGAGGCCGGCGCATGAAACTCGGGTTTCTTTACAACACTCTTTGCTTGTACCCTCTTCATGTCCAACTCCAAAGATCTGGCGGTTTGCACCATCACTTGGAAGCCAAACGTCATAGGGCCTGCAAGGAGCAGCCTCAACTCGTCCCGAAGCCCTTCATAGAATTTATTCGTCTTCGTCTCCTCATCCTCCACCAATGCCCCCGCATAACGACTCAGTCTGGTAAACTCATGTAAGTAATCGTCAACGGAGCGATCACCTTGAGTTAACCTCAGGAACTGGTTTTGTAACGCAATGCGTTGGGCAGAGGGGATAAACCGCTGGAGGAACGACTTTGAAAACTCAGCCATTGTTATTTCAGTAATGTCTCTATCGCCGAATTTGTGCAGTTCCTGCTCTTCCCACCACAGCACAGCCTCTCCGTCAAGAAGGAAAGTGGCTAAGGTGACCATCATGGCTTCGTCCGTCGCCGTCGCCCTCAGAGTTCTTCTAACTCTTGACAACCAGTCTTCTGCCACCGTTGGGGACTCAGATCCCGAGAAGGTGGGAGGATTAAAGCCCAAGAAGTGCTTTAATTGCTGGTCACGCGCTCGCCCCGCAACTACTTGCGCAACTTGACGCTCCACCCTCGGTGCTAACGCCGGTTCCACTGCAGCTACTGGCACAGGGGCATCAACCCTTGGTGCTACCGCAGGTTCCACTGCAGGTTCAACTACCGGGGCTGCATCAATAGTAGGCGTAGCAGGCTGTGCAAGCCTTTGCGGTTGAGCATTGATCATCGCGAAGACTGCTTCTGCGACCATTCTGATCATCTCAGCCGAAGGAGTGGTCGCTGGCACCTCAGCCGACCCACTACTTTCAGCGGTGTTACGGGGTTGAGACCGCCCCGCAGCACTTCTAGTCACCTATAATCATGCAAGGCACAATTTAGTGACCCTAAACATATCAAACATCAATCATGGAACGCTCAGGTTCCGCAAACAAGTATGTTTTTTTTTTTCCATTCCTAAGTGGACATTCTTATTAGTTTTTGTCGTTTTAGGTGAATGCACAGCCCGTGCGCACCACCCCTTAAAAGGAATTCGTCCCGAATTCGCTAAACTACGGATCGACGCCTTAAGTCCGATACCAAATTGTAACACCCTGCCAGTACGAAAAGTATAACAGCAGGTCCGGCCGGGACCCCACGCCATACAAACCACACTAGCTAGGAGTTAAAAGGTGATAACCAGAAAGGTAACTACAAAATGAGAGTACAAAACGTAAGCGGAAGCATTAATTAAACCATTCAAAAAGACATGTCCACTATCATAGGAATGAGTCCAGAAGTAAGAGTTACGGCCTTAGGGCCTTACATCAAATCAATGTACAAAACTCCAAAAAAAGCATACATCGGCACGCAGGCCGGCAATACGTGAGAAAACAGGAAAAAGGCTGGCCTTCGAGGGCCAACACAGCAAAAGGGTCAACGCCCGCTACTTCCCGCTAGGCTCACCTGCACCTGCATAAGAACATTCCACCAAGCGGTGGCAAACAAAGTAACGGTCAGCACAGCTGACCAAATTATAACGACCCCACCCCTTTCCCGGGGTGGCGGAGATTCTACCCTGCAAGTAAGCCATACTAGCACAAGACTAATCTAAAGAAAGTGCAACTACACAAGGTGAGGTTTCAAGCACAATCAATCTTCTAGGTTGAGCATCAAACGAAGGGAACCTAGGTATGCACATGATGTTGGTTGGGTTCACCCGAAGGTTTCCCACAACCGCCTAAGCAATCGCATGAGGCTAAACATAACATCAAATTCACAACACTCCACCCTAAGGGTCACAACCTTAGGTGGGAAACAAGAGCTTTTGGTCGGTCTAGGTATGACACCTTCCACGACCTCTCCCATGATCACACGGCCTTCATGAGGAAGGGACCTCTCGCCGATCTGCATGGAAACGGGTTCGGTTCAGCTTTGCCCGTGCTCTAATCGCCGCGATCTATCGCACGACGCGGGTACAACTTCACCTCGGCCCGTAAGGGTTTAGCACTTTCAAGTGCTGCACAAAATATACGCTACGCACCTAACCCCTTCACAAGGATCTAGGCTTCGCGAATTCTCAACAAGGGAGGTACATACGCTCCGCATCAATAACGTGGTGAAGGTTTGCCTTCATCCAAAACTCAAAGCATGGGGCTTTCGTAGGGATCTTCACAAGACGCCTACACTTAACTCCCGCAATACTATAGGTGAGTTCACGGAGTCATTCTCCGGCACGCATTCTAGGTCTAACCTAAATGCAACGTCGCAAATCAAGCATCACCGATTCGGGCTCACGGCCACGAATAGGCTTCACACAAAATGCCTAAATCCACACGACTACCGGATTTTCTACATGCAATATGCCGGGGACGGACACAATCTACCCGGAGTCCCGAAGGACTTGAGGAAATCCTACACTTCACCCATTTGGTGAAAGAGATACCTCATGCAAGCAAAGAAAGAGGAATGAATGGACAAATACAAGTCCAAAGTTCCGGGAGGAAGAATCGTTACCCTAGACGTGTTCCTCTTCGCCATGGATCCGAGATTCTACGCGGAGGGAAAGAACCGCACCGGGCTGCACTCTCCGGATCTGGAAACGGCTCGCGAAACGGAGCTCCGGAGCTCCGTCAATGGCGAAATCTCCTCTTCTTCTTCCTTGCCCCCTTCTTCTTCCTCTAGCCTAGGAGAGAGAAACACTATGAAATAATGAGGGTATAATCCCTCTCCAAAGCCCTAAGACCCCCCAGCATTAAATCCCAGCCGTTGGATCGAATTCCAAGAGATTTGATCGGTCGGATCTTCTTCTCCGCTCAAAATCGCGGAACAGAATAAACAGGGCGCACGATCACAGGCGCACGGTCAGTGGTCGTGCGCGACGAGGGCAATGGTCGTGCGCACTATCCGGGACAGAACTCTGAATTCTTGCGAATAAGCGCACGATCGCTGGCGCACGATCACTGGTCGTGCGCGAAGAGGGAAATGGTCGTGCGCACTGTCCGAGACAGAACTCGATTCTCTTCTGAATTAACGCACGATCGCTGGCACACGATCACTGGTCGTGCGCGATGAGGCCACTGATCGTGCGCTAAGAGCAGACAGGGAGAATTCTAGCCTGCTTCACGTGCCGCACTACCACTCCGCCTACTTCGCGGAACTACCAGATTTGTGGTGTTACAGGATGTTAGCGTTTTGCTTGCGTAATAAATAGGGTGAAAATGTTTATTCACCCGTTGGCCTAAAACTGCGCCTACAGCAAAATCGCTCGCATCGCACATGATTTCAAACGGAAGGGAACAATTTGGCGCGATTAAAATAGGAGAATTGATAAGCTCGTTTTTAATTTTATTAAATGCTTTTAAACATTCCTCATCAAAATTAAAGGCGGATTCTTTTTCTAAAAGATGAGTTAGCGGCTTTGTAATTTTTGAAATTTTTTTAATAAATTGCCTATAAAAGCCCGCATGTCCTAGATAACTTCGAATAGATTTTATATTAGTGGGAGGGGGAAGTTTTTCTATGACCTCGATCTTGGCCCTATCGACCTTGATCCCCTTATTTGAGATTTTATGCCCAAGGACTAATCCCTCTTGGACCATAAAATGGCACTTCTCCCAGTTGAGTGCCAAATTCGTGTCTTCGCAGCGTTGAAGAACACGATCAAGATTATTTAAACAATTTTTAAATGAATCGCCAAAAACAGAAAAATCGTCTATGAAAATTTCCATGACGTCTTCTACAAGTTCATTAAATATTGCCAACATACATCGTTGAAATGTAGCCGGCGCGTTGCAAAGACCAAACGGCATTCTTCGATATGCGAAGGTGCAGAACGGACAAGTAAATGTGGTTTTCTCTTGGTCTTCGGGCGCAATTGGAATTTGAAAATATCCTGAAAGACCATCGAGAAAATAGTAGTGTGAGTGACCGGATAAGCGTTCTAAGATTTGGTCAATAAAGGGTAATGGAAAGTGATCCTTGCGGGTAGCATCATTTAATTTTCTGTAATCAAGGCATACTCGCCAACTCGTAACAGTACGGGTCGGGATCAACTCATTATTTTCATTTGTGATTACCGTTATTCCGCCCTTTTTAGGCACGACTTGCACTGGGCTAACCCAAGTGCTATCAGAAATTGGGTAAATAATTCCCGCATCTAATAATTTTATTATTTCGGCCTTAACAACGTCCTTCATATTTGGATTTAGCCGTCGTTGAGGCTGAATAGTACTGCGAGAATTATTTTCTAAATTAATTTTGTGCGTGCAAAATGAGGGGTTAATCCCCTTGATGTCAGAAATTTGCCATGTAATTGCATGGCGGTGATTATTTAATATTTTAATTAATTCAGAAATTTCCGAATCGGTAAGAGCGGAAGATATAATCACAGGCAATTTTGAATCTTTTTCTAAAAATATATATTTTAAATGCTCTGGCAATTGTTTTAATTCCAAACTTGGTGGCTCCTCGTAAGATGTTTTTATTTTACAAATATTAAGTTTTACTTCTTCAAATTTGAGCTGTCGAGTTATTTCTTTTAGACAAAATAAATTTTCAATTTCCGAATTTTCAAATAAAGGTGAAATTAATTCATAAAATGACGTTATTTCCTCTTCAAAATTTGATTCTAAAGTACAGCAAGAGTCGTCATTAGAAAACAAATTTCTCGTAGAGTTGTTAATACTGAAAGTTACTTCTTCATCCCCAACTCGTAGGAGAAGTTTGTCGTTACTCACATCAATAATTGCCCGAGAGGTGGCGAGGAAAGGACATCCGAGTATAATTGGGACTTCGGCGTCTTCCTCAATGTCTAGGATGACAAAATCTACCGGGAAGATAAATTTGTCAACCTTGACAAGCACATCCTTAATCACCCCTATCGGGTATCTAATTGATCTATCTGCTAGTTGGATGCTTATATTGGTTGGGCTTGGGGTGCCCAAACCAAGCTTTTTAAATAATGAAAATGGCATCAAATTTATGCTAGCGCCCAAATCTGCCAAGGTGTGTTTTATTAAGAAATTACCGAACAAGCACGGGATGGAAAACCATCCCGGATCGTTTAATTTTTGCGGCAATTTATTTAGAACTATCGCCGAACATTCTGCGTTAAGAGAAACACGCGAAATATCTTCAAGTTTCTTTTTATTTGATAATAAATCCTTGTGATATTTTGTGTATTTAGGCATTTGAGAGAGTGCCTCGCAAAATGGTACATTGATTTGTATTTGTTTTAAAATATTTATAAAAATTTTATACTGCTCCTCGTTGCGCTCATTTTGTAATTTAGAAGGATACGGAATAGAAGGCGTTCGAATAATGCGCGGAGCTAAATTAGAAGAATTTAAATGCGGAGTTGGAGTTGAAATGTTTACCTCAGGCTCGGCCAAATTTGAACTTTTTACCTCCTTTCCGCTGCGGAGGGTTATAGTGTTGGCGCTCTCCCGTGGATCTGGCTCAGTATTGCCCGGTAGAGCTCCCTGCTGGCATTCGGAGAACATCTTGGCGAGTTGTCCAATCTGATTTTCTAGACTTTTAATAGATCCGGAAAGGTTCCAAATATTGGCATCAGTAGAGGCGACGTATTTGGTGAAGACCTCTTCAAGTGAAGGGGCATATGGTGGTTGTGGTGGAGCGAATCCGGGAGGATTCACTTGTGGGGGGCGTTGAGCATTATTGGGGTTGCTCCATGAAAAATTTGGGTGGTTCCTTAAACCCGGATTATAACTATTAGGAAGATTATTATTTGGGTTATAAGGAGGACGATAGGAGTTCCCCAAATAATCAACTTGCTCTTGATTAAAATTATTATTATAATTATAATTATTATTATTATAGTTATTAGCCCCGTTCGTGGCGGAGGAAGCAGATATCTCTGCCATTTGCTTAGTGAGCCATTCTACTTGATATGCTAAATTCGGGGTGCCCTCGACTTTAAAGAGTCCGGTCGGTTTGTTAGGACGCGACCGTGGCGCATTCCACTGATAAGCATTCATGGCCATCTCCTCAAAAAGCTCTTGAGCGGCATCTCGGGCTTTGTTATTTAGAGTTCCCCCAGCTGCCGCATCAATCATTTGCCTCGTTTGGAGATTCAAACCATTGTAGAACGTTTGAACTTGTTGTCATAAAGGAAGGGCATGGTGAGGACATATCCGCAATAATTCCTTGAAGCGCTCCCATGTGTCAAAGAGAGACTCCGAGTCTATTTGTGTAAATGAGAGAATGTCCGTACGTAATTTAGCGGACTTCGCTGGAGGAAAATATTTAGTTAAAAATTTCTCCGTCATCTCGGCCCACGTAGTGATGGAACCTTTAGGAAGAGATCCCAACCACTGCTTGGCCTTAGTCCGCAAAGAGAATGGAAATAAACGCAAATGAATGGCATCATCGGTGACGCCATTAATCTTAAACGTGTCGCAAATTTCCAAAAAATTCAATAAGTGTAAATTTGGATCTTCATCTGGTAAGCCGTCAAAGATGACGGTTTGCTGTACCATTTGAATGATACTCATTTTAATTTCAAAATTATTATTCGCCACCGCCGGGCGAATAATGCTAGATTGTGTTCCCTCCAAATTTGGTCTCGCATAATAGAACATAGTCCGTAGCGGGGCCTCATTATGGTCGGGGTTATCCATTAAGCCTTCGTTAGTTTCTCCGATTGACTCTTCTTGAATTATTGGTAGATCACTAAATCGGAGACGACGACGCAAGGTGCGCTCGATTTCCGGATCAAAACAGAATTCAAGATTAACTGAAGAGTCTCCTCGGGTCATAAACCAAAAATAAAAGAGGAAAAGATGCGAAAAAGATAAAGAAAAACAAATAATTTTTAGATAAATATTTTTTTTTATAACAAAATTTTTTTATATAAATATAAATATATATATTTCTTTTTTTTAAGATTTATTTATTTATTTATTTTAGATGAGTTAAAATTAGTCCTCGACTTCCCAAGATCTACCCGGTGAAGGGCTTGTATGGTACTAGAGGCTGTGATGGGAATTCAAGCCCAAAGCATCCTTTCCAGGATTTTAGTTACACCTTAATAGAAACACAAAAAATAAAAGATAAAATTAATAGATATTTCGCTTTTCGAAATATCAACCTATTTCCCCGGCAACGGCGCCAAAAACTTGATGCGCAAAACTATGACTGTAAACAATAACGACAAGTTTACCGTATCGAATGTAGTATAGGTTATAAAACCAAGGTCGTATTAGACTCGGGGTGGTTGAGTACTCTTACTTCGGAAAATCTCTATTATTTTATCGAATAAAATTTGTGGTTGGTTGGTTGCGAGAAAGAGAAATAGCTTATTTAAAATGATGAGTTAAAGGTTAGTACTCAACCTTGAATCACCTTGGGAAAATAAAATATAAAAAGAACAACTTCTAAATCTCTTATGAAAATACTTGACCGTGGAGGTTCCCGATTTATGAGCACACCTCTCTCGAGGATACGCTCAACTGAGTTTAGTTGATTAAACGAACTTTCGTTCTAGAATCGAAATCTAAAACTCGCCTTATCGTAGTGAACCCCGCTATTGGATTTGACTCCAATCCGGAAGAATTATGTCATCCTCGCTTGAGGAGTGCATTCAACTCTTTTTATTCTTGAAATGATCGATTTGAAATCAAAACCTCTCGATTATAGATTACGAAAACAAAGATGAGAGTTATATATCGATGATATAATCTCAATCCAATAAAAATTCAAGAATAAATCTAAAGTATTCTAAGGAAGAGAAAGAGAAGCTAGAATTTAGATCAAGAATTATATTTCCCTTGTATCATCTCGGCCGAGTACTAATAGAATTTAGCTACTCATAGAGATGGAGGAAACAATAAAATGAAAGAAGTACATAATGAAGGTTGAGAGTAAAAATAAGAGAAAAGTACTATTTTATTGATTAGCAAAAGAAATTACAACTAGAAAATTGAAGGTACAAGCTTGGGAAATAAAAGTGCAAGAAGGAAATGACATACAAGACTAAAACTAGTGCAAGAAAATAAGCTAGAACTCCAAAACTTCATTTTTGAACATTTGGAGAAGGTCCCCTTAAATAGCTGAAATTTTGGTGTTACACGCCCTTGGTCACGCCCGTGACCAAGGGGCGTGATCGGTGCTGGCGGAGAGGACACGGCCTGGCTTCAATGCAGGCGTTTCGGATGTGTCACGCCCTAGGGTCATGCCCGTGACCTGGAGCGTGTAATCTTTAAAACTTGCTGCTGGCGGGAAGCTTCGGCGGGAAATTGGCGCGGGAAGAGTCACGCCCGTGTGCTGGATGTCATGCCTCCAATGTCACGCCCGTGACCTGATGTCATGCCTGTGACCGGGGGGTGTGTAATTTTAATTGACGTGGCAGCTGGCTCTGGGTGCTGGTGGCGGGTCGCGGCCGTGATATTGGGTCACGCCCTTGGTCACGCCCTTGGTCACGCCCGTGACCTGGGACATGTACTTGGCGAATTATTTACGGAACGACTGCGGGGTGACGGAAACCTGTCTGGAACACTTCGTAGGTTACACGCCCATGGGTCACGCCCGTGACCTAGGGGCGTGTAATTTAACTTTTTGCTCGAAATAACCCAGAAAACCTGAAAACACAAAATAAACTTAAGTTAGCTTATGTAATAAACAATGGAAGGATTTATATGATAAAGTTCCTATAAATAACATAATTTTATATTAAAAACATAATAAACCTAGACAAAAAGATGAGTAAATAAATTACTCATCAGTTCACGATTAGGTCTGGGTAGGACATAGGGCAGAAATTTGCCTCGTGTTGGCAACTAGGTCTAGGGTGTAGATCTATGGGGTGCTCGAGGCTGTATCTGGAGGAGGATTGGCTAGAGAGCTTGAGGCCATATCCGCTGGAGGATAGGCTAAAGGCACCGGTTCGTGGGGATACGAGTTGGGATAGAAAAGAAAAAGACTTTTTACTTTCGCCTTCAATTTCTAGCATCAAAAGAAATCAAGTTTTGTAATCTTCTATTTCAAGTTAATAAAATCATGTCTTTATTTTATTTCACTTAATTTGTTTGGTTTTGCACAATTTTGATCTCGTAGTTTTTCAAGTCATTCAAAATAAAATAAAAGTGTTTAAAACCCTTATTCACCCCCCCCCCCCCCTCTAAGGCCGCCTACAGATCCAATAAGTGGTATCAGAGCGGTTTATTCGAAATAGTATAACAACCAGGAATAAATGGCGTCTTATGATATCTCTTTTCCATAGGGTCAGGGTATTAGTAGACCACCACTTTTTACTGGGTCATATTTCAACTAGTGGAAATCTAGGATGATGTGTTTTCTTATGACCATGGATATAGAAGTATGGAACATGGTTGAAGTTCGGTACACTCCTCCTACTATGGTAGTAGGAGAGGTTATGGTAGAAAACCCTAAGGATAGATGGGATGATAATGATAAACTCAAGTGCAAAAATAATTTTATGGCAATGAATGCTTTATATTGTGCATTAAATAAAACTGAATTTAATAGAATTTCTTCATGTGTAACTGCTTATGATATTTGGAACCAATTGAAAGTTACTCATGAAGGTACATCACGGGTGAAGGATGCAAAGTTATTCCAACTGGATTCAGAATATGAAAAGTTCAGGATGGATGTTGAAGAAGACAACAAATCGATGTACACACACTTAGGCAAGATCGTCAATGCTTCAAAAGCTCTTAGAAAGATCTACTCTGTCGGCGACTTGGTCAGAAAGATTCTTCTCTCTCTACCTTTGATGTTCAATCCAAAGGTGACAACCATCTTAGAGTCACACAACCTGAGAACGCTCAAGATTGAGAACCTCATTGGGAATCTCAAAACCCATGAGGTAGAACTCCAGATTCAACATGATGAACACAATAAGGAGCCAAAGAAAAATGCATCGGCACTGAAATCAAAGTAAGAGAGTAATGAAGATGATGATGAAGATGAAGAAGGTCTCCTGGTTAAGAACTTCAGAAAAATCATTAGAAATCCGGAAAGAAGGAACACCTTTTAGAAATACTTCTAGAAGGATGTACAACGAAAAGGGTCTTCCTCTTCTTCAAAGAAAGAAAAGGAAAGCGACGACGAAGAAGAAATACCACCACCGGAGTGCTCTCACTGCAGGATGACCGGGCACATTCGGAGCCAGTGCCCGAAGTATCTAAAGGAGCAAAAAGAAAAATGATACAAAGTGAAGGAGAAAAAGAAGGTGTTGAAAGCCACAACATGGGATGATTCTTCCTCTGAAGAATCCAGCGGATCTGAGTCAAGCAGCGAGGAGGAAGCAAACATATGCTTCATGTAAAAAGGCAACGATGATGACACCAGTGTTCTTAGTGACACTGAGGTAACTCCTCCCACCTTCGAAGAAGTTTATGATGATTTTTTTGAAACCTGCAAAAGCCTATGATAAAAGTATAGAAGATAGTATTATTTTAAATCATGAAAATAAATCTCTTATCAAAGAAAATCATAAGCTTTCTAAAAATTTAATTTCTTTGGAAAAGAGAAAGGTTTCATGCCAAGAGTGTGAACACTCCTTCTCTAAGGCAAAATATCTTGAAGTTTCTCTTTCTAAGGCCTTCTCTCAAATCAAAACTCTTACAAGAGAAAAGGGGGACTTAGAGAGAAAACTAAAAACCTCTCTCTTACAAATTGAATATAACAAAAAAGGTTTTGAAAATAAATATGGCATTATTGTGAAAGAAAACTCATCTATTAAAAAACAAACTCATGACCTCAATATGGCCATCAAAAAATTTGGAATTGGTCAAAAATCTCTGGACATTATTTTAGGGAACCAATGTTATGGTTCTAGAAAATTTGGACTCAGATATCAAAGTGACAGCTACTACCGGCGCTAGCCACTAACGTCGGCGGTAGCCCCACATATAAAAAATCATTTATTTATTCCGAAAAACATACTTCATCCACTAAAAGCAATATAGAATTTCATAAAATGGTCTCAACCCCCATTATTTCGTGTGTAAACTGTCATAGGTTTGGACACACGTCTAGCTCTTGTAGGAAAATAAGATAGGGATCTCTAAAGCAAATCTGGGTATGTAAGGCATCCACTTATTCTATGGGTGGTACATCTTTGGTATCCGGTTCCTTACTCTCATCTTCTTTCTAGATTTGCAGGAAGGCTAAGGATTTGGAGGATGTATGGTACTTGGACTCGGGCTGCTCCAAGCACATGATGGGCAACAAAGCAATGTTCCTTAGCCTAGAAAAGAATAAGGGAGGGATCATAACTTTTGGAGATAACGATAAAGGAAGGATCATGGGAGTCGGTATAGTGGGTAATGAATCCTTTACTATCTCTAATGTTCTTTATGTAAAAGGTTTAAAACAAAACATAATATTTATTAGTCAATTGTGTGATAAATTATTAGATATTTTATTTTAGTCATCTACAAATCTTTGCAAAATACTTAATCCTAACACAAAAGATGTTTTACAAACTGCACCTAGAACTCACAACGTATATGTAGTTTCCTTTCATGATCTTTCCAAATCATCTATAAAATGTTTTATAACAAAAAATGATGAGTTAGAACTAAGGCATAGATGTTTAGGTCATGCTAGAACAAATTGTTGGAACATGGTCTTCGGCATCTGCTAGGTTTGAGAATAACAAATCCTATGTGTATTTGATCTTGTGTGGTTAAGTGTGCAGGAAACAACTCCATATGACTCAAGGATAACATAAGAAGGTTGCCCCCAAGTTTGAAGTGCTTTCCTAAACGGTTTTATAAAAGTGCTTTTCTAAACGGCTTAATAAAAGAGGAAGTTTATGTAGAATAACCCCCCGGTTTTATAAATAAAAAAATTTCCAAATCATGTTTATAAATTAGAAAAAGTGCTTTATGGTTTAAAACAAGCTCCCCGTGCATGGTATGAAAGACTTACATTATTTTTATTAAAGCACGGTAATGTCATGGGAAGTGTCGATAGCACACTATTCATTACGCATAATAATAAATATTTAATTATCTTATAAATATATGTTGATGATATCATATTTGGAGCCAGTAATGAAGAGTTTTGTAATGAAGTTGTCTTAGTAATGAAAAATGAATTTGAAATGAGCCTTGTAGGAGAACCCTCTTATTTTCTTGGTTTTCAAATTTCACAACAAAATGATGGTATTTTTATCTGTCAAACAAAATATGTCCATGATATGCTTAAACGATTTGGATTTGAAAATCTTAAACAAGCTTCTACACCTATGAGTGCTTCCTTAAAACTAGGAAAAAATTAATCTGGAATTTCTATCAATCAAACTTTATATAGAGATATGATAGGATCTCTTGTTTACTTAAGTGCATCTAAACCCGATATAATGTTTGTCGTATGTTTATGTGCTCACTTTCAAGCCAATCTAAAAGAATCTCATTTCAAAGCGGTAAAATATATTTTTAGATATCTATTAGGGTCATCTAATTTAGGATTATGGTACCCACACAATGATTCATTTACACTACACGATTATTCCTATTCGGATTACGCCGGATGTTCACTAGATCAAAAAAGCACTAGTGGTACTTGCCACTGTTTAGGACCCTCATTAGTTGCATGGTGTAGTAGGAAACAATCTTCGGTTGCACTCTCCACAACGGAGGACGAATACATCGCTCTTGGGAGTTGTTGTGCATAAGCCTTATGGATGAGCCAATCTCTGGAGGATTTTGGTTTTCATCTCAAAAATATTAATCTCAAATGTGACAACAAAAGTTCTATAGATCTCACAAATAATCTAGTACACCATTCTAGATCCAAACACATAGATGTTCTCCATCACTTCATAAGGGATCACATTAAGAAAGAGCATGTAAAAGAAAGTTTCATTGGTATGGACTCCCAACTTGTTGACATATTCACTAAACCTCTTCCCAATGCAAGAATTTGATTGCTAAGACTTGAATTAGGTGTCCTAGATCTCTCAGGTTAAGTCACATTCATAAATCGCTAACGTTTCATAGTATTTGCACTATCAAGACATCTTCAAAAATTCTGAAATTTCTACGCAAAATTACTCTTTGGACACTTAATCAAGATCAAAAATTATAAATTTCAAAATCATGAAATTTAGTTTACTGTTTGCCGCGCTAGCGCTAGCACCAGTGCTACAGAACCTATCTGATTTTCTGTTTTTTTTTTTCAATCTTTGAAAAATCCCTAAAAATATGCTCTTTTATATGTACTACTTATTTTTGTGTTTCTGCCTTTAATTGGTTTAAAAAAATACAAATTTACAAAAGCCAAATTACAAAAAATATTTGTTTTCACTTCCTTTCTTTGTTTATTTATTTGATTTCTATTTCAATATGCAAAAATTAAATACAATAATATAAAACAAAGAATTATCAAAAATTATTATTTATAACTTAACTTTTCTATTTACATGTATCTTGCGAAAGGGAGATTTGAGATGTCACCCCATCACATCTCCTAGTACCGGTGCAAACCCCTCACAGGGTAGACCACGGGAAGTCCAAGATCAATTATAAGAGTTCAAACTTTAAACAAAATTTTTTTTTTCAAAATATCAAAAAAAAAGTATGCATTTTATTGTGAAAATCAAGCATGGTTTAATCTATCATTTAGACATTCTACAATGTTGCAATTCATCCTTTTTCAAACTACTTTGAACATTGTTTTTATCATGCTTTGATATATCTAATCACATGTGCATCAATTGTATTGCAAAAGTGTGGTGTAGAACCAAGCGTAGCATGCCTCTAAGTATGAGTAAATGTTTTATGATTGATAATGATATTTCTTCACTCACCTATTTTGGCAAAGTCTACATATGTTTTTTATCTAAGAATGCTTGGTTGTGTATTGTAATTGTACAATGAATTAAATTTGCACAAGTATCTTACCTACACCACTTTTATTTGCACTCTTAATATTTAAGAAAAGTGGTTGAGCTTTCAAATTTTCATTGGTTTGCAAAACAAGGGTATTCAGAGAGCTTTGTACAAAACAAAAAATCATGAAATAAATTGACAAAGATAACTCCACCAAGAACTACTTGAACCTCCTGATAAGTCTTAATGAGAATTGTGAGGTTAAGCACCTTGGAAAGAATAGTAAAGTGCCTTGTGTAAACCATAAGCTTTCTCTCTACACCACTTATTCTTAAGTACACCGGATCCCAAAAAAAATTAATATTGAAAAATAAAGTGTGTGATCCCCCAAGCAATACTTTGCACCCTGATAATTCTTAATGACCATTGTGTGTGCAAAGCACCTTGGTAGTTGTACATTTTCTTTGTGCATTGAAGTGTGTGGAAGTAAAATTATTTGTGTTTTATTGTGCACTTTACTCTACATATGTCTTGTATTTTTAATCTTCAAAATACACTTATGTGCACATCATTATCTTCCATAAAACTTATTCTCATGAGTTTTGGATCCTACTCCAAATTCTATACAACTCTTTATATATAAATGCACTAATAACCTAGCATGCTCTATACAATGTTTGGCAGGTTTTGAATTTGTGAATTATAATAACACTGTAGTAGTTTCTTTTTGATATCCTTCTTTGGTTACTTTATTATCAAACTTATAGATTGTAAATGAATAATGATTTACAAAAACATCTTATTGTTTGGAATTCAACTCATATCTCTTCATATGAATTATCATGATTACAAAAAGATGTTTCTAGTATTTCTATAAGTCTTCTGCATCATAACCATATAATTTTTTACCTTGAGCTTTCATGCTTATTTAAAGTCTTTTCTTTTGTGTGTATCATCACTTAAATATCCAAATTTATTTCCTTCAACAAGTGATAGACTTGCTTGGTAAAATTTATATTGGTTATTCCAAACATGAATATTATTTTTATGCTAAAAACTCTGATTTATTTCTATGAAAATTCTTATGCTAAGAACTCCTTATCATTTCATATCCTCTAAAAAGCTCGATCATGCCTTATCTTTTTTGTCAAAAAACCTCTTCTTATGTCTCTTGCTGCCTTAACCCACTTTTGTTAATAATAAAAGGGGGAGAACTAACATGATAAATAATAAATGCTATCAAATTGGAAAACTAACTTGATTAATGATTAAGATGATAGCTTACATATAATGGGAGCATTCCAATAGTGGGAGCATGTATTTAGGGGGTGCAATTCTAAATACCAAAATTGACTATTATCCTAAGTCATTACTCTCACACACACACAAGTAGATTTCTTCATGCTATATGCATTAATTCTCTGATTTATCATTAATTGATTTGTTATTATCAAAAGGGGAGTTTGTTGGAACATGGTCTTCCGTATCTCCAAGGTTTGAGAATAACAAATCCTATGTGTATTTTGTATTTTGTGTTTAATTGTGTAGGAAACAACTCCATATGACTCAAGGATATCTTAAGAAGGTTGACCCCAAGTTGTAAGCCAAAATTCCATCATGGTCACTAGTGCCGGCGCTAGCCACTAGCACAGGCGCTAGCTCTAATTAGGCAAGTTTAGGTGGCAAGTATAGAAGGCGATAGTGCCAGGCAGTAGCACGGAGAGCAAGAGGAATTTTGGAAAAGGTTTCCTTGGAATGAAGATACACATGCGGAGAATGTTTCCTAATCTGAGATAGCGCCGACGGTAGTGATATCGCAGGCGCTAGCTCCAAGGCTATAAAAAGGACCCCTCTTCTCTCATTTCCAACACACATCCTTGAGAGAGTTCTAGTCCCAAATATCCAGAGCCTTATACTGCCGAGAGTTGATCTCCTACCCAATGTTCCGTGAATTTTTGAAGGAGGATTTCTGCACGCCGCATCCAACCGACGATCGCTTCAACCATGCTTATTCTACAGCAGTCTTTCATCTCCAACATCAGAAGTTCTTCAAGAGGGAATTTTTAATATTGTTGTTAATTTCATTCTTGTATTCGCTTAGTAAATTTGCCTCGTGTTGGCGACTAGGTCTGGGTAGGACTTAGGGATGAATTCGCCTCGTGTTGGCGACTAGATCTAGGTTTGGTCTAGGGGGTGCTCGAGGCCATATCCGGGGAGGATTGGCTAGAGCGACTTGAGGCCGTATCTAGGGAGGATAGGTTAAAGCCACCGGTTCGTGGGGATACGTGTCGGGTTAGAAAACAAAAAAAAAAGTCTTTTTACTATTCGCCTTCGATTTCTAGAGTCATAAGAAATCAAATTTTGTAATCGTACATTTCATATTAATAAAATCATGTCTTTATTGTATTTCACTTAATTTGTTTGATTTCTCACTATTTTGATCGCTTTGCTTTTGTGGTTTTTCAAAATATATTAATAGTTTTAAAACCCTTACTCACCCCCCCCCCCCTCTAAGGGTTCCTACAGATCCAACACAAAGCTCATTTTAAAACTAGACAAAAAGGAAGATTAGAGGATTGCCTATATTAAATGGAAATTTATCTTCACTATGTTCTCCATGTCAAAAAGGAAAATTTACAAAATCTTCTTTTAAACGCAAAAATGAAATTTCTACTACATAACCTTTGCAATTAATTCTTATGGATCTCTTTGGCCCCGTTAGCACTGCAAGTCTTGGTGGAAGAATATATACTTTTGTTCTAATAGATGATTTCTCTAGATATTGTTGGACATTATTTCTCTCATCCAAATCTGATGCATTTTACAAATTTTCAAAATTATGTACTTGTATAAAAATAAACTAGATTTAAAAATAAAATGCATTCGCTTAGATCATGGAGGAGAATTTGAAAATGAAAATTTTAACTCTTTTTGTTAAATGTTCGCTATTAAGCATGAGTTCTCTACTCCACACACACCTCAACAAAATGGTGTTGTAGAAAGAAAGAATAGGATAATTCAAGAACTAGGGCGTTGTTGGGTATTGTATCCACAATAGCCTAGATTTATGAGAAGTCACCCTTGAACCAAGATTGAATTGCTAGTGTATTTGATATTCTTTTTTAGCTATATTCTTGCAGGTTATAATTGCCAAGTGTAGACCAATGTCAGATCACAATGGGTCATTAAACATAGTCTCATGAAATGTATTCCCTCATTGTGTGGGACATAGTGTTGACTCATGTGTGATCTCTCTATTGCGATACACTTCATTTTCAGGACCCTTGAAGCTTGGGAGTTGGAAGAGTTGCTAGTGACCAAGAGAAGAAAGAAGAAAAAAGTTCAGAATTTTTCTAAGTGCATTTCTCGAGAAATCAAAGTCATCTCTCGAGAAATCCAGGATATTTCTCGAGAAGTCTTTTCCATTTCTCGAGAAATCCTTCTTTGACGTCAAGTCTAAAGTTTCTGAAGTATTTCTTGACAAGTCTCTTGTTTCTCAAGAAATCATGTTTATTTCTTAAGTAGTCACATTTGTTGTCAAGAAATCTTCTCAGATGTCCATTGAAGCTTTTCTAAGCTGTTTCCCGAGAAGTCAAGTGTTCTCTCGAGAAATCAAAGCTATTTCTCGAGAAGTCCTATTGTTCTCGAGAAGTTTTCTTCAAGTCCTTCTGAAAGGTTTTCCAAGCCATTTCTCGAATTGTTGCAGCCATCTCTCGAGAAATCATTTCATTTCTCTAGAAATCGTTGTTATCCTGAGAAAGATGTTTTCTTCCTATCCTGCTTTGAAATTTGGTTCCTGACATTTTTTTTAATTATTCTATGATGGAGTCGACGACACGTGTGTCATGTTTTAAGGTTAACTTTACCTTAATTCAAGGACTCTTAGCCGTTATGATTATTTGCTATATAGGGCTCCTATCAGCTCTTACTCTATTTAATAATTCGAAACCTAATTATATTATTCAATCGGAAATCGAGAAAGAGCCACCGCCTCCGCCATCATTGAAGATCGTTCTCTCTCTCTCTCTCTCTCTCATTCAACCGATCCTTTTGGAAGAAAAGATTCGGCAGATCAGTGCTCTTATAATCTACTGAAGTTTATTGGATCGTGTAAAATCCTAGAAGGTCAGATCAGAGATTTCAATCTTTCTTCCTCATCATCAAGCCGAAGTTCTTCAAATCTCAAGAAGGAAGAAGATTATAGTATCTCAGATCAGGACTCATTTTGTTGATTCATTTATTGTACAAAATCCATATTGTTTGTAGGAGATTCTATCTCCGAGTTGTAGGAGGGTTGTCTCTGATTTTGTAGGAGAATTTGTCTCCGAGTTATAGGAGTGGTGACTCCGAGATTGTAGGATCATTCTTGATCCGAGTTATTGTGAAGTAGCCGAGGCTAGCCGTGGTGCTAGTATGACGAGGCGGGAAAAAGGAGTACCCAAGATCGGGGAACCACTATAAATTCCTTGTGTCATCTGTGTTTATGATTTGCTTTCTGTGCTCTCTTTTTATCAAGTTTGTATTCCGCAAAAGACACAATTATCACCTATTCACCCCCCCCCCCCCCCCCCCCTCTCGGTGATTTAGGTAGGCAACTAGTTACTTCAATTGGTATGAGAGGTAGGTTGCTATTCGTTTCTAGGTTAACACCTTGAACAGGATCCATCTATTCTAGTTGTAAGCAAATCCTGGAAAGAAGCAAGGAATCCTCCTCGTTGAAACTGCATATCTGCACAAAGGCTAATTTCCCCATGTGGAAAGAAAGAGTTAGATTTTACATCGAAGTCGCGGATCTGAGAATTTTTCAGGTTGTGGAAGAAGGCCCTCATGACTGCCTCTACAATTGACCCTTCTGTTTAGGTGCCAAAGAAAATGATGGACCTAACCAAGGATGAGATCGCCATCGTAGCCTTTGAAAAAAAAAGCAAATAGCATAATTGCTAGTGCGGTGGATGACTCTATGCTACAAAACTTAATCCACTGCAAATCAGCTAAAGAGATGTGGACATCCTTAATTGTTCTCATTGAAGGTACTAAAGAGGTAAGGGACGATATAAGATCTCTACTCAACCAAGAGTACGAGGCCTTCAAGCAAAGCAAGAAGGAGTGCATTGCCGATGCTTATGAAAGGTTCTTCAAAATAGTAAACAGCCTAAGAAACTATGGCCGAGAATTTACAAACGGTGAACTAAATGACAAGTTCATGAGATCCCTAACGAAAGAATGGGATAGCACGAACGTTGTTATTAGGGAATTTGGAAAGCTGCCAAATATTGACCCACAGAATCTATTCGGGAAGCTACTATCCCATGAGCTGCAAATGAACATCCGCAAAACTGAAGAAGATGGGAATCAGACCTCAGGCAAGGAAAGGACCTTGGCTCAGAAGGCTGAAAGCTCCAAGAAAAGCATAGACGTGTCACCAATAAGGGCACAAGAGACTAATGAAGAAGAAGAATCAGAAGTTGGTTCCTCCTGTTCTGAAATGTCTGATGGGGAGTTCTCACTAATTTCCCGTCAGTTCAAGAAATTGGTAAGCAAAAGAAGGCATATGAAGAACAAGCCCTCTTCCTCTGACTATAAACATTCTAATCATGATCATGATCATTACATGAAAGGCTCAAGTGGCCATGACAGGTATAATTCTAAACTGAACAAACATGTTTCTTCTGGCATCGTTTATTATTCCTGTAACCAGCCAGGGCATATGATCGATGATTGCCCTCACAAGAAGAAAGTTGGTGGAAAGAGAGAAGAAAAGAAATCCACCCGTGGGAAAAAGAAAACTGAGAAAAGCTTTGTTGCCAAGAAGTCCAAAACTCTCAGCGACAGTGACTCGGATAAGTCAATTGATGAAGAAGAAGCCTACTTCGGGCTAATTTCCATGACTGATGACGAAGAAGAACCTCCGTATAAAGGAAAGGTAAATGCTCACACCATCTTATCTGAATCAGAGTATGCCTCAGTTGATCAAGAGAACTACTCCTCAGATGAGGATTCAGAACTCATGACCCAATATACTGAAGTGCTCAAAAGCTTTGACAAATGCCGAAAGGTCGTCAAAACCCAGGCCAAGGAGATCATGTCTCTCAAGGAAGTGGAATCCAATCTGATGGAAGAAGTTGCACAACTTACTTCTCACAAAGTGGAAATCCATGTCATGACAGACAAGATCAAAAGCTCAGATGAGCTCCTTGCCCTGAGAGAGAAAATCATCAAAGAGCTGGAAGAACAGCTAGCTGTTGAGAAAAAGCTAGTTGAGAAGTTCTCCCAACCGAAAACTGTTCTTCCAATCATTGATAGATTCTCCGCTAAAGCAAGTGGCAGTGGATTAGGTCATGTAACTGAATCTAGTAAATCTTCTAAGAGAATCCGAGACAAGAAGAAAAATAAGAATGCTATGAAAGCTACCACCGAAGAGAAAGGGATGGCCCATCTGGATCAGACGACATTTAAGAAAGTTATATTTCCCACAAATGTCTATGATCTAGAAAGCTCCTATGGTCACTTGACTAGACCAATTGAGCTTGAGCCTGTCAATGACTATAAGGGGTGGACTCGTCCACGAAACTTTGGTGCAAGTGTGTTCAAAGCACCTCGAGGAAATAAATCTGAGAGGTTTTGGTCCTTCTGTTCATGGACCTTGTGCAAAGAAGGTACCAACAGTGAATACTATTGCTCCTAAGCCAAAGGAGACAGTCTTACCATGTGTATGCTGTAGTCATGAGGGATCCTCATAAAAAATTAAAGCTCCTGCCAAAACCATCGTTCAGAAGGTGAAGCAGGAGAATACAAAGAAGAGATACAACAGATTTGATTATTGGTGTTGCGGTAAGATTGGTCACTTTGTCGTAGATTGCTGGTTCAATCCGATTAATTTTAAGAGACCACAAGTAAACATTGCTAGGAAGACCGCTCGCAATGTTAACGTTCATCGTGGTGCTCAGCTAACAAGGGACCAAGGATAGTGGTCATTCTCGGCACATGACCGGGACAAGAAGCCTTTTGCAGAATTTCATTCCAGTTGAGAATGGCCCAAAATTCATTTTTGGCGGATCCGACAGATGAATAACTAAAGGCTACGGTATGATTACAAATGGTAATGTATCCTTCTCAGATGTGCCTTATGTGGAAGGATTAGAACATAATCTTATAAGCATAAGTCAACTTTGTGATAAAGGATATATAGTCAATTTTCGTAAAGATAAGTTTCTGATAAAGTCGGCAGAAAATCTAGAAACGATTTTATCAGGCACTCGCTGTAGAAATATTTTTTGTTTAAACTTTCTTTGTTTATCCTCCTCTACACCAATGTGCCTTTTAGCGAAAGATAGTGCACCTCTTATTGACCAATGGCATAAGAGATTAACATATTAATTTGAAAATTATAAATAAATTAATTTCTCAAAACTTAGTGTGTGATGCGCCGAATATTATGTGCATTAAAGATAGACCTTGTCATTGATGTGTTAAAATCAAGCAAACAAGAGCTAACTTTAAGAGCATTATTGGCAAAGAGTCTACCAGGTGCTTACACCTGCTTCATATGGAATTGTTTCGTCCTTTGCAAATTAAAAGTTTAGGAGGTAAGTCTTACCCATTGGTTATTGTAGATGATTTCTCACATTTTGCATGGGTATTCTTTCTAAAACACAAGTCAGATACCTTTGACATTTTCACCTAATTTCTCAAGCAAATCCAGAATGAATTACATTGTTCGGTGGTCAAAATCAGAAGTAACCATGGAACAGAATTTGAATCTAGGGCCATGACAGACTTTTGTGAAAGGCTTGGTATCTTTCATGAGTTTTCCTCTCCTCGAACTCCACAACAAAATGGGGTAGCTGAGAGAAGGAATAGAACACTCATTGAGTCTTGTAGAACAATGTTGAGCGACTCTTCACTACCAGAATACTTCTGGGCTGAAGCCATCAACACTGCTTGCCACGTGCAAAACAGAGCACTCATAAATAAAAACCATGAAAAGACTCCCTTTGAACTACTAAAAGGTAAAAGACCAACCATCTCATATTTTAGAATCTTAGGTAGTAAATGCTTTGTTCTTAATAATTAGAAGCATTACAAAACCAAGTTTAGTGAAAAGAGCTTTGAAGGTATTTTCATTGGCTATAGTAGCCATATTAGAGATTATATAGTTTTTAATAAGAAAACTTTGGCTGTAGAAGAATCCAATAACGTTGTATTTGATGAGACGAGCATGCTACAAAGAAGCTCATCTAGTATTTCTGTTGAAGATACAGGTACAAGACTGCAAGACTTAAGCTTGGATGAACCAGTCAAACTAAATACTCCAAACTTCATCAAGATCTCTCCCCCAATCTCAACAGAAGAGGAAGATCATCAAGATGAAGAGCCAATTCAAGTGGAGGAACACAATCCAGTAGTAGACGAAGTTCCTGGTGTCCCAATTGATGCAAGGAATCTAGAGTTCTGACATATGAGGTATCATCCGATTTATCACATCATAGGAGATCCTCAAGACGACATTAGAACAAGAAGAGGTACTACTAACGAAAATATGTATTTGAGTTTCCTATCGCAGGTTGAACCAAAGAAGTTTCAAGAAGCAAATGAAGACACCTATTGTATTATTGCAACGGAAGAAGAACTAAATCAATTCAAGCGATGCAAAATGTGAACTCTTGTTCCAAAACCCAAAATTAAGAATATCATTGGAACAAAATGGGTCTACAGAAACAAATTGGATAAAGAAGGAACAATAATCAAGAACAAAGCCAGACTCATAGCAAAAGGATACAGACATGAAGAAGGGATCGACTTTGATCAGACTTATGCTCCAATAGTAAGGCTCAAAGCGATCAGGTTGTTCCTTATTTATGCTGCAATCAAGGGATTCACCGTATATCAAATGGACGTCAAGTCAGCATATCTCAACGGTAATATAAAAGAAGAAGTATACGTGGAACAACCCCCTAGTTTTGTTGATCCTGAACACCCTGAATATGATTATTTATTACAAAAAGCTTTATTTGGTTTGAAACAAGCTCCTCGAGCTTGGTATGAGACGATGTCTAACTTTCTTCTTGAGAACAAATTCACAAGAGGAAAGATAGATAAGACATTATTTCTTAGGGAAGTTAAAGGCAAGATTTTGCTAGTGCAAATCTATATCGACGATATATTTTTTGGCTCTACGGATGACAACCTTTGCAAGAAGTTTTCCAAACTTATGCAAGGGAAGTTTGAAATGAGCAGTATATGTGAGCTGTAATATTTCTTAGGACTTCAGGTGAAGCAATTTGAAGATGGAATTTTCATCTCTCAGACAAAATTCACCAAAGAGTTGGTATAGAAATTTGGAATGGAGAGTGCATCCTATATGAGGACTCCAATGAGTTCAGCTATGTCTCTGGACAAGGATGAGAAAGGGAAACCTTTCGATGAAACTAAGTACAGAAGCATAATTGGCTCTCTGCTCTTCCTTACCGCTAGTACGTCCGACATAATGTTTTCAACATGTGTATGTGCTAGATATCAAGTGAACTCTAAGGAATCTCACTATACCACTGCAAAGAGGATTTTAAGATACCTTAAAGGAACACCAAATCTTGGCTTGTGGTACCCAAGAAGTAATGATAGCGAGCTAATTGGTTTTTAAGATGCAGACTTTGCAGGTAGTAAGGACGACGGAAAGGCACTTCCGGGACTTGCCAATTCCTTGGAAGGAGGCTTATTTCATGAAGTAGCAAGAAGCAAAATTGTGTTGCAATTTCAACCGCCAAGTCAGAATACATTTCTGCAGGCAGTTGTTGCGCACAACTTCTCTTAATAAGGAATCAGCTTGAAGATTATAATATGAAGTTCAAGGACATCCCAATGTTTTGCGACTCCTCCAGCGCAATAGCAATTGCAAACAATCCAGTCTCTCACAGCCGGACAAAGCATATTGAGTTAAGGTACCATTTCATCCGTGAGCATGTGGAGAATAGGGACATCAATCTATGTTATGTCCCAACGGACAAGCAAGTTGCGGTTATTTTCACGAAGCCGCTAGATGAGACCAAGTTCTCTTTCTTCAAGACAGAACTTGGAATGCTCTACATGGAGCCCTAGTAAAGTCATGTATGAAGCCAGGATGACCTTCAACTCTTCAAACCCTCAAGGAAGGAAAAAAACCTAGTTCTTCAAGAAAAAGCTAAGTCATATATGAGATTTCTCGCGAAACATCTTATACTTCTCGAGAAATGTTTATACATCTCGGGAAATGGACTTATCAAGGGAATTCTGACACTTTTCAAAAAATGAACTATATTTCACGAGAAGCAATACTGATCTCGAGAAATGACCTTTTATATCTCGAGAAATGGGTCAATCCCTCGAGAAATAACCTTAAAGAAACTCTTCGGCAAACTTCTTGAGAATTATTACACCTCTTGAGAAATATCATTTATGTCTCAAGAAATACATATACCTCTCGAGAAATATTATTTAATTTTCCGACTTGTCTACTGTTCATTATCTAGAATTCGAAGAGCCAGGTACGTCGTTCGACACTTAAATACTTATTTCTTTACCTTTAAACTGCCAAATCAAAAATAAAAAATATATATATAAGATGTCTCGAATGAATTTGAGCTCTCACACGACCCTTTTCCGAGAAACCCTAGTGCTTCTCGCGACATTCCCGACCGAACATTCCTCTCACGATTTCTCTATGCAATTCAAATGACTCTTCTCCTCGATTCAATGGCTCCTATTCCAAGACCAAAGATCGGTGTCGGTAATGAGCTAGTGTGATGAGGCAAAACTATGCTTGCAAATGACAACGACAAGTGTACCGTATTGAATATAGTATAGGTTATAAGACCAAGGTCGTATTAGACTCGGGGCGGTTGAGTACTCTAACTTCAAGAAAATCTCTATTATTTTATCAAATAGAACTTGGGAGTGATTTTGCAAAGGAAAATAAAAATAAGATTAAAATGACGAGTAAAAAGGCTAGCAATCATAGAGATGGAGGAAACAACAAAAATAAAAGAAGTGCATGATAAAATAAGAGAGGGAATGAGAGAAGAAAAGAACTATTTTATTAGATTGCTAAAGAAAAGTTACAAGCTAGGAATTGAAAATTACAAACTATTTTAATTGAACGTACCAATTGCAAGAAGAAAAGGGCTACAAGAACTACTAAAACATGAAATTAAAGACATGAAATGAAAAGTCTAAGTCCTAAAAATTGGTCCCCAAACATCTGGAAAAGCTGGCTTTATATAGCTGAAAAATGAGGTTACACGCCCTTGGTCACGCCCGTGACCAAGGGCGTGTAAGGGGCGTGATCGAAGCAGCAGCGGAGAGGGCGCCTTCTGGAGTAATTGCGAGCGTTTCGGCCGTGTCACGCCCTAGGTCACGCCCGTGACCTGGGGCGTGTAATCTTGAAATAGTGCTGCTGGCGGGAAACTCTGGCGGGAAGAAGCGCGGGGCGAGTCACGCCCGTGACCAGGATGTCACGCCCCCTGGTCACGCCCGTGACTTGGGCGTGTAACTTTAAATGACGTGGCAAGCGTGCTGGCAGCTGGTGGCGGGGTCCCGGCCGTGACTTGGATGTCACGCCCTTGGTCACGCCCGTGACCCTGGGCGTGTACTTGACAATTTTGCTCAAAGTGCCCAGAAAACCTGCAAAACATAAACTAAGCTTATATTAGTGGCAGAAGTAAAAAGGAATGATTATTATAAGATAAAACAAATAATTGATATAAATTCATATTAAAATTACATCAAAATTATACTAAATGATGAGTACAAAAAGTACTCATCAAACACCCCCACACTTGAGCTTTTGCTATTCCAGAGCAAAAGAATGAGGAGAGAATTACAAGGCATAGATATTATTTTTATTTAACTAAAATTTCATTAAACCAAAAATAAGTCAAAATCAAATTTTAGGAATTCAAGAATTAAGTCATAAGTTATGTTGATAATTTAAAAAGAGAAATTTGTTTAGCTAACTACTTCTCAAGATAACTATTTAGCAATCGAAGTTATAGAAATTTTCAAACAAAATTAGATTGAAATTATAAACACTCTAACATAAAAGAAGCTTAAGGAAAAGACACCTACCAAAATATTGCTCTCTTAATAATTTAGTTTAGGACTAGAAATATTGAAATTGGCTAGGGATGGGTTTGAACGGAATGACAAAATGGCGACAAAGGATATGAAGAGGTTTTTGCTTAGGGTGATGAATTTTATCCTCTCATCCCCTTTTTTTTGTATATGTAATACCAGAGAATGATAGACTATTATCCTATCATTTCCACGACATATACACATTTTTTCTCTCTTCATTTTTTTTGGGTTGCATATGTTTGCCAGAGAATAAAGAACTAACATCTCCTTATTCCCATGACATATGATCTAACAATATGGGAAAAGAAAAAATACATATGTTTACCAAGGGTAAAGAAATACTTCTAGTTTATAAATTAAACTATTTTGAGAGCAATTTTTTAGTGGAATGAAATTTCTTAAGATCTTAAAGTTAAAAGAGAATATAATAGAAATCTAGAGATGTTTAGCCCATTTACCACAAAGTGAAGCTATTTAAATTTAAATGGAGAAGTAGTGCTAAATTAATTCTCTAATCGAATTAAAAACATAAAGTGTTTCTTAAAACTAAATTACTTCAAATTTAGATTTAACAAATTCTGATAAAATAAAATATTAGCTAAATTAAAAATGTAGGAATACTTATAATCGGACCTCAAACTAAATTTCTAGAACATTAAAAACAACAAGGCTAGGCGTATTTATTATTATTATTATTATAAATATTATTTCTTGGACTTCCGGAGGGCTACCCGGTGAAGGGTTCGGAGGGTACTAGGAGCTGTGATGGGAGTTCAAGCCCAAAGCGCCCTTTCCAAGAAATTAGATTTTTATAATTTTTAAAAAAAAATTCAAATAAAGAAACAATGAATGCAAAGCTACACCCCCATACTTAAAATTAAACATTGTCCCCAATGTTTAAAACTAAGTATGAAGAAAACTTGAAAAATAAACTTTTTAAAAGAAAAATACATAAAATTAATGATAAGCAAGGGGTGCCTCCCAAGAGCGCTTTCTTTTTCCCGTCTTTAAGCTAGACGGTTATGGTTAGGAAAACGGAAATTTGAAAGAGAAGTGAACAAGCAACTCCCCTAATTCATGCGTAGGTGAATGTGTCAGCGTCAGTCGGCCAGCCTCTCCTCCGTTTAACATGTGATTCTTCATTTGTCTTTGATCTTGAATTTGCAAATCCAAATCACCTATACATACCTGAGGTGATTTGGATTTATAAAGATGAGCGGCATATGGATCATCAATTAATTGGGGTAGCAACGACTCATCTTCTACCTAAAAAATATTAGTATCTAAAGAATCACAAATAAACGATTCAGAAAAATTTTCGCAAGGAGGAGGCGCTTGCGAAATTATAAAATTAAGCTTTGGTTGTTCCTTTTCTATAATAATTATTTCTTTAAAAAAATCTAGCGTATTATCAAGCGGAATTAAATTTTCGGACACTAAATTTTCATGAATTTTTGGTTGGATAGACGAAATTCGCGAATATTCATGACAAGGAAAATAAAATCCGGTTGGAGTAGGGGAAGAAACGTGTTCTTCTTCTATTTCATCTGGAGTGCCCATAATTTTAAGAAATTCTTAGTAAAGTAAATTTTCTTCATCTTTGGTAAAAGAAGTTATGGGATTACATGAAACCATATGTTCCTCCATAACTAAATTATCCAAGGATGGAGAAAAAATACTAGAAGAAATAAATTTTTCCTCTAAATTTTGGGGAGAAGTACCTAATTGAATCGGCGTACAGTACCCAAAATCAGAGTACGAATGTTGCGGCGCAAAAGAAGAAGAACAAGAATTTGGGTTTAAAGATTTATCTTCATCGCTCCGAAAGCTATCCGGGTGACCTTGCCACCAAGAATAATCTACTTCGGGGCTAGAAGAAAAATTATTAGAAGCCGAAAAATTATTCTCCTGAAAATTAGAAAAAATATTTTCCTCTAAATTTTGGGAGGTAGTATCTATATGAATTGGCGGAAATTCCCCAAAATTAGAGAACGAAAATTGCGGCGTACAAGAAGAAAAACAAAAATTCAGATCTAAAGATTTATCTTCGTTGCTCTGAGAATTATCCGGGTGAGCTTGCCACGAGGAATAATCTACTTCAGAGCTAGAAGAATAGTTATTAAATGCCAAAAAATTATTTTCATTAAAATTAGAAAAAAAAAATTATCAAAGTTTGAAGAATTATTTTCATTAAATGATGAAAAATTATGATCGAAATTATAATCAAAATTATTTGCATAATATTGAGGATAATTATTTTCATAATAATTATTTTGAGCATATGAATGTAAATAACATTCCTCACTTTGATGAGGCGCATTACAATAATAACAGCAATTTTGGCATTTTTGTGCCGCTTCCAAAAGATATACTTGGCTTTGAAGCTCGGCAACTTTTACGGCCAATTCAAGTGATTGCATAATAAAAAAATAAAAAGGAAATAACCTTTACTCAAATGAATGGAATTTTAAAAAAATGTTTTTATTATATAATTTTTTTTCAAAAAGCGGGTTAAATTAGTCCCGGACATCCCAAGATCTACCCGGTGAAGGGTTTGCAAGGTACTAGAGGCTGTGATGGGAATTCAAGCCCAAAGCATCCTTTCCGAGAATTTAGATTACGCTTTTTATTGTATTTTTTAATTTTTGAGAGAAGGGGGAGAAGAAAGAGAACGATAGAATTAATAAATATTTCTTTTTTCAGAATATCAACCGTGTCCCCGGCAACGGCGCCAAAAACTTGATGAGGCAAAACTATGCTTGCAAACGACAGCGGCAAGTGTACCGTATCGAATGTAGTATTGGTTATAAGACCAAGGTCGTATTAGACTCGGGGCGGTTGAGTACTCTTACTTCAAGAAAATCTCTATTATTTTATCAAATAGAACTTGGGAGTGATTTTGCAAAGGAAAATAAAAATAAGATTAAAATGACAAGTAAAAAGGCTAGCACTCATAGAGATGGAGGAAACAAGAAAAATAAAAGAAGTGCATGATAAAATAAGAGAGGGAATGAGAGAAGAAAAGAACTATTTTATTAGATTGCTAAAGAAAAGTTACAAGCTAGGAATTGAAAATTACAAACTATTTTAATTGAACGTACCAATTACAAGAAGAAAAGGGCTACAAGAACTACTAAAACATGAAATTAAAGACATGAAATGAAAAGTCTAAGTCCTAAAAATTGGTCCCCAAACATCTGGAAAAGCTGGCTTTATATAGCTGAAAAAATGAGGTTACACGCCCTTGGTCACGCCCGTGACCAAGGGCGTGTAAGGGGCGTGATCGAAGCAGCAGCGGAGAGGGCGCCTTCTGGAGTAATTGTGAGCATTTCGGCCGTGTCACGCCCTAGGTCTCGCCCGTGACCTGGGGCGTGTAATCTTGAAATAGTGCTGTTGGCGGGAAACTCTGGCGGGAAGAAGCGCGGGGCGAGTCACGCCCGTGACCAAGATGTCACGCCCCCTGGTCACGCCCGTGACCTGGGGCGTGTAACTTTAAATGACGTGGCAGGTGTGCTGGCAGCTGGTGGCGGGGTCCCGACCGTGACTTGGATGTCACGCCCTTGGTCACGCCCGTGACCTTGGGCGTGTACTTGACAATTTTGCTCAAAGTGCCCAGAAAACCTGCAAAACATAAACTAAGCTTATATTAGTGGCAGAAGTAAAAAAGGAATGATTATTATAAGATAAAACAAATAATTGATATAAATTCATATTAAAATTACATCAAAATTATAATAAATGATGAGTACAAAAAGTACTCATCATAGTGCGTGCAGGGCTCAGCTCCATCTCAGACGACTTCCTTAACCTATTCCATCTCCTAGATGCTGCAAGACTATCATTTGTCATGGAACATCATTGTCGAATCCTATTCAGAGAGGTGGAAGAATTCTTCATGAATGCCAAAGTTGTGAAGGAAGAAAGGATGATGAAATCCTCTGTATACAATCTCAAGGTAAAGATTTCCTCTAAGTCAATCTCCAAGTATCTGCAACTGCCCATAGTTGAAAGTGAAGATGACCTAGAAAATGGTAATTGGGCAAGAACACTATCTTTCTGTGGTTTGGACAAAGCTACCAAATCAATTCAAAGAATTCAGATGAATGATGTTGGGAAACTGTTGGTGGACATCATTGCTAAAGTTTTTCTTTGCAAGACAGGAAGTATGGGTTATGTTTCTGAAGATGTCTTCTGCCTCATAGCATATGTTGTATGCTGGAAGAATTGTGATTGGGCAACAACTTTATTTATGAAAATTAAGGAAAGTCTCCTTGCCCCCAAATTATGCAAGGATACTATCTCTGTATTTGAACCAAGTATATCCTGAAGTATTTGAAATGTCTAAGGGTACAGTTATTCACCATCTGAAGAAGATAGATATCTCAACCATTCAAAGATGGGACATCATGATTCAGAAGCCAGTGGATGCTAGTGCAAGACCCCATGGGGAGCCTGATCCTTCTGTAGCTGGTGGAAATCAGCATGTTTATCCAGCTCCCTGTTAAAATATTTCGAGGTCCGGAGTGAAGTAAAAAATGCGGAACACTTCTCACAATCCATAAGCGTGATAATCAATGACAATGGCAAGAAAATATAGTGCTCTTGTTATTTACTATCTCTTTACAACTCGAGACATACATGGTGAGACATGATTCATAATAATCACGAAGGAGAGAAGCACAAGACACAAAAAACAAGCCGCCAGCGAACTGCCAAAGCACAGACCTCTAGACTTCTCGAACAGGCAAACCGCACGGTTAACCCTGAGACCGCGCGAATAGAACACAACCCACACCTGTCAGACCGCAACCACAGACCGCACACATGCTGCTTTATTCCACTGCTGAAAACACCTATCCGCACGTCTTGATCGCCCAGACCGCACGATCTCAGGATCTCAGAAGAAGCCGCGAACACTTGATGTAGAATTGCTTCATGCTGCAGACCACAACTCAAGATCGCCTGATCACTTAAGACCGCCTGATCAACTGAGTTCGCTGCACAGTCCAAGAACACCTAAACACAGTCCGCGCTGACAGACCACTGCCGAACTGGTTTATTCTAAGCTGGAAAGAAAGGAGAATGCTGATGGTGCCTGCTAGCCGCTAACTTGTAAACAAACAAACCGGTCAGACAACTCAGACCATGCGAGCTCCAAAAGAGACCGGCACAATCAAGCCATCTTTGGTTCTTACAGTTCTTGCGTTTGGATGGCTACCCTGGCGTCCCTATTTATAAGCAAACGAATGGATGTCGTCACCACCCCAAGGGATACAGTCACCTTCCTTATTGAAGCACGCGGTCTCCAAAACCAGACCGCGCGGTCTCTTCAAGACCTTATTACATCTATGACACAACTGTCCAAGAAAGATAGCTTGCCAAAGCAACCTGACAGTACGAGACCGCAGTACAAACCGCCCAGTCTAAACTGGAACAAGGATACTTGGGCAGAACAGGCATACCAAACACAGGCCGCCAACACCAGAGACACGCGACCACACTAGCCAGGTCGCCACACCGAGCTCGCAGATTCCAGAGGTAAACCGCAATACAAGCCGCGCGGTCTCTGCGATCTCCAAAAATAAGACCGCCCGAACAGATCCACTTCCACTTCAAAAATTTAACACTCCCCCTTGAAGTGGGAAGTGGAAGTCAGCCCAAGTAACCTCCTCAACCGTGTAAATGGTTCCTTCGACAACAGCTTTGTGAATATGTCAGCGACATTCTCCTTGCTCTACACGTGCTGAATAATAAGAGATCCCTCCAAAACCTTCTCCCGAATGAAATGGTGTTGAATCTCTATATGCTTGGTTCGAGCATGACAAACTGGATTGCTTACCGGTTTCAGGGCACTCTCATTGTCACACCGAAGCAGAGTAGGACCATGCACCTCCCTATGAATGTCCTCCACAAGCCTCCTAAGCCAGATGGCTTCCTGAGCTGCCAAAGTCGAAGCTTTGTATTCCCCTTCTGTGGTAGAGACAAACACAAAATCCTGCTTCTTGTTGCACCATGATATAGCTGTAGAGCCTGTCATAAAGACATATCCAGATGTCAATCATCGATCTTCAGAATCTCCTCCATAATTAGCATCCATGTATCCATGTAGGCAAAAGCCCGAATCTCTCCCGTAGAAGAGACCCAAATCCGAGGTGGTCTTGACATACTTCAAAATGCTCCTCGCCGCCATCAGATGAGGCTTTCGTGGCTCTGCCATATACCGACTCACCCGGCCAACCGCATAAGCAATATCTGGCCTCGTGATCGTCAAATATATAAGACTTCCGACCAAAGCCCAGAACACTAAAGGATCAGAAAGAACCTTCCCCTCATCACATCGAAGATGAATACCGACCTCCAGTGGAGTAGAACTGCTCTTCCCACCTTCCATGCCAAATCGCTTCACAATTCGTTCTGCCTACCCCTTTTGGGAAACAAGCATTCCGCCCTCTTTCCTCTCCACTTCGAGTCCAAGGAAATGGTGGAGCTCACATAAATCCTTCATCTCAAATCTGATATCTAGCTCAGCATGAAGCCTAGCTACCTCCACTTCAGAGTTCACTGTGATGATCATATCGTCAACGTACATTAGCACCAAGACCTGAAGCTCCCCCGTCTTCTTTACGAATAAGCTTGAATCAGAGTCAGAAGCAAAGTATCTGCAGAACTGGAGGTATTATGCGATCTTCCCATACCACGCCCAAGGCGCCTGCTTCAAGCCGTAAAGAGCCTTCTTGAGCTTACAAACATGTCTTGGGTATTCTTCGGAGACATAACTAGGTGGTTGATCCATGAAGATATCCTTGCCAATCTCATCATATAAGAAAGCATTCTTCACATCGAGTTGCCAAATCTTCCACCCTTGGCAAGCTGCCAATGCGATCACCACCCGGATCAAAGTCATCTTGGCAACGGGGCTGAATGATTCTTCATAATCCTCCCCATACTTATGAGAGAAACCTCGAGCTATAAGGCGAGCCTTGTACCACTCAATACTTCCATCAGCCTTCTTCTTTAGTTTGAAAACCCACTTGCAAGTCACCGGAGTAAAACCCTCAACCTTAGGCACCAAGTCCCAAGTCTCATTTTTCCTGAGGGAAGCCATCTCTTCATCCATGGCTCCGTCCCACTCCTTGACTCCAACGGCAATTTCATAACAAGATGGCTCTCTCTCATCCTGGGAACCTGCGAAGAAACATGAGACGAAGTTCACTAAGTTTCCCCCCGTATACCGATCTGGTGGAATAATAGTCCTTTTGGACCTCCTCAGAGCTTTACTCTGATCCACCTCTTCCACTGCAGCTTCGGGACTAGCTCTCCTCTCAGGCATACTTGGAGCATTGTTCCCCATGCTTCCAGAACCTGAAGCACCTGACCCAGAGCTAGAAGTACTTGGAGCACCTAGAGAAACAGGTAACTCCACCAAAACTTCCTTTGCAGCTTCACCTGGTCCACCATCTACCCTGCTTCCTTGTAACTCAACAAAAGAGCTACCCTGGTATGACGTCAACTCGTCAAATACCACATCTCTTGAGACCACAACTCTCCATGTCTCTGGATCCATGCATCTCCAACCCTTCTTCCGGTCATCATAAATGACGAAGAGTAGCTTCCTTGCTTTCGCATCTAGCTTCGTTCTGAGGGCATCAGGAACATGCACATAGCAGGTAGAACTGAACACTCGAAGGTGTTCCACTGAAGGCTTTATCTTGAACATCAACTCATGAGGGGTATTCATGTTGATGGGACTGAGAGGCACAAGACATTCCCTCTGCCCAGAAAGACTTTGGGATACTCATGGCATGAAGCCAACATTTGCAGGTCTCCATCAGATGACAGATCTTCTGCTATGCAATGCCATACTGTTGAGGAGTGTGAGCACAAGAAAGCTCTCTTTAGATGCCAAGCTTCCTGTAGAAGTTAATAAATGCTTTGGAGGTAAACTCCCCTCCATTGTCAGTTCTGAACCTCTTGACCCGCAGGTTGAGCCGACCCTCCACTAGCTCCTTGAACTCCACAAACCTCGTGAACTCCAATGGTGCTTTACATCTGCTTTGTGACTTGTCAAATGGAAGATGTTGAGGCTTGCCATATTGACATCCTTCACAAACGTGACCTTCGCCGAAGGATGAAAAACTAGGCAGACCTCTCACAAGGCCTCTCCCTGCCATAGCTTTCAACTTGTCCGTCCCAACTTGTCTGATTCTTTCATGCGAAAAAGCAGCGCTATCATTAGTCCTCATCTTATCAATAGGAACTTGTTGATAATACAAACAAGTCCTTCACCCTTATACCAACAAGAGTGACTCCAGCCTTCACCGCTGACACGTTTCGAAGAAACTTCACTTCTGTTGGACCAAACAGAACGTGATAGCCAACATCCACAGCATTGGTCACCGAGAAGAGGTTTTTCTTCATCCCCGGAACATGATAGAAACTCTTCAATGTAAGAGTACCTCTATCAGTGTTCAAAGAAACTACATGCTCCTTCTCTACTACATGTATAGTATGATCAGCCGTAATGATGACATCATTACCAGTATATGCTCGTAAGGAAGAAAACATTGACTCGTCTCCGGTTAGGTGATGAACACAATCCGAGTCCACTATTCAATCATCCTGATAGTTTATGGAAGCCATAGCCCAAACATACGCGCCCATCATGAAAGATCCTTCACCCCATCTATCATCTGCATTGGAACTTGCCTCCTCCTTTCCTGTAGTATGCCCCGGCTGAAGATTGACCTTGCAGTCCCTTTTGAAATAACCAATCTTATTGCATCTGAAACATCTCAGTCCTTCCTTCTTCTTCCCTTCAGACTTTGGAGCATAACTCCTCTCTTGCGGATATGAAGTAGACGGACCATCGCTACCAGATGTCTTTTTCTTCTTGTCCCAACGCTTCTTCTTTCCAGAAAAGAGAACCTCTTCTTCTCCCCCAAAGACTGACATCCCCTCCATTTGCTTAGCTAAACTCTCTTGCAACGCATGTAAGTTCTCCAGCTCCAACAACGATAACTGATTGGCCTAGCCTTGCACAGAAGTAACAAATGCCACATACTCCCTCTACAAGCTGCGGATTATGTGCCTCTTCAGCTTCGCTTCTGAGATAGGCTCATCCGGGTCGAATGCCGGTACCTCGGCGCAAAGGTTCTTCATTTTCAAGAAAAACATTAAAATGGACCAGTCTCCCTGAGTTGCTTTCGCCAACTCATTTTCCAAGAACTGTAGCTGAGCTACATTCTTCTTATTGTACAAGCCATCCAAGGCTGTCCAAATTTAAGTAGCTGGCCTACATACGATGATGTGGTCAAACAACTCTGGAATGATAGCTCGCTTGAGAGTGAACACAGCCTATGCATTTGTTCTCTTCCAAGCCTTCACGAGCTCAGCATTCCCTTCAGCAGGAACAACATCTTATCTTGCGTCTCCTCCAACTACCTCCCATAAGTCCTAGCCAAGCATATAGCACTCCATGCATGACTTCCACTTTTTAAAGTTAGTCTGCATAAGGAGCTCAATACCAAGACCTCTTGCATATCCTCCTTCTATTGTTATCCCACTGATTGACAATCGACTTGCAGAAATCCAAGCAGAAGACAACGATGATTACTGCTCAGAAACCTACCTCTGATACCATGTTAAAATATTTAGAGGTCCGGAGTGAAATAAAAAATGCGGAACACTTCACACAATCCACAAGCATGACAATCAATGACAATGGCAAGAAAGAATAGTGCTCTTGTTATTTACTATCTCTTTATAATTTGAGGCATATATCGTGAGACATGATTCATAAGAATCATGAAGGAGAGAAGCACAAGACACAAAAAACAAGCCGCCAGCAAACTACCAAAGCACAGACCGCCAGACCGCTCGAACAAGCAAACCGCATGATTAACCTTGAGACCGTGCGAACAGAGTACAAGCCGCACCTGTCAGAATGCAACCAAAGACCACAACCACAGACCACACACTTGTCGCTTTATTCCACTGCTGAAAACACCTGTCCGCACTTCTTGATCACCCAGACCGCACGGTCTCAGGATCACAGAAGAACCCGCAAACACTTGACGAAGAACTGCTTACTGCTGCAGACCGCAACTCAAGATCGCCTGATCCCTTAATACCACCTGATCAACTGAGTTCGCTGCACAGTCCAAGAACACCTAAACACAGTCCGCGCAGACAGACCATTGCTGAACTAGTTTATTCAAAGCTGGAAAGAAAGGAGAATGTTGACGGTGCCTGCTAGCCGCTAACCTGCGAACAAACAAACCGGTCAGACAACTCAGACCGCGCGACCTCCAAATGAGACTGGCACAATCAAGCTAACTTTGGTTCTTATAGTTCTTGTGTTTGGATGGCTACCCTGGCGTCCCTATTTATAGGAAAATGAACGGATGTCGTCACCGCCCCAAGGGATACAGTCACCTTCCTTATTGAAGCACGCGGTCTCCAGAACCAGAATGCGCGGTCTCTTTAAGAGCTTATTACATCTAAGGCACAACTGTCCAGGAAAGACAGCTTGCCAAAGCAACCCGGCAGTACGAGACCGCAGTAGAGACCTCAGTACAACCCGCCCGGTCTAAATCGGAACAAGGATACATGGGCAGAACAAGCAGACCAAACACAGGCCGCCAACACCAGCCAGGTCGCCACACCGAGCTCTTGGATTCCAGGGGTAAACCGCAATACAAGCCGCGCGGTCTCTGCGGTCTCCAAAAAATAGACCGGCTAGAGAGATCCACTTCCACTTCAAAAATTTAGCACTCCCCTCCCTGCTTCTCAGCCTACAGTTGCTCCCTCAGTTCAACCCCAGCATATAGTTCCAGCCTCCATTGCTCCTGAAGTTCTAGAAGTTCCAAATTTTCTTGATGAGGAAGCTATCCCATCCACCATAGTTCATGATACTGTTCTTACTCCTCCAGTTATTAATCCTGAAGTTGTGCAGGCAGATACAGTGGCAGATATAGTTGCAGTTACAGTTGCTGACATTGAAAGAGATTATCATGCAGAACACAATCCAAGTGTCCATATGGAAGGGTTAGGGGCTGAACTTGAGTTTGCTGATGCAGATGATGTAGACTCAGTGCATGGGCACTCTCCTCCCCCAGCTGATATTGAGGGGGGAGAAAGAGTTTGGTGGTTCTGATTAGGAAAATTAACATCCAGTGTCCTCTGTTGAGAAAGGCAAGGCTGCTCAATTAGAGCATGATAGTGAGGGAGAGGATGTGGTTTCATCCTCTTCCCAAAAGAAAGTTAGTTCAGTCATTCTAGAAGAAATTCCCCAAGATTGGAGGACCGCTTTTCTGCCTTCTTCACCACCTTCACCTCTAGTGCATGATGCAGACACTCTTCTAGGCAAGATAGAATTGATGTTGAACAGGCAGAGAGAAAATTTTGAAAGCTCCATCAAAGAGGTTAATACAAGGATCTCTACAGTTGAAAAAGAAATGAGCAGAGGCCTTGCTGAAATCCAAGCAAATACTGAAACACTTAAAAAGATTGTAAATCAGAGAGGCAAAGTTATAGATCACTGTATTTTGAGCATGGGAAAAGTTTTGGAGGAAACAATTAGGTAAAGAAAACTCAGGATTATAAAGAAACAAAGGCAGATGATCATACTTTTCAGATCATAGATGAAGTTGGCAAATTCAAGGAATCAGTTATGCAAACCCTATCTGTAGAAGTCAGAAAGGGGGGAGGATAAGATGGCAGAGATGATGAATTTTCAATTGTCTGAGCTTTAAAGAGTGTGGGATACTCAGCTTGAACAATTGAATGCTGGTGTTCAAAGACAGATTGCAGAAGTTAATACTTACACTTCTAATACAGCAGTGTGGCTACATAATGAGATATTTCCTGAGCTAGCAATTCATCCTCAACCTCCTCAGTTCACTCCTATACCTCAGTTCTCTCCAAGACCTGAAGGGCAGTCTGATCATGTTTATCATGCTCCTCCAGTACACTACTCTCAGGTTTGGCCAGCAGATTAATCTGAAGTACAATCTAAAATGCCAGGATCAAAGAAAAGAAGGTATGGAGAAGGCCCATCTATAAGCAAGTCAATTCCAGGGAAAGGCTCTGAGGGTACTAGTAAGGCAAGTGCAGGAGAAGTTGTTGAGACTTGGAGTCCTAATTCCAGGATTATCATATTGGATACTCTCAAGTTAGTGAATGAAGGTGGCATTGTCACAACCCGCATTTTCTCCGAATTTAAGAATATCAGAGTAAGAGAAAATACACGTCGTGATGCCACGTCATACAGGAGACAACTGTAGACGCTCAGGCGGGAACCTATTACTTAACAAAACAAAACATGATTATATGATAAATCATCATTTGAAATCATTTATTAGGGTTTTGAGGTAAGAACTGTGTCTCTCAGTTCGTGGATCAACTAGTCCACCGGGAAAGTATATATAGTTGCAGCGGGAATTACTTGATTTAGTTTACTTAAAGTCCTACATGTATGCAAACGACGGAGCATGAAATAAATGATATGCACATAACTAGGCGTATTGTAAGAGTAGAAAATACCTTTAGACGACTTTAAAGTTAAGGGTTTCAGTTAGAAAGAATGCAATGAGGATGAAGAAAACCATTTTATAACTATAGTGCACCTAACATAAATCATTCCCAGAGGGTAGGATACACAAGATCCAAAAGTAGTGGCATAATCTGGCAAATAAACTATAAACTAAAAAAAAGGGGCACAATGGGCGTCAACAACATGACACTAACCCATTGGCACCAACTAGTATGTCTGAGCACAAGAAGTAACTAAAAACAACTACCTCGCAGCAATGGGGTGGACAACTACTAAAACTCAGAACTTCAGGCTACACCACTAGCCTCTACGGCTCTGCACCTGAGGCATTCAATAAAACAAAGAACGCCTCAGCAAGGAATTACAAGTGGCAGAAAACTAACCGAAAAGTAAGCAAGGCATAAGGGGTACCAACCCAAGCCAGATTTACCGAAAGAGAAGCTCTAAACAAGAACTAACAAGCATCAAGTGCACTAAATACTAGAAGAAGAACAAACAAGTTCATTTATTTTGTTTATTAATTAAAGAGACTGGTCAGCTCAATTAAACGGGAGCGGTTATCTACCTCCGCCACCCAAAGCCCAAAAACTGGATAGGGGTGCCTCTAGACCCAACCACCCAAACACGATCACCGTGCAAGGCTATAACATTTTCCCCACTGTCCCCCAAACACAACTACTATGTAAGGCTAAAGACAACAGTTCTTATTAGTTAAATTTCAATTAAAACACGGGACGTTGCCCTACGAGACGATCACCAGGATACCCCAAGAGATAGGGTCACAATAAGTAGACATTTCCCAAGACTATTCATAAGAGAACCCGTAAGTTATTTTAACCCCAACGGGCACGAGATTTCAAAGAGGAGGAGTAAACGCGGTCAAGGGAACAAATAGACATTGACAAAACCCAAGTACACTTTAAAAGATTCAAAGTTACAAGAGAGAGAAGAGATCTGACACAAAGCTCAAAAACTTAGGAAGGGACAGGCATTTCTCGAGAAGGAGAGGACCCTTTCTCGAGGAATGAGAGGTATTTCTCGAGAAACAGAGGAAAGTTCTCGAGAAGTAGGGAAGAATGACTTTAGGGATTTCTCGGGAGAATCAAGAAAAGGGGGCTGGGCACTTCTCGAGAAATAGAGGCCATTTCTCGAGAAACAGAGGGGAGACTTCTCGAGAAGAAGAAGAATTTCACGAGAGATCGAGGTATTTCTCGAGAAATCGGAAAGACGGATTTCGAATTTGTAGGGCACATCTCGAGAAATCAAGGGCATTTCTCGAGAGATCAAGTATACTTCGCAAAAAAATTTGAAAAAAAGTCTAAGCAACAGTCCGACAGCTAAAACGGACACACTAGACACTGGGGGGGATTAAAAGTTTCAAGAGTTTAGCTAGCATGCGAGATACACGGATCAAAGGTTAAACAGCACGACAAGTCCTCAAGACAAGGAGAACAATACTCCAAAACAAGGAGAGGGTGAAAGAAAGCCACTTGCCTTAAACCTTGCAAACTCGAAGATCTCCGCTCCGAAAGCTATGGATCGGCTAGGGAAACACACGAGCACAGATTCCTGAAACTTTTCGGATCAAAAGGAGGGGTTAGGTCACCACCAAAACTCCCAAAACTCCACGAAATGAGAAAAGCTTACCGCTAGAACGAAGATCTCGCCGAGAGCTTTCCAAATCTTCAAACCAAACTCGATTCCGACCACTATAGCCCTAGGAATCGCCGGTGAGATGTTCCACGAACACTCGCTCTCGCTCTATCGCACGCCGGCTGACTTGATCGAGGAAGGGGAAGATGAATAGGAGGAAAGGGATTTTAGGCTTTATATATAACCCTAACTCATTAATTAATTAATTAACTAATTCCCCCCATTTACTTAAAACCGCGAGGGAAACTAGGTCACCTCGGATTCCTACGAAATTCGCACCTTAACTGAAACACGGTGCTACGAATCCAACGGCGAAGTCAGAATTCAATTCCGACGGGCCAAACTCGGGCTAAAGCCTCCCGAAGCTAAATTCTTGATATCCACCCAAAATCTTTACTTTAACTCGAAACGATGCGAAATCTCGCACGCTCGATCTACAAGACATACTTTAACTAAGCTAAGGTTTAACACACTACTAGGCGAGCTGACGTAACGCCCTTACGCCAAAATTATGTCACAGCGGGTACGTAAAATAATTAACGAAAATCAGGGGCGTTACAGTCACTCCCCCTAAAAGGAAGTTTCATCCCGAAACTTGGAATCCGAAGATCAAGAAAGATACAGAATCAAATTTAAAAGATTAACTGACAGAAGATTTACCCGAAATCTAAGAGAAGAGGCTAGGGTGGGTCTCTCTCATGGCAGACTCCAGCTCCCAAGTCGCGCTTTCGACACCCTGATTCTTCCAAAGAACCTTAACCATCAGGATCGTCTTCTTTCGCAACACACGCTCCTGAGTCTCCAAGATTCGGACAGGTTCTTCGACATACGAAAGATTGGGCTACAAAATGGGCACCGAATCAAGAACAAGCCGATCGCTACGCAAACACTTCCTCAGCTGGCTCACGTGAAACACATCGTGAACATTAGGAAAGGAAGCAGTCAAATCCAATCTATACGCTGACACTCCGATGCGCTCAATAATCTGAAAAGGTCCCACATACCGGGGATCCAACTTGTGGTTCCTTCCAAACCTCTTAACACCTGGCGTCGGAGAAACTTTCAAGAACACCCTGTCTCCAACGGCAAACTCTAAATCCACTCTTCTTCGATTCGCATACTTCTCATACCGCTACTGAGCAATGCGGAGCTTCTCGCGGATATGAGTCACGGCAACATTCATCTCTTCCAAAGCCTCCGGGCCTAGCAAAGGACTCTCCCCAACCTCGGCCCAAAACAACGGAGTCCGACAACGCCTCCCATACAGAGCCTCAAACGGTGCCATTTGTAGGCTTTCTTGATAACTGTTGTTATACGCGAACTCCATCAATCCAAGCCGCTTATCCCAAGCTCCACCATGATCTAAGTTATAACACCTTATCATATCTTCCAAAATCTGATTAACTCTTTCTGTCTGACCATTGGTCTGGGGACGATAAGCGGTAGAGTTCCTAAGGTCAGTACCCAAGGCTCCCTGCAAACTCTGCCAGAAATGAGACGTGTACCTAGAGTCTCGGTCTGACACAATGCTCACAGGCACACCATGCAATCTGATAACTTCATCCAAATACAGCTCTGCTATTTTCCCCATCGAGTATCCAATCTTAAAGGGCACAAAGTGAGCACACTTTGTCAAGCGATCTACTATAACCCACACCGAGTCATGACCACTGGGAGATCTCGGCAAACCGGTAATAAAGTCCATCGAAATACTCTCCCACTTCCAGGTTGGAATATCCAAAGGGTTTAACTTACCTCCAGGCCTCTTATGATCTGCTTTCACGCGCTGACAAGTTAAACATTCTGACACAAACTTCACTATATCATTCTTCATACCTGACCACCAGACGATCTGCTTCAGATCTTTATACATTTTCGTGGAACCAGGATGATAGGAAACATTTGAATCATGCGCCTCGCTACAGATCTTTGTCCGAATTTCTCCCAACGCGGGGACGCAATATCTACCTCGGTACCTCAAAGTATCCTTATCATCGATCGAAAAATCTGGCAATTCTCCTTTTTCAGTTCTACTTTGAAGATGCTGCAAGTCAGGATCTTCCTTCTGATGCATCCTAGTAAGGGCAATCCAAGAAGGCTCTTCAGCCTCTAAACTCGAAGGCACGGTACTACTACCGACTGAGATATCCATCAACATAAACTCTTCTACCAAGGACTGCACAGAGAGATTGAATATTTGTGCGGTCTTTCTACTCAGGGCATCAACCACCACATTAGCCTTACCCGGATGATATAGGATATCAACTTCATAATCCGCCACATACTCCAACCACCTCCGCTGGCGCAGATTCAGCTACTTCTGGGTGAAGACATACTTCAGACTTTTATGATCCGTGAAAATCTTTCATGACACTCCATATAACAGGTGTCTCCAAAGCTTCAAAGCATAGATCACTGCGGCGAATTCTAAGTCATGCGTAGGGTAATTCTTTTCATGAACCTTCAATTGTCTAGACCCATAAGCAATCACCTTCCCTTCTTGCATCAACACACATCCCAGTCCAATGTGAGATGCATCTACATACACGGCATACTCTAATCCTTCGATCGGTAAGGCCAACACTGGTGCACTGCACAAACGCCTCTTTAATTCTTGGAAGGCCCCTTCGCACTTATCGCTCCAAACAAAATCAGTATTCTTCTGGGTGAGCTTAGTCAAGGGTGCGGTCAACACTGAAAATCCTTCGACAAATCTCCTGTAGTTCCCAGCCAACCCTAAGAAACTCCTTATCTCCTTAGGCGTCGAAGGCGTCTTCCAATCCAATACGGCAGAAATCTTAGCGGGGTCTACAGTAATTCCATCTTTATTCACCACATGACCCAGGAAGGACACCTGAGGAAGTCAGAACTCACACTTGCTCAGCTTCGCATACAACTTGTGCTCTCTAAGGGTAGCCAATACTAAACGCAAATGCGTAGCATGCTCCTCAGCACTTCTAGAATAAATCAACACATCATCGATGAATACTACGACGAAATGATCCAGAAAATCCTTGAACACACGGTTCATCATATCCATAAATGCAGAGGGTGCATTTGTCAAACCAAACGACATGACTAGAAATTCAAAATGGCCATAACGAGAACGAAAGGCAGTCCGGGGAACGTCCGACTCACGGATCCTCAACTGATGGTAGCCTGATCGAAGATCAATCTTCGAAAACACCGTGCTACCACGTAACTGATCAAACAGATCATCTATCCTTGGCAACGGATACCTGTTCTTGATGGTCACTTTGTTTAATTCTCTATAGTCTATGCACAATCTCATGGAACCGTCCTTCTTTTTCACGAACAAAACCGGAGCACCCCAGGGAGAAGAACTTGGCCTAATGAAACCACACTGCAATAACTCATCTAACTGAGTTCGCAACTCTTCTAACTCGCGCGGGGCCATACGGTATGGTGCCTTAGCAATAGGACGAGTACCAGGCTCAAGATCAATAACGAACTCCACATCTCTATCAGGCGGGAGTCCATGAAGACTGACAGGAAAGACATCAGGAAACTCTCGCACAACCGGAACGCTCTCAGCACACGGCGGTCCAGGAGCAGTTTCTACTACAGAAACAAGGTAAGCCAAGCAACCGGAAATTAACAGTTTCCGAGCACATACCGCAGAAATTATCGAAGAAATCTGGTACGGAGAACCAAAAACGCTCATGGGATGATCGTTGTCCATCACAAAGTCCAGACGCTTTTCCTTGCATCAGATAACCGCATCATAACTGGACAACCAGTCCATACCCAATATTACGTCAAAATCTTCTAAGTCCAATACTTTGATATCAGCAGCAGCCAAGAAATCTCCTAAGAGAACGGGGCAACTTCGGACGCACTGGTTCAAGGACACCAGATCACCAGAAGGGAACTTAACAAGGAACGAATCGTTGCCCAGCTCAGGGGTCAGACGGTGACGCTCAACGAAGGCCCTTGCTACGAACGAATGGGTAGCACTCGAATCGAACAGAACATGCGCCCAACGATTCTTTACCTTAAATCTCCCTATAAGCGCGAACAAAAACTAGTCTAATACAGCGAGCTAAAAAGGAAACAAGACTAAACAGTTGTCTTTAGGTCTAACCTACGATCACTTAGGTCGAAGACTGCGCTTGCTCCTGGGTTAACACGTTCAGCTTTCCTCTTCCTCTATCCTGATGCTGCGGCGGCGGCAAAGTTCGAAGCGGAACAGGATACAACGGGGGTTGAATCAGCAGGCATTGGAACTTCATGTGCCCCTTTTGCTTGCACTTGAAGCAGACTATATCTTTGGTCCAACACTGGGCCACATCATGCCCTTTCTGCTTGCACAACTGGCAGAGCACCTCACCCTTCGGAGCACCCTGGATTGCTAGCACTCGCTGCTGCTTCTGAGCTCCCTTTCTCTTGAAACATTTCTCAACTGGATGGTCGGGGCGGCCACAGAAGCTACACCTCTCCACTCCTTTTCTTTAGAGCCGGGCTAGATTCCTTGGGGGTCTCCCCCTCTTCGACTTTCCTCTTGTCCTTTTTCATTAGAGCACCCCGATTCTTGGCGTTGTCGATAGCCTCGACTTTCAGTGCTGCTTCTACCACTTCGGCATAACTTTCAGATCTATAAGCACTCGCCAACTGCTGAATATCGCTACGAAGACCTCCGAGAAATCGCTTCATTCTTCCTGCCTCAGAAGCCACTAAATCTGGAGCAAATCTGCTCAACTTTTTGAACTCGATCTCATACTCACTAACCGTGAGTTGTCTTTGCTTCAGGTGCAGAAAATTATTCATTAAACGATCTTGCTCGACCGACGGCAGGAATTTCTTTAACACCGTCGCCTTGAACTACTCCCACGAACATCCACCTACGAGATTTTCCCTCTCCCTAATCCACCAGCTCTTAGCAAGTCCTTTCAGCTGGTAAGCGGCGACCATCACCTTTTGGTCTGCAGAGATTCCTGAGTACGAAAACATCTCCTCAATGGCAACAAACCAGTCGTCTAATGCCATGAAATCCGCTCTTCCGTCAAATGTAGGAGGTCCCAACCTTTGAAAATGCGAAATAAAATTCATTTCTGGAGGTATCGCTATTGGGGGTACCAAGGGAGCAGGAGGAGTAGGTACAGTCTATCCTACTACTGGGGCCTGCACTACGAGTTGCTGCCTAGCACCGGCAGCCAACAACGCCTCGACCTACGACTGCATCGCAACCATTTGCCTAGTCAGAGCCTCATTGCTCTGGCGCAGACTCTCGATCAAGGCTTCACTCTGCGCACCCGAAGACTCTCCCTCCGACTGGGGAGTCGACCTAGTCGCGACTCACTTGCGCGCCATTTCTGCTAATACGCATAAACCTCTAATTAAAACTTAACCTTACACTAGAACTACACTGCTTGTTTTAGAACATACATGTACAGTTACTTGTCATTTCCACTACCTTTCTCTGGGATATTTTCATGATGATATGCAAATCTCGGGAACGATACTACCTCGTCCCACTAGTCTCATGTGCAAAGGGCATGAATGCATGAAATTTCTATTCGTTTTGAAATCATGTGTGTACGTGTGTCATCATATAAGTCTTTAACTTCGCACGTGTGCTTATGCAATGCCATGTAAAGTATGTTGTGCTATGCATTCTAATAAAGGCCTTAATGTATGTTATGAGCGGCGTACGCATGAAATATTATGCATCCCATACTACATAATATTGCATGCAACGAAAAAGAAAAACGTGCTAATGGGCATCCATATGATGATGGTTATGCATCCCATACTACATAACCGTCACATGTTGCCACATATGGTGGATCCATATACAAACACATATTATGCATCCCATACTACATAATATGCCCTGTATACTTCTTATCATGCTATGAGTGTAGTGTTCATGCTTCAGCCAAGACATACTGATGACACATCGGTGTGTGTATGCAATGAAATCAAAACAACTACTATATCAGAATTTGTTGCCCGACCAACTTGTCGAACAACCTCCCTCTGATACCAACTGTCACAACCCGCATTTTCTCCGAATTTAAGAATATCAGAGTAAGAGAAAATACACGTCGTGATGCTACGTCATACAGGAGACAACTATAGACGCTCAGGCGGGAACCTATTACTTAACAAAACAAAACATGATTATATGATAAATCATCATTTGAAATCATTTATTAGGGTTTTGAGGTAAGAACTGTGTCTCTCAGTTCGTGGATCAACTAGTCCACCGGGAAAGTATATATAGTTGCAGCGGGAAGTACTTGATTTAGTTTACTTAAAGTCCTACATGTATGCAAACGACGGAGCATGAAATAAATGATATGCACATAACTAGGCGTATTGTAAGAGTAAAAAATACCTTTAGGCGACTTTAAAGTTAAGGGTTTCAGTTAGGAAGAATGCAATGAGGATGAAGAAAACCATTTTATAACTATAGTGCACCTAACATAAATCATTCCCAGAGGGTAGGATACACAAGATCCAAAAGTAGTGGCATAATCTGGCAAATAAACTATAAAGTAAAAAAAAAGGGGCACAATGGGCGTCAACAACATGACACTAACCCATTTGCACCAACTAGTATGTCTGAGCACAAGAAGTAACTAAAAACAACTACCTCGCAGCAACAGGGTGGACAACTACTAAAACTCAGAACTTCAGGCTACACCACTAGCCGCTACGGCTCTGCACCTGAGGCATTCAATAAAACAAAGAACGCCTCAGCAAGGAATTACAAGTGGCAGAAAACTAACCGAAAAGTAAGCAAGGCATAAGGGGTACCAACCCAAGCCAGATTTACCGGAAGAGAAGCTCTAAACAAGAACTAACAAGCATCAAGTGCACTAAATACCAGAAGAAGAACAAACAAGTTCATTTATTTTGTTTATTAATTAAGGAGACTGATCAGCTCAATTAAACGGGAGCGGTTATCTACCTCCGCCACCCAAAGCCCAAAAACTGGATGGGGGTGCCTCTAGACCCAACCACCCAAACACGACTACCGTGCAAGGCTATAACATTTTCCCCACTGTCCCCCAAACACAACTACTATGTAAGGCTAAAGACAACAGTTCTTATTAGTTAAATTTCAATTAAAACACGGGACGTTGCCCGACGAGACGATCACCAGGATACCCCAAGAGATAGGGTCACAATAAGTAGACATTTCCCAAGACTATTCATAAGAGAACCCGAAAGTTATTTTAACCCCAATGGGCACGAGATTTCAAAGAGGAGGAGTAATCGCGGTCAAGGGCACAAATAAACATTGACAAAACCCAAGTACACTTTAAAAGATTCAAAGTTACAAGAGAGAGAAGAGATCTGACACAAAGCTCAAAAACTTAGGAAGGGACAGGCATTTCTCGAGAAGGAGAGGACCCTTTCTCGAGGAATGAGAGGTACTTCTCGAGAAACAGAGGGAAGTTCTCAAGAAGTAGGGAAGAATGACTTTAGGGATTTCTCGGGAGAATCAAGAAAAGGGGGCTGGGCACTTCTCGAGAAATAGAGGCCATTTCTCGAGAAACAGAGGGGAGACTTCTCGAGAAGAAGAATAATTTCACGAGAGATCGAGGTATTTCTCGAGAAATTGGAAAGACAGATTTCGAATTTGTAGGGCACATCTCGAGAAATCAAGGGCATTTCTCGAGAGATCAAGTATACTTCGCAAAAAAATTGGAAAAAAAGTCTAAGCAGCAGTCTGACAGCTAAACCGGATACACTAGACACTTGGGTGGATTAAAAGTTTTAAGAGTTTAGCTAGCATGCGAGATACACGGATCAAAGGTTAAACAGCACGACAAGTCCTCAAGACAAGGAGAACAATACTCCAAAACAAGGAGCGGGTGAAAGAAAGCCACTTGCCTTAAACCTTGCAAACTCGAAGATCTCCGCTCCGAAAGCTATGGATCGGCTAGGGAAACACATGAGCACAGATTCCTGAAACTTTTCGGATTAAAAGGAGGGGTTAGGTCACCACCAAAACTCCCAAAACTCCACGAAACGAGAAAAGCTTGCCGCTAGAACGAAGATCTCGCCGAGAGCTTTCCAAATCTTCAAACCAAACTCGATTCCGACCACTACAGCCCTAGGAATCGCCAGTGAGATGTTCCACGAACACTCGCTCTCGCTCTATCGCACGCCGGCTGACTTGATCGAGGAAGGGGAAGATGAACAGGAGGAAAGGGATTTTAGGCTTTATACCCATTTACTTAAAACCGCGAGGGAAACTAGGTCAACTCGGATTCCTACGAAATACGCACCTAAACTGAAACACGGTGCAATGAATCCAACCGCAAAGTCAGAATTCAATTCCGACGGGCCAAACTCGGGCTAAAGCCTCCCAAAGCTAAATTCTTGATATCCACCCAAAATCTTTACTTTAACTCGAAACGATGCGAAATCTCGCATGCTCGATCTACAAGACATACTTTAACTAAGCTAAGGTTCAACACACTACTAGGCAAGCTGACGTAACGCACTTACGCCAAAATTACGTCACAGCGGGTACGTAAAATAATTAACGAAAATCAAGGGCGTTACAGGCATGAAGGTTCAAGATTATTATAGTCATGAAGAATGGCAGATGTATGAGATGAGCATGACAAAAAGAAGAATCCATTTCAGAACCCATAGATGGGAAAATCCTAAAGATCCTGCTCCACCTCCAAAGTATCATCCCAAGTCTTATGCTTATTTCAAAAGACAGGAAAAGAAGAAGAAGAGCAGATCTTGAAGGAAGGGAATCTAAGACCTGTCAAATCTTTTGATTAGATGGATTGTGTGAACTCAATTTCAGCTTAGACAATCTTAACTATGTATATAATTTTTGATTTTGATAGTCTCTGTTGCTTATTATTTTTTTTCTTATGTGATGTGCATTTTAATTCTTCTTATCTTGTTGCAATTCATCTTAGTGCATAGGGTTCTGACTTCTACAAATAGGGGGACATTGTTGGGTATTGTATCCCCAATAGCCTAGATTTGTGAGAAGTCGCCCTTGAACCAAGATTGAATTGCTAGTGTATTTGATGTTGTCTTTTAGCTAAGTTCTTGCATGTTATAATTGCCAAGTGTAGACCAATGTCAGATCACAATGGGTCATTAAACACAGTCTCATGAAATGTAATCCCTCATTGCGTAGGACATAGTGTTGACTCATGTGTGATCTCTCTATTGGGATACCCTTCATTTTCAGGACCCTTGTATCTTGGGAGTTGGAAGAGATGCTGGTGTCCAAGAGAAGAAAGAAGAAAAGGTTCAGAATTTTTCTAAGTGCATTTCTCGAGAAATCAAACTCATCACTCGAGAAATCCAGGATATTTCCCGAAAAGTCTTTTCCATTTCTCGAGAAATCCTTCTCTAACGTCAAGTCTAATATTTCTGAAGTATTTCTCGATAAGTCTCATGTTTCTCGAGAAATCATGTTTATTTCTCGAGAAGTCATGTATGTTCTCAGGAAATCTTCTCAGATGTCCATTGAAGCTTTTCTAAGCTATTTCTTGAGAAGTCAAGTGTTCTCTCGAGAAATCAAAGCTATTTCTCGAGAAGTCCTATTGTTCTCGAGAAGTTTTCTTCAAGTCCTTCTATAAGATTTTCCAAGCCATTTCTCTATTTGTTGCAGCCATATCTCGAGAAATCATTTCATTTCGCGAGAAATCATTGTTATCCCGAGAAAGATGTTTTCTTCCTGTCCTGCTTTGAAATCTGGTTCCTAACTGGTTTTTTTAATTATTCTCTGACGGAGTCGACGACACGTGTGTCATGTTTTAAGGTTAATTTTACCTTAATTCAAGGACTCTTTTCCGCTATGATTGTTTGCTATATAAGGCTACTATCGGCTCTTACTCTATTTAATAATTCAAAACCTAATTCTATCATTCAATCGGAAATCGAGAAAGAGCCACCGCCTCCGCCATCGTTTAAGATCGTTCTCTCTCTCTCTCTCATTCTTGTGAATAATTTAGATCCAGAGACATGCTTATTATTGGACGGCAATAGTCGAATTTGAATCTTTCATCAGTGAAGAGGCTATTAATAACCACAATTCCATCATCTGAGCAGCTACAACATACTCCCCTTCTGAATCAAGGTAAAGGTCATTGACAGTAGCAGTACGAGTAGAGAATTTTTTGACCATATATATGAAATTAGTTCCGCCGGGGTCGAACACTTGAATTCTTGTTGTTTCTTGATTGTTCAAAATGAATTCTGTCGGAGCTATTATGGGCAAATATTTCACAAAATAATCATTCTTGATTGCGGCGGTGCTAGACAGCAACACGAAATCATATTCCGCTTGTATCGGCGGCTCGTTGATTTGTGCAAGATCTTTATGGTCAACATCTTTATTTACTGTTGGCGATGAAGTGATGAATGATGGAAGGCACTCCTCAAGAATTATGGGAAGAGAATCTTTTTTCTCTTCCTCAACATGAACATGTAAAAATTCATCGTGCTCCAAAGAGGAAGAGGAGGTGGCTTAGGAAGATGAATATGTGCCTCCAAGCATCTTAAACTTCTCAAAGAATCATCCAAAGGAGCTAGTGATTAGGGAACCATCTATTGGGGTAAGAACTCGATCTTCTCTTCATGAAACTTTTTCAAATATTTGCTTTGTTTTCAAAATTGAACCAAAAAAGCGTTTCAACCGCTTTAAATGGCAAATTTTGGTTTTTGGCTATGAATGAAGAGTTAGATCAATTTGAAAGAAATAAAGTCTGAAATCTAGTAGAACGTCTATCTAATCATCCCGTTGTTGGCGTAAAATATATTTTTAAAAATAAATTAGATGGTGAATCTAGAATTATAAGAAATAAAGCTTTTTTAGTCTCTCAAGGTTTTTCTCAAATTGAGGGGGTAGATTTTGAAGAAACTTTTGCACCTGTTGCTCGCTTAGAATCTATACGAATTTTTTTGGCCTTTGCAAGTTTTAAAAGAATAAAATAATTTCAAATGGATGTTAAAAGTGCTTTTCTGAACGGGTTTATAAAAGAAGAAGTTTATGTAGATCAACCCCCCGCTTTTATAAATGAAAAATCTCCAAATCATATTTATAAATTAGAAAATGCGCTTTATGGTTTAAAACAAGCGCCCCGTGCATTGTATGAAAGACTTACATCTTTTTTTTAAAGCATGGTTATGTCATGGGAAGTGCTGACAACACACTCTTCATTAAGCATAATAATAATGATTTAATTATTTTACAAATATATGTTGATGATATAATTCTTGGAGCCACTAATGAAGAGTTGTGTAATGAAGTAGTCTTAGTAATGAAAAATGAATTTGAAATAAGCTTTGTAGGAGAACTCTCTTATTTTCTTGGTTTTCAAATTTCACAAAGAAATTATGGTATTTTTATTTATCAAACAAAATATGTTCATGATATGCTTAAAAGGTTTGGATTTGAAAATCTTAAACATGCTTCTACACCTATGAGTACTTCATTAAAATTAGGAAAAGATGAATATGGAATTTCTATCGATCAAACTTTATATAGAGGCATGATTGGATCTCATCTTTACTTAAGTGCATCTAGACCAGATATAATGTTTGTTGTATGTTTATGTGCTCACTTTCAAGCCAATCCAAAAGAATCTCATTTCAAAGCTGTAAAACATATTTTTCGATACCTATTAGGGTCATCTAGATTAGCATTATGGTAGCCGAATAATGATTCATTTACACTACATGGCTATTCTGATTCGGATTACGTAGATGTTCACTAGATCGAAAAAGCACTAACGGTACTTGCCACTTTTTAGGACCATCATTTGTTGCATGGTCTAGTAGGAACTAATCTTCGGTTGTACTCTCCACCACAGAAGCCGAATGCATCGCTCTTGGGATTTGTTGTGCACAAGCCTTATGGATGAGCCAAACTCTAGAGAATTTTGGTTTTCATCTCAAAAATATTGATCTCAAATGTGACAACAAAACTACCATAGATCTTACAAATAATCCAGTACACCACTCTAGATCCAAGCACATAGATGTTCGCCATCACTTCATTAGGGATCATATTAAGAAAGAGCATGTAAAAGTAAGTTTCATTGGTTCGGACTCCCAACTTGCTGGCATATTCACTAAACCTCCTCCAGATGCAAGATTTTGATTGCTAAGGCTAGAATTAGGTGTCCTAGATCTCTTGAGTTAAGTCACATTCATAAACGCAATCATTTTATGCATTTTTTCACTATCTATACATCTCCAAACCTTCTGAAATTTCTGCATGAAACTAATCTTTGGACACTTATTCAAGATCTAAAAATAAAATTTTCAAAATCTTCATATTTTGTGTACTATTTGCCACGCTAGCGCTAGCACCAGCGCTAGCTCGCCTATCTGATTTTCTGTGTTTTTAAATTTTTTGCAAAATCTCTAAAAATATATTCTTTTATATGTAATACTTATTTTTGCATTTCTGCCATTAATTGATTTTTGAAAAATTAAAATATAAAAAATTACAAAAGCCAAATTAAAAAAAATATTTTATTCTCTTCCTTTTTTGTTTATTTGTTTGATGTCTACCTCTATATGAAAAAAATCAAATACAACATTATAAAACAAAAAAACTTACCAAAATATTATTTTTGAACTTAACTTTTTCTATTTTCATGTATCTTGCGAAAGGGAGATTTGGGATGTCACCCCCATCACATCTCCTAGTACCAGTGCGAACCACTCACAGGGTAGACCTCGGGAAGTCCAAGATCAATATAAGAGTTCAAATTTTAATCACAAAATCTTTTTTCAAAATATCAAAGAAAACTATATTGACTTTCTTATTAATATCAAGCATGGTTTAATCTTTCATTTAGACCTTCTACAATGTTGAAATTCATCTTTTCAAACTACTCTGAACATTATTTTGCTTCTTATCATGCTTTGATATATCTAAACATGTGTGCATCACTTGTATTGAAAATGTTTTGTGTAGAATCAATTTTAGCATGCCTCTAAGTACGAGTAAATGTTTTATGATTGATAATAATATTTTTTCACTCATATCATTTAGCAAGTCTACATGGGTTTTTAATCTAAGAATGCTTGCATGTGTATTGTAATTGTACATTGAATTAAACTTGCACAAGTATCTTACCTACAGTACATTTATTTGCACTTGAAAGTATCTAGTTGCGACCTAAATCACCTAGAGGGGGGTGAATAGGTGGATTCTATGTCTTTTCGCGGAATAAAAAACTTAGAAATAAAAGCACACAGAATCCAAAAGAGCACAGCACAACACAGAGAATTATAGTGGTTCCCCGATCTTGGGTAGTCCACTTTCCACCTCACCTATCTAGCATGACCGGCTAGACTAGGCTACTTCACTGAACTCGGATCAAACAAATCCTACTACTCGGAGTATACAACTCCTACAAGCTCGGAGAACAAACTCTCCTACAAACTCGGAAGGAAAACTTCCTACAAACTCGGAGACAACGCTCCTACAACTCGGAGTATAACTCCTACAACTCGGAAGCAAGCTTCCTACAAGAATATTGTAAAGAAATCTTACAAAATCTTTGATTGAGAAACAATCTACTTAGGAACTCTTGGAGGAGTCCTTTTCTTCAGATCTAAAACAAAAGATCTTCTTCTTCCTTGAAAATAGAAATCTGAAATCTGGATCTAAAAGAGGAAGAATAGATCTTACTTTGAAAAACCTTGAACTTAGCACTTAGGAGAAAACTAGATCTGAAAGGAACTTGACAGATCTAAAATCAGAGATCTAGTATTCTCCTTTCTTCAAGAGGGATCGTGAAAAGCTTTGTCGGCAAGGAGCAGTTGATTTGCGATAAAGGTCGGCCGATGGACGAAGAGAGCAACGTCTTTCCTCTTGGATTCACGATTCATCGTTAAACGGAATTAACCCTTAGCTATATATAGCCTATCCATTCCAACGGCTATAAACGAGAGCAACGAGAAGGGCGACAAACAAGGAGGGATTGCCACGTGTACAGTACATGTCGGCTAACCCTAAATTTCAAAAATGAAACGAGGATATGAAATCTGTCTGCCCGTCATTCGTCGGGATTCGTCGGGAGAACACGAGAGCATCCGACGAATTGACTTAGCTGCAGAGTTTTCTTGAGAACCTAGACAAAATTGATCTCTTTCAGCATTCTTCGGGATTCGTCGGAATGACCCGAGTCATCTCGACGAATGGACTTGGCTTCAGAAAATTCTTCACAACTCAGCCAAAAAGACCTCTGTCAGCATTCGTCGGGATTCGTCGGAATGACCCGAGTCATCTCGACGAATGGACTTGGCTTCAGAAATTTCTTCACAACTCAGCCAAAAAGACCTCTGTCAGCATTCGTCGGGATTCGTCGGAATGACCCGAGTCATCTCGACGAATGGACTTGGCAGAAATTTCCTTTTCTTCTGAAAGCCTACTTCACTCCTCAACCTTGAAAACCTTCAGTTATGAGTATATGAAGTGTACTCCAAAAGAGAGATTACACATGGACCAACACTTTGTTCTATACAATGAGGGATTACATTGTCTAGAACTGTGTTTGGTGATCCATTGCAACCTGACTTTGGTGTGCACTTAGCAATTTAGAACCTGCAAACACATAACTAGAGAACAACATCAAATACAACTCAATTCAACTTAGTTCAAAGGAACACTTCTTCAAATCAAGGTAATTGTGGCTACAATACCCAACAATCTCCCCCTATTTGAAGAAGTCAGAACCTATGTACTGAGTTGAATTGCACTTAAATAAATATATATCAAATAGATAAGAAGAGTTAAAAACTTAACTTTTTCAACTTTCTCTCCCTTTCAACTTTCTCTTTCAACTTTGCCAAATCTAACTTTGCCAATTCCTCCCAACTTCAAATTCTCTTGCAAATACAACTTCTCTCCCCCTTTCTGACTACTTCAGATAGGGAAGAAAAAGCATGAGAGCTCAAAGCTCCCCCTCAATCTTTTCTCCCCCTTAGACTTATCTCCCCCTTAGAAATTCAGTGCCTGGACTGATTTCCTAAGCTTTTCAACAACCTTACTATATTTCTTCTATGTTCTGGTCATGTACCATGAACATCCACTTGTCCAAGTGCCTGATTAGAGTTTTGGTTGGCCTTTGGACATACCTGCAATCACAGATTAATTTCCCTTAGGAACCCAAAAGGATTTGGGTCCTAGGTTTCTGGTTAGATTAACACCACTCGGAGTGTTAACATTGCAAGGGGTCATTCTTACATTGTTAACCCGTGGAGTCTTGACATTTCTGGGGTTAAACCAACAATCTATGGCGAAGTGACCAATCTTGCCACAACACCAACAATCAAATCGATTGTATCTTCTCTTGTTTTCCTGTTTTAACTTTTGAACGGGGAGTTTAGCAGGAGCAATATTCTTAGAAGTAGAAGTCTCGTGGTTGCAACACACACATGACTCCTTCTTCTCTTCATGAGATTTAGCAACAATTGATTTAATCTTTGGTGCTTTCTTAATAACTGATCCATGTACAAATGAACCATAATCCTTGGGGATTACTTTTTCATAAGGTCCCTTGAAAGCAGTTGTTTCGAAGCATCGGGGACGGGTTTGATTTTGGTCAACCTTGCCCTTACCTTTAACAACTCTTTTCTTAGCAGCCTTACTACTTTCGGCCTTATGACCAAGACCACTAACCTTCGCAGGAGCAGAAAATCTTTCAATGATTGGAAGGATAGTTTTTGGTTTGGAGAAGCTTTCAACTATCTTCCTTTCCACCACTAACTTTTCTTCTAAATCATTGATAAACTTCTCCTTAAGATTTAATAATTCAGCGGAGCTTTTAATTTCATCTTTCAAGGGTTGGATTTCATCTTTGAGAGGAGTCAATTGTTTAATTTCCTCCCTCAAAGCTGATTCCACCATCTTGAGAGATGCAATCTCATGTGCTTGAGATTTGACTACCTTGCGGCATTTGTCAAATCCCTCCAACATAGCTTTATACTGAACCATTAGATCTAAGTCTTCCTCTGAAGAATAGCCTTCATTTTCAACGGAATCAGTTTCAGATGCAGAAAGAGGAGTGTGCGAGTTTACCTTCCCTTTGTATGAGGAGACACTTCCTTCCTCATCTGAATGTGCCATAAGCCCAAAATAGGCTTCTTCATCTGAGCTTGACTTCCCTGAGTCACTGTCACTAAGAGTCTTGGACTCCTTTGCTAAGAAGCTCTTTTCTTCTTTCCTCTTATTCTTGAAGGATTTCTTCTTGTATGGACATTCCGTGCTTAAATGTCCTGGCTTATTACAACAAAAACAAATAATATCAGTCGAAATATATTTATTTGGTTTAGATTTATACCTGTCGTTGTTGTGTTCCTTCTTGTGATGTTCATCATCACCCCTTGATCTTCTATGATCTGATGAGGATTGACTTTTCCTCTGGCTTCTTTTTCTGAGCAATCTCTTGAATTGCTTGGAGAGAGAAGAGAACTCTCCATCAGACATATCAGAGCTTGAGGGGCAAGCATCTGATTCATCATCTTCATCTGAGGATTTTCTTCTGACAGAAGACGAGGCCTTATGTCTTCTTGAGTCTTTGGCCTTCAGTGCCACGGTCTTCTCTCTTCCAGAGGTGGAGCATCCCTCTTCTTCAGCTTTTCTAATACTCAGCTTGAGCTCATGTGATGAGAGCTTGCCAAACAGAATTTGTGGCTCCATCGTAGCCAACTTTCCGAATTCCCGGATAGCAATAGCCTTGGTATCCCATTCTTTCGTTAGGGATCTCAAGAACTTGTCATTTAGTTCTCCAACGGTGAATTCCCGATCATAGTTCTTAAGACCATTGACGATCTTAAAGAACTTCTCATAAGTATCAGAAATGGAGTCTCTTGGATCTTGCTTGAATGCTTCATATTCTTGATTCAGCAATGATCTTCGATCATCCCTTACTTCTTCGGTTCCTTCCATAAGAACAACTATGGAGTCCCACATTTCCTTGGCAGACTTGCAGTGTATAAGATTTTGTAGCATTGAATCGTCCACTGCACCATCAATAATGTTCTTTGCCTTCTTGTCCAAGATGACGAGGGCAATCTCATCTTTGTCTAGCTCCAACATTTTCTTGGGAATCATAATAGCTGAATTTATAGACGATGGCTTCATAGGAACATGGGGACCTTCCTCTACTATCTGAAAAATTCTTGGGTCGGTGGCTTCCATGTAGAACTTCATTCTTTCCTTCCACATAGGGAAGTTCTCCTTAGAACAGACGAGCATCTTGAGAGAATCCTTGGATTTTTCCATTTCAGACAAACTTGCTCTTGCAACTAGATTTAAAGATCTTGTTCAAGGTGTTAACCTTATAGCGAACAACCTCGCTTTGATACCAATTGAAAGTATCTAGTTGCGACCTAAATCACCTAGAGGGGGGTGAATAGGTGGATTCTATGTCTTTTCGCGGAATAAAAAACTTAGAAATAAAAGCACACAGAATCCAAAAGAGCACAGCACAACACAGAGAATTATAGTGGTTCCCCGATCTTGGGTAGTCCACTTTCCACCTCACCTATCTAGCATGACCGGCTAGACTAGGCTACTTCACTGAACTCGGATCAAACAAATCCTACTACTCGGAGTATACAACTCCTACAAGCTCGGAGAACAAACTCTCCTACAAACTCGGAAGGAAAACTTCCTACAAACTCGGAGACAACGCTCCTACAAACTCGGAGTATAACTCCTACAACTCGGAAGCAAGCTTCCTACAAGAATATTGTAAAGAAATCTTACAAAATCTTTGATTGAGAAACAATCTACTTAGGAACTCTTGGAGGAGTCCTTTTCTTCAGATCTAAAACAAAAGATCTTCTTCTTCCTTGAAAATAGAAATCTGAAATCTGGATCTAAAAGAGGAAGAATAGATCTTACTTTGAAAAACCTTGAACTTAGCACTTAGGAGAAAACTAGATCTGAAAGGAACTTGACAGATCTAAAATCAGAGATCTAGTATTCTCCTTTCTTCAAGAGGGATCGTGAAAAGCTTTGTCGGCAAGGAGCAGTTGATTTGCGATAAAGGTCGGCCGATGGACGAAGAGAGCAACGTCTTTCCTCTTGGATTCACGATTCATCGTTAAACGGAATTAACCCTTAGCTATATATAGCCTATCCATTCCAACGGCTATAAACGAGAGCAACGAGAAGGGCGACAAACAAGGAGGGATTGCCACGTGTACAGTACATGTCGGCTAACCCTAAATTTCAAAAACGAAACGAGGAAATGAAATCCGTCTGCCCGTCATTCGTCGGGATTCGTCGGGAGAACACGAGAGCATCCGACGAATTGACTTAGCTGCAGAGTTTTCTTGAGAACCTAGACAAAATTGATCTCTGTCAGCATTCGTCGGGATTCGTCGGAATGACCCGAGTCATCTCGACGAATGGACTTGGCTTCAGAAAATTCTTCACAACTCAGCCAAAAAGACCTCTGTCAGCATTCGTCGGGATTCGTCGGAATGACCCGAGTCATCTCGACGAATGGACTTGGCTTCAGAAATTTCTTCACAACTCAGCCAAAAAGACCTCTGTCAGCATTCGTCGGGATTCGTCGGAATGACCCGAGTCATCTCGACGAATGGACTTGGCAGAAATTTCCTTTTCTTCTGAAAGCCTACTTCACTCCTCAACCTTGAAAACCTTCAGTTATGAGTATATGAAGTGTACTCCAAAAGAGAGATTACACATGGACCAACACTTTGTTCTATACAATGAGGGATTACATTGTCTAGAACTGTGTTTGGTGATCCATTGCAACCTGACTTTGGTGTGCACTTAGCAATTTAGAACCTGCAAACACATAACTAGAGAACAACATCAAATACAACTCAATTCAACTTAGTTCAAAGGAACACTTCTTCAAATCAAGGTAATTGTGGCTACAATACCCAACAGCACTCTTAAAAATTAAGAAAAGTGTTTGTGTTTTCAAAATTTCATTGGTTCGCAAAATAAGTGTATTCGGAGATCTTTGTACAAAACAAAAAAATTATATGAAATAAATTGACAAAGATAACTCCACCGAGCAATACATGAATCTCCTGATAAGTATTAATAAGCATTATGAGGTTGAGCACCTTAGAAAGAAGAGTAAAGTGTCTTGTGCAAACCGTAGTTTTTTTACACCACTTATTCTTAAGTACACCGGATCACAAAAATATCAATATTGAAAAATAAAGTGTGTGATCCCCCAAGCACTACTTTGCACCCTGATAAGTCTTCATGAGCATTGTGTGTGTAGAGCACCTTGGTAGTTGTACATTTTTTCTATGTGCATTGAAGTGTGTGGAGGTAAAATTATTTGTGTTTTATTGTGCACTTTACTCTCCATATGTCTTGAATTTCTTGATTAAATCATTTGTGCACTTTCTTCAAAATACACTTATGTGCACATCATTATCTTCCATAACACTTCTTCTCATGAGTATTGGATCCTAATGCTAATTCTATACTACTCTTTATATATATATATATATATATATACACTAGATAACCTAGCATGCTTAGTTACCTTAATGTAAACCTTAAAGATTTTAAAAGAAAAATGATTTACAAAAACATCTTCTCCTTTTGGAATTTAACTCATATTTATTCTTGTGAATCATCTTGATTACAATAAGATGTTTCTTGTATTTCTATACATCTTCTGCAATATTGCCTTATAACTTTTACCTTGCGTTTTCATGCTTATATCAAGTCTTAAATCTCAAGAAATATTTCTTCAACAAGTGGTAGACTTGCTTGGTAGAATTTATATTGGTTGTTCTAGCTAGCTTATTATCTTTATGCTAAAAACTCTGATTTATTTCTATGAAAATTTTTATGCTAAAAACTCCTTATCATGGCATTTCCTCTAAAAAGCTCGATCATGCCTTATCTTTTACTCAAAAAATAAACTCTTTCTATGTCTCTTACTTCCTTAGCCCACTTTTACAAATAAAAAAAAGGAGGAAAACTAACATGATAAATAATAAACACTATCAAATGGGGAGAACTAACATGATTAATGATTAAGAACATAGCCTACATATAAGGGGAGCATTCACAAAGGGGGAACATGCATTTAGGGGGGGCACTTCTAAATACCAAAATTGACAATTATCCTAAAGTCACCTCTCACACACACACAAGTAGGATTCTTCGTGCTTTATGTATTAATGTTCTGATTTATCATTAATGATTTGTTATTATCAAAAGGGGAGTTTGATGGAACATCGGCTTCCGCATCTCCTAGGTTTGAGAATAACAAATTTTATGTGTATTTGATCTTGTGTGTTTAAGTGTGTAGGAAACAATGTCATATGACTTAAGGATAACATAAGAAGTTTGCACCCATGTTTGAAGGCAAAACTCCAACATGACCACTAGCGCCGGCGGTTGCCACTAGCGAAGGCGCTAGACCTGATTAGAGCAATTTCGGGAAGCTATTATAGAAGGCGCTAGCGTAGGCGGTAGCGGCTAGCGTAGGAGGTAGTGCGTCACACAAGAGGAATTTCGGCAGGGTTTCCTTGGAATGAATGATTCGCACGCGCAGAATATTTCCTAAATCAACCTAGCGCAGATGCTAGCTCGCTCTCTTATAAAAGGAGACCTCTTCTCTCATTTTCAACACACATGCTAGAGAGAGTTCTAGTGCCTAAATTCCAGAGTCTTATTCTGCCGAGAGTTGATCTCCCACCAAAAGTTCTGTGAGTTTTTGAAGGAGGACTACTTCACGCTGCATCTGACCGACGTTCGCTTCAACCACGCTTATTCTACATCGATCTCTCATCTCTAACTTCAGAAGTTCCTAAGAGGGAGTTTTTCATATTGTTGTTGTTTATTTGATCTCTTTACTCTTGTAATCGTGTGGTGAATTCACCTCGTGTTGGCTACTAGGTTTGGGTAGGACTTAGGGAATAAATTCACCTCGTGTTCGCGACTAGACCTAGGTTTTAGATCTAGGGGTGCTTGAGGCTGTATCATGGGGAGGATTGGCTAGAGCGGCCGGTTCATGGGGATATGAGTCGGGATAGAAAAGAAATAGACTTTTACTTTTTGCCTTCGATTTCTAGCGTCATAAGAAATCAAGTTTTGTAATCTTCTATTTCAAGTTAATAAAATCATTTCATTATTTTATTTCACTTGATTTGTTTGGTTTTGCACTATTTTGATCTCTTAGTTTTTCAAGTCATTCAATATAAAATAAAAGTTTTTAAAACCCTTATTCCCCCCCCCCCCCCAATGGCGCCTACAAATCCAACAGCTTGTGGTAGTCCCACCATCTTGATGCTGATTGATGAGCAAAAGAGGAAGGAGATCTGATGACAAGGAAGGATATATCGCTAATGCGACGCGTTAGTGTCACCGTGGTGCAGTTGAAGGGGCAACCATATTTGGAGCAGATAATTGCCAAAGATGACTCAATCCATATGCCATCAAAAATGCCTAAAGAGGCTACCGCCTGGCGGTATCTCTACCACTGGCGCTAAGTCCAGAGTCTATTTAAAGAGCAGCCCTCCTCAGTTATGTCTATTAAGAAACAATGAACCAAATCCACAACTCCTAATATTCGTAAGAAGCCTCCTTACAGCCAAGACAACTCCGATCAACATTCATAAATGCAAGGAACTAGAAGAAGGATCGATCACGCTTATTCTACATGAAGGCCGTACGCATCAACGTCAAAGATTACTTTGTCCTGAGGTCGCCCCCCTAGGCGACCTCGCCAGGTCGCCCTCCTGAGCAACCTCAGCCTGAGGAGGTTGCCCCCTTTGGCGACCTCGCCAGGTCGCCCTCCTGGGCGACCTCGGTCTGAGAAGGTCACCCCTTGGGCGACCTTGCCAGGACTCCCTCCTGGGCGACCTAGGCCAGAGGAGGTCTCCCCCCTGGGCGACCTCGCCAGGTCACCCTCCTAGGCGACCTCGCCAGGTCACCCTCCTGGGCGACCTCGGCCTGAAGGGGTCACCCACCTGGGTGACCTCGCCAGGTTGCCTCTCTGGCGACCTCGGCCTGAGTAGGTCGCCCCCCTGGGAGACCTCGCCAGGTCGCCTCCCTGGCGACCTCGGCCTGAGGAGGTCGCCACTTGGGCGACCTCGCCAGGTCGCCTCTTCAGGCGACCTCGCCCCAGGAGGTATCGGCCCTGTGCAGTCTCCTTTTTTGGGCGATCTTTCTCTTCAGGTGATTTTGGGTCCAGACGATCTCCCCATGTCCAGACGATCTCAGCATATTCGGGCAGCCCGTTACTTTAGACCTGCCCGTTTGGGCAGACCCCCGTGCCTCTAAATAAAGGGGCAGGGGTACCAGTTGGGGGATCTTCGGGGGGTTTCCAGCTCCCAGTCAGTGACTTGAATGGTCTACAGTTTTTGAGACCGTGGTGACCTCTTAATCTCCCTTCAGGAGACCTCGCCGTCTCTCTTTTCAGGAGACCTCGCTATCTCTTTTTTCTCCTCTCTCTCACTCTTTCACTTGTAGCTCAAAGTAACCAACCACCCAACAGTTTTTTCTTTCTTTCTCCAGCTTAAGCAAGTGTGGACATGGTACATTTTTGGTTTGAACAGTGGTTAATCCTCAAACTCAAAGAGAAAATTTACAAAATCTTTCAAAATAACTAAAAATATATTTTCTCATTATATTAATATTCATTATTCACCATACAATCTTTCTCTTTTATAATTTGAAAAAGATGAATATGAATTTTATTTATATATAATTCTTCACTTACATCATCATGAATAATTAATTAGGAGTATGTTAGTTTTAGGATGTCTAATCACCTAGAGGGGGTAGGTATTTCAAGATCTTTTGGAGTTCTTTCTTTCTATGAAGGTTCTAGTTTTAGTACTTAGAGATTAAAAGCACATCACAAACATACTCAGAGATTTATAGTGGTTACCCTAGACTAAGTGTCTAGAGTAATCCACTGTCCATCTGCACCTATCTATATGTGTGCTGGAGTTATCAAAGTCCACCAAAACGCAGGCCCTCAACCCCTATAGCTAAGGCCATCAAGCCCTACAAACTCAGGCCCTCAAGCCCTACAAACTTAGGCCTCAACCCCTACAAACTCAGGCCCTCAAGCCTTACAAACTCAGTCCCTCAAGCCCTACAAATGTAGATCTATTATCAGATCCTATAGCTCAGGCTTGTAAAAGCGCTACAGATAGAAAATGAAAATTTTTTATGAAGTATCTAGTTGCCTACCTAAATCACCTAGAGGGGGGTGAATAGGTGATCTCTACGTCTTTTGCGGAATTAAAAATAAACGTAAAGCACAGCACACAAAATTAATCACAGCCACAGATAACACCAGGAATTTATAGTGGTTCCCCGTACTTGGGTACTCCACTGCCGGCCTCGCCAATCTAGCACCACAGCTAGACTTGACTACTCACTAAATCTCGGATCAAGAGCGATCCTACAGTCTCGGAGTCAAACTCCTACAAACTCAGAGAGAACCTCTCTTACAACTCGGAGAAAACTTCTCCTACAACTCGGAGAACAACCTCTCCTACAACTCGGAGATAACAACTCCTACAATAGATTGAAAAGGGTTTGAACAATACTAAACCAGATCTGAATAACAGAGGCGTTTTCTTCCTTCTTCTTGAATGGCTTTTGAGAACGATGAGGAAGAACAACGATCCTTCAAATCTGTCTTTGGCAATCCGAAACGATCCAATAGAGATTGTAGAACCTGAGTATGGATCAATCGAACCCTTCTTGGTAGAAATCGACAACTCCAATGAGAAGAACGATCTCCAATCGTAGGCGACGGCGAGCGGCGCTTTTCACATCCTTTTTGATCGGGAGAGAGATTAGGTCATGAACGATTAGGAAAAGGAACTTTTAAATAACCCAAGATCAACCCTATATATAGAGAGGATCAATTTAGGGTTAAATCGGTCTTAAACGTACTCAAAATAGCCGTTAGAAACGAAAAGGGCGATCACGATCCGTCAGAACAGAGAAAAACGAAATTAGAAAATTTACGGACAGATGTCTCGAGACATGAGGGATCTCTCGAGACATAAGGGATCTCTCGAGACATGAAACGGAGAAAGCAGGAAAGGGATGTCTCGAGAACTAAATGATCTCTCGAGACATTACAAAAAATTCAGACTTAAGATCTCTCGAGACAAAAACGATCTCTCGAGACATGTCTGATCTCTCGAGACATATCCTTAGTAAAAAAAATTTTCACACAAAAATTCCTTTTCTTCTCTTGAACACATGCAGCAGCCGCACTCCAAAGTCTTCAATAGTCTTGAAAAAGAAGTGTACCCCAATAGTGAGATCACACATGAGTCATCACCATGTTTCATATAATGAGGGATTACATTTTATGAAACTGTGTTTGCAGACCCATTGTGACCTGACATTGGTTTACACTTAGCCATGATAATCTGCAAGACAATACTAGAAAAGCATATCAAATACAAAAGCAATTCAATCTTAGTTTAAGGGTGACTTCTCACAAATCAAGGTAATTGTGAATGCAATTTCCAACAATCTCCCCCTATTTGTAGAAGTCAGAACCCTGTACACTAAGTTGAATTACAGCAGTTAAAGAATAAATATGTTATACTACACAAAGATATAGAAATGAAAAAGTAAAGAACATCAAAACATCAAATATATATATATATATATCTAAATTTGAATTGTTCAGAAGACTTGATGTTCACTAAATCATAATGAAAACAAAATATGTCTTGTCAGCATCATCATCATCATCCTTCAAGATCTCCTTTTCCTCTTTTCTTCTTGTCTGGAGAAAAAGGCATGAGGCTTGGGATGGTAAAACGGAGGAGGTTCCGGAGCATCAGCATTATTATAACCAAACGCTCTGAAATGAATCCTTCGCTTCCTTTGAGCTATCTCATGTTTTTCCCATTCTTGAGAGCTGTAGCATTCAGATCTGTTCATCTTACCTTCATGAACTAACTTGTAGGTTTCAAGAATAATGTCTTTTGAGACGGGGCTCCAGATTTCTGGATAACTTTTCTCAACCTTAGCTTTGCACTGACCTGTAGAGCTAGAACTAGGAACTGATCGACTGGCAGAAGAACCTTCACCAAATTTTCTTTTTCCTTTGGTCCCAGCCCTATCTGATTGTTCTTCAACAATAGGAGCCTTCCCAAGTAGTTCTTCTGGCCTGGGAGAAAACTGAGGAACAGGAACATCTGAATCAATTGCCAACTCAGGAAAAATCTGATTATGAAGCCACGTTGTTGTTTTGAATGAATAAGCATTAATATCAGCAACTTGCTTCAACATCCTGGAAGAGAACTGCTCAAACTGAGAATTCCAAGAACTTTGAAGAGCAGAAACGGAGCTTTCAATCAAATCTGTCATTTTAGCTACTATATTTTCCTCCCCCTTTCTGACTTCTACAGATAGGGTTTGGAGAGTATCATCTTTGAACTTTCCGACTTCATCAACAATTCTGAACGTATTGGCTTCAGCCTTGTCAAACACTGATTCTTGAAGCTTTGTCAGTATAACAGTCTGAGTCAACACTGTGCCTACACCTTCAGTTGCATGATCAATTTGCTTGCTCCCTAGGCTCATCAAATCAGAGAGATTTTCATAATTGGATTTTATCTTAGCTAACTCTCTGCCTAGTTCACTTTCAACTGAGGCAATTTTCCTGTGAACAGTCGTCAAAGAATTTTCAAACTGTGCACTCTGCTTCTTGAGCAGTGCTTCAATCTTTTCTAGAAGAGAATCTTCTGCACAACCTAGCTCATCTGGAGCATTCTTGGTTGTAACATACTCTGACTCCCCCTCAACATGTACTAGGGGAGGTGACAATTCATGAACTGACATGACATCATCATCATCTATGTTAAAAACAAAATCAGCACCAGACCCTGCCTGTTGGCCACTGGGACTGTGCTCTTCAGATACTGGAAGGGATTCTGTTGGAGCTGATGAGGATTTACCTTTGGCTTTTGAACGGATTTGCAGCTTGGCACGACTTGAAGCTTTAGAGCGAGTTCGAGATGAAAGTGGCAATGATGTCACCAAGGGTGCTTGATCTTCAGAAGAAGGAGCTGGAGTTTCTGCTTCTCTTGCAACTGGAGATCTAAGAGTCTCCCCCTCAGAAGGAGCACCAGCCATTTCCGGCTTCTTGATCCGAATGTCCCATCTCTGCAAGGAGCTGACATCGATCTTCTTAAGGTGATGGATAACTGTACCTTTGGACATTTTGAAAATAGCAGGGTTAAACTGATTTAGAAACAGTGAGATAATCCGGGCAAAGTTAGGAGTGTTTATGCAAGCTTTGATATTTGAGAATAAGATGGAGGCCCAATCTCTCTTCTTTCCAGTAACAATGCCAATCATCAACAGAAACATCTCTTCAGACACATGTCCTTGAGATCCTGTCTTGCAGAAAAGTGCCTTTGAGATAATGTCCAGCAGGAGCTTCCCTACAGCATTCAACTTATTCCTCTTAACTGTAGAGAAATCTGAATCTAGACCACAGAACCTTGTTGTAGTCAACCAATCAGTGTCAACTAGCTCTTCTTCAGCTTCCACTTCAGACAACTGCTAATACTTAGCGAGAGTCTCTGGAGAGACTTTGATTTTTATACCCTTAACGAAGGAGATCAACATACTTCCTTCCTTGATTGGCTTTACATTGATGAAAAATTCTTCAACCTCTTCAAACAAAATCCGGCAAGGATGCTCGAGAATGAAGGTGAGACCGGCGGCATCAAGCATACAAAACAGAGTATGGAACTCATCGGATAAACTTGCAAGACCTAACCGAATTACCTCGTTGCCGACTCCGATTTTTGGATGAGGAGAGGGAGCCATTGCAGCAAGATGGAGGGAGAGAATGTTGAACGAAGAATCACCGAGAACCACCGCAGCCCTGAGACCGGTCGCAGACGATCGTCGCTCGAGAGGGAGACGAAAGGTCGAGGAGGTCTCGGGAGATGACTCGCGTGAACATCAAGTTTTCCAATTTCGTATATATATATATATTTTTGATTTTACGGAAATTCGAAAATTATAAAAGGGAAATAGCGCGTACCTGACGGTTGGATTCCAAAAAAAATAACCTATGTCTCGAGACATCGGCTATGTCTCGAGAGCTCAGGTGATATTTTTCTTCATTGATGTCTCGAGAGATACACCGTGTCTCGAGACATCACCTTATCTCGAAATTTTCTTCTTGTCTTGAGAAATCCTGCCAGGTCCCGAGACATGACTTGTCATTAGAAAACTTCCTGTCGCCAAGGTTTGATTGACTTGACCATTACTCCATGTTGAGCATTCCAAGTTCCGTCTTGAAGAAAGAGAACTTGGTCTCATCCAGTGGCTTCGTGAAGATGTCTGCAACTTGCTTATCCGTGGGGACATAACTCAGATTTATGTCACCCTTCTCCACATGCTCCCGGATAAAGTGATATCGTAGCTCGATGTGCTTTGTCCGACTGTGAGAGACTGGATTATTTGCGATAGCAATTTCACTGGAAGAGTCGCAAAACATAGGAATGTCTTTGAGCTTCATGTTGTAGTCTTGAAGTTGATTTCTTATCCAGAGAAGTTGTGCGCAACAACTGCCAGCAGAAATGTATTCCGACTCGGTGGTTGAAATTGCAACACAATTCTGCTTCTTGCTACTCCAGGAAATAAGTCTCCTTCCGAGGAATTGACACGTCCCAGAAGTGCTTTTCCTGTCGTCTTTGCTACCTGCAAAGTCTGCATCTGAAAAACCAATTAGTTCACTATCATTACTTCTTGGGTACCATAAGCCAAGATTTGGTGTGCCTTTAAGATATCTCAAAATTCGCTTTGCAGCAGTGTAGTGAGATTCCTTAGAGTTCACCTGATATCTAGCACATACACATGTAGAGAACATTATATCAGGTCTACTGGCAGTAAGGTAGAGCAATGAGCCAATTATGCTTCTGTACTTGGTTTCATCAAAAGGTTTCCCTTTCTCATCCTTGTCCAGAGACGTAGCTGAGCTCATTGGAGTCCTCATAGAGGTTGCACTCTCCATTCCAAATTTCTTAATCAACTCCTTAGTGAACTTTGTCTGAGAAATGAAGATTCCATCTTCAGACTGTTTCACTTGAAGTCCTAAGAAATATTTCAGCTCACCCATACTGCTCATTTCAAATTTCCCTTGCATAAGTTTAGAAAACTTTTTGCAGAGGTTATCATCCGTAGAGCCAAATATGATGTCATCGACATAGATTTGCACTAGCAAAATCTTGCCTTTTACTTCCCTAAGAAATAATGTCTTGTCTATCTTTCCTCTTGTGAACTTGTTCTCAAGAAGAAAGTTAGACAGCGTCTCATACCAAGCTCGAGGAGCTTGTTTCAAACCATATAAAGCTTTTTGTAATAAATAAACATGATTGGGATGATCAGGATTAACAAAACCTGGGGGTTGTTCAACGTATACTTCCTCTTTAATGTCTCCGTTTAGGAACGCGGATTTGACATCCATTTGATATACGGTGAAACCTTGAAAGCAGCATAAGCAAGGAAGAGTCTGATCGCTTCGAGCCTTGCTACTGGAGCGTACGTCTGATCGAAGTCGATGCCTTCCTCTTGTCTGTACCCTTTAGCTACAAGTCTGGCTTTGTTCTTTATGATTGTTCCTTCTTCATCCAGCTTGTTTCTATACACCCACTTTGTTCCTATGACATTTTTGTCTTTTGGTTTTGGAACAAGTGTCCATACTTTACATCGTTTGAACTGATTCAATTCTTCTTCCATAGCAATTATCCAGGATGGATCTTCATTTGCCTCTTGGAATTTCTTTGGTTCGACCTGCGAAAGAAAACTTAAATGCATATTTTCGTTAATGGTACCTCGTCTTGTTCTAATTCCTTCATGAGGATCTCCTATGATCTGATCAACTGGATGATCCCTCATGTGTCGTAGCCCGAGGTTCCTTGCATGATTTGAACCAATAGGAGTTTCTTCTGCTGTTGGAGTATCTTCCTCCACTTGGAGTGGCTCTTCATCAGGATGATCTTCTTCATAGGTAGTTATTGGGGGAATCTTGATGAAGTGTTGAGAATTTTCTTCAACTGGCTGATCCAAGCTTAAGTCCTGCAGCTTTGAACCTGTGTCTACAGAAGAAATGCTAGAGGAGCTGCTTTGAAGCATGCTCGTCTCATCAAATACAACATTAATAGATTCTTCTACCACCAGGGTTTTCTTATTAAAAACTCTATATGCCCTACTATGGCTACTATAGCCTACGAAAATCCCTTCAAAACTCTTTTCACTAAACTTAGTTTTGTAATGCTTTCCATTGTTTAGCACAAAGCATTTACTACCAAAGATTCGAAAATAAGAAATGGTCGGTTTCTTGCCTTTTAGAAGTTCATAAGGAGTCTTTTCATGGTTTTTGTTTATGAGTGCTCTGTTTTGCACATGGCATGCAGTATTGACTGCTTCAGCCCAGAAATATTCAGGTAGTGAAGAGTCACTCAACATGGTTCTGCAAGCCTCAATAAGTGTTCTATTCTTTCTCTCAGCTACTCCATTTTGTTGTGGAGTTCGAGGAGAGGAAAACTCATGAAAGATACCAAGGCTTTCACAGAATTCTGTCATGGCTCCAGATTCAAATTCTGTACCATGGTCACTTCTGATTTTGACCACCGAACAGTTAAATTCATTCTGGACTTGCCTGACAAAACTAGTGAAAGTGTCAAAGGTATCTGACTTATGTTTCAGAAAGAATACCCAGGCAAAACGAGAGTAATCATCTACAATAACCAATGTGTAAGATTTTCCTCCTAAACTTCTAATTTGCAAAGGACCAAACAAATTCATATGAAGCAGGTATAAACACCTGGTTGAATCTTTGCCAATAATGCTCTTAAAGGTAGCTCTTGTTTGCTTGCTTTTTACACATGCATGACAAGGTCTATCTTTAATGCACTTAACATCTGGTGCATCTCGCACTAAGTTTTGAGAAAACAATTTATTAATAGTTTTGAGATTTATATGTGCTAATCTCTTGTGCCATTGGTCAACAAGAGATGCACTATCTTTTGCCAAAAGACATACTGGTGTAGAAGATGATATACACAGAAAATTTAAACAAAATATGTTTCTACAGCGAATGCCTGATAAAATCGTTTCATGATTTTCAGCCGACTTTATCAAACATTTATCTTTATGAAAATCAACAATGTATCCTTTATCACAATGTTGACTTATGCTTATCAGATTATGTTGTAATCCTTCCACATAAGCTACATCGGAAAACGATACATTGCCATTAGAAATCATACCATAGCCTTTAGTTATTCCTCTGTCTGAACCGCCAAAAATAACTTTTGGACCGTTCGCAACTGGAATGTAGTTTTGCAAAAGGCTTCTTGTCCCGGTCATATGCCGAGAGCATCCACTGTCCAAGTACCAGATTGGATTTTTATTGGCCTTTGGACATACCTGCAAAAAATAAATCATTTCGCCTTAGGAGCCCAAACAGATTTGGGTCCTTGGTCCCGTGTCAGTTGAGCACCACGATAAATGTTAACATTGCGAGTGGTCTGCCTTGCAACGTTCACTTGTGGTCTCCTAGTATACGTTGTATTAAACCAACAATCAACGACAAAGTGACCAATTTTACCGCAGCACCAACAGCCGAATCTGTTGTACCTTCTCTTTACACTCTCCTGCTTAACTTTTTGAACGTTAGCTCTTGCAGGAGCAGCCCTTTTTGATGAGGATGCCTCATGGGGGCAACACAAACAAGGTGGTACTGTCCTCTTCGGCTTTGGTGCAACATCATTCACTTTTGGTGCTTTCTTAGCGCTCGGACCATGAACAAATGGACCGTACCCATTCCGATTAATCTCTTGATAGGGTGCTTGAAAAGCACTATCACCAAAGTTTCGGGGAGGAGCCCATTCCTTATGATCATTCACAGGTGAAAAAGGAATTGGTCGTGTGAAATGACCATAGGAACTCTCCAAATCATAAGCATTCGTAGGGAATATGACTTTCTTGAATGCTACAGGCTCTTGATGAGCTTTCCCTTTTTCTTTGGTAGTAGCTTTCTTAGCAACCAGACCATTCTTCTTAGCAATTGTATTTTTTGAAGAATTGTTAGTACTAGTTTCATGTCCTATACCGCTTCCTTTTGCCTTAGTGGTAAAAGTACCAATAATTGGCAGAACAGTTTTAGGTTGAGAGAATGCTTCAACCAACTTCTTCTCAGCCGCAAGCTGTTCCTCCAAGACTTTTATCGAATTATCTCTCAAGGCAAGAGTCTCTTCCGAGCTTTTGATCTTGTCTTTCAAGGCTTGGACTTCCTCTTTGAGAGAAGAAAGTTCTTCAACTTCTTTTCTCAAGTTAGATTCCACCTCCTTGAGAGCCATGATCTCCTTACCCTGAGTTTTGACAACCTTTCGGCACTTGTCAAAGCTTTGGAGCATTTTGGTATATTGAGACATGAGCTCAGATTCATCGTCTGAGAGGTTATCCTTTTGTTCAGCCGAAGCATAATCAGAATCAGATAGGATAGTGTGATCATTTACCTTTCCGGTGTACGGGGGTGCTTCTTCATCATCAGACATAGCCATCAGACCGAAGTAAGCTTCTTCTTCATCACTCGACTCATCGGAGTCACTATCGCTCAGAGTTTTGGCTTTCTTAGCGACGAAGCTTCTATCTGATTTCTTCTTTCCATGAGTGGATTTCTTATCTTATTTTCTTCCACCTTCTTTCTTTTTGTAGGGACACTCAGCAATTATGTGCCCTGGCTTATTACAACAATAGCAAATAATGTCAGAAGAAATGTGTTTGTTCTATTTGGATTTAAACCTGTCATTATTGCTTGAGCCCTTCCTGTGATATTCGCCATCACGACGAGAATATTTATGATCCGAGGAAGACGGCTTGTTGTTCATGTGCCTCCGCTTGTTCAGCAGTTTCTTAAACTGATGGGAGATTAAAGAGAACTCCCCATCAGATAGTTCAGAACAGGAGGAGCTGGCTTCCGATTCTTCTTCAATATCAGATTCCTTTTCTCTGATCGGTATCACTGCTTTGCTCTTCTTTGAATTCTCTGCCTTCAAAGCTAAGGTTCTTTCTTTGCTTGAAGCTCGATTTACATCCTCTTCAGACTTTCGGATGTTCATTTGTAATTCATGAGACAACAGCTTCCCGAACAGATTTTGAGGTTCTAGACTTGGCAGTTTTCCAAACTCTCTTATGGCAACAATTTTGCTATCCCAGTCTTTCGTTAGGGAGCGCAAGAATTTGTCATTTAGTTCACCGTTTGTGAACTCCCTGTCGTAGTTCCTCAAACCATTGACTATCTTGAAGAATCTTTCGTACGCATCAGCAATCCACTCCTTCTTATTTTGCTTGAACGCCTCGTACTCTTGATTAAGTAGAGACCTTCTATCTTCTCTTACCTCGTCAGTACCTTCCATTAGAACAATTAAGGATGTCCACATCTCTTTGGCTGATTTGCAGTGGATTAAGTTTTGCAACATGGAATCGTCCACTGCACTTGCAATTATGTTTTTAGCCTTCTTGTCAAGAGCAACAAGAGCTATCTCATCCTTAGTCAAATCCATCATTTTCTTAGGTATCTGAACAGTAGGATTTGTTGACGAAGCAGTCATTGGCACATGGGGACCTTCTTCCACAACTTGGAAGATTCTGGGATCTGCAGCTTCCATATAAAAACGGACTCTTTCCTTCCACATAGGAAAGTTGGCCTTGGTGCAGATGGGCAATTTCAGAGAGGATTCCTTGACTCTATCCATGGCTTGCTAGCAACTAGAAGAATGGATCCTATTCAAGGTGTTAACCTAGCAACGAACAGCGACCCTCTGATACCAATTGAAGTATCTAGTTGCCTACCTAAATCACCTAGAGGGGGGTGAATAGGTGATCTCTACGTCTTTTGCGGAATTAAAAATAAACGTAAAGCACAGCACACAAAATTAATCACAGCCACAGATAACACCAGGAATTTATAGTGGTTCCCCGTACTTGGGTACTCCACTGCCGGCCTCGCCAATCTAGCACCACAGCTAGACTTGACTACTCACTAAATCTCGGATCAAGAGCGATCCTACAGTCTCGGAGTCAAACTCCTACAAACTCAGAGAGAACCTCTCTTACAACTCGGAGAAAACTTCTCCTACAACTCGGAGAACAACCTCTCCTACAACTCGGAGATAACAACTCCTACAATAGATTGAAAAGGGTTTGAACAATACTAAACCAGATCTGAATAACAGAGGCGTTTTCTTCCTTCTTCTTGAATGGCTTTTGAGAACGATGAGGAAGAACAACGATCCTTCAAATCTGTCTTTGGCAATCCGAAACGATCCAATAGAGATTGTAGAACCTGAGTATGGATCAATCGAACCCTTCTTGGTAGAAATCGACAACTCCAATGAGAAGAACGATCTCCAATCGTAGGCGACGGCGAGCGGTGCTTTTCACATCCTTTTTGATCGGGAGAGAGATTAGGTCATGAACGATTAGGAAAAGGAACTTTTAAATAACCCAAGATCAACCCTATATATAGAGAGGATCAATTTAGGGTTAAATCGGTCTTAAACGTACTCAAAATAGCCGTTAGAAACGAAAAGGGCGATCACGATCCGTCAGAACAGAGAAAAACGAAATTAGAAAATTTACGGACAGATGTCTCGAGACATGAGGGATCTCTCGAGACATAAGGGATCTCTCGAGACATGAAACGGAGAAAGCAGAAAAGGGATGTCTCGAGAACTAAATGATCTCTCGAGACATTACAAAAAATTCAGACTTAAGATCTCTCGAGACAAACACGATCTCTCGAGACATGTCTGATCTCTCGAGACATATCCTTAGGAAAAAATTTTTTCACACAAAAATTTCTTTTCTTCTCTTGAACACATGCAGCAGCCGCACTCCAAAGTCTTCAATAGTCTTGAAAAAGAAGTGTACCCCAATAGTGAGATCACACATGAGTCATCACCATGTTTCATATAATGAGGGATTACATTTTATGAAACTGTGTTTGCAGACCCATTGTGACCTGACATTGGTTTACACTTAGCCATGATAATCTGCAAGACAATACTAGAAAAGCATATCAAATACAAAAGCAATTCAATCTTAGTTTAAGGGTGACTTCTCACAAATCAAGGTAATTGTGAATGCAATTTCCAACATTTTAGCCTGATGAAACCGGCTTCTGGACTTGAAGAGAATACTTAAGATCTTGTCTAGCTGAGTGCAGATTTCTCTTCAATCCTTTCTTTAATCTAGAAGAGTGCTTAACAGTCGATGTTGCTGGACCGAGACTTGGAGAACACAGAGTAAGATCATTTTGTTCTCGGTTAGTTGTTCCTTCTTCACAGCCGCTTTTACTGTTTGATTGATTTTTGTATTATGTGTTGTTGTTCCTCTATATTCAATTTGGTCGGACACCTATCCCTTTTATAAGACTGAGGAGCCGTCTAACGGTCTACTCAAATGTTCTTTAAGTGTCAGAGGCTCGTTCCTTAACGGCATGCGCTGATTGGACCATCAGGCGGCGGAATTAAATGCAGTCATCGTATCTTGAATTATCTTGATCTATCTTGATGATATTTGCAACATCTTGACGATATTTTCAACATCTCGATGATAGAGCTCGTTGTCACGCCGATCCATCTTGTACTTAGATAATTCTTAAAGTCTTCTCAAGTCTTCTCAAGTCTTCTCAAGTCTTCTTTAGAGAAGGATATCTCAACGACATGGGATATCTCAGTTAAACTTTCACTTACGATGACATGAAGTCCTTTTAATGATGTCGTCATGAACTTCTTATCATCTTGAGGTCTTCGCTATGATATCGTTGCAATCATTCTTCCATATCGACGATATCATCTTGTTCATCTTGACGATACGCAACACTTCAGCTATGAACTGTCTTTCACGAGTTCTGTCTTAGTCTTCTCGACGACATTGCTCCTTTACGAAGATGTCGTCGACTTAGCTGATTACTTTAACTTAAGTCTTTTGAAGAGCTTCATTGTATCAGACTACACAACAATATTATCATGTAATTTTGTTGAAACGATGATACTGTGACTTGTTCAATTCTTCTTGTTCTTACGACAATATCATTATGTGTACTTTGTTGTCACAACAATATCGTCGGATTGTCCTTAGAATATCGACAATAACTGTCATGACTCTTCTACTTATTCTGCGAGTAGTCTCAACGATATATGAAAACTTATTCGACGATATGTCCAGTCCTTCTCGACAATTTTGAACTTAGAGAAATAAGAGAAGTACTGGACATATAACCTATTCTTTGCAGTAAGCCTTAATCCTTCATGAGTCTTCTCAACGATAATGCTTGTTATTTCAACGATATCACCGTGTCCATCTAGTTAACACGATGATATTTTCCTTAGATGTTTTTGCTTCATCCTTATATATTATGTTTAGTGAATATCATATTCTGACCTGTTCATGTCACATCAAAGGCACATCAAATTCAAACTATACTTTATCATTGTCCTGAGCACTTCTTCAAATCAGGAACATTGCTGGGCATTGTTCCCAACAATCTCCCCTATTTGAAGAAGTCATTACTCATTCAATGATAAAGTGCATCTAAAGAAAATCAGCATAGAGTGATATTATTCAGTTTATTTTATTTGATTTGAAATGATCACATTATAAGAGATTAATTTGGGAAACACCATTTCATTTATAAATAGTGAAATACACTTTAAAATTTTTAGCATTTCAAAATTTGCCCAAAGTGAACCAGTCATCTATTCTTCTGGTTCCCTTAGAATTACTTCACTTCTTGCTTTCTTAACAACAACCTCCTATTTCTTTTTAGATTGCCTGGTAAAATATTCATTTGGCTTTGGATTATATTTAAGTGGCTCTGAAGCATCTGCTGGCATTCTTCCTGCTTGTTTGTCTCTTCTATGGTTTCTTCTTAACTCTTTTTGATTTTCATATTTGGTCCACTCTTGGGAGCTATACAACTTATATCTTTCAGCTTTGTTTATTTTGATGAGCTCCGGTGCATTTAATATGATTTCTCTGGTATTGGGGCTCCATTTCCCATTGTCTTCTTTCTTCTCCATTTCTTCTTTGTATCTTTTCTTTCTCAATCATTTCCTTTCCTTTACTCTAATCAGAAACAGTAGCAGATGTATCAGCAGTAGCAGATGGCTCATCATAGAATATAGAAGGGAGATTCATTGCCTCTCTGATTGTATTGGAGGTCCAGATGGCATGCTCACCACTGGCCTCTTTCATGGATCTCTCCCCCATTATGACTTCTTCTGATATGTCTCTTTGGAGGCTCTCTTTAAGATTCATTATCTTTTCTTTCAGCATGTGAATTTCCTTTTCCAGATGATTCTTTGTCTTAAGTAGATGAATGTCTAGTTTTTGACTGCAGTGATCTAGTTTTTCTTGGAGGGTTGTTTTGTGCTCATTCATCCACCTGCTAGTAGCTATGTAGGCTTTTTCTATGTTGTTGGATATTACAACTTGATTTTCAAGAATTTCAGCCATACCTTGGTGAGTGAGTTCTAGTTGTTTGGCAGTGTTCTCTTGCAAACTCTTCATATCTATTCTTAGACTTGCAGTCTCATTAGATAAATCCTTCCTAATGTCATTGACAGCAGTGTCAGCATGACTTTCAATTTTCATTCTTTGCTTTTCTAAGAGCATTCTTATTTGAAGTAGCAGTGAGGAGTCATCTATCTTTTGCTTTGGTGAAGATCTAGGTTTTTTAGATTCTCCTTCAGCCTTCTTATTTATTACCATGGAGAGGTATTCATCCATTCCTTTAGCCTCATCAAACATAGGAGAAGGAGATCTTCTGAAGGGAGATTTTCTCACTTCATCCTCAGGCACATTTGACTCTTCAGCATTTAGGATATCTCTGCCAGTCTCATCAGCAGGCTTTCATTATTGGCTTCTTGTTGAGCTCCACTTGGGTCCTCTTGGATTACTAGTCCAGAATGGATAGCATCCTCAGCCATAGTGAGCTTGTTGGTCACATCTTCCACCCGAGCAGGGAGCTCAATGTCATGCTCCCCCTCAGTTTTAGGATTCCCTTGATCTGTTCCTGCAGTGGTCCTGGACCCCAAGCTTTGTGCTAAAGTCTAGAGAGAGACATTCCTCTGCTCCACATGATCTTCATAGTTGGATAGATCTGGATTGTGGATAGGTTCACTCTCTGCAGAAGAGCTTTCTTCTTCACTATCTACATCCTTTGCAGCCTTTATCCTCTTGGGAGACTTTGTCAGTCCTTCTCCCACCTCTCAAGTATCTTTATATCCATTCTTCTCATATGATGGATTTTTACACCTACTCTCTTGTTGAAGTTTTCAGGATATGACAGTTGCAAGTATAGAGATAGGATTCTGCCATGATTGGGCACTTGAAAGCTCTCTTGTATTCTCTTGAAGTTGATTTGAGCCCAATCTGTTTTCCTTGTTAGGATAATCCTTGCCATTAAGTTAAACATTGATCTGGATATCCTGTCATTTGACCCTATCTTGCAAAGGAGGGATTTTCCCACTATATCAGCTAGCATCTTTCCATGCTGATTGAAATTCTTCCTTCTTAGAGACCCACAGGTCTTCCTGGAGTGCCCACACCATGCAAGAGCATTATCTAGGTCCTCTTGGGTGACCTCTTCATCTTCCTCTTCTTTGGCAAAGACGGGCAGCTGAAGAACCCTTGCCAATCTCTTTGGGGTCACTTTCACTTTTATCCCATTGATCCTACTTTTGACTTAAGTCCCTTTTGAGCCACCCTTGGCATTTGAATAGAACTCCAAGACTTCTCTCTTCATTATCACAGAAGACTCAGATAGTATGAATTCCAAATTGACGGAGTCGAGCAGTCTGATGGTGCTTTGAATCTCTTCTAGTGTATTCAGGAATCCATTCCTCACTACTTCACTTTCTTCATATAATATCCTTCTTTCTTTGGGGCCATTTCTTTAGTTGTTTGAAGGTAGCTTCAGCAATGTCGACTTGATCACTTGTCAAAGTCGGAGAGTACACGACGGCTCTTTTAGGGCAAATATAGTATATGCTCTTAATTTCGAGACATTTGACCCTATTTATAATTTCAGGTGTGGGATGTGAAGTGCCACTTGTTAAATGTTTGATTGTGTCAGATTGAATGGTTATGATCGATTTATTTTAGAGTCCTGAATTATCTAATAGATACTTAGGTGTCGTCGTGACTTTATGACGAAGTCATTGAGTTATTTCGACGATACACTTAGTTATTCGATGATATCATTTTGTAGATACAACGATATTGCCTTGGGTAATTCTTTTGCATAATTAGTGTGTTGTGGATCATTCTTGTATGCTTTCTTAAGGATGCTTTGTTATTTTGGTGACATAAAATTATACATTAATTATGGAGTATGTATACTAAAGTAAAATGCATATTTAAGCATGTCACAAGCTTTATTATCATTTTATAGATAAGCTAAATGTTTTCAAAATAGGGACTACAACCACATTTGCTTTTAGCTATCACATGAGCCAGTTCAGTTCCCTCTTTTCTCTGCATCTTTTTCCTTCCTTTGAAGCTTCTGCTCTTGTCTTTCAAAGTAGGAGAATGGCTTTGGGATGTACCTATCAGGTATGGAAGGTGCATTCTCTGGCAGTGTTCTTCCTTGTTGGTGTTGTTTATACAGAGTTCGCATAGTTTATGTCTTCTTGTGTTTGTCCCATTCATTTGAGGGGTAGTGTTTGGATATGTTTTTGCCACTTTTCCCAAAGTTCCTTCAAGTAGTCTGATGAGTGATGAGTCCTGATCATATACACTTTTACGGACTCATCTGGGCCATTTATTTAATCATTTCACCGCACTTTAGCCCTGTTTCAGTTCATATTTGATATTCTAGGCTAGGAGCACTTTTTGGCCCATTTTGGTGTAATTTCATGCTTATCCTCATCAGTAGTTTTCATGCACTGTTAGGTGCCACTTTCAGTGGCTGGATTCGTGGTTGTACGCTAGAACAGGAGTCGTGCGGGTGTTTCCGGTGCAATTCTGCACAGGAACACTGCGCACGATCACTGGTTCTATTGCGCACGACCACTGGTCGTGCGCCACTGATCGTGTGCACTTAACGCCTTTTTCACGAGTTCTGTTTGGTGCAGTGCGCACGACCACCAATGCCAGTGCGCACGACCACCGGTCGTGCGCCACTGCTCGTGCGCATTGACCATTAAATTTCTGAGTTCTGTTTCATCTATTGCGCACGACCACTGACGCTAGTGCGCACGACCACCGGTCGTGCGCCACTGGTCGTGCGAACATGTTATTTTATAATTTCTGTCTTTGCAGGTTCCGTCCAGGCAGAGCGCACGATCACAGGATTCTAGTGCGCACGACCACTGGTCGTGCGCCACTGACCGTGCGCACTGTTTAATTCCAGCGCCTATAAAATCCGCTGCTCGCGATTTAGGTCACGATCCCGATTTTCTTCCGCCGTTTTCCGCCCGATTCCGCCCAGTTACGCCCCTCCACCGTCGCCCACCACATAGAGGTGCTCCGGGCTTGCTCTTCACGCCAATCTTGAGCCGGAGTTTCCTCTCGGCCTCCTCCTTCATCCAAGAGCTCCAAAGGAAGACCTAGCCGCTATCTCCATCGAGCAAGAGGAAGTTGGCAACCTCCACCGGATCGTGACACGAAGAAGACGGGTCCATTGGAGAGTCGTGACAGCTCTCTCTACCCCGGACGTAGTTGTAGACCGAGCTTGGACGCGGATTGACAACCCGGCGATTCCAACCGTGAATCTACAACGAGCCTTCGGATTCGGTCGATTTCTTGCCTTGTTCTCCTTTTATTGATGTATTTGCAACTAGATCTAACATTATGATGAAGTGTATTTTGATTAAATAGCATTTTTACTTGATTATGTCTATGTGATTGAGTATTTTTGTTTATATTATTGAGGTGCGCCTTGTGGTGTGGTTTGTTGGTTGTCCGGTGCCGCACTAGCAATTGCTAGTGGCGTGCTTGGTGAAGAGGTGCTTGCGACCCTCAATCCGTAAGCCTACTCGCCCATCCGCCTACCGAAGCGTGGCATCGCGGCCCGTATTCCATTCGCCTAACGAAGCAGCGCGCTCAAGGCCTGCATAGTTCGACTCCGTTAGCCTACTCGTCCATCCGCCCTTTCGACGCAGCGCGCTCAAGGCCTGCCTAGTCTCCATCCCGCCAAGCGAAGCTTTGCATAGCGGCATTGCATAGGAGTAGTTGATAGCTTTTATTTTGTTTTCCAAAAGCCAACCCAACTCCTCCGCATTCCATCCACGTTAAGGACTTCAATCTCAAGTCCTTCCTCGACATTTAACTCCACCTTACTGTGTTCCTCAAGAGACCGACACTCGGGGATTTATTCCCAACATTTATTACTTGAACGATCGGTACACTGCCGTTTCGTGTCGCAGTCGAGCTACCGCCTATAGCGGTGTGTGAGATTTGCGCCATCAATGAGTCCCAATTATATACACATTTATGGACTCATCTGGGCCGATTATCTAGTCTATGCACTACATTTTAGGCATGTTTTCGTTCATATTTGATATTCCATGCTATGTGCACTTTTAGGCCCATTCCGGTGTGCAATTGCGCTCCTTGTTGTTGGGGGTAAGCACATGGTGCTCCCCTTCCCTTCTTCTATGTTTTTCATAGGCTGGACGTGTATTCCCAGCCATTGTATCTTGTATGCAGGTGACCGGATCGTCCCATTTTCCCTAGAAATAAAGTCTGTGCATATCGCACGGTCGTGCATTTCCTTGACGCACGGTCGGTTGTGGTCGTGCGTTTGTGTCTGGGCAGAAAATAGAGCGTCGGAGTTTACTCGTGCGTTTTTATGCACGGGCGGTTTGCCCATGGGTGAGCAAAATGCACGGTCGACCTGTGTATTCTTGATTTCAGAGCGTCGGATTTTGCCCGTGCGTTTGAACGCACGGGCGGTATTGGTCGTGCGTGAGCAATTCGCACGAGCGGCGCAGCGTCTTCCCCAAGTCAAGTTTTATCATTTAATAACGCACGGTCTGCGCACGGTCATGCGTTCGACCGTGCGTGACCATTTTCTGACCGAATTTCTATTTAAGCCGCAGGTCTTGCCTTATTCTGGATCGACCTTTTTCCCGCTCCCAGAGCTCCAGTTCCGCGCCCTTTTCGTCGTCCATCGCCGCCCACCTTTGGGAGGAGCTCCGGCCGCCATTCTCTTGCAAATCTCAATCTGGAGCATCCTTTAGGCCTCCTCCATTGATCGTGCACCTCCAAAGCTCCATTTCGAGGGATTTCCTGCTGCATATATGAAGTTCTCCGGTGAGATCGTGACCAGAGAAGATTGACGGAGAAGATGGGTATAATAGAAGAAGGTGACAGCTCTTCCGGACCCCGGACGACAGTTGGAGCCCGAGCCCGGACGAGGATTGACAACCCTAGATTCCGGCCGTGAACCTCCGATGAGTCTCCGTGCTTTGTGATGCGATGATTCGGCAAGTGCAACGGTCGCGCAAGTAATAATAATGGGGAAAATCCCCGAGTGTCGGTCTCTTGAGGAACACAGTAAGGTGGAGTTAACGTTCGAGGAAGGACTTGAGATTGAAGTCCTTAAGTCGGATGGAATGCGGGGGAGTTGGGTTGGCTTTTGGAAAATAAAATAAAAGCTATCAACTACTCCTATGCAATGCCGCTATGCAATGCTTCGCTTGGCGGGATGGAGACTAGGCAGTCCTTGAGCGCGCTGCGTCGAAAGGGAGGATGGACGAGTAGGCAAGCGGAATCGAACTGTGTAGGCCTTGAGCGCACTGCTTCGTTAGGCAGGATGGAATACGGGCCGCGATGCCACGCTTCGGTAGGCGGATGGATGAGTAGGCTAATGGATTGAGGGTCGCAATCACCTCATCGACAAGCACGCCACTAGCAATTGCTAGTGCGGCACCGGACGTGACGGCGGGATGGAGGATGGAATGGGGCGCACCTCAAGCAACTCAAATAGATAAATTACACAATCACATAGACATGAAATATATATGTAAATATAACTAATTCAAGTGCCACTTCATCATCATGATTAGATCTATCTACATATACATCAACAAGAGAAGAATAAGGCAAGAAATCGACCGAATCCGAAGTCTCGTTGTAGATTCACGGTTGGAATCGCCGGGTTGTCAATCCGCGTCCAAGCTCAGTCCGCAACTACGTCCGGGGTAGAGAGAGCTGTCACGACTCTCCAATGGACCCGTCTTCTTCGTATCACGATCCGGTAGAGGTTGCAAACTTCCTCTTGCTCGATGGAGATGGCGTCTAGATCTCTCTTTGAAGCTCTTGGATGAAGGAGGAGGCCGAGTGGAAACTCCGGCTCAAGATTGGCGTGAAGAACAAGCCCGGAGCACCTCTAGATGGTGGGCGGCGGTGGAGGGGCGAAGTCGGACGAAACTGGAGCAGAAACGGCGGAACAATGCGGGCGATCTGACCTAAATCGCGAGCAGTGGAATTTATAGGTGCTGGAATTAAACAGTGCGCACGGTCATTGGCGCACGACCAGTGGTCGTGCGCACTAGAATTCGGTGATCGTGCGCTCTGCCTGGACGGAACCTGCAAAGGCAGAAATTATAAAATAACATGTTCGCACGACCAGTGGCGCACGACCGGTGATCGTGCGCACTATCGTAGGTGGTCGTGCGCACTAGCTGAAACAGAACTCATAAAATTGATGATAAGTGCGCACGAACAGTGGCGCACGACCGTTGGTCGTGCGCACTATCATAGATGGTCGTGCGCACTGCACCAAACAGAACTCATGAAAAAGGGGTTAAGTACACACGATCAGTGGCGCACGACCAGTGGTCGTACGCAATAGAATCGGTGATCGTGCGCAGTGTTCCTGTGCAGAATTGCACCGGGAACACCTGCACGACTCCAATTCCAGCACAACCACGAATCCAGCCACTGAAAGTGGCACCTAACAGCGCATGAAAACTACTAATGAAGAAAAGCAATGAAATCACACCAAAATGGGCCTAGAAGTGCACCTAGCAAGGAATAACAAATATAAGCTAAAACAAGGCTAAAGTGCGGTGAAATGACTAAATAAATGGCCCAGATGAGTCCATAAAAGTGTATATGATCAGGACTCATCACACCCCCAGACTTAACTGTTTGCGCGTCCCGAGCAAACAAATTCTAAGCGAACTAGGAAAGAACAATAGATGGCTTAATGATTACACTACAGAGTACCATGCGAAGTCGCATGCTCACGTGCATAAGAAAAATAGTAGAAAAGATTTCTGATTATAAAAACAGTTTATATATTTCTAAAAGAGTAAAAGCATATTACAACTACTCAAAATGGTGAACAACGGTGAATCATTCGGTCATGCATACGGAGAAAGTAAACTAAGCGCTGAGACGAGCATTGCTCAAGATCGGGATGCGGGAAAAACAACACTGAAATCCATCAGTGTCGGTGACCATAAGCTTGCCCGGTCACAATCTCTCCACGGCACTGGTTTGACTCAAATGCGTGAATCAATAGGACTTTAGGTTTTAAATGAGGCTTGGGTTTAGGTGAGGATAAGCAAAGATAAAAACGACGGCTCAAGCACTAAACCCAAATGAGCTAATGCAGGAAACTATCCTCATTCACCACACAAACACGCGGGTACACAACACCCCCAGACTTGAACTTAATAGCACGGGTGTGTGCACCGCCTACTCCCAAACATAAATCTATACATAAAGATTTTCAATTAAACACTCCTTCTCTTTCCTTTCTTTTTAACTTCTTTTCTTTTTCTCATTTTTTTTCTTTTCTTATCATTTTCAGCAAATAAACAAAAGGACACATCCACATCTTCACAAACATATTACCACATCAACAGCCCAACTCATGAAAATAATAAAAAGCTAAAGCTCAGATTTGGGTGTGCGACTAGGACTGGCTTTTTGGCTTTGGTGAAATAAAAGTGGGGCTGAATCAAAGAACGGGTAGGCACAACTGGGCTAGCGAGGATATAGCGGTAGGGATAGGCACAAAGGCTCAACCGGGCCAAAATGATGGCCTAAATCACATTCACACAATTGACTAACCGTATACCCATGCTTCAAGAATCGCTTGGGGCAAGTTCTAGCCACCGAGAAAGATTCTCCTTTCTCCCGACTCAAGCAATACGAATCTAGCGATCGTTTACACACATCCCTATGCTACCGTTTGATTCCACCGAATTCACCATTTGAGTAGAGTAAACAACATTTACACTAATAAGAAAAAATATAAAACCATAAGTATAAAGAGAAGTCTACTCTACACAAATTTCTATGCAACCGAGCACTCGACTAGGATCACTACTAGAGTCAACATTTTACTCTGCTACATAGTCCTAAGCCATCACCTAGACTTTCCCAAATAAGCAGAAGAATTAAATTCACAACAGAGCAAGCAAACAGATGAGTACGCGCTCAAGTGGGTGATGTGGTGTGCAATGAAAATAAACAAAACATTTTAAATGAAATCTTCTAGTATGCAGTGCAATAGTGCATGTGAGCGGGTAAACAAAACTACTCTCCCCCAGACTTAAATTAAACAATCTGCATAATATATGACATGAAAATAAAAATAGGGCTAGGGGAAGAGAGTACCCAATGCTCAGCAAGTGAGCATACCAGAAGATTGGTGTGTAAGCTAAAATGAGCTGCAGCATCCGCCATCCAGAGAAGATACCTGCAGGGGTCAGCTCCGCAAAAACAAAAGACAAAAGAAAACTGAAAAGAAAGTACTACTAACTAAACATGATTAGAAGAAATAAGAATGCAGGAAAAGAAAGATAACTACTGGGGTTATTGTCCTCCCAGCACGACTTATTCAAACTTTAAGAGTTCTAGCTAATGGGCCTATGGAAGGAGAAGTGGACAGGTAACTGGCCTAATATCCGTGTCGGTAGCGGGTACCGATACGGTGATAGAACAGTCACCCCTCTACCTAAATATAGATACCTGCTCCTCACAGGTAGAGGGTAGAGAATGTAAGAAAAGGAGGAGGCCTGGTCCTCACTCATCTCACAAAACACATCCTTGCCTAGCAAGGTATCGTCAACAGGGAGGCAGCAGGAGGAAAAGGCAATGAGTGGAGCATCCTCAACGGAGGGGGAATAAACCTCCTCACATGAGAGGATACTCTCATCATTGACTTGAGCAAAAAGCTCCAAGTCCTCCTGGGGCACCTGTAAAGACTCAACCTGCACAGGCTCGGAAGAAGAAGGGGGGTCCAGAAAGAAATGATAAGAAAAACGTAAATCATCAACAATCTGGGGAGTGATCCCGGTTTCACTCCCAGCAAGATCCAAGGGTAGATCACTATCATCATCGTAAATATCATAGCAAGGGGGACTTGAGAACTCAGGAGCCTCAGTGGTGATTTGGACCTCCTCGTCCCATGAAGAAGTGCAAGCCTCCTCATCAGAGAGAGTATCCTCCTCATCCCACCGAGGTGCATCATCGTGTTCAAGGTATTCATTCTCCCCCTCAGGGAAAATGACATCCTCATCCCACTTTGGAGCACCCTCCGAGTCAGAAGCATCACCCAGCTCCTTTACTTCGATAGGATCATAAAGAATATGTGTAGAAAAATCATGCAAAGAAACTGGAGGAACACAAAAATTTGGTTCCTCCGCAAAAAGATCTGCTAAAGCCTCCCCGATGGAAAGAATACTTTCCACGTCATACTCAGGTGCATCTAGGAGCTCCCATTCCTCTCCTGGTTGGCCAAAAGATGAGTGATCATCATCACTGGGAGTGAAGCCATAAACAGGGAGTGAGGAGTCCATGCACGAGACAAGCTCGGGGGTAGAGGGCACAATTGCCTCCATGGGTAAAGAATGAGTGATAGGGAAAATGTTGTCATGAGTGGAGGAGCGGCGATCAGGATTGAAAAGACTAGGGCAGTCCTTCAATTCATGACCCTCTCCTCGACACAACAAGCAAACAATGTTCCTACACTGCCTAGCATTCAACTCATTCATTTGGTCTAAATAATAAACCATCTTGTCATTAAAGCTAGGTGAAATATCCCATGACGACATATTTGACAATAAAAGCAGATAAAACAAAACTGAAATTCTTTGCAAGGAAATCTACACAAACTAATAAAACTCCTTAGATTAAACCTGCTTAAAACTTTAAAATAGGAGAGAAGAAATAATAACAACCAATATAAATTTAAAAAGCAAACAAAAATAAAAAAATGGCTATAAACACTGGAAGAACTACTATCTCTCGGTTCTCCCTCTCAAGAAAACTCACACGACTGTGTTCCCCGGCAACGGCGCCAAAAACTTGATGCGATGATTCGGCAAGTGCACCGGTCGCGCAAGTAATAATAATGGGGAAAATCCCCGAGTGTCGGTCTCTTGAGGAACACAGTAAGGTGGAGTTAACGTTCGAGGAAGGACTTGAGATTGAAGTCCTTAAGTCGGATGGAATGCGGGGGAGTTGGGTTGGCTTTTGGAAAATAAAATAAAAGCTATCAACTACTCCTATGCAATGCCGCTATGCAATGCTTCGCTTGGCGGGATGGAGACTAGGTAGGCCTTGAGCGCGCTGCGTCGAAAGGGCGGATGGACGAGTAGGCAAGCGGAATCGAACTGTGCAGGCCTTGAGCGCACTTCTTCGTTAGGCGGGATGGAATACGGGCCGCGATGCCACGCTTTGGTAGGCGGATGGATGAGTAGGCTAATGGATTGAGGGTCGCAATCACCTCATCGACAAGAACGCCACTAGCAATTGCTAGTGCGGCACCGGACGTGACGGCGGGATGGAGGATGGAATGGGGCGCACCTCAAGCAACTCAAATAGATAAATTACACAATCACATAGACATGAAATATATATGTAAATAAAACTAATTCAAGTGCCACTTCATCATCATGATTAGATCTAGCTACATATACATCAACAAGAGAAGAATAAGGCAAGAAATCGACCGAATCTGAAGTCTCGTTGTAGATTCACGGTTGGAATCGCCGGGTTGTCAATCCGCGTCCAAGATCGGTCCGCAACTACATCCGGGGTAGAGAGAGCTGTCACGACTCTCCAATGGACCCGTCTTCTTCGTGTCACGATCCGGTAGAGGTTTCAAACTTCCTCTTGCTCGATGGAGATGGCGGCTAGATCTCTCTTTGAAGCTCTTGGATGAAGGAGGAGGCCGAGAGGAAACTCCGACTCAAGATTGGCGTGAAGAACAAGCCCGGAGCACCTCTAAATGGTGGGCGGCGGTGGAGGGGCGAAGTCGGACGAAACTGGAGTAGAAACGGCGAAAAAATGCGGGCGATCTGACCTAAATCGCGAGCAGCGGAATTTATAGGTGCTGGAATTAAACAGTGCGCACGGTCATTGGCGCACGACCAGTGGTCGTGCGCACTAGAATTCGGTGATCGTGCGCTCTGCCTGGACGAAACCTGCAAAGGCAGAAATTATAAAATAACATGTTCGCACGACCAGTGGCGCACGACCGGTGATCGTGCGCACTATCGTAGGTGGTCGTGTGCACTAGCTGAAACAGAACTCATAAAATTGATGATAAGTGCGCACGAACAGTGGCGCACGACCGGTGGTCGTGCGCACTATCGTAGATGGTCGTGCGCACTGCACCAAACAGAACTCATGAAAAAGGGGTTAAGTACACACGATCAGTGGCGCACGACCAGTGGTCGTGCGCAATAGAACCGGTGATCGTGCACAGTGTTCCTGTGCAGAATTGCACCGGGAACACCTGCACGACTCCAATTCCAGCACAACCACGAATCCAGCCACTGAAAGTGGCACCTAACAGCGCATGAAAACTACTAATGAAGAAAAGCAATGAAATCACACCAAAATGGGTCTAGAAGTGCACCTAGCAAGGAATAACAAATATAAGCTAAAACAAGGCTAAAGTGCGGTGAAATGACTAAATAAATGGCCCAGATGAGTCCATAAAAGTGTATATGATCAGGACTCATCACTTTGGTTGTAATCTAAACCCCTTTATACTGTAGTATTGTTTTCCTTTATATTTTGGGTGTATGAACAATGTTTGCTTAAACATTATTATGTTATTTTTGTATTTCATGTTTATGTGAACTTGATATGTGTGGTTTATGCAAGTGAGGAGCGGCCCATTCCATCATCCATCCCGCCGTCACGTTTGTGTGCCGCACTAGCAATTGCTAGTGGCGTGCTTGTCGACGAGGTGCTTGCGACCCTCATCCGTATGCCTACTCTTCCATCCGCCTAGCGAAGCGTGGCATAGCGGCCCGTGTAATCCATTCGCCTAACGAAGCAGCGCGCTCAAGGCCTGCACAGTTCGATTCCACTTACGTACTCGTCCATCCTCCCTTGCTACGCAGTGCGCTCAAGGCCTGCTTAGTCTCCATCCCGCCAAGCGAAGCATTGCATAGCTGCATTGCATAGGAGTAGTTATAGTTGTTTTTCTTTATTTTTCACAATCCAAATCCCACGTTTCCGCATCCATCCGACGTAAAGGACTTCAATCTCAAGTCCTTCCTCGAACGTTAACTCCACCTTACTGTGTTCCTTGAGAGATTCGATACTCGGGGATTACTCCTCGTTTTATATTACTTGAACGATCGGTACATTGCCGTTTCGTGCCGCAATCTAGCTACCGCCTATAGCGGTGTGCGAGATTTGCGCATCAAGTTTTTGGCGCCGTTTCCGGGGAACACAGACGTGTGAGTTTTCTGGAGAGGGAGAGTTGTAAGATAGAAGCCCTTTTCCCTTTCTTTATACCATTTCTTTTGTTTATTTTTGTGTTAAAATTTGATATTTCTATTTCATTTCCTCCTTTATCTAGTTTCGGCTTTTCTGTAGCAGGTGTTCATTTAATTTTCGTTGCGTGTAGTTTTATTTTGCAAGGAATTGTTGATTTTTGTTTTATCCACATATTTCTGTGATGTATTCTGAAGCCGAGTGTCGCCTCTATGACACTTTGCATTGATACATCGACGCCATGGCTGCTTTAAACGCTGAGCATTATATTAGGTGCTTGCTATGTCAAGGTTTAGGCCATATGGTGAAGGATTGCCCTCATTTGTGCGATATTTCCCCCTCTGAGGACGTGTACGCAGCATCCCCCCATTTATGGGAGACTACTGCAGACAGGCCCACCAGAGTGTTGCCTGGCCCCTACACTGACATCGCACATCTTTCTCGATCTTTGCCCTTGGAGATTACCGAGGAATCTCACGCCACGTACAGCTCTTTCATGGGTCCCTCAATCCCCTTTTATGAGCTTCCCTTGAGTGACGATGTGCACTCATTCGATGGTCAACATGGAGAGGATTGGGAACTCATGGATGCACCAGTATGGTGTGCAGATTCTGGTTCTTCCTGCGGGGAGGCGTCTGTGGATATTTTCGCGGAGGCGACTGCTCATTTATTTTCTAATCATGAGAGCAGTTCGGTTCCTCCGCATTCCTAGCAAAATTCATCTACTCCTATCTTTAGTGAGTCGGCTGATGATGTCGTGCGGGTGGTTGATTCGGCGCCTGAGGTTGCGCCAAAGTGGGATGAGGATTTCATTCTCTCTGATGGGGAGTGTGATACCTTTGAACACGATGACGCACCGCGGTGGGATGAGGAGGATTCTCTTTCCGAGGAGGAGGTATTTACTTACTTATTGGATGGGGACATCCAGCTCACCACCGAGGACCCCGAGCTCTTGGGTTCCCCTCGTTACGACTCATATGATACCGACAGTGATCTGTGCTTGGATCCTGCCAGGAGTGAAACTGGGATCACTCCTCCTTTGTTTGATTCTTTTAGTTCTTCGTCCATTTTATTTCCTAATCAACCTTCTTATAATGTTGATATTGATAAGTTCATCCTTCCTGCTTCCCCGCCTACTTTAATGTCTGATATTTCATTTATCCCTCTGTAGATGCTTGAATATCTAGACCGATTTTTGGGTAAGTCTGAGTGGCAGTCTTTGAAGGAAGAGCAAATGGCAATGATAAATTCAATTGTCTATTCCACTTCATCATCATTGCCTGCTTTTTCCTTGAAAGACTGGGTGCAGGGTGTAAAGCGCTACTTCATCCATGACCGCCAATTGGAGGAGAGGAAGAGGATGAAGAAAGATGAAATATGGAGATGGAATGCTCCTGATCTTCTGGACTGCTGCTGTTGGGTCTTCAGACCCATTTCTTTTATCTCTAGTTACTACTTTAAATCAACGTACAGTTGATCTTTTTGGCAAGCTTGTAATAATTAGGATATTTTAGCTTTTTCTTTTATGTTTAGACAATATTTTTAACTGCATAATACAGGTATTAAGTCCAGCTTAAGGATGGTAAACAAAAGCGCTGCTGGGAGACAACCCAAGTTTTGCTGCTTTTGTTTTTCCCTAATATGCTCATAGTTTAGTTTTATATATTTTTGCGTGGAGCCTTTTTGCCTGCAGGTGTGCGGCAATTTCTTTGGTGGCGGACTCTTGGAGCAAAATTTTCAGAATTTAACGCCAAATCTTCCGGTATGCTCACTTCTGAGCATGGGGTACACTCTCCCTTTTCTCCTTAGTTTAATGTTTTAAAGGATCATATTTCAGATTATGCTTTCATGTAAGTCTGGGGGAGAGTGAGAACCATGCACGTGCATGCACGCAAGCATTCCGGTAGTGTTATTATTTCAGCTTATCAATTTCTTATGTGGCACGCACACACTGCACCCATTATGCACGCACTTACTTGCGAGTGCTACCGTGCCAAATTTCCTTTTGGAATGGAGCCGGGAAGTCAATTGTGTTAGCTAGGAATTATGGTTTGGAGTACGATGTCGACTCCAGTAGTGTTCTAATCGAATACTCATATTTTGAATAGAATTTTGCGTAGAAGCTATTTCTATTTTCATGCTTTGTATCTTTATTCTTATCTAATCTAGTAATGAGAGTTTTATTTTACTCAAAGCATGAACCTATGTCGATCTACCGGTAGTGTAGGTGAGTTGGTATTGAACGCTAAATTCGTATTTCTCGAGTCGGGAGAAAGAGTTATCTTTCTCGGTGGCTAAGAACTCGCCCCTAGCGACTTTCGAAACATAGGCACCGGGTAGTTCTAACGCATTTGCATGATGTAGGCCATTCTTTGGACAGTTTGAGCCTTGAGCCAAAACCAGAAATTCACCCTTGCTAACCAATTTTGTGCCTATCCCACCTTTTCTATTTAGCGCCACCGCTCTCGCTTAAGCCAAGATTACCAAACCTGTATGGGCACGTGTTTCGAGCTTTATAGTATAGCTGATTATTGTGTTGTGCTGTTTTATGCATACACATTTGGATTGCTTAAGTTGAAGAAGAAAATAAAAAAAAATATTAGTGAGCTGAAAATTGAAAAGATTAGCACTCCAAAAAGAAAAAAATCTGAGCTTTATGTTCTAATTCAGAAATTCTGAATTGTTGGATAGGAATTACTTTATATTGGGTGTAGGCGATGAACACATCAGCTTTATTTGTTGCCGGGGTTTACAAATTGTATTGCTCAAATGTGTTACGTGCGATAGCCTCCGAGTTTATCATTGTATATCCTACCGCAACCTAAGCCTCATATTTACCCGAAAGCCCTATTAACTAGTGTGTAGTTTTACCTAATGCTGTGGAGAGAGTGCGAAAGTGCGAGCTTATGGCTCCCAACACCGATGGATTTTGATGGAGTTAGTTCTGTATCCCGTATTTTTCGAAATACTCGTCTGAGCGCATCTCTACATTCTCCCTACACGTGACTAGCAGATCACACTTGGTTCAGCTTTTGAGTAAACTAATCTCTTATTTACTATTTTAGATATTTGTAAATTACTTTGCATAGTAGAAATTTCTTCTACGAGAGCTTTATGCACATGATTATTTGATTTCGCATATTACTCCTAGCCACAATCACCTTTCTAACCCTTGTTTTTCCCGTCCGCCGAGAGTAGTTTGCTCGGGACGCGCAAATAGGTAAGTCTGGGGGTGTGATGAGTCCCAATTATATACATATTTATGGACTCATCTGGGCCGATTATCTAGTCTATGCACTACACTTTAGGCATGTTTTCGTTCATATTTGATATTCCATGCTATGTGCACTTTTAGGCCCATTCCGGTGTACAATTGCGCTCCTTGTTGTTGGGGGTAAGCACATGGTGCTCCCCTTCCCTTCTTCTATGTTTTTCTGAGGTTGGACGTGTATTCCCAGCTATTGTATCTTGTATGCAGGTGACCGGATCGTCCCGTTTTCCCCAGAAGTAAAGTCTGTGCATATCGCACGGTCATGCGTTTCCGATGCACGGTCGGTTGCGGTCGTGCGTTTGTGTCTGTGCAAAAAACGGAGCATCAGAGTTTACTCGTGCATTTTTACGCACGGGCGGTTTGCCCGTGCGTGAGCAAAACGCACGGTCGACCTGTGTATTCTTGATTTCAAAGCGTCGGATTTTGCCCATGCGTTTGAACGCACGGGCGGTATTGGTCGTGCGTGAGCAATTCGCACGGGCGGCGCAACATCTTCCCCAAGCCAAGTTTTATCATTTAATAATGCACGGTCTGCGCACGGTCGTGCGTTCGACCGTGCGTGACCATTTTCTGACAGAATATTTAAGCCGCAGGTCTTGCCCTATTTTGGATCAACCTTTTTCCCGCTCCCAGAGCTCCAGTTCCGCGCCCTTTTCGCCGTCCATCGCCGCCCACCTTCGGGAGGAGCTCCGGCCGCCATTCTCTTGCAAATCTCAAGTCAGAGCATCCTCTAGGCCTCCTCCATTGATCGTGCACCTCCAAAGCTCCATTTCGAGGGATTTCCTGCTGCATATATGAAGTTCTCCGGTGAGATCGTGACCAGAGAAGATTGATAGAGAAGACGGGGATAATAGAAGAAGGTGACAGCTCTTCCAGACCCCAGACGACAGTTGGAGCCCGAGCCCGGACGAGGATTGACAACCCTAGATTCCGGCCGTGAACCTCCGATGAGTCTCCGTGCTTTGGTTTTAATCTAAACCGCCTTTATACTGTAGTATTGTTTTCCTTTATATTTTGGGTGTAAGAACAATGTTTGCTTAAACCTTATTATGTTATTTTTGTATTTCATGTTTATGTGAAATTGATATGTGTGGTTTATGCAAGTGAGGAGCGCCCCATTCCATCCTCTATCCCACCGTCACGTTCGTGTGCTGCACTAGCAATTACTAGTGGCGTGCTTGTCGACGAGGTGCTTGCGACCCTCATCTGTATGCCTACTCTTCCATCCGCCTAGCGAAGCGTGGCATAGCAGCCCGTGTAATCCATTCGCCTAACGAAGCAGCGCGCTCAAGGCCTATACAGTTCGATTCTGCTTGCCTACTCGTCCATCCGCCCTTGCGACGCAGTGCGCTCAAGGCCTGCCTAGTCTCCATCCCGCCAAGAGAAGTATTGCATAGCGGCATTGCATAGGAGTAGTTATAGTTGTTTTTCTTTATTTTTCACAATCCAAATCCCCCGTTTCCGCATCCATCCGACGTAAAGGACTTCAATCTCAAGTCCTTCCTCGAACGTTAACTCCACCTTACTGTGTTCCTTGAGAGATTCGATACTCCGGGATTACTCCTCGTTTTATATTACTTGAACGATCGGTACACTACCGTTTTGTGCCGCAGTCTAGCTACCGCCTATAACGGTGTGCGAGATTTGCGCATCATAGTCCAAACTATATCTCTTGACCATGGACTTAAAAAGTTAAGGCTTGGATCACAAGGACCTTGTTCACCCCTATTTCTCTTCAGAGGTAGTTCTTCATCCATAACAATGGTTTTCCCTTTTGATTTGACTTAACAATCCTCTGTATGATTTGCCCAATACTTTTCTCTTATTTGGTATTTAGAGCATCATGTGTGAATTCATTTGAGTCAGTGCATCTTGCTATAATCAAAATTTGACTATCAGTAATTTTTGTGGTTAACCATCTAACCCCTCTTTCATGATTTACACTTTCCTGTTGACTTTGTTGTAGTGAGGTGTCCACTCTTTTACCAAGGGATTGTAGAGCTTTCATATTGCTATCAACTGATGTTCCTGCCCATGTGAACCAGTTGGTGATCTGAGCATTGATGTAATCAATGTCTTCTCTTATCCCATTCATCTGAGTTGACACGTCCTCTCTAATTTCTCTGACTACCCTGTCCACATAGTCCTGATAGTTTTTCCTTTCCTCAGTTAGCAAGTTCTTTATTTGTTGAATTAAGAAGCTTGGAGCTTGCTTATAAGGTGGTGGTGTAGATATCCTTGTAGGATCTTGCTTCCCATCATTTTCTTTTCATTCCAGGTCTTCACCCATATTAATACACAGATTTTCTAGCTCAAGATTTCCCTTTTCAAGGATAGTGTCTTCAGTAATCATCATATGGCTTCTTAAGTCTTCTTGCATAGCACCCTCATCCTGAACTGTTTCCTAAACCTCTGGAGTAGAGAGTTCATTTTGAGACTCGCCCTCAACAACAACCATATTTCTGATAGGTAACACAATCTCTTGGGCTGAGAGCTCATTGTGAGTCCCCCCCCCCCCCCCCCACTATTGCACTTTTCCTTCTGGAAGTCAGGTATTCAATAGTTATCATGCAAACAAATAGAGTCTTAGATGTGCTGTTTCTTTCTGCTGAATGACTTTCCTCACTTTCAATGGACTTTTTACCTTTCTTTGCACTTTTAGGGATAACTTTCTCCCATCTCTCCAGAATTTTCAGGTCAATATTCTTCATTTTATGAATGGGTGATCACATCTTTTCATTTAGATGAAGATAATTGATGAGATATAGAGAGATGATTCTCCCAAGATTAGGTGCTTGGAGACTTCCTTGGATCTTTTTGAAGAGAAACTGAGCCCAGTCAGTTTTCTTGCACAGAATTATTCTTGTCATGATTTCAAACATATCCTTGGATATTCTTTCATGAGATCCTATTTTGCAAATTAATGCTTTGCCAACAATATTTGCCAACAGTTTTCCTCTTGTATTGAGGTCAGCCTTTTTCAGGATGCCAAGTGGTTGTCATGTGTGGTTGCACCACCTCCTTGCAGTCAATAAGTCTTCCTCTGAGATTTCCTCCTCTAACTCTTCTTCTTAGAATCTAGGTAGCCGGAGAGCCTTGGAAATTCCTTTTACAGTCACCTTCACTGGGGTATTTCCAACCCTAATCTTGATGGCATTTTTAGAGGATCTCATCTTAGACTCGGCATAGAACTCTAGAAGTTCTCTATGCATGATTGCAGTTGGCTCTAAGTGTACGTATTCCAGTCCCGCATCTTTGATTTGCTCAATTGCTGACTTTATCTCCTCATTTGCGTTGACAAATCCACTACGCACCAGCTCACATCCCGTATTGTAGTTGTAGTCATCCTTAATAGGTTCCATTTCCTTGAGTTGTCAAATTTACAGAGGTTCGACGTCGAGAGAGTTTGGAAGCTCATCGTGATAGCTTAGAGCAAATGTGTCGTACTCTATTTCTAAACATGTCACCTAATTATATATATATATATATATATATATATATATATATATTACTTTTGACTGTGTAGGAGCGTGTACTTGAGTTGATGGGATAAATTTGTTGATTTAGAATCAACAGATGTGATTGTGAGATCTAATATGCTTGTTAAGCCTGATGTATATGTTTTTGTTGACTTTCTTCTTAATCCAGAATTATGACTGGATCACTTGTGGTCCAATAGCCCCCTTCATTTTTGGTTGGCTATTTGGACAGACCTGCAAGACAAAGAGTTAATATCCCTTAGGAACCTAAATGAATTTGGGTCCTAGGTTCTTGTTAGCCCTAACTACTAGAACTCTTGCACCCAACCCACTGACTAGCTTCTCGTACTTTGCTCTAGGCACTGTTGGGGTGAACCAACACTCTTTAGAAAAGTACTCAACCTTGCCACAACACCAGTACTCAAATCTATTATAACTACTTTTTTGACCCACTTTTTGAGAGGAGGGTAGGTAATTAGAAGAGCAGGCTGCTTCACAGCAAGCATTTCTACTAATCATGTGATTGTGCCTTGATTTTGGAGTTGGTTGCACAGTCAATGATTTATCATTGGGAATAAGCTTTTGAGGTAAAGCCTTTTCTTCTGTTTGGTTGATGGTGCTTGTGGAGAGACTACTTTTTGAAATACATTTCTAGCTTGGGATGTCTCTCCAACTTCCTTATTATGTCCTGTCCTCCTCTGTATTGAGTGGAGAATCAGTCTATAATAGGGAGAATAGTTTTGGGTCTAGAGAAGCTAGCCACAAGCCTTCTTTCTATAGTAAGCTTGATCTCTATAGAGTTGATTGTCCTATCCTGAACTTTAGACTTCTTTTGAAGTAGGATAAGCTCATTAGACAATCTAATCACCTCCTTGGTCTTCTAATCAATTTGAGACCTGAATGTCTTGAGGATTCTTATTTCCTCGGCTTGAGATTTGACTAACTTCTTGCTCTTTTTAAGAGCTGCCAAGAGAACACCATACTGTTCTAGTAGATCGGTATGGTCCTTATTGTTGCATAATGAGCAGTCTTCTGCATCCTCTTTAGATGATGAGCATTCATCTGATGCACTATTGGTCTCTTCAAATGATGCAGGTAATGGAAATGTGTGAGAAGTGCATACCTGAGCAGAATGTGAGTCATCCTGATTTTCTTCATTTGATAAAACAACCAGCTCATAGAACTCCTCATCCTCAGAGTCACAGTCTGAGAGAGTGAGTGGTGCTCTTATCCCTTTTCTAGCCACAATGCATTCTCCATCCTCAGATTCACTGTCTGAGAGAGTAAGAGGTAATCTGATCCCTTTTTCATTAAGCCCCATGAATCTTTCTTCTTTAGAGTAAGTGGAGCTGCAGCTACTTTCACTTAGAGATATGAACTTTTTGATATTAGATCTTCTCACTTTCTTCATGGAGCTAAAATTTTTGAGTTGATGATTTGACACACCTAATAGCAAATCTGTTCAAACTATTAAGTTTTCTTTGAATAACCTCCCTCTGATACCACTTGTTAGTTTAAGGATATTGTTTAATCAACTAGAGGGGGGTGAATAGGTATTTCAAGAACTTTTCGAGTTCTTTCTTTCTATGAAGGTTCTAGTATTAGTACTTAGAGATTAAAAGCACATCATAGAAGATACTCAGAGATTTATAGTTGTTCCCTTAATCAAAGTGTCTAGATTATTACATTGTCACTCTGCGCCTATCTAGCTGTGTTCTAGAGTCGGCAAACTTCACCAAAACTCAGGCCTTCAAGCCCTACAGCTCAGGCCCTCAAGCCCTACAAACTCAGGCCCTCAAGCACTAGAAACTCAGGCCCTCAACCCCTACAAACTCATGCTCTCAAGCCTTACAAACTCAGTCCCTACAAACTGAAAGTGAGGTTAGATCTTAAATTAACTCAAGAGGGGGTGAATAGAGTATTAAAACTTTTTATTAGTTTTATTGCGGAATTAAAAATACCGATATATATATCTATGTGTAGCAGAGTGAGTAATAAAACTAAATAAAGAAGTCACAGATATCAGCACATCACAGAAAAGTAAAGCATAAACAAACAAGCAACCAGAACACACAAGAAATATAGTAGTTCCCAATCAACCTGGGTACATCTACTCTTCTACCACACTTGGTAGGAATCCACTACAGGTTTTTGATCAGGTGCCCTGCCACCATATGAGCTTTTGATCAGGTAAGTCAAAAACCAAATCACAAGTTTTTGCTAAGGTGCCCTATCACCGAGAGGTTAACTTTTGAAGGGAGTTATAACCCTTTATAAGATGAGAAGGAGAAAAGATAGATTATTCTTCTCTTTGCTGAGAAGACACTTGATGATCCTGATGGGTTGTTGAGATTGCATCTTTGAAGATGATGTTGAAGACCTCCCCCTGTCTGATTGAATTGATGACAGTTTGTGGAGGCTTCTTCTCTTGATTGTAAATACTCCTTTTTCTTCTTCTGCAGTTTTGATCCTGAGCAAATGATCTTGATTGGTGTCTCAGGATGAATATGATCTGCAAAGAGGAGTTAGCAAAAAGAAGATAAATAATATATTAGATCTGCTTCTTCTTTTTGCTTCTCTGTTACAGTATCTGTAATAATCCTTTTTCTCTTGTATATATTCTCTCCTCTTTCTTCTCTGATCTTCTCTCTGAATATATAATCTGGAGAGTTGTTCGGCTGATTTGAATTCTTGCCGACAAGAGAGGAAGGAGATAATGTCTCTTTTATTTCCTAGATTCCTCGAGAAGATAAATTGCTGTCTTTTGCTTTTCTGCAACAGCTATAATATTTAATGCTTTTGCCAACGGCTATAATACTTAATGTATGCAACGGCTATATTGTTAAGGCAGCAATATATAAATAGAAACTATACAAAATATTGCTTTATTAAATCTGACAACATATATAATTTTAGTCGAGCTGAGAAAGGAGAATTTATATAGCTGAAAATATTTTCGTCGAGCTCAGCTTCAAGTTCGTCGATCTGAGCATTTAATTCATCGTTCTGAGCTTCTGCTGAATATTCGTCGAATTCAGACTTGAGATCGTCAAACACAGCTTTTCGTCAAACGCTGAGATAGCTGGATTTCGTCGACCGCTGAGACGGGATCGTCGACTGCTGAGACGGGATCGTCGATCGCTGAGATAGATGGATTTCATCGACCGCTGAGATAGCTGTTCTTCGTCGAGCGCAGAATGAATATATTTCGTCGACCGCAGAGCATATTTCGTCGAACGCAGATAGCCGTTTGTCAAACGCCGAGAACATATATAATTTTTATCTTTCTCTTATTTTCTCAGCCTCAAAATTATATATATTTTCAGCCTTCTATCTTAATGGGATTTGATCTAAGTTATAAGATGTGTTATGATAGAAACATAGATATTAAAGATGGATCCTAACTCAAATCAAAACTAAGGTTCCAACACAAACTCAGATCTATTATCAGATCCTAAAGCTCATGCTTGTTAAAGCCCTACAGAGAGAAAATAAAGAGTTCTTCTTTAGCCTGATGAAACTGGCTTCTGGACTTCAAGAGAATACTTTAGATCTTATCTTGTTGAGTGCAGATTTCTCTTCAATATTTTCTTTAATCCGGAACACTGCTTATCAGTCGATGTTGCTGGACTAAGACTCGGAGAACACAGAGTAAGATCATTTCATTTTCGGCTAGTTGTTCCTCCTAATCAACTGTCTTTACTATTTGATTGATTTTTGTATTATGTGCGGTTGTTTCTCTGCATTCAATTAGGGCAGACACTTATCCCTTTTATAAGACTGAGGAGTCATCTAACTCTCTACTCAAATGTTCAATAAGTGTTAGAGGCCCATTCCTTAACGGCATGCGCTTATTAGACCATCAAGTGGCGGCATTAAATGCAGTCAGCGCATTTTGAATTATCTTGATCTGTCTTGACGATATTTGCAACATCTCGACGACAGAGCTCGTCGTCACGCCGATCCATATTGGACTTAGATAATTCTTCAAGTCTTCTCAAGTCTTATTCATAGAAGGATATCTCGACGACATGAGATATCTCAGCTACCCTTGCACTTACGATGACCTGAAGTCAATTAAATGATGTCATTGTGAACTTCTTATCGTCTTTAGGTCTTCTCTACGATCTCGTTGAAATCATTATGCCTTATCGATGATATCGTCTTGTTCATCTTGATGATATGAAACACTTCAGCTATGAACTGTCTTTCATGAGTTCTTCCTTAGTCTTCTCGACGACATTGCTCCTTTAAGACGATGTTGTTGACTTAGCTGAGCACTTTAACTTAAGTCTTCTGAAGAGCTTCATTGTATCAGACTACACAAGGATCTCATCGTATCATTTTGTTGACACAACGATACTGTGACTTGTTCAATTCTTCTTTTTCTTACGATGATATCGGCGTGTGAACTTTGTTGTCACAATAATATCGTCGGATTGTCCTTATCATCTCGACGACAACTTTTATAACTCTTTTGCTGATTTCTGCGAGTATTCTCAACGATATATGAATACCTATTTGACAATACGTCCAGTCCTTCTCGACGATTTTGGACTTAGAGAAATAAGAGAAGTACTGGACATAAAGCCTATTATTTGCAATAAGCCTTAATCTTTCATGAGTCTTCTCAACGATAATGCTTGTTATTTCAACGATATTGTCGTGTGCAACTGGTTAACACAGCGATATTTGTCTTAGATGTTTTTGCTTGATCCTTCTACATTATGCTTATTGAATATCATATTCTGACCTGTTCATGTCACATCAAATGCACATCAAATACATATTGTACTTTATCATTGTCCTGAGCACTTCTTCAAATCAGGAACATTGTTGGGCATTGTTCCCAACAGAGTACTTAACTTCTATGTGTTAAAGTTATTGGTCATTTATAATAATCACACAAAATCAAAGGATCCTTTAATTCAAACATTAAACATAACTACAAAGATCATATTTCCTCAAACATATGGTTTACGATCATGATCATTATATGAATGTATTATGTATTGTGTGTGCATGTTTCTCACTTATATATAGACCCAAGAATCATCTTTATAACAAAAAGAATAAATCAAATAGATTCATATCTTCATTCTAGGTCATGAAATTTAAATGTTATCTTTGAATACATGCAACATTATCAAAATTAATCTTATGGCATAACATTGCATTCAAACTCATCATTCTATCATTTATCAACTGATAAATATTATCATCCATGCTAGTTATCTTTTATTACCATAATGAATGAATATTAAAATAGAAAATTTGAAATTTAAAATTCCTAATAACTATATGACTTTAAAATCAAATATAATTAGAAATCAATCTTGCATAAAATCCATAGTTTATAAATTGTTTCAATATGATTAAATGATTAGTCTGTCCATGATCATTCACCCATATTATGTGTCTCACTATAGCGGGCGCGTAGGATTGTGTGCATTAAAGTCCTAACCTCTAAGTTGTAAGATCTCTTTTCTCAAAACCCGTTCGGGTACTTGAAAACTCGAACCTCTCCCGCATCGCACGGTTGAGGTGGATCTTCGCCCAGAATCGCTACCTTGCGGTGTCACCAACACTCGGGTTGGCTAACACCGCTCAGCACCAACTCTGTCGGCTATACGATCATAAGTAAAATATGCCAAAGAAGTAAGTATATACATGAAGGCATGTCCACAACCAAAGCATCCAATGTAATGAAACAGAAAGTACAAAAAGAGAAGTACAAGCAAAGAGGGCATAAGCCCGATACAAATCCACAATAAGTACTCTCTCTCTCTCTCTACAACATGCAGAAACTACAACAAAACACTCAAATGCGGAAGTCTAACTGTCCAGTCATCAACCTGTGGCGTCATGGTAGTACGCTGCATCCGCTGCTCAGGTCCTGCCATCTCGTCCAGCTGCTCGCGGGACAACTCCGTCTCCTCGGACTCCTGCGGTCACACCGACCGTTAGTCATAAAGACGAAGTCGTTTTGTCCTCGCCTCCCCCCACGACTCCTAGGCACTGAATGAGAGGAGGAAGCATAGAACAAATAAGGGATAAACAAGAAGAGTACGTGGCACTAACTAGCAGTACATAAATATAATCAGTAGAGCTAACAGTAACAAGGTAAAGGTAAAGAGCATGTAAGTAAGTGCGGTAAATAGTAAACAAGTAAAGGTAATATAGTGAACAATAAGTAAGTAAAGGCGGTGCAGTAAGTAAAACTAAACTACCATCACAGATTCGTACCTTAACTTATATGAATGCCCACACGATATATAAGTTAAGATGTCCAGGTAACCCATCACATAAAAGAGCCCATACTAATTTATATGATGGGGTATGCAGATGTGCGTTATGTTATGCTATGTTTATGATGTGTATTATGCAGCTATGCTATGCAACTCACCCACATGACTCCATGCGCACATACCTTTATAGTTCCCAATTTGTTTGAAAGGAAGCCAACCTTTTGGGTACCGACCGTCGTGGCTCACGGTGGCAGTGGATCGGGCACTCCACATCCTAGGCGGGTATGGTCACTACCAAGCCTAGACCTCATGTACGCCTCAATGCTATGAACACAACAGCGGAGCTCCTGCGTACTCTTACTGGAATCCACCAGACATTAAGGTCGGGGTGGGCTATTAGGGATTGTCCTCCAGACCGCGGTACTCAACTTACCGGCCCTCTAAACCTCACCCACTCCTGAGTCAACGTACTACCGTCGGTGACACGACTGGCCTAGTACCGAAGACTCGCCACTACTTGCATAAGAAACAGGTGTTAACAAGTCCACCCGAGCTTCCAGCTCAGGGACTAACACACAAGCTGATCCAACCCATCTCCTTCCCGGAGGAGATCCATACCTGTTTGCAGACCTACTTAGGCTACTCTTGCCTACAATTTAGTTAATGCTATATTTAGGGTGAATCTTGGACTTCCCGCGGTGTACTCCGTTAGGGGCCCCTAACGGTACTACAGATCAATGGGCTCAACCCCACTATCCTCCTCAAGACAATTACTTTAGTTGGTGATTAACGTTTAGTTCACCCCTCATCATTTCATATAGTTAAAGTGACTTAGCTCATCTCCCGTCCCACCCAATCGGGTTGGACGTGCCTCCACACCTCATATACTAACCCTAACACAACCTCACAACTAACCCTAGGATTGACCCTCCTTGAATCATGGTGTACTATAACTCATTTACTGATTGTATATAACTCCTAATCACTACTTAAGGGTCTGAATTGTCTAAAACTCAAAATTCTGTTTTTACTAAACGCAGACCACTAATTTGAACTATCCATCAACCCCATAAAGGAACCCTTCTAAAAACTCATCACCAGGGTCTCTAATAATTATCCTAGGCTTCCACTGACCTTAATAAGGTATGCTCCAATTTCCATAATTTTCCATATTAATTTGGTATTTAATATAATTTAAAGTAGTTAAGGCCTTAAGTCAAATTACACATGAACTACCCTCAAAATGATTTCTCATGCTACATGAATATTATCAGTAAGGTAATATCCCATATCAAGGTGGTTCACTGAGTCCCATGACCCTAGGGTGTGATTTGGCCTACATCATTATTGTATAATTACCAAATTGCAACTATAATTAGGAAAAATAGCATTTTACTTCTGAAAATTCTCCACAAATTACCAAGTGTCCAGATGGGAATCTAGAGTCCTCTACCAAAGGATTGTGTCATTACCATATGATTTGACATTTTAAAAAGATTTAATACCCAAGTGATGTAGATTTCAATTTCCACATGAAGTACATGAAATACAATTCTACAAGCTTCCAAACAATTATCATGGGCATATATTAACATAAAATGACAGGTTTCCAAGTATCATAACATTGCCCCATGATTTGATATTTTAAAATGATTTAAATTCCCTTAAGCTAGCAAGTACTTAAAATTTCCTACACAAGGAATAAACTTCAATAAATCATAACAAAATTACTATAGTTTATTTTCATCCCTATTCAGCCACTAATAGAGTTTCAACACCATACAAGGTCCTATGGTCATGCATTTCATTTTATTAAGGAAAGGGTGGCAATTTCATTTATTAGGAAGAAGAATACTTAAATACCTCTAAAAATTCTCATTAAATTATCTAAGTCATTTTATGCCCTTACAAACACACCTACAAAGTTCTGAGCCAAGGCAAGAACATTTGGCCATATGTCCTTCACAAATCTCACTTTGCACCCTTAAGGGTTTACCCTTAGGGTTTTAGATCACACCACCCTAATAGCTCCAAATGGACCACTAGGGTGTGTCACATGCCTTTGCATATCCATACCTACATAGCCATCATGATGGGAGGAGGCTAACACGCTCAACTCCTCAAAATGACTTAGACCCCAATATGACCCTTAAAGGCCCTCATTAGGGTTTCCCATTTTCCATATCAAATCAACTCCAAATGGAGTAAAATTTTAGGCAAGCACTACACATGTACTAAAGAGCATGCCACCAAAATTTGGTGTCATTTGGATATCATATGCTCCAAAATTCAACTTAATTTAAAAATTCTAACTACCACAAAAACATTAGGTAAAAATGTCCACCAAGAGCTGTCCCTTTGGCAGGGGGTGCCCCTAGGGTATACCAACCCATGGTTAAAAGCACAGCTCCAAAGCTTGAATGGTTTGACCTAGGTAATTAATTTAGTGGACTGACCTAGTGTAGGATCAGTCCTAGTAAAACAGCTCCCTAGGGAGCTGTGGGTCACCAAATGACTTGAACTCAATCCCTAATGAAAGTTAATACCAAGGCCTACAACTTTTATGTTGGGCACTTTTTCTAATTCAGCCATTAAGAAGCCTTAATTAATTGTCGAAGTGGACTGATCATTAAGGACAAAAAATCAAGTGCATTGAATTAATTAAATTAAAAGAATAGTGTTCAGCACGCATCTTGATGCAAATCTGGCGGCAGCGCGTCGTCTTCCTCCTCCAGCCAATGGTTGGGATTCTCCCGTGCTGGTCCGGGTTACTCCCCCATTTCCCGGCCACCTGGTGGCCACCACGGCCGGCCACCACCGCCACCACCACCACCTTCGTGGTGGTCGGGGCTACAACTCCCGGTTACATGGCGGCCGGAGGGGACGTTTTAAGGCAATCCTGGGTGTCTCATTTTGAGCCGAAATCCATGGAATTTGGAGGTGGATCCGGGCTCAATTGAGCCAGATCCTTCAGCATTTTGTGATGAGAAGCTAGCATGGGGGGAGGGGAGGAGAAACGAACCACTATTGGTGCGTGGCGGCGGCTCCGGCGATGGTTGGCCATGGATTTTCCTTGCTCCGGCGATCCCGCTCCAGATTTCGATTCTCCAGCAAAAGCTTTGCTCCAGGTGTCATTCTCGACTACTCTCTACCTCCTGAAGCTAATGGTGAGGTTGGATTGGGATGGGGAGGCCTCTATAGGCTTATTTGAAACTATGCTACCTCGGTTGTGCCCCTTACTGCCACCCTCCTGTAGCTGCCGGCCTCCTGCTTCCATCTGGGTCAAGCTCAGACCCCCAGCAATCAGGGAAGGCCCCTAGACTGATTGGAGATGGAGTGTAGAGGGGGGGGGGGAATGCTTGCTTTTGCTTTTTCCTTTAAGCTTTTGCTTTTTGATCAACCTTTTGGTCCCCCCCTCCATTTGATTTAATTACACCATGGTTTAGGTTCAGTCCTAGAGCTGATGGGCATATCTTAGGTCCATGAGCGATGGTTTGATGATGGGGGTTGGGTCCCATTCAATTTAAGCTTGGAATTCACCTAAAAGGGCAAGGTTGACCATGGTTGACTTTGGTCAACCAAGGTGAGTGGGTTGACCCCACTTGGTGGGTCATGGGTCCCTTAACATCACCCAACATGGGTTGGTCCATGGTGGGGCTCCATTTGGTTTAATTTAGCCTTAAGGTGTGATTTTGACCTAAATTAAGCTAGAGTTGACTTTGGCCAAATTGGTCAAATGGTTGACCAATTGATGGGGCTTTTTGATGGCGCGTTCCCTCCGACACTCCTTGATGATGATGACCCGGCTGCCGAGGCACTACGCCACAAAGATCCGAGGTGCCATGTTGATGCTGAAGGAAGTCCGCGTTATAATCTCCGCCCGCGGCGTGCCAAAACCGCCATGAAAATTTAACTTTTATTCATGCACTTTTATTTTATATTAATAAATATAAAATTATTTCATGCTAGATGATAATTTTATATTTATTAAAGTGGTTGTAATTTTAATTTTGAACTCTTTATTTATTTTGGTGTGTATTTAACCTTACGGATGGATAAGATTTTATCTCCATCATGGATGGTTAAGATTTTGTGTAAACTCCTATTTAAGGAGGTCTTTATGAAGGAATGAAAATAATTGAAGAACAAAAAAACCAAACCCTATTTCCCCTTGGAAATTTCGGCCACAAGGAGTTCTCCCTCCTAGCCGCCGCCCCCCCTCTTGGTGTGACTCCAAGGCCGCCTCCCTCCATCCTCTTCGGTGCGACTCCGGCGAGACTTCCGTGGTGCGACTCCAAGGAAGAAAGGGTGCTTCTCCGTTCGGTGCGACGCCGGTGGAATCGTGGAGAGAGAGATTCTCCCACCTTATCTTGTGTGTTCATCTTCTTGGTTGGGTAACCCCTCTCCTTGTTAGTGATTCTTTCTACGCTTTAGTTTGTGGAGGTTTTGTCGAATCGTTTTATCCGCGATCTTAAATCTTTTCGCTTGCAAGATCTGAAAAAATAGTGTTGTTATTGAATCTCTTGTTGTTCGGATCGGGTAGATCCGGTGCGGGAGCGAAACTCGGCCTAGCCTTGGTTTGCTCTCCAAGATTGGCGCACTTAGCGTTAACAAGGGAGTTAATCTCAACTAAAGCTTTATCGCCGCTTGAATGTTCACCGCCGCTCCAAAATATTGTCGCTGCGTTTTGAAATGAATCGATTGATGGAATAGATGCTTGTGTAGGTGCGGTGAGTTGTGTGCTTGTTGGAGAGGTAGGTCCTAAGAACGTTGTATCGAGTCCCGCATATTTTTTCTCCATCGGATTTGGGAGCCAACCGACCCCTTTTCGTTCGCTTTTGGTCGGAGCCCTCCTATGTTATTTTAATTTCTGTGATGAATGTCTTTCCGTTAGCGTAACGTACACGTTGTCACGGTACCCCTACATCAATTTGGTATCAGAGCTAGGTTGTGTTGAGTTCTATCTCGACACCATCCTTACTCTAAGATCGGTAGGTTATCCGTCCTCTAGTCGGTGCGTTCGTTAGCACGGTCAAAATCTGAAAATTTTCGGATTGGTCTGCGTTTAGTAAAAACTCAGAAATTTAAAACTTGTCAGAAAAATCTGAAATTTTTTCTGTAGCTTCTTGCACGTATTTCCAGCAACATTAAAACTGAAACTTTTTCGATTCGTCCTCGTTAGGTCGGCCTGAAAATTAGAAACGTCGTAATTCTGTCTAGGTGGAGTGCGAATAGCGGTCTGAAATCTGAATTTTTTGTCGAAAATAAAAAAAAAAATTCTGGACAATCCTCACTCTATTGTCAGCATTAAAAAAAATAAAAAAAAAATTATTAATCTTAATTGATATCATCCTAATTTATTTCTTACCGTAGGACGCCGACAAATAATCAATCTTGCACGTTTTCTTTCCAAAACAACCAAATATTAATTAATCTTGCACGATTCCTTTCCAAAACAACCAAATCTTAATTAATCTTGCACGATTTGTTTCCAAAAATAATTAATTTTCAAAATCGGGCTTGCGAATAGCGGCATAAAACTTAATTGGCACAATCCTAAATTATATCTTATCTTAGCTAGGAATTCAAAATTGAAAATTCAAAATTTAAAATTCAAAATTCAAATTTTGAAATTGAAAATTCAAATTCAAAATTCAAATTTTGAAATTCAAAATTCAAATTTTGGAAATTCAAAATTCAAATTCAAAATTCAAATTCAAAATTCAAATTTTTGAAATTCAAAATTCAAATTTCAAAATTCAAACTTTTGAAATCCAAAAATTCAAATTCAAAATTCAAACTTTTGAAATTCAAAATTCAAATTTTTGAAATTCAAATTTCAACTTCAAAATTCAAAATTTTGAAATTCAAAATTTAAATTCAAAATTCAAATTTTTGAAATTCAAAATTCAAATTCAAAATTCAAAATTTGAAATTCAAAATTCAAATTCAAAATTCAAATTTTTGAAATTCAAAATTCAAATTTATGCTTGTAACGGCCTAAAATCTGAAATATTTTAGTATTGTGTTCACACTCTTAGGATGACTAGAGAGACCCCCCCAACTCTAACCACTATTCCTCAGGATGGAGTGTCACACCCCACTAATAAAAGTTATAACACTAAACCTCGAGCGTTAGATAAAGGGTGGGACACCGTTGCAAGAGTGATTAGGTTTGACCGTGACATAACAAGAAAATTTTCGAAAAATTTTAAGCACGGTGAGAAGTGGTGCAAACTAGTTGTCGATAGTATTTGCCGCATGAATGTCATTTCTGAAAATGCTATCACGAGGATGTGTTTGACCACCGAGCCGCACCCCCGTCCCTATCAGCTTGTGTGTTCTGACGAGAGCACTGTTTTAGTGTCTAGGCGATGTTTGGTGCCCCTCACCATCAAAGTCTATTCTGAGCATGTTTGGTGTGATGTCCTTCCTATGAAGGATTGTCATGTATTGCTAGGACGCCCATGGCTTTCTGACCATGTGGTCATCCACGATGACCATGACAACACGATAGAATTCCAACATAATGGTCAGCTTATCACTCTTAGGTCCACTCCGCCTAAGACGCCTTTGGTCCCACCTGGAAGTACTTGTAGCTCTACTGAGTCGACACCACCGTGCCTAGCAACGAAAGAGGATTTTGACACTGTTAGTCAAAATCAGCCTATAGACTGTATTAGCCCCTCCGAAACGAACACATTAGGCTTAATCGTTAAAGCTGAGGCTGACCCTATTAATCCAAGCCTTTCTAAGGACAATATTGTCACTGCTGAAACAACCACGCTTAGCTTAGTATGTGAGACTGAGGTTGCCCTGATTAGTCGACCTTTACTTGATCCCATTATCTTTAGGGAGCCTCCTGTTGGTCATCCCGAGATCATTCCGGAGGTTGTTAAAAATTCTGAGATAGAGCCGAGTGATTCCGATGATGTTGGTGAGAAGGCTGAGGAGATGGGGCGACCCTTATTAGCTCCTCACACTCTTGATAGCGGGATTAGGGCTAGTGAGTTTCCTGTGTCTTCTAGTGGGGAGGATAAGTGGTCCAATCCGTTATCTGTTGGTAGTAGTTGTGCGGGCACATTCTCTGCACTAGCGGACCATATGCTAGTGTTAGCTCCCCTGTTGAACCGTCACCCATTTATGATTGCTTGGGTCCCCCCTAATTCAGTCCCGACCTTGATGTATGGTATGGAACCCGTTACCACCGCGGGACGAGATGAGTGGTTTCGTTGGGTTGTCCTTCCTATGCTAGTTGACCATAAATTTTGGGATCGACCTAGGCTTCGTGCTCCCGATACCACTCCCTTTGAGAGTGCTAGCATTTTTGAATCTAGTCTTGGGAACGAAGTTATGAACTTTTTAACATTCTTATCTCCCAAAGACCCCGCTGCTATAGTTCGTGCGACTACCCATCCTACGATGACCTTGGATTTAAAATTATATAATGAATTAGCAGGTGTTCCAAGAAGTCTTATCTCACCCGAACGTGATAACTTGGTGTTATCGACCCACTTGGGTCCATTCACTCTGTTGTCACCGCACCCGTTGGAGAATCCCGCATAGAACTAAATTCCAAAAATCGGTCCACCGGTCTGTCTCCGAACGAGATTGTTCACGGGTACAAGGCCCATGTGCCTCTTGACTTGGTTCTGTTGCCCCCAACGAACAAGACAAGTCATTTCGCACAATCCTTCGCCCAACATATTCATGACTTACATGCACGTATACGAGCTACCTTGACTGCTCAATACGATTCTTACCAGGCGCACACCAATATACATCGGAGAGTGTCACACTTCAAGGTTGGCGATTTGGTTTTAGTACGATTAGTTCCCGAGCGTTTGCCATCTGGCACCGTTAAAAAGTTAGCACCTAAGCGCGCTGGCCCTTTTCGGATCATCGAGAAAATAGGTGACAACGCTTTTGTTTTGGATTTGCCTGCCGAATGGGGAATCTCCCCTATTTTTAACGTCTCGGATTTAACGATGTTCGTATCGCCTCCACATGAGTTGAGTTCCTTGACGTCTTCTCCTTCCACCAAATCTTCTAATGGGTTGGGGAGTGGTAGTACGGATGACCTCTCTCTATCGGTTCCCACAGGTATTTCACCGGATGGTAAGTCGCATACTTTTATTCCTACTGCTGATATGTTCCCCAGGTTTCCGAAGACTTTTCTCACTCCGGACATGATACTGTTTGCGGAGCCACATACTACCTCAGAGGGTGCTACTTACCGCTTCCTCATCCGTTGGCGTGATCGTCCTCCTTCAGACGATTCTTGGGTCCTCGCGACGGAGCTTCAACGACTGGATGCTGATCTTCTCCGCCGCTACCTCTCGGACCACGCATCGGAGATGCTTGATTTTGAGTGGGGGAGGATTGATGGCGCGTTCCCTCCGACACTCCTTGATGATGATGACCCGGCTGCCGAGGCACAACGCCACAAAGATCCGAGGTGCCATGTTGATGCTGAAGGAAGTCCGCGTTATAATCTCCGCCCGCGGCGTGCCAAAACCGCCATGAAAATTTAACTTTTATTCATGCACTTTTATTTTATATTAATAAATATAAAATTATTTCATGCTAGATGATAATTTTATATTTATTAAAGTGGTTGTAATTTTAATTTTGAACTCTTTATTTATTTTGGTGTGTATTTAACCTTACGGATGGATAAGATTTTATCTCCATCATGGATGGTTAAGATTTTGTGTAAACTCCTATTTAAGGAGGTCTTTATGAAGGAATGAAAATAATTGAAGAACAAAAAAACCAAACCCTATTTTCCCTTGGAAATTTCGGCCACAAGGAGTTCTCCCTCCTAGCCGCCGCCCCCCCTCTTGGTGTGACTCCAAGGCCGCCTCCCTCCATCCTCTTCGGTGCGACTCCGGCGAGACTTCCGTGGTGCGACTCCAAGGAAGAAAGGGTGCTTCTCCGTTCGGTGCGACGCCGGTGGAATCGTGGAGAGAGAGATTCTCCCACCTTATCTTGTGTGTTCATCTTCTTGGTTGGGTAACCCCTCTCCTTGTTAGTGATTCTTTCTACGCTTTAGTTTGTGGAGGTTTTGTCGAATCGTTTTATCCGCGATCTTAAATCTTTTCGCTTGCAAGATCTGAAAAAATAGTGTTGTTATTGAATCTCTTGTTGTTCGGATCGGGTAGATCCGGTGCGGGAGCGAAACTCGGCCTAGCCTTGGTTTGCTCTCCAAGATTGGCGCACTTAGCGTTAACAAGGGAGTTAATCTCAACTAAAGCTTTATCGCCGCTTGAATGTTCACCGCCGCTCCAAAATATTGTCGCTGCGTTTTGAAATGAATCGATTGATGGAATAGATGCTTGTGTAGGTGCGGTGAGTTGTGTGCTTGTTGGAGAGGTAGGTCCTAAGAACGTTGTATCGAGTCCCGCATATTTTTTCTCCATCGGATTTGGGAGCCAACCGACCCCTTTTCGTTCGCTTTTGGTCGGAGCCCTCCTATGTTATTTTAATTTCTGTGATGAATGTCTTTCCGTTAGCGTAACGTACACGTTGTCACGGTACCCCTACATCACTTTTAGGTCCAATGAGTTCCTTAAAGTGTTTAGAGTGTGGTGGTGAGGTCAATTTGAACATGAAGAGTCAATTGAACCCTAATTGACTTAGTTTGGTTAATGTTGACCTATTGTTGACTTTGGTCAATTTCATGCAATTGGGTCCCACCCAAGTGCAATTCTCAAGGTAATGGTCTTCCTTAGTGGTTAGGGTGGTATGGGGGAGGTCAATTTGGTGAATTGAGGATCAATTGGCCTAAGGGAGTGGTATTGGCCTAAGTAGATTTTGTGCCCTTTGGTGTGCACTTAGCACACTCCACTTGGTCCAAGGGCCTTAGTGGCCACTCAGCACACCACCCCTGCCCAAATACCAACTAGGGGTCTAGAAGGATTGGGGATGTTACAAATCCCAATAAACAAAAGAAATATTTCGTCCTCGAAATTTAGGTTCAGGTCTACGGGTTGCAAGCACTTATAATAGTAAAGGATTTCCAAGACGATTAATTTGCACCTGAGGTGATGAGTTCCGGGAAACGTTGTTGCATGTAGTCCAAGGGCACCCAGTGGTGCTCCTCTTGCCTATGATTGAACTGCAATAATCGGACATCAGAATTTCCTTCCACGAAAGAACTCGGGCCTCTACTATATGAGAACTCAAACCGGAGCAACAGTCTTTACCAAAATTTCTCATTGCACTTCTACTATTCCTTGCTAAGATTGTCGGCAATATTCCCACTAGAGGTTAATTGAAGGTTTATCCCGCCGCTCAGGTCGTCGTGCCATTAATCTTAGTGCGGGTTCTACTTTCTCCATCCCGGTGATAAGTAGGAAACAAACACTTCAAAATTCAAAACGAGCTAACCAGGTGTGGGTGTTACCAAAATCACTACACCCCCTGGAGGATCTATCTGTAATACGTAAGATCCTACAGAGTTACTTTAGGCCATCAAGTCGTGCTAGGTGGCACAGAAATCCTTCTAGTTCAACTTAACTTCATAAGATTAAATTCACGAATCATGATTACATAATACTCTGCTCAAAAGCCGATTGGTCAGGACGTGATCATTTAGCCAACCGTCATTGCCTATTCTGATTCTTCACTATACGTTAAATAAAAGAAAATAACCTCCATGCTTTCCTTGAGGAACATAACGTCTGTAGTTTAAAATAATGAACGTGAACTGACTCCCATCTACTTTCCATATCCATTTGGTTCACAACTCACGAGGGTAAAACCCTCTTTATCGTGACATGATTTGACACAAATTGATTTCAACATGAAGGGTGCCTCATTAATCCTCAAGAAGTTTCACCATTTATATATGAAAGTCAAACCTGTCTCTCTTATTCTTGAATCTTCGTAACTGGGACTATAATTTTTTGAAGAAATTGTAAGTTCTGTTTCTTAAGATCGCAGGATTGTATATCTTCAATATATCATTCGTCAAATTTCACTTTAGATTTCCAATATCGAGTGGTCTAAACTTCCAAAGCCACGTAGTCTCATCTCACTTAAGCTATAATTTATGAATTAATGGATTCATCATAACGACCCTTCTCTCAGTTGTGTCGTCCAAAATTATATTGATAAATCTCATTAAGTAATCTTAATAATTTCAAGCGGGAGTTGATAGAAACAACAACTAACCGTTTATTTTAACTCTCTAATCCTCAACATTTTAGTACATGATGGTTGTTGCCATTTTTCCGAGATCCGAACATATTAAGATTCTCCATCTTAGCCCTAAGTAGTTTATACCATCATATTACAAGATCCAAAGAGTCACCTTCCTAAGCTCTCTGGTTGTGCATAAACCAACTCTAAGAGTAAAAAGATCTTAACTAAAATTTCACCAAGGAGAGGGCTTGAATTTTAATTAAAAATACTATCTGAAAATTACCTTTGAGAGCCCTGAAGTGTAAGCAACTCTAGTTATAATTTTACTTGCGAAAACTTGATTCCAATCCTCAAAATTTCACGATGTGACACATTTATCCCATGCTACTAAACTTGGTATTCTTCTTATTTTCAGTACTTGATTAAAACGAGGCATTTGATCGGACGTCAATGTTTATTAATTGATTCCGGTAACTCTACAAATCGATGTCTCGAGGTTAAGAAGGTGTATTTACAACAACACACTAGCAAGTTTGTTACGATAAACTGATTATTTCTTATGGTCATGAGAACTTATAGCTCAGTCTTACTTCTATCCAATCTAAATCTTACTTGGTCCTGCACTGAATTTGCCGCTTATGACATCCTTCCCTTGTGACCGGTAAGAGCTTGATGACCAAACGTCCTTATAAAAGACAAGATGACATTGCTTGGATCAGGAAGTTAGTGAAATTCCCTAAATTCTTAACCTGACTTTCTTGATTCTGAGAGTCTTATGCCCATACACTGGACAACCCTTTACGTATAAACAAATGATTAACAAGTCGATCACTTTTGTCGACTTAGAATCAGCCTTGGAGCAATAAGATGAGTACACGCTCACTCTTGAAGTGTACCATTCACTCAACTTGCCAGTATAACTATAGCGATCACAATTTGGTATAAACAATCCCTGCTATTTAAGGTGAAGTAATTCTCCAAGGGCCTCAAACTTCTAAGGAGGGTTGGTCCACAAACCAAAAGTGTAAGAAAAAGATCTCGTCATCACCTGAGTATCAGTGGATACTCCAAACCTCGAGATTAATACGAAAATGTCATAACCTTTTCTAAACAAGTCTAGGGGGCAATCCAAGTTGGTATTTTATTGGCCCAATAAACAAAAGGATAAGCCCCTACCGATTTGGGCTAAGTCTCTTAATACTTCTACGGTATATTCATCTTACATACGTACATAAACTTTAGGGCATATATTCTCTGACTTGGTGTTCCACCCTGAGACATATTGTTATGATAAGACTTAGGCTCCCAATGTTATAAGTTATGCTACCTTTTTCGAGTTCCCTATAAGATTAACTAGGAAAGGGGGCCTTTTCAAGGAAAATTCAAATTCCAATTCGACCTCTGGTATTTTATGGTGGTTGCCTCAACGTACTGTAATGAGAAGTATCAAGTTATGGTAAGGGGGTTATGCTTATGGGTTTTCTATTACTCTAAAGAAGACTACAGACACCCGATCTCCTCGAGATGGTCCTACCACTTGGTAGTAAAGCGTAACCTTTAGCGTGAAAGTCTCAACATCAAGACTTATACTAACCTCTTCCCTTAGCTACGTTGGGTATCCTTAACCTTCAACCAAATCTAGACCCGAGGTCGCTCTTTAGACTAGGATGCGTCACTAAATTGTCTCAGTAAGTAAAAAAAATTTGACCTAAATTGCTGCTTAGTGGACTGTTTTATGTGATTTCATACATGGGCACACCACAGCTTCCGTTGTATAGTTTGTCCGCAAACTACACTCGAGCGGGGTGACCCAGTATGTTGTGGACTGTTCTCTTATGATTGTTCGTTCAGTGATACCATTTGTAAGATCTCTTTTCTCAAAACCCGTTCGGGTACTTGAAAACTCGAACCTCTCCCGCATCGCATGGTTGAGGTGGATCTTCGCCCAGAATCGCTACCTTGCGGTGTCACCAACACTCGGGTTGGCTAACACCTCTCAGCACCAACTCTGACGGCTATACGATCATAAGTAAAATATGCCAAAGAAGTAAGTACATACATGAAGGCATGTCCACAATCACAACATCATATGTAATGAAACAGAAAGTCCAAAAAGAGAAGTACAAGCAAAGAGGGCATAAGCCCGATACAAATCCACAAAAAGTACTCTCTCTCTCTCTACAACATGCAGAAACTACAACAAAACACTCAAATGCAGAAGTCTAACTGTCCAGTCATCAACCTGTGGCGTCGTGGTAGTACGCTGCATCCGCTGCTCAGGTCCTGCCATCTCGTCCAGCTGCTCGCGGGACAACTCCATCTCCTCAGACTCCTGCGGTCACACCGACCATTAGTCATAAAGACTAAGTCATTTTGTCCTCGCCTCCCCCCATGACTCCTAGGCACCGAATGAGAGGAGGAAGCGGAGAACAAACAAGGGGTAAACAAGAAGAGTGACGTGGCACTAACTAGCAGTACATAAATATAATCTGTAGAGCTAACAGTAACAAGGTAAAGGTAAAGAGCATGTAAGTAAGTGCGGTAAATAGTAAACAAGTAAAGGCAATATAGTGAACAATAAGTAAGTAAAGGCGGTGCAGTAAGTAAAACTAAACTACCATCACAGATTCGTACCTTAACTTATATGAACACCCATACGACATATAAGTTAAAATGTCCAGGTATCCCATCATATAAAAGTGCCCATACAAATTTATATGATGGGGTATGCAGATGTGCGTTATGTTATGCTATGTTTATGATGTGTATTATGCAGCTATGCTATGCAACTCACCCATACCTCGGGAAGTCCAAGAATAAAAAAAACTATTTTAAGCTTTTTAGTATATGTTTTTTTTGTTTATTTCTTTTCAAAAAATAAAAAAAATAATATCAAAATTCAAAAAATATGAAAAACTTAAAATACAAAAAAAAATTAAAAAAATATAAAAAAAACCAAAAAATATAAAAATCTTATACCTCTCTTATTTGTTGTTTTTGTGAGTTCTTAGAAATCTAGTTGAGGATGTTTATAAGCATGTTTAGGTTTTTAATTAGCTAAAATTTTGCTTATCATAGTTTGTTAATTTTAAATTTGAGGTAATTTTCCTTTAAGAATCATCTTATGATTTTAACTTGATTAGAGAATTTATTTAGCATAACTTCTTTTTTTATTTTTAAATGGCTTCATTTTGTAGTGAATTTGCTAAACCTCTTTATATTTCAATTATATTTTCTTCTAACTTTTTAGATCTTAGGAAATTTAATTTTACTAGAATTTGCTCTCAATATAATTTAAAGGTAGCTAGATTTATTTTCCTTCTCTACCCCCTTTGTTGGAAAAAAAATGAAGTTTAAAAGATCATATGTCATGGGAATAAGAGGATAAAATTCATTATTCTCTAAACATATGCACCCAAAATCATTTAAAAGATTATATGGCATGGAGTAAGAGGATAAAATTCATTACTCCTAAACATATACATTTTGGGTTTTTATTAGAAGAAAAAAAAAGAGAAAAAAATATTCATGATGAGGATAAATTCCATTACCTCCATTCAAAAAATTCTCCTTTTGCCAAATTTTATGAAATCCCCCTTAGCCAATTATCATTGTTCTAGATTTAGTTTAAGATTTTGGGGAGAGCAATATTTAGTAAGTTACTTTTCCTTAAGTTTCTTTTAAGATAGAGTTCTTATAATTTTAATTTAATCTCATTTTATAATTTCTACAATATTGTTAATCCAATTAATTTTCTTGAGAAGTCCTTGCCTAAACATTTTTCCCTCTTTTCAAATCATCATCAAAATTTAGGACTTAACTCCTCCTTGAATTTACTCTTAACTTAACTTTTGGTTTAAATGAAATTTTAGTATAAAATTAAAAATTTTAAGGATGTCATATAAATTATGTCTCACACTTTTGCTCTGGAATAACAAAACCTCAAGTATGGGGTTATTTGATGAGTAGTATTTATGCGTATTTTAATTATAGTCTTTAGTTTAGTTTTAATTTAAATTGCAAATATTATTTATATTTTATTTTAAAATCACTCCTTTTATAATTTCTGTTCTAAATATAGTTTTACTTTTATTTTTGCAGAATTTTCGGAAAAATTGGAGAAAATCACAAGTCACACCCTCAGTCACGCCCGTGACCAAGGGCGTGTGACCTAAAGATCTGTGTTCGACAAAAACCAAGCTGAGTTTGACGAAAGCTCTCTGCCCCTGCGTTCGACAAAATTGGAGCTGAGTTCGACGAAAGCTCTCTGCGCCTGCGTTCGACGAAATTGGAGCTGAGTTCGACGAAAGCTCTCTGCCCTTACGTTCGACAAAATTGGAGCTGAGTTCGACGAACGCGCTCAGCCCCTGAGTTCGACGAGCGCTCTCTGCCCCTGCGTTCGACGAACGCGCTCTGCCCCTGAGTTCGATGAACGCTCTCTGTCGAAGAGTTGACCCGAGTCACGCCCGTGACTTCCCGCGTGATCCCTGGTCCCTGCCGCACCGAATTCAAGCCCATGCCGCGCCGAATTCAAGCCCATGCCGCATTGATGAGGCCACCCAAGTACACGCCCGTGACCCAAGTTACACGGGCATGTAATGTCTGAATTTCTCCCACTGTCACGCAAAGTCCATACCACTGTCAGATCCAATGTCAGCAATGTTTACACGCCCTAGGTCACGCCCGTGACGATCACGCCCATGACCGAGGGCGTGTAACTTGAAATTTTTGCCTATAAATTCAGAGGCTCTCCCTTGAATTGAGAGTTCAGAAATTTAGAGAGGGGAGTTACGGTTAGAGCTGTTAGTGAACTTTTTCAATGATCTTTTTTATGTCTTTCAATTTCATGTTCTCTTTCTTTTCAATTCATGTAATGTGCTAGTTCCTATTTCTATGCAATAGTTAGTTAAAGCTTGTAACCTTAATTTCCTAGCTTTGTAATCTCTTTTTAAGCTTATAATAGTTTTGGTTTTCAATAAAATTAAGTTTGCTCTCTTTCATGTTCTCTTTCTCCTTAGTAATTTCTTTTTCATGCAATGTTAATTTTTCTCTCCTTAGTAATTTCTCTTTTATGCAATGTTAATTTTTCTTTCCTTTCATGCAATGTTTAATCTTTTCATTTAGCTTGCAATTTGTCTTTTTTTAGTTAAGTAAAACAACCCTCAAAATCGTTCGATAAGATAATGGTGATTTTCCTCGAAGTAGAAGTAATCAATGTGCCCCGTGGAATACGACCTTGGTATTTCTAAATATCATATACTATAGACGATAAGGTACACTTGCCTTAATCGGATATAGTTTTGGAGAAAATCTTCAAAATTCGCTTAATTTCAAAACACGAAATTTATATATCAGCCGCCTCAACTTTTTTACTGTTTATAATGTAAAATTTTCTTTTTGTCGGCGAGCTCGCCGTTGGACTGTAACCCGCTTTTGAGGAATGAAAAAAAACATTTTGGCTTTCCAATGTCCTTATCTTATTTCTTATTCGCATGTGACCTTTCATTTGTGCTCGCGCGATTCTGATTTTCTTACGCTCGAGCCCTTAAAGCTTTCATCTTACGCTCGCGTTCGCGTCTCCTTAATTAACAATTCTCTTATTGTTGTATCCTTGCTTGGGAAGTACTCTGTTGGGGAACCTTGCGAGCGGGGCAAGCATTACCCTGCCTCGCTCGCGCTCACTTCTTGCGAGCTTTTATCGCTACCTATGGGCCACCGCGACGACGGGCCCTTTCTGGTTTGCCGTTTTTACGCTTTACAAGTAAATTTGCAAACAGCAGGCTCAGTCGCTCTGCCGCGATCTATTCTCTCATGCGAACGGGCCCCGGTCTCGCCTCGCCCGGGCCTTGAAGTTGCTTGCGAGCCAAATCTCTTACCATGAGTAACCAATTTGCATGCCTCCCCAGAGATCAACCTGACCTACCGTCTATGAGAGCCCGGCAGCGGAATCGATCCGGGGCATTCCAGCACCAAGCCACTTGAAAACTTGCCAGCCTCTCTAGAGATCAACCAGACCCACCGTCTATGAGAGCCCGGCAGCGGAATCGATCTGGGGCATTCCAGCACCAAACCACTTGAGACATTGCCAGCCTCTCCAGAGATCAACCTGACCCACCGTCTATGAGAGCCCGGCAGCGGAATCGATCTGGGGCATTCCAGCACCAAACCACTTGAAAAATTGCCAGCCTCTCCAGAGATCAACCTGACCCACCGTCTATGAGAGCCCAGCAGCGGAATCGATCTGGGATATTCCAGCACCAAACCACTTGAGACATTGCCAGCCTCTCTAGAGATCAACCTGACCCACCGCCTATGAGAGCCCGACAGCGGAATTGATCTGGGGCATTCCAGCACCAAACCACTTAAAACATTGCCAGCCTCTCCAGAGATCAACCTGACCCACTGTCTATGAGAGCCCGACAGTGGAATCGATCTGGGGCATTCCAGCACCAAACCTCTTGAAGCATTGCCAGCCTCTCCAGAGATCAACCTGACCCACCGTCTATGAGAGCCCGACAGTGGAATCGATCTGGGGCATTCCAGCACCAAACCACTTGAAACATTGCCAGCCTCTCCAGAGATCAACCTGACCCACCGCCTATGAGAGCCCGGCAGCGGAATCGATTTGGGGCATTCCAGCACCAAACCACTTGAAACATTGCAAGCCTCTCTAGAGATCAACCTGACCCACCGTCTATGAGAGCCCGACAGCGGAATCGATCTGGGGCATTCCAGCACCAAACCACTTGAAATATTGTCAGCCTCTCCAGAGATCAACCTGACCCACCGTCTATGAGAGCCCGGCAGCGGAATCGATTTGGGGCATTCCAGCACCAAACCACTTGAAACATTGTCAGCCTCTCCAGAGATCAACCTGACCCACCGTCTATGAGAGCCCGGCATCGGAATCGATCTGGGGCATTCCAGCACCAAACCACTTGAAACATTGCCAACCTCTCCAGAGATCAACCTGACCCACCGTCTATGAGAGCCCAACAGCGGAATCGATCTGGGGCATTCCAGCACCAAACCACTTGAAACATTGCCAGCCTCTCCAGAGATCAACCTGACCCACCGTCTATGAGAGCCCGGCAGCGGAATCGATCTGGGGCATTCCAGCACCAAACCACTTGAGACCTGCCAGAGAGTTATTCCAAAATACATGTATTGAGTAATAAGTATTCAAAAGTCAGTTACAAAAATTGCTAAGAATAGAATCTATTCAAATCATCCCCACTCTTGGCTCGGCCGAGAGATACCCCTTCCACATCCTGGAGGTGGTACCCTCCTGACTTGAGCACTTCACTTACAATGTAAGGCCCCTCCCAATTGGGCTCTAGCTTTCCCACCGCTGCTCCTCTTCCGGCCGCGTCAACCTTCTTTAGAACTAAATCTCCTTTTTCGAAGTGCTTTATCCTGATGTGCTGGTCGAAATATCTGGCCATCCGCCTCTTGACTTCCTCCTGTCGGACAGTAGCGAGGTCTCGGAGCTCTTCTACCAGGTCCAGGGACAGCCATTGCTCTGCATCATTCTCTATTAACCATTCTCCATCCCCTTCGCCCACGGTGATCACCCTGGGGGTTTTGACTTTGAACTCTATCGGGAGAACGGCCTCGGACCCGTGGGATAGTTTGAAGGGGGTCTCCCAGTGGCCGTGTTTGGAGTAGTTCTCAAAGCCCATAGGACCGAAGGTAGCTGCTCCACCCAATTGCCTCTGAGATTCTCTACCTTCTTCTTTAGTAGGTTGATGATTATCTTATTCGCCGCCTCCACCTGGTCGTTGCTCCTTGGGTGGTGGACCGACGTGAACCTGAGGTCTATGCCGAGTTGGGTGCAAAAGCTAACGAACTCCTCGCTGGCGAATTGGGGTCCGTTATCCGTCACGATAGCTAGGGGAGCCCATGCCTGCAAATTATTTCACCCCAAACAAAATTTCTCACTACCTGGGATGTTACCTTGGCCAGCGCCTTCACCTTGACCCATTTGGAAAAGTAATCTATCATCATCAGTAGGAACTTCCTTTGGCCGCTTGCCTGGGGGAAGGGTCCCACCAAATCCAATCCCCATATAGCAAAGAGCCACGGAGCTGTGATGGTCCAGAGCCTTTAGGCTGGGAGGAGTTGGAGTGGAGCATAGAGCTGGCACTTTGAACACTACCTCGTGAATTCTGATGCATCCTTGCTGAGGGTAGGCCAGAAGTAGCCTTACCTCAACAGTCTCTCCTCCAAAGTCCGGCTCCCGGAGTGATTGCCGCACTCCCACGAGTGGATTTCTTCGAGGACCCTCGGGACCTCCTCCTCAGACATGCAATGAGCCAGGAGCCCCGAAAGTGTTTTTCGGTATAGCAACCCTGCATGTAAGGAGTAATATGCAGATTTGTACCTGAACCGCCGTTTGTCAATGTCTCCTTCGGGGAACTTTCCCGATGTTTGGAAGGTGACGAAGGGATCCATCCATGATGCTCGTTGATCCACCTCCATCAACTCCCCTTCTTCAATGGAAGGTCGGAAGAGTTCTGACATTGTTCCCCCTGTCCGGGGATTGAACTTGGCTAGTAGGTCTGCCGGGGTGCTCTCCTCCCTCGGCACATGTGTGATGGAAAAAGTGCGAAATTGGCCGATGGCCCCCTTGACTTTCTCTAGGTAGCGTTGGAGGGTCGGCTCCCTTGCTTCAAATTCTCCCCTGATTTGGCACGCCACCACCATGTAGTCCATTGAGACCTCCACGTCCTGCACTCCTAGATCCCCATCCAGCCACAGACCCGTTATCACTGCCTCGTACTCGGCTTGGTTGTTGGTAATAGGGAAATGGATGCTCAGGACCTGCTCAATCTTTGTTCCTTGGGGGCTGATTAGGATGATTCCTCCTCCATAGGAGTGCTTCCCTGACGCACCATCCACTAGCATCTTCCAGGCGACCGGGGAGGTGATTCATGTTCCCCTACTTCAGTTGCGTAGTCCACCATGAAGTCGGCCACCGCTTGTGCCTTGATTGACGTCCTAGGCACAAATGCGATGTCGAACTCACTTAGCTCCACGGACTATTTGGCTAGCCTCCTTGAATGCTCCACCCCCTCCATAACTTTGCGAAGCGGGTGGTCGGTCACCACTTTGATTGAGTGTTCTTGGAAGTATGGCCTGAGCTTCCAGGCCGATACCACCAAGGAGAAAACCAACTTTTCCAAAATTGGGTATCGGAGCTCCGCCTTCCTCAGCACTCGGCTGACGTAGTAGATGGGGAACTGCCTTCTCCCTCTTCACAGACCAACACCGAACTTACTGCCTCCGATCCTACCCCTAAGTATAGGGATAGGTCCTCCCCTTGCCTTGGCCCCTAGAGTAGAGGGGTCTGGGTGAGTTGCCCTTTCAAAGCTTGGAAAGCTTCCACACATTCTGAGGTCCATTCGAACTTCTTTTTTCCCCGTAACACCTTGAAGAAAGGTGCACACTTCTCACCCACCTTGGAGAGGAACCTGCTGAGTCCGGCCAATTTTCCTATGAGGCGTTGAACCTCCTTCACGTTTCTTGGCGACCCCAACTCCAAGATTGCTTTAACCTTATCGGGGTTAGGCTCCACCCCTGTAGGGGTGAGCAAGTGGCCTAGGAATTTTCCCCTGCTAGCCCCGAAGACACACTTTAGGGGGTTGAGTTTCATCTTGTACTTCCGCAAGGTCCCAAAAGTCTCTTCGAGGTCTTGGAGGTGAGACTTGAGGTCCCGGCTCTTTACCATGAGGTCATCAACATACACCTCCAAGTTTCTCCCCTTCTTCTCGCGGAAGACCCTGTCCATCATCCGTTAGTATGTAGCCCCTGCATTCTTTAGCCCAAAAGGCATCATTTTGTAACAATAACATCCATCCCCTGTGATGAAGGAGACATCTTTGATGTCGGGAGGGTGCATGCGGATTTGGTGATAACCTGAAAAAGCATCTAAAAAAGACATCACGGAGAAACCGACAACTGAGTCAACCAGCGCGTCGATTCTAGGCAAGGGGTAACAATCCTTGGGGCATGATTTATTAAGCAAGGAAAAATCAACGCACATCATCCACTTACCATCCCCTTTTCTCACCATCACTACATTGGAGACCCAGCCTGGGTACTGGATCTCCGATCCAAAACCAGCCTTGATGAGCTTGTCCACCTCCTCTCGGATAGGTACCTCCAGCTTGTCAGCAGTGGACCTCTTCTTTTGGCGAATGGGGCGAGCGCTGGGATCGAGTTTGAGGCGATGGCACGTCACATCCACGTCGATCCCCGACATCTCCGCGGCACTCCATGCAAAGACATCCACGTTGTCTTGGACACAAGCCGAGACCTTCATCTGGTCCTCTGGGCTGAGCTCCCCACTAATCCTGATTTTCTCAATTGTTCCGGCCTTGGTGGTCACCTCCACCTCGACCACTTCCTCCGCAGCTTCCAACCTGTATCGTTCCCCCTAGGCACCGTCCTCCTCTCCACCACAAGTGATCCCCCTGGCTCCTTCCCCCTTATCTTCATCTTCCACCATCATCAACTCTTCCGTCTCTTCTTCCGCCCCTCCTCCCGGGGCCTCCTCTTCTTTCAATCCCTCTTTCCCTTCCTCCACCCTGGGCCCCTCAACGACCCCTTCCTGGGCATGAACTATTCCTCCCTCCGTTCTTCCTCCCGTCCTCTCCTCTTCTTCGGCCTTGGCCACCTCTTCCATCACCTTGTCCCACTCCTCCGCTTCTTCTATCCACGATATGGTGTTGACGGCAGTCACATAGCAGTGCCTCACCACCTTGGGGTCTCCCCGGACCCGAATCTAGATTCCTCCGGTGCTATACTTGAGACACTGGTGGAAGGTGGATAGGACGCACTGGAACACGCTGATGAGAGGCCTTCCGAAGATGGCGATGTAGCTGCTGGGGGCATCCACTATCACGAAATGGCAGTTCTGGGACTGCCCCCCCCCCCCCCTAAGGTCACGTGGAGTCCCACTCCTCCTTCCACTTCCTTTCTTTCTCCTGAGAACCCAAACAAGGGGCCATCCGAAGCCAACACCCTTCTGGCCTCCACCTTCATCTCGTCGAACGCCTTCTTGAAGACGACGTTGACCGAGCTCCCGTTATCAACGAGGATTCGGGACACCGTGAAGTTCTCGATGGCGGTTTGGATGACCAAAGTGTCGCAGAAAGGGTCTTCATGACCCGGCATGTCCTTCTAAGAGAAAGTGATTTTTTTGGCCAGGGGTGGAGTCGTGGATGTCGAAGCCATGCTCCGACGGTAGATGGTATGGAGGCCCGCCTTGCGGGTTGCCTCTACCCCCACTCCCCCGTGGATCGCCCTGATCCCTCCTCGGGTCGCCAAATTGACCCTGTCCTCACACCTCTCCTCTTCGTCCTCCCGAGGCAGGACTTCCTCGATCCTCACTTGCTGCTGCTGCCGTGGCACTGGCACTCTATCTCTCTTCGTCTCTAAGAATTTGGGGCAGGTGGTCATTGCGTGACCTTCCTCATCATGGAAGTCACAGTATGGCAACGCCGCCCCTCCCCTCTCGGCCTCTGCCCCCCTATTTCCTCTTCTCCTCCCCGCTCCTGCTTCCACTCCTTCTCTTCTTCCTCTTCCGTGTCTGATCTCCATAGCCTGCTGAGGCGGGGGAGGCACCTGCCTCGGACCCTGCCTCCATCCTAACTGTTGGGGTCCTCCATGCCCCCCATAGAAGTTACCCCCTCCTAGGGCGTAGCCTCTTCCCTGACCTTGCATCCCCCCGCCATGTTGCCTCCATCCCCCCTCTGGGGCTCGGGGCTCTTCCATTCTTCGCACCTCTTGCTGCTTGACCTCCGGCTCAGTGAGCTTTGCTAGCCTATTGGTGAGCTCCAGATTGGCCTCCTCACTCTCGACCTCCTCCGCCACCCTCTTCATCAACTCCTCGTAGGAGACGGGGGCTTTCCTCTTCAAATCCATCATGAAGAAACTCTCCTTCAGCCCCAACGTGAAGGCGAGCTGAAGAGCAAACCCAGGCATCTCCTGGGTGAGCAGAACTTCCTCCTGAAACCGATCTGCGTAAAGAGCCAACGACTCCTTGGGCTCCTGCTTCACCTTGAAGAGGGACTCGGCGTCCTTCTTCCTCTTCATCAAAGTTGAAAATCTCAACAAAAACTTCTACGCAAATCCTCGAATGCATAGATCGATCCAACGGGAAGTTGGTGGAACCACTCCCGAGCTTTCTCCTTCAGGGTGATGGCAAAAAGACGACACTTGAAGGCGTCCGACATCGGCTTGATGGAGACCGAGTCCTCGAACGACTGGAGGTGCTGGACCGGATCGTCCCGACCATAGTAGTAGACCCTGTCCCACTCCCCGAACCCTTCCGGAACGGGTGCGAAAAGCACCAACTCGTAGAAGGGACTTCCCCTACCTGCTGCCTTTTCCTGCTCCACTCGCCCCCCCCCCCCCCCCCCCCCGAGCTCCCTCACCTAGATTGAGCTCGATGGGGCATTGCCCGCGAGAGCCACCGACTTCGGGGCCACTCAATGGATGTCATGCCCGCCAGGGCCGCGCTTGCCTGCGCCGCATCCGCCTGTGTCATGCTCGCTAGCGTCGAGGTCGCCGGACTGGCGAATAGCACTCGCCCCTCTAGGTCCGGCACTGACCCTCCAGCTACCTCCTTTCCAGCCCTTCCTCCTGGGGCTCCCTCACCAACCACTACAGGAGGTTGGGATGATTGAGCCACTGGGGTCGCGAACTCGCTATGTAGCGTTACGACCGCGAACCCGAGGGAGTCGAGGACTTCTCGCCTGAGGTCCGAGAACATCTTCTGCACCACCGACGGGGGTGACCCGCAGAGCTCCTCTCCTTGCTCTTCATCTCCTGCATTATTCCTTTCTCAGAATCTTCCTGGACCAGCCGCGCTCCACGCTCACCGCACCAAAATGTTGAAACCGATTTCTCGATCTCTTGTGAAGCTCGGGCCCTCAATAAGATGAGGGGCAGCTAACCCTTACTAGTCCCTTGAAAGGAGTAGAACGAAGACTTGGAAACGGACTAAGACCTTAGTCGCAGCGAGGATATCCCACCACAAACCAGGAAGATCGTTGAGCGCTTCCCCTCCCAAGCCAAAGCTGTGACTTGAGCACCTTGGAGAGCTAGAGAGCTGAACCAAAGTAACCAAAGAAGAAGAAGAAGCTCAGAGAACTGAGATTGGAATCTTCTCCCAAGGTGCCCTTTGAGGTCTATTTATAGTTTTTCATTTATGGTCTGTCAATAGCGGAATTCTGCTTTCTGGTTTCTACTAAGCGCACCCCAAGTTGGCCTGCTAACAGCCAAACTCCACTATTTGGAGGGGCTACCTGTAGACCACCAGGGGCAGAAGAGTAAATCCACCCCATTAGTCTATGGATGAGTGATTTATGAGAGCCCCACTCACGAGAACTCCCGCGAGTCTACTCGCGAGCAGGGTTCGTGAAATTCCTTATAAGCGAGCATTCTGTGAAGGCCTTGCTCGTGCCTCTTCTGGCGACGGCTACCGTGGTCAGGTCTCGCATGCCTTCCGGTGAGCTTTCCTCGGACCTGTGTAAACCTGCTGAACTAGCTGGTTGACGGAGTTCGCCGAGCTGAGGAGCCAGTTCTTCAAACGGAGAGATCCATTCGTCGAACAGAGAACTGATTTCGTCAAACGGAGAACTGATTTTGTCGAATGCTGAATTGAGTTCGTCGAACACTAAACTGAGTTCGTCGACCTCAACAGATGCTCGGCGTTCATCGACGCAAGATGGATCTCGGCGAACCCTAGAACTTGGAAGAAATCTGACTCGTTCGCCTTGTTGCGAGCAGCCGGCGAGTACCCGGCTTGCTCGCCTTCTTGCGAGTTGACCTTGAGGATCGGGCTCGCAGTGACACGACTCGCGCGCCTTCCCGCGAGTGACCCTTGAAGCTCTGGTTTGCCTTCTATGCTACCTCCTCCGCCTATCGGATCTGAGAACCCTTTTGGGCGAACGGCCTGTGAAGACCCCGCTCGCACTCCTACCGGTGATATCCACCGATGTCGGGTCTTGCGCTTCCCCATGCGAGTTCTCCCACTGAGAAAGGGCAGAGGACCACTGAGACAATTGCTTTCCCCAGTGGGTCCGCTGGGATGGGACAGTGATAGCCGCTAAGAGACGCTCGTCGGGGCCGACGAATGACGTTCGTCGAACTGGGAAGAAAACTCGTCGAACGGAGAACGGAATTCGTCAAACTCAGAGCTGCTTTCTTCGAACTCAGGAGCAGACCGCGAGGATCTGGCTCGCCCACCTTCCTCATGATCGGTCGACGAGTGCTCGGCTTGCCCGCCTTCATGTGGGCTCGCCAATCTGAAGCGCGATGTTCATCGAACTGAGAAGCAAGTTCGTCAAACATCAAAACTTGTAAAGGATCTAGTTTGCCTAGAACATCACTGTAAGCGGACCGCGGGAACCTGGCTCGCCCCTCTCCCTCGCCAGCGGTCGGCGGGTGGCTAACTCGCCTTCCTGTGAGCAACCATTGAGATTCTGGCTCGCCTTCCACATTACTTTTGTTTGTTGGTTATTCCTTAGTCTTCGTTCACCTCTAGGCGAATATCGGGGTTGTACAGTTAAGTCTTCTTTTGATCAACCTCGCACTGATACCACTTGTTAGTAATGGAATGTTCACCTAGAGGGGGGTTGTTAGGTGATCTGGGTTCTTTTCAAATTATTTGTGCAAGCTTTGAATATTCAAGCATAGCACAAAAATATTGCACAGATAAACACAGATAAAACACACCAGATGACACAAGATCTATAGAGGTTCCTCAAGACCGGGTGTCTTGAGTAGTCCTCTATCCCTCTGCGCCTACCCAGTAGTCTACTAGGATCGGCAAACTTCGCCAATAACTTCAGGCCCTCAAGCCTTACAACACGGACCCGCAAGTCCTACAGCCTAGGCCCGCAAGCCCCTACTACACCCGACCCCGCAAGCTCGACACTCAGGCCCTCAAGCCCTACCTAGCTCAGACCCGCAAGTCTAGCCTTTGCCTCGACCCTCAAGCCTCACAGGTCTCAAGTGCTCAAGCTTGACAATCAGGCCATCAAGCCCTACCTAGCCAGACCCGCAAGTCTAGCCTCTGCCTCGGCCCTCAAACCTCATAGGTCTCAAGCCCTCAAGCTTGACAATCAGGCCCTCAAGCCCTACCTAGCCAGACCCGCAAGTCTTCTACCCTGGCCCTCAAGCCTCACAGGACTTCAGCCCTCAAGCTAGACAAATAGGCCCCTCAAGCCTTACAAAGATTACAGTGATAAAAGACTGTTTCTTCTGTCGGATGAAGATCGGCAACTTTAGCCTGTTGAAGATCGGCTTCTTAAGGTTGAAGAAGATGTTTCTGATTCAGATTTTGAGCGCACAGTTCTTCTTCAATCTTTTCTTAGCCTGATGAGGATTGGCTTCTTATCAGTCGATGGAGATGACTGCTTCTTCTTTTTCACTTTCTTTCTTGTGCCGCTTTTTTTGTTCTATTCGCTGTATGCGCAAGTTCTTTCTTATTGATCGATTGATTGTCGCATTAGGGCAACCTCTTATCTCTTTTATAATACTGCGAGGCTCCCAACGGCCTTCTGAAAAATTTCCTTAAGTGTCAGACGCTCCTTTACTTAAGAGCACGCGTTGATTGGACAATCAGGCGGAGGCATTAAATGCTGACAACGCATCCGCAACTTTTGAATCTGTCTCGACGATATTTCATTGTTACGACGACATGGACAATATCTCGACGACAGGACTTTGTCGATGCCTTGAACTTGGTAGACTTTCAATTCTTCTTGCTTCTGCCTCTGATGTTGGTATCTCGATGATACGAGACATTCTGGCGCTTCTGCATATACGACGATATGCTATCATCGACTGTGTCGTCGTAATCTTCTTTCTTGCAGACTGTCGTAGTAATCACGTTGTTCTCTTGACGACATGAGTGATAGCATATTGACAGATCATTCTTTAGCAACTGCTTGTCTTCAGCTGTCCTTCTTCAGTCAAAATACTTAGATGTTCAATACCATCAGTCTTACTTAGCCTTTTCAGCAACAAGGCTTCTTCAAGACGATGTCTGTTCTTCTTTGACTTTCTCGATGATACAGTTCTTTATCGACGATCTCTTCGACACTGATCTTCTCTTTGTCTTTTCAACGATAAGGCTTCTTCATCTTCTCGACGACAAGGCCACTTAGATGATGTCGACGATACCGCGTCTTCTCTACGTTCAACGAACTGCAATCTTCGTTCGATGAACACGCCAAGTCTCAGCGTTCGATGAACTCGCCAAGTCTCAGCGGTCGACGACCTTCATTCTTTTGTGTCGTCTCTGCGTTCGACGAACTTCCTTCTGCGTTCGACGAATTTTGTTCTGCGTTCAACGAACTTTGTTCTGCTAACTTCCTGAGATTTATAAGCAAGAGAAGTGATCAAATACAAAGTGAAGTTTTCTTGACTTGGTGACTTCTTCAAATCAGGAATCATGTGAGCAAGATTCCCAACAATATGTCTATTTTACTTAAATAATAGTTTCTTTTTTTAATTGTTTACTAACTTAAGTTTATTTTCTTTTTTCAGGACTTCTGGAGTTTTTGCCCAAAAATGCAAGTACACACCCTCAGTCACGCCCGTGGCCAAGGGCGTGTCAACATAAAGACTCATTCTAGCTCACTATCGTGTTCTAAAGCCGAATCCATGAAGAAATGCATGTCACGCCCTCGGTCACGCCTGTGACCGAGGTCGTGTAAGGTTGCATGGCCATGTTTAGTCAAATTCCAGTTCATCTAGCCGAATTCCTTAGTAAACGTCTGTGTTGATCAACTCATGCCTGTGTAGTTCTGTCTGGCCAATCATGCCCCCGTCCCGCCAGAATTTCCCGCCAAGAGGAGTTTCAAAGATTACAGGTCCTTGGTTGCGGGCGTGACCGAGGGCGTGATGCTCCTTGTAACACCTGCAATTACTCTGGATCGCACTTTTCCCACAGCTGTTTCTGACACGCCTAGTACACTCCCTTGGTCATGGGTGTGACCGAGGGCATGTAACATGAAATTTCTGCCTATTTAAGGCCAGCTCCTCCAGATCCCAAGGACATTCTTTTTTCTACCCCTCTAGGGCCAAAACTCTCTTCCTTTGCTCCTTATAGAACAGAAATGCTTTGAAGTATCTAGTTTCCTACCTAAATCACCTAGAGGTGGTGAATAGGTGAGATCTGCGTCGTCTGTGGAAATAAAACTTAAAGAAATAGAGAACACAGGAAAGCAAATTACAGACACAAACGACACAAGGAATTTATTGTGGTTCCCCAATCTTGGGTACTCCTCATTCCGGCCTCACCTATCTAGCACCACGGCTAGTCTCAGCTACTTCACTGTATCTCGGATCAAAACAATCCTACAAGCTCGGATTCACCACTCCTACACCTCGGAGACAATTCTTCTACAAATTCAGAGACAATGCTCCTACAAACTCGGAGACAACGCTCCTACAACTCGGAAGATAAACTTCCTACAAAGAAAAAGAGGTTTGTGTACAAGTAAAGAGACAAAAAATACAAGTACAGATCTGAAATACTATGATCTTCTTCCTTCTTAAAACTTGTAAAACTTTGGCTTGAAGTTGAGGAAGAAAGGTTGAAATCTCAAATATGAACTTCTAGGACTCGACTAGATCCAATAGACTTCTGTAGCAAATTAGATCACTGATCTGTCGAATATTTTCCTTCAAAAAGATCGGTTGAATGAAAGAGATGAAGATCTTCAACAATGGCAGGAGGCGTGCGGCTCTTTCTTGATTTTTCTGATTGATAAGGTCTGGACGATTTCTGAAATATACCTTTTATAAGCAATTAAGTCTAATGGTCATTAGTCCTTGATTTAAGTTAAAATCTCCTTAAAATCAGTCATACGTGGCACTGACATAAGCAGAGAACATTTTAAATCCCATCAGAGATGTACTTTTAAAACAGGACCTGAAAGAAAACTATTTCTCGAGATCAAAAGGATTTCTCGAGAAATGATAAGATTTCTCGAGAGAAGGTCTGCTACATCTCGAGAAAGGGCTTAGAAGAGCTTTCTGGAAAACAGAAAGGATTTTCTCGAGAATAGAAATGACTTCTCGAGAAATTAACTTGATTTCTCGAGAATTGAAATTTGCTTCTTGAGAAATGATCTTGATTTCTCGAGAGAGGAATTGACTTCTCGAGAAATGACTCAGAAAAACTTCACTAGACAACTGAGAGGGATTTCTAGAGAACAAAGAAGGTTTCTCGAGAAATGATCTTGATTTCTCGAGAAAGGAAATGACTTCTCGAGAAATGACATAGAAAGCTTAAATTTGAAATCTGAGAAGGATTTCTCGAGAACAGAATTGACTTCTCGAGAAATGAACTTGATTTCTCGAGAACCAGAAGTGATTTCTCGAGAAATACACTTAAAAAATTTCTAAAACTTTTTCTTTCTTTCTCTCTTGACATCCAGCAAATCTTCCAACTCCTAAGCATCAAAGTACTTAAAAATGAAGTGTATCCCAATAGAGATATCACACATGAGTCAACACCATGTTCAACATAATGAGGGATTACATTGCATGATACTGTGTTTAATGACCCACTGTAATCTAACATTGGTCTACACTTGGCAATAATAACCTGCAAGTACACAACTAGGAAACAACATCAAATACACCAACAATTCAACTTGGTTCAAGGGTGACTTCTCACAAATCTAGGCTATTGTGGGTACAATACCCAACAATCTCCCCATATTTGTAGATGTCAGTACCCTATACACTAAGATGAATTGCATCAAGATAAGACATATAAAATGCACATAAAAAAAATGAGAAGCAGCATAGACCATCAAAATAAAAAATTGTATGCATAATTAAGATTGTCTAGGATAATTTTAAGTTCACACAATCTTTCTAATCAAAAGATTTGAATGGTCTTAATTTCCTTCCTTCAGTTGCTGCTCTTCTTCTTTTCTTGTCTCTTGAAATATGCTTCAGGCTTTGGAAAATACTTAGGAGGTGGAGCTAGAGCTTCTGGATTTTCCCATCCATAAGTTTTGAAATGAATTCTTCTTTTGGTCATGCTCATTTCATACTTGTGCCATTCTTCTTGACTGAAATAATCTTGCGCTTTCATTCCTCCCTCATTCACAAGTTTGAAAGTGTCTAAGATAATTATCTTAGAAGCAGGACTCTAATCTTCTCATGCAACTCCTTTTCTAGTACCTTCTGAGCTTTTACCTGGAATAGATTTGCTTGCGGAAGGACTTTCCCCATATCTCCTTTTCCTGGAACCAGGCAATTTAGACTGCACTTTTGATTGAACTGCTGGCCATACTTGAGTATAGCTCATTGGAGGAGCTTAATCTGATTGTACTTCAGGTCTTGGTGAGAACTGGGGTGGTTCTGGATGAATAGCTAGCTCAGGGAAGATTTCATTATGTAACCAAACTGATGTATTAGAGGTATAGACATAGACATTGGATATTTGCTTTTGAACGCCAATACTTAATTGTTCAAATTGGGCAGCCCACGGCCTCTTGAGATCAGTCAATTGATTTCCCAAAACATCTGCCATCTTATCCTCCCACTTTCTGACTTCTACAGATAGGGTTTGGATCACTTCTTCCTTAAAGTTCCCAACTTCATCAATTATTCGAAAAGTGTTTTCTTTTGCTTTTGTAGCTATGGAATTCTAAGCATTCTTTACCTGGACTGCTTCATTCATAACCAGACCCACACTTGCAATTGTGTGGTCCATTGTTTTGCCTCCCATATTGACAAGACTTTTAAGCTCATCAGTATTGGCTTGAATCTCTGCAAGTCCCCTTCTCATCTCCTTTTCTAGAGCAGTTACTCTTGTATTCACTTCTTTGATTGAGCTCTCAAATTTCTCTCTTTGATTATTCAACATAACTTCAATCTTACCTAGAAGAGTGTCTTTAGAAAATTCTAGAACTGTAGGAGGTGGAGGAGGTAGAAAAGCCGACATCCAATCCTCAGGGATTTCTTCAAGAACAACTGAACTAAATTCCTTTGGGCAGAGGATGGAGCCACATCCTCTCCCTCACTAACTTGCTCAAGCTGAGCAGCCTTCCCTTTTTCCACTGAATTATCTGTAGCAACATCATCTTGGTCCGATACACCAATCTCCTTCTCCCTCTCAATATCTGCTGGGGGTGGAGAGCTTCCATTCACTGAAACATCATCAAAAGCATCTGCAAATCAAGATCAGCCCCTGAACCTGCCATATGGGCACTAGGGATTTTCTCTGCATCTTCATCTCCTACTGCATCATCAACTGTGCCTTCAAGCACACCTTCATCATCATTCTCTAGAGGAGGAATACTATCAGAAATAACACCTACAGAGGATGGGATAGGATCTTCAGCAGGAATTTCTGGAACTTCAAGAACAATGGCATTCTGTGGAGCAGAGAGGGGAGCTGGAGAACCATTCTGATTGCCATCAAATCTAGGAGGGGCAGGCTCCCCCTTGGAACTTGCACCTGTATCCACCAGTTTCTGAATTCTGATGCCCCATCTTTGAATAGTGGAGACATCTATCTTTTTCAGGTGATGAAGAGCTGCTCCCTTGGACATATCAAAAACTTCAGGATTGACCTGGTTCAGATACAGAGAAATTATCTGAGCAAAATTTGGAGCAAGGAGACATTCTTTAATTTTTCACAAGTAGAATAGATGCCCAGTCACAGTGTTTCCTGCAAACTGCAGCTTACATTAGGCAGAAGAAATCTTCAGATATATACACCAGGCTTCCAGTCTTACACATGAGGACCTTGGCAATTATGTCCACCAAAAGCTTCCCTACATCATTCATGTTATGTCTTTTATATGACTTGGTTGCTTTGTCTAATCCACAGAAAGATAAAGTTCTTGACCAGTCTTCATCTACAAGATCTTCTTCAGTCCCCACTGTCGGCATCTTCAGAAGCTTGGACATGGATTTTGAAGTCATTTTTATTTTCAGATTGTTCACAGAAGATTTCAGCACCCGACCTTCTTTCTTGATTTTGGCATTGTTGAAAAATTCCTCCACTTCTTTGAATAAAATTTTGCATGGGTGCTCCATAACAAAGGAGATGCCTGCTTCCTCTAGGAGAAGGAAGAGGTTGAGAATGTCATCAGAAATGGAGCTTAGCCCTGATCTCACGAGCTCACTACCGACTCCTATCTTAGGTCTTTCTGGAGGAGCCATTAGAACGAGGAAGAATGACTGTGTTGGACAAAAATGTCGCGAGAAGATGGAAAGTCGCTAGGTCTTTTCTCGGAAAGAAGGGTCGTGAACTTAAAAGTATTCGAGAGATCTAATTTATATATATGTTTGATTTTGATGTTTATAAAGTAATACAAAAAATATATAAATTTTAATCTAGAGCACGTTCCCGTCTTTTCGAATTCCAGAGAGAGAATAGCATATTTGTCCAGAAAAGAAAATTTCTTCTCGAGAAATAGATATTTATTTCTCGAGATGTCGAGGACATTTCTCGAGAATACATAGCATTCCTTGAGAGGCTCAGTCATTTCTTGAGATCATTCAGATTTCTCAAGAAATATAGTTCATTTCTCAAAAAAATTCAGAATTCCCTTGATAAATCTTTTCTCGAGAAAAATATCATTTCTCAAGAAATATCAGCTGCTTTTCGAGAAATTTCAGACATGACTTGAACTTCTCTTGATATTTCTAGGCCTTTGCTTCCTTGAAAGTTTGAAGAATTGAAGGTCTTCCTGGCTTCATTTATGACTTGTTTAGGGCTCCATGTTGAGCATCCCAAGTTCTGTCTTGAAGAACGAGAACTTCGTCTCATCCAGTGGCTTCGTGAAAATATCCGCAACATGCTTATCCGTTGGGACATAGTTGAGGTTGATGTCCCCATTCTCCACATGCTCCCAGATGAAATGATATCTTAACTCAATGTGCTTTGTCCGGCTGTGAGAGACTGGATTATTTGCAATTGCAATAGCGCTGGAGGAGTCGCAAAACATTGGGATGTCCTTGAACTTCATATTATAATCTTCAAGCTGATTCCTTATCCAGAGAAGTTGTGCGCAACAACTGTTTGCAGAAATATATTCTGACTCTGCGGTTGAGATTGCAACACAATTTTGCTTCTTGCTGCTCCAGGAAATAAGTCTCCTTCCAAGGAATTGGTAAGTCCTGGAAGTGATTTTTCTGTCATCCTTACTACCTGCAAAATCTGCATCTGAGAAACCAATTAGCTCATTGTCATCACTTCTTGGGTACAATAAGTAAAGATTTGGTGTACCTTTAAGGTATCTCAAAATCCTCTTTGTAGCGGTATAGTGAGATTCCTTAGAGTTCACCTGATTTTTAGCGCATACACATGTAGAAAACATTATGTCGGGCCTATTAGCAGTAAGGTAGAGCAAAAAGCCAATTATGCTTCTGTACTTGGTTTCATCGAAAGGTTTCCCTTTCTCATCCGTGTCCAGAGACATAACTGAACTCATTGGAGCCCTCATAGAGGATGCACTCTCCATTCCAAATTTCTTTGCCAACTCCTTGGTGAATTTCATCTAAGAGATGAAAATTCCATCTTCAGATTGCATCACCTGATGTCCTAAGAAAAATTTCAGCTCACCCATACTACTCATTTTGAACTTCCCTTGCATAAGTTTGGAAAACTTCTTGCAAAGGTTGTCATCCGTAGAGCCAAAGATAATATCATCAACATAGATTTGCACTAGCAAAATCTTGCATTTTACTTCCCTAAGAAATAATGTCTTATCCATCTTTCCTCTTCTGAATTTGTTCTCAAGAAGAAAGTTAGACAATGTCTCATACCAAGCTCGAGGAGCTTGTTTCAAACCATATAAAGCTTTTTTCCATAAGTAAACATAATCAGGGTGTTTAGGATCGACAAAACATGGGGGTTATTCTATGTATACTTCTTATTTTATATTGTCGTTGAGAAAGGATGACTTGACATCCATTTGGTATACGGTGAATCCCTTTGCAGCATAAGCAAGAAATAGCCTGATCGCTTCGAGTCTTGCTACATGAGCATAAGTCTGATCGAAGTTGATTGCTTCTTCTTGTTTGTATCCTTTCTCTACAAGTCTGGCTTTGTTCTTGATTATTGTTCCGTCTTCATCCAATTTGTTTCTGTAGACCCATTTTGTTCCAATGATATTCTTCTCTTTGGATTTTGGTACAAGAGTCCAAACTTTGCACCACTTGAGTTGATTTAGTTCTTCTTCCAATGCAATTATCCAAGAAGGGTCCTCATTTGCTTCTTGTAATTTCTTTGGTTCAACCTGTGAGAGGAAGCTCAAATACATATTTTCATTAGTAGTACCTCTTCTTGTTCTTATTCCATCACGAGGATCTCCTACGATTTGATCAATCGGATGATCCCTCAAATGTCTGAACTCTAGATTCCTTGCATCAATTGGGCCACCAAGAACTTCTTCTAGTATTAGAGTGTCTTCCTCCACTTGGATTAGCTCTTCATCTTGGTGATCTTCCTCTTCAGTTGAGGTTTGGGGAGGGATCTTGACGAAGTTTTGAGCATATTCTTTAACTGGCTCATCCAAGCTTAAGTCTTGTAGCATTGAACCTGCATCTTCTACAGAGACACTAGAAGAGCTACTTTGTAGCATGCTCGTCTCATTAAATACAACGTTAATTGATTCCTCTACAACCATGGTTTTCTTATTAAAAACCCTATAAGCATTTACTGCCAAAGATTCTAAAATAAGAGATGGTTGGTTTCTTTCCTTTTAGTAGTTCATAAGGAGTCATTTCATGGTTTTTATTAATGAGTACTCTGTTTTGCATGTGTCAAGCAGTGTTGATGGCTTCAACCCAAAAGTATTCTGGTAGAGAAGAGTCGCTCAATATTGTTCTGCAAGACTCAATGAGTGTTCTATTCCTTCTCTCAGCTACCCCATTTTGTTGTGGAGTTCGTGGAGAGGAAAACTCATGAAAGATACCTAGGCTTTCACAGAAGTCTGTCATGGCCCCAGATTCAAATTCTGTTCCATGGTCACTTCTGATTTTGACCACCAAACAATCTAATTCATTCTGGATTTGCTTGGCAAACTTGGTGAAAATATCAAAGGTATCTGACTTGTGTTTTAGAAAGAATACAAATGCAAAATGTGAGTAATCATCTACAATAACCAATGTATAAGACTTACCTCCAAAACTTCTAATTTGTAAGGGACTAAACAAGTCCATATGAAGCAGGTGTAAGCACCTTGTAGAGTCTTTGCCAATTATGCTTTTAAAGTTAGCTCTTGTTTGCTTGCCTTTTACACATGCATGACAAGGTCTATATTTAATGCACTTAACATTTGGCGCATCACGCACTAAGTTTTGAGAAAATAATTTATTTATAGTTTTGAAATTAATATGTGCTAGTCTCTTGTGTTGTTTATGGGGTGTCTACTTAATCACCTAGGGGGGTGAATAGGTTTTTCTTTTTGTAAAATACCCCTTTAGGTTTTTCTTCTTTCTGGTTAATAGATTTAAGAAATAAAGAACAAACCGCAGAAAGTACACAACGATCTATAGAGGTTCCTCAAGACCGGGTGTCTTGAGTAGTCCTTTCTCCCTCTACGCCTACCCAACAGTGTGCTGGACTCGGCAAACTCCGCCAAAATCTTCAGGCCCGCAAGCCTTACAACACGGACCCGCAAGTCCCAACAGCCTAGGCCCTCAAGCCCCTACTGCCCCCGAGCCCACAAGCTCGACACTCCGGCCCTCAAGCCCTACCACACAGACCCGCAAGTCCCAACAGCCTAGGCCCGCAAGCCCCTACTACCCCCGAGCCCCCAAGCTCGACAAGACGCACACGCAAGTGCACTGCCCTGGCCCTCAAGACTCACAGCTCTCCAGCCCTCAAGCTAGACAATTTGGCCCGCAAGCCTTACAAGAAATTACAGTAAATAAAACTGCTTCTTCTGCCGGATGGTGATCGACAACTTAGCCTGATGAATATTGGCTTCTTACGGTTGAAGAGGACGCTTTAGATTTGATCTTTATGGCTCAGCTCCTTCTTCAATCTTCTTCTTTAGCCTGATGCTAAACGGCGACTTCTCAGTCACTGGAGATGACTGATTCTTATGAGAACTCTTGAATCTTGTTCTCTTTCTTCTCCGCTGAAGAATACTATTCTATTGAAGAGCAGCGGGATTCTTTTTTCACTTTCTTTTCTTGCACCTCAAGCCATTATTTTCTAGGGCAATACTGTTCCCTTTTAAAGGACAGATAAGCCGCATAACGGTAACATCTGTTGTCCTTTAATGTCAGACACCCATTCCATAAGAGCATGCGATGATTGGACAATCAGGTGGCAGCATTAATTGCTGACATCACGTCCGCAAGATTTGAATTCTGTGTCCAGGATATTTGCATCATTACGACAGCAAACTGTCTCTGACTTTGTCGTCGCGATCTTCCTTCTGCCCCATGTCGTCGTAATCATCGACGATACCGGATATCCTGGCGATTCTGTACATACAATGATCTTCTTTTTCTGACAGTGTCATCGTGAGCTTTCTTCTTGCATCATGTCGTCGTAATCATATGTTCTCTCGACGACATGTGTTCCACATGATGATGTCCTGTGTCTTCTCTGCGTTCGACGAACAGCATTCTGCGTTTGCCGATCTTGCCATGTCTCAGCGGTCGACGAACACTTTTCTTCTCAGCGGCTGCTGCTCTATCCGTCATTACGACGATAAGCATTCTTTGTCGACGACATCACTTTAATTTCTCGATGATATGGTACTTAGTAAAATAACTAGAGTACATGACATGTTGTCGATTCCTGCAAGTATGAACTAGATGGAATGTCAAATACAACTTGCATTTATCATTGAGCTGAGCACTTCTTCAAATCAGGAACATTGCAGGGCACTGTTCCCAACAATCTCCCCCTATTTGAAGAAGTCATAACCCACTCAATGATAAATGCCATTCTCATAACAGATATTAATATTTAAGCAGACAAGCACGTTATGATGTCATTTCAGCAAAAATTAAGTAAACACAGAATTTTTGACAAATGTTCAGAATGTTCAGAAGAGTTTTGACATTTCTATATTTAACCATCTATATATCTGGTGCATTGGTATCAGCAGCTCTCTTTGCTTTCTTAGTACCGACTTCCTGCTCCTTTTTCTCCAACTCTTCCCTGTACTTTCTCTTTATAATTTCTTCAGTATCAATTGTTTCTTTCTCCATATCTATACAGGGACCTACGGTAGGCTCGTCATAACACAAGGAAGGAAGATTCATTGCTTTCCTGATCGTGTTCGAGGTCCAGATGGCATGATCATAGCTGGCCTTTATCATTGATCTCTCCCCCTTTATGATTTCTTCAGATATTTCTTTTTGGAGGTTCTCTTCGGAGGCTAGTATTTTGTTTTTGAGCATGTGAATTCCATCTTCCAAGTGATTCTTAGTCTCAAGCAAATGGCTGTCAAGCTCTTTATTATGGTGATCTAAACTTCCTTGAAGGTCAGTTTTGTGTTCAGCCATCTTCATGATTGATGCAACATAGGCCTTTTCTATGCTGCCGATAATCGATGACTGATTGATCCCTAGGTTAGTTAGAGCTTTGAGACAGCGGGTATTGTAATATTGTAGGCTTTTCACATCATTTCTTAGGTTTGCTGTTTCAGTATACAGTTCCTTTCTTAGATCATTGATGGCAGAGGTGACATGTGTTTCTAGTTTTATCCTTTGCTCTTCCAGGAGCGTCTTTATTTGAGATAGAAGGGAGGGCTCTTCTTGTCTATTCTCTGTAGATGATTCCTCTTGATCCTCTTCTTCATCCCCATCCAGTATTGGAGATAGAGATTTTCCTGTTGGTGAGTGTCTTGGCTTACTCACCGTTTCAGGGCCTAGCTGATCACTACTAGTTCCATCAGCAGGGATTTCTTGATTGTCCTCTTGCATTGCAGACTCAGAATGTTCAGCATCCTCAGCCCCTATGATCTTTTGGATCACTGTTTCTACTTGAGCAGGGATCTCATTGTTTTTCTCCCCCTCAGTTTCAGCACCTCTTGGATTTGTGCCTGCTGATATCCTGAATCATTGACTTAGATCAAAGGTCAGGAGGGCGACATGCCGTGTTTCTGTAGCTGCCTCTGAGCCACTTGGAGGAGAGTTGTTCCCTGACTTACTCTCTTCAGATGAGCTTTCTCCCTTTCTCTTTGCATCTTCCACAGTTTCTGTCTTCGTGGGAGGCTTAGTCAGAGTTTTCTCCCATCTTGCAAGGATTTTGATGTCCATTCTTTTCATGTGATGTATTTTGACTCCATACTTATTGTTGAAGCTTTCATGGTGGGAAAGCAGAAGATAAAGTGATAGAAATCTTCCAAGATTCGGGGCCTGAAAGCTTTCTTGGATCCTCTTAAAAATTTGTTGACCCCAATTGGTCTTCTTACTCAGAATTATCCTTGCCATTATTTCGAACATGGGCTTGGATATTCTATCATGCGACCCTACCTTGCAGAGGAGGGCTTTTCCCACTATGTCCGCCATCAGCTTTCCTTGCTGATTGAAGCTCTTCCTTTCCAGAGACCCATAGGTCTTGCTGGAGTGTCCGCATCATGCCAGATCCTTGTCAAGGTCTTCCTGGGTGATCTTTTCATCTTCCTCCCCCTTGGCAAAGACCGGCATCCGAAGAGCCGTGTTCAATCTTTTAGGGTTTACCTTGACACTTATCCCATTGATTACGCTCTTCACAGATGTTCCCTTTGAGCCACCCTTGGCATTCGAGTAGAACTCCAGCACTTCTCTTCTTAATATTACTGTGGGCTCAGAGAGGGCGTATTCCAGACCGATGGTCTCGAGCAGCTTAATGGTGCCCTGGATTTCTTCTGAGCCTTCTGAGAATCCATTCCTCACCAATTCACATCCTTCGAATAGAAGATCTTCCTTCTTTGGCGCCATATTTTTGATTCCAGAGGATTTTAGCTCAGTCGACTCGTACACTCTTAGATGGCGTGGGGAACACGACGGCTTTTTAGGGCTAATGTAGAGAGCGTTTTAACCTTAAGACATTTGACCTTATTTAGTGTCCGAGTTGGAAGTTGAAGTGTCATTCGTTAAATGCCTGACTAACTCTTGTTTAGCTGTAATGATTAATCTTAGACCTAATTAAGAGTCCGCTGACGATTGGGTATCGTCGTAATGCAGGTCTTTCGACGATACTAATGGCCATTCTGAAGATATGGTTTTTGAAAGATTACCTTTACAATATTAGATGAAGATGTGTTTATGTGATAAACATTAACATGGTTATCTTCACCTTGGCCTCTAAGTCTCCTTGAGCCAGTTGCTCCCCTTCGATGGAATGTCCACTTATCTTTACTTCCAGCTCCCCCTAGATTAGTGCACCTTAGTATGTGGTGAGTTTTTCTTAGTCCAGAGTTGAGCCTGGAGCACTTATTGTCCATTAGCCTTGTTTACTTTTGATTGGCTAATTGGACTATCCTGCAAAACAGATTTAATATCCCTTAGGAACCCAAGGTGACTTGGGCCCTAGGTTCTTGTTAGCATAATAGGGAATCCCACTACTCACTGCAGCCAGTCCAGGAGGTCTCTCCTTTGCATTAAGCACACTAGGGTTGTGCCAACAGTCGATGGCAAAGTGTCCCACTTTGCAACAGCACCAACATTCATGGATGTTGTACCTTCTTTTCTGAACAATTTTGGAAGTCTGTTTAGTAGAGAAGGCAGCAGCATTCTTCCTATCTCTCTCAGCCAAGAGCTGACTAGCTGCTCTAGTATTATTGTTTCTTCTTGATTTTATCTATTTGTTAGCAACAGATGTCAGCATGGTAGCTGACAGGGTGTTGATGGCATCAGATATGTTCAAGTGAGAATTGATCATACTGGGGCTACTAGTCTGCTTCTTATCTGGAAGGGATTGAGAAAATGTTGCACCTTTATCCTTGAGAGTGGGGGCTGGGACACCAAATACAAATGGTCCATGATGGGCCATTTGAATTTCCTCATGGGGAGCCTTTAATGCACTCATCCCCATGCCCTTTCTCTTTCCATAGTCAGGAGCATTTTCATGACTAGTGGAGCTTCCATTCATCCAATGACCATGGACAGTGTCCTGGTAATACCTGTTTGAGGGAAGCACTACCTTCTGAAAGGTAGTGTGAGGCTTTGCTTTAGTTTTTCCCCTTTCTCCATTCCCAGCATCTGTTGCCCCTTCCTTGTAACCTAACCCCCTCCTATTTTTATAGGATGAGAAGGTGTCAATGATGGGCAGAACAGTTTTGGGCTTAGAGAATTGAGCTACCAACCTCCTTTCTTTAAGAAGATCACTCTAAAGTTTCTTGATAAGTTCTTCCCTTAGGCTTCTCTCAGCATAAAGTTTGTCTATGATTTTCTTGAGCTCATGTGGATTGGTGTCCTTATAGTAGGACATACCCAGTTCCCCATCTGACTCAACCCTATGAGGCTTGAGTGATTCTAGTTCCCTAGCTTGTTTCTTAACAAGCCTCTTGCTCTTTCTTAGAGCTTCCACCAGATCACCAAATTGTTCTAATAGATCAACATGGTTCTTATTGTTGCATGATGAGCAGTCTTCTGCATCATCTTCAGAAGATAAATAATTTTCTGATGCACTCTTGTTTTTCTTAAATGAAGCAGGTAGTAAAGATGTGTGGGTGGTGCATACCTGATCATGATGCAATTCACCATGATCTTCTTCATTTGATAGAGCCATCAGTCCATGAACCTCTTCATCCTCAGAGTCACAGTCTGTAGGAGACAGGGGTGCTCTTATCCCCTCTTTTTCTCCAGAGCAATCATCATCTTCTGATTCACTGTCTGAAGTAGTCAGTGGCACTCTGATGCATACCTTTTCATGAGAGGTCTCTTCTTCAAAATCTTCATCTGACCCTTCCATGAGAACTTCTAAGAAGTCCCACATGTCCTTTGCTGATGAGCAACAACTCATCTTCTGACGTGTATGCTAGATCTACTACACCAGCTAGAATGCTTCTAGCTTCTTTGTCCAAGCTGGCAAGAAGAATTTCATCTTTTAACAATGTCATGGAGGGACCATTCTGAACAATCGAAAACATTCTTGGATCCATCGCCTCCATGAATATTCTTGCTCTGACTTTCCAGATGGCAAAGTTCTCCCTGGAGAAGATAGCTATTCTTGACTCCATGGCAATGATACTTAGACTCCCAAAGGTAGATCTGTTCAAGCTGTTAAGCTTTTCTTTGAACAACCTCGCTTTGATACCACTTATTGTTTATGGGGTGTCTACTTAATCACCTAGAGGGGAGGGGGTGAATAGGTTTTTCTTTTTGTAAAATCCCCCTTTAGGTTTTTCTTCTTTCTGGTTAATAGATTTAAGAAATAAAGAACAAACCATAGAAAGTACACAGCGATCTATAGAGGTTCCTCAAGACCGCATGTCTTGAGTAGTCCTCTCTCCCTCTGCGCCTACCCAGTAGTGTGCTGGACTCGGCAAACTCCGCCAAAATCTTCAGTCCCCCAAGCCTTACAACACGGACCCGCAAGTCCCAACAACCTAGGACCTCAAGCCCCTACTGCCCCCGAGCCCGCAAACTCGATACTCAGACCCTCAAGCCCTACCACACGGACCCGCAAGTCCCAACAGCCTAGGCCCGCAAGCCCCTACTGCCCCCAAGCCTGCAAGCTCGACAAGACGCACCCGCAAGTACACTGCCCTGGCCCTCAAGCCTCACAGCTCTCCAGCCCTCAAGCTAGACAATTTGGCCCGCAAGCCTTACAAGAAATTACAGTAAATAAAACTGCTTCTTCTGCCGGATGGTGATCGGCAACTTAGCCTGATGAAGATTGGCTTCTTACGGTTGAAGAGGACGCTTTAGATTTGATCTTTATGGCTCAGTTCCTTCTTCAATCTTCTTCTTTAGCCTGATGTTGAACGGCGACTTCTCAGTCAATGGAGATGACTGATTCTTATGAGAACTCTTGAATCTTGTTCTCTTTCTTCTCCGCTGAAGAATACTGTTCTATTGAAGAGCGGCGGGATTCTTTTTTTTTCACTTTCTTTTCTTGCACCGCAAGCCACTATTTTCTAGGGCAATACTGTTCCCTTTTAAAGGACAGATAAGCCGCATAATGGTAACATCTGTTGTCCTTTAATGTCAGACGCCCATTCCATAAGAGCACGCGCTGATTGGACAATCAGGTGGCGGCATTAATTGCTGACATCACGTCTGCAAGATTTGAATTCTGTCTCCAGGATATTTGCATCATTACGACGGCAAACTGTCTCTGACTTTGTCGTCGTGATCTTCCTTCTGCCTCATGTCGTTGTAATCATCGACGATACAGGATATCCTGGCAATTCTGTACATACGATGATCTTCTTTTTCTGACAGTGTCGTCGTGAGCTTTCTTCTTGCATCATGTCGTCGTAATCATATGTTCTCTCGACGACATGTGTTCCACATGATGATGTCCTGTGTCTTCTCTGCGTTCGACGAACAGTATTCTGCGTTTGCCGATCTCGCCATGTCTCAGCGTCGACGAACACTTTGCTTCTCAGCGGCTGCTGCTCTATCCATCATTACGACGATAAGCATTCTTTGTCGACGAAATCACTTTAATTTCTCGACGATATGGTACTTAGTAAAATAACTAGAGTACATGACATGTTGTCGATTCCTGCAAGTATGAACTAGATGGAATGTCAAATACAACTTGCATTTATCATTGAGCTGAGCACTTCTTCAAATCAGGAACATTGCAGGGCACTGTTCCCAACATCTTGTGCCATTGGTTAATGAGAGATGCACTATCTTTTCCTAAAAAGCACACTAGTGTAGAGGAGGTTAAACAAAGAAAGTTTAAACAGAAAATATTTCTAAAGCAAGTGCCTGATAAAATTGTTTCTAAATTTTTTGCCGACTTTATCAAACACTTATATTTACGAAAATCAACTTTGTATCCTTTATTACAAAGTTGACTTGTGCTTATAAGATTATGTTATGATCCTTCCACATAAGCCACATCTGAGAAGGATACATTGCCATTAGTAATCATAACATAGCCTTTAGTTATTCCTCTGTCGGATCCGCCAAAAATGACTTTTTGGCCATTCTCAACTGGAATGTAATTTTGCAATAGGCTTCTTGTACCGGTCATGTGCCGAGAACAACCACTGTCCAAATACCAGATAGGATTTCTATTAGCCTTTGGATATACCTGCAAAAGCATATTATCTTGCCTTAGGAGCCCAAACAAATTTGGGTCTTCGGTCCCTTGTTAGTTGAGAACAACGTCAAATGTTAACATTGTGGGTGTTATTCCTTGCAATGTTTACTTGTGGTCTCCTAATATTAATCGGATTGAACCAGCAATCTACGGCAAAGTGACCAATCTTGACGCAACACCAACAGTCAAATTTATTGTACCTTCGCTTTGTATTCTCCTGTTTTACTTTTTGAACGATAGTTTTGGCAGGAGCCTTACTTTTGGATGAGGATCCCTCATGAGTACAACACACACATGGTTCCACTGTCTCCTTTGGCTTAGATGCAACAGTCTTCACCGTTGGTGCCTTCTTTGCACTTGGTCTATGAACATAAGGATCATAATCTCTCAGATTTATTTCCTCTTAAGGTGCTTTGAATACACTTGCACCGAAGTTTGGGGATGAGTCCACCCCTTCTGGTCGTTGACAGGCTCAAAATCAATTGGTCTAGTTAAGTGACCATAGGAGCTTTCCAAATCATAGACATTTGTGGGAAAGATAACTTTCATAAATATTGTATGATTCAGATGGGCCTTCCCTTTCTCTTCGGCGGTAGCTTTCATAGCATCCTTATTTTTCTTCTTGACTCGGCTACTCTTAGAAGATTTACTGGAGCCAGCTACATGGCCTAATCCACTGCCAATTACTTTAGCTGAGAATATATCAATGATTGGAAGAACAGTTTCAGTTGGCAGAACTTTTCGACTAGCTTTTTCTCAGCAACTAGCTCTTCTTCCAACTCTTTGATGATTTTTGTTGGAACATGGCCTTCCGCATCTCCTAGGTTTGAGAATAACAAATCCTATGTGTATTTGATCTTGTGTGTTTAAGTGTGTAGGAAACAAAGTCCATATGACTTAAGGATAACATAAGAAGGTTGCCCCCAAAATTGAGCCAATAAATCCAACATGCCCACTAGCGCCGACGGTAGCACCTAGCGCCCGGCGCTAGCGATGATTTGCGCAATCCCTGGAGCACATTTAGAAGGCGCTGGCGCCAGGCGGTAGCGGATAGTGCAGGCGGTAGCGCGGAGCACAAGAGGCAAGACGGATATGTTTCCTCAGATTGAAGATTCTCCAGCGCAGAATATGTCCTAATATGGGATAGCGCCGGCGGTAGCGGTTGCGCAGGCGCTAGCTCTAAGGCTATAAATTGGACCCCACTTCTCTCGTTTTGTACACCCATCAGAGAGAGAGGTTGAGTGCTATAATTCCAGGGCCTGATTTGGCCGAAAGTTGATCTCCCACCAAAGCTCTACGAATTTCTGAAGGAGGAAATCTTCACGCCGGATCCAAATGACGTCCGCTTCAACAATGATTATTCTACAGCGCATCTTCATCTCCAAATTCAGAAGTTCTTCAAGAGAGAGTTTTTTTTTATTCTTATCATTTCATATCTTTTGTAAACTGTTAGAGAATTCACCTCGTGTTGGCGACTAGGTCTGGGTAGGACATAGGGCAGAAATTTGCCTCGTGTTGGCGACTAGATCTAGGGGGTGCTCAAGGCCATATTTTGTGTAGGATTGGCTAGAGCGACTTGAGGCCTAATCCGGGGAAGGATAGGCTAGGGCCAGCGGTTCATGGGGATGCGAGTCGGGATAGAAAACAAAAAGAGTTTATTATTATTCGCCACCGATTTGTAGCATTATAGAAATCAATTTTTGTAAACTCATATTCATATTAATAAAACATGTCTCTATTTTATTTTACTTTGTTTGATTCCTCACCATCTTAATCTCTTATTATTTCAAGATATTCAAAATATAAGAAAAAGTTTTAAAACCCTTATTCCCTCCCCCCCCCCCCCCCCTCTAAGGGCGCCTACCGATCTAACAAGTTATATCAGAGGGGTTCTATTCCAATCGGCTTAACAACTGGAAATAATGGCATCTCATGATCTCGCTTCTACTAGTGGGGAAAATTTTTATGAAGAAGAAAAATCTCTTAAACCACCTTTATTTAAAGGAACAAATTATAAAGGATTGAATATTTTAATTGAAAAATTTATTAAAACTATAGATATGGAAGCATGGAATTTAGCAATAGTTACACCAGTGGATGAATCAAAATAAAAAAGGAATGTCATCTAAATGCAAAAGCCAAACACTAGTTATTTTGTGGTTTATCAAATGAAATTTTCAAATTAATATATTATTTTTCTATTGCATACAAGATATGGAAATTTCTTAAAGAAATGTATGATCTTCCTCTCGCAGGTATGGAACAAACACAAGAGGAAAAGGACATACAAGCATCCACCACTATTCAAGAAGATCTCTCTCATAGCAAAATCGTGGAAAGTGTCTTAGACGAAGAGAACAATACATCAAGAGAAAAAGAAGATGAAATTTCATCTATAAAGTAGGAAGGCCTAGAAGACGAAAATGGAACTTCATGTTCACATCTTGCCTCTTCCGATAGCGCTGTAAGAAAGTCTAAACCTTCTTCTTATTTCCATATACTAAAAATTACTAAACGTAAAATGAAGAAATTAAAAAATGCTAATAAAAATTACGTTTAGAAAATAAAGTTTAAAAACTAATTCAGAATCCAAATATGATATGGCTTCTCCATCTTGCCCAATAATTGAAATCTTAAAACCTTGTTTTGATTGTAATAATATTAATGAAAAATTCAAGGATGTTGTAAAAGAACTATTTGTTGTAAAAGAACTATTAATTGTAAAAGAACAAAATGAAAAATTATGTCTAGAAAATTCATCTTTGAAAAGCAATTGTGCTACATGTCAAAATGATAAAATTGAAATCAAAGAGATGGACAAAATATTTGAGGAATTTAGAGATGACTATCAAAATCATATTGACTCTATTGTTCCTACTCTTAAAAATAGCACAATAGCTTATAATAAAGCTAGACATAATCTAAAGATCAAGAATGATGAATTAAAATCAAAAATCAACTTGCTTATGAAAATTTTAAATAAAAATTCACAATATCAAGAAATATCTAAAACATGTTGAATATGAATACGAATATGAATATCTTAACTAAGCCAAATAATGGAAAGAAGAAACAAAACATATTTGTAAATCAAAGTCAAAATCACCATTATTTACAAAATCATGTTTCTCCCAACTTAAAAGTAACATTACACAAATTTCCTATAAACAATACCTTTAATAATCATTACAATCATAATCTTCAATATAAAGATTATCACAATGGAAATTTGATGCATAAGAAACCAAGGTTTGAATGGAGGCCCAAGATTAAAACTGAAACTTTAACTTCACATGAATGGACCCATTCATCAATATCTACTCACAAACCTAAACATTATATTTGGGTACCCAAAGGAACCACCGCACTTGGTCCCCTTTGGATACCTAAATCTCTTATTCATTAGGTATCACCAAATCCATGAAGTAGAATATTTTCAAAATAAAATATACAAATTACTACTTCATGATATGCCTTAATTTATTTCTTTTTTTTTCTATCATGGTATGGTCATCATATAGACACAAGACTTTATCACTTAAAGATTTATAAATCAAATTATCAAATTATAAAGTCATGCCCTTTATTTCTAATGACCAATCTATTCTTCATAAACTCATTGTATATATATCATATATCATCAACATAAATTGAATTCAAAATTTTCTATGTGATATTATAATCTCAAGTCATATGATTTCCAACATATACTACTTCATATGATTTTAAATTTTCTTAAACTTCTCCACTTCATATGACTTCAAATTTATAAATAAAACATAAAACAAAACCTTCAAAAACTACCAAAGAAGGACCAGATGAAGATAGCCAAACATCCAAAAACAACAAAAGTAAATATAACAGATAGCGCTAGCGCTAGCTGGTAGCGCCGGCGCTAGCAGACAGTAACTAAGAACATATGTTCAAATTCCTGTATTATTACAAAACTGAAAACTTAGTTACCCTCAGGTCCTTCTTATTCCACTACTCTTCCTCATCTACATCTTCCACACTTAGACTTGGTGACCGTCGTCTGCGAGTTTGCTGAACAGAATGTCTTGGAGGATCCTCTATAGGGCTATCCCATTCCCTTCTTTCTGGTGATGACGGTTTCAGCTTTAAGGCCTTGATCTTAAATTTCAGCATCTTCTTCATGCCAGACACATCCATCTTTACCTCTGATATATCCTCCTCCACCTATGTCATCCGTTCTCCAATATCATCTTGAAATCGATCAAATAAACCATCCCGTGTCTCTCAGGCTGACGCTCTTCGTCGGAGTGGTTGTCGAGTAGACGTTGATGGCTCATCCAGGAGGGATATAGCTCGTAAGTGTGAGGTACTATAGATAGGAGGAAAGCAATCCATCAAGTAAAAACTAATCTCAATAGAAGGATACGTCATTTGAATGACCCTTTGTATGATGCCACCAAGGGGCAAGTTGTTATATCTCTGGCAGGAAGGTTGCTGCAACTTGTATGAGTAACGAATCAAGGAGAGTAACAAGTCAGCCACGCCAAATTTCTCCTCCTCCAAAATAAAATTGGAGACATAACTGAGTTGTGATGTGACCTTCATTGTATCACCTAACTTCAGCATAATAGTGTGGCATAATACATCCTGAACTACTAGGGCGTCTACTATAAGTGTCGACAAAGAGGTGATCAGACTCTTGCATGACCTATTATGTAGCACCAAATTCACCTGAGTCCAATCTATCAACCCTAAACTTCTCCACTATCTCCAACCGATCTAGATGCTTCATCAATCCAAAAATGGCCCTCAAGTTTTCATGGGTGATAGTCACCACTTGTCCCTGCACCTGAGACCGCAATCCTCCATCCAGATCAGTATGTGATGGGTCTTCCAAGTGCATATAAAACTCTCGTACTAACTATGAAGAAAACCCCTCCGAAAGAAACACATTCAACACTTCGGAGGTTGCGAACAACTACATGATGTGGTGGTGTTTTGGCATGGAAAACTCCATAAAATATGGGACACCCACTATGGCTTTCTCCACTGCTAGTCCTACTTGTTTCTTCACCTTTGATCCAGGAGCCATCTGCCACATTATAAGAGAAATTAAAATTAAGCAAAAATCACTAGCGCAGTGCTAGCACAAGCGCCCGGCGCTAGCACTAGCGCCTGCAGTAGCGCCGGTGCTAGTCCTCTGATCTAAAATAATAAGATCTCTCAACTATAAAATATTTCCAAATCCTAAACTTCTCAAATTGCTAGATCCAAGAAACCCACATAATCTAAGCTAAAATCAAAACTAGAAATCTTCATAAAAATTCAAAGTAAAAAACATAAATTATAAATAATGAAGATCCTTTTTTTATCTAACCTTCTAGAACCATCATCAAAATCAAAAGTTTTTTGTCAAATGAGTTCATAAATCTTCATCACAAACATCAAAATCAAATATTTAGAACAAGAATCATAAAAATGATGAAGATTTGTCCTAGTTCCTCCTTCAAAAATAAAAGAATCAAGCATTGTAGATCTAGCATCTAAAACCACTTGATAACTTCAAATACCTTTATCTTGAACATCAAAATCAAAGTTTAAAACAAAAATCATAAGAAATGATGAAGTTTTACCTTAGATCTATACGTGGGCTGCAGTATCTTCTAGGGTTTTTCGGAAGAGCTTGAGGTGCAATGGCCGAAATGATAAGTGAAAAAGGAGATTTAACTAAAGCAGTGCTACGGCCAGCGCTATCGTTAGCGTGAGCGATATCGCTTGGTTCTGTATTTATGTAATTTTAAAATTTTATAAAATCCCTAAAAATATGCTTTATTATAAGTACTATATATTTTGCAGTTTTGTTTTGAATTGATTTTTGAAAAATTAAAACAAAAAAATACAAAAGCCAAATTACAAAAAATATTTCTTTTACTCTTTTTTCTTTGTTCGTTTGTTTAAATTCTATTTCTAAATGCAAAAATCAAATAAAAAATATAAAACATAAAAATTATTAAAAAAAACTGTATGGACTTTATTATGAAAATCAAGCATGATTTAATCTATCATTTAGACCTTCTACAATGTTACAATTTATCTTGTCAAACTACTTTGAACATTGTTCTCTTCATGCTTTGATATATCTATTAATATGTGCATCAATTATATTGTAAAAGTAGTGTAGAACCAAGCTTAGCATGCCTCTAAGTATGAGTAAATGTTTTATGGTTGATAATGATATTTCTTCACTCACTTTTTGGCTATGTCTACATGTGTTTTTTAATCTAAAGATGATTGCTAGTGTATTGTAATTTTACAATAAATTAAATTTGCACAAGTATCTTACCAACACTAAAATTATTTGCACTATTAAATATTAAGAAAAGTGGTTGTACTTTCAAAATTTATTTGGTTTGCAAAGCAAGTGTATTCGGAGAACTTTGTACAAAAAAATCATCATTAAATAAATTGACAAAGATAACTCCACCAAGCACTACTTGAACCTCCTGATAAGTCTTAATAAGCGTTGTGAGGTTGAGCACCTTGGAAAGAATAGTAAAGTTTCTTGTGCAAACTTTCATTTTTTAAACCACTTATTGTTAAGTACACTGGATCACAAAAAATCAATATTGAAAAATAAAGTGTGTGATCCCCCAAGCACTACTTTGCACCCTGATAAGTCTTAATGAGCATTGTGTGTGCAAAGCACCTTGGTTGTTGTACATTTTTATATGCATTAAAAGTGTGTGGAAGTTAACTTATTTGTGTTTTATTATGCACTTTACTCTACATATGTCTTGTATTTTTTGAATATAACATTTGTTTACTCTTTCAAAATACACTTATGTGCACATCATTATCTTCCATAACACTTCTTCTCATGAGTATTGGATTCTAATGGTAATTCTATAATACTTTTTATATCTAAATGCACTAGATAACCTAGCATGCTCTCTACAATGTTTGGTATGTTTTGAATTTATGAATTGGAATAACATTGTAGTAGTCTCTTTTTTTAATACACCTCTTTCATGCTTGGTCACTTCATGATAATCTTTAAAGATTTTCAAAGAAAAATAATTTACAAAAACATCTTTTTCATTTTTGGACCTTCACTCATATTTCGTTTTTTGAATCATCATGCTTTGCACAAAGATGTTTGTTGTATTTATATAAGTCTTCCGCAACATTACGTTTACCTTGTGTTCTTTTCATGCTTATCTCAAGTTTTCCAACTCAAATTGTTTTTTTCAAATGGTAGACTTGCATGGTAAATGTTATATTATTCATTTTTAAAGCTAAAAACTCTGATTTATTTCTCTGAACATACTTATGCCAAAAACTCTGATTTATTTATATGAAAATTATTCTAAAACTCCTTATCATTTCCTTCTCTCTCAAGGCTCGATCATGCCTTCGTCTTATTATCAAAACATTGATGTGTTTTGCTTCCTTACCCACTTTTGCTAATAATAAAAGGGGGGAGAACTAACATGATAAATAAAATCCGCTATCAAAATGGAAAACTAACATGATTAATTAAGATGATAGCTTACATATTAGGGGGCATTCACTTAGGGGGAGCATGTATTTAGTGGGAGCAATTCTAAATACTAAAATCAATAACTATCCTAAGTCATCACTCACACACACACACACAAGTAGGTTTCATCATGCTTATAGATTAATGCTCTGATTTATCACTAATGGATTTGTTATTATCAAAAGGGGGAGTTTATTGGAACATGCTCTTCCGCATCTCCTAGGTTTGGGAATAACAAATCCTATGTGTATTTGATCTTGTGTGTTTAAGTGTGCAGGAAACAAAGTCCATATGACTCAAGGATAACATAAGAAGGTTGCCCTCAAAATTGAGCCAATAAATCCAACATGCCCACAAGCATCGACGGTAGCACCTAGCGCCCGGCGCTAGCGATGATTAGCGCAATCCCAGAAGCACATTTAGAAGGCGCTAGCACCATGCGGTAGTGGATAGCGCAGGCGATAGTGCGGATCACAAGAGGCAAGATGGATATGTTTCCTCAGATTGAAGATTCTCCCGCGCAGAATATGTCCTAATATGGGATAGTGCCGGCGGTAGCGCAGGCGCTAGCGCTAAGGCTATAAATTGGACCCCTCTTTTGTCATTTTGTACACCTGATGGGAGCAAAACTATATCCGCAAATGACAACGGCAAGTGTTCTGTATCGAATGTAGTATAGGTTATTAAAACAAGGTCGTATTAGACTCGGGGCGGTTGAGTACTCTTACTTCAAGAAAGTCTCTATTATTTTATCAATTAAAACTTGAGGTTGGTTTTGCAAATGGAAAATTAAAATAAGAATTAAAAGAACGATCAGCACTCGATCTTTGAATCACCTTGGAGATAAAAAAATAAGAACAAAGAATATAAGCGCATTCTCTCGAGGATGCGCTCAACTGAGTTTAGGTTGATCAATCGAACTCTCGTTCTAGAATCGAAACCCCTAAAACTCGCCTTATCGAAGTGAATCCCGCAATTGGCTTTTACTCCAATCCGGAAGGGTAACCTCGTCCTCTCTCGAGGATTGCATTCTACTCTTTTTTATCCTTGAGTGATCGATTCGTCTTACGAGCCTCTCGGCTAACTAAAGAACAAAAACTAGAACAAGAATTATATATCGAAAATATAATCTCGTTATCTTAAAATCAAGGGTAAATCTTAAGCATTTTTGAAAAGAGAAATAGCAACAATAGATTATTTCATGACTTATATCATTCCTTGGATCATCTCGATCGAGTACTAATAATATTTTAGCTACTCATGGAGATGGAGGAAATGAAAGGAATAAAAGAGTACATGATAAAAGAGAGAGTGGAAAAGAGAAAGAGAACTATTTTATTTTATTGAAATGCAAAAGAGATTACAAACTATGAAAAGGAAATTACAACTATTGCATTGAAAATTACAAATGCTAATAAGGAAAAGACGTACAAGAGCTACTAAAAACATGAAAATAAAACAAGAAAAGGAGATTTGAACTCCCAAAATTCGTCCTCAAACATCTGGAAAAGCCCCCTTTAAATAGGCAGAATTTTGATGTTACACGCCCTCGGTCACGCCCGTGACCAAGGGCGTGTAAGGGGCATGATCGGTGCTGGCGGAGGGGGCGCGATCTGGCGTAAATGTGAGCGTTTCAGCCATTTCACGCCCTAGGTCACGCCCGTGACCTGGGGAGTGTAATCTCTAAATCTTGCAGCTGGCGGGAAACTTTGGCGGGAAAGGGCGTTGCTGAACATTCGTCAATCTTAGCATTTTCGTCGAACGCAGTAGCCGGGCGCAGTTCGTCGATCGCCTGAATATTCGTCGAGCGCAGCAATGGAGCAGTTCGTCGATCGCCAGAATATTCGTCGAACGCAGCTCATATCCAGTGGTCACGCCCCCAGGTCACGGGCGTGACCTGGGGCGTGTAACATCAAATGACGTGGCAGGCGTGCTGGCAGCTGGTGGTGGGTTCCGGCCATGACTATGATGTCACGCCCTTGGTCACGCCCGTGACCTGGGATGTGCACTTGGCGAATTCTTCACGGAACGACTCCGTGGTGGCGGAAACCTGTCTGGAACACTTCGTAGGTTACATGCCCATGGGTCACGCCCGTGACCTGGGGCGTGTAATTTTACATTTTGCTCAAAATAACCCAGAAAATCTGAAAACATAAGATAGACTCAAGTTAGCTTATGAAATAATAAATGGAAGGATTTATATGATATAATTCATATAAATAACATAATTTCATATTAAAAATATAATAAACCTATAATAAAAGATGAGTAAATAAATTACTCATCGTGACCTGGGGCGTGTAACTTTAAATGACGTGGCAGGCGTGCTGGCAGCTGGTGGTGGGTTCCGGCCGTGACTATGATGTCACGCCCTTGGTCACGCCCGTGACCTGGGGCGTGTACTTGGCAAATTCTTCACGGAACGACTCCGGGGTGGCGGAAACTTGTCTGGAACACTTCGTAGGTTACACGCCCATGGGTCACGCCCGTGACCTAGGGCGTGTAATTTTACATTTTGCTCAAAACAACCCAGAAAATCTAAAAACATAAGATAGACTCAAGTTAGCTTATGAAATAATAAATGGAAGGATTTATATGATATAATTCATATAAATAACATAATTTCATATTAAAAATATAATAAACCTATACTAAAAGATGAGTAGATAAATTACTCATCAACACCCATCAGAGAGAGAGAGGTTGAGTGCTAGAATTCCAGAGCCTGATTTGGCCGAAAGTTGATCTCCCACCAAAGCTCTGCAAATTTCTGAAGGAGGACTTCTTCACGCTGGATCCAAACGATGTCCGCTTCAACAACGCTTATTATACAGTGGATCTTCGTCTCCAACTTTAGAAGTTCTTCAAGAGGGACTAGGTCTGGGTAGGACTTAGGGCAGAAATTCGCCTCGTGTTGGGGACTAGATTTAGGTTAGGTATAGGGGGTGCTCAAGGCCATATCTGGGGTAGGATTGGCTAGAGCGGCATGAGAATGAATCTGGGGAAGGATAGGCTATGGCCGCCGGTTCGTGGGGATGTAAGCCGGGATAGAAAATAAAAAGAGTTTATTACTATTCGACACCGATTTCTAGCGTTATAGAAATCAATTTCTAGTTTATTACTATCTTAAGCTCTTATTATTTCAAGATATTCAAAATATATGAAAAAGTTTTAAAACCCTTATTCACCCCCCCCCCCCCTCTAAGGGCGCCTACCGATCCAACAAATTTCTCTCTTAGGGCAAGGATCTCATCTGAGCTTTTGATCTTGTCTGTCAAGACTTGGATTTCCTCTCTGAGAGAAGTAAGTTGTGCAACTTCTTCCCTCAGTTTGGATTCCACTTCCTTGAGAGACATGATCTCCTTGGCCTGGTTTTTGATGACCTTTCGGCATTTTCAAAGCTCTTGATCAATTTAGTATATTGGGCCACGAGTTCTGAATCCTCATCTGAGGAGTAGTCCTCTTGCTCAACCGAGGCATAGTCTGATTCAGAAAAGATGGTATAAGTATTTACCTTCCCTTTATACTGAGGTTCTTCTTCATCACCAGTCATGGCCATAAGCCCAGAGTAGACTTCTTCTTCATCACTTGACTCATCTGATTCACTATCGCTGAGAGTTTTGGACTTCTTGGCAATGAAGCTTCTCTCATGTTTCTTTTTCCCATGGGTGGATTTCTTTTCTTCTCTCTTTCCACCCTCTTTCTTCTTGTGAGGACAATCAGTGAACATATGCCCTGATTTGTTACAACAATAACAAACAACGTTAGAAGAAACATGTTTGTTCGGTTTAGACTTATACCTGTCATGGCTACTTGAGCCTTTCCTGTGATGTTCACCGTCACGACGAGAATGTCTATAGTCTGAGGAAGAGGGATTGTTCTTTATATGCCTTCTTTTGCTTAGCAATTTCTTGAATTGGCAAGAAATTAGAGAGAACTCCCCATCTGACATTTCAGAGCAGGAGGAGCCAACTTCTGATTCTTCTTCTTCCTCAGTTTCTTGTGCCCTTATTGGTGACGCGGCTCTGCTTTTCCTTGAGCTCTCGGCCTTCAGGGTAAGGTCCTCTCCTTGCATGAGGTCCGATTCCCATCTTCTTCAGTTTTGCGGATGTTCATATGCAGCTCATGGGATAGTAGCTTCCAGAACAGATTCTGTGTGTCAATGTTTAGTAGCTTTCCAAACTCCCTAATAGCAACGATCTTGTTATCCCATTCTTTTGTCAGGGATCGCAAGAACTTGTCATTTAGTTCACCATTTGTAAACACCCGGCCATAATTTCTTAGGTCGTTAATGATCTTGAAGAATCTTTCATAAGCATCGGCAACGCACTCCTTCTTGCCCTGCTTGAAGGCCTCATACTCTTGGTTGAATAGAGATCTTCTATCGTCCCTTACCTCTTTGATACCTTCCATGAGGACAATCAAGGATGTCCACATCTCTTTGGCAGATTTGCAGTGGATTAAGTTTTGTATCATTGAGTCGTCCACTGCACTGGCAATTATGTTCTTCACCTTTTTGTCCAAGGCTACAATGGCGATCTCATCCTTGGTTAAGTCCATCATCTTCTTTGGCACCTGAACAGTTGGGTCAATTGAAGAGGCAACCATAGGCACATGAGGGCCTTCTTCTACAACTTGAAAGATTCTCGGATTTGAGGCTTCCATGTAAAATATTACTCTTTCCTTTCACATGGGGAAGTTGGCCTTTATGCAGATGGGCAGCTTCAACGAGGAGGATTCCTTGCTTCTTTCCATGTTTTGCTAGCAACTAGAATGGATGGATCCTGCTCAAGGTGTTAACCTTGCAATGAACAGCGACCCTCTGATACCAATTGAAGTATCTAATTGCATACCTAAATCACCTAGAGGGGGGTGAATAAGTGAGATCTGTGTCTTTTGCAGAAATAAAACTTGAAGAAATAGAGAACACAAAAAAGCAAATCAAAAACACAGACGACACAAGGAATTTACAGTGGTTCCCCAATCTTGGGTACTTCACTTTCCGGCCTCGCCTATCTAGCACCACGGCTAGCCTCAGCTACTTCACTGTATCTTGGATCAAAACGATCCTACAAGATCGAAGTCACCATTCCTACACTTCAGAGACAATTCTCCTACAACCTCGGAGACAATGCTGCTACAAACTCGGAGACAACGCTCCTACAACTCGGAAGATAAAGTTCCTACAAAGAAAAAGAGGTTTGTGTACAAGTAAAGAGACAAAAAAATACAAGTACGGATCTGAAATACTATGATCTTCTTCCTTCTTGAGACTTGTAAAATTTTGGCTTGAAGTTGAGGAAGAAAGGTTGAAATCTCAGATCTGAACTTCTAGGACTCGACAAGATCCAATAGACTTCTGTAGAAAATTAGATCACTGTGTTGGAACAACCCTATTAATGATTTGGGCTAGGATCACTATCTGCTGACTAGGATCAAGTTGACCCTAATGTATAGTCAATGGGTCAAGAGTTTAGGCTGTTAGAACTCAAGAATTCATTCAGATTTTGCGTTCGACGAACTCTATACTGCATTCGACGAACTGCTCTCTGCGTTCGACGAACGGCTTACATTCTGCGTTCGACGAACGGCTTGCTTCAAGCTTGTCTCAGTGGTCGACGATCTCATCTCAGCGGTCGACGATCTCGTCTTAGTGGTCGATAAAATCCAGCCATCTCAGTGGTCAATGATCCCGTCTCAGCGGTCGACGATTTTGCTCAGTTCAGCGGTCGACGAATCTGCGTTCGACGAATACATTGAGATCGACGAAAATCTTGAGATCGACGAACAGACTTGTTCTCAGCGGTCGACGAAATTAACTCAGTCTGTGTTCGACTAATATCTTCAGATCGACGAACACAACTCTGAGCTCGACGAAATTTGTTGAGACCGACGAAAATATCTCTACAGCAAATTCATTTTAGAAGATCATATTATTTCATTCTCTGATCTCAGATCGACTTCAGCAACGGCTCTTTCTATCATATAAGTAAGGATAATATATTTCCTTTTATTATTCCAAAATTATAGCTGTTGACATTTCTTGAAAAGGACATATCCATGGAAAAGGAAAATGGTAAACGGCGCAGCAGATTTGCAGTTTCAAAATATCCCTTCAGAATATCACATTCCTGGATATAAGGGATTTGCATTTAATATCTGTCAAAGATTTCAAAAGAGAATAAGGAAGAAGATACAAAAGATTATCACCCTCAGTCTTCTCGAATAAGAAAAAAATATACAGAACATATCACATATTGTTGTGCATAAACAAAAAGAAAGAAAAAGGAGACAGGAAGAAATAGAAGAACAAAAAGCACACAGATCTTCTTCTTCCTCTAGCAGCATTCATTTTCTGAGAACATCTTCAACAATACTCTCTCAGTCTTTGCTGCAAGTTTAGATCTTCAAAAGAGCAACAACAAACTGAAGAACTTGTTCTCTCAGTTTAATCAGCTACACAGGAATATCATTCATTAAAAGGAAAGCTTCCAGCCAATCTACTGTCAACAATTTCATATCAGACAGGGAGCTTTTCAACATACATCCACTAGAGTCTTCTCTCAGCATCTTGACAGAGAAGAACATCTAAACACCTCTCTATCCCATCATGTACAGGTTTAAAACTCCCTTCAAAAGTTTACCTCATTGGTGGCAAGACACCTGATCAAAAAATCTAGTTGGTTTTGAGCACCTGATCAAAAGCTCTATGGTGTGTGGACACCTGATCAAAAACCCCTTGGTGATACGGCACCTGATCAAAAACCTCGTGGATCCTACCAAGTGTGGTAGAAGAGTAGATGTACCCAGGTTTATTGGGGAACTACTATAAAAATCCTTGTGTCTCTGTGCTTGTGAATTTCTGTGTTGTTGTGATGTGCTGATTTCTTTATTCAGTTTTTATAAATCACTCAATATACACATATATATCACTAATTTAATTCCGCTATAAAATTAAGGGAAAAATTTTTAATACTCTATTCACCCCCCCCCCCCCCCCCCCCCCTCTAGAGTAACATTAAGATCTAACCTCCACTTTCAATTGGTATCAGAGGTATCAATTGGCTTTCAATTGGTATCAGAGGGTAGTTGATTTTATATACAGGCTAACACCTGAATCATAAAGATCAATTAGATCTTAATTTATTTTAGAGTTTTATTTTTGTTAAAAACTCATGGCACAAAACAAAGAGTATTCTAGCACAAGGCCTCCTATGTGCAATCTCAGTAAGTTTGCACTATGGAAAGCAAGGATTAGGTTATATATGAACTCAATTGATGAAGAAATCTTCAATGTTATTTTGACAGGACCTCCTACACCCACAGCAACAACTAGTGCTGACACCACAACTAACAACATTGTTGTTCCACCACCTGAGTGGACAGAGGCACAAAAGAAGCAAAGAAGGGCAGATGCAAAAGCCATGAACATTCTGGCTCAAACAATGTCTGATGAGGGATTTCTCTCAACAATATGGATTTCTCTCAACAATAGAAATATGGATTTCTCTCAACAATAGGAATGCACCTCAGCAAGAGAAATATGGATTTCTCTCAATAATATGGTTGAGGGATCTGCTGATGAAAGGAAGGACAGAAGGTCCCATCTTATTTCTCAATATGAGAATTTCAAAAAGGGAGAATCTGAAACAGTAGCTGATATGTACAATAGGCTTAGCCTCATAATAAATGAGTTGAAGACCTTGGATAAAGTGATCTCTATCACTGAGATCAATGACAAGATCTTAATGTGCTTCCCCAGTACATGGGATTCTAGGATATGGCCAATTAAGGAAGCCAGAAGCCTCAATGAGATTACTACTGAAACATTGTTGGGCAAGCTCAAATCCTATGAGCAGCTCATCAAATCCAGGGAAGCTAAACAATCAACTTCATCTCCAGCAATAAAGAGAGAAAAGAACATAGCTTTCAAAGAAGCTGAAGAAGAAGAAAAAGCTCCAAGAGATGAGGAGTTCATGAACCTTCTATCCAAAAGGTTCTATAAGATGGCCAAGAAGGATTTCAAAAAGAAGGACTCCAGATCAAGGGAAAAGCCAAGGTATGACAAGTCAAATTCTAAAGATATTGTTTGTTATGGCTGCAGGAAACCTGGACATATTTTGCCAGATTGTCCAGAAAATCAGAAGAAGGAGAAGAGAATTGAAAAAGAGGAAAGAAGACACTCCAACAAGTCTTCCTCCCACAAGCACAAAAAGAAGCGAAGAGGATTTGTAGCAGAAACCTGGAGTGAAACAGAATCAGAACAGTCATCCAGTTCTTCAGATGATGAAGAAGAATCAAAAGAAAATGACCAATGCTTGATGGCCATTTATGACTCAGGCAGTGAGTCAGGAAATGCATTATCATCCAGTGATGATGAAGATAATGAAGAAGAGAAGAACTTCTGCATGATGGCAATCAATGCCTCAGCCAACAATTCTGATGAAGAAGAATCAGATTAGAAGCAGAAGATGATGTTGATCAGGTAATATCTAACTTTGATTTTGATAGTGCATTATTTATAGTTATTTTTATACAGTATTTTAGTAGTAATTAATTAGTTTTATATAATTTTAGTTTAATATATGCCTAATTCACTTTGTTTTGTGTTTTCAGGTAATCTGGGGCTGCTAATAACAAATTCAAGCTCCCAGCAATGTTCAGGGGAAAGAATGGAACAAGTCTGCAAAAAGCTTCAGTACAAGCCCTCGGTCACGGCCATGACCAAGGGCGTGACTTCAAGTCACGACCATGACTCAACCCGACCATCTTCTAGATGCTTGATCATGCCGCCAGGCCAATTTAGAATTACACGCCCTCGGTCACGGCCATGACCAAGGGCGTGACCTCAAGTCACGGCCATGACTCAACCCAGCCATCTTCCAGCTGCCAGAACACTCCGCCACATCATTTCCAGCCTACACGCCCTAGGTCACGGGCATGACTCCATGTCACGGCCATGACCTAGGGGGTGACCCTTCGTGCAACTGCCAGAATAACTCCAGATCACGCCGTTTCCAGACTCAGTCAAGTCACGCCCTCTGTCACGGGTGTGACTCCATGTCACGGCCATGACCTAGGGGGTGACCCTTCCTGCAACTGCTAGAATAACTCCAGATCACGCCGTTTCCCGCCGTTTCAAGACTCGGTCAAGTCACGCCCTAGGTCATGGGGGTGACCGAGGCCGTGACCCGTCGAGATGATCAATTTTGGCATTTTTTCTCCCCCAACATTCCCGAGCTTTCATGACGCAGTTACGCAGCTTACACGCCCTTGGTCACGGGCGTGACCAAGGGCGTGACTCACCAATTTTCTACCTATAAAAGCTAGCTGCTGCCAAAGTGAAGGTAATCCGATCCTAGCTTAGATTGGGTCATTTTTAGATTAGTTTTTCAGCATTTTCTTATTATATTTTCTTTATGCAGATTTACTTTATGTTTTGCAACTTTCAATTCATAGTTTAGATTTCCAATTCTTGCAATTGTAATTCCCTTTACTTAGTTATAAAATTGTCTTTTCTTTAATTATGAGTAGCTAATTTTATTACATTTGATCGGATGAATTCTTAAGTAGTTTTATTTTGTAATCTTTTTTTCATAGTTTGGATTTGGAAACTAAGATTTACCGTTGATTTTTAATTATTGGTTTCATATTTCTAGGGTAAGATAATCAAGTTTGATCCGTATTTTAGTGTATTGAGAGATCCATAAATACGGGTAGATCGCTCATCGGTAAAAAGAGTTGCATGCATTCCTCGAGAGAGGGTGACACAAATCTTCCGGATTGGAGTCAAATCCAATAGTGGGGCTCACCGCATAAAGCAAGCTTAGGGGGTTCGACTGGCCGAGGGGTATTAATCGATCAACCTAAGGTTAGGTGGTAGTTCTCTCGAGAGAGGCTCTATCATATTTTGGGAACCTCCACGGTCAAGTTTTGTCTAAATCCATTTCTTTTGAATTCTAGATTTACGAAGTATTTTACTTAAGAAGGATTCTCGATCAAATGTTTTTCTTCTTTTAATTATTTTCAAAACTCTATTTTATTTCCGATAAAATAATAATAATTTGCATGAGTAGAAGTATTCGACGGACCCGTGGAATACGACACTTGATATTTATTTGTTTTAAATATCCTATGCTATGAACGATAGGTGCTCTTGCCTATAGTTCGTAGAATTTGGAGAAAATTATTTATATCCTAAATTTTAGCTATCAAGTTTTTGGCGCCGTTGCTGGGGAACTATTTTTGTTGATATTTTGAAAGCGTGAATTTTATTACTTTTATCATTCTCTTTCTCCACCCCCATTTCTCTTTTTGCTTTTTCTTTTAAAATTCATTTCAATTAGGTAACGGTTGTTTAATTTTCTTTTTCAAAAAAATGATGTTATCGCAATTGGCCGCAAAATTGTCGAGCTTCAAAACAAATTCAATCTTTTGGAGCCGCACGAAAGCGCCAAATTATTTGTAATTTTTATGCTGCAAATCATTTTAGTGAGGAATCTTCATTTTATTATCAAAATAGTTTTTGTTATCAAAATGATTTTTCTATGAAAGATAATTTATATGAAATTTCTTCTTGCTCCGATAATAATTATTCGTGGTGGCAAGATCACCCGGATAGTTTACGGTGCAATGAGGAAATTTCTTTTGATCAAAATTTCTATTCCTCCACTTTTTATCCGCAAAATTCTTTTGATCAATTTTCTTCTCTTGGTGATTCTCCGAATCTTCCTATTCAAAATTTGAATAGTTATTCCCAAGAAGAAAATAATATTTTATACCAAGAATTTCACAAAGTCATGGAGACACCGGGCGAATTAGAAAATGAAATTTTTTCTTCTTCTCCTTCGCCCGCCCTTTCTTCTCTTTTTCATGAAATTATTATTCATTAAGAAATTGTGTCTCATGAATGTTCTCCACTTGGTATTGATTCTTTAAATAATAATTTTATTTTTGAAAATAAACAACCGGAGCATAATCATGTGTTTTCGCATGCGCCTCCTCCTTGCGAAAAATTTTCTGACTCGCTAATTTTTGATTCTTTTGATACTAACAATTTTCATGTAGAGGATGAGCCGTTGCAACCAAACGTCTTCACCGATCCATTTGCCGCTCATCTCCAGCAATCCAAATTACCTAAGGTATGTATAGGTAATTTGGATTCACAATTTCGAGCTAACGGACAACGAAATAATCAAGAGTATAGCGGAGGAGTCGCAGGGCAACGGATTTTGGCATGCTCACCTGAGCGTGAATTAAGGGAGTTGCCTGTGCATTTTCAATTTTATTTTCCTTTTTCCTAACAATAACCGTCTAGCTTAAAGACGGGAAAAAGAAAGCGCTCTTGGGAGGCACCCCTTGCTTATCTTTATTTTTCTTGCAATTTACTTTTTATGAATTTTATTTACTTTCCCCTCCTACTTGGCTTATAAACATTGGGGACAATGTTTATTTTTAAGTATGGGGCTGTATTCTCTTATTTTCAGTTTTTATTAAAAATCCAAAAAAAAAATAGAAAGTCTTTTTCAAAATTATAAAAAAATTATTTTTCTTTCCTTATTTTTGAGTTTGTTATGAAAAAAATTACAAAATTCTAAAAAATTGTTTTGTTTTAAATTTTTATGTCTTTGTGTCTTATTTTTCTTGTTTGCAAATTAAAATTATAAAAAAAATTAAAAAAATTAAAAATTAAATTTCTTGCGAAAGGGCCGTGTTGGGTTTTCATCCCACAAAACCGCCTAGTACCTTGCGAGCCCATCATTGGGTAGCCCTTGGGAAGTCCAAGAATATTAAAAAACAAAATCATTTTTTTAATATAAAAAAAATCCAAAAATCTAATAAAATAAATTTTGTATTATTAAATTTCTCCGAACTTCATTTATGCAAAATTAATTTTAATTATGAGTTGTCTTTATAGGCTTTTTAAGGAGTTTTCTTTTTATGAATTTTTAAATCATATATTTCTCTTCAAAATATGTTAGATTTAATTTTTAAATGAATTTGATTTAATGAGTTTTTCATTATTTTGATTTGTTTAGAATATTTCTTAGTTTTACTTTCTCTCTTTAAAATATCATAATTCAATTTTGTAGTAATTGTGTTAAATATCTTTAGATTTTACTTATATTAACTTGAACTCATAGTTTCTTGTAGATTGCTCAAATTATTTTCTATGCTCTTAAAATGTATCTTTGGAATTTGTTTAGCCTTTAAACCCTAGCCCTTCCCCTACCTTTTTGTTTAACCCTTTTGTTTGGCATAAAAAAAATATTTGAAAAGATCATATGTCATGGAATGAGAGGATAAAATTCATCATTCCTAAACATATGCACCCAAATTAGTAAAAGATTATATGGCATGGAGATGAGAGGATAAAATTCATCACTCCTAAATATATACATTTGGGATATAAAAAGAAGAAGAAATTTACAAAAATGGAAATGAGAGGATAAAATTCATCATTTCCTATATACAAAGTAACTTCTTCAATGCCAATTTTACCCCCAATTAGCCAAGTTTATTTGCTTTCCTAAGATATTTTTGAGAGAGCATAGTTAATATTTTGTAGTTTTCTAAAAGTTTCTCATGATTGTAAAGTTTTTATAATTTTAATCTTGGATATTTTACTTAATTCAATGCAATTTTGTTTATGAAGATTCAGTTAGAGAATTTTAAAACTAAAATTTATTCTACTCATTTCAATTTATGAATTATTAATTATTTCTTATAAATCTGAATTTTAACATCTTAACTTATTTTGATGCGTTTTATAAGATTTGGAGTACATAATTAGAAGTAAATCTTTTTGGAAATGTCCTATAAATTCTTCTCATACTTATAAATTAGTTTTTGCTCTGGAATAGCAAAAGCTTAAGTATGGGGGTATTTGATAGTGCATTATTTATAGTTATTTTTATACAGTATTTTAGTAGTAATTAATTAGTTTTATATAATTTTAGTTTAATATATGCCTAATTCACTTTGTTTTGTGTTTTCAGGTAATCTGGGGCTGCTAATAACAAATTCAAGCTCCCAGCCATGTTCAGGGGAAAGAATGGAACAATTCTGCAAAAATCTTCAGTACACGCCCTCGGTCACGGCCATGACCAAGGGCGTGACTTCAAGTCACGGCCATGACTCAACCCGGCCATCTTCCAGCTGCTTGATCATGTCGCCAGCCCAATTTAGAATTACACGCCCTCGGTCACGGTCATGACCAAGGGCGTGACCTCAAGTCACGGCCATGACTCAACCCAGCCATCTTCCAGCTGCCAGAACACGCTGCCACATCATTTCCAGCCTACACGCCCCAGGTCACGGGCATGACTCCATGTCACGGCCATGACCTAGGGGGTGACCCTTCGTGCAACTGCCAGAATAACTCCAGATCACGTCGTTTCCAGACTCAGTCAAGTCACGCCCTCTGTCACGTGCGTGACTCCATGTCACGGCCATGACCTAGGGGGTTACTCTTCCCGCAACTGCCAGAATAACTCCAGATCACGCTGTTTCTCGCCGTTTCAAGACTCGGTCAAGTCACGCCCTAGGTCACGGGGGTGACCGAGGCCGTGAACCGTCGAGATGATCAATTTTGGCCTTTTTTTCTCCCCCAATGTTCCCGGGCTTTCATGACGCAATTACGCAGCTTACACGCCCTTGGTCACGGGCGTGACCAAGGGCATGACTCACCACTTTTCTACCTATAAAAGCCAGCTGCTACCAAAGTGAAGGGAATCCGATCCTAGCTTAGATTGGGTCATTTTTAGATTAGTTTTTCAGCATTTTCTTATTATAATTTCTTTATGCAGATTTACTTTATGTTTTGCAAATTTCAATTCATAGTTTAGATTTCCAATTCCTGCAATTGTAATTCCCTTTACTTAGTTATAAAATTGTCTTTTCTTTAATTATGAGTAGCTAATTTTATTACATTTGATCGGATGAATTCTTAAGTAGTTTTATTTTGTAATCTATTTTTCATTATTTGGATTTGGAAACAAAGATTTACCGTTGATTTTCAATTATTGGTTTCATATTTCTAGGGTATGATAATCAAGTTTGATACGTATTTTAGTGTATCGAGAGATCCATAAATACGGGTAGATCGCTCATCGGTAAAAAGAGTTGTATGCATTCCTCGAGAGAGGGTGACGCAAATCTTCCGGATTGGAGTCAAATCCAATAGTGGGGCTCACCGCATAAAGCAAGCTTAGGGGGTTCGACTGGCCGAGGGGTCTTAATCGATCAACCTATGGTTAGGTGGTAGTTCTCTCGAGAGAGGCTCTATCATATTTTGGGAACCTCCACGGTCAAGTTTTATCTAAATCCATTTCTTTTGAATTCTAGATTTACGAAGTATTTTACTTAAGAAGGATTCTCGATCAAATGTTTCTCTTCTTTTAATTATTTTCAAAACTCTATTTTATTTCCTATAAAATAATAATAATTTGCGTGAGTAGAAGTACTCGACAGACCCGTGGAATGCGACACTTGATATTTATTTGTTTTAAATATCTTATGCTATGAACGATAGGTGCTCTTGCCTATAGTTCGTAGAATTTGGAGAAAATTATTTATATCCTAAATTTTAGCTATCATAATTCAATTCAGTTGGATTCAAAGATGAATTCAAAGTTCTTTGCTTAGACTTAATTAAATCTGAGAAGGAAATCATCTCTCTCAGAAATAAGCTAGCTGAAATGAATAAAATAAGTGAAGAGAATGCTAACTTAAGAAAGATTTGGCTGCCTCTAGAGAACAAATTATTCTCATTGAGAATAAACTTTCTGAGGCTTAGAAATTTGAAGAATCCCTAAATGGGAGAAGCATCAAACTGATGGACATTACAAGCAAAGTTAATGCCAGATTAAGTGGCAAACTAGGCTTGGTTGCTTCATCAAGTGAGCCACATCTGATTAAGAAAAATATACTATCTACACCTATAAAATTCATCTCTGCTAAGAGCAAAGAGGTTGTAGGAATAAATAAAAACATTTCAAATAAGACTGTCGAGAATAGCAGAATTCAACAGAATTCGTCGAACGGAGCTTGACGAACTCTGAAGACGGATTTCAATATAGTCATTATATGAACGGCGCTCGACAAAATCTCAGTCATTTGTCGAACGGCGCTCGACGAACTCAGCCCAGTTCGTCAAACAGAAACTATACAGAGAATTTGAACAATTCTTATTCTTCACATACTAAGAATCCTTTCACTGAATGGATAATACCTCCAAGGAGATATCATCCACAAGGTTACAAGGACCAACCTGAAATGTCTTTTATTTCAGATTTTTGTGGAAATACAAAAAGACCCAAGGTAGTCTGGGTCAGGAACAAATAGATTTTTTTTTGCAGGTACACAGTTGTCCAAGAATAAATGAAAAATGGTATTTGGATAGAGGCTGTTCAAAGCATATTACAGGAAACAAGGCCAACCTGAACAACTACAAGGCAAAGCTTGGACCAAAAGTAATATTTGGAGACTCCAACTGTGGACAAACAAAAGGCTATGGAAAAGTCAAGGTTGGAGAAGTCACCTTCAAAGAGGTAGCTTATGTCAATGGACTGAAGCACAACCTCATCAGCATAAGTCAATTATGTGATGAAGGGTATCAGATAACTTTTAATAAATTAAATTCCTTATTAAATCCTCTGATAATATTATTGTTTTATCTGGTATTATGCAAGGTAATATTTATTTAGTAAATTTCAATTCATCTAAATCAGAAATCTGTTTATTTAATGAATTAAGCAAACCTAGTGAACTTTGGCATAAGAGATTAGGACATGTAAACCTTAGGACCATTGCTAAATTATCTAAGGACAATCTTGTTAGAGGTTTACCTTTAGGTTCATACAAGAAAGAAGGTCTTTGTAGAGCATGTTAACTAGGCAAGCAAACTAAAAGTAGTTTTAAATCATTATATAAAAGTGATTCACCTAGAATCTTATATTTGCTACATATGAAATTGTTTAGACCTATAGCAACAAAGAGTTTAGGGGGGAATTCATACACTCTAGTTATTGTAGATGACTTCTCTAGATTCACTTGGGTGTTCTTTTTGAGAGAAAAGTCAGATAACTTTAAAGTTCTTACAGACCTTCTTAAGAGCATATAGATTGAGTACTCTATTGTAGTTGCATTGATCAGAAGTGATCATGGCACTGAGCTTGAGTCTCTTCTCATGCAAGAATTCTGTGAGAAGGAAGGTATCAGGCATTGCTTCTCAGCTCCTAGAACTCCTCAACAAAATGGGGTAGTTGAAAGGAAAAATAGAACTCTAATTGAATCTGCAAGAATATTACTTGCAGATGCTAATTTGCCCTCATCTTTTTGGGCAGAGGCTGTTCACACAGCAAACTATGTGTTGAATAGAAGTTTGATACACAAACTTAAGGGTAAGACTCCCTATGAGTTACTTAAAGGGAAGAAACCTAAAGTTAACTATTTTAGAACATTTGGTTGTAATTGTTTGGTTCACAATAATGACAAAAAATACCTTAGGAAATTTGAACCAAAATCTGAAGAAGGAATTTTCTTAGGCTATTCATTAATCAGCAAAGCATATAGGATATTTAACAAATCCTCTCTTAAAATTGAAGAATCTATGCATGTTTCTTTTTAAGAAACTAACATGTATTACAAGGAGAAGAATTCTTCTACCATAGAAAATTTGCAGGTACCTACACTCTGTGAGCAGCTAGATCAATTAGCTCTACAAAAGGATGGATCACTAAATCCTGTACAGCAGGATAGTGAAGAATGTGATGAAGAAATAAATGAAACTGTGACTGAAAAGGAAGCATTAAGTAAAATTCCACAAGAGGAATTAATTACAAATAATGTTGATACCAATATGCCTGTTGATTATGTCAATATTAAAGATCACCCCAGATCTCAAATAATTGGAGACATATCAACTGGTATCCAAACAAGGCATCATGCTAATCGGAATCTGATGCACACTTGTTTTCTCTTTCAGATTGAACCTCAATCCCTACAAGATGCAGAACAAGATCCCAAGTGGATCATTGCTATGCAAGAGGAGCTCAATCAGTTTGAGACAAACAAAGTTTGGGAATTAGTTCCTAGACCAAAGAATCATCCAGTCATTGGAACTAAATGGGTCTACAAGAACAAGCTAGATGCAGATGGCAATATTATGAGAAACAAAGCTAGACTAGTAGCTCAAGGATACTCACAGGAAGAAGGAATAGATTATGATCAAACTTTTGCACCAGTTGCAAGGTTAGAAGCAATCAGGATCTTCCTTGCATTTGCTGCACACAAGAAGTTCAAGGTTTATCAAATGGATGTGAAGAGTGCATTCATGAATGGAGAAATCAAAGAAGAAGTCTATGTGGAACAACCACCAGGTTTCATCTCTCCAACTCACTCCTCTTTTGTATCTAATCTTAACAAAGCTCTTTATGGTCTTAAACAAGCTCCCAGAGCATGGTATGAGACCTTAGCTAGTTTTCTGTTAGAGAATAAATTCTGTAGAGGCATAGTAGATAGAACCTTATTTTTTAGGATACATAAAAATCAAACTCTACTAGTTCAAATATATGTAGATGACATTATCTTTGGCTCTACTGATTCAAACTTATGCAAAAGATTTTCTAATCTAATGCAATCTAAATTTGAAATGAGTAGTATGGGTGAACTATCATACTTCCTTGGTCTTCAAGTGAAGCAAACTCCAAATGGAATCTTCATATCCCAATCTAAGTATGCTAAGGAATTAGTGAAAAGATTTGGTATGTCTGATTCTTCCACCATAAAAACACATATGCCCTCTAATGTTGTTGTTGATACTGATGAATCAGGAAAACCTGTTAATCAGAAGGTATATTGAGCAATTGTTGGCTCATTACTTTATTTAACAGCAAGTAGGCCTGATATAATGTTTGCTACTTGTATTTGTGCTAGGTTTCAAGTTAACCCCAAAGAATCTCATCTAATTTTATTAAAAAGAATTTTGAGATATATAAAGGGTTGCCCTAATCTAGGACTTTGGTATCCAACAGCATCTGAAATTGAATTAACTGGATTCTCAGATTCAGATTATGTTGGATGCAGAGTTGACAGGAAAAGCACATCAGGAACTTGCCAATTTCTTGGTGATAGGCTTGTGTCTTGGTTTTGTAAGAAACAAACATCTGTGTCTACATGAACAGCTGAAGCTGAATATATAGCTGCAAGCAGTTGCTGCTCACAGATATTGTGGATACAAAATCAGCTCCTAGACTATGGTGTCAACTTAAATAAATCAATTATATTTTGTGACAATTCTAGTGCAATATCTATAGCACAAAATCTAGTTCTCCATAGTAGGACTAAACACATAGAGACTAGGAACCACTTCCTTAGGGATAATGTGGATAACAACAAAATCTGCCTATAGTTCATCTCTACTGATTTGCAAAGAGCTGATATTTTCACCAAACCCTTGGATGAAAAGAAACATATATTCTTTATAAATCAGCTAGGAATGATAGATGGAGACTCAATCTAATAATAATTAAATCTTCTATTTATCCCCTCATTCCCTTCAATATCAAACTAAGTTTTTCTGATTATATAAATGCCCACAGAATTGTTTCTCTTTCTAGTTCCCTTTTTCACTTGATCTCCATTTTATTGTTCAAGAATAATAGCAATGTCAATCTTGCATCCTTCCCAACCTCATCAAATGTCCCTTCTTCAAGGGGCCTGGCTTCAGGCCTTCCTGAAACTACGCAGGGGGAGAAGTTTTATGAACAAGCTCCATTTGATGCAGTGTTTTGCTCAGGGGGAGTTGTTCTATAAACTAGGCAAGGTGAGAAAGCTGAAGAACCTCCAGTCTCAGGGCGAGACACTCTCAGGGGGAGATGCTTTCAGAAAGGGCAAGATGACTTCCAAACAAGCTACACATAATGCAAATTCAGATGCAGTAATTGTTTTAGCTCAAGTTCAGGTTCAGATTTTAGTTATGGCAGATAATATATTCAGATTATAAAGATTCAATTCAGATCAAATTCAGAAAGCTGAAACATGCAGATATAGTTCAGACAAAATCAGAAATCAGAATTCAGAATTATCAGATCAGAATTCAGATGTCAGATTTCAGAGAAAGACAATGGTTCTTTTTATTAGTTTTATTTTCAATGTAAATTCAAAACTCAGAGTATCATATTCTTTATATCTGATGAAATATTTAAAATCTATCAGATATATACATGCTCTGTTGTTTTTGCTGTTTTATTGTTTGTTTATTTTCAATTTTTGTCAAATAGTGTCCTTACCTAAGTAGGTGGAGATTGTTGGAACAACCCTATTACTGATTTGGGATAGGATCACTATCTGCTGACTAGCATCAAGTTGACCCTAGTGTATAGTCAATGGGTCAAGAGTTTAGGCTGTTAGAACCCAAGAATTCATTCAGATTCTGCGTTAGACGAACTCCACACTGCGTTCGACAAACTGCTCTCTGCGTTCGACGAACGGCTTACATTCCGCGTTCGACGAACGGCTTGCTTCAAGCTCTTCTCAGCGGTCGATGATCTCGTCTCAGTGGTCGACAAAATCCAGCCATCTCAGCGGTCGACGATCCTGTCTCAGCGGTCGACGATTTTGCTCAGTTCAGCGGTCGACGAATCTGCGTTCGATGAATACATTGAGATCGACGAAAATCTTGAGATCGACGAAAATCTTGAGATCGACGAACAGATTTGTTCTCAGCGGTCGATGAAATTAACTCAGTCTGCCTTCGACTAATATCTTCAGATCGACGAACACAGCTCTGAGCTCGACGAAATTTGTTGAGATCGACAAAAAAATCTCTACAGAAAATTCATTTCAGAAGATCATATTATTGTTGGAGCTTGCTTTCCGCATCTCTTGGTTTGAGAATAACAAATACCGTGTTGTATTTGATCTAGTCTTTTGTGTGTTTATAGTGGCCAGGTTGTATAGGTTCAATGAGGAGACAAGTCCTCGTTCATGGGCATGATCCGAGAACGACAAGTCTCAGGTTGGATGAGTTTTGTGTGCTGATCTTAAAATGGCCATAACTTTCAACCCAGGAAGAGTTACGGAATGTGCCACCCCATTTCGGAGATGAGAACGACTCAATCTACAGTCTGGAGAAGTTTCGGATGGCAAAAATGAAGAGGAGATGTCGCCCAGGCGACAGTCACTGTCGCCCAGGCGACAGTCAATGTCGCCCAGGCGACAGTCAATGTCGCCCAGGCGACAGTCAATGTCGCCCAGGCGACAGTAGAGAAGTTACAACTACTTTCCCCCACGGCAGCACGACGAAAATCAGTTTTGAGATGTCGGAAATCCGACATCGATGTCGCCCAGGCGACAGCTCGACGGTTACACCAACTGCCCACGACTCCACCCACGACGGCACTCCAGCGGTAGTTTAGCGCTGTCGGAAAATTCCGACAGTCACTGTCGGAAATTCCGACAGCGATTTTCTATAAATTGACACCTTCTGTTCGTGCATTTCAACCACTAAAGATTCTAAGTCCCTTCCTGAGTGCATTCCATCCAGAGAGCTCCAGAACCTCATGAACTCCCATTTATGCTGAGAAGGTTTGAAATTGAAGACGAGATCGGACGCGCTTCTACATCAAGGATTATCTCGAGGCTTCAACCTTCCTTTCAGAGATCTGAATTTCTAGGGAGTTCTTATTTTATCTTGTATTTTCATTTATATACATTTTACTTTGTATTGGTAGGGAAAATCGCTTCCTTGTGCGGAGCGTCTAAGTCCTTGCGTGGCTTAGGGGAAAATCGCTTCCTTGTGCGGAGCGTCCAAGTCCTTGCGTGGCTTGGTGGGAAATCGTGGCCTTGTGTGCTACGTCTAGATCTTGGGAAGATCTAGAGGATAGGCTTGGGCTTGGTCTAGGGAGAGACAAGTGATAGCCTTCCGATCCTTGGGAGAAGGATTGGTAAACAAAAAGAAATTTACATTTGTACGCCTCCGATTTCTAGCGATATAGAAATCAAATTTATGTAAACACTTTTTCATATATATAATCATGTCTCTTTTGTGTTTACTTGATTTGTATCATTTGTCGTAATCTCTATTATATTGTGTTCTAAGTTTTCAATTCTAAATCTAAATTGTTTATTTCAATCTCCTTCATTATAAAACAATTTAGTAATTATCTTGAAAATTATAGAAAGAATTTTATTCCCTTATTCACCCCCCCCCCCCCTCTAAGGGCGCCGTAAGATCCAACAATTGGTATCAGAGCAAGGTTATTCCAAATCGGCTTAACAACCGGGAATAATGGCGTCTCTTGATCATGATCTCGCTTCTACTAGTGGGGAAAATTTTAATATAAATGAAAAAGTATTATCACCACCATTATTTATGGGTGAAAATTATAATGGGTGGAAAATATTAATGAAAAATTTTCTTAAGGCCTTAGATGAAAAAGTTTGGAATATTACTATTAAAAAGCCATCTAGCGTACTAACTAGAAACGAAATTATTTTAAATGCAAAATCTATGAATAGTATATTTTGTGCGTAAGACCAAAATATTTTCAAACTTATTTATACTTTACCTACCGCATATGAAATTTGGAGTTTTCTTGAAAGAACTTATGATTCTCCTTCTACAGGTACGAAACATTCACAAGAACCGGAAAATATGCAAGCCTATGCAAATATTCAAGAAAGCTACACAAAGGATGGATCCATAGAATGCTCATCAAGCGGAAAGGATGATGGACACTCTTGTTTGGAAGAGGAAGATGAAGAAGACAACGTCACAATATTGGACTCAGTTGATGGCAACACATCAAGCAAAAGAGAAGACGGAAACTATTGCAAGGTAAGAAAATCTAAATCTTCTCTTTTTGTAAAAAATTCTATTTCTACATCTCGTATGCTTAAAATTGCTAAACGCAAAATTTTAAAGTTAAAAATTGCTAATTCAAAATTACGTTTAGAAAATAAATCTTTAAAAGCAAACGATAACGTAGAATCAAATATTGATGTGTTAAATTCTCTTTCGCGCTCTTTAGTTAAAATTCCTATTCCTTGTCTTAATTGCAATTTATTAAAAGAAAAATTCAAGGAAATTGAAAAAGGGCTCTTAATTTCTAAAAGGCATAATGAAAATTGATAATTGAAAATGATGTTTTATCTTGCAAGTTAATACAATTAAAATCTTTTGTTGAAAAATTTCAAATGTCATGTAAGGAATTTCATCATAAGATTTTGAATAACAAGGATAAATTAACTTACAAAATCATTTCTAAAAAGGATCATTTTCATACTTTAAATCAAAAGGAGTTTAGTTTCAAAAAGAATTATGATCCTCACAAAATTCTTAAGAGTCATTATTATAAGTCTCAATATATTTTCAATCATGACTCAAATTTAAAAACTCCTTTTCATGAAAATCAAAATATAAAATATTATTCTTCATATTATAAGAGTATGTCTAAAAGAAAGAGTGGAAATGAAAATCATCAAAATGATAATCAATCTTTTAAAACATATTGTAACCCACTCTTTCAACAATCACTTCTAAAGAAAGACAATCACTCTTATAAAATTTCAAAGAATCCATATAATAAAATTCATTATGATTATCATCATCAATCTATTTTGAAAAATAATTTGAATAAACATAAATCACAAATGAATTATTTTTCAAACAAATATAATCATGTAAAGATGTCATATAATCATAATATGAATTTAAAAGAAAAACAACCAAAGTATGAATGGAGGCCCAAAATTAAAAACGAAACACTAACTCCACTTGTAAAAGCCCATTCATCACTTTCTCTCCAAAAGCCTACTCGATGTACTTGGGTACCCAAAGGAACCATCCCACTTGGTCCCCTTTGGATACCTAAATCTCTTATTCATTAGAATTATCGTATTGCATGAAGTAGAAATAAATTAAATATGAAATATCATTACTCTACTTCATGATATGCTTAATTGCTTTTTCTTTTATTTGTTTTTCTTATTGTTGAGCCAACACGCTAAGGTCACTTAGATATATTATGAAATATGACTTTTACATTTTAAGCCTAACATATAACATTAAGTCATATATTTTTCAAAGTGATCTATATCTCATCTTTGATTATTATTTATCCTTTTTAAATCCTTTATCCATCTATGTCTTGAATTAACATTATCATTTGAATATTGAAAATTTTTCTTAAGACTAATGAATTTTTTTTTTAAATGGATTTAAATGGTTTATTAAAGGGCTTAAGCTAAAAATTAAAATGCGCAATGTTATGATAATCTTCTATTTTATTTGCTGCATATGATAGCCCTTATAATGAAGAATATAATCTAGAAAAATTGAAAACAAAAATTCATCTAAACGCATGTTTAAATCTTTCAAAAATGCGAGTTTACGATCAAAACTTCAAACATCCATATCGTTTGATCCGCTCGCCTGATTTTTGCGTTTAATATATTTTTGGAAAGAGCACAAAAATCTCCATCCAATGGCAATCTAGGCTTGTTCATTTGAGTTCTCTTGGTGCTGTCAACTTTCCCAATTACAACTCAGTTTTTAAAAGCTATCTTAGTTTGCTTGATTTGGAAATTTCTGTGTTTATGAATTTTTTCATCACACGCTATCCTTAGAATAATTGTTTCATATTTTATATTATGTGTGTGATGTGTGTCACCTATGTTTGCATGTAACTTAGACCTTAGAATCATCTTGTATCATTAAGATCAAATCAAAAGTTTAATCATTTCATTCTAGGTCTAAAGAAAATTAATTTGAAAAACTTCTCATATTTCATGCAACATAATCTCCATTAATCCTATGTAATAACATTGCATTCAAACTCATCATCCTAGCATTGCTTCTTGGTCTATGCTTATATATTTATGCTGGGTAGAACACTTACAATGTTATTCAACTTTCATGATAACTATGTGATTTGAAATTATATAGAATATTAAAATTCCAACAAACACATAATTTATGGATTAATCATTAGAATATATATATGAATATTATATCATAAATCATATATTATCATGCAAAACCAAAGATCAATAGATTCAATTATTGAATGCAAATTTTATTATAAATTTCAAAACATTCTATATGTGATCTTTGTCTTTAATATGTATACATGATCATCATTTCTAGGCTTAAAAATCAAACATGCTTATTCAAAGAAGATCACTATATCACTATATCACAAGTCTAGAAGAATTAGAATTTACATACATCATGATGATCTGAGATATATTCTATGCCAATTTGTCAATAATCATTAATCATAATTCATGTTCTATCAAGACATATCTCAAATCGATAATAGGAATTATGAATCTTATGATAAAAATTATGAATAATGTTTTCTTTACATTATTTGATGTATTGATTTGCTTTGCTAGTGATTGCATGTATCTCTCATATTTGTAGACTCTAGAATCAACTTTGTAATGAAAGTATAAATCAAACTAAATCATCACTCCATTCTAGATCTATAATTTGAAATTCTATTTTGAAATACATGCAATATTAATATTAATCTTATAACATGACATGAAACCCAAAACTCATCATACTAGCATTGTCACTTATTGAATATTAGTAATTGTGCTAGTTATCTTATTTCATCATCTCATAAAAAGTAGAAAAGCAATGCGGATTTATATAACTCATCACATTAGACAAAACCCATAGTTTATATATCAACCCTTAGATTTAAAAGCATAGGTTGTCCAAAAGATTATTTCACCTGTGACTTTATATCTCACAATAGCGGGGGCGTAGGGTTGTATGCATTAGAGACCTAACCTCTAAGTTATGTCTTGTCCTTAACCAGGGAGGGTTCCAGTGGGGCCTTGCGAGGCACTGGGGGGAAAGAGTGCTAGGTTGAGTGTTCTCTAGTGTGTGCATATGAGACTAACACCCCAACCTACGGCATGCGTGCAGCTCCTCATGCCCATCCGTCACTTAGTACGGGGCTAGGGTGTAGACATTTAGTCGGGGTAGTTTCTAATCTTAGGACATACCTATATTACGTACTGCATGAACATTTTATTTACTTATCACTTAAATCATGCATATTTTGGGTTGTTTAATAAAAATGTCCTCATGTGTTTGCATAATTTATCTTTTTGAGCTTAAATGTTTTTGTAAAACACATGTATTTGAAAAAGCTAAAGTTTTATGCAAATTTGAGCAATCAAGACATCTCTGAAAATTCTGAAATTTCAGCATGGAACTACTCTAAGGACACTTAATCAAAATAAAAAATCAGATTTTTAAAATTCTCAAAAAATCGAGTACTGTTTCCAGCGCTAGCGCTAGCGCCGGCGCTAGCGTGGGTGTTGGAATTTTCTGATTTTTAAAATTTCTGAAAATCCATAAAAATATGTTGGTTCATATTTTCTACTTATTTGTTGTGTTTCTGACTTTTGTTATTTTTGTTTTATTTATATTATGAAAAATCAACTACAAAAGATCAAAATTCAAAAATACAAAATTTTTTTTTTGCTATTTGTGTTTTTAATCATATTATGAAAAATCAACTACAAAAGTTCAAAATTAAAAAAAATATACAAAAATATGTTTTTGTTATTTTTTTTATTATGAAAAATCTACTACAAAAATTCAAAATTCAAAAATTACAAAAATATGTTTTTGTGATTTTCTGTTTTTATTTGATTTAAAAAAATGATTAAACTTAAAAAAAACTGTATGATCTTTATTGCCAATATCAAGCATGTATGAATTCTATTATTTAGAATTATTTACAATGTTAAAATTTATTTCTTGAAATTTCTATGAACATTGTTTTGATTATCATGCTTTGATATATCTATTTAAGTGCATCAATTGTATTGAAAAATGTGTAGAACCAAGCTTAGCACGCCTCTAAGTATGAGTAAATGTTTTATGATTGATAATGATATATTTCACTCACTTATTTTGGTAATCAACATGTGTGTCTAAATCTAAAATGCTTGCTTGTGTATTGTATTTGTACAATGAATTAAAACTTGCATAAGTTTTTTTACCTACACTACATTTGAATTGCACTTATGAAATTTAGAAAAGTGGTTAAAAGTTAAAAAAAAGTTGGGTTTGCAAAACAAGTGTATTCGGAGAATGTTGTCTCACAAATGTGAACAAAAAAAATATATATATGTAGACAAATATAACTCCACCAAGCACTACTTGAATCTCCTGATAAGTCTTCATAAGCATTGTGAGGTTGAGCACCTTGGAAAGAATAGTAAAGTGGCTTGTGCAAACCTTAGTTATTACACCACTTTGTTAAAAAAAATTAAATTATGTGCATTAAAAGTGTGTGAAAGTAATTTACTTATGTTTTATTGTGCACTTTACTTTACATATGTCTTGTATTTTGATGATTTAAATCAATTGTTAACATTGCCCAAAATACACTTATGTGCACATCATTATCTTTCATAACACTTCTTCTCATAAGTATTGATTCTAATGCTTTATCTATACTACTCTTTATATAAAAATGCACTAGATAACCTATCATGATCTCTACAATGTTTTGGTATCTCTTAAACTTAAAATTAAGTAACATTGTAGTATAATCTCTCTTTAATATGTTCATTTCATGCTTGGTATCTTTATGAAAAACTTTGAGATTTCAAAAAGGTTAAAACGTCTTTCAATTTTGAACTAAAATTCATATTTTTACTTATGCTTTTCATGCTTACAAAAAGGATGTTTCTTATAATCTTCCGCTTACTTACAACTCTTATCTTTTTATTTGAAATCTCTTTTATATACTATGCTTCAACTCTTTATCATTTCATATATTTAAAAGCTTGATCATGCTTTGTTATTTAAATGCCTCCTTACTTCCCTCACCCCACCTTCTTTTGATAATACCAAAAGGGGGAGATTAATTCAAGAAATCTAGAAGATTAAGGGGAGAATAATTAAATAATGCACCATTGCAATTAATTATAACATTTAGGGGGAGCATACATTTAGGGGGAGAATACAATTTAGGGGGAGTATATTAAAAAGTTTTCATGGAAAGCATCTATTGCTCGATCATGACAACCCACTTTTGGTAATAACAAAAGGGGGAGAATAAAATGAGAAATCTAGTGACATATATATTTAGGGGGAGTAAAATCTGTCACGCAGTAAACCTTTTATTCATGCATATCTTTTATCGCACTTATCTATAAACTCACTAATTTCTTATATGGGTATTTGTTATTATCAAAAGGGGGAGATTGTTGGAGCTTGCTTTCCGCATCTTTTGGTTTGAGAATAACAAATACCGTGTTGTATTTGATCTAGTCTTTTGTGTGTTTATAGTGGCCAGGTTGTATAGGTTCAATGAGGAGACAAGTCCTCGTTCATGGGCATGATCCGAGAACGACAAGTCTCAGGTTGGATGAGTTTTGTGTGCTGATCTTAAAATGGCCATAACTTTCAACCCAGGAAGAGTTACGGAATGTGCCACCCCATTTCGGAGATGAGAACGACTCAATCTACAGTCTGGAGAAGTTTCGGATGGCAAAAATGAAGAGGAGATGTCGCCCAGGCGACAGTCACTGTCGCCCAGGCGACAGTCAATGTCGCCCAGGCGACAGTCAATGTCGCCCAGGCGACAGTAGAGAAGTTACAACTACTTTCCCCCACGGCAGCACGACGAAAAGCAGTTTTGAGATGTCGGAAATCCGACATCGATGTCGCCCAGGCGACAGCTCGACGGTTACACCAACTGCCCACGACTCCACCCACGACGGCACTCCAGCGGCAGTTTAGCGCTGTCGAAAAATTCCGACAGTCACTGTCGGAAATTCCGACAGCGATTTTCTATAAATTGACACCTTCTGTTCGTGCATTTCAACCACTAAAGATTCTAAGTCCCTTCCTGAGTGCATTCCATCCAGAGAGCTCCAGAACCTCATGAACTCCCATTTATGCTGAGAAGGTTTGAAATTGAAGACGAGATCGGACGCGCTTCTACATCAAGGATTATCTCGAGGCTTCAACCTTCCTTTCAGAGATCTGAATTTCTAGGGAGTTCTTATTTTATCTTGTATTTTCATTTATATACATTTTACTTTGTATTGGTAGGGAAAATCGCTTCCTTGTGTGGAGCGTCTAAGTCCTTGCGTGGCTTAGGGGAAAATCGCTTCCTTGTGCGGAGCGTCCAAGTCCTTGCGTGGCTTGGTGGGAAATCGTGGCCTTGTGTGCTACGTCTAGATCTTGGGAAGATCTAGAGGATAGGCTTGGGCTTGGTCTAGGGAGAGACAAGTGATAGCCTTCCGATCCTTGGGAGAAGGATTGGTAAACAAAAAGAAATTTACATTTGTACGCCTCCGATTTCTAGCGATATAGAAATCAAATTTATGTAAACACTTTTTCATATATATAATCATGTCTCTTTTGTGTTTACTTGATTTGTATCATTTGGCGTAATCTCTATTATATTGTGTTCTAAGTTTTCAATTCTAAATCTAAATTGTTTATTTCAATCTCCTTCATTATAAAACAATTTAGTAATTATCTTGAAAATTATAGAAAGAATTTTATTCCCTTATTCACCCTCCCCCCCTCTAAGGGCGCCGTAAGATCCAACAATTATTTCATTCTCTGATCTCAGATCGACTTCAGCAACGGCTCTTTCTATCAGATAAGTAAGGATAATATATTTCCTTTTATTATTCCAAGATTATAGTCGTTGACATTTCTTGAAAAGGACATATTCATGGAAAAGGAAAAAAGGTAAACAGCGCAGCAGATTTGTAGTTTCAAAATATCCCTTCAGAATATCACATTCCTGGATATAAGGGATTTGCATTTAATATCTGTCAGAGATTTCAAAAGAGAATAAGGAAGAAGATACAAAAGATTATCACCCTCAGTCTTCTCGAACAAGAAAAAAATATACAGAACATATCACATATTGCTGTACAGAAACAAAAAGAAAGAAAAAGGAGACAGGAAGTAATAGAAGAACAAAAAGCACACAGATCTTCTGCTTCCTCTAGCAGCATTCATTTTCTGAGAACATCTTCAACAATACTCTCTCAGTTTTTGCTGCAAGTTTAGATCTTCAAAAGAGCAACAACAAACTGAAGAACTTGTTCTCTCAGTTTAATCAGCTACACAGGAAGATCATTCATTAAAAGGAAAGCTTCCAGCCAATCTACTGTCAATAATTTCATATCAGACAGAGAGCTTTTCAACATACATCCACTAGAGTCTTCTCTCAGCATCTTGACAGAGAAGAACATCTAAACCCCTCTCCATCCCATCTTGTACAGGGTTAAAACTCCCTTCAAAAGTTTACCTCATTGGTGGAAAGACACCTGATCAAAAAATCTAGTTGGTTTTGAGCACCTGATCAAAAGCCCTGTGGTGTGTGGACACCTGATCAAAAACCCCTTGGTGATAGGGCACCTGATCAAAAACCTAGTGGACCCTACCAAGTGTGGTAGAAGAGTAGACGTACCCAGGTTTATTGGGGAACTACTATAAAAATCCTTGTGTCTCTGTGCTTGTGAATTTCTGTGTTGTTGTGTTGTGCTGATTTCTTTATTCAGTTTTTATAAATCACTCAATATACACATATATATATCACTAATTTAATTCCGCTATAAACTTAAGGGAAAAGTTTTTAATACTCTATTCACCCCCCCCCCCCCTCTAGAGTAACATTAAGATCTAACCTCCACTTTCACACTGATCTGTCGAATCTTTTCCTTTAAAAAGATCGGTTGAATGAGAGAGATGAAGATCCTCAATAATGGCAGGAGGCGTGTGGCTCTTTCTGAATTTTTCCGATTGATTAGGTCTGGACAATCTCTGAAATAGACCTTTTATAAGCAATTAAGTCTAATGGTCATAAGTCCTTGATTTAAGGTAAAAACGCCTTAAAATCAGTCATACGTGGCACTGACATAAGCAGAGAACATTTTAAATCCCGTCAGAGATGTACTTTTAAAACAGGACCTGAAAGAAAACTATTTCTCGAGTTCAAAAGGATTTCTCGAGAAATGATAAGATTTATCGAGAGAAGGTCTGCTACATCTCGAGAAAGAGCTTAGAAGAGCTTTCTGGAAAATTGAAAAGAATTTCTCGAGAACAGAAATAATTTTTTGAGAAATGAACTTGATTTCTCGAGAACTGAAATTTGCTTCTAGAGAAATGATCTTGATTTCTCAAGAGAGGAATTGACTTCTCGAGAAATGATTTAGAAAGACTTCACTAGAAAACTGAGAGGGATTTCTCGAGAACATAGAAAGCTTCTCAAGAAATGATCTTGATTTCTCGAGAAAGGAAATGACTTCTCGAGAAATGACTTAGAAAGCTTGAACTTGAAATCTGAGAAGGATTTCTCGAGAACAGAACTGACTTCTCGAGAAATGAACTTGATTTCTCGAGAACCAGAAATGATTTCTCGAGAAATACACTTAGAAAAATTCTGAGATTTTTTCTTTCTTTCTCTCTTGACACCCAGCAAATTAGGAAACAACATCAAATACACCAGCAATTCAACTTGGTTCAAGGGTGACTTCTCACAAATCTAGGCTATTATGAATACAATACCCGACATGATTTACTTTTTTCATGTATTTTCTTGTTTATTTTCTAGCTTAGATTTCTTGTAGTCTTAGATTTTATTTTATGTAATGCTCTTATTTCTTGTACTCCCTTTTATGTAATTCAATTTTCTTGTAATGAAATGTCTTTTCCATTCTCTTCTTCTTTTTATTTTCATATCAAGTAGATTAATATTTATATCTTGAAAATTCCAAGCTTCGGATGAAATGATCTTTCTCTTTATTATCCCTCTTGTCCTCCGATTTATTCTTGAATAATAATGTATCGAGTTCATATAATCAGTTGTGAATTTCGATAGTTGTTTTCATATTCTAGTTAGCTGATAGGCTCGTGCGCACAAATCGATCGCTCAAGATAAAAAAGTGTTGGTCGCAACCCTCGCGAGAGGATGACAAAGTTTTCTGGATAGGAGTCGAATCCTATAGTGGGATTCACCTCGTTAAAGCGAGTGTAAAGTTATCGATTATAGAATGAGAATTCAATTGATATTCCTAATCTTAGTTGGGCGTAGTTCTCGAGAGAGGTACATCTATAATTCGGGAATCTCCACGGTCAAGGATTGGATTAGAAGTTATAAATTTATCTTTTCTATTTCATCCGAAGTGCGTTTTGATTAAGTTTAGATTTCTTTTCTTTATTTTATTATATTTAATTATAAATTTCTCTTGAAGTTTTATTCAATAAAATAGTCTGTTTTCTCGAAGTAAAAGTATTCGACAGACCCGTGGATTTATACGACCTTGATATGTCTTTCATATCCTATGCTATGAATGATAAGTACGCTTGCTTATTCCGTTTATACTATAAATTTAATTTTTACGTATCAAGTTTTTGGCGCCGTTGCCGGGGAGTTTTTGTCGATATTTCAAAAAGGACAATGCTATTAATTTTATTTTTCTTTTTTTCTTTTTCCCCCTTATTATCTAAATTTTTTTTATTATATAATTAAATTCTTGGAAATTAAGCTTTGGGTTGTCATCGCATCGCAGGTCCTAGTACCTTACGAGCCTTTCACCGGTTAGATCTTGGGAAGTTCAAGATTAATTAAAATATATCAAAAAGATTTTCCATTTTTATTTTATTTTACACAAAAAATATAAAACTTATAAAATTACCAAAAAATATTTTCTCTTTTTGTTTTGTTTGTTGTGTTTTGTTATTTTATTTCAAATTTTTATGCTGATATTCGTGGTGGTCTCTGAGTCTCCAATTAGTTGTGTACAAAAAGACCAGGTCCGAGGAGCCCGCCCGGGCCCGGCCGGAAAAAGCTCGGCAAGGCCCGGCTCGGGAAAAGCCCGGCCCGGGCCAAGGCCGGGTTTGGGGGCCTTACATGGGGCCCATATTAGCCGGTTGCCCGGATGGTACCCGGCCCGGGCCGGGCAACGCCCGGTGTCGGGCCTAACATGGCCCCGGCACCCGGGCCGCCTAGAAATCCCGCCTCCTGGCTGGATTTCCATTGAAATCCCGCCAGCTGGCAAGATTTCCTTGGAAATCCCGCCAATGGAGGGATTTAGGAGGGATTAATAGGCGGGATTAAAATCCCGCCTTATCTAGGCGGGACTAAAATCCTGCTTATTGGGAAATCAGGCGGGTCGAGGCCCGGCTCGGCCCGACCTGGAGGGCCTTATGAGTCCCCCTCTTTTGAGAGAGGGCCCGAGCCCGGCCCTGCCCAGTTCAAGTCGGGTCAAGACCGAGCCCGGTTGGCAAGAAGCCCGGGCCCGATCGGCCCGGTCCAGGCCCGACCCGATTAGGCTTTTTGAACAGGACTACCTCCAAATCAGGGACATGCTCTTTTTCCTCTTTTGGTTTATTTTCCTCTATGTTCATTTTTTTTACTTTGTACTTAGTTTCAATATTGGAGACAATGTTGAATTTTAAGTATGGTGATGTGTTGCTTTATCTCTAAAATTTTTGAAAAATTAAAAAAATTCAAAAAATAAATAAAAATTTAAAAAATATATATAAAAATTTCAAAACTTAGATTTAAAAAAAAAATATAGTATGCCCTTACTTTGGTTTTTGTTATTTCCAAAATCAAACATTTGTTAGTTTATTTATAAGCATTTGTATTATAGTAATTTGCTAATTTTTATTTTATCATGGTTAGTTAAATTTAATTTTTAGGTGATTCAGTTTTAAGAAATATTTTGTGATTTTAATTTGATTAGAGTGATTTATTTATCACTTTTTCTTATTTATTTTGATTAGTTTCAAATTTGTAGTAGTTGTGCTTAACGCCTTTCGATTTTAATTATTTTTATCTCATGCTTTTAGATTCTTACAAAATTTTAATTTACTGTAGTTCCTCTCAAAATATTTTAATTTAATCTAGAATTTGTTTAAGCGCATTACCATTAGCCTTCCCCTATAAAAAAAATATTTTTATTTATATATTAAAAAAACATATGTTATGGAAATAAGATAATAAAATTCATTATTTTCTAAGCATACGCACCCTATGTTATAAGATTAAATTTCATTATTTCCTAAACCACACGGCCATCCGGACGCATGAGCAACGACCCAACAAGACCGCTCAGCCTTTTGGTCGCACGGCCTCCGGCCACACCAGACCACATGGCCCCCAGCCGCACCAATCTGCACGCCCACGCGGTAACCCGGTCGCATGGCCACTATCGACCACGCGGGCCCTCCCTCTTAGCAAGCCGCCTGAGCTCCCATGTTGTAGTCGCCGCCTCCATACACCCTGCACGCTTTGAATTTCTTACCTCCGGCATAATGGCCCCGACTCTCTTCTAACCTCCACAGCTTCCACTCGAGAAGCAACAAAAAGAGATGAGAAAATAAAATTTCCCACACTCCTCTCACGAGGGTCAAGGACTCTGGAAATTTGGAGGGCAAATGATAGGGGTGCCCTCTTTAACCTAAGAAGGAAATTGGGCTACGAATAGCCAGCTCTATGGGAGTGCCCTAAGTGGGAAGAGAGGAAACCTCCCAACACATAAGCGGTTAAGCCATGCCCGCGTGCGGGGAGCTCACCAGCGCGCGCTAGCCGCGTGTCCACCAGCGTGCCGACCGTGCCGCCGTAACCACTTGACCCGCACGCATGGATCTCTCTTGTGCACGAGGATATTGTTGGGTTTTCTATATCCCTAACGGGATGACATATCGAATATGCGCAGCGGAAATAAAAACTAGAACAACCCAAAAGAGATTAACGGATCTTGCGGTTTTCATAATTCAAGAGAATAATCAAATCAAAATACAAAGTACCTTTGCGGGATTGAGTCAACACTCAACCAAGGTGCTCCAAGGTGAAATCAGGTAGACAAAATCTGAGTTCCAAGAACCGAAATGTGTCGGCTCCTCTACAGCGATCCACACGAACGATGGAGAACCCTAGCTTCTTGTCGTACAAGTACTAGGTCGGAGAAGGAAGCTCTCAACGTCCCCACAGACTGCTAGATCCAATCCAGGGGAGGCGGCGACCGACGGCGGTGACTAGCGGCGGTAGAAAATTATCGGCGGACGGGAAGAACGAGATGCCCTCGCGTGGAACGGTTCCGGTCGGCAATTCTCGTCAATCTCGATCGAAAAGATTAAGTCTGAAAACCGCGTGATACGAAGACCTAATCGCATTCTTTTTATACGCAAGGTATAGAAAAGGCTATCCACAGACTAGAGGAAAAACAGAATATCTGTGCAGATTTACATTCGCCGAATTCGACTAATCAATATAACCGAATTTGACTCAAATTCGGCGAAACCATTTCGACGAATTCGTCTATACAAATTCGGCTATATCATTTCGTCGAAACCCTTTCGTCGAACTGACATGATTCGGCTAAACCCTTTAGTCAAATCTGTTATAATTCGATTAATCATATTAGCCGAATTTCATTAGTCGAATCAAGCTAATTCGGTTAAACCATTTAACCGAATTTGACACAGTTCGGTTAAACCCTTTAGCCGAATTTGTCAAGTAAATACTCATTCATTTAAACCCTTTAAACGATTTCCCGTTGAGACATTCTCAACTTAATTCCAAGCAGTCACAGGATTGGTCCTCCACTCATATCCAATATGATTAAGGACAACACAATCCTTTCTCCAATTTCTCCAAACGCTTTTATGTGCGACCCTATAGGCTCATATAGCGTTGGCAGTAAGACTAACTGTTGATTGCTTTGAGATCACCTCAGAAACTCCAACAGTCTCCCACTTGATCACAAAGTATCAACAAATGTCTCACAAACAATGAGCGGCATCTAGCAATACATCATTGCTACCCAAGCAATAAGAGTTCATAACTCAACAAGCCTGTCATGACCAATGTATCAGTGTTGTCATGTCCCTTTGTCCTTTACATCCGGATAGAACTAGAGGCATGGACCGTGTGTAACACCCCCATCCGTTAAGAAGCATATGACAGAAGGTCCGGCCGGGGCCCCACGCCATATACTACCAAACAAACGGGAACGTCACTTAATTGAAATATCGAACAACTCTAAACAATGAACCTATCTCAGAGCATTCTATGCGGAAGCAAAAGAGAGAGACAAAATACATATAAACCACCAAAACTCGAACCCGGGTATGTCCACTTCTATTAATAGGAATAAAAGGTTTCCACAACAAAAGAGGCACGACGGCCTTACAGTTTACCAACATCGGCGCGCAGGCCGGCCATACATGAAAAATAGAAGGAACATCAAAAGGCCTTCAAGGGCCGCAGCAGCGTAGGGGTTTCAGCCCGCTATGTTCCCGCTTGGTCCAGCACCTGTACAATAAGCCCACCAAAAACAGTGGCAAAACAGGGTAACGGTCAGCTAAAGCTGACCAAAATATAACGACCCCACCCCTTCAAGGGGGTGGCAGTTCTAACCGTCCCTGCAAAACAGTCTCAGCAGCATATATATATAAGAGTGCGACTAGCAAAGCCCACAGCAGTTCATACATATGAAACAATCACAAACGTGGGAATGGCCTCCACATCTCGTGCTCTCAGGCACTCTTTGGTGTACTACGCCTTCCACCACCATCCACTCTTGATGGCTTTGCCCTTCGAGGCTAAAGTCGGTGGCCCGAATACCGGGGCTCTCCCGTGCTTTAATTGTGAACATAACGTAGTCCGAAGACTCTTTCCCATTGCCTCCCGACATGCTGTACGAGACTCACTAATCAGGTGCTGCAATGGTGCGGTTTTAGGTTCGCCAAATGCCCGTTGTTCACAGCTCTCGTTGTACAACACGAAAAGCGGGTATGATATCCCCTCAGCCCAGGTATTCTCAAATAGCCGGCTCTACGGGCCGCTAAGTCATCCACCAGGACACCCTTACAGGTCGGGCACACAGGCCTCAGGTCCTTTCAACAGGTGGGCACAACAACATCACCAGAACTCAGTCTGGGAGCTGTCGCCTGGCGACATTCAATGTCGACAGCGACAGTGAACAAAACCCCATTTTGGCTTCTAGCTGTGGGTGCTTCCCGGGGCACACCCCCAGGCGTTGCTGCACATGCAGTAGCACTCCCACTGCCTCAGAACGTCCAAAATTCACCAGATCCAAGTCTGGGAGCTAAAGCCCGGCGATAACGCTAACGCCGGCGGTAGTGAACAGAAACTCCATTTCTGTTTCTAACTTCGGGTGCTTCCCGGGGCACACCCCCAGGCGTTGATGCGCATGCAGTAGCACCCTCTAGTCCTACGAAGCAGTATATCTACACGGAGTTTTCCCCGGCACGCATAATACCAAAAAGCATCACCAATCCGGACGAACCGTCTCGGATGGGCTTCACACAGCGCGCCTACGTCCATTTCACGCGTGGACTCTACATGTATGCAATATTTGACGGGGATAACAAGAATCGACCCGTCGGAGGCCACGACCTCACCCTTTTGGGTAGGGGGCCTCAACGATGCAAGGAACGGACTAGAACGTGTCCAAATGAGGGTAAAGAGAATCGTTACCCTTAGACGTCGCTTCTGAACCAGGGAGACGCACCCGGATTTGACGGCTAACGAACATAGCGGCTGTCCGCGCACGAAAACGGCGTCCAAGCTTCCTCCGGAGCTTCCACGTTCTCCGAATGGCGCATAACTTCAACGTTGTGATTTTCCACTTGAAGGAACCCTAGGGAGGAAGCTTCTTCCCTTAGCTTGCGGCTGCCCTAGCACCCAAGAGGAAGAAGGAGTCGGGCTTCTCCTCCCAGCAGCAGAACAAGAAAGGGAGAGGGGGGGTTTCGGCTCTCCTTGTCTCAGGCCGACGGGGAGGAGGGAGGATAGGGCTCGAGGCGGCGCTTCCCTGCTCCAGGCCGACGGCGAGGAGGGAAGAGGGGGCTCGGGGCTACTCCTCCTTGCTCCAGGCGGCGACGGGAAGAGGAAGAGGGCGATGGGGAGTCGGCTCCCTGTGCGGCGGACTGTGCGAGAACGAGAAGGAGAGGGGAAGGGCGACCAGGGTGCGGCTGCTCCTGTGCGAACGAGAGCGAGAGGGAGAGATCGGGGGTCGGGTAGATGAGGAGGAGGGATTGCTTAGGGTTTTTATTTAAAACCCTAGTACAATTGGCTATCCGCACACCATACTCCTAACCGCAGCCCAAACTCCGCTAAACGCACCCTAAACTCATTTTATTGAAATTAAGGCGTTACACCGTGTCACCCTCATAATTGTTCAATCCCAATTTCCTGATCTAGAATAGACTGTCTGAAATTGGTGAGCTCAATATCATATATTGACTCAACCAAGCATGGCCATGCATTTCTCAGTCTCATTCCATCAAGGGGCCCATGGATGTAACTCCTGTCATAAAGGAGGACAAATCCCATATCTGTCCACACACAAACACCCAAATGAATCGTAACATACCCAATAACCACCCTTATCATCAACCTTTCTCAAGGAAGACTTTAGATGGCATCAAAGTACGCTCTTCCTCACTTGATGAATGTTGTGACCTCAGGTCAAAGAACTACAAACACCATTGTTAGATGAGAACTACTTGTGATACGTTCATATAACTACCCACAAAGTAGTCTCATGGGGGGTCTGTCCAGTACAACTTGTTCTCAACAAGTACCCATGTGATGACTTGATATCACAATATCATGACTTGTGAGAACCGGTCATCAGTCAACGCACATGCTGGTCTTTTGGTCTCATCCTCGCCCTGAATTTCTAGGATGATACCTCGACCAGGGACCATTTAAGAATGAAGCTTCTTATAAACATAGGCTCTCACATTCAAGTCACATACTTGAATTCCTATGGAAGCAAACACTCTAAGGGCATTTATTATGCTAATTAATCTTATCAGACAGATATAACTGACATAATAAAAGAACTTGCCATAAATATAAAATGAATATATAGTACATATTACAATTCATCCAATGAACAAACAACCAACAAATATGCAATCCACGAGGATCCCACTAAAGATAATCATTCAGGTATCTAATACCCATTGATCTAACATGACCATCATGCTTCTTTTGCGCAAGAGGCTTTGTCAGTGAATCCGCTATATTTTCTTCAGTCGGTACTCTGCATATGCTCACATCTCCTCGATCGACAATCTCTCGAATAAGATGGAAGCACCGAAGTATGTGCTTGGAGCGCTGATGAGATCTAGGTTCCTTATCTTGTGCAATTGCACCGTTGTTGTCACAGTAGAGAACTACGGGATCAACAATGCTAGGAACTACATCAAGCTCGCTGATGAATTTCCTAATCCATACAGCCTCCTTCGCCGCATTCGCTGCAGCGATATACTCAGCCTCAGTCGTAGAATCAACAACTGTCTCTTGCTTGGAACTCTTCCAGCTTACAGCTCTTCCATTAAGGCAAAACAAAAACCTGACTGTGACTTTGAGTCATCTCTGTCAGTCTGGAAGCTTGCATCCGTGTAACCCTTTACAACGAGCTCTTCCTCTCCACCAATCACCAAGAATGTATCCTTAGTCCTTCTCAAGTACTTTAGGATATTCTTGACTGCGATCCAGTGACCATCACCCGGATCAGACTGATACCTGCTAGTCATGCTTAAAGCATATGAGACATCGGATCGAGTACATAACATTGCGTACATGATTGATCCAATTGCCGAAGCATATGGAATCATCTTCATGCGGTCCTTATCTTCCAAAGATTTAGGACATTGGTCCTTAGAGAGACTCACACCATGAGACATGGGTAAGAATCCCTTCTTGGACTCAAGCATGTTGAACCGTTTCAACACCTTCTCAATGTATGTACTTTGGATCAAACCCAGCAACTTCTTCGATCTATCTCTATAGATCTTAATACCAAGTATATAAGTAGCTTCGCCCAAGTCTTTCATAGAAAAGCACTTCCCTAGGTTGTTCTTAACAACTTCCAGGGTCGGAATGTCATTCCTGATCAGCAGTATGTCATCTACATACAATATCAGGAAGACAATAATGCTCCCACTAATCTTCTTGTAAACACAAGGCTCATCTTCGTTCTTGATGAAACCAAACTCTTTGATCTTCTCATCAAAATGCAGATTCCAACTTCGAGAAGCTTGTTTCAATCCATAAATGGATCGATTCAACTTACATATTTTAGTGGCTTCACTTGGAGATTCAAAACCCTCGGGTTGTGTCATGTACACTTCCTCAAGGAGGTTTCCATTAAGGAAATCCGTTTTGACATCCATTTGCCAGATCTCGTAGTCATAATACGCAGCAATAGCAAGTAGAATTCTGATAGACTTGACCATGGCCACAGGGGAAATGGTCTCATCATAGTCAACACCATGAATTTGCCTGAAACCTTTAGCCACCAGCCGGCCTTTGAATGTCTGTACATTCCCATCCATGTCGGTCTTCTCCTTGAAGACCCACTTGCACCCTATGGGTCGTACCCCTTCAGGTGGTTCCACCAAGGTCCAAACTTGGTTTGTGTACATGGAGTCCATTTCAAATTTCATGGCCTCAATCCACTTCTCGGAGTCAGGTCCATTCATAGCCTCTTGGTAGGTTGCAGGCTCATCATCATGATCCATAAGCAACACATTACCTATTTGAGTCTTGAGAAATCCATATCTCTCAGGCTCAAATCTTGGTCTACCAGATCTACGTAGGACTTGTGTTTCTTGAGCAGGCTCTCCAGCTACAACTTCTTGTAGTCCTTGCTCAGGTTCCAGTTCCGGTTCGTTCATTGTTTGTGGCTCTTGAACTTCTTCAAGTTCTACCTTTGCAGTCTTTCTGGATAAGAACTCTTTCTCCAAAAAGACGCCAGTCCTTGTGATAAACACTTTGCCCTCAGACGATAAGTAGAAGTAGTATCCTTTGGTTTCCCTGGGATACCCCACTAGATAACATTTATCTGATTTGGGTTCCAGCTTGTCAGGCATTTGACGTCGCACGTATGCCTCACAGCCCCAAATTTTGATGAACGACATACTAGGATGCTTTCCAGTCCATATCTCATATGGTGTCTTTAGAACCGTTTTCGTTGGAACTCGATTTAGTGTGAAAGCAGCAGTCTCTAAAGCAAAACCCCAAAAGGAAATGGGCAGATCTGCATGACTCATCATCGATCGCACCATGTCTAACAAGGTACGATTCCTTCTCTCAGAAACACCATTATGTTGAGGTGTTCCGGGCGGAGTGAGCTGTGATACAATACCACACTCTATCAGATGATCACGAAACTCATGACTCAGATATTCACCACCTCGATTAGATCGGAGTGCTTTTATCCTTTTTCCCAGTTGGTTTTCTACTTCATTCTTAAACACTTTGACCTTTTCAAAGGTCTCGGATTTGTTCTTCATAAGAAACACGTATCCGAATCTACTGAAATCATCAGTAAATGTAACGAAGTAGTAGAACCCACCTCTAGACATAGAACTCATGGGTACGCATACATCACTATGTATTATACCCAAGAGATCATTAGCCCTCTCATTACAACTAGTGAAAGGAGCTTTCGTCATCTTACCCAACAAACATGACTCGCATCTCTCAAATGATTCATAATCAAATGAGTCAAGTAGTCCATCTTTATGGAGCTTGGATATGTGTTTCTCATTTATATAGCCTAAACGACAATGCCAAAGGTACGTAGGATTTGAATCATTTGTTTTTAGTCTTTTAGTATTTTCTATGTTATAGATCGGATGGTCTAAGTTCAAAACATATAAACCATTAAACATTTGGGCAACGCCATAACAAACATCATTCTTATAAATAGAACAACAATTGTTCTTAATTACGAAAGAAAAACCAATCATGTCCAAACATGAAATAGAAATAACGTTTCTAGTTATGGCCGGAACATAATAACAATTATCTAGTTCTATTACAAGCCCTGTGGGCAAAGAAAGACGATACAATCCTACGGCAACGGCAGCAACTCTTGCTCCATTTCCAACGCGCAGGTCTACCTCTCCTTTACCCAGCATTCTTCTCCTTGTCAGTTCCTGCACATTTATACAAATGTGAGAACCACATCCGGTATCCAATACCCATGATGAAGGAGCAGAAAGGTTTATCTCTATAACATAAATACCTGAAGTGGAAGTCATACTTCCCTTCTTCTTCTGCAGATCTTCTAGATACTGAGGATAGTTCCTCCTCCAGTACCCTGCCTTACCGCAGTGGTGGCACTTTCCTTCTTTCGCCAGACCTTTCCTTTTCAGTGCAGAAGACTTGGGATCAAGAGGAGACTTAGATCCAATCTTCGTCTTCTTAGATCCCTTGCCCTTTCCCTTGCTCTTATGCACCATCAATATGGGGCTGGCAGGCTTGACCTTCTTCATGTTATTCTCGATAGTTCTCAACATGCCAAGGAGCTCGGGCAGTGTCTTTTCTATTTCATTCATATTATAGTTCAAGACAAACTGCTCATAACTGTCCGGCAACGATTGCAGGATCAGATCCGTGGCCAACTCTTGGCCCATGGGAAAACCCAGTTTTTCAAGGTTCTCTATATACCCAATCATCTTGAGTACGTGAGTCCCTACTGAGTCTCGAGCTCCCATTTTGCACTGAAACAATGCCTTGGATATGTCAAACCTCTCTTGCCGGGCTTGCCCCTCGAACATTTTCTTGAGGTGCCCGATTATCTCATAACCACACATGCTCTCGTGTTGCTTCTGAAGCTCAGAGGACATGGTAGCAAGCATGAGGCATTCCACATCCAAGGTATCATCCTAATACTTCTTGTAAGCATCTCTATCTGCTCTCGAAGCATTTTTGGTCGGCTGTGTGGGGGCTTCACCTTCCAAGACATAGAGCTTGCGCCCTTGCCTGAGAACAATTCTCAGGTTCCTATACCAGTCGAGGAAGTTCGTCCCGTTGAGCTTGTCCTTCTCTAGGATGGCTCTCAGGGACAGCGTGGTGTGAGATCCACTTGCCATGGATATTCTACAAGGAATTTTGCAAAGTGAAATGTTAGTACTATATTTCAAAATACATTTTATATAATTTTAATAAGGACTTTTATTAAAGAGCTCCCACTATTTTAATCAAATCAATAAACCTTGATATTGATTCAGATAGTTTATGCGAGCTACTCTCTTAGTGGACAAGATCCGTATTTCACCAACACCATGAGTTTGCTTTGGCATTCCTCTCATAATGCGGTTATTTAGGTAGACAACATTTATCAATTGCATCACTATGCAACTCTTGTATGGTTGGTGAATAACTCTTTATTCGCATCCATCATATGGAGCATGCCAACCCTATGCCTCTAGGCACTCAACCTTTGAGGTCACCTAGTTAAGTTTGACCCGATGTCGACAGTGGGATATCACAATTATCCGCTCGCACCCTTACCAAGATAGATTAATGCACCTTGCTTTGGCAAGCCCACACTTCATCGATCGAGGCAGGAATAGTGTCATCCATCGGAAGGCATCCGAACACTTAATATTAGATAAGGGATTTTTATTTCAAGTGATTAACATTTTAACCATGATTAACATTTAATCACAGTGCACAATCAGAAAATAAAATACAACATTCACATTCCAGATACATCCCAGATGTGCACAGAAATAGTCTATCAACACTTTGACAAAATAGGGCTAAATCTGAGCATTTAGAACACTTCTAAATCTCCAAATTTACATGCATTGGACATATGAACAATAACTCCACTTGTGCAGTAGACAAGCTCGTCTCTCATGTCAGATTCAATAATCTAAACATTTGGTTTCACAAACCATTTTGAGGGACGGTTACTGTAGAGGAGAAATAACCTCTGAAACATGAAAATCGCAACGCAATCACATGCGTTCCTGGCGGGGTTCCAAGGGGCCGCGCCCCTGGCGGGGGTCTCGCTTTACACGCACTTGAAACCACACAAAATCACATCAAATGTGATATTCCAAGAAGAAATTAGGGCATTTAGAACGCTTCTAAATGTCCCAATTTACACGCACTTGACCGCAACCTAGCTCTGATACCACCGTTGGGTTTTCTATATCCCTAACGGGAAGACATATCGAATATGCGCAGCAGAAATAAAAACTAGAACAACCCAAAAGAGATTAACGGATCTTGCGGTTTTCATGATTCAAGAGAATAATCAAATCGAAATACAAAGTACCTTTGCGGGATTGAGTCAACACTCAACCAAGGTGCTCCAAGGTGAAATCGGGTAGACAAAATCTGAGCTCCATGAACCGAAATGTGTCGGCTCCTCTACAGCGATCCACACGAACGATGGAGAACCATAGCTTCTTGTCGTACAAGAACTAGGTCGGAGAAGGAAGCTCTCAACTTCCCCACGGACTGCTAGATCCGATCCAGGGGAGGCGACGACCGACGGCGGCGACTAGCGGCGGCAGAAAATGATCGGCGGACGGGAAGAACGAGATGCCCTCGCGCGGAACGGTTTCGGTCGGCCGTTCTCGTCAATCTCGATCGAAAAGATTAAGTCTGAAAACCGCGTGATACGAAGACTTAATCGCATTCCTTTTATACGCAAGGTATAGAAAAGGCTATCCGCAGACCAAAGGAAAAATAGAATATCTGTCCAGATTTACATTCGCCGAATTCGACTAATCAATATAACCGAATTCGACTCAAATTCGGCGAAACCATTTCGACAAATTCGGCTATATCATTTCGTCGAAACCCTTTCGTCGAACTGACATGATTTGGCTAAACCCTTTAGTCGAATCTGTTATAATTCGGTTAATCATATTAGCCGAATTTCATTAGTCGAATCAAGCTAATTCGGATAAACCATTTAACTGAATTTGACGCAGTTCGGTTAAACCCTTTAGCCGAATTTGTCAAGTAAATACTCATTCGTTTAAACCCTTGAAACGATTTCTCGTTGAGACAATCTCAACTTAATTCCAAGCAGTCACAGGATTGGTCCTCCACTCATATCCAATATGAGTAAGGCCAACACAATCCTTTCTCCAATTTCTCCAAACGCTATTATGTGTGACTGATAGTTTATATAGGTGTAGTCAATAATACCTAGAGGGGGGGTGAATAGGTTTTACTTATTTTCTTTGTTTAAACCTAATGTTTCTAGCTGCAGAAAACACAATCACAGAAAGCACACAAGGATATATAGAGGTTCCTCAAGACAGGGTGTCTTGAGTAGTCCTCTTTCCTCCTTCACCTTTCTAACAGTGAGTTAGACAAGGCCCACAAACTCCAATCTCGGCTCCTTGAGCTTACACCACAAGTTCCTCAGAACTTCTCAGATCAAGAGTGATCCTACCTCATGCACAGCAGCCCTACTCTCAGGCTCAGCAGCCCTACACTCAGGCTCAACAGCCCTACACCTCAGGCTCATCAGCCCTACACCTCAGGCTCAGCAGCCCTACACCTCAGAGTTATGTAACTCCTACAACTCAGAAATCACACAGATTTCCTACCTCAGACCTATCAAGAAGTCCTACCACTCAAACTGTCAACACAGCTTTACACACTGGCTCAACAGCCTTTCACTCAGGCAATAATGCCTTACAAAGATATAATAGAGTTTGAACTAAATATAGAAGACAGAAGGTTTACTCTTAGGTCTTCTGAATCCCCTTTTTTCAGATCTGAAAATAGCAGCTTCAGATTTGTATCACCTTGATCTTCTCCTTCAACAAAGCAGAAGATCAACTTGCCCTTCTTGAGTTTGTACAGGAAGAGCTATCTAATCTTCCTTAGAAGATTAACTTCAGCTTCAGAGAACAACTTCAACTGGCTGAAACGTGAATGCTCTATTGTGGCGTGCAGCAAAACCTTTTCAATGGAACAGTTCTTGTTATTGTGCCCTAGCATCTTCTTTTATACCTCCAGAAGGCTTTAACGGCTATATCGATCCTCCTGACACAGTATTGGTCAGATTTGAGTTGATTTTCCCTCTCAATTGATGCTTGCGCCAAAAGAAGATCCTGTCAGCACATTTGGATCTGTCTCAGCTGTTGGGCAGAGATAGCATCCAGTCTCAGTGGTTGGGCTGAGACAGCTTCCAGTCTCAGCGGCAACTCTAGTCACCTTCTCAGTGGTTGCTCCAGTCTCCTTCTCAGTGGATCCGCTGAGACGGCTCCTCGTCTCAGCGGTTCTGACCCTTCGTCTCAGCGGTTATGCTGAGACAGATCTTCATCTCCTTGTAGATGATTTCTTCTTATCTAAGGCCATGTTTGGCCCTTCCTTTTGAGTTACCTATGCCTGTATATCCTACACAAGTATAGCTTTGTTAAATATAATATGTCCTTAGCATTGAGAGTGATGCCTCTTCAAATCAAGGTAATATTGAGGGCAATATTCCCAACAATCTCCCCCTATTTGAAGAAGATAGAACATCCCCAATGCTAAGGTCCATTAATAATAAAAAAACTTATCACAGAAAAAAAATGATCTTATAGAGCAATTATCTGTGAAACATAGGACCTAACGCCCTAGACATTTGCATTGGCCCTTTCTTTTCTTTCTCCAGCATCTCCAGCATTGGTACTGGCCCTATCTCCCCCTTTCTGGTTTCTTCATCCTTAACCTGCTATGGATAGAGGGACAACATCTATAGATCCCTTTGGATCAACCTATAGGCTAACCTATACACTCTTAGCATTTGCGAACTTCCCCTCAGCATGAGCAAGGAATTTACTCCCCCCCCCCCCAATTGGAGAGCTATTTTCTGTAATAGCTGATCCATTTCAATTTGAACATCCCATTTAAGCTACTGAATACTAGAGATAATAAATACAGAGTACATATATCAATAGTAACAAACACAATATTTTGATCAGAATAGGAATATCATTTCATTTTAAATGTTTATTTCAGACAAAGAAAATTCAACTTATAGTTGTACATTTAATCCAAAAAGAAATTTCAAGGTTGGTTCTTCTAAGATGGACTCTGGGAAGAACTTTCCCCATCTGTAGACTTTCTTTTCCTAGCTTCAGCAGCAGCCTTGATCTTCTCCTTTACTTTGAAGTACAGAAATGGCTTGGGAAGATATCTTGGGGGAATCCTTAAAGGAGTTTCCCTTCTTACCATGTTTTCTTTGAGAATCCTTTCCCTTAATGATTCCCTTTCAAGGTGTTTGATCCACTCAGCAGCTGAATAGACATGGTCAATGTCCTTCATTGGATTGTCATGGCTCACCCAGGTATTGACAACAATTGTGTCCAACTCCAGATTGTCATCTTCATGGAGTGGATCCTCTAATCTTTCCATGCATTCTTTTCTGTGCCATGTATTCTTCAGCAGTTTGAATACCCTCTACCCTTCTCCTCTTTGCTGCTCTCTCATCAACAATTAGATTTGATTGACTTTGGAAATCAAAGTCTTCATCTCTGTTAGGGTTCAAGACTGGAAGATTCAAAGCAATTCTTGTTCCTTGCAGCACTTTTAAGCTTGAGCCCCATTGATTCTCAGTGACCTTTCTGACAATGGTAAGAATATTTTCTTGAATAGCACTGGAAGTATTGTTGACCACTTCCACCACTTGCTTGCTGGCTTCTTCTTGATTGGAGAGAATTAGTTTATTGGAGGACTCCATGTTGTTATGCAGCTGTATGTAAGCTCCTTTCAGCTTAGTATGTAGATTGAGAATCTTCTCCTCCCCTTCTTTGTTGTGTTCCACTATCTTCTTCTCTATTTCAGAATGTTGATTCAATATGGATTGGGAGAGAGTTTGAAAGGTGCTGTCCACATCATCTAAAATGTATTCCTTTGCCTTGTCAATGTGGGACTTGACTTGGCTGCTTGATGTGTTGACCACTTGTGCCATTCTGGTAACAGCTTTTTCCCAGACATTTTCATTTTTGTTGAGCTGATTCTTTACATATGTGATGTCCTTTGTGGAATCCCCTTGATGGTCTGCAATATTCTTCAGAACTGTGTGCTGGGAAGCAACAGTATTTTTGGCCATTTCAAACCATTTTGGCATCTGCAGAAGAATATGATCTGATGCAGTTTTGACATCATTAACCTGGGCATTGAGCTCAGTTCTCACTTCAGCTACTCTTGACTGCATTCTTTGCTCACTGTCCTGGATCTCCAGAGTCAATGTTGATCTTGTTGTATACAATTCATTCCTTATCTGGGCAGAGACATCATGGACCTTTTCGGCAACAATCTCTTTCATAGACAACATCTGACCCTCATCATTGTTTGTATTGAGTTTAACAGGTCAGATGTGTCCAGAGCTGCAACTGGCCTTTCCAGGGCTAATTCCTTTTCAACCATCTCTTCAGCTCCACTTTGAGCATTAGCCCTCTCATCATCAGGGATCTGCTCCCCCTCAGATGGGGCATGAGGTGATGCCAATTCCTGTTGATGTTCTCCCCCACTAGCATTCCCACCTCCTCCTTCATAGTCTCGACTATGCTCCCCCTCACTTGGGGCATCCATAGGAGGAGAATTTTGTCTAAGGTCACCTGAAAAATGATTGATGAGTTTAGATACCTAGACTATACTATTGATAGAAAAGAGAGGCCTAACTGAAATCCTAATTTACCAGGGATAGGTGAATTGGGAGTTTCATCTTCAGCTTGAGGAACAGCTGGAGCAGCATTCATCTGAGTTGGCTCAGGATTGGGCTCAACTCTTCCTTGGGGCTCCTCATCTCTTCTTGTCCTAGGGACATCTTCATTATCTATGTTCATTGGGTTGCTGCCAGATCTAAGATCAGACCCATGATTGTCCTCATTTTCAGACCCATCTGACTTTGAGGATGAATCTGATTTCTGTTGGGATGGCTCTTTCTTCTTTTCCTTTGCCACAGATGGCTGGCTCATAGGGAGCACTCTAGAGAATCTATCCAGAGTCTTAATGTCCATTCTTTTGAGATAATGGAGATTTGACCCCTTGCAGTTTGCAAAGGTCTCTGAATGACTATTATGTAGGTACAGAGATAGTATTCTTCCCATATTGGGGGCTTGTAGAGATTCCTTTATCCTTTGAAAGATAACTTCTCCCCATGAGGTTCTCTTGGATAGAATTATCCTAGTCATTAATTCAAACATGAACTGAGAGACAGTGTCATGTGAACCAGGCTTGCATAGGATGGCTTTGCCCACTATATCAGACAACAGCTTCCCCTGTTGATTGAAGAACTTCCTCCTTAGACAACTGGTTTTAGTATACTATATCCTGTCCACTTTAGGGGAGTCTGCTTATTCTTTTCAGATATCTCCTCCTCTTCAGATTTACTGTAGGGAGTTAACTTCAGTCCCTTCTCCAACCATTTCGCTGTATTCTTTATCTTCTCACTTCCTATCTTGGACTTCAGGATGGTTTTGGAAGGAGATAATTTGACATTGTTGAACCATTCTAGAACTTCAGTTCTGAGAATGCAGCATGGTTCAGATAGCATGTGCTCCAGACCTTGAGCTTCCATTAGATGAATCACGTGTCTTATTTCTTCTGAGGCATGAGAGAATCCATCTCTGATGATTTCATAGCCCTCCAGGAGATCTTTTGAACTTTTTGGCGCCATGGAAGCAGAAAAATCGAGGCGCTGAGACGGGAGAGTAGATGAATCGTCTTGGCGGCTGAGGGTTTGGCTTTGTGGTGTGTTTTAAGTTACAGTGTTTCTATTTATAGAATTTCAGTTTCGTTTTTATTAACCCTAGGCTTTTAGACTTAATTACCTTATTTGTGTTAAGGAGTTTTTTGGGTTAGTTATCAGATTTCATTTTGAACATACCCCGTCTCAGCGGTTCCGCTGGGACAGTGAACTGTCAACCGCTGGGACAGTTTGCTCGTCTCAGCGATTCAGCTAGGATTTTTCTCAACTGATTCAGCTGAACATACTTCTGCAGTTTAGCTGATCAAAGGGTTTAGACCTAATGTAGATATTTTGTAAGAGGAAATGTCCTAGTCATGTCACTAAGTTGTAATGTATAATAGTGTAAAGCTTTATAATTCACAATTCAGAATCAACAATAGTGACAGCTACTACTTATACATTTAGGACTATTCCATACTAAGCATGCGAAGATCAATTTTGAAGGAATTGAATTTAGATTCATCCAGTGGCTTTGTAAAGATATCAGCTACTTGTTTGTCAGTGGGGACAAATTCAAGACAGATATCTATACATTCTACATGTTCTCTAATAAAATGATATCTAATCTCTATATGCTTAGTCCTGCTATGAGAGACAGGATTTTTAGCAATAGAGATTGCACTGGATGAATCATAATACAAAGGAGATTCCCTTACCTTGAGGTTGTTGTAACACCCTGCCAGTACAGATAGTATAACAGTAGGTCCGGCCGGGACCCCACGCCATACAAACCACACTAGCTAGGAGTTAAAAGGTGATAACCAGAAAGAACTACAACAGGGTATACTAAACACTAGCGGAAGCATAATGATTTAACATTTCATTTAGAACTGTCCACTATCATAGGAATGAAACCATAAAATAGAGTTACGGCCTTAAGGCCTTACATTCACCAATGTACGAAACTCAGAACATACTTCGGCACGCAGGCCGGCAATACATGAGAAAGCAGAAAAGGGAGGCTGGCCTTCAAGGGCCAACTCAGCAGAAGGGCCACCGCCCGCTATTTCCCACTAGGCTCACCTGCACCTGCATAAGAACATTCCACCAAGCGGTGGCAAACAAAGTAACGGTCAGCACAGCTGACCAAATTATAACGACCCCACCCCTTTCCCGGGGTGGCGGAGATTCTACCCTGCAAGCAAGCCATACTAGCACAAGTACTAAAATAAAGAAAGTGCAACTACACAAGGTGAGGTTTCAAGCACAATCAATCTTCTAGGTTGAGCATCAAAAAGGAGGGAACCTAGGTATGCACATGATGTTGGTTGGGTTCACCCGAAGGTTCCCCGCAACCGCCTAAACAACCGCATGAGGCTAACAACATCAATTCCACAAACACTCCACCGTAAGGGCCATCGCCTTATGTGGGAAAAAGAGCTTTTTGGTCGGTCTAGGTAAACCACCTTCCATGACCTCTCCCATGATCACACGGCTACATGAGGTAGGGACCTCTTACCGATCTGCATGGAAACGGGTTCGGTTTAGCTTTGCCCGTGCTCTAATCGTCGCGATCTATCGCACGACGCGGGTACGGCTTCGCCTCGGCCCGTAAGGGTTTAGCACCTTCAAGTGCTACACAAATATAAGCTACGCACCTAATCCCTTCACAAGGATCTAGGCTTCACAAATACTCTAAAGGGGAGGTATAATACGCTCCGCATCAATTTCGCGGTGAAGGTTTGCCTTCATCCAATCTCAAAGAATGGGGCTTTCGTTAGGATCTTCACAAGACGCCTACACTTAAATCCCGCACTACTATAGATGATTTCACGGAGTCATTCTCCGGCACGCATTCTAGGCTTAACCTAAATGCAACGTTGCAATCCAAGCATCACCGATTCGGGCTCACGGCCACGAATAGGCTTCACACAAAATGCCTAAATCCGCACGACTACCGGATTTTCTACATGCAATATGCCGGGGACGGACACAATCGACCCGGAGTTCCGGAGAACTTGAGGGAATCCTACACTTCACCCATTTGGTGAAAGGGATCCCTCATGCAAGCATAGAGAAATGAAGGAGAGGACAAGAGACAAGTCCAAACAATGGGAGAAGAAATCGTTACCCTAGGAGCATTCTTTTTTTGCCATGGATCCGAGATTCTAGACGGAGGGAAACGACCGCACCGGGCTGCACTCTCCAGATCTGGAAACGGCTCGCGAAACGGAGCTCCGGAGCTCCGTCAATGGCGGGATCTCCCTTCTTCTTCCTTGCCTCCTTCTTCCTCTAAGCTTGGAGAGAGAAAAGCCTCAAAAGAATGAGGGTTAATCTCCTCTCACAAGCCCTAAGACCCCCCAGCAACTAATCCTAGCCATTGGATCGAATTCCAAAGGATTTGGACGGCCGGATCTTCTTCTCCGCTCAAAATCGCGGAACAGAATAAACAGGGCGCACGATCACAGGAGCACGGACAGTGGTCGTGCGCGAAGAGGGAAATGGTCGTGCGCACTTTCCGAGACAGAACTCTGAATTCTTGCGAATAAGCGCACGGTCGCTGGCGCACGATCACCGGTCGTGCGCGAAGAGGACAATGGTCGTGCGCATAAGCCGAGACAGAACTCCGATTCTTTGTGGGTTACGCACGATCATTGGCGCACGATCACTGGTCGTGCGCGAAGAGGACAATGGTCGTGCGCATTGACCTGATCTGGAATTTTGAGCCTATCCCGAGCGCAACCCTACCATTTCGCCTACCTCGCTGAACCACGATCTTTGGGGTGTTACAACTCCACCCCCCCTTAAAAGAATTTCGTCCCGAAATTTCGAAAACAGTAAAAGCAGGAATTACAGTTTTTAAAGAAAATTTACCTGAGAGAAATAGCTCGGGGTACTCCGCAAGCATCGCTTGCTCTCTCTCCCAAGTTAGCTCCTCTCGACCGCAATTATCCCACCGGACCTTTACCATCCGAATGGACTTGTTCCGCAACTGCTTTACCTCGGTATCCTCGATGCGTAAGGGTTTGACTTTCGTCGACAACCCACTATCCACCGACACTTTGCCAACCGCAACGGTATGAGTAGGCTCTTGCACTGCCTTCCTCAGAACTGAAATGTGAAACACGTCGTGCAGACCGCTCAGCTCTGCAGATAGTGCAAGCCGATAAGCCGCATCACCAACACGTTCCACAATCTCAAACGGTCCTAAGTACCTTGGACTGAGCTTTTTCAAGCGTCGGATCCTTGATACCCCTTTGAACGGTTTGATCTTCAAGTAAACCCGGTCACCAACGGCGAACTCTAGGTTCCTATGCTTGGCGTTGTAATATTTCGCTTGCCTATCCTGGGCAATCAATAGCCTTTCTTGAATAGTTCGGATCGTCGAAGTTGCTTCCTCAACATCCTTTCGCTTTAATAGCTTAGTATCGCCCGTTTCTGCCCAAGACAACGGCGTACGACACTTCTTACCATAGAGGGCCTCGAAAGGAGCCATCTTTATACTGGCTTGGTAGCTATTATTGTAGGCGAACTCGATCATATAGAGATGATCTTCCCACTTCTTTCCAAAATCTAGAGCGCACATTCGGAGCATATCCTCCATAGTCCTGTTGGTCCTCTCGGTCTGTCCATCCGTTTGCGGGTGGAAGGCCGTGCTAAATTTCAATTTAGTGCCCAACAGTTCATGGATAAGCCTCCAATCTTTCGATGTGAAACGCCCGTCACGATCGCTGACGATGCTACGAGGGACACCGTGCAGCCGCACAATACTATCGACATAGAGCTTCGCTAGCTTTTCTACAGAATCATCCTTCCGGTTCGGAATAAAATGCGATACTTTTGTCAGTCTGTCCACGATCACCCAGATGGCGTCGTTTCCATGCTGCGATCTCGGCAATCCGTGCACGAAATCCATCGAAATATCGTCAAACTTCCATTCCGGAATCGGCAAGGACTTCAAAAATCCACCGGGACGTTGACATTCCACCTTCACCAACGCGCAGGTGTTGCACTTGGCCACGTAGAGGGCAATGTCCTTCTTCATACCCGGCCACCAGAAAAGTTTCTTCATGTCCATGTACATTTTCGTGCTCCCCGGGTGGATAGAGTACTTGGTATGATGAGCCTCGTACATCAATTCCTCCCGTAGAGTACCCACGTTTGGGACGCACAATCTGCCATTCTTCCACATAAGGCCATCTTCGAAAGAGAAATCAGCGTTTAACCCGTCAACGGTTTCCGCTTTGTAGCGTTTCATGCTCTCATCCAGCTCCAATGCCTGTCGAACTCGGTCGGCAAGGTGGTATTGAACCTCCGTCCAGTTCAAGCATGCTGAAGTAGACGCTCTTCGATCAACGCAAATGATCTCCATTTCTTCCAGCTCACGGATTAGACGCTCATCGTGCATCAAAATCCAATTTGCTCGAGCGGGAGCCCGACGACTCAACGCGTCCGCAACTACATTTCCCTTTCCAGGAGTATATTTGATGTCGAAGGTGTAGTCCCCAAGGAACTCCAACCACCTCCTCTGTCGCATATTCAACTCCCTTTGATCTAGCAAGTACTTGAGGCTCTTGTTGTCGGTAAAGATGTCGATCTTCACGCCATACAAATAATGCCTCCAAAGCTTAAGAGCAAATACCACGGCCGCTAGCTCCAAATCATGGACCGGGTAATTCCTCTCATGAACCTTCAACTGCCGGGAGCCGTAGGCAATTACCTTACCAAACTGCACTAGGACACAACCCAAACCACTCCCTGAGGCGTCGCTGTAAATTTCGTAGCCTTCCGTACCACATGGCGAGCATAGAATGGGCGCCGTGGTCAGACGGCTCTTCAGTTCTTCAAAAGCTCGTGCGCACTCGGGCGACCAAACGAACTTATGATCTTTCCTGGTCACTTTAGTGAGAGGAAGTGCAATCCTCGAGAAGTTTTCCACAAAGCGCCTATAATAGCCGGCAAGTCCTAAGAAACTTCGGACTTCCGCTACGTTTTTCAACAAAGGCCAGGCTCGGATCGCTTCTATCTTCGACGGATCAACCGCAATTCCATCTCCACTAACGACGTGACCAAGGAATGCTACTGACGGTAGCCAAAACTCGCACTTGGAGAACTTGGCATAAAGCTGACTCTTCCTCAAGGTGCCCAGAACTGCGTGCAGATGCCCTACATGCTCCGCTTCCGATTGAGAGTATACCAAAATGTCGTCGATGAAGACGATCACAAATTGATCCAAATACTCACGGAATGTCCTATTCATTAAGTCCATGAATACCGACGGTGCATTAGACAGACCGAACGGCAACACCGTGAACTCATAGTGCCCAAAGCGGGTACTGAACGCTGTCTTTGGAATGTCACATTCCCTAATCCGCAGTTGGTAATAGCCGGACCTTAGGTCCAGTTTGGAGTATACCGTCGACCCAACCAGCTGGTCGAATAGATCGTCGATTCTTGGAATCGGATATCGGTTCTTCTCGGTCAACTTGTTTAGCTCTCGATAATCGATACATAGACGCAAGCTCCCGTCCTTCTTTTTCACAAATAGGACCGGTGCACTCCAAGGCGAAGAACTTGGACGTACGTAGCCTTGCTCTAGCAGCTCTTGCAATTGAACCTTCAGCTCAGCCAATTCCTTTGGCGCTATCCGGTACGGTGAGCGGGCCACGGGTTTGGCACCTGGCACCAACTCGATACAGAAATCGATCTCTCGCTGAGGCGGAGCCCCAGGGAGTTCGTTAGGAAACACGTCGGCGTACTCCGCTACAACTGGGACATCACATAACCTGGGCTTTGGCTCCGAAGCCTCCAACAAGGTGAAGAACAACTCGGCGCCTTTTCTCACCGCCTTAACCACTTGGGGAGCAGACATCAGCGTCTTGCTCGCTCCTCGCATACCGGCAAACGTGGTTTCTCCATCGGCCTTCCTTCCCAGAGTGATCTCCTTAGAATTGCAATCTATGCATGCACGCTGCTCCGAGAGCCAGTCCATGCCGAAGATCACATCGAATTCAGCTAACGGTAATAACGATGCTTCCAAATCGAAATCTTGACATGCGAGATCCATTGGGTAGCACTACTTCTAATCTATTCTCTACGAAGGTAGATGGCACTCCGATTCGCACCACGAAGTCCTCAGACAGAAAGAGTGCGATGCACCCGTATCAAATAGAGCTCTCGCCGGATAGTTGAGAATTAGGACAAAGCCTAATTGCACACAAAAAAAACATACAGTTGCACAACAGTATAATCACAAATAGCTATTCAAAAGCTAATTTTTTAATTCATACCTGTGACAACATCAGCTTGTCGTATGGCTTCTTGCTGGCCAAGCGAGTAGACTCTCGGCTGAGTCGGAGTAATGTGCTGGGAAGCCGAAGACTCCGCAGCTTTACCCTTTTCCGCAGCACGAGCATAGTCCAAAGCTCGATTCTCTGCCTTCGGGGGACCACTTCGACACACTGCGGCCTTGTGTCCCACGTTCCCGCAGGTGAAACACGTGATAGGACTCCGCACAGTCATTGCTCCCGAAACATTTGAGCGAGAGTGCTCCGCCGGTTTGAACTTCCTTTTGTTCTTCCTGAATTCTGACTTGGACTGAGAGACCGGCACATGAAACTCAGGTTTCTTTGCCACGGCTTTTGCTTGTACCCTCTTCATGTCCAACTCTAGGGATCTGGCAGTTTGGACCATCACCTGGAAACCTAACGTCATTGGGCCTGCAAGGAGCAGCCTCAACTCGTCCTGAAGACCTTCATAGAACTTGTTCGTCTTTGTCTCTTCGTCTTCCATCATAGGCCCCGCATAACGACCCAGTTTAGTGAACTCGTGCAAGTACTCATCCACTGAGCTGTCGCCTTGAGTTAACTTCAGAAACTGGTTCTGCAACGCAATGCGTTGGGCAGAAGGAATATACCTTTGAAGAAAAGACTTTGAGAACTCCGCTATCGAGATCTCGGTAATCTCCCTGCCTCCGAACTTGTGCACTTCCTGTTCAGCCCACCAACGCTCTGCCTCTCCGTTAAGGAGGAAGGTGGCTAAAGTGACCATCATAACTTCTTCTGTTGCTGTCGCCCTTAGAATCTTCCTAACCGTTGACAGCCAGTCCTCCGCCTCCGTTGGGGATCCGGTCCCCGAGAAAGTTGGAGGATGGAAGCTTAGAAAGTGTTGCATCTGTTGATCACGCGCTCGCGCAACAACTACACGCTCTACCGAACGCTCCACCCTTTACACCGCCGCAGGTTCCACTGCAGCCACTGGCACAGGGGCCTCAACCCTTGGTTCCACCGCAGGTTCCACTGCAGGTTCGATCACCGGGGCCGCATCAGTATTAGGCGTAGCAGGCTGTGCAAGCCTTTGCGGTTGAGCATTGATCATCGCGAAGACAGCTTCTGCAATTAACCTGATCATCTCAGCAGGAGGAGTGGTCGCTGGCACTTCAGCCGACCCACTACTTTCAGCAGTGTTACGGGGTTGAGACGGCCCCGCACCACTTCTAGTCGCCTATAATCGTGTAAGACACAATTTAATGACTGAAAACATAGCAAACAACAATCATGGAACGCTCAGGTTCCGCAAACAAGTATGTTTTCCCATTCCTAAGTGGACATTCTTATTAGTTTTTGTCGTTTTAGGTGAATGCACATCCTGTGCACACCACCCCTTAAAAGGAATTCGTCCCGAATTCGCTAAACTACGGATCGACGCCTTAAGTCTGATACCAAATTGTAACACCCTGCTAGTACAGATAGTATAACAGTAGGTCCGGCCGGGACCCCACGCCATACAAACCACACTAGCTAGGAGTTAAAAGGTGATAACCAGAAAGAACTACAACAGGGTATACTAAACACTAGCGGAAGCATAATGATTTAACATTTCATTTAGAACTGTCCACTATCATAGGAATGAAACCATAAAATAGAGTTACGGCCTTAAGGCCTTACATTCACCAATGTACGAAACTCAGAACATACTTCGGCACGCAGGCCGGCAATACATGAGAAAGCAGAAAAGGGAGGATGTCCTTCAAGGGCCAACTCAGCAGAAGGGCCACCGCCCGCTATTTCCCACTAGGCTCACCTGCACCTGCATAAGAACATTCCACCAAGCGGTGGCAAACAAAGTAACGGTCAGCACAGCTGACCAAATTATAACGACCCCACCCCTTTCCCGGGGTGGCGGAGATTCTACCCTGCAAGCAAGCCATACTAGCACAAGTACTAAAATAAAGAAAGTGCAACTACACAAGGTGAGGTTTCAAGCACAATCAATCTTCTAGGTTGAGCATCAAAAAGGAGGGAACCTAGGTATGCACATGATGTTGGTTGGGTTCACCCGAAGGTTCCCCGCAACCGCCTACACAACTGCATGAGGCTAACAACATCAATTCCACAAACACTCCACCGTAAGGGCCATCGCCTTATGTGGGAAAAAGAGCTTTTTGGTCGGTCTAGGTAAACCACCTTCCACGACCTCTCCCATGATCACACGGCTACATGAGGTAGGGACCTCTTACCGATCTGCATGGAAATGGGTTCGGTTTAGCTTTGCCCGTGCTCTAATCGTCGCGATCTATCGCACGACGCGGGTACGGCTTCGCCTCGGCCCGTAAGGGTTTAGCACCTTCAAGTGCTACACAAATATAAGCTACGCACCTAATCCCTTCACAAGGATCTAGGCTTCATAAATACTCAAAAGGGGAGGTATAATACGCTCCGCATCAATTTCGCGGTGAAGGTTTGCCTTCATCCAATCTCAAAGCATGGGGCTTTCGTTAGGATCTTCACAAGACGCCTACACTTAAATCCCGCACTACTATAGATGATTTCACGGAGTCATTCTCCGGCACGCATTCTAGGCTTAACCTAAATGCAACGTCGCAATCCAAGCATCACCGATTCGGGCTCACGGCCACGAATAGGCTTCACACAAAATGCCTAAATCCGCACGACTACCGGATTTTCTACATGCAATATGCCGGGGACGGACACAATCGACCTGAAGTTCCGGAGAACTTGAGGGAATCCTACACTTCACCCATTTGGTGAAAGGGATCCCTCATGCAAGCATAGAGAAATGAAGGAGAGGACAAGAGACAAGTCCAAACAATGGGAGAAGAAATCGTTACCCTAGGAGCATTCTTTTTTTGCCATGGATCCGAGATTCTAGACGGAGGGAAACGACCGCACCGGGCTGCACTCTCCAGATCTGGAAACGGCTCGCGAAACGGAGCTCCGGAGCTCCGTCAATGGCGGGATCTCCCTTCTTCTTCCTTGCCTCCTTCTTCTTCCTCTAAGCTTGGAGAGAGAAAAGCCTCAAAAGAATGAGGGTTAATCTCCTCTCACAAGCCCTAAGACCCCCCAGCAACTAATCCTAGCCATTGGATCGAATTCCAAAGGATTTGGATGGCCGGATCTTCTTCTCCGCTCAAAATCGCGGAACAGAATAAACAGGGCACACGATCACAGGCGCACGGACAGTGGTCGTGCGCGAAGAGGGAAATGGTCGTGCGCACTTTCTGAGACAGAACTCTGAATTCTTGCGAATAAGCGCACGGTCGCTGGCGCATGATCACCGGTCGTGCGCGAAGAGGACAATGGTCGTGCGCATAAGCCAAGACAGAACTCCGATTCTTTGCGGGTTACGCACGATCATTGGCGCACGATCACTGGTCGTGCGCGAAGAGGACAATGGTCGTGCGCATTTACCTGATCTGGAATTTTGAGCCTATCCCGAGCGCAACCCTACCATTTCGCCTACCTCGCTGAACCACGATCTTTGGGGTGTTACAGTTGTAATCCTCCAACTGATGTTGTGTTGCACAACAGCTACCTACAGCAATGTATTCAGACTCAGCTGTGGATATTGCCACACTGGTTTGTTTCTTGCTGCTCCAAGATATCAATCTTTTCCCTAGGAATTGACAAGTACCACTTGTACTCTTCCTGTCTTCTTTGCAACCTGCAAAATCTGCATCTGAAAAACCTGTTAGTTCAAAGTCATTGTTCTTAGGGTACCACAGGCCAAGATGCAAGCTGCCCTTAAGGTATCTCAAAATCCTCTTCACAGAGGTGTAGTGAGATTCCTTAGGACAGGCTTAATACCTAGCACAAACACATGTAGAATACATAATGTCTGGCCTACTATCAGCCAAGTACAATAGGGATCCAATGATACATCTGTACATGGACTCATCAAAGGTCTTTCCCTTTTCATCCTTGTCTAATGATACATTAGACCCCATGGGTGTTCTCATGGTGGAGGCTGATTCCATCCCAAATTTCTTGATGAGCTCCTTAGTGTACTTGGTCTGGGAGATGAAAATTCCATCATCAGACTATTTCACTTGGAGCCCAAGGAAATATTTGAGCTCACCCATACTGCTCATTTCAAACTCCCCCTGCATTAGATTGGCAAATCTCTTGCAGAGGTTGTCATCAGTAGACCCAAAGATTATGTCATCAACATAAATTTGGACTAAGAGACACTTGCCCCTTGTTTCCCTAAGAAATAATGTGCTATCAATCTTTCCCGTCATGAACTTGTTCTTGAGGAGAAAGTTGGACAAAGTCTCATACCAAGCTCTTGGAGCTTGCTTGAGACCATATAATGCTTTCCTAAGAAGGTAAACATGAGAAGTTAGAGTTGGATGCACAAAACCTGAAGGCTGTTCAACATATACCTCTTCCTTCAAGTCTCCATTGAGGAAGGCTGATTTGACATCCATCTGGTAGACATTGAACCCCTTGTGGGCAGCATAGGCAAGGAATAGCCTAATTGCTTCCAACCTTGCAACTGGTGCAAAGGTTTGATCAAAGTTTATACCTTCCTCTTGCCTGTATCCTTTGGCTACTAATCTGGCCTTGTTCTTGATGATTGTGCCATTCTCATCAAGCTTGTTCCTGTATACCCATTTGGTGCCAATCACATTGTGTCCCTGAGGTCTTGGCACCAGCTTCCATACTTTGCATCTCTTGAATTGTAGGAGCTCTTCTTGCATGGCTTCAATCCAGAAGGTGTCTTGATTGGCCTCTTCAAACTTCTTGGGCTCCATTTGAGAAAGGAATCTCAAGAATAGTGCTTCATTATGAGCTCTGCTTCTTGTCAATATGCCTTGGGTATGATCTCCAATTATTAGATCCCTTGGATGATCTCTCGAGTGCCTTGCAGCAGCTGGAAGAGGGTCCTCTGGAGGCTGTGGTTGTTCCACTGGTTCAGCTGTGATTTCACCCTCTTGTACCTCTTCTTCTTCAGGAATTGCAGCAGCTGTTTGTGTTTTGCTGCTGCTGGGCCTGTCTTGGACAGTCAGCTCATGCATCCCTTCTTCATTTCCTGTCAAAATAGAAGAACTAGACCATTCTTTATAGAGAAGGCTGGTCTCATCAAACACAACATGCATAGATTCTTCTACAACATGGGTTTTCTTGTTATACTCTATAAGCTCTACTATGTGAGCTATACCCAACAAGAACCCCCACATTACATTTCTCTGCAAACTTTGTTAATTGAGATTTTCTATTATTTAGAATGTAGCATTTGCAACCAAAGATTCTAAAGTAAGAAATTGTAGGTTGTTTACCTTTCAGAATCTCATAAGTGGTTTTCCCAAGGACATTATTGATGGAGGCTCTATTGAGAACATAACAAGTTGTATTGATTGCCTCAGCTCAGAAGTATTCTGGGAGTGAGGAGTCACTAAGCAATGTTCTCTCAGCTTCTATCAAGGTCCTATTCCTCCTCTCAGCCACACCATTTTGCTGTGGAGTCCTTGGGGAGGAGAACTCTTGGGTGATACCAAATTCTTGACAAAATTTTGTCATGGCTTCAGATTGAAATTCTGTGCCATGGTCAGTTCTTGTTCTGACCACAGTACATAGTAGATCATTCTGAATAGCCTTGACATAATTTATAAAGACATGTAAGGTATCTGACTTCTTCTTAAGGAAGAATACACATGTATACTTTGAATGATCATTTACAATTACCAAGGTATACAACTTCCCACTTAGGCTCTGAATTGGCAAAGGACCAAACAAGTCTATGTGCAATAGGTATAAACACCTTTCAGTATCCTTGGAGCCAATACTTTTAAAGGTGGTCCTAGTTTGCTTACCCATTTGGCAAGCATGACAGGGACCACTTTTAATACATTTTAGTTCAGGACTATTTCTAACAAGGTTTTTAGAAAATAATCTATACATAGTCTTATAGTTAATGTGGGCAAGTCTCTTGTTCCATTGGACACAAAGAGACTCACTTTCATTAGCTACTAGACACACAGAAGAGATTGAATAATTGCAAATGAAGTCTAAGCAATAAACATTTCCACTCCTAGTGCCTGAGAGAATGGTCTCCAAGTCATTAGACTTTTTGATCAAGCACTTGTCATTGTGGAATTCAATGACATAGCCTAAGTCACATAGTTGGCTTATGCTTACAAGGTTGTGTTGCAACCCTTCAACATAAGCTACCCTTGTGATTGAGATTATGCCATTTGAAATCATACCATATCCTTTGGTGACTCCCTTTTCAGATCCACCAAAGATAACTTTGGGTCCATTCTTCACTGGATGGTAATCCTTTAGAAGATCCTTAGTTCCTGTCATGTGCCTTGAGCACCCACTATCCAAGTACCATATTTAGTTGAGACTGGTACTTGAACTAACCTACAATACAGAATTTAATGTACCTTAGGATCCCAACTGATTTTGGGTCCTAGGTTCATGTTAACACCATACGGGATATTCCTAGAAGGGGCTGGTTTGGCTTGAGGTTCAATCGTTGCCTTTGGCACATTGGGGTTGTGCCAACAATCAATTGCAAAGTGTCCCACTTTGCCACAGAACCAACACTTATGAATGTTGTATCTTCTTTCTGAGCATTTCTTGAGGATTGTGCAGCACAGTCCTTATGTCCAGGAATAGATACAGCAGCATTCTTTCTGTTCCTCTCAGCAATGATTTGACCGAATGTCATTTTATGTGCTGTCTTGATGCTCTTTGTCCTGATGGCATCAGCTTGCAATGGCTTGGCAGCCATACAAGATGTGATGGCATCTGACACTGAGCACTCAGACATGTTTACAGATTTGGCAGCAGTCATTTTCTTGACTGATTTAACCTTAGAAGGGCTTGCCTTCTTATTGATGAATGATGTGGCTGAAGTACCAAAAACAAATGGTCCATGTTGGGCCATCTGAATTTCCTCATGGGGAGCCTTCATGGCACTCAATCTCATTCCCTTTCTCCCACTATTTGAAGGAGCATTTTCCTTCCTATAACACTTCACATTCTTCCAGTGACCATAAATGCTTTCATGGTCATACCTGTTAGAGGGAAGTATTACCTTTTGAAAGGTGAGTTGAGGCTTAGCTTTCTCCTTGCTCTTTACTCCACTCCCTTCTCCTACTTCAATTTTATTGAACCCTAATCCTCTCCTATTGGTTTGAAAGGAGAAGGTGTCAATAATAGGTAGCACAGATTTGGGCTTGGAGAATTGAGCCACCAGCATCCTCTCCTTGAGGAGCTTTTCTTCAAGATCCTTAATGATCTTGTTCTTGTGGCTTATGGTGCCCACATGGATGATTGACATTCCCTTTAGCTTGCCAATCTCCTTGCTCATTAGAGCTAGCTGGGTAGCATGCTCAATGCACTCAGATTTTGATTGCTTTAGGGAATTAATTTCTTGGGCTTGCCTCTTGGCTAGCTTTTTGCTCTTTTTCAAAGCTTCCAGGAGTGCACCATACCTATCAATCAATTGATTAACATCCTCCTCAGAATCTGATTCACTTCCAACTTTAGATGGAGGAGATTCAGATTCTGGACCTATTTCATAATCAGAAGAAGAAGAAATGCAGTGTATTAATACCTACTCATGTTCTGAATTGCTGTGGCTGTCCTCATTTTCAGTTATAGCCATCAGCCCATGGTCTTCTAGAGAGACCTCATCCTCCTCTACATCACTATCTGAATGTTATAGAGGGGCCCTAATTCCTATCCTGGCAGCAGGACAGTCTTCTTCCTTCTGACCAGCAAACAGCCCCAAGTAGGCTTCCTCTCATCATCTGAATCTGAAGATGAAGATTCAGATTCACTCCAGCTTTTGCCTTTCTTAGCTAGGAAGGATTTTTCTCCCTTCCTCTCCTTCTGGTGGTGAGGTTTCTTGTCACCTCTTTCCTTTCTCTTGACTGGACAGTAAGCAATGACATGTCCAGGCTTACTACAGCAATAGCAAATTATATTAGTTGAAACATGTTTACTAGACTTAGAGTCATACCTGTCCCCTTTGGGGTGTTGCCTCTCAGATCTGTAATGATCCTCCTTGGGATGAGAAGAGGAGGAAGGTTTGTTCTTCCATTGTTTTCTCTTGATCATCTTCTTGAACTGCATTGTGAAGGCAGCAAACTCCTCATCAGAAGAGGAGCTGTCTAATTTGCTGCTTTCAGATTTCTCAGATTCAGCAGCCTTTCTTGGAGGTGACTGCACTCTAACCTTGTTCCTCTTAGAGCTTTCAGCTTTGAGAGCAATAGATCTCTCCCTTGTGTGAGCCCTGGAGGAGGAGTCCTCCTCCTTTCTTGCAGAAAGCTGCATCTCATATGAGAGCAGTTTCCCAAACAGTGTATGGGTGGGGGTTTCTCCAAGTCTTGCCCCTTCCCTGATTGCATAGATTTTAGTGTCTCATTCTTTAGTTAGAGATCTAAGGAACTTTTCATTGAGTTCATAATCTGTGAACACCCTTCCATAGGTTCTTAGTTCATTTACAATCCTAAAGAACCTTTCATAGCATATGGGGATATTCTCCTGGCTCAGCTGTCTGAAGGCTTCATACTCTTGATTGAGGAGTGACTTTCTATCATCCCTCACTTCAGTTGTTCCCTCCATATAAACAACCAATGTGTCCCACATTTCCTTGGCAGTTTGGCAGTGGACCAAGTTCTGAAAAGTAGTGTCATCAATGGCATTTACTATTATGTTTTGGGCTCTCTTGTCCATAGTATACAATGTTATCTCATCATTGGTCAGCTCAGAAAATACCTTAAGTACTTTTCTAGTAGGGTCAATAGTGGAGACTTTCTCAAAGGTATAAGGACCATTTTTGACAGTCAAAAAGATCCTTGGGTCTGAGTCTTCCATGAATAGCCTTACCCTTTGCTTCCATATCCCAAAGTTCTTTGGAGCATATGGGCAACTTCATTGACCCCAACTCCTTCTTCATTCCACTGTTGGCCATTGGATTTCAGATTTGACTACTCCTGTATAGGATCTGATCAGACTGTTAAGTCTTTTTGATCAACCTCGCTTTGATACCACCTGATAGTTTATATAGGTGTAGTCAATAATACCTAGAGGGGGTGAATAGGTTTTACTTATTTTCTTTGTTTAAACCTAATGTTTCTAGCTACAGAAAACACAATCACAGAAAGCACACAAGGATATATAGAGGTTCCTCAAGACAGGGTGTCTTGAGTAGTCCTCTTTCCCCCTTCACCTTTCTAACAGTGAGTTAGACAAGGCCCACAAACTCCAATCTCGGCTCCTTGAGCTTACACCACAAGTTCCTCAGAACTTCTCAGATCAAGAGTGATCCTACCTCAGGCACAGCAGCCCTACTCTCAGGCTCAGCAGCCCTACACTCAGGCTCAGCAGCCCTACACCTCAGGCTCAACAGCCCTACACCTCAGGCTCAGCAACCCTACACCTCAGAGTTATGTAACTCCTACAACTCAGAAATCACACAGATTTCCTACCTCAGACCTATCAAGAAATCCTACCACTCAAACTGTCAACACAGCTTTACACACTGGCACAACAACCTTTCACTCAGGCAATAATGCCTTACAAAGATATAATAGAGTTTGAACTAAATACAGAAGACAGAAGGTTTACTCTTATGTCTTCTGAATCCCCTTTTTTCAGATCTGAAAACAGCAGCTTCAGATTTGTATCACCTTGATCTTCTCCTTCAACAAAGCAGAAGATCAACTTGCCCTTCTTGAGTTTGTACAGGAAGAGCTATATAATCTTCCTTAGAAGATTAACTTCAGCTTCAGAGAACAACTTCAACTGGCTGAAACGTGAATGCTCGATTGCGGCGTGCAGCAAAACCTTTTCAATGGAACAGTTCTTGTTGTTGTGCCCTAGCATCTTCTTTTATACCTCCAGAAGGCTTTAATGGCTATATCGATCCTCCTGACACAGTATGGGGTAGATTTGAGTTGCTTTTCCCTCTCAATTGACGCTTGCGCCAAAAGCAGATCCCGTCAGCACATTTGGATCTGTCTCAGCGGTTGGGCTGAGACAACATCCAGTCTCAGCGGTTGGGCTGAAACAGCTTCCAGTCTCAGCGACAACTCCAGTCACCTTCTCAGCGGTTGCTCCAGTCTCCTTCTCAGTGGATTCGCTGAGACGGCTCCTCGTCTCAGCGGTTCTGACCCTTCGTCTCAGCGGTTATGCTGAGACAGATCTTCATCTCCTTGTAGATGATTTCTTCTTATCTAAGGCCATGTTTGACCCTTCCTTTTGAGTGACCTGTGCCTGTATATCCTACACAAGTATAGCTTTGTTAAATATAATATGTCCTTAGCATTGAGAGTGATGTCTCTTCAAATCAAGGTAATGTTGAGGGCAATATTCCCAACAGCGACCCTATATGCTCATATTGCGTTGACAGTAAGACTAATTGTTGATTGCTTTGAGATCACCTCAGAAACTCCAACAGATATCTCCTGCGCATGTCGGTCGCGCTGCCACCGCTGTACGACCGGACTACCACGACCCGCGTTGGTGTCTCTCACGCGCGTTGCCCGTGCGCAGGAAGCTCTCACTCGCGCGTGTCGGACAAGCGGACACCACCGTGTCAGTCACGTAGCCAGCGTCGTGTCGGCCGTGCGGCCACCGCCGCACGGCTGGACCCACGCGGGGATCTCTCCCGTGCGCAGCCCGCATGCGGGGATCTTTCCCGTGCACGCCGGTCGCGCGGCCACCGCCCCGCCGGCTGCGCTGCCACCGCTGCACGGCCACTCCCGCGGTCCGCGCGGGTGTCTCTCTGGCGCAGAGGCGTCTCTCCCGCGCAAGCGCCGGCCCCTTATTCAAGAAAAAAAAACTAGTTTTGAACATAAAATTGAATGGTCCTTAGGCGACGTGCGTTCACGAACAACTGTTCATATCCACCTTATTCATAAATCACTATCATCGTGTCAAACAGGTACCAAGATGTCAGGATCCTCTTCACTTGAGTCTAAATGGATAGTATACCTTTCACAGTCCATAATAATTTATGATTGATCCGACGAGCTCACTAATCCTACTCATTTATATTCTTTCTTTAATCAGAAAATTATGATCAATTCTCAAAAATGAACATTTATTTGAAGTCCCGAATAAAAAAGATCCCAATCCATTGGAGATCTCAAATAAAGAGAATCCCAATCCGTCGGACCCTACGTGAATTTTGTCCTTCACCGAAGGCGTGATGTAACACGGCAATATTTTCCTTTTTTTTGTTGGCACTGTCCAGTACAGGTGTCACCAAACGATTGATGACTAATTAGGAGTATTATGCATGCACCGAATGCAAAACTCCTCTGACGCCGCAGTGGATCCAAAGTCGGTGCTCTGAATAGGATCTGGAATTGGAAATTAAGAATAAAAAAATATCTGATAAAATAAATAATATAATGTTTTCGCATCATTGAATCTGTGCATGAATAAATTTAATCCTGGGTGTAAAATCGGAATGGAGAGCGAAGACCCGTCGACAAATTGATCTTGGATTTGGTCTCCGGGCGTGCAGACCGAATTCATTGCACCTACTCCAACGCGGCAATACGATTTTGTTGTTGTGTTTGATGGACAAAAAAACAATTTGGCGGTTATCCATTCGTGTGTCGCATTATTATAGAACGGGGGTGATAGTGTAAGGACCATTGTGCTGGGATGAGAGTATCTCTTAGGCTCAGTTTGGTGTGACTTTTTTGCTTCGCTGAGTTTGGACAAAAACATCAAAGTCATAAAATGTATTCTGCGCATTACAACAGTTACGGCCACCACCAAGAAAAAAAATTTTGCTTTGCACAACGTGAATGAAATTCCTTAGATGAGGTCGGGGGTTCACGATCGACAATTCATAATCACCGCGTTCATGACAGCCAGAGTCGTGTGCCAAACAGAACCTTTATCTAATTTAAATGGTGAAAAAAATGTAACTTGATTTCAAGAGGGATGGGGGTAATTATGGGCATAAATAAAACTCTAATACATGTTTGAACTTTTACCAGCCCGGCACTGCGTTATTATGTTTCAGAATAAAAAAAATTATATGTTTGGACTTTGATGTCTTACAAAAAAAATATTATAACTATTAAGAATAACAAATTATAATTACAAGAATGTTGGAGACTTACGAAAAAATGACATTTATATAAGCAACTCACGAATAGCTATTGACAGCCCCAAATAACTCAAAATAAATCCTAAAACACCTCCTTTTCTCATTTCTAATGGCATCCCCCCATTCCAGTTTCCACGCCTCTCTCTCCTTCCTTTTTGCGGATCGCACGCCCGACCTCCAGCCCTCCTCCGCCTACTCCTTCGGTTGCCCGGTGTGTTGAAACCCGGAAACTGGTTCAACTAAGTTCGGACCGAGGGGGTAGCTTGAGTTACTTTTCTCGCCGTCGAATCCCAAAGAATGAGTATTTCGAGCGCGCCTAGAACTAGCCCTCGCTAACTAATTGGTGATTGCCCACAAACAGACCCGTAGGTCTGCAACGAGAAGGTCCTTCCACTAACCCAGAAATTTGTATAAATTCCCCTCCCAAAACAAGGGGCCTAAGCCAACACCTTAGACAACATAGAAGAATAAGTGAGTGAGAGCTCGGGCTCTTTGTGTGTGTGTGTGTGTGTGTGTGTGTGTGCGGGGGGGGGGGGGGGGGGGGGGGGGGGGGCTGATCTGAGGGATTAGTGCTCTTATTCATAGGCAAGCCTGTCTAAGGGTAAAAAGACCTTTTTGGTCTGCGGGTAGTTACCTTCGCCATAACCGAATTACTATCCGCAGACCCAAATGTCCTTCGGACAGATGTTTCTGACTTTTTCATAATACTATTCACAACCCATGTGGCTTGCAGGTAGTCTCTCTTATGGTCAAGTCGCCAAATACATTGAAGGGGAACTCGCAAGTCAGGGGCACTCAAACTAGCCTCGCGTTGTTCTAAAGGGCGTGCACGGTCTAACCACCTGGACTGCCCCTTTATCACCCGAGGGGGTAGGTGAGTACGACCAGGGGGTCTGGGCCAATTCCCCTCTGACTGGGCGGGTATTTGGTCTACTCGCCTAATACAAGTTGTACACAATCTCCGCTCTTTGCGAGCTCGCCAGAGGTTGGAAAGAAAGTTCAAACCTTATTTGGCGAGTTCAGCCCTAGGAGAAAGGGTGATTACCGATCCGTCGCCCTTACCCCTCACTACAAGAAAATTCACATTTAGTAACGAAAATTTTGGTCAGTAAATATTGCGGTTTAGTCACTAAAGACATTTAGTGACCAAATTTAATCCGTCACAAGGTGGTTGCAAAATGACCGTCACAAAATGTCTTTAGTGACCAAATAAATTTTCGTCACTAAATATATAATTTTTGTGACAACTAATATTCGTCACTAAATGTACATTTTTTGTGACCACTAATTTTCGTCACTAAATATACATTTATAGTGACAATTAATTTTCGTCACTAAATGTGCATTATTAGTAACAACTATTTTTTGTCACTAAATGTACATTATTAGCAATAACTTTTTTTGTCACTAAATATATTTAGTGACCAGATTTATTTAGTTACTAGTTAAAATGCAATAATAATGACTTTTAGTTACTAAAATTGTTTATTTCATCATTAAATACAACAATAAGTAAAATATTTATTTGCTAAAAAATATCGAGAAAAAAAAGGTTTCTTTAAATTTATTAATAGAAAAAAGATGGGAGATAGCCTAAACCCTTTAGTACAGACCAATAGAGTTTTTAACTCTATTAAACTCAATACATAAAAAAAATTCTATAATACGCAGCATTGTACAAATATATAATTCTTTCTTTACATGTAACAAAAAAAAAGACTGTGTTGAACAAATATATAGTGATTTCTCCATCCTCTTCAAGTTTCTCATCTTCAAGCTCCTCATAGGCACCATTACTAGATTCTAGATTCTATAACCTGTAAATTATGGGAGGAAACCATCAAAATGAATAAAGAATAGAGCGGAAGTATAGCCAAACGTGGAGAGATTCAGTTTCAAATGCACAGGAATTTTTCGACATGATGAAGGGTTGTACCTGGTTTAAATTCTGGACCAATTGGAAGAAAGTCATTCACAACCTGTATGTTTTTTCTGCATTGAAGAAACTTGAGAATCATGGTCATAAAGATGTTCTTTTGGAGGAGATCAAGAAAATAAACATAATTAAATACCTGGTAAGGTATATAGTAGAGTCTCCAATGAGGAAGAACCACAAAAAAACACGTGAATGCTGCATAATGACATCGATAAAGGAACAAATGAAATTATAAAATCTACTCAATGCTGAAGTATGACACTGTTAAAAGCTAATAAGGAAAAAAAATGACATTCAACTGAACATTATCAAAACAGCTTGCTGGACTATCTGTTTTGATCTACATTAGACTTCTCCACGACAGATTAGCTAAGAAAGATGCGACGAGTAAGTATGCCTATATGCTTCTCACCAGCATTCATGACAGCTTTCAGTAGATTGCGGCTAGATTAGTCAAAATGGGTAAAGTGATTCGGAAGTCCAGCAGCAATCAGATGACAATAGAGCCAAGAAAAACAACACAAACCTGGAAAAATACGATCGTGGAGGAGAGTAGCTACTTCATATTAAAAACAATGTATCAAAATATTCGCACCAGGGAACTACAACAAATTCCACTACTGACCATCCCTGAACGAGGAAAAGAAGAAATAATTCACATTCAATTACAATTAACCGTGCAAGGAACGATTTTCCGATACGCTTACCTGGCTCATTTTGCAGTCTCCGGTGATCCTTAACAGCCACAACTGCAGGTTGGGCAAGAAACTCTGAACTACATATCAATAAATTATATAAAAAAATTATGTTAGCATAAATAAAACTCTCAGAATTACCATACATCTGCAAGATTCTTTGTCTTACAATTTGAATGAATCGTAAACCCCGTATAACATCATGTATCAAGTTATTACTACATCAAAAATAATATTTATCCCAAATGTTGGGTTTCATTTATTCAATAAAATATAACCTGACATCAAACCTTCATTCAAGTTGCAGATAGGCAGATAGAGGAAGAATCAAGAGAATGGGGTGACAATACGGCACTTATGATAATAATAGGAGTAGATGGATCTTACAGCAAATAAGGCACGAGAGGCGAGGGTGACACCATCAAAAGCCACAAGGATTCTTTCGTCAGAGGAAGAGCGTTTCGCCGGTTAGGAGGTTAGGGTTTGTGTGCCAAGCGAAAGGAAACTAAAGGTTGCACCCGCGGCAAGATGGGACTCGGGACGCTCGTCTCGTGGAAGACGCGCCGTCGAGGTCTCTAGGAAGCGCGGAACGGCTGTACGCGGAACTGTTGAAGAATAGGGCACGTCGCTGCTATAATTTGATTTTACCAACGAGCCGTTATAAAATTATTTCATTTACATTTTAGATTTTAATAATGGCAATATGAAAAATACTTAAATTAATTTATTTATTCTGCATAATTTAAAAATAAGATCTAATTTATAATTTCTTAAAAGTATTCCACAATATTCACGGGCATTGTCATCGTGACCTGTTCTTACGGGCTACGACACTTCGTGTTTTTTCACGCGTCTCTAATCGTCGATCGTCGGAGATATTCCTAAGTCGGCAACTACTATGCATTGACTCTCTGATCATGTAAGATTATTCTCACGTTAACTCTTTTTTGTCGTTCATTCTCTCACAGTACCCCACGCCATCCGCCAGCTCCCCCAGCATTTTCGAAGCTATGAAAATATTGTTGCGGCTTATATGTTTAATGATATTTTATTATAAAATAATCTTCATTTAGGAGAATAAATGAATTTTTTACGAAAGAAACTTCAAATTTATGATAACTAGTGACTAATTTTTTTGGTCACTAAATAGATAATTTAGTAACTAAATTATTTTTTGTCACTAAATACTTTAGAAAAATTACTTTAGTGACAGAACATATATTTCGTCACTAAAGATATGTCTTTAGTGACCAAATATTAATTTCATCACTGAAGACATATCTTTAGTGACGAACTATATTTCGTCACTAAAGAGGTGTTTTTAGTGACGAAATATATTTCGTCACTATGTTTTCGTCACTAAATGTCGGTTTTCTTGTAGTGCCTCTATAAATAGAGGGTCAGCTCCACAGTCCATGCATACTGAGGTATGAATTCAGGAGGTGATTCTTTCATGGCTTCCCACCAGCCTCGTGTCGACGACGATCTCGATGCGGCCACCATCCTTGGATTGATCAAGGAGTTTTTCGCTCCCAGCCTTCTTGATCACGCAAGAAGGAAGAAGCTCAATAGAAAAAGGGTCACCACGACGTCCACTGGTGAGAAGTCCTCCATCGATCCTGATTCCACCACGAGGTGTGAATCCCCTTCCGCGAGACCGAGGGTGTCGCCCATCGACGAAGAGCTTGTTGCCGATCCACCTACTCAGGGGGGGGGAGCGATCGAGCCCACTACTAGAAAGACTGGAGATGGGGGACAGACCCTAGGCGATGGGGGCGCGCATTGACCTTCTCCTCCTTGCCTCGCCATCATACCGATTAAGGACCTTCTCTCTTTGATTGCTGAAACCGAACCTACGATAACTTATTTCCTTTATTATAGTCATGTCCTATCATGAGCTTCGGCTCGATCAACGACCTAACGAGATGGCGACGAGGGGCATGACCACGACGTCCTCCTCAGCTCCGTGGCGAGTGGGGGTCATCAATGTCTCCTTACCCCCTCGACCTCAACATCCTTTGGGTGTTATTCCGCAACCCCATGGATCTTCAGGAGGGAAGTCACTGACAATAGGCCCTCAGCCCCGGGGTTCGAGTGTGGTCCTGCAGAGATGTCCACCAACCAAGGTTCCTCGATAGGACTCACCTCACCGTCAGTATGCGGGCTTCGCTCCTTCTATTGGTACTCGCACCCCCTTCTAATTTACTTCCTTATTTCCCGTCCTTGCAAACCCCATCTGCCCTTCTTCCAGGTCAGCGCAAAACTGGCCTCTCCTGACCACTATGTTCCCTCAAATTCAAACCCAGGAATGCCCCCATCAGTCATGACAACACCCATAAGAGAGCTCCTATTGGGATCACAAGGATATGAAAAGGGGTTCTATACTCTCCTTATCGTCGTCCTCCGGGTCCACTATGCTTTTATAATAGTCATACCGCCCGCTGAGCTGAATCGTCAGTTAGCCGAGATTAGGACTCTGTTGGGAATATTAACCACAAGATTCCAGATTTGAAGAAGACCTCATGATAATAATAAACACATAATGTATTTGATATTATATTTCAGTTTTAAATTGACAGATATTACAAAAGTGGATGGCTAATGTGTTGGTGCTTCCATGGTGATCTGGAAGTGGTCAAATATCTAGTCTCACTGCCAACGCGATATGAGCCTATAGGGTCGCACATAAAGTGCTTGGAGAAATTGGAGAAAGAATTGAGTGGATCTTGCTCATATTGGATATGAGTAGAGGATTATTCTTTTGACTGTTTGGAATTAAGTTGAGAATGTCTCAACGGGAAATCGTTTAAAGTGTTTAAACGATTGGACTTATACTAGACAAATTCGGCTAAAGTGTTTAACCGAACTGGGTCATATTCGGCTAATAGGTTTGGACGAATTCGGCTAAAGTGTTTAGACGATTTCGGCTAAGTCAAAATTTGGGTAAATGGTTTAATCAAATTTATATAGCCGAATTAGTATAGTCAAATCCGTCTATAGGGTATAGGCGAATTCGTTTAAAGGGTTTAGTCGAACTGATTGATTTCATTCGTCGAACGCAGGTTTCTGCCAGTTCGTCGAACGCAGATTGTTGTCAGTTCGTCGAACGCAAGTTGTTGCGGATTCGTCGAATGCAGGTTTCTGCCGGTTCGTCGAACGCATGTTTCTGCCGGTTCGTCGAACGCAAATTATTGCGGGTTCGTCGAACGCAGGTTTCTGCCAGTTCGTCGAACGCAGATTGTTGTCGGTTTGTCGAACGCAAGTTGTTGCTGGTTCGTCGAACGCAAGTTGTTGCTGGTTCGTCGAACGCAGGTTTCTGCCCGTTCGTCGAACGAAAGTTCGTGCGGGTTCGTCGAACGCAGGTTTCTGCCGGTTCATCAAACGCAGATTATTGCGGGTTCGTCGAACGTAAGTTGTTGCGGGTTCATCGAATGCAGGTTTCTGCCGGTTCGTCGAACGCAGGTTTCTGCCGGTTCGTCGAACGCAAATTGTTGCGGGTTTGTCGAACGCAGTTTTCTGCGGGTTCGTCGAACGCAAGTTGTTGCGGGTTCATCGAACACAGCTTTATATAAAATCAGTTTGCGATTTAGGTTTGGTCTCTCCTGACGGTTGGCCTTTTACGGTTTTACGGAAGACGGAAACTTAGACCGCCCCTTTTGCGATTTGTGAGAGCAGCGCCGGAATCGTTCCGCTAGAGCTTTTTCTCCTCTTCCGACAGTCGCCGCCTCTTCCTGTAATCGAACCTAGCAGTTCGTGGAAGACGTTGAGGTTTCTTCTTCTCCGACCTAGTTCTTGTTTGACAAGAAGCTAGGGTTCTCCTTCTCTTCTGTGGACTTCTGTAGAGGTGTGGACACAATTCTACACTTACTCCTCCGATGAGTAGTCCATTGTTGACGGAGCAGATAGGAAGTGCAGAGCAAGGACTTGGAATAGGATTCCGAATCCCAGATGTTTTTTCCCGGAGCTTTTGATTGAGTGCTGACTCAATTCCGTGAAGGTAATTTTGTTGCCTCTATTTCTTGATTCATGGTTTTAGCAAGATCCTTATGTCTCTTTGGGTTGTTCTTGATATATTCCGTTGCGCACATATGATGTGTATACCCTTAAGGAAAACCCAACAGTGGTATCAGAGCTAGGTTTTGCTAATTCCATGTTTCAGAAATTGTTCCCTTCATAGTAATCGTCTGTCTCTATGATAGTTTGTGAAACTAAAGACTAGAGAGACGTGCTTGTCTACTGCTTTAAGGGTGTTTGCTTTTGCTAGCATCCAGTACATGTAAATCCGAAGGTTTAGAAATGTTCTAAATATTCAGATTTAATCCATATCATCAAGTGTTGATGGTTTTGTGCATCTGGAATGTATCCGGGTTATGCTTGGTCTGTTTGTGAATTGTGTGCACATTGATTAAATGTTAATCATGATTAAATGTTAATCACGATGAAATGTTCATCAATTGAAAGATAAAATCCCTTATCCAATATTAAGTATTCGGATGCCTTCCGGTGGATGACACTCTTCCTGCCTCGATCGATGAAATGTGGGCTTGCCAAAGCAAGGTGCATTAATCTATCTTGGTAAGGGTGCGAGCGGATAATATTGATATCCCATCGTCGACATCGGGTCCAACTTGACTAAGTGACCTCAAAGGTTGAGTGCTTAGAGGCATAAGGTTGGCATGCACCATATGATGGATGCGAATAAAGAGTTATTTACCAACCATACAAGAGTTGCATAGTGATGCAATTGACAAGTGTTGTCTACCTAAATAACCACATCGTGAGAGAACCCAAAGCGGACTCATTGTGTTGGTGAAATATGGATCTTGTCCACTAAGAGAGTAGCTCGCATAAACTCTCTGAATCGATATTAAAGGTTATCGATTTGATTAAAATAGTGGGAGCTCTTTTAATTAAAGTCCTTATTAAAGTAAAATATATTTTGAAATATAGTACTGAAAATCTTTTGCAAATTTATTGTAGAATTTCCATGGCAAATACATCTCACTCCACGTTGTCCCTGAGAGCCATCCTTGAGAAGGACAAGCTCAATGGGACGAACTTCCTCGACTGGTACAGGAACCTGAGAATTGTTCTCAGGCAAGAGCGCAAGCTCTATGTCTTAGAAGGTGAAGCCCCCACAGAGCCGACCGGAAATGCCCCGAGAGCAGATAAAGATGCTTACAAGAAGTATCAGGATGATAGCTTGGATGTGGAATGCCTTATGCTTGCTACCATGTCCTCTGAGCTTCAGAAGCAACACGAGAGCATGTGTGGTTATGAGATAATCAGGCACCTCAAGAAAATATTCGAGGGGCAAGCCCGACAAGAGAGGTTTGACATATCCAAGGCATTATTTCAGTGCAAAATGGGAGCTTGAGACCCAGTAGGGACTCACGTACTCAAGATGATTGGGTATATAGAGAACCTTGAAAAACTGGGTTTTCCCTTAGGCCAAGAGTTGGCCACGGATCTGATCCTGCAATCGTTGCCGGACAGTTAAGAGCAGTTCGTTTTAAACTATAACATGAATGAAATAGAAAAGACACTGCCGAGTTCCTTGGCATGTTGAGAACTGCCGAGAACAATATGAAGAATGCCAAGCCTGCCAGCCCCATACTGATGGTGCATAAGAGCAAGGGCAAGGGCAAGGGATCTAAGAAGACGAAGATTGGATCTAAGTCTTCGCTTGATCTCAAGTCTTCTACACTGAAAAGGAAAGGTCTGGTGAAGGAAGGAAAATGCCACCACTGCGGTAAGGCAGGGCATTGGAGGTGGAATTGTCCCCTCTACATTGAGGATCTGCAAAAGAAGAAGGGAAGTGTGACTTCCACTTCAGGTATTTACGTTATAGAGATAAACCTTTCTACTCCTTCATCTTGGGTATTGGATACCGGATGTGGTTCTCACATTTGTACAAATGTGCAGGAACTGAGAAGGAGAAGAATGCTGGGTAAAGGGGAGGTGGACCTGCGCGTCGGGAATGGATCAAGAGTTGCTGCCGTCGCCGTTGGTGTTTACTGTCTTTCTTTGCCCACTAGGCTTGTAATAGAACTAGATAATTGTTATTATGTTCCAGCCATAACTAGAAACATTATATCCATCTCATGTCTTGACATGAAGGGTTTTTTGTTTATAATTAAGAACAATTGTTGTTCGATTTTTATGAATGATGTTTGTTATGGTGTAGCCCAATTGTTTAATGATTTATATGTTTTGAACTTAGACCATCCGATCTATAATGTAGAAAATAATAAAAGACTAAGAACAAATGACTCGAATCCTACATACCTTTGGCATTGTCGTTTGGGCCATATAAACAAGAAACGCATATCCAAGCTCCATAGAGATGGACTACTGGACTCATTTGATTATGAATCATTTGAGAGATGCGAGTCTTGCTTATTAGGCAAAATGACTAAAGCCCCTTTCACTGGTCATACTGAGAGGGCACATGATCTCTTGGGTGTCATACATAGTGATGTGTGCAGACCCATGAGTTCTATAGCTAGAGGTGGGTTCCACTACTTAGTTATATTTACAGATGATTTCAGTAGATACGGATACGTGTTTCTTATGAAGAACAAATCCGAGACCTTTGAAAAGTTTAAAGAGTTTAAGAATGAAGTAGAGAATCACCTGGTTAAAAGAATAAATGCACTCCGATCTGATCGAGGTGGCGAATATTTGAGTCAGGTGTTCCGTGATCATCTGATAGAGTGTGGTATTGTATCACAGCTCACCCCACCCAGAACACCGCAACATAATGTTGTTTCTGAGAGGAGGAATCGTACCCTGTTAGACATGGTGCGGTCGATGATGAGTCATGCAGATTTGCCCATTTCCTTTTGGGGTTTTGCTCTAGAGACTGCTGCTTTTACACTAAATCGCGTTCCGACAAAAACGGTTCAAAAGACACCATATGAGATATGGACTGGGAAGCATCCTAGTATGTCTTTCATTAAGATTTGGGGCTGTGAGGCATACGCACGACGTCAAATGTCTGACAAGCTGGAACCCAAATCAGATAAGTGCTATCTTGTAGGATATCCTAGGGAAACCAAAGGGTATTACTTCTACCTGTCGTCCAAGGACAAAGTGTTTGTCGTAAGGTCTGCCGTCTTTTTGGAGAAAGAGTTCTTATCCAGAAAGACTGCAAAGGTGGAACTTGAAGAGGTTCAAGAACCACAAACAATGAATGAACGTGAATTGGAACCTGAGCAAGGACTACAATCTGTTATAGCTGGAGAACCTTCTCAAGAAACACAAGTCCTACATAGATCTGATAGACCAAGATTTGAGCCTGAGAGATATGGATTTCTCTTGTCTCAAATAGGTAGTGTGTTGCTTATGGATCATGATGATGAGCCTGCAACCTATCAAGAAGCTATGTGTGGACCTGACTCCGAGAAGTGGCTTGAGGCCATGAATTCTGAAATGGACTCCATGTATGCAAACCAAGTTTGGACCTTGGTGGAACCACCTGAAGGGGTACGACCTATAGGGTGCAAGTGGGTCTTCAAGAAGAAGACCGACATGGATGGGAATGTACAGACATTCAAAGGCCGGCTGGTGGCTAAAGGTTTCAGGCAAATTCATGGTGTTGACTATGATGAGACCTTTTCCCCTGTAGCCATGGTCAAATCTATCAGAATTCTACTTGCTATTGCTGCGTATTATGACTACAAGATATGACAAATGGATGTCAAAACGGCTTTCCTTAATGGAAACCTCCTTGAGGAAGTGTATATGACACAACCCGAGAGTTTTGTATCTCCAAGTGAAGCCACTAAAATATGCAAGTTGAATCGATCCATTTATGGATTGAAACAAGCTTCTCGAAGTTGGAATCTGCGTTTTGATGAGAAGATCAAAGAGTTTGGTTTCATCAAGAATGAAGACGATCCCTGTGTTTACAAGAAGATTAGTGGGAGCATTGTTGTCTTCCTGATATTGTATGTAGATGACATACTGCTGATCGGGAATGGCATTCCGACCCTGCAAGTTGTTAAGAACAACCTAGGGAACTGCTTTTCTATGAAGGACTTGGGTGAAGCGACATACATACTTAGTATTAAGATCTATAGAGATAGATCGAAGAAGTTGATGGGTTTGACCCAGAGTACATACATTGACAAGGTGTTAAAACGGTTTAACATGCTTGAGTCCAAGAAAGGATTCATACCCATGTCACATGGTGTGAGTCTCTCTAAGGACTAGTGTCCTAAGTCTTTGGAAGATAAGGACCGCATGAAGATGATTCCATATGATTCCGCAATTGGATCAATCATGTACGCAATGTTATGCACTCGACCTGATGTCTCTTATGCTTTGAGCATGACGAGCAGGTATCAGTCTGATCCTTGTTATGGTCACTGGATAGCTGTCAAGAATATCCTAAAGTACTTGAGAAGGACTAAGGATACGTTCTTGGTGTATGGTGGAGAGGAAGAGCTCGTTGTAAGTGGTTACACGGATGCTAGCTTCCAAACTGATAAAGACGATTCAAAGTCTCAATCAGGTTTTGTATTTTGCCTCAATGGAGGAGCTGTAAGCTGGAAGAGTTCCAAGCAAGAGACAGTTGCCGATTCTACGATAGAAGCTGAGTATATTGATGCCGCAAATGCGACAAAGGAGGCTGTGTGGATTAGGAAATTCATCAGCGAGCTAGATGTAGTTCCTAGCATTGTTGATACCGTAGTTCTCTACTGTGACAACAACGGTGCAATTGATCAAGCTAAGGAACCTAGATCTCATCAACGCTCCAAGCACATACTTCGGCGGTTCCATCTTATTCGAGAGATTGTCGATCGAGGAGATGTGAGCATTTACAGAGTTCCGACTGAAGATAACATAGCGGATCCACTGACAAAGCCTCTTGCGCAAAGGAAGCATGATGGTCATGTTAGATCAATGGGTATTAGATATCTGAATGATCATCTTTAGTGGGAGCCTTGTGGATTGCATGTTTGTCGGTTGTTTATTCATTTGATGAATTGTGTTATGTACTGTATGTTTCATTTTACATTTATGGCAAGTTCTTTTATTATGTCAACTGTTTCTATATGATAGACTAATTAACATAATGAATGCCCTTAGAATGTTTGATTCCAAAGGAATTCAAGTACGTGACTTGAATGTGAGGGCCTATGTTTAATGAAGCTACATTCTTAAATGGTCCCTGGTCGAGGTATTATCCTAGATATTAGGGCGAGGATTAGACCATAAGACTAGCATGTGCGTTGAATGATGACCGGTTCTCACAGGTCATGATATTGTTATATCAAGTCATCACATGGGTACTTGTTGGGAACAAGTTGTACTAGACAGACCCACCGCAAGACTACTTTGTGGATTGTTATATGAACGTGTCACAAGTAGGTCTCAAGTGACAATGGTGTTTGTGGTCCTTTGACCTGAAGTCACAACATTCATTAGGTGAGGAAGAGCGTACTTTGATGCCATCTAAAGTCTTCTCTTGAGAAAGGTTGACGATAAGGGTGGTTGTTGGGTATGTTACGAATCATTTGGATGTTTGTGGGTGAGCAGAAATGGGATTTGTCCTCCTGTATGACAGGAGTTACATCCACGGGCCCCTTGATGGAATGATACTGAGAAATGCATGGCCATGCTTGGTTGAGTCAATATATGATATTGAGCTCACCAGTTTCAGACAATCATTTCTAGATCAAGAAACTGAGTTTGAACAATTATGAGGGTGACACGGTCCATGCCTCTAGTTCTATACAGATGTAAAGGACAAAGGGACATGACAACACTGATACATTGGTCATGACAGGATTGTTGAGTTATAAACTCTTATTGCTTGGGTAGCAATGATGCATTGCTAGATGCCGCTCATTATTTGTGAGACTTTTATTTGATACGTTCAAGATCAAGTGGGAGACTGTTGATGGTGATCTGGAAGTGGTTAAATATCTAGTCTCACTGCCAACGCAATATGAGCCTATAGGGTCGCACATAAAAGTGCTTGGAGAAATTGGAGAAAGAATTGAGTTGATCTTGCTCATATTGGATATGAGTAGAGGATCATTCTTTTGACTGTTTGGAATTAAGTTGAGAATGTCTCAACGAGAAATCGTTTAAAGTGTTTAAACGATTGGACTTATAATAGACAAATTCTGCTAAAGTGTTTAACCGAACTGGGTCATATTCGGCTAATAGGTTTGGACGAATTTGGCTAAAGTGTTTAGACGATTTCGGTTATGTCAAAATTCCGGTAAATGGTTTTATCAAATTTATATAGCCGAATTAGTATAGTCAAATTTGTCTATAGGGTATAGGCGAATTCGTTTAAAGGGTTTAGTCGAATTGATTGATTTCATTCGTCAAACGCAGGTTTCTGCCGGTTCGTCGAATGTTGATTATTGCCGGTTCGTCGAACGCAAGGTGTTGCAGATTCGTCGAACGCAGGTTTCTGCCGGTTCGTCAAACGCAGGTTTCTGCCGGTTTGTCGAACGCAAATTATTGCGGGTTCGTCGAACGCAGGTTTCTGCCGGTTCGTCGAACGCAGATTGTTGCCGGTTCGTCGAACGCAAGTAGTTGCGGGTTCGTCGAATGCAGGTTTCACTACAACAAACTGCACTTATAGTAAGGACCTAATTCGTTACAATAAGTGCCAAAATTCGTTACAAAAACTCTTTGGTAACGAAAAAAACTTTAAGTAACGGTCCTCCTCTAAAGCTCGACGCCAAAGGTTATTGTAACGAATGTATGCATTTCGTTACAAATAAAGTAATTGTAACAAACGATACTTTCTCACCAAAAAGAGATTCTTCCTCACAATAAATTGGTCAAAATAAATATTATTTCGTTACGAATGTTATTTTTTCCTCACAAAAAAGTAGTTACGATTAAAGCAATTTCGTTACAAATGTTTTATTTTTTCCTCACTAAAAATAAACTAACTTCGTTACAATAAAGTATAATAAACATTATTTCGTTACAATAGATTAAACAATAGTAACGAAAAAATCGTTATATTTGTTTTTCATTCTTCTTACTACAGCCAATTCATTTATATATAAAAAATATTCCATTTCTATTTTTTGTGCACGTGAGATTTTATTACAAATAATAATCTTGAAAACACATATATTTAATATTTCGTAACAAGATCAACATGTATTTATTCACACCAAAAAGTATTACATATAGTACAAGTTATTATCATCTCTTCTAAAATAATACAATATTACATTACATGATCAACATATTTCTAATAAATCTTCCGTCATTTTTCGAAAAATGAATCGTCCATCACTTTCTGACTAATGAATCTTTCATCACTTGCCGGTCAATGCTCGAGCACCCTACAAATAAAAGAGAGCAATTAAGATCACCCTACAAATAAATGAGAGCAGAAACATCCATACAAACTCACATCCATACATACATAAAAAGATGCAGAATCAACATGCACAGTTTAGCCACTAATCCCCTGAAATAGCATGTGATAAGCTTCAATACAATATTTGAATGAGAATAAAATCAACAACTCTTACCAAGACTTATCGAAAATCTAACAATAAAGATGCCACATGTTTGATAAATGAAGAACTTACTGATTCTATGAACATAAGAATGAAGAACCCTCACCTCTTTTACTTTCTCTCTCCGATGACATATAGCTTTTTCCCAAAAAATTGTCCAAAATTTTGAAGATGAATAGTCTCTTACCATGATCGAGATTCAAGAGGTTGGAAGATGGAGTTCTTCACTATAATATGTTTCGTTCGAAGATCTGCATAGGTGGAGACATTTTGTGAGAAGAAATGAAGTAAAACAATATAAAACAATTTTTCTAAAAAGATATTGATATCTTACTTCACCATAGTCTCCTTACAAATGATGCAGCAACAGTGAGGTGTGAAACTCCTCATGGAATTTAAAGTGGATGAGAGTCTCTTGAAAAAAAAATGCCCCATGTATCATGTATGATAAACTAAGAACTCAATGGTTTTCATTGTTTAGGATCAACACTTCAAGAAAATGAACTAAGCCCGGCAGAAAACTAAAATCTAGAATGGATTAGGAAACTTGGAATAATGGGATGGAACCTGGAGAAGCTTGCTCGGGCCTTCAAGATTTTTATTTCCTTGTAGGAACAGTAGCAAAAATAGATGAACATCATGAGCGCCCAAAATCTGAATCCAGATTTTGGATTCAAAAACTAGAAGGGCACTAGCAATTAGCAAAAATCTGGATTCAATATTGGAAGAACCTATAAAAACAGTTGCTGCCTTGCTGGATCGGAAACAGCAGCTCCACAACAACAAAACCTAGGGGATCTGGGAGGTCATATTTGCAATGGAGGAAGAGATAATTTGATGCAGGCTTGCAAACATGTCATAATTGCAGAAGTTATGTGCTTAAAAGAACTAAATGCAAATGAATCATGAACAACAGACCTGGCTTGCACCCTCTCCCTCAACAGACCTGGCTTGCACACATTCTTGATGACATTTTATTGAAAATTCTTGTACAGAATTTGGTTTACTTCCTTTTAAACTCTCATTCAAACTGTATGTTTGTCCCTGCTTCTAGCTGCATCATGTGGACAGCCTCAGCGAATGTGGAGTGAGGAAACTTCTAACAATAGCAGTCAGAAAAAGGAGTCAACGGGAGTATCCATAAACTTCGCACAAATTGTTACCTGAGCTTCGTCCATCAAGGCATCACTCTCATCAGCCTTTCTATCGGAACCATTAACTTGAGTTGGCTGCAAAGATGTATCAACATCATCTGGCTTGCTATCATCATCTGATTTCACATTAATCTCCATCTTTTGTTCAAGGACAGATACCTGCAATTATAAGATATTTCCTATCAGAACCATAAACAACCTTTCAGACTAAATAATATTTCAGCTAGAAATTATGATGAACTTTACTAGATTGGAAAAATAAACCACATCAAAACATACTTTGTAACTTATATTGGGTAAGCAAATATTATCTATCTACTGAGAAGCAGGACTATGAGTGCAGTTCTATGTCAACATATCAAAAACCTGTAAGGATTTACTGATTCGTGGTGGTGATTCCTTTTTAAATGTGATAATCTTACTACTCATTTGATACTGAAGGAAAATTTCTTCGTAGGATCGTTCTACAAAATAGTAGACACAAAAAGAAAACCAAAAATGATATCAAGGCCCCAAATCATGGAAAAAATCCTAAATATCAGAACAAGAACATTTCTCTTTCACTTTCAAAAAGCTCTACCAGATATTAATGAGATAGCATTTAAAACTCTAACATAATATTAAAAAATGTACTCATAAACCGTGTATCTCTATCAATATAATGGTTAAACATAAATTGAAGAACTTCAGTAAAAATATGAATAATTTGGAATTAAAAGAGAATATGGTGAGTTGCTTATAGTGACTTCAAGTGAATAAGCCTTGCAATCTCTGATGTAAGTTCCCCTTGAAGGCAAAGATCTCTCAAATTACTACAAGAGAAGAAAACAAACTTAGCAAAAAGGAGACAATAGATTATAAAGCTAAATGACAACTAAAGATCCGTTTGGCACGGCGGTGGCAGACACCAAATCATCTCCGAAGAAAGTTCCAGAGTCCAATTGCTGAGTCCAACCTTCAACCAGCAAGAATGCAAATGAATTGAAAATCAATGAAATTGAACAAAAGCCTAAATCCTAATCGCATATGAAATAGTGTGACAAAATCAAAAAATCAACCATCATGATTATCTCATATCACAGTTATAACTGGAAAGCAAGCTAATATCATTTGTATGGTTCCTAAATAACAAATTATTGACCAAATTAACGACCACCAATGTGTCCAACAAATAATTATCAATTGCTGATTCAACATAAATCCTGTAACTAGCCCTACTGAAACTATAACATGAAATATCATTTCTCCTCCACTAAAGTAAAATATCATTTATATACCATGAAATATATGATAGAGACACAACAAAAGCAATAAAAAAAGAGAATATAAAGGACGATAGCTGGGGAGAAAGCAAGCAACTACTCACTATGTCCTTGGGCCGCCATTTGGAGACCAATCCACTCTCGGAAAGCCCCATCGCGACGCACTTGAACCCCTCGTGCCTGGACTCGCACAGAAATACCATCTCCTGCGTCAAACATATAACCAAAAGTAAGAAAAATTATAGCTTATGAAGGAGAACAACAATGCCTGTTTTGAATGGCCTACCTGATTCATTGAATAAAATGATGACATCACAAGTTCACACTGCCCAAGGACTCCTTTGACCAGTAGAAGCCTGGGACTTTTGCATTTTGTTGGCATGTGCTTGTGAGCAGCATTTTTCTTGAAAATTAAACCCGTGTTCACTTCACTGTATAACCCCCAAAAAATGAGAACATAAAAGGTTCAAAACATTTCTGGTCATTATAAGGATTGACTGAATGAGAATGAAAAAAGAAAAGAAAATCTATATGATATGATAAAGAAAAATATGTGTCTATTAAAACAATCTCAGCTATTGGACATGGTCCTCAATTAAAATGAAAAAATGTATAAAAATTAAAATCTATATGATATAATGAATCGTAAAAGCTAGCATAAAAATAAAAAATGTAAATGTAATGTTTGTGCGCATAGTATCCCCGTCGGCGGTGTGCGGCGGCAATATTGCTCGTTGTCACTTAGTGATGGTTGAGTATGTGCATTGCCCCTAGTAATCTCTTAAGAAAATGAAATACTCATGATTACCTTTGATTGCGCTCACCAAATGCAACACATTTAACTTTCACATAGGATCCAGGATCCATAGCTCTTCCCTCTTTTGCATCAGGCTTAATAGAAAGTGCACCTTCACATGATAAAGAACTAAAGAAGTAACGATATGAAGCCATCCAACAACATGGGCTTCATTAGTGGAAGAAAGTCCCTCTGATGCAAAAAATCGACTAACAAGAATCTTAAACTGCCCATTCATTGCTTCCACCATTGCCCTTTCATGTGTTTCCTTGTAGTTATTTCCATGAACTTTATCAAAATAACCTAAAGAAGTAGATTGCCCCCCACATTGTTCCATTGTTGATGTATTTCATTTAATTATAAGCTAGATTAACGCATGTCATGTTGAATCGAATCTAAAACAAATATAAATGTTGGAATCGAAAATTGAACTATGAGTTTTGACAAGGAGTGCAAAACATTTACCGCTGAATGAACAAGAAATTCATTTATTTTATTTAACAAATAATATATGTGCATAAAATGGTTAATGTTCAAAGAACATGCCAGTGTACTTATGACTACATGGCTTATTCAAAATCTTTTTTGGACATTTATTGAGAAAACTCTGTAGAAATATGGGAAATACCATGGTCTTCATATCAGTTCTCCAATATAAATTCCTTCTAAAGTGATCTATTAAAAATTTACATGAGATTCAACGAAAACAAATTGAATAACTAAAGCTTCTTAAAAATGCAAAACCTTGAGTGATCAATACTAAGCTAAAAAAGCAGTACTCTACAAAGAAAGGTTGACTCCACCATTACCGAAACAATTTCTGAACACGACGAAGGCAAAAGTCGACCCTCGATGAAGGCGAAGGAAGAGGATGCGAAGATCGATTGCTGGCAGGTGGTAAGCCAACGAAATTGAAGCGAGGATGAGGGCCGACTGAGCGAGTTCTCCGTGGAGCATTTTTTTGACTAGGTTCGCCCCTGCCCTAAATGCTACTGCTCGAAGTAACGATCCACGGGTAGAAGATACCTGGATCAGTTCAAGAGCTGATTTGATGCGAAAATGGAGGAGAAGGAAACATTTTTGTTGGGGGGAGAAGATACCTGGTACACCAGGTGGGCGATGGCTGCGTCAAAGAGGAGAAGGAGAAAGGGTTTCAGGAACAGGAAGGGATGAAATGGAGAAAGGAGAGAGCATTCACGTCTTTCACGGGATGGGAGAGCGCGCGAGATAGGTTTTGGTAAGCGGGAAATGAAATTGCCGTGGCCAAAGGGCTCTATTTTCCAAAAAAAAAATAAATTAATATTGGCAAATATTCTATTATTTGCCACGATTATAGTTTTTCATGGCTAATACATCGGTATTAGTCACGCTTTTTGTAACCCTGGCTAAAACATAATTATTAGCCACAATTTTTGCAATCATGACTAATACCAGTATATTAGCCACGAATTTTGGACCCTGGCAAAAAAAAGTGTAGCCAAAACACATTTTTCTAGTAGTGACACAATTTATTAGAAGGAAACTCGAGTTCATTGAGCTCATTGAACTCGAGTTCGAGATTGAGCTCATTGAACTCGAGCTCAACTCAAAATCGAGATTGTGCATGTGTGTGTTTGTGTGCATGTTGCATGGGGTCTATGTCTGTGTCTGTGCGTAATCTATATTTGCTTGTGCATGTGTGTGTCTGTATCTATATGTATGTGTGTTTACGTGTATCTGCATGTGTTTGTGTCTGTGTGTGTCTTTGTTTGTGTGTGTTTGTGTGTGTGTACACAAATGTCTGTGTGTGTCTGTCTTTGGTGTTTGTGTGTGTGTGTGTCGTGGCGTTATTATGTGTGTGTGTGTGTGTGTCTGTGGCTGTGACTATCTGTGTCTGTGTCTGTGAGTGTCTGTGTACGTATATGTGTCGGTCCATGTGTCTGTGTTTGTGTCCATGTGTTTGTGTCTGTATGTGTCTGTGTCTGTACGTATGTGTGTCGGTCCATGTGTCTGTGTATGTGTCCATGTATCTATACAAGTCTGTGTCTGTGTCAATGTGTTTGTGTCTATGTGTCTATGTCTGTATGTACACGTGCTTGTCTGTGACTGTGTATTTGGGTTGTGTGTGAGTGTTTGTCTGTCTATGCATGTTTGTCTGTGCTAGTGTGTCTATGTTTGCGTATCTATGTGTGTTAATTGTGTGTCTGTGTCTGTGTCTATGTGTGTTTGTGCGTGTTTGTGTCTTTGCTTGCGTGTCTATGCGTGTTTGTGTTTGTGTTTGACTATGTCTGTGTCTATGTCAGTCTGTATCTATGTCTGTGACTGTGTTTGTGTTTGCGTGTCTGTGTTTATATGTGTCTGTGTGTGTGTGTGTCCGGTGAGAAAATTAAATTAATTTTCAATTATTTTTTATTCAATTGATCGAGCGCCTGAGAGTGGACGAAATTGAGCGGGGTAATTCTTACTTTTAAAATATACATAAACGGATAAACCTTATTTAAAAATACATAAATCTTATTTAAAGTTCATGTGCATTGTCGGGCAATGTCGAGGCGGGGGTATTGTCGAGCGGGAAACATGGGCCTCATGTGCACTGTCAGTTGATCGAGCTCCTGAGAGCGGACAAAATTGAGCGAGGGTAATTCTTATTTTAAAAAAAACATAAATCTTATTTAAAAAGAAAATTTTATTGGACAAAGTATTGTATTTATGAATTGTTTTGACATGTATTTATGAATTTCATTACACATTTATTTTCATTAAAACACGTGTCATCCATCAATCAATATATATATATATATATATGACATATATTTTCATTAAAACGCTAGCTCCCGAGCAAAAAACGTGTGCGCTGACAAATTTATTTATGCTCCCGAGCAGAAAAGATAGAGCTAGTGCAATGCGCGCGACTGAAAAAAATGCGTGCTCGGGAAATAAAACGCGCATCCGAGTGAAAAGCACGTACTTGAGCGAAAAATGGGCGCTCGTAGGGTACAATTATTTCACCCCTGCGCACAATGAAAAAATATGTGTGCATGCGGGGCCAGTGCGCGATCGTTATTTTTATTCAAAAATTATATTAATATGTTTTAAATTTTTTGATTTGCTTTGTGCAAAATTTTATGGAGGGAAATTTCCCTCCATATATTTCATTAATGTGAGAGAGAAGGAAATAGACAAAACTTAATAAACTAGAGGAAGAGAACGGAGTGCGGCGACGGCCGAGAAAGAGAACGACGATGGCGGCGGCGACCGTCGAAGAGAGGAGAGACAACGGCGGCGTCCGTACGTGAAAGACATTGCTACAGCTCGCAAATGGATGTTTGTGTGTTTAATTGGTTGTCCATGTGTGTGTGTGCATGTGTCTGTGTTTGAGCCCCGACACATGCAATACGCGCTAGCTCTCAAGCAAAAAAGTAAAACTACACGCACGAGAGTGCTTTTGCGTGTGCGCGAGAGTACATTTGCGTGCGCGAGAGAGTGCATTTGCGTGCGCGCGAGAGTGCATTTGCGTGCGCGCGAGAGTGCATTTGTGTGCGCGCGAGAGTGCATTTGCGTGCACGCGGGTTCGTGCGTGATTTTATTTTAATTCCAAAATTATATTAAAAATTAACGTCATATTAATTTGCATTCATTTTTACATTTAATATATTTTTAATTTTTAGTGTTGTTTTGTTTAAAATTTTATGAAGGGAAATTTTCATCCATATATTTCATTCATTCATGTGAGAGAGAGATAGAGCTGCATGGGAGAGAGGCAGAAAAACTTTTATAAAAAGTTAAAGATTTATAAAAAATCCCGTACGCGCAAAAATACATGTCGCAATAGTATCACATATCTGCGACAGCCGCGCACGGATGTTTGCGAGCCGTAGGAGTACTGTCGTCGCGTTAGAGCACTATCGAGGCGGGGTACTGTCGCGCGCATACAATTTTTTTTTTATTTTTTTCAAAAAAATAATAATAATTCAAAACTTTGATAATAAAATAGTACAAAAATTGAAAATAAAATATGATATATTTTTTGTAACAAAACTTTAATAATAAAATATTACTATTAGTAAGGACAATGTCTTTGTCACAAAAAACTTTCATGATGTGGTTACAATTGATACTTATTGTGAGAAAAGTTTTCTATTTGTAACGTAACATTAGTGTTGTTACAAATACTTACAGTTATTGTAACGAATTAATTATTATTGTAACAAAATTTAAAATATTCGTTACAAAAAAATACTTTTTTGTAACAACAACAAAAATTTGTTACTAAATATAACTATTAGTAACAAACTGTGTTTTAGTTATATTTCAGTCCTTACAACAGGTGCAGTTTGTTATAGTGTTTCTGCCAGTTCGTCGAATGCAGATTGTTGCCGGTTCGTCGAACGCAAGTTGTTGCGGTTCGTCGAACGCAGGTTTCTGCCGGTTCATCGAATGCAGATTGTTGCCGGTTCATCGAACGCAAGTTGTTGCGGGTTCATCGAATGCAGGTTTCTGCCGATTCGTCGAACACAGGTTTCTGCCGGTTCATCGAACGCAAATTGTTGCGGGTTTGTCGAACGCAGTTTTCTGTAGGTTCGTCGAACGCAAGTTGTTGCAGGTTCCTCGAACGCATCTTTATATAAAATCAGTATGCGATTTAGGTTTGGTCTCTCCTGACGGCTGGACTCTTACGATTTCACGGAAGACAGAAACTTAGACCGCCCCTTTTGCGATTTGTGAGAGCAGCGCCAGAATCGTTCCGCTAGAGCTTTTTCTCCTCTTTCGACAGTCGCCGCCTCTTCCTGTAATTGAACCTAGCAGTTCATGAAGACGTTGAGTTTTCTTCTTCTCCAACTTAGTTCTTGTGCGACAAGAAGCTAGGGTTCTCTTTCTCTTGTGTGGACTTCTGTAGAGGTGTGGACACAATTCTACACTTACTCCTCCGACGAGCAGTCCATTGTTGACGGAGCAGATAGGAAGTGCAGAGCAAGGACTTGGAATAGGATTCCGAATCCCAGAAGTTTTTTCCTGGAGCTTTTGATTGAGTGCTGACTCAATTCCGTGAAGGTAATTTTGTTGCCTCTATTTTTTGATTCATGGTTTTAGCAAGATCCTTATGTCTCTTTGGGTTGTTCTTGATATATTCCGTTGTGCGACATATGATGTGTATACCCTTAAGGAAAACCCAACATAATGTAGGTTTAGGTTTATAGTCTATCAAACAGTATTTTGCCTTTGTAATCCCTCATGGTGCAAAACTTATGTTGACTTATGATCTAACACTATATTAGACTTATCACTATCAAGAAAAATTCACTTGAAAAAGATTTTGATATGATGCTGCAAAGATAGCCAATAAGTTTGATTAAGCATAAAACTGGCTAAGGCAAATAATGGCTAGATGATTTAGACGACAAGGCTTCGATGTTGTCTAGACCAGTACTTTGTCGGCTAGAAGCTCTCGATGACAGAAAACTGTATGCTTTTTAGATCATTGTTGTATCAGCTAGAAGCTCTCTACCACAAAGTTGTATGTCGGTTAGAAGGTCTATATTGACTAGAAGGCTTATATCTACTAGAAGAGCTATATCGACCAGAAGGCCTAAATCAACTAGAAGGCCTATACCGTCTAGAAGACTGATATCGTCTAGAAGACTTATATCATCCAGACAATTTCTGTACATACAAGGCATGTGAAGAAAGTCGAGAATTATGCCTTAAGTATATGTTCATTCTCAAATACAATATTTAATGCACTAATCAGAGGACTTCTTCTAGAAGGTCTTAACTAATAAATCATTCTTGATTTATGTCTGTTAGCTGATGGGTCTATATAAAGGCCCTGAGGGCTCACAATTAAGACGAGAAATTTAATTCTAACTTCAGAAACTTTTATGATTCATCTACATCCTTCTTTAGAACACAATTTCATTGGAGTGAGCACCAATATTTCTCAAGGATGAAACCTAAGGCGCTGCTTTTACAAGTTCTCCAAATTTTCTTACAAGATCTTCAGATCCTGTACAATCAAGATTTGATTCAACATAATGCTCAAGTTTTACTTAGCAATTCCTATTCTCCATGAAGATTATATGAATAAGAAGATTATTTTCTGCAAGAAGAGTTTATTTGATCTAGACCTTATTTCCCAAGAAGATTATTTGAAGATCAGTTCAAGAAAGAAGAAGCCACTTTATTGTGCTTCAACAAAAGACTCAAGTCTTTCATCTATTTATCTTTTTAAGTCTATATTGTAATGCAAACAGTAAAATTATAAAATGATTGTTGTAGGATCTTTTGAGATCTGAGTGGTAGGGCTTTTTGTGTAATTCTGAGTTGTTGGGATATTTTAGCTTGAGTGGTGGGATTCTTTTGTGAATCTGAGATTGATGTAGGATTTCTTTGTGAATCTGAGTGTAGGATCTTGAAAAGGATCTGAGTGTAGATCTCTTATTATAGAGGTTGCGGTGTAGGGACTTGGTGTCCTGAGTGTAAGCCTTGAAGAAGAAGATTGGGATTTGGAGAAGTTTACCTAGTCTAGTATATTGCTAGATATGTGGTGTGGAGAAAAGGCTAATAAAGGCATTCTTGGGGAACCTCTATAAATCATTGTGTGCTTTCTGTGCTTGAATTTTTATCATCTTGCTGAAAATTAGAAAAAGATTTAAAAAGCACCCTTCACACTATTAACCCCCTATATGTGTGATCTAGCTGAACCAAAGTAAAATTTCAATTTGTATCAAAGATAGGTTAAGTTTAAGCTAGCATAACAACTAAAGAATAAGATCTCTTGGTACACACACAAGATCAAGAAGTATGTGCTGGAACATGGTCTTCCGCATCTCCTAGGTTTGAGAATAACAAATCTTATGTGTATTTGATCTTGTGTGTTTAAGTGTGCAGGAAACAATGTCATATGACTTAAGGATAACATAAGAAGGCTGCCCCCAAGTTTGAAGCCAAAATCACTAGGATGTTGTATTGTTGGTCTGGACTTACCCACAAGCTAAAATGATGAAAGTGGTCTAACGCCAGGCTTTAGGTCTTAACACCGGCATTGACGCTTGATGATATTGACACTCAACGATATGGCCTGGGCTTCTCCACAAGCCAAAATGATGAAAGTGGTATAATGCTAGGCGTTAGGACTTAACGCCGACGTTGACACTCAACGATATGTCATTCAGGGAAGCTGTCGTAATTGCAGGAGCATTTTGGGAATGATTTGACTTAACGCCATTGTTATCCTCAATGCCAATGTTAAGGTTTCCTAAAATGAATATTTCCAAAGATGCAATATTTTCTTACTATTTTGAAGATTCGAGCCATCAAGTTCTTTCTATATTAGGTCAAAGCCTGGTGTTAGCCTTAACGTCGATGTTAGCTTCCAGTCCTATAAATAGGTGGCATTCGTTCTCTTTAACCATCTAAGCCAAGGAGCCCTATTCTAGCACTCTGAACTATTTGTAAGGGTCGTATTTCCAGACCACAAAGTATCTCCCAATCAATTTCAAAAGAAGGAATCAAAGGAGGCTTGGATCAATGCTAACTCAACGCGAAGAATGTACAGTTCGACTTCAATGATCTTTATCATCTCCTTCAGATTACCTCATAGTGACTTTTATTATTTGTCTTTTGTATTTACGATTAACTTTGTAATCGTGTAGTGAATTCGCTTCATGTTGGCGACTAGGTCTGTGTAGGACTTATGACAGAAATTTTCCTCGTGTTGGTGATTAGGTTTAGGGAGTAGATCTAGGGGGTGCTCGAGGCCTTTCTGGGGATAGAAAGACTAGAGCGGCTTGAGGCCGTATCTGGGGATAGATCGGCTAAAGACAACCGGTTCTTAGTGAGAAGATTCAGTATAGAAAATAAAAGAGTTTATTATATTCGCCTTTGATTTCTAGCGCCATAGAAATTGGATTTTGTAATCAGTTTTATAAATGATAATCATGTCTTTACTTGTTTAATAAAATTGATTTCATTTCAAATTACTAGTACTATACTTTTGATTCAATCTCTTTCATATATAATATCAAAAGTTTTCTTAAAATCCTAAAGTTTTCTAAAACTCTTATTCACCCCCCCCTTCTAAGAGCACCTCAAGATCCAACAATTGGTATCAGAGTAAGGTTATTCCAAATCGGCTTAACAACCGGGAATAATGACGTCTCATGATCTCGCTTCTATTAGTGGGGTAAATTTGTATGAAGGAAAATCTCTTGCACCACCTTTATTTGAAGGAAGAAATTATAAAGGGTGGAATATTTTAATGGTAAAGTTTATTAAAACTTTAGATATCAAAGCATGAAATATAGCAATAGTAAGACCAGCGGATGAATCAAATAAAAAAGAATGCCACCTAAATACAAAGGACAAAAATAGTATTTTTTTTGTGCTTTATCTCAAGATATTTTCAAATTGATATATTGTTTTTCTAGTGCATACAAAGTATGAAAATTACTTGAAGAAATGTATGATCTTACTCTTACAGGTATGGAACAAACGCAAGAAGTGGAGAACATAAAAGCATGCACAAAGGATCAAGAAAGCTCCTCTCATGATGGATCAATGGAGTGCACATCAAGTGGAAGAGAAGAAGAAAATTTATCTTTGGAAGAGGAGTGCCAAAAAGATGAAGATAACAAAGGAACTCTATGCTCAAATCTCACCGCATATAAAGGCATTGTAAGAAAAACAAATTTCCTTATTGTTTGCAATTCTATCTCTACTTTCCATATACTAAAAATGGCAAAAGTTAATGTAGAATCAAATTATAATTTATGTAGTTTTACTAATGTCTCTTCAATTGAAAATTTAAAACCTTGTTTTGATTGCAATATTCTTAAAGAAAAACTCAAGATATATGAAAAAGAGCATCATAAAGAACATAATGAAAATTTATCTTTAGAAAATTCATCTATTATAAATGATTGTGCTATGTGCAAAAGTTATAAAATTGAAATTAAAGAGATGGATGAAACATTTGAAGAGTTAAGAAATAATTACAAAACTCATATTGATTCTATTGTTTCCACTCTTAAGAATAGCACAAATGCTTATAATAAAGTTACACATAATCTTAAAGTTAAGAATTATGAATTTGAAAATAAAGTTAACTTGCTTAAGGAAATTATGAAGAAAAATTCTCAACACATAAACGCAAAATATAAAGCAAAATCCAAAGGCAAGTTCAATATGAATTTTTATAATTTATCCAAGCAAAACATAGGAAATGAAAAATAACAAAAGCTTGTAAATGAAATTCCAAAACTCTATCATCAATATCATTTACAACATAATTATTCTCACAACATTAAATTAAATGCAAACAAATTTCCTTTAAATAATAAATTCAAAAATCATTTTTATCCAAATATTCAAGTAAATGATTGGAAATTTGATGCATAATTATAACTCTAAACCTAAGTATGAGTGGAGACCCAAAATTAAAGAAGAAACATTAACTCCACTTGAAAGGGTTCATTCATTCTCATCTCCCCACAAGCCAACACGTTATATTTGGGTACCCAAAGGAACCACCACACTTTGTCACCTTTGGATACCTAAAATTCTTATTCGCTAGGTATCATCAAATGCATGAAGTAGAGTACTTTCAAAATTAAATATACAAATTTCTACTTCATGATATGCTTTAATTACCTTTTGTTTTTCTTATTTTTAGGCTATCATGTCATGGTCATCTTATATATTATTGGAAATATGATTTTATCTCTTAAAGCTTAATGAGTTTATAAATCAAATTGATCAAAATTCAAAGCCACATTTTTTTTGGTGAGCAATCTATCTTTCCTAAATTCATTGCCGTTAAATATATTATATAAATCTAATTCAAAATTTGTTATGAGATTGGTACAAAAATTAAACGCTTAGCCGCTTTTTACTTAGAGATTTCGAAATATGAAAGAGCGAAGAGATTGATGATGTTAACCAAACTATATCTGATGAAGGCAAGTGTACCTTATCATCTATAGTATAGGATATTTTGAAAATACCAAGGTCATATTCCTTGGGGCACGTTGATTACTTCTACTTCGAGGAGATCACTATTATCTTATCTAATGATTTTTCAAGGTCTGATTTACTTAGCTAAAAGAGATAATTTGCAAACTAACGATGGTTTTAAATGATGGTAAAAAGGATTAGCGCTCGATCAAAAGTCACCTTGGAGTGAGAATAATCAAGAGAACGGAAAGATAAATCTAATTCTGTTTAAATAAACTACTTGACCGTGGAGGTTCCCGAAGCTTGAACATGCCTCTCTCAAGGTTAATGCCCAACTAAGTTTAGGAAAAATCAACCGAACTCTCATCCTATAATTGATTACCTAAAACTTGCTTTAGGCCGTGAACCCCACTATTAGATTTGACTCCAATCCAGGAGATTTATGTCATCCTCTCTCGAGGGGTGCATGCAACTCTCTTTACCCCTGAGTGATCGATTCATACTTTGAGCCATATCGGCTAACTAAGCATGAAAACCTAAGAGAAAACCATATAATGAAAATATGGTCTCAGTAATTAAAAATCAAGGGTAAATCAAGTGTTTACAAAAACAGAAAAACAGAGCTAAAAAAATCATAACTTGATTATCTCATCCTCGGATCATTTTGATCGAGCACTAATGAGAATTAGTTACTCATGGAGGAGGGGAAAAAGAGAGAAAGATAAAATTGCATGAAGAAAAGCTAATTAAAAGAGAAAGAGAGGTTAAGAAAACAAAACTAATTTTTATTGAAATTAATAACTATTACAAGCCTTAAACAATATTACAATGCTATAAATGTAAAGATTACAAGTCTTAAGACAATATTGCATGAAAGCTAACTAGAACATTGCTTGAAGGGAAAAGAAAGAGAACATGTAAAAGAGAGACATGAAGAAAAAAACATGAAAATGATCACTAACAGCTCTAGGAGCACCTCCCCCTCTCCAAAATTCTGAACCCTGGACTCAAGGAGACCCTCTGAATTTATAGAAAAAATTTTCAAGTTACACGCCCTCGGTCACGGGCGTGACCAAGGGCATGTAACCACTATTCAGATCAATTTGAGAGTGGCGTGAGTCTTGCGTGTCGGCGCGGCGAAAAGGGACAAGTCACGACCGTGACATTTGGGTCACGGGCGTGACCTGTGATGACTTCATTTAATGCAACATGGGCTTGACTGCGCTGTGGCGGTGAGCAGGGATCATGCAGGAATGTTACGGCCATGACATTTGGGTCACGAGCGTGACTTGAGTTGACTTCTCGATGACATCACCACGATTCGACGGAATCTCCGGGAGCATCACTTTATGTTTACACGCCCTTGGTCACGGGCGTGACCATTGGGTCACGGGCGTGACCGAGGACGTGACTAGCCGAGGACAAGCTCAAATTGTGCGACATCAATTCTGGATGATCTTATGATTACACGCCCTTGGTCACGGGCGTGACCTTGGGCGTGTAATGCAAATTTTTCCAAATTTCTCCTAAAATTCTGCAAAAATACAAATAAGCTAAATTAGAAACAATTTTCATACAAGAACTAGTTATAAGCTAAAATTGACATAAACAAGAAAAGTTCATACTAAATAATTACCAAAATTTATACAGAAAAGGTTATATAAAACTACTTATCAAATACCCCCATACTTGAGGTTTTGCTATTCCAGAGCAAAAGTATAAGACATAATTCATAAGACATTCAAATAATTTTTTAATTTTAAACTAAAATTTCATTGAGATCAAAAGTTAGGTTAAGAATAAATTCTAGGAGGAGTTCAGTCCTAAATTATGATGATGATTTGAAAAGAGGGGGGTGTTTAGGCAAGGGCTTCTCAAGATAATTAATTAGCAAACAAAATTGTAGAAATTATAAAACTAAATTAGATTAAAATTATACGAACTCTATCTTAAAAGTATCTTTAAGGAAAAGTAACCTACTAAATATTGCTCTCTCTCCATAACTTAAATTAAATCGAGATCAAAGATAATGGCTAAGGGGAGGTTTACAAAGCTTGGCATAAGAAGAGATCTTAGAAAGGAGGTGATGAATTTTATCCTCTCACCTCTACATTTTTCTTTTTTTGTACATGTTTAGGAGTAATGAATTTTATCCTCTTACTCCATGCCATATAATCTTTTAAATTCTCTTCTAATAAAAACCCAAAATGTATATGTTTAGGAGTAATGAATTTTATCCTTTTACTCCATGCCATATAATATTTTAAATTATTTTGGATGCATATGTTTATGGATTAATGAATTTTATCCTCTTATTCCCATGCATATGATCTTTTAAAACACATTTTTATGCCATCAATAGGGGTAGGGTAAGGAAAATGGAATTCTAGCTTATAAATTAAATTATATAGAGTGCAACTTTTAGTAAATTTAAATTTCCTAAGATCTAAAAAGCTAGAAGAAAATATAATAGAAATCTAAAGAGATTTAGAAAATTTATTATAAAATTAAGACAATTAAAAATAAAAAGAGAAGTCATGTTAACAAAATTCTCTAATCAAGCTCAAATCATAAAATGATTCTTAAAACAACATCACCTAAAATTTAGATTTAACAAACTATGATAAACAAAATTTTAGCTAATCAAAACATAAAAATGCTTATAAATATTCTCAACTAAATTTCTAAGAAATCACAAAAACAACAAGTAGGGGTTTTAAAAAATTTTTTTGGTTTCTGTTCTATGTTTTACAATATTTTTTTGGAATCTTTGATTTTTTATTTATTTTGATAATGAAAGAAAGAAAACTAGTTTTAAACCTAACACTTTTTTGTTAACTCTTGGACTTCCAGAGGTATACCCCATGAAGGGTTCTCAACGGTACTAGGAGGTGTAATGGGATGATAGCCCAAAAGTCCCTTTCCAAGATTTAAATGTTTGATTTTCTAAATTTTTTTTTGTTTTTTTGTTTGAATTTTTGGGTTTGAAAAGTACTTGAATTAAAAGAAGACATAAGAAAATAATTTTTTTGAAAAAATTTCTTATTTCAAACTAAAAATTATTTACACCCCCATACTTAAAGTTAAATATTGTCTCCAATGTTTAAAACTAAGTACGAAATATAAGAAAAAGCAAATAAAGTGCAAGACAAAGCAAAAAGGAATGCAAAATAAAAGAAGAAGGAAGAAGGGCTTCCCTGATTTTGAAGTTGCGGGGGAAATGACGGTTATCTACAAAATCATGTTAGAAGAAAAGGAGAAACAACAAAAAGATAACTTTGGGGTGCCTCCCAAAAGCGTTTTGTTTAAGGTCGCGTAGCTTGACCCAATTGGCGTTCACATTATAGACGGAAGACATATAGATTCACTCTTTTCGTTAGACGAATCCCCTGGAAGATACAACTTAAGACGATGACCATTTACTTTGAAGGAACCTTTTTCAAGGTGGGAAATTAGAACTGTCCCGTAGGACCAAACGACTTTAACAATAAAGGGTTGGGACCATCGAGATTTTAGCTTTCCCAGAAAAAGGTGAAGACGAGAATTATAAAGGAGGACGAGAACGCCCGACGAAAAAGTTTTGGAAATTTTAAATGTTTATCATGATAAAACTTTGTTCACTCCTTATATAATTTGTTGCTCTCATACGCATTCGCTCGCCACTCATCTAATTCATTCATTTGAAATTTTCTTTGTTCGGTTGCTAACGTAGAATCGAGCTTTAAAAATTTAAGCGCCCAAAATGCTGTTGGAGTTACCATTGTGATCTAGAAGTGGTCAAACATGTAATGTCACTGCCAACACGATATGAGCCTGCAGGGTCGCACATAAGAGCATGAGGAGAAGATGGAAGATTGACTGTGTTGGTAAAGGTTACCAATCACCATATAGAATGGGGGAAGTCCAGCAAATGTTGCTGTCGGAATTCTTCGGATATGATTCGTCGGATTCGTCGGAATTCGTCGGATATGATTCGTCGGATATGATTCGTCGGATTCGTCGGAAGTCGTCGGATGGTTCCGTGGAAACTCAACGAATTATTACAGAGTCCCTTAACTCGGCAAATGTTGCCGTCTGATCGGATTCGTCGGAATTCGTCGGATCGTTCCGTGGAAACTCGACGAATTGTAACAGAGATCATTTTCTCGGCAAATGTTGCCGTCTGATCTGATTCGTCGGATTTGTCGGTTTGTCCCGTGAAAACTCGACGAATGCTGTTCCGTGGAATCCCGACGAATTGTAACAGAAACCCCAATTCTGCTGTGTGGTCTGCGGATAACGATTCTTCTAGAAGCCTGTTTATGCTTTGGGTATAAATAGATCTTCTTTAGGGTTCTTAGGATAGACGAAGGAATCGAGCTGACGGAAAGAGTTCCGCCTCTCGCACTAGCCGACGAAAAGAGTTCCGCCATCTCGTTCGCCTCCGCCGACCTCCTCTCCGGCGATCGTCGTCGTGATTATTCTTCCTGGAGCGAACCTAGCAGTTCGTGGAAGTGCAAGGTGCAGTCGTTCTTCTCCCGGCTCGTGTGGATCACTGTAGAGACATAGACATTATTCTACGTGAGGACTCGCATAGCCGACGACAGGATTCTTCTTCTTGGAGCATCTAGGTTGGATTGGATCGAACTCCACTGAGGTAATTTATGCCTAGTTTTGTTTTACTTCTTGAATCAATGTTCATGGCCCGATCCGAATTTCTTTTGGGTTGTTTCTCTTCATTTTCGCTGCGCCTACATGTGATGTATGGTTCTAGAAAAACCCAACAGTGGTATCAGAGGGAGGTTCTGGTCATGAATGTTGTTTCAGAAGTTTGGTTATTCCAGTACGTGCAAATCTAGGTATTTGGAAGCGTTCTAAATGTCAAGATTTCTTCTTGGAATATCACATTTGATGTGATTTTGTGTGGTTTCTGGTGGTGGGATTTCAAAAATTTGGTCGGGGCTCTGCCCCGCACCCCGCAAGGGCTCTGCCCCTTGACCCCACTCGCTGATCGGTCAGCGAGAACCCCGCCAGGGGCGCGGCCCCTTGGAACCCCGCCAAGAACGTCTGGGATTTCGTGGTAATTTCTAATTGTTAGAAATTGTTGTCTCCTTAGCAGTAACCGTCCCTCAAGTGGTTAATGAACCCTTGTATTGTTTTGGATTTTGAATCCAACAATGAGAGACGAGCTTGGCTACTGCTTTAAGTCGAGTTGTCTTTGCCTTTGTCCAATGCATGTAAATCTGAAGATTTGGAAGAGTTCTAAATGTCTTGATTTAGCCCTTTCGTCTATCAAAGGTTGATAGTCTTATGTTGTGCACATAAGGGATGCATGTGGTTTTTAGAAAGCTTGTTTTTCTGTTGATGTGCACATTGATCAAATGTTGATCATGGTTAAGTGTTAACCTATTATTAAAAATTAAAATCCCTTCATCAAATATTAAGTGTTCGGATGCCTTCCGATGGATGACACTCTTCCTGCCTCGATCGATGAAGTGTGGGCTTGCCAAAGCAAGGTGCATTAATCTATCTTGGTAAGGGTGCGAGCGGATAATTGTGATATCCCACTGTCGACATCGGGTCTAACTTAACTAGGTGACCTCAAAGGTTGAGTGCCTAGAGGCATAGGGTTGGGATGCACCATATGATGGATGCGAATAAGGAGTTATTCACCAGCCATACAAGAGTTGCATGAGGATGCAATTGGCAAGCGTTGCCTACCTAAATAACCGCATTATGAGAGGAATGCCAAAGCGGACTCGTGGTGTTGGTGAAATACGGATCTTGTCCACTAAGAGAGTAGCTCGCATGGACTCTCCGAATTGATAGTGAGGTCTATCAATTTGAATAAAATAGTGGGAGTATTTAATTGAAGTCCAAATTAAAATAAATTGTATTTTGGAATTTTGGTACTAATTAGATTCTGCATGAATTCTTGTAGAATTCCATGGCAAGTGGTTCACATTCCACCTTGTCCCTAAGAGCTATCCTTGAGAAGGACAAGCTTAGTGGGACGAATTACATGGACTGGTATAGGAACCTGAGAATTGTTCTCAGGCAAGAGCGAAAGCTCTACGTCTTGGAAGAAGAAGCCCCCGAGGTGCTTAACTCGACAAATGTTGCCGTCTGATCGGATTCGTCAGAATTCGTCGGATCGTTCTGTGGAAACTCGACGAATTGTCACAGAGATCATTTTCTCGGCAAATGTTGCCGTCTGATTTGATTCGTCGGATTCGTCGGATTGTCCCGTGAAAACTCGACGAATGCTGTTCCGTGGAATCCCGACGAATTGTAACAGAAACCCCAATTCTGCTGTGTGGTCTGCGGATAGCGATTCTTCTAGAAGCCTGTTTATGCTTTGGGTATAAATAGATCTTCTTTAGGGTTCCTAGGATAGACGAAGGAATCGAGCCGACGGAAAGAGTTCCGCCTCTCGCCCTAGCCGACGGAAAGAGTTCCGCCGTCTCGTTCGCCTCTGCCGACCTCCTCTCCGGCGATCGTCGTCGTGATTGTTCTTCCTGGAGCGAACCTAGCAGTTCGTGGAAGTGCAAGGTGCAGTCGTTCTTCTCCCGGCTCATGTGGATCACTGTAGAGACGTAGACATTATTCTACGTGAGGACTCGCATAGCCGACGACAGGATTCTTCTTCTTGGAGCATCTAGGTTGGATTGGATCCAACTCCACTGAGGTAATTTATGCCTAGTTTTGTTTTACTTCTTGAATCAATGTTCATGGCCCGATCCGAATTTCTTTTGGGTTGTTTCTCTTCATTTCCGCTGCGCCTACATGTGATGTATGGTTCTAGAAAAACCCAATAAATGCGCGATGTTCTAATTCGACCGAAAGGTGGCAAGCCTTGCCATAAACCATTCGATACGGTGTACAACCGATAGAGGTCTTGTACGCCATTCGATAGGCTCATAACGCATCATCGAGCTTAAGTGCCCAATCCTTCCGATTTATAGAAACAGTTTTTTTCTAAAATCCTCATTAATTCTTGATTTACGACTTCGACTAGGTCGTTCATTTATGGGTGCTAAGCAGTGGATAGTTTGTGCATGATACCATATTTTGCTAAAATTTTTGTGAATTGGCTATTGCAAAAATGGGTGCCCCGATCAATAACTATAGCGCGCGGCATACAAAATCAAGAAGATAATTTTTAATGAAATTTTCGACGACTCTCGCATCGTTAGTGGAGAGAGCTTGCGCTTTCGCCCACCTCGACACGTATTCGACCGCAACGAGAATATACTTGTTTGAATAAGAGGGAGGGAGAGGACCAATGAAATCGATATCCCAAAGGTCAAAAATCTCGCATTCTAAGAAAATATTTTTAAGGGCATCTCATCCCGACGGGAGAGGTTCCCCGACCGCTGGCAGCTGTCACAAGTACTCACAAGGGTGTGGGCATCTTTGAAGAGCGTGGACCAATAAAGCCTGCCTCCAATGCCTTCCTCGCGGTTCGGTTCGCTGGATATAGACCACCAGTTGGTCCTTCGTGACAATGCTGTAATATTTTTAGACCTTCCTCACTCGAGACGCATCTTTTCACTACCTGATCCACGCAGACACGGAATAGAAAGGGATCCTCCCAAAAGTAATTCTTTAAATCAGAAAAGAATTTCTTCTTTGGGTGACTCAAGAATTCTTTTGGCAGTACCCGAGCTACTAAATAGTTAGCCAAATATGCGATCTACGGGGTGGAATATGTATTTATATTTTCGAGAGCAAGGAGGCACTCTTCCGGGAATTTATCATTAATATTGGCTTCTATTAACGCTTCCATAACGGGATTCTCTAAACGTGAAAGATGATCGGCCACCAAGTTTTCGGCTCCCCTTTTGTCCCGGATCTCTAAATAAAACTCTTGCAAGAGGAGGATCCATCACAAGAGATGGGGCTTGGCGTCTGATTTACTTAAAAGATATCTAAGAGCGGAGTGATATGTGAAAACGATGACTTTGGAGAGAGTGATGTACGACCTAAAATTATCAAAAGCAAAAATGATTACTAGAAGCTCCATCTAGGTAGTGGTGTAATTTGCTTGTGCCAATGCGAGTATTTTGCTCGCATAATAAATCTGGTGGAAATACTTACTCACTCGTTGGCCTAATACGACACCTACCGCAATATCACTCGCGTCGCACATAATTTCAAAGGGTAGCGACCAATCCGGGGTGACTAAAATCGGAGAATTTATAAGTTTTTCTTTGATAAGTTTAAAGGACAAATGACATTCGTCATTAAAAAGGAAAGAAGATTATTTTTCGAGAAGATGGGTTAATGATTTCGTGATTTTCGATTTTTTTTGAATAAAATGTCTATAAAACTGTGCGTGGTCTAGGAAACTTCTAATGGCTTTTACATTCGTTGGAGGGTGGAGTTTTTTGATAACTTTGATCTTGGCCCTATCGACCTCGATCCCTTTGCCCGATATTTTATGGCCAAGGACTAATCCTTCTTTGACCATAAAATGACATTTCGCCTAATTAAGAGATATATTTGTTTCCTCACAACGTTGTAGCACACGCTCGAGATTTTTTAAACAATTTTTAAACGAATTTCCGAAGACGGAGAAGTCGTCCATGAAAACTTCCATCACTTCCTCTACTAACTCATCAAATATCGCCACCATACATCTTTGGAATGTAGACAACATGTTACAAAGACCAAATGACATCCTCTGATAAGCGAAGGTGCCAAAAGGACAGGTGAATGTGATTTTTTCTCTTGGTCGTTGGGCGAAATAGGGATTTTAAAATATCTTGACAAATCATCGAGAAAACAGTAGTAGGAGTGACCTGAAAGGCTCTCTAAGATTTGATCGATAAAAGGTAATGGGAAGTGATCCTTATGAGTGGCATCCTTTAGTTTTCGATAATCGATGCACATCCGCTAACCCGTAACGATACGGGTTGGGATCAATTCGTTGTTTTCATTCGTTACTACCGTTACACCGCCTTTCTTCGGCACGACTTGTACTAGGCTTACCCAAGTACTATCCGATATCAGGAAGATGATTCCCTTGTCTAAAAGTTTGATAACTTCAGCCTTAACGACTTCTTTCATATTGCTTAAGACTAGAGTCAATTCAAAAATTTCTGAATCGCACTGTTGAAACCGAGACTTGCGAACAAGACTTAGTCTCTGTGGAATTCGGGGCCCTCAGCTAGCCGAGGGACGACCAATCCTTACTCCTCCCAAGGGAGAGCTCTAGGTTAAAGGTGTTGGAACTAGGAACTGGACCAAGGGCTTAGTGGGGAGGTCCCGCCACATACCCGGAAGTTCCCTAGGAACTTCCCCTCCCAAGCCACTACTAAGCTTAGGCACCACTGGAGGCTCTCCTCACCCCCTAAAGAGACTTGGGGAGGGAGAGAGAGAGGGAGAGAGCTAGCCTAGAATGAGATCCCCCCAAATGGTGCACCCTTGGCTCTATTTATAGGATTTCTGAAGTTGGGCTGCAAATAGCCGAAAACTGGTCTGCCAGATTACCAAAATACCCTTAAGCTGGGCTGCAGATAGCCAAATCCCGTTGCTCTTGGACTGCGAAAAACCAAAACTGGACTGCGAATAGCCAAAACTAAAAGGGGGGGGGGGGGGGGGGGAGGGCGAGCCGTCCCTCCCCCTCTCCGCCTCCTAGCTGGGCGAGAGGGAGGGCGAGCCGCCCCTCCCCCTCTCCGCCTCCTAGCTGGGCGAGAGGGGAGGGCGAGCCGCCCCTCCCCCTCTCCGCCTCCTAGCTGGGCGAGAGGGGAGGGCGAGCCGCCCCTCCCCCTCTCTGCTTCCTTGCCGGGCGAGAGGGGAGGGCGAGCCGCCCCTCCCCCTCTCCGCCTCCTTACTGGGCGAGAGGGGAGGGCGAGCCGCCCCTCCCCCTCTCTGCCTCCTAGCTGGGCGAGAGGGGAGGGCGAGCCGCCCCTCCCCGTCTCCGCCTCCTAGCTGGGCGAGAGGGGAGGGCGAGCCGCCCCTCCCCCTCTCCGCCTCCTTGCTGGGCGAGAGGGGAGGGAGAGCTGCACCTCCCCCTCTCCACCTCCTAGCTGGGTGAGAGGGGAGGGCGAGCCGCCCCTCCCCCTCTCCGCCTCCTAGCTGGGCGAGAGGGGAGGGCGAGCCGCCCCTCCCCCTCTCTGCCTCCTTGCTGGGCGAGAGGGGAGGGAGAGCCGCCCCTCCCCCTCTCTGCCTCCTAGCTGTGCGAGAGGGGAGGGAGAGCCGCCCCTCCCCCTCTCCGCCTCCTAGCTGGGCGAGAGGGGAGGGCGAGCCGCCCCTCCCCCTCTCCGCCTCCTTGCCGTGCGAGAGGGGAGGGCGAGCCGCCCCTCCCCCTCTCCGCCTCCTTGCTGGGCGAGAGGGGAGGGCGAGCCGCCCCTCCCCCTCTCCGCCTCCTAGCTGGGCGAGAGGGGAGGGCGAGCCGCCCCTCCCCCTCTCCGCCTCCCAGTTAGGTGAGAGGGGAGGGCGAGCCGCCCCTCCCCCTCTCCGCCTCCTTGCTGGGCGAGAGGGGAGGGCGAGCCGCCCCTCCCCCTCTCCGCCTCCTAGCCCCCTCCTAGTGGGAGTTCACCTCCCTACCGGGCATGGTTCGATGCTACCATGATGCTCCAATGAGCCCTCAGAAGTATGCTCGGCGAATATCGGGGTTGTACACAATCCCCGCTCTTTTCGAGCGTGGCTCACGCTCGGAAAGAAATGTCCAACCCTGCATATTCGACGAGTGTCGATGGGAACCTGGTTATTGGTGCTATCTCGGAAAGAACACAGCGCCTCCTCGAGAGGTCCTCCAACCCTGCCGGCCAGTGAGAGCCCGGCTAGCGAGACCACCTTGGGGGGAAAAAATACATAGCCTCCCCGAGAGGTCTTCCAACCCTGCCGGCTAGGGAGAGCCCGACTAGCGAGACCACCTCGGGGGAAAAATACAAGAGAATTTTCGGCCGCTGAGCGGTTCCTGACCCTGCAGCTAGGTGGGAGCCTGGTCAGCAGTCAGCATGGGGACTAAGTACATGGGACCTTCCTGCCACCGAGCTATCCTCGGACCTGCCAGCTTGATGGGAGCCTGGTCAGCGGGCCAGCATCGGGACTAAGTACTTGAGACTTTCCTGCTACCGAGCGATCCTCGGACCTGCCACCTTGATGGGAGCCTGGTCAGCGGGCCAGCATCGGGACTAAGTACTTGAGACTTTCCTGCCACCGAGCGATCCTCGGACCTGCCAGCTTGATGGGAGCCTGGTCAGCGGGCCAGCATCGGGACTAAGTATTTGAGACTTTCCTGCCACCGAGCGATCCTCGGACCTGCCAGCTTGATGGGAGCCTGGTCAGCGGGCCAACATCGGGACTAAGTACTTGAGACTTAATTTCCTGCCACCGAGCGATCCTCGGACCTGCCAGCTTGATGGGAGCCTGGTCAGCGGGCCAGCATCGGGACTAAGTACTTGAGACTTTCCTGCCACCGAGCGATCCTCGGATCTGCCAGCTTGATGGGAGCCTGGTCAGCGGGCCAGCATCGGGACTAAGTATTTGAGACTTTCCTGCCACCGAGCGATCCTCGGACCTGCCAACTTGATGGGAGCCTGGTCAGCGGGCCAGCATCGGGACTAAGTACATGGGACCTTCCTTCCACCGAGCGATCCTCGGACCTGCCAGCTTGATGGGAGCCTGGTCAGCGGGCCAGCATGGGGACTAAGTACATGGGACTTTCCTGCCACCGAGCGATCCTCGGACCTGCCAGCTTGATGGGAGCCTGGTCAGCGGGCCAGCATCGGGACTAAGTACTTGGGACTTTCCTGCCACCGAGCGATCCTCGGACCTGCCAGCTTGATGGGAGCCTGGTCAGCGGGCCAGCATCGGGACTAAGTACTTGAGACTTTCCTGCCACCGAGCGATCCTCGGACCTGCCAGCTTGATGGGAGCCTGGTCAGCGGGCCAGCATCGGGACTAAGTACTTGAGACTTTCCTGCCACCGAGCGAACCTCGGACCTGCCAGCTTGATGGGAGCCTGGTCAGCGGGCCAGCATCGAGACTAAGTACTTGAGACTTTCCTGCCACCGAGCGATCCTCGGACCTGCCAGCTTGATGGGAGCCTAGTCAGCGGGCCAGCATCGGGACTAAGTACTTGAGATTTTCCTGCCATCGAGCGATCCTCGGACCTGCCAGCTTGATGGGAGCCTGGTCAGCGGGCCAGCATCGGAACTAAGTACATGGGACTTTCCTGCCACCGAGCGATCCTTGGACCTGCCAGCTTGATGGGAGCCTGGTCAGCGGTCCAGCATCGGGACTAAGTACTTGAGACTTTCCTGCCACCGAGCGATCCTCGGACCTGCCAGCTTGATGGGAGCCTGGTCAGCGGGCCAGCATCGGGACTAAGTACTTGAGACTTTCCTGCCACCGAGCGATCCTCGGACCTGCCAGCTTGATGGGAGCCTGGTCAGCGGGCCAGCATCGGGACTAAGTACATGGGACTTTCCTGCCACCGAGCGATCCTCAGACCTGCCAGCTTGATGGGAGCCTGGTCAGCGGGCCAGCATCAGGACTAAGTACTTGAGACTTTCCTGCCACCGAGCGATCCTCGGACCTGCCAGCTTGATGGGAGCCTGGTCAGCGGGCCAGCGTCGGGGCTAAGTACTTGAGACTTTCCTGCCACCGAGCGATCCTCGGACCTGCCAGCTTGATGGGAGCCTGGTCTGCGGGCCAGCATCGGGACTAAGTACTTGGGACTTTCCTGCCACCGAGCGATCCTCGGACCTGCCAGCTTGATGGGAGCCTGGTTAGCGGGCCAGCATCGAGACTAAGTACTTGAGACTTTCCTGCCACCGAGCGATTCTCGGACCTGCCAGCTTGATGGGAGCCTGATCAGCGGGCCAGCATCGGGACTAAGTATTTGAAAACTTTCACTACATTAATCATCACATTACATGCAAGGAAAAACTAAGTAAACAACCACGCTACATGAACTTAAGGGTGGAGAGAAGAAACTGAGCACTCAGACAAACTCGGTCTCCTACTGCCAGGGGTGGTCTCCCTCGTTCCCAATTGGTTGTTGTTGTTGTTGCCGCACTAAACCCCTCGCTTCCTTCAATTTCAAGAACTCTGGGCAGTTGATCGTCGCGTGACCTTCCTCATCGTGGAGGTCACAATAGGGTAACTCCACCCTACCCCCACTTCCTCTTCTTCCTGCTTTTCTGACTCTCCTCCTTTTTTCCTAGCCAATCGCCATGGTCTGTTGAGGTGGTGGAGGGGATGCCCTCGGCCCCTGCCCCCACCTAGGGGGTCAACCCCCTCTTCCTGGAAGTTGCCTTCCTCTTGGTCGAACTTTATCTTGGGAGCCCCTACTCTTCCCCCCTGCTGCCTTGCCTCTGGCTCACTCAGCTTAGCCAGCCTTCTTGCGAACTCTGGGTTGGCCTCCTCACTCTCAACTTCTTCTTCCACCCTTTCCATCAACTCTTCGAAGGACAAAGGAGCTCTTCTCTTGAGGTCCATTTTGAAGAAACCTTCCCGCAGCCCCAACGTGAAGGCAAGCTTGAGGGTGTACCCGGGCACTTCTTGGATGAGGAGAACCTCCTCCCTAAACCGTTCCAGATAGTGAGCCAGCGACTCCTCTGGCTCTTGCTTGATCTTGAAAAGTGCTTCGGCATCTTTCTTCCTCTTCCTTGACGTCGAGAAGCGTAGCAGGAAAACTCGGCGCAAGTCTTCGAAGGCATAGATGTAACACCCCAAAAATCGTAGTTCAGCGAGGTAGGCGTAGTGGTAGTGCTGCGCTCGGGATAGGCTAGGAATTCCATAGCAGTTCTCTGCGCACGACCATTTCTCCTCTTCGCGCATGACCAGTGATCGTGCGCCAATGATCGTGCGTTAGTCGCAAGGATTCGGAGTTCTGTCTCGAACAGTGCGCACGACCAGTGGCCTCTTCGCGCACGACCAGTGACCGTGCGCATGTGATCGTGTGTTAGTCGCAAGGATTCGGAGTTCTGTCTCGAACAGTGCGCACGACCAGTGGCCTCTTCGCGCACGCTGCTCCGCGATTTTGAGCGGAGAAGGAGATCGGTCCGTCCAAATCTATTGGAATTTGATCCAACGGATGCGATGGTTGGCTGGGGGATTTTAGGGCTTGGTTGAGGAGTTAAACCCTCATTATTTCCAAGGCTTTCTCCCTCTTAGGTTGGAGAAAGGAGGAGGAGGCAAGGAGGAAGAAGAAGGGGAATCCGCCATTGCCGGAGCTTCGGAGCTCCGTTCGCCGATCCGAGACCGGCAGTGCGTAGAGGGCATCAAGGCGCTTCTTCTCCACCGTGTGGTTGCAAGCTTCTCATGGCTAAGAGGAGATCTCAAAAGGTAACGACATTTCTCCTCCCGGTCTATAGGATGCGTGTTTGGCATTCCTTCTTTTTCTGCATTTTGGCACCGGATCCGTCGAGTGAGAGGGATCCGGGTCGCCTTGGTTCAAGAGAAACCACCGGGTTGATTGTGTCCGTCCCTGGCATGTTTTGCACTAGAGATCCGCTCCGTTAGCGGATTAGGCATTGTGGGTGAAGCCGGATTTGTGGTCGTTGGTCCGATCCGGTGATGTTGATTTACGCACATTCTAGGGGTTTTGTTAGAAATCCGATTACGGCGAACTCGTCGTTGTGATGCCCTTGTAGCTTCGTGTGGTAACGAATGTTGGGTTTAGGGCGGAGAAATAATGTGTGGATTATTGGGGCTTGTGATGCCTAGTGTTGTGCGAAGGCGCAATTGGTCTTTGTGGTCGGCTGGCTATCCCGTGAAGACTGAGATTCACGTGTGGAGAGTGTCCCGGCAAGATTAGTCCCTTCGATTGTTGACTGACGAGAATGTCTGTGCTACGGTTGAGTCCGTTGACGGTCGCCAGGCGAGGCAATCGGTGGACGTTGTCCCGAAAGTAAGCCCAGGGCCTTGGGACGTTTTGGTTGGCCAGAATTCTTAGAATCGGTCTTGGTGCGTTGTTGGCGGCCCGAGCGTGTGAGCTGTCAGACAAGCCCGATGGCATGGTGGGCCAGGCGAGGTGGGTCTCAGCGAGAGCGCTTGGCCTTGGGTTTTGGTGCCCTTGTGGGGAAGTAATGAGTACCCTTGTGTTGGTGATGTTTGATGATGTGTTAGATTCATACGCTTTAGGGCGCCTTGGGTGAAACCCGGGCTTGCACTCATTTTGCATTGTTAGGCCCCTTTTATTACCTGCTCAACGTAGAAACGTGGATGATGCTTGTGACACTCATGCCAGTATTTATGTTGCTTTCCTTTATGTACATTTGCATACGAAGTGCTGACTTGCAGGGTGAGGTAGTTCCCCGGGGTCCGCTAGGACGGCCGGGAGGAGGGATGTTGTTACACCGCTTGTGGTCAGCCATAGCTGACCCTCGTTTACCGCTCTTTGTGATTTGGTTGCAGGGCAGGTATCGCAGGCTGGACCCAGCGCGCCGGCCAAAAAGGCCTAAAGCCTCACGAAGTGCTTAGTTGATTTCCTGCATTACTTTCTTCGTACTTTGTTATATCCGGCTTGCATGCCGAGGTAGTTTAGGGAAAAAACTATCTTTCCCCTTTTGTTGGGATGTCTTTTATTATGGAATGTTTGATGTTGTGGACATTGTTTTGTAAGGCCTTAAGGCCAGTTGGACTCCTTTGTAGTATGGACAATCTCTGTGGCTTAGTGGTTTCCGCTGTGTTGTCTGAGTTATGAGATTGGGTAGTTAATATCATCTTTTAATACTAAAGCTGTGACGGTTATATGCTGTGGGGTCCCGGCCGGACCCATATTATATGGTCATTACAGGGGAGGTATTACAATTTGGTATCAGAGCTAGGTTTGTTTTTCTTGCGAGGTCTAGTGTATTTGGATCGCGTAAGAGATTGTCCACATAGGAGTATTGTGCGGGATTATGAGTATCCCTGTGGTTGAGTCTTGCGATTAGAGACTGATGAGTCTTTTTCCTTGCTTATGCTAGGATGTTGGCGATGATGCGGGGACGTCGAGGAGGCAAGAGGAGCCTGCGGGGAGTAGCGCTACTGCTCCAGGCCTCATGAATGTGGGCATGTCCCCGGTTGATTTCTGTCGCATGCTAGCGGAGGCAATGGTAGCGGCTCAAGCTGGAGCGATGCCACGGGTTCCTACGCCGGTGGTGCAAGTTGCGACCCCTGTCACTCCGGCGGCTACGCCGGATACACCGGATGTCGAAGTAAGGCAAGCAGAGCCTCTAGCGGAGAGAGCTATTCCGATGGGTGATCGATTCATGAAGTATTTCTTGAGTTTCCACCCTCCGACATTCAAGGGAGTGGGCACTCCAACGGATGCCGAGGATTGGCTTTCGAGGATCCATGAGCTTTTGAAGGCAGCTGAGACCCCAGCTGAGAGGCAGTCTCACTTTGCGAGCTTCATGTTAGAGGGCGATGCGAAGTTGTGGTGGGTGAACCATAACGGTCGACATTTTGTTGGGCGTGTTCCGTCCATGGAGGAGTTCGGAAACGCTTTCCTAAAGCGTTACATTCCGGCTTCAACAAGGTTAGCACTGCAGCGACAGTTTCTGCATTTGGTGCAGCGGGAGAAGACGGTGGATGAATATCTGCAAGAGTTCACTCGGTTGGGTCGGTATGCGGGCACGACAATGGCAGATGATGAAGAGAGAGATAACCTCTTTTATCAAGGGTTGAGGGAAAATTTAAGGCAACCACTCATAGCCTTGAAGAATGCGGGATTCAATGAGTTGGTCGAAGCCGCTCGCACGCTGGAGAGCGACTTGGAGCGAACTCAGCGGCGAAAGGGTGTTGCGGCAAGGCAGGGAGAAGGAAAGCCTTCTCAGTCTCAGTCCCAGTGGAAGTCCGAGGGCAGCCGATGGAAGAAGAAACCCCGTCCTAATAGGCCTGGGGAGAGAAGTGGCGCACCTTCGGGAGACTTCCGTTCCAAAGGTCCGGTTACTTGTTACCAGTGTGGCAAGGTGGGTCACATTAGTCGTTTTTGTACCGAGGGCGGAGCTGGGCCAGAGTCGAGACAAGAACAATCAGTGCGTTCGGGTCCCAGTGTTGCAGAGAAGGGGAAAGCGGCAGAGTCGAGTGCTTCGCGGTTCCCTCCAGTGCAGCCTAGGGCCTATAATCTTGGTCTACAGGAAGCGATACGTCAACCCGATGTGGTGACAGGTACGAAAGGTTTAAGTTTCATTTGTTACTATAATGTAGTTTGCGGCCTTTCATGTTTGTTTTGCACGTGGTTAGGTTTCGTGCTAGTTTCGGGCTACCCCTCTCGAGTGTTGTTCGACACGGGGGCGTCACACTCTTTTCTTGCGGAAAGTTTTATCCGGAAGATTGGTGCTGAGCCCGTAGTGGCAGGAGTGGAGCTGAGTGTGCGTATGCCGAATGGGTCTTTCATGACTACCATGAGGAAGGGACGCATTGTGATGCAAATTGGCGATTATGATTTCGTGTTGGTAGCAGCGATTCTGCCACTAGTCGAATTCGACGTTATCTTGGGGATGGACTGGCTTGCAGAGCAGCGAGCTAGTATCGACTGTCAGTTGAAGGTGGTAACCCTGAGAGCTGAAGGTAGAGCAGAGGTCAAGTTTGAAGGCCTAAGCGGAGTGGCTTGCTCCCTGATTTCCGCTATGCAAATGAGGCGTGCGGTGAATCAAGGAGGCGAGGTGTTTTTAGCTTTGTTGGAGGCTCACTCCACAAAGTTGGCTATTAGAGAAGTTCCGGTGGTGGAAGATTTTGAGGATGTATTCCCCGAGGAGCTTCCGGGAGCACCTCCTCAGCGTGAAATCGATTTCTCGATAGAGTTGGTACCGGGTGCGAGGCCGGTGTCGCGTCCTCCGTTTAGGATGGTACCGAAGGAACTGGCCGAGCTAAAGGTTCAGTTGCAAGAGTTGTTAGAGCAAGGGTACATTAGGCCCAGCTCTTCGCCGTGGAGCGCACCGGTTTTGTTTGTGAAGAAAAAGGACGGAAGTATGCGGTTGTGCATTGATTACCGTGAGCTAAATAAGTTGACCGTCAAGAATAAATATCCGATTCCCTGAATCGATGATTTGTTCGACCAGTTAGTGGGGTCGGTGGTGTACTCCAAGTTGGATTTGAAATCGGGGTACTACCAGTTGAAGATTCGAGAAGAGGACGTTGCCAAGACAACGTTTGGGACTCGTTATGGACACTACGAGTTTTCGGTGATGCCGTTCGGACTGACGAACGCCCCATCTGTGTTCATGGATTTGATGAACAGGGTTTTTCGCCCGTTCTTAGATTTGTTCGTGGTGGTGTTTATTGATGATATTTTGGTGTATTCAAAATCGGAGGCAGAGCATGAGTCTCACTTGAGGCAAGTATTACAGACTCTAAGGGGGAATCAACTTTATGCTAAGTTCTCAAAATGCGAGTTTTGGATCGAGAAGGTGGCTTTCTTAGGTCACGTAATTAGTGGAGATGGGGTGGCGGTAGATCCAGCGAAGATTGAAGCCATTAAAGGTTGACCTGTATTGAGAACCGTGGCGGAAGTCCGGAGCTTCCTTGGACTAGCCGGTTATTACAGAAGATTCGTGGAGAACTTTTCGCGGATGGCGTTGCCCCTCACCACACTCACTCGCAAGGACCAGAGGTTTGTTTGGACACCGGAGTGTGCCTGGGCATTCGAGAATTTGAAGGAAAGATTGATGTCTGCCCCAATCCTTAGTCTTCCTAGTGGGACGGAAGGATTTCAGATCTTTAGTGACGCGTCAGGTTGCGGGTTGGGTTGCGTGCTGGTGCAGCACGGCAAGGTGATAGCGTATGGGTCAAGGCAGTTAAAGACTCATGAGAGGAATTATCCCGTCCATGATCTGGAGTTGGCGGCGGTAATCTTTGCGCTAAAACTGTGGAGACACTATGTTTATGGTGCGAAGGTGGAGATCTTCACGGATCACAAAAGCCTGAGGTATCTCCTAGACCAGAAGGATCTGAATATGCGGCAGCGTAGGTGGGTCGAGTTCCTTGGGGACTACGATGTGGAGATTCAGTATACGCCGGGTAAAGCCAACGTGGTGGCGGATGCTTTGAGTAGGAAGTACTCCGGGCAAGGTAATTGGATGGAGGCGCATAGCGAGCGCTTGATTCGAGACTTGGAGTCTCTTGACATTTCTTGTGTGGCTAGAGGTGAGTCTAGCATAGCTCGTTTGAGCTGGATTGAAATGCAGTGTGATATAACGGATCGAATCCGAGAGGCGACCAGTGCGGACGAGGAGTGCCAACAGTTGGTGTTGGAGGCTCAGCAAAGCGAAGGCACTGCTTTGGAGATGGTTGGTGGAATTCTGAGGAGAGACGGAAGGATCTGTGTTCCGCGCTTCGGCAAGCTTCGTGAGGAGTTGATGTTTGAAGCTCACTTTACGAAGTACTCCGTTCATCCAGGAAGTATAAAGATGTACGCGGATTTGGAGAAATCTTTTTGGTGGCCTGGGATGAAGCGGGATGTAGCCGAGTACGTGAGCCGATGTCAGACTTGTGCCTTGGTGAAGGCTGAGTGCCAAAGGCCCGACGGGTTCTTGAAGCCTCTTCCCATCCCCGAATGGAAATTTGATGACATCTCTATGGATTTTGTGCATGGTTTGCCTCGATCGCAGCAGGGTAACGATGCAATTTGGGTGATAGTGGATCGCCTGACGAAGGTGGCCCACTTCATTCTGAATCAGAAGAGCGATGGAGTGGAGAAGCTCGTGGAGCTTTATGTTCGAAACATTGTGCGGTTGCACGGGATTCCGAAGAGCATCGTTAGTGATCGCGATGGGCGATTCACATCGAAGGACTGGAGATTAGTGCAGAAAAGTCTAGGCACGAAGCTCAAGTTTAGTACCGCGTTCCATCCGCAGACCGATGGTCAGACGGAGCGAACGAACCGTACGTTGGAAGACATGTTGAGGATGTGTGCTCTCGACTTTGGCAAAGGTTGGGAGGACCACCTTTTCATGGTGGAGTTTGCCTATAATAATAACTTCCAGGCGAGTATCAAGATGGCGCCATACGAAGCTTTGTATGGAAGGAAGTGTCGAACACCGATGTCATGGGCAGAGGTGGGAGACACTAAGATTTTGGGAAAGCAAGTGGTGGAAGATGCTTACGAGATTGTGCGAACGATTCAGGAGCGCATGAAGGTTGCTCAGGATCGACAAGCGAAGTATTTTAATGCGCGCCACAGAAATGTGGAGTTTGCAGTGGGCGACATGGTCTACTTGAAGATCAAGCCGTTCAAGGGTGTTTCGCGGGTGCGGCGACTCAAGAAGTTGAGTCCGAGATATTTGGGTCCGTTCGAGGTTACGGAGCGTATAGGCGAAGCAGCCTATCGTTTGGCGTTGTCCGCAGAGCTGAGTGGATTACATGATGTTTTCCATGTCTCCGTGCTGAGGAAAGCTTTGGTAGAGCCGAGTGTCGTGGTCGAAGCGGCGGCGGTGCCGGTAATGGAGAACTTGGGGGCGAGGATTCGCCCGGTGTGCGTGGAGGATTCAGAAGTCCGGCAGTTGCGTAACAAGCAAGTCAAACTTGTAAAGGTGCGATGGGACAACTGCGGGCGAGACGAATTCTCTTGGGAGCGTGAGCAAGCGATGCGGGAGGATTTCCCGGAACTTTTCGCTCCAGGTATGCGTTATGATTTTCCTGTTTAAATTCTAAAATTTCGAGGACGAAATTCTTTTAAGGGGGGTGGAGTTGTAACACCCCAAAAATCGTAGTTCAGCGAGGTAGGCGGAGTGGTAGTGCTGCGCTCGGGATAGGCTAGGAATTCCATAGCAGTTCTCTGCGCACGACCATTTCTCCTCTTCGCGCATGACCAGTGATCCTGCGCCAATGATCGTGCGTTAGTCGCAAGGATTCGGAGTTCTGTCTCGAACAGTGCGCACGACCAGTGGCCTCTTCGCGCACGACCAGTGACCGTGCGCATGTGATCGTGCGTTAGTCGCAAGGATTCGGAGTTCTGTCTCGAATAGTGCGCACGAACAGTGGCCTCTTCGCGCACGACCAGTGACCGTGCGCATGTGATCGTGCGCCCTGTTTATTCTGCTCCGCGATTTTGAGCGGAGAAGGAGATCGGTCCGTCCAAATCTATTGGAATTTGATCCAACGGCTGCGATGGTTGGCTGGGGGGTTTTAGGGCTTGGTTGAGGAGTTAAACCCTCATTATTTCCAAGGCTTTCTCCCTCTTAGGTTGGAGAAAGGAGGAGGAGGCAAGGAGGAAGAAGAAGGGGAATCCGCCATTGCCGGAGCTTCGGAGCTCCGTTCGCCAATCCGAGACCGGCAGTGCGTAGAGGGCATCAAGACGCTTCTTCTCCACCGTGTGGTTGCAAGCTTCTCATGGCTAGGAGGAGATCTCAAAAGGTAACGACATTTCTCCTCCCGGTCTATAGGATGCGTGTTTGGCATTCCTTCTTTTTCTGCATTTTGGCACCGGATCCGTCGAGTGAGAGGGATCCGGGTCGCCTTGGTTCAAGAGAAACCACCGGGTTGATTGTGTCCGTCCCCGGCATGTTTTGCACTAGAGATCCGCTCCGTTAGCGGATTAGGCATTGTGGGTGAAGCCGGATTTGTGGCCGTTGGTCCGATCCGGTGATGTTGATTTACGCACATTCTAGGGGTTTTGTTAGAAATCCGATTACGGCGAACTCGTCATTGTGATGCCCTTGTAGCTTCGTGTGGTGACGAATGTTGGGTTTAGGGCGGAGAAATAATGTGCGGATTATTGGGGCTTGTGATGCCTAGTGTTGTGCGAAGGTGTGATTGGTCTTTGTGGTCGGCTGGCTATCCCGTGAAGACTGAGATTCACGTGTGGAGAGTGTCCCGACAAGATTAGTCCCTTCAATTGTTGACTGACGAGAATGTCTGTGCTACGGTTGAGTCCGTTGACGGTCGCCAGGCGAGGCAATCGGTGGACATTGTCCCGAAAGTAAGCCCAGGGCCTTGGGACGTTTTGGTTGGCCAGAATTCTTAGAATCGGTCTTGGTGCGTTGTTGGCGGCCCGAGCGTGTTAGCTGTCAGACAAGCCCGATGGCATGGTGGGCCAGGCGAGGTGGGTCTCAGCGAGAGCGCTTGGCCTTGGGTTTTGGTGCCCTTGTGGGGAAGTAATGAGTACCCTTGTGTTGGTGATGTTTGATGATGTGTTAGATTCATACGCTTTAGGGTGCCTTGGGTGAAACCCGGGCTTGCACTCATTTTGCATTGTTAGGCCCCTTTTATTACCTGCTCAACGTAGAAACGTGGATGATGCTTGTGGCACTCATGCCAGTATTTATGTTGCTTTCCTTTATGTACATTTGCATACGAAGTGCTGACTTGCAGGGTGAAGTAGTTCCCCGGGGTCCGCTAGGACGGCCGGGAGGAGGGATGTTGTTACACCGCTTGTGGTCAGCCATAGCTGACCCTCGTTTACCGCTCTTTGTGATTTGGTTGCAGGGCAGGAATCGCAGGCTGGACCCAGCGCGCCGGCCAAAAAGGCCTAAAGCCTCACGAAGTGCTTAGTTGATTTCCTGCATTACTTTCTTCGTACTTTGTTATATCCGGCTTGCATGCCGAGGTAGTTTAGGGAAAAAACTATCTTTCCCCTTTTGTTGGGATGTCTTTTATTATGGAATGTTTGATGTTGTGTACATTGTTTTGTAAGGCCTTAAGGCCAGTTGGACTCCTTTGTAGTATGGATAATCTCTGTGGCTTAGTGGTTTCCGCTGTGTTGTCTGAGTTATGAGATTGGGTAGTTAATATCATCTTTTAATTCTAAAGCTGTGGCGGTTATTTGCTGTGGGGTCCCGGCCGGACCCATATTATATGGTCATTACAGGGGAGGTGTTACAATAGATGGATCCCGCCGGGAGCTGGTGGAACCAATCTCTAGCCTTCTCTTTCAGAGTTGTCGCGAAGAGTCGACACTTGAAAGCGTCCGTCATGGGCCTGATGGAGACCATATCCTCAAACCACTGTAGGTGCAGGACGGGGTCATCCTTACCGGAGAAGTGAGACATCTCCCACCTTCCAAACCCTTCTGGAACCGGGGCCGAGAGAATCAGCTCACACAAAGGACTTCCTATGCTCACCCCCCTTTGGGACTGGGCGAGTGGGGGCATGGCGCCTCCCCTCTCACCCCCTTGGGGCTGGGCGAGTGGGGGTATGGGACCTCCCCACTCTTCCCCTTGGGGCTGGGCGAGTGGGGGTATGGGACCTCCCCACTCGCCCCCTTGGGGCTGGGCGAGTGGGGGTCTGGGACCTCCCTACTCGCCCCCTCCTAGGGGACTGAGCGAGTGGGGACCGAGTGCCTCCCTACTCCTCCCCACTGGTACCTCCTTCCTGGGCTGCTGGCCTGGAGGGCTCTCACCTACTTGCTGGGGCGAGACCTCCGGACCACCTCCTCTCATGCTTTCGCCTATCGTGGCGAAAGTTAGCTGCAAGGTCTGCAGGATCTCTTGCCTGAAATTTTCAAACATCTCCCACGTCGCTCCATCGGGTTCCTCAGCTAGCCGAGGGGTGACCAATCCTTACTCCTCCCAAGGGAGAGCTCTAGGTTGAAGGTGTTGGAACTAGGAACTGGACCAAGGGCTTAGTGGGGAGGTCCCGCCACATACCCAGAAGTTCCCTAGGAACTTCCCCTCAAAAGCCACTACTAAGCTTGGGCACCACTGGAGGCTCTCCTCACCCCCTAGAGAGACTTGGGGAGGGAGAGAGAGAGGGAGAGAGCTAGCCTAGAATGAGATCCCCCCAAATGGTGCCCCCTTGGCCCTATTTATAGGATTTCTGAAGTTGGGCTGCAAATAGCCAAAAACTGGTCTGCCAGATTACCAAAATACCCTTGAACTGGGCTGCAGATAGCCAAATCCCGCTGCTCTTGGAGTGCGAATAACCAAAACTGGACTGCGAATAGCCAAAACTAAAAGGAGGGAGGGCGAGCCATCCCTCCCCCTCTCCGCCTCCTAGCTGGGCGAGAGGGGAGGGCGAGCCGCCCCTCCCCCTCTCCGCCTCCTAGCTGGGCGAGAGGGGAGGGCGAGCCGCCCCTCCCCCTCTCCGCCTCCTTGCCGGGCGAGAGGGGAGGGCGAGCCGCCCCTCCCCCTCTCCGCCTCCTTGCCGGGCGAGAGGGGAGGGCGAGCCGCCCCTCCCCCTCTCCGCCTCCTTGCTGGGCGAGAGGGGAGGGCGAGCCACCCCTCCCCCTCTCCGCCTCCTAGCTGGGCGAGAGGGGAGGGCGAACCTCCCCTCCCCCTCTCCGCCTCCTAGCTGGGCGAGAGGGGAGGGCGACCCGCCCCTCCCCCTCTCCGCCTCCTAGCTGGGCGAGAGGGGAGGGCGAGCCGCCCTCCCCCTCTCCGCCTCCTAGCAGGGCGAGAGGGGAGGGCGAGCCGCCCCTCCCCCTCTCCGCCTCCTTGCTGGGCAAGAGGGAAGGGCGAGCAACCCCTCCCCCTCTCCGCCTCCTAGCTGGGCGAGAGGGGAGGGTGAGCCGCCCCTCCCCCTCTCCGCCTCCTAGCTGGGCGAGAGGGGAGGGCGAGCCGCCCCTCCCCCTCTCCGCCTCCTTGCCGGGCGAGAGGGGAGGGCGAGCCGCCCCTCCCCCTCTCCGCCTCCTTGCTGGGCGAGAGGGGAGGGCGAGCCGCCCCTCCCCCTCTCCGCCTCCTTGCTGGGCGAGAGGGGAGGGCGAGCCGCCCCTCCCCCTCTCCGCCTCCTAGCTGGGCGAGAGGGGAGGGCGAGCCTCCCCTCCCCCTCTCCGCCTCCCAGCTGGGCGAGAGGGGAGGGCGAGCCGCCCCTCCCCCTCTCCGCCTCCTTGCTGGGCGAGAGGGGAGGGCGAGCCGCCCCTCCCCCTCTCCGCCTCCTAGCTTGGTGAGAGGGGAGGGCGAGCCACCCCTCCCCCTCTCTGCCTCCTAGCTGGGCGAGAGGGGAGGGCGAGCCGCCCCTCCCCCTCTCCGCCTCCTTGCCGGGCGAGAGGGGAGGGCGAGCCGCCCCACCCCCTCTCCGCCTCCTTTCTGGGCGAGAGTGGAGGGCGAGCCGCCCCTCCCCCTCTCCGCCTTCTAGCTGGGCGAGAGGGGAGGGCGAGCCGCCCCTCCCCCTCTCTGCCTCCTTGCCGGGCGAGAGGGGAGGGCGAGCCGCCCCTCCCCCTCTCCGCCTCCTAGCTGGGCGAGAGGGGAGGGCGAGCCGCCCCTTCCCCTCTCCGCCTCCTAGCTGGGCGAGAGGGGAGGGCGAGCTGCCCCTCCCCCTCTCCGCCTCCTAGCTAGGAGAGAGGGGAGGGCGAGCCGCCCCTCCCCCTCTCCGCCTCCTTGCTGGGCAAGAGGGGAGGGCGAGCCGCCCCTCCCCCTCTCCGCCTCCTAGCTGGGCGAGAGGGGAGGGAGAGCCGCCCCTCCCCCTCTCCGCCTCCTAGCTGGGCGAGAGGGGAGGGCGAGCCGCCCCTCCCCCTCTCCGCCTCCTTGCCGGGCGAGAGGAGAGGGCGAGCCGCCCCTCCCCCTCTCCGCCTCCTAGCCGGGCGAGAGGGGAGGGCGAACCGCCCCTCCCCCTCTCCGCCTCCTATATGGGCGAGAGGGGAGGGCGAGCTGCCCCTCCCCCTCTCCGCCTCCTATATGAACTGGGCGAGCAGGGGGCCTCCGCCTCCACCGCTCGTCCTCCCTTTTCCTGCCTGGGGTCTCGCTGGAGTGCGTTTAGACACCCCTCCTGGTGTGAGTTCACCTCCCTACCGGGCATGGGTCGATGCTACCATGATGCTCCAATGAGCCCTCAGAAGTATGCTCGGCTAATATCGGGGTTGTACACGCACAGTTCGGATGACACAATAATGGGTAGCTTAAAGTCTTTTTTCAAAAAAGAGATATTTTAGGTGAGGGGGAGTTGTTTTAATTCCAACACAGGTGGCTTTTCATATGAAGTTTTAATTTTTAATTTTTCTAATGGCTCGGGTGGTGTTGGGCGAGAGATTTCTTCTAGAAAAAAGAGCTCGGCGAGCTCGGAATCATTACTTGATGTGGAGACTAACTCGAGAAGAGGATAATAATCATTTTCAAAACATTCTTCAGTAAAAACACGAATCGTCATTCTCTAAAGTGTTTCGCATCGAGGGATTAATAATAAAACTTCATCGTCTCCAACCCATAGGAGGAGCTTTCCGTTACTTACATCGATAATCGGGCGGGAGGTGGCAAGGAAGTGGTGGCCGAGTATGAGGGGTACTTCGGCATCCTCTTCGATATCAAGAATGACAAAGTCCACCGAGAAGATGAAATTGTCAACCTTAACGAGCACATCCTCCACTGTCCCTACTCGATATTTTAATGAATGATCTGCAAGTTGAATACTCATTCGGGTGGGGCTGGGATTTCCTAGACCTAACTTTTGGAATAATGAAAAAGGCATGAGATTTATACTTGCTCCAAGATCAGCTAAAGCATGTTTTACTAACGAATTGCCAAATAGGGACGTGATGGAGAACCATCCCGGGTCATTTGATTTTGTTGGAAATTTGTTAAGTATAACCACGGAGCACTCTGCATTTAAGGAAGTATGCGAAATATCGTCTAATTTCTTCTTATTGGAGAGCAACTCCTTAAGATATTTTGCATACTTCAGCATTTGAAATAATGTGCGATGCGAGTAGCTATGCGGTAGGTGTGGTGCTAGGACAACAGATTGATAAAAATTTCCACCCAATCTATTACGCTAGCAAGACTCTTAACTCGGCGCAAGAAAACTACACAATAACTGAAAAAGAACTTTTAGCAATTATTTTCGCTTTTGATAAATTCCGACCGTATATTAAGCTTTCCAAAGTTATAGTTTTTACGGATCATTCCGCCTTGAAGTACCTCCTTTCTAAACCGGACGCCAAGCTACGTCTTATTCGCTGGATCCTCTTACTTCAAGAATTCGACTTGGCGTTTTTCGGGATAAGAAAGGAGCGGAAAACCTAGCGTCTGATCATCTTTCTCGATTAGAAAACCCCGAAATAGGTATGTTAAACGAAAATTTTCTTATTGATTCTTTCCCGGATGAACAACTTTTAAATGTTTCTTCTTCTACTCCTTGGTTTGCCGATCTGGCCAATTATCTTGTGGCCCGCGTCCTCCCAAAAGAATACTCGACTCAGCAAAAGAAGAAATTCTTTTCTGAGTTAAAGTATTATTTTTGGGAGGACCCCTTTTTGTTTCGCATTTGTGCGGATCAGGTGGTAAGAAGATGCGTTTCCCGGGAAGAAGGATATAAAATCTTAAAGCATGTTCATGAAGATCCAACTGGCGGGCATTATCAAGCAAACCGCACCGCCCACAAAGTACTTAGTGCTGGCTTTTATTGGCTAAGCATATTCAAAGATGCTCAAATATTTGTGAGCGGATGTGATCGATGCCAACGGACCGGAAACATCTCTAATAAAAATGAAATGGAACAAAATTATTTCCTTGAATGTGAGGTTTTTGATTTATGGGGCATCGCCTTTGTAGGCCCGTTTCCTTCTAGTTTAGGTAATAAATATATTTTAGTTGTGGTAGACTATGTTTCTCATTGGGCAGAGGCCCAAGCTCTTCCAAGTAATGATGCCCGCGTTGTGATTTCCTTTTTGAAAAAATTGTTTTCTCATTTTGGTTTCCCTCGAGCGATCGTTAGTGATAGGGGAAGTCATTTTTGCAACGCCCAACTCACTAAAGTTTTAACTAAATATTGCGTTACGCATAAACTTTCCACCGCTTATCACCTCCAAACTAACGGTCGGGTCGAGGTAGTCAATCGGGAACTCAAAAGAATTCTAGAAAAAACCGTTTCTACTTCTCGTAAAGATTGGTCCTTAAAATTAGACTACGCTCTTTGGGCCTATCGGACGGCGTACAAGACCGCTATCGGTTGTACTCCCTTCCGATTGGTCTATGGAAAATCATGTCATCTCCCGGTAGAAGTAGAACACCGTGTGTATTGGGCACTGAAATTTTTTAATTTTGATCCGCACTCAGTCGGCGAGCATAGAAAAAATCAATTGAATGAACTCGACGAGTGGCGAGCATTTGCTTATGAAAATAATAAGCTTTATAAAGAACGTACAAAATTTTATCACGATAAGAACTTACGCCACCCTAAAACGTTTAAACCAGGCGATCAAGTTCTTCTCTTCAATTCACGTTTACGTCTTTTTCCCGGCAAACTTAAGTCTCGATGGTCGGGACCATTTACGGTCAAAGAGGTTTTTCCGTACGACACCGTTTTAATTTCGCACCCGGATAAGGGTGAATTTAAAGTGAATGGTCATCGACTGAAATTATATTTTTCTAATGATTTGGTGTCTCCTGAAAAGGGACAAGTTTTATTCATTTCGTGATTGTTATCTTTTTGTGGAACTATGTTTTTAATTGGAACTTTTATTATGGACCTTATTATTATCAAACTTTTTATTCGAACATTATGTATTATTTAAATAAGAACAATCTTGGGATCTTGCACAAGTTCTTTGTCTGCATTTTTGTATTGTGTTCTTCCTCCCGGTGGCCCAAATGCTTCAAAGTTCGTGATTGCCGCTCCAACGTTGCTGATTTCAAGAAGGATCAAATCATACCTGCTGATGATCAAGTCACTAAAGTGCAAGCATGGAGGAGCGACATCCACCTTCGGCCTCACAAACCCGGGGAAGTCATGTCCTTTTTGTTATTTTTTATTTACTGCATTTTCTTCTTCTTCTCCTTCTCTTTCTCTTTCTCATTCTCTTTTCATTGAGGACAATGAAAGATCTAAGCATGGAGGAGGGTTTTGTTGCTTTATTTCTTTTTCTTTCCTTTCAAAAAAAAACACAAAACAACAATTTTTTTTTTATTATAGGAGTACTATTTTTCTCTTTCCCTTTAGTTCTATCTAAAATCCAAAAAATATAAAATCTATTTGAAAATCAAAGTCAAAAATTATTTTCTATCTTTATTTTTTATGCGTCTTCTAGTTATGTGTATGCCCAAGTGGTTCTTTTGTCCTAGGTAGAATTTTCTTGAATAGGTTTTCTAAACTTATTAGTTTAACATATTTTAGTTTTACGATTTTCCAATCTCTAAATATAGACATCAGTCTTTTAAGGACTATAAGTTAGCAAATTGTAGTTTTTCTTTTTATTCGGCATTATTGCCTAGGAACGGTTGCTAAATAACATTATCACTTTTTCATTTAGGGATAATTCTTTCTTGGTGTCTAGAACTTGTCCCTAGCTACTCTCGAAGCATGTGCGTAGTTTTTGATTTTCACGAACTTTAGAAATGATCTAGGCCACCCTTTGACCCGTTTGAGCCTTTTTGCCCACCTAAACATTACACCATTGCAAACTATTTTGGGCCTTTTCCTTTTTCTTTGTCTAAGCTCCACTTTTCACTTTTTCACCAAAGCCAACATGCCTAACCCTTTTTCCACGCTAAACATTGAGCTTTATGTTTACTCATTTTTGTGATGGGGTTTATGTTTGAAAAATGAAAAGAAACTTGAAAGCTTACATTTGGAGCTCCCATTTAGAAAAAGTAGTACCAAAAAGAAGAATATCATCATCATAAAAAAAAATTTGTGTGAAATCAAAAGAAGGAAAAAAAATGAAGTTTATTCTTGGCCAATTATGAAAAGAAAAAAATTACATGGCCTTGTTTTTATTTTGAATTGAAAAATGTTGTACTTCTCAATTCTTGTTTTTATGCTCAACTTTGGTTTAGTGTGTTTGTTTTTTATCTTTGAATTACCACTCCTAATCATTTACCTAAACCAAATTATTATGCCTATTAAGTCCTAGTGATCTTTAGAACGTGTTACAAATCTGCGTAGTAGAGAGAGTGTGAACGGACAAGCCTATGGCCACCATCATTGATGGATTTCTTTGGAGGTTATTTTGAGGTGATTTAGGAGTAGTCGCTATTTTAGCAACCTAGTAATTCGTCTAATGCACCGTTTATTTAGAAACTCTATATTTTTGTTTTTCTTATTTTCCTAAACTTTTGGATGTCTTGTTTTAGGGATTTAGAAATGTGTAATCCTTCTTTATGTTTTAATAATATTTTTAGGTCTCCTCTTTCAAGTTTTCTATTTTGGATATCTCACCTCACTAGTTGCTAGCATAGAAATTAGGATAGTTTAATTTTCCACATTTTGGTTTTCTTAATTATGCAACTTAAAAATTATTTTCCTTTTTTGTTTCCCCTCTATTTTGATTTCTTTTTGCTTGGGGGCAAGCAAATCTTTAAGCATGGAGGAGTTTGATGACTAGCTTTAGTCATCCCTTTTTTTGGGTTAATTTAGCACTGAATTTCCTATGTATAATTTTAGTTTATTATGTATTTTTATCTTTATGTGTTACTTTTATATTTTCCTAGTTTATGTATTTGTTTTACATATTTTATGTTTTAATCTTATTGTTCTCATTTGATCAAAAAAAAACTAATAATTTGTTATTTCAATTTTGTTGTAGGTGTTGTCTTGGTGCAGCCGGCCCTCATTAATCTAAGCTAGCCGACCACCTTGCCACTTGTGCTCGGCCACGCACACATGCAACCCTATATGTTCATGCAAGTGCAGCCCGAGTTCCACCCTCCATGAAGACCCAGTCCAGCAATCCTCCAGCTCATGAAAACAGCCAGCTCGTGCCTTTTCATGTAGCAGCTAGCCGGCCACTTATATGTAGAAGCCCTTCAAATCCACGTGCAACCCTTGGTGCTATCCATATGCTCCTGCCCGAGCTTTGCAATAAGTCCAACCATCCAGCTCATTCACTTAAGCCCAGCCACCCCAATGCATGCATGCATCCTCTTTCACACTCTCACTCTCTCTCCTCTTCTCTCTCATTAATTTGCATGCATTTACATTCTCTCTCATCCATTTCATATGGCCGGTCACTTTCACTCCTCCCTTTCCCACTCTCTTTTATTTTATTTATTTTTTATTCTCCCCATTTAATACCCATCCATCCCCCCTCCTCCTTTCTATTTTTATTTTATTTCTCTTTTATGTTTCCCATGCAAGCCATTCATGCATTCATCTCTCTCTCCTCCCATTAAATATTATTCATGCATCATCTCATTCATGCATCTCCCCATTCATGTATCTTCTCCCCCATCTAGAACCTTCCCCCTCACCTATAAAAGGACCCCTCCTCTCATGCATTGGGGAGAGATTTTTGGGAAAAAGTTGGAAAAGGTTGAAAGGTTGGAGTGAAGAGCAAGGTGTGATCTAGTGTAAGCCTTTGAGAGTTCTCTTTGTTGTTCTTGTTCTTAGAGTATCGTAATCTTTTTCTTAGTATAATAGTATTGCCCCTTTTAATTTCCTTGTGTACTTTTCTTCTTCAATTAATGAAAATGTTTTCTTTCTACAATATTGTCGTTTCTCTTTCGATTATGAGTAGCTAATTTTCTTTAGCGTTCGATCACGATGATCCATGAATTGAGATGAGATTTTTTTTTTATGTCTTAGTTTTGCTTTTGTTTAAATTATTCTCGATCCTTCTTTGAAATATTTTGCGTCGACTCCGTATTTCCTGTATACGGTAGTAGGCCCTTGATCTCATTTCATAGTAGTCGAGAGACTCATTGATTTGAAAGATCGCTCAAAGAAGGAAGGAGTTGCACGCACCCCTAGAGATAGGATGACGTAAATCCTCCGGATTGGAGTCAAATCCAATAGTGCGGGTCACTTCGATAATGCGACTTTAGACCTGTTTGATTTGCGAAGAGATTCCGATCAAACCGTCTATAAGTTAGGAGATTTAGTGCTCTAGCGAGACTATCTCTCATTTTCAGAACCATCACGGTCGAGAATTATTTTGCAATCGTAGAACTAAATTTTATTTCTCTCTCGTCTCTTTTCATGGTGATTCTTTGATCGAACGCTAGTTTTCTCTTCTGAATTTCCGTTTAAGTAATCTCGTAGTTTAATTTAAAAATTCTCAAAATCACCACAACAATCGTACGGTAGGATAATAGTTGAAAGCGTGAGTAGTAATACTTGACAGCCCCATGTCTTAAATACGACATTGGTACTACAATTTGATAGGTACACTTGCCTCTTCGGGTTGATAGTCAATTCAATTCACCAATGCACTAGATAACCTAACATGCTCTCTACAATGTTTGGTATGTCTTGAATTTGTGAATTAAAATAACATTGTAGTCGTCTCTTTTTGATATCTTTTCATGCTTGATTACTTTGTTGTAAATCTTACAGATTTTAAAAGAACAATGAATTACAAAAGCATCTTCTTATTTTGGAATTTAACTCATACTTTCTCTTATGAATCATCATGCTTACAAAAAGATGTTTCTTGTATCTCTATAAGTCTTCCGCAATATTACCATATAACTTTTACCTTGCTCTCTCATGCTTATTTAAAGTCTTTTCTTTTGGAGTGTATCATCACTTGAATCTCGAAATTCCTTTTTCTTCGACAAGTGGTAGACTTGCTTGGTAAAGTTTATATTGGTTATTCTAACATGCATATTAATTTAATGCTAAAACTCTGATCTTTTTGAAAAAAAAATTATGCTAAAATCTCTGATCTTTTTGAAAATCTCCTTTATGCTAAAAACTCCTTTTCATTTCATTTCCTCTAAAAGCTCGATCATGCCTAATCTTTTTATCAAAATCCTTGTTCTATGTCTTTTGCTTCCTTAACCCACTTTTGCTAATAACAAAAGGGGGAGAACTAACATGATAAATAATAATCGCTATCAAATGGGAAAAGTAACATGATTAATGATAAAGAAGATAGCTTACATATAAGGGGAGCATTCACATAGGGGGAGCATACATTTAGGGGGAGTAATTCTAAATACCAAAATCGACAATTATCCTAAGTTATCATTCACACACACACACACACAAGAAGGTTTCATCATGCTTTACGTATTAATGCTCTGATTTATCATTAATGGATTTGTTATTATCAAAAGGGGGAGTTTGTTGGAACAAGGTCTTCCACATCTCCTAGGTTTGAGAATAATAAATCCTATGTGTATTTGATCTTTTGTGTTTAAGTGTGCGGGAAACAATGTCATATGACTTAAGGATAACATAAGAAGGTTGCCCCCAAGTTTGAAGCCAAAATCACTAGGATGCTGTATTGTTGGTCTGGACTTGCCCACAAGCTAAAATGATGAAAGTGATCTAACGCTAGGTGTTAGGTCTTAACGCCGGTGTTGACGCTCGACGATATGACACTCAACGATATGGTCGAGACATGCCCACGAGCTAAAATGATGAAAATGGTCTAACGCCAAGCGTTAGGACTTAATGCCGGTGTTGACACTCGATGATATAGCATGCAGGGAAGCTACCGTGATTGCAGGAGTATTTTAGGAATGATTTGACTTAACGCCAAAGTTAGCCACAACGCTAGTGTTAAGGTTGCCTAAAATGAATATTTCCAAAGATGCAGTATTTCCTTCCTATTTTGAAGATCTGAGCCATCAATTTTTTTCTATATTGGGTCAACGCTTGGCGTTAGCTTCCAATCCTATAAATAGGTGGCATTTGTTCTCTTCTACCATCTAAACCAAGGAGCCCTATTCCAGCACTCTGAAATATTTGTTAGGGCCATATTTCGAGACCACAAAGTATCTCCCATTCAATTTCAAAAGAAGGAATCAAAGGAGGCTTGGATCAACGCTAACTCAATGCGAAGAATGCATGCCTAGAATTCAACGGTCTTCAGCAATTCTTCATCGTCTCCTTAAGATTACCTCATATGGAGTTTTTATATTTGTCTTTTGTATTTAACTTTAACTTTGTAATCGTGTAGTGAATTTGCGTCGTGTTGGCGACTAAGTCTGGGTAGGACTAAGGGTAGAAATTTGCCTCATGTTGGCAACTAGGTCTAGGGAGTAGATCTAGGGGTGCTCGAGGCCTTTTTGGCGATAGAAGGTCTAGAGCGGCTTGAGGCCGTATCTGGGGATAGATCGGCTAAAGCCAATCGGTTCTTAGTGAGAAGAGTCGGTGTAGAAAATGAAAGAGTTAATTATATTCGCCTTTGATTTCTAGCATCATAGAAATCAGATTTTGTAATCAATTTTATTAATGATAATCATGTCTTTACTTGTTTAATAAAATTGATTTTATTTCAAATTACTAGTACTGTACTTTTGATTCAATCTCTTTCATATATAATATCAAAAGATTTCTTAAAATCCTAAAGTTTTCTAAAACCCTTATTCACCACCCCTCTAAGGGGCCCTCAAGATCCAATAGTATGTCGGCTGGAGAAAATTATAAAGAACTTGGATCTATGAATTAACCTATATGCGGAAAGAAGAATTTTGAAATATGGAATGAGAGGGTGAAGTTATTCATGGAGGTATCTGATCCCAGAATTTTCATCACTATAGAGGAAGGACCTTTTATTCCTATGACAACCCCTATCAACAATGATGTTCATGTTCCTAAAAAAATATATAGAAATGGCCAAAGATGAGATAGTACTTGCCACCATGGATAAAAGGGCAAAGAATATCTTGGTAATTGCTATTTATGATTCTACATTCTAGAATCTTATTCCATACAAAACTGCCAAGGAGATATGGAATTTCTTGGTAGTATACATGGAGGGGACAATAGAAGTTAAAGATAATAGAAAGTCTCTTCTTAATCAAGAGTATGAGGCTTTTTGTCAAGAGAAGAAGGATTCCATTTCAGAGTGTTATGAGAAATTCTGTAAAATTTTGAATGGTCTAAAGACTTATGGAAGGGCATTCACTAGTTATAACCTTAATGATTAATTTCTCAGATCTCTCAACAAGGAGAGAGATATAAAAATTTGTGTTATCAGAGAAATGGGGAATCAAAGCAACATAGAACTCCAGAATTTATTTGGGAAACTTCTTTCCCATGAACTTTAACTGAACACAAGAAAGGCCGAAGTGGAAGGCAACATGTCTCACCATAGAGAAAGATCTGTGGATCTGAAAGCTAAAAGCTCCAAGAAAAGCAAGGTGCAAGAGTCAGAAGAATCTGATACCAGCTCCAATGGATCAGGTATATCTGAAGGAGAATCACTCAATTCTCCAAGAAACTAATAAAGCTCCTAAGAAGAAAAAGGAGAGAAAAAGGAAAATCATCATCTTCCTTCAATCCATGGAGAAAAAGTAATTCCCTTAAATCTAAAGGCGATAAGTATGACACGAAACATAATAAACATGATTCCACTGATATTATCAATTTTGGATGCAGGAAACCATGTCATATAATTGTTGATTGTCCTTCTAAAAGGAAGGATAAAAAGAAATTTGATAAGAAGAGATCTTATAAAGATAAAAATAATGAAAGGAGCTTCTTTGCAAAGAAAAATAGTACTCTAAGTGATAGTGAGTCTAGGTATTCCAGTTCAGAAGAAGAAGAACATTTGGCAGGTATGGCCATAAATGATGATGAAAATAAAGATGATCCCCTCTCTGCACAGGTAATCATCAAAGCTCCTATTTCAATCTTAAATTCAAATTCTGATGCAGAATTAGCCTCAGAAAATGTGTCTAAAAGTGATTTGTTAGAATTGTTGAACTACTTGAATTTTTCAAGAAAAGCAAAAAGTTGTGCAAGGATCAAGATCAAGAGATAAACATTGTTGAAGACAACAAATCTGAACTACTTTTGAAGATTGAAAAGCTGACTCGGGAAAATTCAGACTTTATCAAGCTTAAGCAAGACATCAAAGCAAGTTCCAATACTGAATTTGAAAGTGCACAGTGTATCTCTGAGAATCCTTTAGAGGGGGGGGGGGGGGGTGAATAGAGATTTAAAATATTTTCTATACTAACTGTCAAAATAATAAACTTAATTAAGGATTTATGCTGAACAAGAATACATGCATAATAAATATGGTGCAGAAAGTAAAGTGCAGAAAATAAATTGGGACAACACAGAAAATCAACAACCAAAAGACACATGATTTTTATAGAGGTTCCTGAAAATGTGGGTAGTCCTTTCTTCTACCACCTGGTAGGAATGCACCACTTTGCTTGAGTCTTTTGATTAGGAGACTCTTAGAACCAATGATCTTTTGACGAGGAGATCATGAACCACCAGATCTTTTAATAAGGAGATCTTGAACCACCAGATCTTTTAAAAAGGAGATCTTGAACCACTGAATCCTTTGAAGAGGGATTAATAAAACTCTTGTACAAAATAAGAAAGAAGAAGGGAGAAGGTTGAAGCAATTCTGTTCTCAGAATTCTTGAATATGGCTGTATGAAGATCAGCCTATTAGTTGTTCCAAAGGACTTGCTCTTGATTAGCCCCTGCTTTAGATTGTGATGATTTGCAGAAGCTTTGTATTGTCAGATCCTTTCTTCTTCTTCAGATTATGATTTGGTTGTTAAGAGATTGTGATGAAGAGCAGCTTTCAGATCCTCTGTTCTATTTGATGAAGAACAACATAACCTTCTTTTCTTTTCTCCCTTTTTTGTGTTAGGGTTCCTGAGAGAGATGGAGAAGAAGCGGAAGCACTGGAAAACGAAGGAGACGGCTGATTGTGATTAATGCCTTATCTGCCTCTGTCTTCTCTTGTCTTTTTATTCTTCCTTATTCAAATTCGAATATGTTTCCCTTTCTGATATGCCTTGATAAGGTAATCTGCTTATCACTTTCTCATTCTTTCCTCTTTAATTCTCGTCCCGACCACCTACAAGGAATATGGTTCCAAGAAACCTTTTTGTGTCCTTCTTTAAAGCTCCTTTCTATTTCAGGAAACTATTGAGCCATTGTGGAATGGTCTTGAATGATGTGGGCCATGAAAGAAGGATCAGAGAGACAGCTGAAAAGATTACCTTTTACAGACTTTATTCGACGTAGCGTCGAATTCATTTCTTCTCTTGTCAATGTAGATTTGAGTTCATCTGTGCTCCGACTGAACTCTGCTAGTTGACGTTGCATCGATATCTTATCGACATGTATGTCGTGTTGTTCTGCTTGGCTCTGAACTTCATCTTCTGCGTCGAGATTAAGTCGACGTCATGTCGACTTTAGATGGCTTCGACAGATAACATCTTCTGCGTCGAGTTGAGGTAGAAGCTGCGTCGACTTCTCCAGTTACTCTGACAAGTCCCTGACCTCTACGCCAACATCTATTCGACGTTATGTCGACTTGAGTTACTTTGACAGAGGGTTTGGACCACTTGGACTTCTATTTAGAGCAGCGTCGATATGGACTCGATGTTGCTTCGAATTCTATTTGATGCAAATGTTAACTTAGCCCAATTTTGCTTCCCTTGATCTGGTCCTGACACCCTTTGTTGAGTGTGACATCCTAAGACATCTAATAACCAGATTACCCTTACTATATAATGGGTAATTTATTCTTAGAGGATAAAATCACTTTTAGTTAAGTAATTTGTTAAGTTAAATCAAAAAGGGGGTTTTCCCAACAATCTCCCTCTATTTATCTTAACAAATTTAACAGTTTGTTCAAAGTGATTTTACACATTTCATAGCATAAAATAAACTCTATACACATGATTTTACAGACATCAAATGAGTAAACTAGATGAGTTGATAACATGCAAAGTATCAGATAAAAGATAATCAGAAGTTTATCATAGTTTACCCACAGTGAGTATTACTTCTTTTCTTTGAGAAAAGATAATAAGTCTTCATATACTCTCCTTTACATTTTCTCCACATATTTGAAATTTGTAGGAGTGGCTTTTTTAGGATTCTTCTGAATCTTTCTATGGCCTTTGAAGAGCTTCTCCAGGTCCATTTATTTGTTAGGATGAATATCCTTGAGTGTAAAGCCCAACCCAAAAACTTTAGCTGTCATCGGATTTATAATTTCTATATTCAGGTCAGCTGATACAGAGGCCTTCTCTAATATGGATTCAACAGGCAGTACTTATGACTCATTGGCAGTAGCTTGTTCCTTTCTAGAAGTTGAAGCTTTTGTAAACATGACCTTCTTTATCTTGATCTCCTCTTCAGGTGACTTATTCCCTTTCTTTCTTTTTAGGGGTAGCTATACTGCATCCTTTGGATTACATCCAATTCCTCCTCCGTGTTATTGCCCTACTGCTTCCAGCATTTTGGCCTGACGATTCTTTGTAGTGTACATTGTATGATCAAATAAGGTGGATTTGATTGGGATTGCTTTGGCCAATTATTCTTTCTCAACTGCTTCTTTTCCTCTTTGTAGAATATCAATGAACCTCTTTTTCTTAACTTCAATTTCACTTTGAGCAGCATCAAACTCATACTTATCCCTTTCTCTATGCTCATCTAGAATCTTTTCAAGATTTGGGTTGATATACTCCTGCATAGTACTTTCAGGAAATGCAACCTTTTCATAAATCATATTATATGATTTATCCTTCTTAAATTGTTTTCTGTCCTCTTTAGTATACCTTTCCCAAATAGGTATAAACCTTCCTCTTCCTCTTACTCTTCCTCTGTATGGAGGTCTCCCCCTGAAGACAGGTGTTGGAAGAAGTGGTTTAGTTGTTTGACTTGGAGCAGGAATTGAAGATGAGGGCTGAGCTGGAGGTATTGATTGAGCTGGGGATGGATTAGGTGAGACATAATATTGATCAGCTGTCTTAACTGAAGAGGGTGCTGTGGATGATTCTTTAGAGGACACTCTGAATGAGAGAGGATTAGGGGTAGATGATTCAGTAACTTCATGAAATTCTTGAAGTGACTTGTGGTACATCTGATCATCTGAAATTGAGGGGACCTCCCCCTGAGTGAATGGCTCCCCCTGAGCAAAGGGAAGAGTCCTTGGAGAGATCACCTCCCCCTAATTTACTACAATTGGAAGCTGAAGTTTGGATGAGACAGCCGACTCTCCTTCAGTGGTTAAGGAGAGAGGGATCGCTGTCGTGTAAACTGAATCTTGAGGAGGCAGCTGTTGTTAATAAGTTTGCTTCCTACTGATACCACTCTCCCGCTACTTTATATCATTGAGAAAGGATATAAAGCAATCAGTAGGCACAACTACCGATCGTACTTCTCCGTCAAAGACTTCTAGGTCAGAGGTCAGCTCTTGCAATCATTTATGTTGACGACGTAATTTGCGATAGCATGCTGTAGAGAAGTCCAGATAAAGCGAGCCAAACTTAGACAGTACTATTTCAAGAGCTAGATTGACTTCCACCATAATATTTTCATGACTGGGCGGAGAATCCATTGAAACACTGCGCGAACCTGCACTGAAACAAGGAAAATAGATGAAGAGAGGGAAGTAGAAAGAGAGCAGGAAGGAGAGAACTCGAATAGCACAATAGAATTGAAATGCAAAAGTTGCTTTTAGTAGACGAATCGCCACAACTTAGGTTTTTATTCGAAGCAACGTCAAGAGAAGAGCAGAATGCAGGGCACCAAAGTATGTCAATGCACGCGATCTATCAAGTCGACGGAGCATCAAGTTGATGTGGACATGGCTTCAAAATATAGGCATCAGTAATGATGTTTACGTAAGCGTCGATAGGTATTCGACGTTACATCGAGTGGTATTCGAAGGATCTGTCCCAGAGTTCTCTCGAAGCTGACGTTGAGTGTAAGTCGATGGTATATCGATTTGAATTCGATACAGTTTTGATTAAACAGTTAAGATTTCTTTTACGATTCTTGTTGTTTTTCCCAACAATAATTTTCTATAAAAAATAATTTTGTATTCATAATAAGGGGGACCTACAGAGCTCCATAAAGCATCCCTAGTGCATTGATGAAAAACTTATGCTTTCTTTCATCAAGGGGCTTAGTGAAGATGTCAGCCCTTTGAGTGTCAGTAGATATGTATTGAAGGTTGATCTTACCCTTCTCTACATTGTCCCTGAGAAAATAGTGCCTTATCTCTATGTGCTTAGTTCTACTGTGGTGAACATGATTAGAAGCAAATGATATTGCACTAGAGCTATCAAAATAGATTGTGGAATTGGCAAGGGAAAAGTTGTAATCTAACAACTGATTTTGCATCCACAAAATTTGTGAACAGCAGCTTCCTACAGCTATATACTCAGCTTCAGCTGTAGAAGTGGAGACTGTGGTTTGCTTCTTGCTAAACCGTTATATCAGTCTATCACACATGAACTGACATATTCCTGAAGTGCTTTTTCTATTAAGCCTGCATCCAGCATAGTCTGCATCTGAATATCCTACCAATTCAAATCCAGATTCAGCTGGATACTCTAAGTCAAGTTCAGGAGTACCCTTCAGATATCTTAGAATTATTTTGACAGAACTCATTTGGGATTCCTTTGGGTCAACCTGAAATATTGCAAAGATACAAGTAGCAAACATTATATCAGGTCTGCTAGCTGTTAGGTAGAGAAGAGAGCCAATGGCTGCCTGTAAGTCTTTTGATCAAAGGACTTACTATTTTCATCTCTATCCAAAATAACATTGGTAGCCATGGGGGTTTTCATGATAGAGGCATTTTCCATCCCAAATATCTTGATGAGTTCTCTGGTATATTTGGATTGGGATATGAAAATGCCATCTGCATTTTGTCTAACCTGGAGACTAAGAAATTAGGATAACTCCCCCATGCTACTCATCTCAAATCTTGACTGCATTAGGTGAGCAAACCTTTTGCATAGAGATTGATCTGTGGAACCAAATATAATATCATCTATATATATTTGCACTAGTAGTAGCTGATTCTTATGTGCTCTTGTGAAGAGTGTTTTATCCACCTTTCCTCTTTCAAATTTGTGTTCCAGGAGAAAAGTGGATAAGGACTCATACCAAGCTCTTGGAGTTTGCTTTAGACCATATATTGCATTATCTAATCTATATACAAAAGAGGGAAAGTTGGAATTATAAAACCTGGTGGCTATTCCACATACACCTCTTCTTGTAATTTCCCATTGAGAAAAGCACTCTTGACATCCATCTGGTATACCTTTATCTTCATGTGGGAAGCATATGCTAAGAACATTTTGATTGCCTCCAGTCTGGCTACTGGGGCAAATGTCTGGTTGAAATCAATGCCTTCCTCTTGCTTGTACCCTTGGGCCACAAGTCTAGCCTTGTTTCTGATTATGACCCCAGTTGAGTCCATTTTGTTCTTGAACAGCCACTTTGTTCCAATCACTGGGTAATTCTTTGGTCTCTCAACCAAAGTCCAGACCTTGTTCCTTTCAAACTGGATCAATTCCTCTTGCATAGCAGATATCCAGTGAGGGTCTCTGTCTACTTCTTCAAATTTCTTGGGTTCATATTGTGACAGAAAACATTGCAGCATTGTCTCACAAGTTAGTTGTTTCCTGGTCTTTACTCCTGCTATCAAATCTCCCATTACTTGAGTTGGAGGATGATCCTTTTGATTCATCCTAGATCTTGTGGGATGATTTAGGGGACAGTCTTCTTCCTGAGCTATCACCTGTACAGAGACAGTAGGAGCTTCATCCTCATTCACTTGAATGATGTCTATGACTGGTAGCTCAGGCGCTATAGTTTTCTCTTCTTCTACTGCCTAATCATCACCTGAGTCAGTGTCAATGTCCTATTGTCCCTTTTCCTGACACACAGTTGGATGAACCACTATGCTCATCCTTTCCACCTGCTCTGCTAGTTGATCTTCTTCCTGCCGAATAAAACCAGGTGGAAGTTTCCTTCCCCTTGTAAACCATGTTAGTTTCATCAAAAACTACATGCATTGACTCCTCAATTTTGAGAGAGCTTTTATTGAAGCACCTATAGGCCTTGCTTGATGAAGAGTATCATAAGAATATTCCATCATCAGCCTTCTTGTCAAATTTGGCAAGATGGTTTTTCCCATTGTTAAGGATAAAGCAAGTACACCCAAAGATTCTAATGTAGGTGACTATGGGTGCCTTTCCCTTCATCAGCTCATAGGGAGTTTTCAACTTAGTCTTGTGGATGAGACTTCTATTCAGAACAAAATTTGTAGTATTTACTGCCTCAGCCCAGAAGGACTTTGGCAAGTTAGATTCAGCTAACAATGTTCTTCCTGATTCAATTAGGGTTCTATTTCTCCTTTCAGCCACCCCATTTTGTTGGGGGTTCTAGGAGCTGAAAAGCTTTGTCTGATGTCTTTATCCTCACAGAATATACACATTAACTATTCTCAAACTCAGTGCCATGATCACTTCTGATCACATCAACCTGTGTATTGAGTTCAGATTGAATCTGTCTAATGAATCTTGAGAAGATCTTGAAGGTGTTTGACTTAGCTTTTAGAAAGAACACCAAGTTGAACCTAGAAAAATCATCAACAATGACTAAAGTGTAGGACTTCCCTGCTAAGCTTTGAGTGGAGATGGGACCAAACAGGTCCATGTGTAGCAGGAAAAGGATTCTAGGAGAATCATTCTTACCAATTGGTTTGAATGAAGCTTTGATCTGCTTCCCTAGTTGGTAGGCTCTACATGGATGGTCTTTATTAAATTTACCATTTGGTAAACCCCTGACTAGGTCCAGTTTGGAAAGTTTGGCTATGGTCTTAGGTTAAGATGACTAAGTCTCCTATTCCACAACTCACTATTTTCTAACTGGGAGTTAAACAAGCAGATCTCAGACTTTGTGTACTCAAAGTCTACCACATACACCATACCTTTACTGAGACCAGTCAAAACAGTTTGATCAGTCATAGAACTAACTATATGACACAAGGACTTGGTGAATACTACTTTGTATTCACCATCACACAGCTGACTAATACTGATCAGATTATGTTGAAGTCGTTCAACATAAGCTACTTTAGCAAAGGAATATTTATCCAATCCTGATCAAACCATATCCTTTGTTTTGACTAGAGTGGGAGTTCCCAAAGATTACCTTGGGCCCTTCCTTGGCCTTGAAATTTTCCAGCAACTCTCTTGATCCAGTCATATGCATGGAGCATCCACTGTCCAGATACCACTGGTGGTTTGTGGTTGAACAACCTTCCCTCTGCACATGTAAGTTAAACATTAATACAATCCCTCTCATGCTGGGGTCTCTTCCTTCTATCATCGTATGGAGACATGAAAGAATGAGATGATCTTCCATTGTTCCCCCTTAGGTGAAGAAGTGCTGCATTATTATGCAAGCAATACTTGGCAATATGTCCTAATTTAGAACAGCAGGAACATCTAAGCATAAGAGCAATAAAAGGTTTTGATGTTTTGAGATTATGTGCAGAAATTATGCGTCGAGAAGAAATTGACGCAGTTTTAGAGTTGCGTCGAGTGAGATTCGACGTATCTGCATAGTCCCATCGATAATCATTCGAAGTATAGTATTGGTTGCGTCTAGAGAGATTCGACACACCCACATAGCTGCTTCGAGATGATGTCGATGCACATGCTGGAGTCCGTCGAGATGCATTTGACGCATCCCAAAGATTGCGTTGAGTTCTATTTGACGTATGATTCATATCATTCATGGCTTGTGAATTTGAATTTACAACTTTCTTAAGCAAGTGGATTTCTGACCTTAATTTATCATTCTTGATCATTAAATCATGTCTGGCTTTTGTAGGCATTTGTGCTATTTTTAAGAGTGGAAATGACAAAATCAATATGGGCTTGGTAATCATTTCTATACTCCTCAAAAGTTTCATCCATCTCTTGTATTTCATTTTTATAACTTTTGCATGTAGCACATTCATTTTCCACAGGGAGATCTAAATTTTCTAAGGGCAGTTTACCTAGGATTCCTAATTCATCACTAGTGTTTACCCTATTAAATGTGGTGATTTTATTAGGGTTATTTTTATCATGTTCTCCACCTGATCCTAATGAATTATCAAGCATAGATCTATCAGATGTACTTGGTCTGTCACAAACAAGTTTGCTTGTGAGTGATTATGATTCTTGATTAAGATGATCAAATCTCTTAGAGAGATTTTGTGAGATCTCTTTGATCTTTTGACTCCTTACATTGAGGGAGTCTTCAAAGGCCTTTGCTTTTGAGAGTTCTTTTCTTAGGCTAAAATTTTCCTTATCTAAGAAATTTATTTCTTCTACTTTCTTAAACAATTCACATTACAGATTATTGTTAACTGAGGATAAAGGATATAAACTAATAGCTTTTATTTCAGACTTGATTATTTCGAGTTCCTTTTGATTGTCAATATAATCTTGGCATAATTCTTTAAAATATCTTTTAAAACCTTTTGAAGAAAAGTCAAAATCTTCAAAGATGCTTACCTCGAACTCATTAGTGGAATCTTCCAAAGCCATTAGGCAGGCTTCTTCTGGTCCACTATCTTCACCATCATCAGATGAGGAGGAGCTTGATTATGAATATGAATCACTCCAGGTCTCAGCTAAGAGACCTCTTTCTCCTTTCTTATCCTTTCTCATGAAGGATTTCTTCTTGTGCTCCTTCTGCTTGTTTTTCTTGTTCTTGTCTTCCTCAGGACATTCAGTAGAAAAGTGTTATGGTTTCCTGCAAGAAAAATAGATTATCTTATGTTTAGGAGTTTTATCATACCTTGGATTGCTTGAACTTCTCTCTCTCCTTCTTGAATCTTCTGTCCTGGCCCACTTCTTGAATCTCCTAGCCAAGAGATTAAACATTTCTTCTTCAGTAGTGGAGGATTCCACTTCTGCATTTTTTAGTGCAATAGTCCTCTCCTTAGAAGTAGGTGTCCTTTCTTGGGCTTTTGACTCAGCCCTGTTTTTTAGTAGGAGCTCATAAGACTTGAGCTTTCCTAAGAGAGCATCAGTTGAAATCTCCTTAAGGCTTATAGAATCCCTGATAGCCTAGATTCTAGAGTCCCATGTGCTAGGGAAGCACATGAGGAGCTTATCATTAATCTCTGTCAGAGAGATGTCCTTGTCAAGCCCTCTCAGCTCATTTATGATGATGCTGAATCTGTCATACATTTCTGTAATGCTTTCATCAGCCTTTTTTAAAATTCTCATATTGAGATATGAGAGGAGCCTTTTTTGTCTTTCTTCTCATCAGAACTTCCTTCAACAAGTCTGGAGAGATATTCCCAGATCTTTTTTGCAGAGTTGCAGTTAGCAACTTTCTGAAATATGTCATCAGACATAGTTGAGACCAATATGTTCATGGCCTAGGCATCACATGCCTTGACCTTCTTCCCATCCTCAGTCCATTTAGCTCTGGGAACTGAGGTTTGTATGACCTTCCCATTGGAGTCTTTCCTTATTAGGGCTGGGGGACATGTGAGGATGACATTGAAAATTTCCTCATCAATATAGTTCATATATAATTTTATTCTAGCCTTCTAGAGTGTAAACTTTTTCAGATTACACACAGGAGGTCTTGTAGATGCATAATCCTTAGAGCTCATTTTCTTAATACAGTATGTTTATAGAAAAGAAATAAGAGTAGGAGGTCTTTTTGATCAAGGTGTTAACCTCTTAATGATCAACCTCCCTCTATACCAATAAAAAGTGCACAGAGTACCTCTGAGAATCCTCTAGGGGGGGGGGTGAATAGAGATTTAAAATAATTTCTATCCTAACTGTCAAAATAATAAACTTAATTAAGGATTTATGCTGAACAAGAACATAGGCAGAATAAATATGGTGCATAAAGTAAAGTGCAGAAAATAAATTGGGACAACACAGAAAATCAACAACCAAAAGACACACATGATTTTTATAGAGGTTCCCCAAAATATGGGTAGTGCTATCTTCTACCACATGTAGGAATGCACCACTGTGCCTGAGTCTTTTGATAAGGAGAATCTTAAACCAATGATCTTTTGACAAGGAGATCATGAACCACTAGATCTTTTGATAAGGAGATCTTGAACCACCAGATCTTTTGATAAGGAGATCTTGAACCACTGAATCCTTTGAAGAGGGATTAATAAAACTCTTGTATAGAATGAGAAAGAAGAAGGGAGAAGGTTGAAGGAATTCTGTTCTCAGAATTCTTGAAGATGGTTGTATGAAGATCAGCCTATTTGTTGTTAAAACGTATCTGCTCTTGATTAGCCCATGCTTTAGATAGTGATGATTTGCAGAAGCTTTGTATTGTCAGATCCTTTCTTCTTCTTCAGATTATGATCTGGCTGCTAAGAGATTGTGATGAAGAGCAGCTTTCAGATCCTCTGTTCTATTTGATGAAGAACAACAAAGCCTTATTTTCTTTTCTCCTTTTTTTGTGTCAGGGTTCCTGAGAGAGATGGAGAAGAAGAGGAAGCACTGGAAAATGAAGGAGACGGCTGATTGTGAATAATTCCTTATCTGCCTCTGTCTTCTCTTGTCTTTTTATTCTTCCTTATTCAAATTCCAATATGTTTCCCTCTCTGATATGCCTTGATAAGGTAATCTGCTTATCACTTTCTCTTTCTTTCCTCTTTAATTCTCGTCCCGACCACCTACAAGGAATATGGTTCCAAGAAACCTTTGTGTGTCCTTCTTTAATGCTCCTTTCTATTTCAGGAAATTATTGAGCCGTTGGGGGAACGGTCTTGAAGAATGTGGGCCATGAAAGAAGGATTAGAGAGACAGCTGAAAAGATTACCTTTTATAGACTGTATTCGACATAGCGTCGAATTCATTTCTTCTCTTATCGACGTAGCTTCGAGTTCATCTGTGCTCCAACTGAAGTCTGCTAGTCAACGTTGCGTCGATATCTTATTGACGTGTACGTTGTGTTGAACTTCCTGGCTCTGAGCTTCATCTTCTGCATCGAGATGAAGTTGACGTCACGTTGACTTTAGATGGCTTCGACAGATAACATCTTCTGCGTCAAGTTGAGGTAGAAGCTGCGTCGACTTCTCTAGTTACTCTGACAAGTCCCTGACCTCTACGTCGACATCTATTCGACGTTACGTTGACTTGAGTTACTTCGACAGAGGGTTTGAACCACTTGGAATTCTAGTCAGAGCAGCGTCGATATGGACTCGATGTAGCACCGAATTCTATTTGACGCAAATGTTAACTTCGCCTAATTTTGCTTCCCTTGATCTTGTCCTAACACCCTGTGTTGAGTGTGACATCCTAAGACATCTAATAACCAGATTACCCTTACTATACAATGAGTAATTTATTCCTAGAGGATAAAATCACTTTTAGTTAAGTAATTTGTTAAGTTAAATCAAAAAAGGGGTTTTTCCCAACAAAATTATTAGATCAGTTTAGAAAATTACTTAGAGTCTTGGTAGATAGAAAAGTGTCGTACAAGGCTCAAGTAAAGGAGACTGAATCTCTAATGAAAAATGGAGATCAATCCAGTGCCCTATTATTAAGGGATAGAAAATATTTGGAATTAGAGAACAAGCTTCTCATTGAGTGAAAACTAGTTACAAGCTTCTCTAAGCCCAAAACAATTCTGACATTGATTGATGAATTTTCTCCTGTTCAATAGGAAGGTATATGATACCTTAAAGAGGATTATAAGGTAAATCCTATCAATAAGAAGATCAACATTAGGAAGCTAATTCTACCATCCAACAAATATGATCAAGAGTCCATTTATGGACATTTTTCAAATGAATGTTCTACAAGTGGAACAAAGGATGTGCACATTTGGAAGTGTGCCCATAAGGAAACTCGCGAAGAGATTGTGATGGAATATAATGAACCTTTTGCAATTGTTGCCAACACTAGCACCAAAAGCAAAGAGAAGGCACCTGTAAAGAGGACTTCAACTAAAGGCAAAGCTGTGGCTGTGCAAGGAAAGACATGCAGTCTCCTTCAGGCATCCATCTGTTCAACAAAATCATCAAATATCTGTTGTGAGCAAAAGGAAGAAGTATAAGAAGTTTGAATGTTGGTGTTGTGGAAAGATTGACCACTTTGTCATTTACTGATGATTCAATCCAACAGTCTCGACAACTAATGCAAAGTTAGCATCCAACCTTGTTTGAATTCATCCTGCACATCAGCTTGGAAAAGATCAAACAATATTTTGAATACTAACAAGAATCTAGGACCCAACAAAGTTTGGGTGCCTAAGAAGAAATGATTTATTTCCGCAGGTATGTCTATAGACCAACCACACTCCTATATGGTACTTGGACAGTACATTTTCCAGGCACATGACTAGAAAACGAAGCCTATTGATGGAATATTCCTCAGCTGATGATGGTCCAAAAGTCATTTTTGGAGGATCTAACCGAGGAAAAACAAAAGGCTATGGCAAGATCTCCAATGACATAGTTACCATAAAAAGTATCTTATGTGGAAGGATTGTAACACAACCTGATAAGCATAGGTCAACTAAGTGATCTTGGCTATGTGATTGAGTTCTACAAGGATACCTTATCAAGAAATCTAAAGACTCAAAAATTATTCTAACTGGCACTAGGAGTGGAAATATCTATTGTCTTAATTTTTTATGTTATAATTCTCCAATTTGTATTATAACTAAGAATAGAGCATCCTTTTGAGTGCAATGACACAAGAGATTGACTTATATTAACTATAAGACAATTAATAAGCTTTTGTGAGAAAACTTAGATAGAGCAGGTCCCAAGTGGAATTATGCTCAAGAAAGTCCTTGTCATGCATGCCAAATGGGCAAGCAAACAAAGTCTTCCTTCAAATCAATTGGTGTAAAAGATTCCACTAGGTGTGTATGCATGTTGCACATGGATTTATTTGGTCCAATGTCAATTCACAGCTTAGGAGGAAAAGTATGTACACTTGTGATCATTGATGATTACTCTAGATTTTCTTGGGCATTCTTTCTAAAAGTGCACATTGTGCCTCTGAGAATCCTCTAGAGGGGTGGGTAGGGGGGGGGGGGGTGAATAGAGATTTAAATTTATTTCTATCTTAAATGTGAAAACAATAATATAAACTAAGAATTTATGCACAACAAGATTGCATGCAGAATAATAATGGTGAAGGAAAAAAAGTGCAGAATAAAAAGAACTTGGGACAGCACAAAAAAGCAATCCAGAAGACACCAAGATTTTTATAGAGGATCCCCAAAATGTGGGTACTCCCATATTCTACCACCTGGTAGAGATGCACCACTGTGCCTGAGTCTTTTGGTAAGGAGACTCTTAGAACCACTTGTTGGATCGGTAGGCGCCCTTAGAGGGGGGGGGGGGTGAATAAGGGTTTTTTAAAAACTTATATTATATTTTGAAAAGCTTTGAAATAATGCGAGATTAAGACAACAAGAAGTCAAGTAAAACAATTGAAATAAAGTAGAGACATGCTTTATTAATATCAAATAAGGTTTACAAAAGTTGATTTCTATAACGCTAGAAATGGGTGGCGATGAATAGTAGACTCTTTTTGTTTTCTATCCCGACTCGCATCCCCACGAACCGGTGGCCCTAGCCTATCCTCCCCGGATTCGGCCTCAAGCCGCTCTAGCCAACCCTTCCCCGGATATGGCCTCGAGCACCCTTAGACCTAGCCTAGATCTAGTCGCCATCACGAGGCAAGTTTCCGCCCTAAGTCCTACCCAGATCTAGTCGCCAACATGAGGCGATTTCACTAACCATTTACAAGAAATAAGAAATGGAAATAATTAAAAAACTCCCTCTTAATGAACTTCTGAAGTTGGAGATGAAGATCCTCTGTAGAATAAGCATTGTAGAAGCGGACTTTGTTTGGATCCGGCGTGAAGAGATTCTCCTTCAGAAGTTTGCAGAACTTTGGTAGGACATCAAATTTCGGCCAAGGAAGCCTCTGGAATTCTAGCACTCAATCTCTCTCTCTGTTGTGTCTTCAAAACGAGAGAAGAGGGGTCCTTTTTATAGCCACAGCTTTAGCGCCTGCGCTAGTGGTACCGCCGGCGCTATCCCATTTTAGGACATATTCTGCATGGTAGAATCTTCAATCCGAGGAAACATTTCTCTCTTGCCTACTGTGCTCCGCGCTATCGCCTGCGCTATTGGATACCACCAGGCGCTATCTCCTTCTATAAGTACTCCCAAAATTTTTGCTTAAGCATTCTTTTCGTCGATCGAAATTTCGTCGAACGCAGCTAACCGTTCGTCGAGTGAATTTTCGTCGAACTCAATGATGAGAATTTCGTCGAGCGCCGCTTACAGTTCATCAAACGAAAGCTAGCGCCTGCGCTAGGACTACCGCCAACGCTAGTAGGAGTGTTGGATTTAATGGCTTAACTTTGGGGGCAACCTTCTAATGTAATCCTTGAGTCATGTGGACTTTGTTATCCTGCACACTTAAACACACAAGATCAAATACACATAGGATTTGTTATTCTCAAACCTAGGAGATGCGGAAGACCATGTTCCAACAAACTCCCCCTTTTGATAATAACAAATCCATTAATGATAAATCAGAGCATTAATATATAAGCATGATGAAACTTACTTGTGTGTGTGTGAGAGTGATGACTTAGGATAATTATCGATTTTAGCATTTAGAATTGCTCCTCCTAAATATATGCTCCCCCTAAGTGAATGCTCCCCTAATATGTAAGCTATCATCTTAATTACGCATGTTAGTTTTTTATTTTGATAGCATATTATATTTATCATGTTAGTTCTCCCCCTTTTGTTATTAGCAAAAGTGGGTAAGGAGACGCCACTTAAAAGTTGATAATAGGATAAAGGCATGATCAAGCTTTTTAGAGAGAATGATAAGGAGTTTTAGAATACTTTTCATTGAAATAGAACAGAGTTTGAGTATCACAATATTTTCATAAATCAGAGTTTGTAGCATAAACTAATACAGGGTAAATGTAAAGTTGCGGAAGACTTAGAAAAAATACAAGCAAACATCTATTGTAAGACATGATGATTCATAAAAGATATATGAGTTAAATTTCATAAAAAAGATGTTTTGTAACTCATTGTTCAAGTAAAATCTTTAAATTCAATAATAAAGTAACCAAACTTGAAATAATATTACCAAAAGGAGAGTACTACAATGTTATGTTAATTCACAATTTCAAAACATACTAAACATTGTAGAAATCATACTAGGTTATCAAGTGCATTTCATAAATAAAGAGTAGTATAGAATTTGCATTAGGATCCAATACTCATGAGAAGAAGTGTTATGGAAGATAATGATGTGCACATAAGTGTATTTTTGAGTAGAGTAAACAAATGTTTTAATCAAAAATACAAGAAATATGTAAAGTAAGAGCACAATAAAACACAAATAATTTCACTTCCACACACTTTAATGCACAAACAAAAATGTACAACTACCATGGTGCTTTGCACACACAATGCTCATTAAGACTTATCAGGGTGCAAAGTAGTGCTTGGGGGATCACACATTTTATTTTTAATGTTGAGACTCGTGATCCGGTGTATTTAAGAGTAAGTGGTTTTTATTTTGAAAGAAAGGCTTTATTTGCACAAGATACTTCACTATTCTTTCCAAGGTGCTCAACCTCACAACGCTTATTAAGACTTATCAGGAGGTTCAAGTAGTGCTTGGTGGAGTTTTCTTTGTCACTTTATTTTATGATTTTTGTTTTGTACAAAGTTCTCCGAATACACTTGTTTTGCAAACCAATATAATTTATGAAAAACATAACCACTTTTCTTAACTTTTAAAAGTGCAAATAAAGGAGTGTAGGTAAGATACTTGTGCAATTTTAATTCATTGTACTAATACACAACATACACAAGCATTCTTAGATTAAACACATATGTAGACAATGCCAAAATAAGTGAGTGAATAAAGATCATTATCAAACATAAAACATTTACTCATACTTAGAGGCATGCTAAGCTTAGTTCTACACAACTTTTATAAGACAATTGATGCACATATTACTAGATATATCAAAGCATGAAAAAAACAATGTTCAAAGTAGTTTGAAAAGATAAATTGCAACATTATAGAAGTTCTAAATAATAGATTAAATCATGCTTGTTTTTACAGGAAAAATCCATACAGTTTTTTTTATAGTTTTAATGTTTTATATTTTTTTATTTGATTTTTGCATAAAAAATAGACTTTAAACAAATGACAAAAAGGCAAAACATATTTCTTGTAATTTGGCTTTTGTATTTTTGCATAAACATAGACTTTAAACAAAAAGGGCAAAACATATTTTTTGTAATTTGGCTTTTGTATTTTTGTATTTGATTTTTCAATAATGAAATAAAAGTAGAAGTGCAAAAATAAATAGCACAAATAGATTAATATATTTTAAAGAAATTTTCAGAATTTTAAAAATATAGAAAAACGAATAAGTGCACTAGCGCCGGCGTTAGCGCTAGCGCGGGAAACAGTACACAATTTTTTATGATTTTGAAATTTTTAATTGTTGATCTTGATTAAGTGTCCCAATAGTTGTTTTATGCTGAAATTTCTGAATTTTAGGAGATGTTTTCGATGGTTAAAAATTACAAAAATTGCGTTTGTGAATGTGTTTTAACACGAAAGATCTAGAACACCTAACTCAAGTCGTAATATTCAAAATCTTTCATCGGGAAGAGGTTTAGTAAATATGTCAGCGAGTTGAGAGTCCGTGCCAATGAAACTTACTTTTACATGCTCTTTCATAATGTGATCCCTAATGAAATGATGATGAACATCGATGTGTTTGGATCTAGAGTGGTGTAAGGGATTATATGTGAGGTCAATTGCGCTTTTGTTGTCACATTTAAGATCAATGTTTTTGAGATGAAATCCAAAATCCTCTAGTGTTTGGCTCATTCATAACGCTTGTGCACAACAAATACCAAGTGCGATATATTCGGCCTCCGTGGTGGAGAGTGCAACCGAAGATTGTTTCCTACTAGACCAAGCTACTAAAGAAGGTCCTAGAAAGTGACAAGTACCGCTAGAGCTTTTTCAATCTAGAGAACAACCGGCGTAGTCTGAATCAGAATAGCCGTGGAATGTGAATGAATCATTGTGTGGGTACCATAATCCTAATTTAGATGACCCTAATTGATAATGAAAAATACATTTTACCGCTTTTAAATGAGAATCTTTTGGATTGGCTTGAAAGCGAGCACATAAACATACGACAAACATTATATCTGGTCTAGATGCACTTAAGCAAAGAAGAGATCTTATCATTCCTCTATATAACGTTTGATCAATGGAAATTCCGGATTCATCTTTTCCTAGTTTTAAAGAAGCACTCATAGGAGTAGAAGCTTGTTTAACATTTTCAAATCCAAATTGTTTAAGCATATCATGAACATATTTTGTTTGGCAAATAAAGATACCATCAGTTCGTTGTGAGATTTGAAAACCAAGAAAATATGATAGTTCTCCTACAAGACTCATTTCAAATTCATTTTTCATTACTAAGACTACTTCATTACACAACTCTTCATTAGTGGCTCCAAAAATGATATCATCAACATATATTTGTAAAATAATTAGATCGTTATTATTATGCTTAATGAAGAGTGTGTTGTCGGCACTTCCCATAACGGAACCGTGCTTTAACAAAAACGATGTAAGTCAATCATACCATGCACGGGGGGCTTGTTTTAAACCATAAAGCGCTTTTTCTAATTTGTAAACATGATTAGGAAATTTTTCATTTATGAAACCGGGGGGTTGTTCTACATAAACTTCTTCTTTTATAAACCCGTTTAAAAAAGCACTTTTGACATCCATTTGAAATAATTTTATTCTTTTAAAACTCGCAAATGCAAAAAATATTCGTATAGATTCTAAGCGAGCAACGGGTGCAAAAGTTTCTTCAAAATATACCCCCCTCGATTTGAGAATAACCTTGAGCAACTAAGCGTGCTTTATTTCTTATAATCCTAGATTCACCATCTAATTTATTTTTAAAGATCCATTTTATGCCGATAATTAGATGATTAGATGGTCTATCTACTAGATTCCAAACTTTATTTCTTTCAAATTGGCCTAACTCTTCATTCATAGCCAAAAACCAAAATTCGTCATTTAAAGCGGTGGAAACATTTTTAGGTTCTATTTCAAAAACAAAATAAATATTTGAAAATGTTTCATGAAGAGAGGATCGAGTTCTTACCCCGGTAGAAGGTTCCCCGATGACTAGCTCTTTTGGATGATTTTTGGAGAATTTCAAAACGCTTGGAGGTACATATTCATCTTCCTTGGACTTCTCCTCCTCTTCTTTGGAAGGTTCCTCTTCGTCGTCCTCCAAAGATGGCAAAGGTTCATCATTTGTACCTATAGGAAGCTTCTCTGCACATGGAATAAACTCATCAAATTTAACATTAATAGACTCTTCAACCTTACTCGATCTTTTGTTAAATATTCTATAGGCTTTACTGGTTGAAGAATATCCAGGAAATATTCCTTCATCACATTTCTCATCAAATTTTCCTAAAGAATCTTTTGTATTAAGAATAAAATATTTACATCCAAATACTTTAAAATATGATACGTTAGGTTTCTTTTGATAATATAGTTCATACGGTGTGAGATTTAGAGATGGGCGAAGCATGACTCTATTCATTACATAGCATGATGTGCTTACGGCTTCATCCCAAAAAGACTTAGGTAATTTATATTCAGATAACATGGTGCATGCTACTTCTTGGATTGTCCTATTTTTCTGTTCAACAACACCGTTTTGTTAAGGTGTGCATGGAGCGGAGAACTCATGCTTAATACCTATCATTTCACACAAAGATTTAAAATTTTCATTTTCAAATTCACCTCCATGATCTGAGCGAATGCATTTTATTTTTAAATCTAGTTCATTTTGAATACGAGTACATAATTTTGAGAATTCGCAAAACGCATCAGATTTGGAAGAGAGAAATAAAGTCCAGCAATATCTTGAGAAATCATCTATTAGAACGAAAGTGTATATTCTACCACCAAGACTTGTGGTGTTAACTGGACCAAAGTGATCCATATGAATTAATTGCAATGGTTTTGAAGTAGAAATTTCGTTTTTGCTTTTAAAAGATGATTTTGTAAATTTTCCTTTTTGGCATGGAGAACATAATGAAGATAAATTTCCATTCAACTTAGGCAATCCTCTAATCAATTCCCTTTTTGCTACTTTTAAAATAAGCTTTGTACTAGCGTGACCTAAACATCTATGCCATAGTTCTAATTCATCATTTTTGGTTATAAAGCATTTCATAGATGATTTGGAAAGATCATGAAACGAAACTATGTAAACATTGTGAATTCTAGGTGCAGTTAGTAACACATATTTTGTTTTAGGATCAAATATTTTGCAAAGATTAGTGGATGATTCGAATAATACGTCTAATCCTTTATCACACAGTTGACTTATAGATATTAAGTTATGTTTTAATCCTTTTACATAAAGAACATTTGAGATAAGAAAGGATTCGTTACCCACTGTACCTACTCCCATGATCCTTCCTTTACCATTATCACCAAACGTTACGATCCCTCCTTTATTCTTTTCTAGGCTAAAAATTTTTGCTTTGTTGCCCGTCATGTGCTTGGAGCAACCTGAGTCCAAGTACTACACGTCCTCCGTTTCCTTAGCCTTCCTGCAAATCTAGAGAGAAGATGAGAGTAAAGATCCAGATACCCAAGAGGTACCACACATAGAGTAAGTGGATTTCTTAGGTACCCAGATTTGTTTTAACGATCGTTGTTTTATATTCTTGCAAGAGCTAGACGTGTGTCCAAACTTAAGACAATTAGCACACGAAATAACGGGGGTTGAGACCCTTTTCTGAGTTTCTATGTTGCTCTTGCTGGATGATGTTTGAACATTAGAAAAAATAGAAGATTTTTTGAAAGTTGAGCTGCCGCCGGCGTTAGTGGCTAGCGCCGGGCGGTAGGGTTCACTTTTATATCCGACCCCAAACTTTCCAGAACCATAACATTGGTTTCCCAAAATCTTATCCAGGGATTTTTTAACAATCCCGATTTTTTTATGGCTATATTGAGGTCATGATTTTGTTTTTTAAGAATTGTATTTTCTTGTACAATCATAACACATTTATTTCCAAATCCCTTTTTGTTATTTTCAATTTGTAAAAGAGAGGTTCTTAATTTTCTCTCTAAGTCCCCCTTTTCTTTTGCAATAGTTTTGTTTTGTGAGAGGGCCTTAGAAAGAGAAACTTCAAGTTCTTTTGTCTTAAATAAAGAGTGCTCACACTCTTGACATGAAACCTTTCTCTTTTCAAGGGAAATCAATTTTTTGTGAGTTTGTGATTTTCTTTGATAATAGATTCATTTTCACGATTTAATATAATATTATCTTTTATACTTTGATCATAGGATTTGCAAGTTAGAACAAATTCATCATAGAGTTCTTCGAAAGTAGGAGTTACCTCAGTGTCGCTAAGAACACTGGTGTCGTCATCGTTTCTTTTTGCCATTAAGCATAAGTTTGCTTCCTCCTTGCTGCTTGATTCAGACTCGCTTGACTCTTCAGAGGAAGAATCATCCCAAGTTGCGGCTTTCAGTACTTTCTTTTTCTCTTTTGCTTTGTATTGATCATTTTGCTCCTTTTGATACTCTGGGCACTGGCTCCGAATGTGCCCAGTCTTTCTGTAGTGGTAGCAATCCGGTGGTGGTCTTTCTTCTTCATCTTTGCTTCCTTTTTCTTTCCTTGATGAAGAGGAAGATCCCTTTCGTCGAGTATCCTTTTGGAAGTATTTTCGGAATGTGTTCCTTCTTTCCGGATTCCTGATGAACTTTCTGAAGTTCTTCACCAGGAGACCTTCTTCATCATCATCATCATCATCTTCGATGCTCTCCTTCTTTGATTTTAGTGCTAGCACCTTTTTCTTTGGCTCTTTGTTGTATTCATCGTGTTGAATCTAGAGTTCTACCTCATGGGTTTTGAGATTCCCAATAAGGTTCTCGATCTGGATCGTTCTTAAGTTGTGCGACTCCGAGATGGCTGTCACCTTTGGATTGAACCTTGGAGGTAAGGAGCAAAGAATTTTCCTCACCAAGTCCCCGTCTGAGTAGGTCTTTCCAGGTGCCTTTGAAGCGTTGATGATCTTGGTGAAGCGAGTGTACATCGAGTTGATGTCCTCTTTGGTATCCATCCTGAATTTTTCAAATTCAGATTCTAGTTGGAATAGCTTTGCATCTTTCACCTGCGATGTACCTTCATGAGTAACTTCCAATTGATTCCAAATATCATAAGCAGTTATGCATGCAGAAATTCTATTAAACTCAGTCCTATTTAAAGCGCAATATAAAGCGTTCATTGCTTTAGCATTATTTATACACCTTAGTTTATCATTATCATCCCATTTATCTTTAGGTTTTAGAAATGTCGCCTCTCCCACTATAGTTGTAGGAGGAGAGTACCGAACTTCTACCATGTTCCATACTTCTACATCCATGGTCATAAGAAAACACATCATTCAATTTTTCCAGTAGTTAAAATCTGACCCAGTAAAGAGAGGTGGTCGACTAACCACTTGACCCTCCGGAAAAGCGAGATCATGAGATGTCATTATTCCCGGTTGTTAAGCCGATTGGAATAAAACCTGGCTCTGATACCACTTGTTGGATCGGTAGGGGCCCTTAGAGGGGGGGGGGGGGGGGGGGTGAATACGGGTTTTTTAAAAACTTATATTATATTTCGAAAAGCTTTGAAATAATGCGAAATTAAGACAATAAGAAGTCAAGTAAAACAATTGAAATAAAGTAGAGACATGTTTTATTAATATCAAATAAGGTTTTACAAAAGTTGATTTCTATAACGCTAGAAATCGGTGGCGATGAATAGTAGACTCTATTTGTTTTCTATCCCGACTCGCATCCCCACGAACCGGTGGCCCTAGCCTATCCTCCCCGGATTCGGCCTCAAGACGCTCTAGCCAACCCTTCCCTGGATATGGCCTCGAGCACCCCATAGACCTAGCCTAGATCTAGTCGCCAACATGAGGCGAGTTTCCGCACAAAGTCCTACCCAGATCTAGTCGCCAACACGAGGCGATTTCACTAACCGTTTACAAGAAATAAGAAATGAAAATAATTAAAAACTCCCACTTGATGAACTTCTGAAGTTGGAGACGAAGATCCGCTGTAGAATAAGCGTTGTAGAAGCGGACTTCGTTTGGATCCGGCGTGAAGAGATTCTCCTTCAGAAGTTTGCAGAACTTTGGTAGGACATCAACTTTCGGCCAAGGCAGCCTCTGGAATTCTAGCACTCAATCTCTCTCTGATGTGACTTCGAAATGAGAGAAGAGGGGTCCTTTTTATAGCCACAGCGCTAGCGTCTGTGCTAGTGGTATCGCCGACGCTATCCCATTTTAGGACATATTCTGCGCGGCAGAATCTTCAATCCGAGTAAACATTTCTCTCTTGCCTACTATGCTCTGCGATATCGCCTGCGCAATCGGATACCGCCAGGCGCTATCTCTTTCTATAAGTACTCCCGGAATTTTCGCTTAAGCATTCTTTTCATCGATCAAAATTTCGTCGAACGCAGCTAACAGTTTGTCGAGCGAATTTTCGTCGAACGCAGTGATGATAATTTCGTCAAGCGCCGCTTACAGTTCGTCGAGCGAAAGCTAGCGCCTGCGCTAGGACTACCGCCGGCGCTAGTAGGAGTGTTGAATTTGATGGCTCAACTATGGGGGCAACCTTCTTATGTAATCCTTGAGTCATGTGGACTTTATTATCTTGCACACTTAAACACACAAGATCAAATACACATAGGATTTGTTATTCTCAAACCTAGGAGATGTGGAAGACCACGTTCCAACACCACTGATCTTTTGACAAGGAGATAATGAACCACCAGTTCTTTTGATATGGAGATCTTGAACCACCAGATCTTTTGATAAGGAGATCTTGAACCACTGAATCCTTTAGAAGAGGGATTCTCTAAACTCTATGCAAGGGAATGAGAAGGACAAAGAAAGAAGTGGGTGAAGGGGAAGAATTCTGTTTTCAGAATTCTTATGTAGGCTGTATGAAGAACAACTTCTTGAATCTTTCACTAGATCTGCTCTTGATTAACTCCTGCTTATGATAGTGTTGTATTGCAGGAGCTATTGATGTCAGATCCTTTTTGTTTCTTCTTTCTGATTGAACTCTTGGCTGCTATGAGATTGTGATGATGAGCAGCCTTGTTCTGTTCTGTTATGAGAGAGATGGAGAACATCCGTTCTTTCTTCTTTGTATGTGCTCTATTAGGGTTCCTGAGGAGGAAGAAGAAGAAGAGCACCCCCAATGGAACAGTGTGGATGATTGTAATAAGTGCCCTGCCCTTCTCTTTTATTGTCCCTCAGCAGATTTGAATTTCAATCCCTTTTTGGTAAGCTGAAAAGGTATTATGTATAAGACAAATTCTCTTTCTTTACTTCTTTAATTCCCAACCCGTTCACCAATATTAAGCATATTTCCAAGAAAGCTTTTTGTCCTCTTTTAGTTCTTAATTCCATTTGAGGCAATTTAGGAGTTGTTGGGGAACGGTCTTGAGAGAGGTGGGCCATGAGAGAGGGTCCAAAATGACAGCTGAAAAGGTTTCCCTTTTTAGACTATATTCGACGTAGCGTCGAGTTCTCTTCCTCTCTTATCGACGCACCTTCGAGTTCTTGTAGGAGTAGCTTTGAATTCATCCTTGCTCAGACTGAACTCTGTTAGTCGATGTTAAGTCGATACCCTATCAACGTAACTGTCGAGTTAAAGGTATGGATCTGAGCTTCATTATCTGCGTCGAGATGAAGTCGACATTGCGTCGAGATGAAGTCGATGTTGCATCGACTTTAGGTTGCTTCGATAGATACTTCCTTCTGCGCTGAGTTGAAGTAGAAGCTACATCGACTTCTCAAAGTACTTCGATAGGTCCATGATCTCTATGTCGATATCTATTCTATGTAGCATCGACTTGAATTACTTTGACAGAAGGGTGAACCACTTGGACTTCTAGCCAGAGTAGCGTCGACAATAACTTGACGTTGCGTCGAATTCAATTCGACGCAAATGTTAACATTGCCCAATTTTGTTTCTCTTGATTTAGTCTTGACACCCTAGGTTGAGTGTGACACCCTAAGACAACTAATGACCAGATTACCCTCACTATACAATAGGTAATTCAATCCATAGATATTAAATCACTTTTAGTTAATTTGTTAAGTTAAATCAAAGGGGGTTTTCCCAACAATCTCCCCCTATTTATCTTAACAAATTTTACAGTTTGTTTAAAGTGATTTTACATAGTTTTTGCATAACCAATACATACAGGACAATATAGACATTAAATGAACAAGCTAGATGCGCTGATAAATAGAGAAGATATCTGATTAATGATTCAACAGAGGTTTATCATAGATTACCAAAAAAAGTATCACTTCTTTTCTCTGAGAAAGAAGGACAAGTCCTCATATACTCTCCTATATTTCCTTTCCACATATCTGAAATTTGCAGGGGTAGATTTTTTTGGATTCTTTTGTATCCTTCAATGACCTTTGAAGAGCTTCTCAAGGTCCACTTCATTGTTAGGATAAACATCCTTGAGTGTGAAACCCAGACCAAAGACTCTGTCTGTCATCAGATTTATGACTTCTAGATTTAGATCATTTGATTTAGGACCTTTCCCTGATTTTGATTCAGCAGCCCATGCTTGTGATTCACAAACTGTTGCTTGTTCCTTCCCAGAAGTTTAGGCTTCTGTAAACATGATCTTCTTTTTCTTTTTCTCATCTTCAGGTGACTTTTCCCTTTTCTTTCTTTTTTGTGTAAACTGTACCGCATCCTAAGGATTACATCCAATACCTCCATTGTGGAGTTGCCCTACTCCTTCTATCATTTTGTCTTGAGGATTCTTTGTGGCATACTTTGTATGATCAAACAAAGTAGTCTTAATAGGAATTGCTTTGGCAAATTCTTCCTTTTTAACAACCTCCTTTCCTCTTTTTAGAATATCAATGTACCTATTTTTCTTATCTTCGAGCACCTTTTGAGCTGCCTCATATTCATATCTTTCTCTCTCACTGATAGCCTCTAAGATTTTGTCAAGCTCTGGATTAGTGTAGGTTTTCATTATGTTTTCTGGGAATTCAACCTTTTCAAATTTCTTGTAATATGATTTATCCTTCCTTTATTCCTTCCTCTATTCTTTTGTGTACCTCTCCCAAATAGGTACTCTTCCCCTGCCCCTTTTCCCTCTTCCTCTACCTTGATAAGGAGGTCTTCCTCTGAAGACAGGTGTTGGAAGGATAGGTTGGTGAATTGGAGCAGGTGAAACCTGAGCTGAAGATGGAAGTTGAACTGGAGGTATTGGTTGAGCTGGTGCTGGATCAGGTGCAACATGATCTTGACCAGCCATCTTGACTAGAGAGAGTGTTGTGGATGAATCATCAGAGGACACTCTGAAATAAAGAGGATAAGGGATAAATGGTACAATGTCTTCATGAAATTCTTGTAGAGACTCGAGATAGGCCTGATCATCTGAAATTAGAAGGATTTCCCCCTGAGTTGATGACTCCCCCTGAGCAAATGGCAGGATTCTTGAAGAATATGACTCCCCCTGAATGGATGCATCTGGAAGCTGTAGTTTAGATGATACAGCTGGCTCTCCTTCAATGATGAATGAGAGAGGGATTGTTATTGTGTAGACAGAATCTTGAAGAGGTTGCTGTCTGCTGGTACAATTCTCCCCCTGCTTTATATCATTAAAGAAAGATATAAAGCCTTCAGCACTCACTACTGCTGATCACACTTCCTTATCAAAAGCCATGAGTTCCGATGTAAGGTCTTGCAACCTTTTCTGTTGGCGGCATTGTTTGTGATAACAATCCTTTGAGAAGACAAGATAAAGTGAACCGAACTTGGATAACACAGTCTCGAGGGCAAAATCTACATCATCAATAATATCTTACTGAATTGACGAAGATGTCATTGGGATGCTGCGAGAACCTGCATTGAAACAAAGAGAAGAGACGAAGAGAGGGAAGAAGGAAGAGAGAAGGAGGGAGAGAATTTGAATAGCACATTGGAATTAAATGCAAAAGTGGCTTTGAGTAGATGAGTCTGTTGAAATTGTTGAAGTGGAAGTTTGGAGGGCTTTTGGACCTGGGCGGTCTGGGAGGAGGTCGGGCGGTCTGACGTGACCGCACGGACTGGCGGTCTGCATCTGCGGTCTGGCTGGTCTAATACCTAGCTACGGTCTCCTGGCTTGATCGCTGGTATGGGTTCAAGGTGGCTGAAGATGGAGGTCGCGCGGTCTGTCTCTGACCGCATGGCGGGCTGTTCGTCTTCAGGTTTGCGCGGTCTGTGCGTGACTGCGTGGCGTGCTGTCCTCTTCAAGGCTGTGGCGGTCTGGTGTGACCGCACAGTTTGATCCAGGTTCTCTCCGGAATGCGGTCTGGTAGCTGACCGGGCTTTCTGGGGGTATTTGCGGACTAAGGGTCTTAGTCGCGAGGTCTCATTTCGCGGTCTCAGGAGGAGACTGGTATGCGAGCTGGTTGCTGTTCGCGGTCTCAGGAGGAGATCGGCATGCGGACAGGAATTCGCGGTCTGATGGCGAACTGACTGTGTTCGCGGTCTCGTGCGAACACAGGTGGTGAATAGCTTCGGGCGGTCTGGTGAGCTCCTTGTGGAGTCGCGGTCTGCTGTGAGAGTGGCGGTCTCTCATGGCGACATTGAAGCTGGCGGGTTCACCAAAATGAAGCAGAAGTAATGTTGCTGATCGCGTAGTGTGACCGGTCAGGTTGCGCGGTCTGGGGGGTGGTGATCCTATCTCATAGGGTGGTGACTGGATCAGGTCCCGCGCCTATAAATAGGAGGCCACTGTTGCAGCAAATAGACACACCAAGCGTAAGCTAAACTTTCTTCTTTCCTGCGGTCTGAGTTTATGTGACCGGGCGGTCTCCTGATTGAACTTCTCTTGTGCAGCTTCTGCGGATAGTGCGGGCAGCAGCGATCACCTCTTCCTCTGAAAGTGTTCGGGCGGTTTGTGGCTTGGAGTTGTGGTGCTGGAGTTCGGGAGAATCGGGAGGTCTGAAGAAGTGGGCGGTTTGATCAGCGAGCTGGTGGTGTTCTGTGATCGTCAAGTCGCTGCGGTCTGGCAGCTTTTGAGATCGCAGGGAGGTCGCGCGGTCTGAGCGGTCTCAAGTTATCTTCAACTTTGTATCTTTCCTTTAATATTTGTGTTGACGAAATCATGTCTCGTTAAACATGCCTTGCCTTGTAATTTTGAAGATTATTATCAATAAAGATCAGTTGTTTGCCTCCACTTTCTTCTGGTTGTTTGGTTTTTAACTCTAAGTTGACTAGCTCCTGCTCACTTCATAAAGATTCGAAAAATTTCACATGGTATCAGAGGGAGGTTGGAGTGGTTGAGCAGTGAGTTACTTAGAGTAGCCATCGCCTTTGTGAAGAAGGAACCAGTGGTAGAGCAATGGAAGCGAGGGGTCTTGGAATTGAATTGCTTACATCGACTAACTTCAAGAACTGGAAGTCGTGTATGCAAAGCTATCTTCTAGGTGAGGACCTCTGGGAAGTAGTTGGAGGAGATCAGACGCAGGAAGTTACCCCTGAGGGGGATAATGGAGCTGAGGTGAGAACTTGGAGGAGGACGAATGCGAAGGCTGAATTCACTCTGAAGAGGGCAATTTCACCTGATCTGTTTGATCACATTTTGGGATGTGGATCAGCTGCGGAGATCTGGAGAGCCCTGGATGGGCTGTTTAACAAGAAGAACATAGCAAGGCTACAGTTCTTGGAGAATGAGCTGGCAAGGTCGGCTCAGGGTGATCTTTCTATCTCCACTTTCTTTCTGAAGATGAAGAACTTGTGTGTTGAAATCTCAGCATTGGATCCTGATGAGCCTATCTCTGAGGCGAAGCTGAAGAGGCACATCATCCGCGGCTTGCGGAAGGAATATGTTGCCTTTGTGACATCGGTGCAGGGATGGGCAAATCAGCCGTCTCTGTTGGAGCTGGAGAACTTGCTTGCATCGCAAGAAAGTTTGGCAAGGCAGATGGCAGGGATGTCAGTGGCTGGGGGAGATGGCGAAGTGCTTTTCTCATACAAGAAGAAGAAGTTGGAGAAGAAGAAGAAGACCGCTGGAGGAGGCTATGGGCCTTCAACTTCTGGGCAGCAGGAAAGGGGGTATGCTCCCAAGGCTGACGGGAAGAAGAAGGGAGAAGGTCCGAAGTGTTACAAGTGTGGCAAGTTCGGCCACATCAAGAAGGATTGCAAGATGGTCACCCAAGCTGGGCATACTGCGGAGAAGGAGGGAGCTGAGGCCAGGAACTTTGATGGAGGATGGGGAGGAGCCTTCTCGGCTTCAGTTGGAGCCTCGACTTCTATCAACTATCAAGCAGACTGGATCGTGGACTCGGGGTGTGGTCATCACCTCACCGGAGATGAGTCAAAGCTTTCTTCTGCATAGCCCTATACAGGTAACAATGCAATTATTACTGCCGATAATACTGTGCATCCAGTAGATAAGATGGGGGTTGTTTCTTTGGGCAGTGATAGAGGGCCACTTACTTTGAAGAGTGTCTATCACGTGCCTGGTATGAAGAAAAACCTCTTCTCCGTGACCAACGCTGTAGACGCTGGGTATCACGTTCTGTTCGGCCCAACAGAAGTAAAGTTTCTACGCAACTTTGAGGCTGTAAAGGCGGAGGTCGTCCATGTCGGAAGACGGGCAAAGGACTTGTTCGTTTTATCGACAAGTTCCTACGTTAACAAGATGAAGACGAATGATGGTGCCGTGATATGGCATGAGAGGTTGGGGCATGTACGGATGGACAAGCTGAAAGCTATGGCGGTGAGAGGTCTGGTCAAGGGTCTGCCAAGTATATCTTCCTACGGAGAAGGTCATGTTTGCGAGAGATGTCAGTTCGGCAAGTCTCATCGACTACCGTTTGACAAGTCGCAGACAAGGAGTAGTTTGCCGTTGGAGTGCATCCACGGTGACTTGATGGGACCAACTGCTACCCCAAGCCTCGGAGGGAGCAGATATATGCTGGTGTTGATCGATGATTACACCAGATATGTTTGGGTTTATTTCCCGAAGGAGAAGGCGGAGGCGTTTGCCAAGTTTGTGGAGTTCAAGGAGCTCGTGGAAGGTCGGTTAGGACTGCGGGTGAAGAAGCTGAGGACTGACAACGGAGGGGAGTTCACCTCCAGTGAGTTCTCTACATTTTGCAGGAAGGCGGGCATCCGGAGAGAGCTCACTTGTGCACATACTCCACAACAGAACGGAGTTGCAGAGCGGAAGATCTGTCATCTGACGGAGACCTGCAAGTGTTGGCTGCATGCCAAGAGTATCCCAAAGTCCTTCTGGGAGGAGGGAATGTCTTGTGCTGCCTACGTCATCAACAGGATGCCTTTGAGCCCCATCAACATGCTGACTCCACATGAGATGATGTTCAAGGAGAAGCCAAGCGTGGCACACCTTAGGGTGTTTGGTTCCACCTGCTACGTGCATGTTCCAGATGCTCTTCGGACGAAGCTAGATGCAAAAGCAAGGAAGCTAGTCTTCGTGGGATACGATGAGCGGAAGAAAGGATGGAAGTGCATGGACCCGGAGACGCGGAGGTTTGTAGTATCTCGTGACGTCGTGTTCAATGAGGTGACATCGTACAAGGGGTCTTTTGATGTTGAGTTACCAGAGAGCAGGGTGGAGGTGCCAGAAAAAGCTGTGGAGGATCTTCAGGTGGAGCTACCTGTGTCACCAGGTGGTCCATCTCCTTCTAGTTCCGAGACGGGGGCTTCTGGTTCAGGGAGCAGGGGGAGCGATGCTCCTAGCACGTCTGGAAGGGGAGCTAGGGAAGAAACAAATGGAGATAATGCGGTTCAGGGGAAGGAGCTGAGGAGATCGAAGCGAGCGATCATTGCCCCTGATCGCTATACAGGAGGAAACGCAGTGAGCTTTGTCTCATGTTTCTTTGCTGGTCCCTTGGATGAGAGGGAGCCGTCGAGCTTTGAGAAGGCCAGAGGTGTGAAGGAGTGGGACGTTGCAATGCAAGAAGAGATGGCAGCTCTTGAGAAGAACGAGACCTGGTCTCTTGTGCCCAAACCCAAGGGCACCACTCCTGTTACATGCAAGTGGGTCTACAAGCTTAAGAAGAAGGCTGACGGTAGCATCGAGCGGTACAAGGCTCGCCTTGTAGCTCGGGGGTTCTCACAGCAATACGGTGAAGACTACGAGGAGACATTCAGTCCGGTGGCTAAAATGACTTCAGTTCGGTTCATCATTGCCTTGGCGGCGTTCAGTGGATGGGAGATTTGGCAGCTCAATGTCAAGAACGCTTTCTTGTACGGAGAGATTGACAAGGATATCTTCATGGTCCAGCCACCAGGCTTTGTGTTTGAAGATTTTCCGGAGCATGTCTGCAAGTTGAAGAAGGCCCTGTATGGGTTGAAGCAAGCTCCAAGGGCGTGGTACGGAAAGATCGCAGAATACCTCCTATTCTGTGGATTTGGTGCTTCAGACTTAGATTCAAGCTTGTTCGTCAAGAAAAGCGGGGAGCTTCAAGTCATCGTGCTGCTATACGTCGACGATATGATCGTGACGGGGAACTCGAAGGAGGAAGTAGCACAGCTACGGGCTGAGCTGTCTATCAGGTTCGAGATGAAGGACTTAGGTGAGCTTCACCATTTCCTTGGACTCGAGGTGCAGAGGAAGGAAGGTGGAGTGCTGGTGACCCAAGCCGGATATGCAGAGCGGATCGTGGAGCGGTTCAGCATGAAGCTTCGGAAAGATGAGGGGAGGATTATGCAAGATCCGTTGGTGTTTCGAGCTCTGGTTGGGAGCTTGATCTATCTGACGATCACGAGGCCGGATGTTGCATATGCAGTTGGCAGAGTGAGTCGATATATGGCGGAGCCACGGGTACCTCATCTGCTAGCAGCCATGAACATTCTGAAGTATGTCAAGGCGACCTCGGACATGGGTCTCCTATACAGGAGGGATGCGGTGTTCGAGGTGCACGGGTACATGGATGCTGACTACGGGGGAGATTCGGATGATCAGAAATCGACGTCTGGATTCGTCTTCATGGCGGGCCCTACAGCTATATCATGGTGCAGCAAGAAGCAGGATTCCGTGTCGGTCTCCACCACGGAAGCGGAATACAAGGATTTGGCCTTGGCTGCTCAGGAAGCCATCTGGCTTAGGAGGTTGGTGAGAGACGTCCACAAGGAGGTTCGGGAGCCGACACTGCTACACGGTGACAATGAGAGTGCTCTCAAACTGGTAACCAATCCAGTTTGTCACGCGAGGACCAAACATATCGAGATCGAGCATCACTTCATACGGGAGAAGGTGCTGGAGGGATCTCTTTCGGTCGGTCATGTGCGGAGTGCGGACAATGTCACGGACATCTTCACAAACGCACTGGCAAAGGGGCCGTTCACACGGCTAAGGAGCTTACTGGGGCTAGTTTCAACTTCCCACTTCAAGGGGGAGTGTTGAAATTGTTGAAGTGGAAGTTTGGAGGGCTTTTGGACCTGGGCGGTCTGGGAGGAGGTCGGGCAGTCTGACGTGACCGCACGGCCTGGCGGTCTGCATCTGCGGTCTGGCTGGTCTAAGCCTAGCTGCGGTCTCCTGGCTTGATCGCTGGTATGGGTTCAAGGTGGCTGAAGATGGAGGTCGCGCAGTCTGTCTCTGACCGCGTGGCGGGCTGTTCGACTTCAAGTTTGCGCGGTCTGTGCGTGACCGCGTGGCGTGCTGTCCTCTTCAAGGCTGTGGCGGTCTGGTGTGACCGTACAGTTTGATCCAGGTTCTCTCCGGAATGCGGTCTGGTAGCTGACCAGGCTTTCTGGGGGTATTTGCGGACTAAGGGTCTTAGTCGCGCGGTCTCAGTTCGCGGTCTCAGGAGGAGACTGGTATGCGAGCTGGTTGCTGTTCACGGTCTCAGGAGGAGATCGGCATGCGGACAGGAGTTCGCGGTCTGATGGCGAACTGACTGTGTTCGCGGTCTCGTGCGAACACAGGTGGTGAATAGCTTCGGGCGGTCTGGCGAGCTCCTTGTGGAGTCGCGGTCTGCTGTGAGAGTGGCGGTCTCTCATGGCGACATTGAAGCTGGCGGATTCACCAAAATGAAGCAGAAGTAATGTTGCTGATCGCGCAGTGTGACCGGTCAGGTCGCGCGGTCTGGGGGGTGGTGATCCTATCTCATAGGGTAGTGACTGGATCAGGTCCCGCGCCTATAAATAGGAGGCCACTGTTGCAGCAAATAGACACACCAAGCGTAACATAAACTTTCTTCTTTCCTGCGGTCTGAGTTTATGTGACCGGGCGGTCTCCTGATTGAACTTCTCTTGTGCAGCTTCTGTGGATAGTGCGGGTAGCAGCGATCACCTCTTCCTCTGAAAGTGTTCGGGCGGTCTGCGGCATGGAGTTGTGGTGCTGGAGTTCGGGAGAATCGGGAGGTCTGAAGAAGTGGGCGGTTTGATCAGCGAGCTGGTGGTGTTCTGTGATCGTCAAGTCGCTGCGGTCTGGCAGCTTTTGAGATCGCAGGGAGGTCGCGCGGTCTGAGCGGTCTCAAGTTATCTTCAACTTTGTATCTTTCCTTTAATGTTTGTGTTGACGAAATCATGTCTCGTCAAACATGCCTTGCCTTGTAATTTTGAAGATTATTATCAATAAAGATCAGTTGTTTGCCTCCACTTGCTTCTGGTTGTTTGGTTTTTAACTCTAAGTTGACTAGCTCCTGCTCACTTCATAAAGATTCGAAAAATTTCACAGAGTCGTCGCAACTTAGGGTTTTATTCAACGCAACGTCGACAAGTGCTGAATTCAGCGCGCCAAAATATGTCAATGTACGCGATCTATCAAATCGACGAAGCATCGAGTTGATGTCAACGTGGCTTCGAAATATTGTCATCGATGATGCTGTCAACGTAAGCGTCGATAAGAATTCGACGTTCCATTGAGTGCTATTCGAAGGATCCATCCCAGAGAGCTCTCGATGCTGGCGTCAAGTAGAAGTCGACGGTACATCTATTTGAATTCGACGCAGCTCTGATTAATCAGTTATGATTTTCATTAAGATTTTTGCTGTTTTTCCCAGCAATAATTTTCTATAGAAAAAAATAGATCTTTATACATAATACAAGGGGACCTACAAAGCTCCATCAAGCATCCCCAGTGCATTGATGAAGAACTTGTGCTTACTTTCATCAAGAGGCTTAGTGAAGATGTCAGCCCTTTGAGTGTCAGTAGATATGTAATGAAGGTTGATCTTACCCTTCTCTACATTGGCGCTGAGAAAGTAGTGCCTTATCTCTATGTGCTTAGTTCTGCTATGGAGAACAGGATTGGAAGCAATTAAAATTGCACTAGAGCAGTCACAATAAATTGTGGAATTAGCAAGGGAAAAGTTGTAGTCTAACAATTGATTTTGCATCCACAAAATTTGTGAATAGCAGCTTCGTGCAACTATATACTCAGCTTCAGCTGTAGAAGTGGAGACTGTGGTTTGCTTCTTGCTAAACCATGATATCAGTCTAGCACCGAGAAACTGACATGTTCCCTGAAGTGCTTTTTCTATCAAGCCTTCATCCAACATAGTCTGCATCTGAATACCCAATCAATTTAAATCCAGATTCAACTGGATACCATAAGCAAAGCTCATGAGTACCCTTCAGATATCTAAGAATTCTTTTGATAGAACTCATGTGGGATTCCTTTGGGTCAACCTGAAATCTTGCCCAAATATAGGTAGCAAACATTATATGAGGTCTGCTAGCTGTTAGGTAGAGAAGAGAGCCAATATCTGCTCTGTAAGTCTTCTGATCAAATGACTTACCTTGTTCATCTCCGTCTAAAACAACATTAGTAGCCATGGGGGTTTTCATAACAGAGTATTCTCCATCCCAACCCTTTTAATGAGTTATCTTGTATATTTGGATTGGGATATGAAAATGCCATCTGGATTTTGTCTAACTTGGAGACCAAGGAAATAGGATAATTCCCCCATGCTACTCATCTCAAATCTTGACTGCATTAGGTAAGCAAACCTTTTGCATAAAGATTGATCTCTGGATCCAAATATAATATCGTCTAAATTGTTGGAACCTTAGTTTTGATTTGAGCTAGGATCTATCTTTAATGTCTAAGTTTCTATCATAACACATATTATAACTTAGATCAAATCCCATTAAGATAGAAGGCTGAAAATATATATAATTAATAGGCTGAGAAAATAAAAGAAAGATAAAAATTATATATGTTCTCTGCGTTTGACGAACGGCTATCTGCTTTCGACGAATGGCTATCTGCGTTCGACGAACGGCGCTCTACAGACGATGAAATTATTCATTCTGCGCTCGACGAAGAACACCTATCTCAGCGGTCGACGAAATCCACATACACCTCTTTTTGTAGTTTCCCATTGAGAAATGCACTCTTGACATCCATCTGGTATACCTTGATCTTCATATGGGCAGCATATGCCAGGAACATTCTGATTGCCTCCAGCCTTGCTACTGCGGAAAATTGTTGAAATTATTGAAGTGGAGTGGAAGGTGGCCGGCGGTCTGTATATTGGTGACCACAGAGACCGCGCGCTCTGTGCGGGTGCTCTGCCGGTCTGGCTCTGGCAGTCTACTGTGTTGGCCGGTTTGTTCTAGTGATGTTCCGATCTCTTTCCGGTCTGGTCTGCTTGGTTGGTCTATCTTCTTTGTAGTAGACCGGGCGGTCTGTTCTTGTGTAACCGCTGTGACCGGGCGGCTTATGCAGGTTGATCTGGCGACTTGTTTGAAGTCGGCCAAATGTTCTTGGTTTGCTCTTGGTGGTCCAAGGAAGGAGTCATCTGTGTCCGCGAGGCTTGTGCGTGGTCTGCTCCTGATTTGCGGTCTTGGACTGGATGTTGTCCAAGTGGTGTGATCGCGCGGTCTGCTTTGTGAGACCGCTCGGGATCTGATGGGTGGTGACTATACCTCTCTTGCGACGGTGACGACATCCATTTTCTCACCTATAAATAGGGGTGCAGGGCCTGTCATTCATAACGAGAACTGTTAGAACTAGAGCCTGGGTTGTTTTGTGCAGTCTCAACTTTGAGGTTGAGCGGTCTCGGAAGCGAGTTGACTAATTGTTGTGTTCGCAGGTTTGTGGTCAATAGGTTGCAGTCTCCTTCCTTGGTGTTTTCCCAGTGGCTTGAATAAACAGTTTGGCAGTGGCTTGTCTGCGAACTGGTTTATGTTGTCCTTGTGCTGTTCGCATCGAGCTCGGCGATCAGGCGACCTTCTGCGATTAGGCGATCTGAGTTGTGGTCTGGCGACAACTTCTGTTCTCTGTTCAATTCAATAAGCTCCAGTTCGTGCGGTCTGAGGTGGCGGTCTTACAGTGCAGGTCATCTTGCCTATTTTCTGTTCGTGCAGTCTCAGGTCAAACCGTGCGGTCTCTGGAGTGTAGCGGTCTGTGCGGTCTCTACTTGTCAGGTCGCCAGATTTGTGTTTTTGGTGTGTTTTGTTCTTCTCTCCATCGTGATTCTTATGAATCATGTCTCTCCATGTATGTCTCCAAATGTAATGAAGTTTTGTGATTCAATAAAGACTATTGTGTTGCTGTTTGGCATTGTGGTTGTTTGGCTATAACTCAGTTGATGCAACTCCTGCTTACTCCTAAACGATTCAAATCAAAAATTTTAACATGGTAGCAGAGAGAGGTTGTTGGAGTGGATAGGCAGTGTTCATCTTGAGTTGCCATCGTCTTTGTGAAGAATAAACCACTTTGTTTGCCATGGAAGTTGGATACGCAAGAGGGCTTGTATTGAACTCCTCACATCGACTAACTTCAAGAAGTGGAAGTCGTGTATGGAGAGTTACTTACTTGGCGAGGATCTATGGGATATAGTTGGAGGAGAAGACACACAATAAGTTTATCTAGCAGGAGATAATATGGCAGAGGTGAGACTTTGGAGGAGGACTAATGCAAAGGCAGAGTTCACACTCAAGAGGGCTATCTCACCAGAGCTATTCGATCACATCATTGGATGTAATTCTGCTACTGAGATTTGGACGTCTTTGGATGGGCTGTTCAATAGGAAGAATGTAGCTCGGCTACAGTTTCTTGAAAATGAGTTGGCGAAGGCCTCTCAAGGTGATCTTTCCATCACTACTTTCTTTCTCAAGATGAAGAACCTCACAGCGGAGATTTCTGCATTGGACCCTGATGAGCCCATCTCGGAGGCAAAACTGAAGAGGCATATCATCCGCGGGTTGCTGAAGGAGTATCTGGCCTTTATGACGTCAGTTCAGGGTTGGGCAAATCAGCCATCTCTGTTGGAGCTGGAAAACTTACTTGCTTCGCAGGAAAGTTTGGCAAGACAGATGGCGGGGACTTCTATCTCTGGGGGAGATAGTGATGTGTTGTTCTCTGGGAAGAAGAAGAAATGGGAGAAGAAGAAGCCAGGTCATGATGGAACCTCTACTTTAGGTCAGCAGGATAGGGGTTATGCTCCTAAGTCTGATGGGAAGAAGAAGGGAGAGGGACCAAGGTGCTTCAGGTGCAATAAGACCGGCCACTTTAAGAAGGATTGCCGGGTTAATCTTCAGCCGGGACATGCAGCGGAGAAGGAGAAGCCAAAGTCTGATGAAGCTGGATGTGGAGGAGCCTTTGCGGCTAATATGACGACAATGCCCGTTAAGGCCTTGGTTACCATCAACTTCGAAGAGGATTGGATCGTGGATTCAGGGTGTGGGCATCACCTCACTTGGGATGAATCAAAGTTCTCTTCTTTGACACCTTACTCAGGTAACGATGCAATTATTACAGCTGATAATTCTGTTCATTCAGTAGAATAAGAAGGTGTTGTCTCTCTGAGCAGTGATAAGGGTCCACTCACATTGAGGAGTGTTTAACACGTGCCGGGTATGAGGAAGAATCTCTTCTCTGTGACCAATGCAGTCGATGCCGGTTATCACGTTCTATTTGGACCAACATAAGTGAAGTTTCTTAAAACTCAACCGGAGATAAAGGGAGATGTTATTCATGTTGGAAAGCGGGTAAAGGACTTGTTCGTTTTATCGACAAGTACCTATGTTGACAAGATGAAGACCAATGATAGTGCGACTATCTGGCATGAAAGGTTGGGGCATGTAGGCATGGACAAATTGAAGGCTATGGAGGTAAGGGGCCTTGTCAAGGGCTTGCCTAGCTTGTCCTCCAATGGATACGGTCATGTTTGTGCGGGATGTCAGTTTGGTAAGTCTCATCGACTTCCATTTGATAAATCACAAACAAGAAGCAAAGAGTCATTGGAGTGCATTCACGGTGATTTGATGGGACCGACTGCCACCCCAAGCCTTGGAGGCAACATATATATGTTGGTGTTGATTGACGATTATACCAGATATGTCTGGGTATATTTTTTGAAAGAGAAGTCAGAAGCTTTTGCGAAGTTCCTGGAGTTCAAGGAGCTGGTAGAAGGTCGGTTAGGCCTGCGGGTGAAAAAGTTGAGAACTGACAATGGTGGGGAGTTCACCTCTGGTGAGTTCTCAAGTTTTTGCAGGAAGCACGTCGTTCGAAGAGAGCTTACTTGTGCCCATACTCCACAGCAAAACGGCATTGCAGAGCGGAAGATCCGTTATCTGACGGAAACCTGCAAGTGCTGGCTTCATGCCAAGAGTATCCCAAAGTTCTGTTGGGCGGAGGGAATGTCTTGTGCGGCATACGTCATCAACAGGATGCCTCTAAGTCCTATCAGCATGAAGACCCCTCACGAACTGATGTTCAAGGAGAAGACAAGTGTTGCACACCTTTGGGTGTTCGGGTCAACCTGTTATGTGCATATCCCTGATGCTCTTCGGACAAAGCTAGATGCGAAAGCAAGGAAGCTAGTCTTTGTTGGATATGATGACGGAAGAAGGGATGGAGATGCATGGATCCTGAGACACGGAGATCAGTGGTATCTCGGGATGTGGTGTTCGATGAGGTGACTTCCTATAAGGGGAGTTCAGGAGTTGAACTATCGGAGAGCAGGGTTGATGAAAAAGGGAAGGCTGCGTAAAATCTTCAAGTGGAGTTGCCTGTTACACCAGGAGCTCCAGCTGTGTCAAGATCTGAGATGGAGGCTTCAGGTACTGGAAGCAGGTGGAGCGATGCTCCAAGTTCGTCTGGAAGAGGAGCTAGCACAGAAGAAGCAGCTGAGAGGTGGTTTGTTGGAACCTTATTTTTTGATTTGAGTTAGGATCCATCCTCTTATCAATAAGTCATCTAAATAACTTAGAAATCTAAGAAAACATAAATTAAATATGATGCAATCGAATCGGAGAATATACATAAGAAAATAATACAAGCTCTCTGTGTTCGACAAATGGCGAACGACGCTCGACAAATTCCAGTCAGCCAGTGCTCGACAAATCTTCAGAACAGCGTTCGGCAAATGGCGAACTGCGCTCGACGAATCTAGTCAGAACAATTGGAGCAGCCAGGCATTCTCTGAACGACGCTCGACAAACTCAACTCAGCCATCTCAGCGGTCTACGAATCCCAAGATAGAGACAATCGCTCAGCACATCAGACGACGAGCTCAACCAGTCATTTGTCGAGCTGGGATCGACGAATTTCTTTCTGAATTATTTTAATATCTTTTTCACTGTCTTTTGACTATTCATCTTAGCCGTTGCAGATCAATCAATACTATTAGCCGTTGCAAACTGCTTTAATGAAAATAAATGGCAGGTTATCCTCTCGAGGAGTCAAAGCATTGATGGAGACCTCAGCTCTTTCCTTCTTCCCAAGAGAAGAATTCAAATTAAGAGTAAAGGTTCTCAGATTATAAGAGGACAGTTACAGAGAAAGCAAAATATAGAACACATGAAAGAAATAAAGAGAAATTCATCTGTTCTTCATTGCAAACATCTTCCTGCAGATTACAAACATCCTGAGACACAAATTACAACTACTTGCTCAGGATCATCACTGCAAAAGGAGGACGAAGTAGTTAAAAGAAGAAGCTCTATCCACAAAGCTGTCATCAACTCTCATCAGACAGGGGGAGCCTTCTTCAACATCATATTCAGATCCATTCAACTTCAAATCAGGATCTTCAAGAGTCTTCTTATACAGAGAAGAACAATATAACTTCTGTTTTTCACTCTTACTTCCTTACCCCATCATGTACAGGGTTATAACTCCCTTCAAAAGTTAATCCCGGTGACAGGGCACCTTAGCAAGAACCTGCAGTTTGGTTAGAGCACCTTATCAACAGCTCACCTGGTGTGAGGGCACCTTATCAACAACCTCCTAGTGGATTCCTACAAGTGGGTAGAAGAGTAGATGTACCCAGTTGAGGGGAACTACTATATATTTTGTGTCATCTGTGGATTGCTTGTTTCTATCTTTTTGTTTTACCTTGTGTACTGTATTTATCTAGATGCACTTTAACTGTTTAGTTTTATTACTCATATAGAAATCAGAAATCAGCAAAATCACTTATATATATAAATAAGATATATCACTTACTTTGAAAGTAAACTTAAACAAGATCTTTTAATAAGATAAATAAGAACTAAAACCTCCACTTTCATGGTTAGTCAGGAGCAACCTCTTAGGAGGTCGAAGAGGACTATCAAGCCACCTGATTGATACACAGGAGGAAACATGGTGAGCTTTGTCTCATGTTTCTTTGCTGGTCCCTTGGATGAGAGGGAGCCATCGAGCTTTGAGAAGGCCAAAGGCGTGAAGCAGTGGGACATTGCTATACAGGAGGAGATGGATTCTCTCAAGAAGAATGAGACTTGGTCTCTAGTGCCCAGGCCCAAGGGCATTATCCCTGTGACATGCAAATGGGTTTATAATCTCAAGAAGAAAGCTGACGGCACGATCGAGTGATACAAGGCTCGCCTTGTGGCTCGCGGGTTCTCACAGCAGTATGGAGAAGATTATGATGAGATGTTCAGTCTAGTGGTAAAGATGACCTCGGTTCGATTTGTTATTGCTTTGGAGGCATCCAGTGGATGGGAGATTTGACAGCTCGACGTGAAGAATACCTTCTAATACAGAGAGATTGACAAGGATATCTTCATGATCCAACCGCCGGGCTTCATCTCAGAGGAGTGTCCCGACTACGTCTGCAAACTGAAGAAAGCCCTGTATGGGTTGAAGCAAGCGCCTCGGGTGTGGTATGGGAAGATCACGGAGTATCTTCTATTCTGTGGGTTCTTTGCTTTAGAATCTGATTCTATCTTGTTTGTCAAGAAGGAGGGGGCGCTTCGGGTTATTGTTCTGCTGTATGTGGATGACATGATCGTCACCAGGAACTCGAAGGAGGCAGTAGCAAGGCTGAGAGAAGAGCTTGCTATTAGATTTGAGATGGAGGATCTGGGTGAGCTCCACCATTTCCTTGGACTCAAGGTTCAGAGGCGGGAGAGCGGAGTGCTCGTTTCTCAGGCTGGATATGCGGAGCGGATCGTTCACTGATTCGGCATGGAGGAAGGGAAGAGCAGCTCTATACCTCTGGAACAACATCATAAACTTCAGAAGGATGAGGGGAGAGTTCTATCTGATCCGTTGGTGTTCCGAGCTCTGGTTGGGAGCTTGATCTACATGACCATCACGAGGCCAGATATTGCTTATGCAGTTGGCAAAGTGAGTCGGTACATGGCGGAGCCACGAAAGCCTCATCTTCTGGCGGCAAAAGGAATTTTGAAATATGTGAAGTCGACCTCTGATTTGGGTCTCCTATATTGGAGAGGGTCAAGCTTGGAGTTGCTTGGATACATGGATGCTGATTATGGAAGAGACGTGGATGATCGAAGATCAACGTCTGGTTTTGTCTTTATGACAGGCCCCACAGCTATTTATTGGTGCATCAAAAAGCAGGACTTGGTGTCTGTATCTACCACAGAAGCGGAATACAAGGCTTCGGCCTTGGCAGCTCAGGAAGTCGTTTGGCTCAGGAGGTTGGTGGAGGTCGTTCATGAGGAGGTTCGAGGTCCCACTATGCTACGCGGGGACAATGAGAGTACTCTCAAGCTAGTTAATAATCCAGTTTGTCACGCAAGGACCAAACACCTTGAGATTGAGCACCATTTCATTCGTGAGAAGGTGTTGGGAGGATCTCTTATGGCCGAGCATGTTAGGAGTGCGGACAATGTTGCAGACATCTTCATAAAGCCACTGGAGAAGAGACCGTTTACTCGGTTGCGGAGTTTAATCGGGCTAGTTTCCACTTCCCACTTCAAGTGGGAGTGTTGTAATTATTGAAGTGAAGTGGAAGGTGGCCGGCGGTCTGAATTTTAGAGACCGCAGAGACCACACGGTCTGCGCTGGTGATCTGCCGGTCTGGCTTTGCCGGTCTTGTCCTGGTGGTCTGCTGGTTGGCCAGTCTGTTCCTGTTTGTTGTGGTCTCTTCCCGGGTTGTTCTGCTTGGTTTGTCTATCTTCTTTGTAGAAGACCGGGCGGTCTGTTCTTACGTAACCGCTGTGACCGGGCGGCTTATGCTGGGTGATCTGGCGACTTGTCTGGAGTCGGCCAGATGTTCCTTATTTGCTCTTGGCAATCTAAGAAAGGAGTGTCTTGTGTCCGCGCGGCTTGTGCGCGGACTTGTGTTCGCGCGTCTTGTACACGGTCTACCTGCTGATCTGCAATCTTGGACGGAATGTTGTCCAAGTGGTGTGATCGCGCGGTCTGCTCTGTGAGACCGCTAACGATCTGACGGGTGGTGATTGTACCTCTCTTGTGGAGGTGACGACATCCGTCTTGTTGCATATAAATAGGGGTGCATGGCCCGTCATTCATAACGAGATCTGTAAGATCTAGAGCCTGGGTTATTTCGTGCGGTCTCAACTTTGAGGCCGGGCGGTCTCGGAAGCGAGTTGACTGTTTGTTGTGTTCGCAGGTTTGCGGTCAGCAGGTTGCGGTCTCCTTCCTTGGTGATTTCCCAGCAGCTTGAATAAACAGTTCGGCAGTGGCTTGTCTGCGGACTGGTTTATGTTGTTCTTGTGCTGTTCAGAGCGAGCTCAGCGATCAGACGACCTTTCGCGGTTAGGCGATCTGAGTTGCGGTCTGGCGACAGCTTCTGTTCTTCGTTCAATTCAATAAGCTCCAGTTCGTGCGGTCTGAGGTGGCGGTCTTGCAGTGCATGCATCCTGTCTATTTTCTGTTCGCGCGGTCTCAGGTCAAGCAGGGCGATCTCTGGAGTTCAGCGGTCTGTGCGGTCTCTGCTTGTCAAGCCGCCAGATTTGTTTTTGGTGTTTTTTGTTCTTCTCTCCTTCGTGATTCTTATGAATCATGTCTCGCCATGTATACCGCGCACTGTAATCAAGTTTTGTGATTCAATAAAGATTTGTGTTGCTGTGTGGCATTGTGGTTGTTTGGCTATAACTCTGTTGATGCAACTCCTGCTTACTCCTAAACGATTCAAATCAAAAAATCTTAACATTGAGCACCATTTCATTCGTGAGAAGGTGTTGGGAGGATCTCTTATAGTCGAGCATGTTCGAAGTGTGGACAATTTTGCAGACATCTTCACAATGCCGCTGGCGAAGGGACCAATTACTCGGTTGCGGAGTTTACTTGGGCTAGTTTCCGCTTCCCACTTCAAGGGGGAGTGTTGAAATTATTGAAGTGGAGTGGAAGGTGGCCGACGGTCTGTATATTGGTGACTACAGAGACCGCGCGGTCTCTGTGCTGGTGCTCTGCTGGTCTGGCTCTGGCGGTCTGCTGTGTTGGCAGGTTTGTTTTAGTGATGTTCCGGTCTCTTTCCGGTCTGGTCTGCTTGGTTGGTCTATCTTCTTTGTGGAAGACCGGGCGGTCTGTTCTTGTGTAACCGCTGTGACCGGGCGGCTTATGCAGGTTGATCTGGCGACTTGTTTGAATTCGTCCAGATGTTCTTGGTTTGCTCTTGGCGGTCTAAGGAAGGAGTGATCTGTGTCCGCGCGGCTTGTGCGCGGTCTGCTGCTGATTTGCCGTCTTGGACTGGATGTTTTCCAAGTGGTGTGATCGCGCGGTCTGCTTTGTGAGACCGCTTGCGATCTGATGGGTGGTGACTGTACCTCTCTTGCGGCGGTGACGACATCCATTTTCTCTCCTATAAATAGGGGTGCAGGGCCCGTCATTCATAACGAGAACTGTAAAAACTAGAGCCTGGGTTGTTTTGCGCGGTCTCAACTTTGAGGTCGAGCGGTCTCGGAAGCGAGTTGACTGTTTGTTGTGTTCACAGGTTTGCGGTCAGCAGGTTGCGGTCTCCTTCCTTGGTGTTTTCTGAGTGGCTTGAATAAACAGTTCGGCAACGGCTTGTCTGCGAACTGGTTTATGTTGTTCTTATGCTGTTTGCAGCGAGCTCGGCAATCAGGCGACCTTCTGCTGTTAGGCGATCTGAGTTGCAGTCTGGTGACAACTTCTGTTCTTTGTTCAATTCAATAAGCTCTAGTTTTTGCGGTCTGAGGTGGCGGTCTTACAGTGCAGGTCATCTTGCCTGTTTTCTATTCGTGAGGTCTCAGGTCAAGCCGTGCGGTCTCTGGAGTGTAGCGGTCTGTGCGGTCTCTGCTTGTCAGGTCGCCAGATTTGGGTTTTTGGTGTGTTTTGTTCTTCTCTCCTTCGTGATTCTTATGAATCATGTCTCGGCATGAATGTCTCAAAATGTAATGAAATTTTGTGATTCAATAAAGACTATTGTGTTGTTGTTTGGCATTGTGGTTGTTTGGGTATAACTCAGTTGATGCAACTCTTGCTTGCTCCTAAACGATTCAAATCAAAAAATTTAACACAAATGTCTGGTTGAAGTTAATGCCTTCCTCTTGCCTGTACCCATGGGCCACAAGTCTAGCCTTGTTTCTGATTATGACCCCAGTTGAGTCCATTTTAATTTTGAATACCCACTTGGTGCCAATCACTAGGTAATTCTTTGGTCTTTCAACCAAAGTCTAGACCTTGTTTCTTTCAAACTAGGTCAGTTACTCTTGCATAACAGATATCCAGTGAGGGTCACTGTCTGCTTCTTCAAACTTCTTTGGTTCATTGTGATAAGAAGCACTACATCATTGTCTCACTTATGAGTTGGTTCCTTGTCTTTACTCCTGCTGTCAATTCGCCTATTACTTGAGTTGGAGGATGATCTTTTTGAGTCATCTAGGATCTTGTTGGATGATCTAGGAGATTCTGTTCTTCCTGAGCTACCACCTGCTAAGTCACAGTGGGAGCTTCATCCTCATTTACTTGAATGATGTCTGTGGCTGGTAACTCAGGTGCTGCAGTTTCCTCTTCATCTGCTGCAGAATCTTCACCTGAGTCAGTGTCAATCTCCTATTGTCCTTTTTCTTGACATACAGGTGGATGGCCTACTAAGCTTATCCTTTCAACTTGTTCTGCCAGCTGGTCTTCTTCCTGTAGAATAGGACTGTTGGAAGTTTCCTTCCCCTTGTTAAACATGTTAGTTTCATCAAAGATCACAAGCACAGACGCCTCAATTTTGAGAGATCTTATATTATAGCACCTATAGGCCTTGCTTGATGATGAATATCCTAGGAATATCCCATCATCAGCCTTCTTGTCAAATTTGGCAAGACGACTCTTCCCATTATTGAGGATAAAACAAGTACATCCAAAGATTCTAAAGTAAGTGACTATGGGTGCCTTTCCCTTCAATAATTCATAAGGAGTCTTTAATTTAGTCATGTGAATGAGACTTCTGTTTAGAACATAGTTGGCTGTATTCACTGCCTCAGCCCAAAAGGATTTTGGCATGTTGGATTCAGCTAATAATGTCCTGCCGGATTCAATTAGAGTTCTATTTTTCCTTTCAGCCACCCCATTTTGTTGGGGGGTTCTAGGAGCTGAAAAGCATTGTCCGATCCCTTCATCCTCACAGAATCTACACATTATTTGATTTTCAAACTTAGTGCCATGATCACTTGTGATCACAGCAATCTGGGTGTTGAATTCTGATTGAATTTGTCTAATGAATCTATAGAGGATCTTGAAAGTGTCTGAATTTGCTTTCAGGAAGAACACCCAACTGAATCTAGAGAAATCATCCATAATGACTAGTGTGCAAGACTTACCTGCTAAGCTTTGAGTGGAGATAGGACCAAACAGATCCAAGTGCAGCAGGAAAAGGGTTCTGGGGGAATCATTCTTTCCAATTGGTTTGAATGATGCTTTGATCTGCTTTCCTGGCTGGCAGGCTCTACAGGGATGGTCCTTATTGAATTTACCAGTTGGTAAACCCCTAATTAGGTTAAGTGTGGAGAGTTTGGAAATAGTCTTAAAGTTTAGGTGTCTAAGTCTCCTATGCCATACCTCACTATTTTCTACTTGGGCATTGAATAAGCAGATCTCAGACTGTGTATAATCAAAATCTACAACATAGACCTTACCCTTTCTGAGACCAGTCAATACAATTTGATCAGTCTTAGAGCTGGCTATATGATACTGAGATATGGTGAACACAACTTTGTATTCACCATCCGGCTAATGCTAATTAGATTATGTTGGAGTCCTTCAACATAAACTACTTTAGAAAAGGAGATTTCTCCAACTCTGAGCAAACTATATCCTTTGGTTTGACCAGAGTGAGAGTTCCCAAAGATTACCTTGGGCCCTTCTTTGGACTTGAAATTTTCCAGCAAATCTTTTGCTGCAGTCATATGCATGGAGCATCCACTGTCCAGATACCACTGCAGGTTTGTTGTTGAACAACCTTCCCTCTACACATTGAATTTAAACATTAGTAAAGACCCTCTCATGCTGGGGTCTCTTTCTTCTATCGTCATATGGAGATATGAAAGAGTGAGATGCTCTTCCATTGTTCTCCCTTAGGTGAAGAAGTACTGCATTGTTATGCCAGCAATATTTGGCAATATGTCCTTCTTTGGAGCAGCAAAAACATCTTGGAGCAGAAGCAAAAGAAGGTTTTGATGTTTGGTGATTTTATGCAGAAAATATGCATCGAGAAGAAATCGACGCAGTTTTAGAGTTGCGTCGAGTGAAATTCGACGTACCTGCATAGTCCCGTCGATAATAATTCGAAGTATGGTATTGGTTGTGTTGAATGTAATTCGACGCACCCACATAGTTGCTTTGAGATGATGTCGACGCATATGTTGGAGTCCATCGAGATGCATTCGACGCATTCCTAAAATTGCATCGAGTTCTATTCGACGTATGATTCATATCATTTAGTGTTTGTGAATTTGAATTTATAATTTTCTTAAGCAAATTGATTTTCGATCTCAATTTATCATTCTTGATCATTAAATCATGTCTAGCTTTATTGTAGGCATTTGTGCTATTTTTAAGAGTGGAAATGATATAGTCAATATGAGCTTGGTAATCATTTCTATACCCCTCAAAAGTTTCATCCATCTCTTCTATTTCAATTTTATAACTTCTGCATGTAGCACACTCATTCTTCCAATCTAACTTTTCTAAGGGTTGTTTGCCTTGGATTCCTGGTTCATCACTAGTGTCTACTCTATTAAATGTAGTGAGTTTATCAGGGTTATTTTTCTCATGTTCTTCACATGATTCTGAAACATTATTAGGCCGAGACCTAAAAGATGCCACTGGTTTATCACAGGCATGTTTGCCAATGAGTGATTGTGATTCCTGATCAAGATGATCAAATCTCTTGGAGAGATTTTGTGAGATATCTTTGATCTGTTGGCTCCTTCCATTGAGGGAGTCTTCAAAGGCTTTTGCCTTTGAGAGTTCTTTCCTTAGGTCTGAATTTTCATTGTCTAAGGAAATTATTTCCTTTTCTTTCTTAAGCAGTTCACATTTCAGATCATAGTTAACTGAGAATAAAGGATCTTTACTAAGAGCTTCTAATTTAGATTTGATTATTTCAAGTTCCTTTTGTTTGTTAAGGTAATCTTGGCAAAATTCTTTAAAGTATCCTTTAAAATCTTTTGAAGAAAAGTCAAAGTCTTCAAAGATGCTTACCTCAGTTTCATTCGTGGAATGTTCCAAAGCCATTAAGCAGGCTTCTTCTAGTCCACCATCTTCATCATCATCAAATGAGGAAGAGCTTGATTCTGAATCTGAATCACTCCAGGTCTCAGCTATGAAGACTCTCACTCCTTTCTTGTCCTTTCTCATGAAGGATTTCTTCCAGTGCTCCTTCCTGTACTTGTTTTTCTTGTTCTTTTCTTCCTCAGGACATTCAGTAGAAATCTGTCCTGGATTTTTGCATGAAATACAAATAATCTCCTATTTAGGAGTTTTATCATACCCTGGCTTGCTTGAGCTCCTCTCTCTCCTTCTGGAATCTTCTGTCCTGACCCACTTCTTGATTCTCTTAGCCAAGAGATTAAACATTTCTTCTTCAGTGGTGGAGGACTCTGCTTCTGCACTTTTTAATGCAAGAGTTCTCTCTATAGAAGTTGGTGTCCTTTCTTGGGATTCTGACTCAGCCCTACTTTTCAGTAGAAGCTCATAGGACTTGAGCTTTCCTAGGAGAGCATCAGTTGATATCTCTCTAAGGCATCTAGAATCTCTGATAGCCTAGATTCTAGAGTTTCATGTGCTTGGGAAGCACATGAGGAGCTTGTCATTAATCTCTGTCATGGAGATTTCCTTGTCAAGCCCTCTCAGCTCATTTATGATGTGGCTGAATCTGTCATACATTTCTGTAATGCTTTCTTCAACCTTTTTCTTGAAATTCTCATATTGAGATATGAGAAGAGCCTTTTTGATTTTTCTCTCATCAGAGTTTCCTTCAATTAGCCTGGAGAGAGATTCCCAGATCTCTTTTGCAGAGTTGCAATCAGCAACTTTCTGAAATATGTCATCAGACATAGTTGAGACTAGTATGTTCATGGCGTTGGCATCACATGCCTTGACCTTCTTCTCATCATCAGTCCATTCCGCTCTGGGGACTGAGGTTTGTATGACCTTTCCAGTGGAGTCTTTCCTTATTGGAACTGGAGGACCTGTGAGGATGATATTGAAAATTTCCTCATCAATAGAATTCATATATAGTTTTATTCTGTCCTTCCAGAGTGTAAACTTATTTAGATTACACACTAGAGGTCTTGTATAAGCATAATCCTTAGAACTCATTTTCTTTAAAAAATATATTTGTAATTAAGAAACATTTTAGGAGGTCTTTTTGATCAAGGTGTTAACCTTTTAATGATCAACTTACCTCTGATACCAATTGAAAGTGCTGAATAAAAAGAACTTGGGACAACACAGAAAAGCAATCCAGAAGACACCAAGATTTTTATAGAGGTTCCCCAAAATGTGGGTACTCCCCTCATCTACCACCTGGTAGGGATGCACCATTGTGCCTGAGTATTTTGGTAAAGAGACTCTTATAACCTTTGATCTTTTGCAAGGAGATCATGAACCACCAGATCTTTTGATAAGGAGATCTTGAACTACCAGATCTTTTGATAAGGAGATCTTGAACCACTGAATCCTTTGGAAAAGGGATTCTCAAAACTCTGTATAAGGGAATGAGAAGGAGAAAGAAAGAAGGGGAGAAGAGGAAGAATTCTGTTTTCAGAATTCTTATGTAGGCTGTATGAAGAACAACTTCTTGAATCTTTCACTGGATCCGCTCTTGATTAACTCCTGCTTATGATTGTTGTATTGCAGGAGCTACTGATGTAAGATCCTTTCTGTTTCTTCTTTCTGATTGAACTCTTGAATGCTATGAGATTGTGATGTTGAGCAACCTTATTCTGCTCTGTTCTGAGAGAGAAGGAGAGCAACAGTTCTTTCTTCTTTGTATGTGCTCTATTAGGGTTCCTGAGGAGGAAGAAGAAGAAGAGCACCCCCAATGGAACAATGTGGCTGATTGTAATTAGTGCCCTGCCCTTCTCTTTCTATTCTTCTCTTTTATTGTCCCACAACAGATTTGAATTTCATTCCCTTTTTGGTAACCTGAAAAGGTATTCTGCATAAGACAAACTCTCTTTCTTTCCTTCTTTAATTCCCGACCCATTCACCAATATTAAGCATATTTCCAAGAAAGCTTTTTGTCCTATTTTAGTTCTTCATTCCATTTGAGGCAATTAAGGAGCTGTTGTGGAACGGTCTTGAGAGAGGTGGTCCATGAGAGAGGGTCCAAAATGACAGCTGAAAAGGTTTCCCTTTTCAGACTGTATTCGACGTAGTGTCGAGTTCTCTTCCTCTCTTATCGACGCACCTTTGAGTTCTTGTAGGAGCATCTTCGAATTCATCCTTTCTCTGACTGAACTTTTCTAGTCGATGTTGCGTCGATACCCTATCAACGTAACCGTCAAGTTAAAGGTATGGCTATGAGCTTCATTATCTATGTCGAGATGATGTTGACATTGCGTCGACTTTAGGTTTCTTCGACAGATACTTCCTTCTGCGCTGAGTTGAAGTAGAAGCTGCGTCGACTTCTCAAAGTACTTCGATAGGTCCATGATCTCTACGTCGATATCTATTCGACGTAGCGTCGACTTGAATTGCTTCGACAGAAGGGTGAACCACTTGGACTTCTAGCCAGATTAGCGTCGACAATAACTTGATGTTGTGTCAAATTCTGTTCGACGCAAATGTTAACTTTGCCCAAATTTTTCTCTCTCTTGATTTGGTCTTGACACCCTAGGTTGAGTGTGACAACCTGAGACATCTAATGACCAGGTTACCCTCACTATACAATGGGTAATTCAATCCTAAGAAATAAAATCACTTTTAGTTAATTTGTTAAGTTAAATCAAAGGGGTTTTCCCAACACTTTCTTGTGTGAACTTGGAAATATCTTAACAGTAATTAACAATAACACATAGGATATTGAAAATAACAGAATTATTTTTTTTCCTAAAAATATGAATATTTCAAAGGTATGTCCTAATTTATGTAGAATGGAGGAGGTGAGAGAGATTAAAAATTGGAGATGTGGGACAAAAATTATACAAAACTACTAATTCGGCCAGGGCGGTCACTGCGGTCAAAGATGTCCTGACTATAGAAGGTGTGCGGTGGATCCTCCTGTCTTCATCACAAAACAGGCGGTCAGTCATGGCTAACCAATTAGACTATATGGTGTATTGATTAGAACGCAAGGTGTTAGTGATAGGATTAGACTGTGCGATATCAGGTCACCATATTTAGACTGCGCGATCACATGATCACATTCATATTCTAACACTCCCCCTCAAGCTGGAGCATATATGTCTATCATGCCCATCTTGGAATAGATGTCAGGAAATGAGGATGATACTTGTTTAGTAAATACATATTCTAGCTCATTAGCGAAAGTGACGAACTGAGTGCAGATTTGTTCCTTCAATATTTATTCTCTGATGAAGTGATAGTCAACTTCAATGTGTTTTGTCCTCACATGAAAAACTAGATTTCTTGATAAGTATATGACAACTTTGTTATCACAGAACATTAGTAAAGGATAGTCATATACTTCTACCTAGTCATGCATAAGTGCTCGTAACCACATTAATTCACATGTGGTCGAAGCCATACCTCTGTATTTAGACACAACACTTGATCTGGATACAACAGTGTTAGAGCTTATGTTCCACATCTCTTAGTTTGAGAATAACAAATCACACTATGTATTTGATCTTGCTTGTGTTTATAGTGAGCAAGAACTATAGTTAAATAACCCCATGAACAAGATGATGATTGATGGCGATTCTCTGAACAGAGAGCTAGCGCCCCGTATTAGTAGTTAACGCCCCATGTTAACTTATCATCGAGTGGGTATGTCATTGAGAAGGGAATAAAGTAGAGAAGAAATAGCGTTGAGAAGCCAGAGACAATGCCAACGTTGGAGTTAACACAGGCGTTGAGTCCATGATCTGCCATGATCTCGACAGTTGCACGCTCTCAGCCATGAACGTACACGATCACTAACGCTGGTGTTACCTTATTAAATTTAGGTGTTAGCTCCTGTGCCTATTTAAAGAGCTGATTTCGTTGTTCAATTATGTTGATCATATACCTTCATTCCAAACTTTAGAGAGAGTATTCCATCCCTGAATTCAGAGAGTACTTCCAACACCACCATTGGGAAGAAGAGTGAGAAGGAGATTTCCAATGGTCAAACTTGAAGAAGGATGCTCGCTTTGACTCCGACGTTGGTCATTGCTTGTCTTCAACATCTCCTTCAGATCTCTTCATTATAGAGAGTCTTTATTTTGAATTTATTTTTATCTTTTCCTTATATTATTTTAACGTTAGTGAATTCACCATCTTGCGTGTGGCGACTAGGTCGGGTTTGGTTTATGGGGTAATTCTCTGCCTTGTGCGTGGCGACTATCTGGGTCAAGGGTAGATCTAGGGGGTGGCTAAAGGACTTATCTAGGGAAAGATAGGCTATAGCCAACCAGTCCTTGGGAGAAGAACTGGTGAAGGAACACAAAGTGATTTTTACATTGTCGCCTTTAATTTCAAGCGTTATTAAAATTTTATCTTTGTAATTATCTTTGAAGTATAATATCCATTTTTATTTGTGATTTTTCTGGAATTGTATTTCATTTAAGTTTTCATAAGCAAAATCACTTTGACATTACTCTGTGAAGTATATTTTTTCTGGAGAGCTAAGGCCCAGCATTAACTCTTAACGCAAGCGTTAGCAACAGTAATAAAAAAGTTTCATTTTTATGAAACTCTCTCTATTTTTCTGAAAAAATCGTAAACCCCTTATTCACCCTCCCCCCTCTAAGGCCGTCATAAGATCCAACACTTGGTATCAGAGCTAGGTTACTCCAAAACAGTTTTACCACGGGAGTAATGGCGCATAACGATCATGCATTTGTAGAGGGTCAAGGGATTGTCAACCACCTTTATTCACGTGCATGGACTATAACTATTGGAAAACTCATATGCGTTGTTTTCTAATTGCACTAGATATCGAAGTCTGGTACATGTTAAAGACGAGTTATACTCCACCGACATTAGTCATTGGTAGTGTAACAATGGATAAGCCCAAGGATAAATGGGATGATAATGATATGTTAAAATGTAAGAATAACCATGTAAGGCCCCAGGTTTCATGTGCAAAGAGTTCACGGTGTGGTAAGTTAAGTAGCTAGCGCCTGACACTAGGTCTAGCGCCGGCGGTAGCTCATATCATCAAATTAGTTGGGTTTCGATGAAAGGACTTATGTGTATCGGCGAAAACATCGAGATGATTCGTCGAGTGGTAGCGCCAGCGGTAGTGGTAGCGCCGACGGTAGCTCCCTCGACGAATCTATGTCCAGACGAATGTATTTCGACAAATCCTGTCAAACACTCATGAATTTGGCTCGTCGAGATCTAGCGCAGGTAGTAGCGCTAGCGTTATCATCTCGACGAATTCCTTAAGCGGCTATGGATAGGTTCGGTCGTACCGCCTTTGAGGCTAACACTGGTGCTAGCGATAGCATCAGCGGTAGAGCTTTAGTATAGAAAGGCAACAAACGACTTTCTATTCTCATTTCCTCACCCTAAGCTTCTCTCTCCAAAGGTAGGACACATAGGGCTGGAAGAAGGAGATTCCTTAGGGCTAGCCATTGAATGTGCCAAGTTTGGATAATGTAGGAGAGCATGTTCCGCACCTCTTCATCCGGAGTGCTTGCAACGATATGGCACCAAAGAGAGATTCAAGGGTAACGACTATTCTTCTGAATCATTGGACATGTTAGTCCTTTGATTTGTGCATATTGGCAGGAAGATTTCCACTAATTAGTGGATAGGTTTCTACCGACAGGTCAATATGGATTATCCCCATAGAAAATTGCATATAGTGTCCGGATCGCTATACAGACATAGGCATACTGTGTGAAGCCCATCTAGATAGGTTGGTCTGAATTGGTGATGATTATTGCACTCCAGAGAAGACTCTGTGTATATATAATTGTTTTCGGGTTCTGGGTGCTATGATGTGTTGTAGGGAGTTCTGGAGTTGATCTCCAGAAAATACCCGTAAGAGCTGACAAATTTGAGTTCTATAGCTAGCACCAGCGGTAGTGCTAGCGCTGGCACTATCGCCAGTGGTCCTTGAGATCGCGTGGTATGATTGAGAATGGCCCTGGGGGATGAGATGATGACACAGAGGAGGTCGTATATGTGATCGGGATGAGGTGAAAGTTTACCCGCATCGTGCTGTTTGTTCACGATGATTGAGTCGGGACTAGCCAAAGCTGAACCCGTCAATATTAGTCAGTGAAGAGGTTGCCCCTCGGTGCATCATCTTATGGAAGAATGCCGGAAAATGTTGGTATCTACGACTTAACTCAATTGATCGTCCAAGTTGAAAAAGGACTTGTGGATGGAGTGTGCCTTGTGAGCACAATACGCGTGACCTAGAGTTGACGTATATGGTGATTGTTTCTATGCGGTGCTTAGACGCACCTATTAAATATTTACTGCTATTGCTTGTTTGCAGGGAAGGAGCACCACCGCCCCGGGCATGGGGTGGGGTCTTTATAAATCTTGGTCAGCTAAAGCTGACCGGTTACCTGTTTTCCCACTGCTTGGTGGATTGTGTTTTACAGGCCCTAGCAGGACGAGCAGGAAATAACGTGTTGCATCCCCAGCTGCTGTGCTTTGCTGGCCCTTGATGGCCCAAGTGTTTTGTTTACTACCTTTCATGTGTGGCTGGCCTGCGTGCCAATGTTTGGAAGCCACTTTTGATGTAAACAAGTCTAGTAAATAACTTTATGTATATTCATTTTTAGTGAACAAGTGGACAACTTATGTAATCTGGTTTTAGCTTAAATAAATGCTTCGGTTGTTTATGACTCTCTGTATGCTGAGATGATTTTATTTGAAACTATTTAACTGCTAATTACGTAACGCTCTTTACTGTTCATTTAATATGGTGTGGGGTCCCGACCGGACCTATTATTATATTCTATGTGACATGGCGGGTGTTATAAATTGGTATCAGCTATGGGTCTCGATCCCTTTCCATCTTAATTTGTGGTCGAATTCTTTTATGTGGTGGTGAGCACGTGTGTGCATTGCCGTGAAATCAATTAAATAACCAGACAATGTCCACTTTAGGAATGAAATACATGTGTGTTTGTAGCAATGTGCTGGAACCTGAGAATTCTTTTATTGTTTCTTGATACAATTTAGTCGCTAATTATATTTTGTTACACATGTATAGGCGATTAGAACTGGAGCGGGGCAGTCTCGACCCATGCGCTCTACTGCGACTAGTGCACCAGCCGATGTGCCAACTCCTCCTTCTGCTGAGACAGTGCAGTTAATAGCCGAGGCGGTATTCGCTATGTTCATTGCACAACCAGGAAGGCCTGTACCTGTATAGTGTAAGACCCTAATTTTCATGTGCAAAGAAAATGCTAGTGTGCTGAATCTAAGGAGCTAGCGCCAGGCGCTAGTGCTAGCGCCGGCGGTAGCTCTTATCGTCAAATTAGTAGCATATCGACGAAGGGACTTGTGTATCATCGAAAACATCAAGACACCTCAACAACTGCTAAAGCCGGCGGTAGCGCTAGCGGTAGTGTGTTAGAGCGGTACTGACTCTGAGCTAGCGCTAGGCGCTAGTGGCTAGCGCCGGCAGTAGCGGGAAAATCATATAAGCACCCAAATATGACTTTCCTTCTCATTTTTCTGAGAATCCTCCGCCTTTCTGAGAGCAGTGGGCTGAGAGCAGGGAAGGAGGTCAGTTGAAGGTCGTTGTGCCAAGGGCGAATCCGCTAAGGAGATCTTGCATGCTTGTGCCATCGTATATTCTGTGGAGAGGAAGCTGTTTCAAAAGATTCCAGCTGATTCCCTCTCAGTTCTTTGGCTCCGAAACGAGCGCCGAGGGTAACTATTCTCCTCCATAGTCTTTGGACATGTGCGTCCTTTGATATGCATGGTTTGGAAGACTTCTACTAATTAGTAGATCAGATCTTTCGGTGGGTTGAAGTTATTCCCCCCAGAAATTGTATATTGAGTCCGGAATAGAAGTAAGGACATAGGCTGTATGAAGCCCATTTGGACAGGTTGGTATGGAATGGTGATGTTGCTTGTTGCGTGCCGGAGAAGACTCCTTGTATATGCTGTGTTTCAGGTTCTGTGTATTGTGTTGTACAACAGAGTGATCTGGAGGTGTTTCCCAGAAAATACCCGAAAATTGGTAGCATAACTGAGTTTTGTTACTAGCGTCGGGCTCTAGCGTTAGCGCCGGCGGTAGCTCCAGATGAGCTCAGTTGTTGATTTGTGGAGGTGTTTTCCCAGAGGTAGAAGAACTGGGTTCTGTTACTGGTGTCGGGCAGAACTGGGTTCTGTTGCTAGCACCGGGCGCTAGCGTTAACGCCTGCAGTAGCGCCCAGTGCATAGATTGTGTGAGCCTGTGTGACCTAAAGTCATGGAGATTGGGTGCATAGCTGAAGAAGCTGAAGGCCCTGAAGAGCCTAGCTTTAAGTGACGGGCATAAGGTGAAAGCTTACCCGCATCGTGTAGAGTTGATCGCGATGATTGAGCACAGGCCTAGCTGATCCGAACCTGCCCAAAGTGGTGGTGAAGAGGTCTCCCCTCCGTGCAGAGTTCATAGTACCGAGCGCTGCGAAGTATGGGCAAGGCAAATGGAGGACAAGAGCGAGACCTTCTAGGTCAGCTCAATCTGCTGCATCGGGAGTGACAACTGGGCATTGCCCACTCATCTATTTTAACTGTGGCAAGATGGGGCATTATGCTCGTGACTTTCGCAGCGGCAAGAAGTCAGTTGTGGCATATGCAACAGAGAGAGGAAAGGCGGTGGAGTCAACTGCATCACATGCTGCTCCAGCCCAGCCTAGGGTGTACAATCTCGGCCAGTAGGAGGCCATAAAGCAGAGTGACGTGGTGACATGTATGTGTTAGTATACAACTTTTGTTGCTTTTTATACTTCATACCTTGTGCATTGTTCGTTAACCTTGTGTGTATTAGGCTTTGTCCTAATATTTAATTGTCCGGCCAGAGCACTATTTGATATGGGAGCTTCACATTCCTTTCTATCAGAGGCCTTCATACGACAACTTGGAGTGCCTTCGACAATGATAACGGAAAGGTTAGATGTGATGCTGCCCAATGGGTGTTCTATGTGTGCGGATCAAGGTTGTGCGGTAAAGGTACGAATCGGAAGTCAAGACTTTGATTTGGAAGCACTGATACTACTGCTTTCGGAGTTCTATGTGATCATTGGTTTAGACTGGCTGTCGGTGCAGCATGCCTACATTGATTGTACTTCAAAGGAGTTCACACTGGGAAGGAATACCGAGCGTGCAACTACGTTTGCTGGTTTGCGTGGATCGAGCAAGATGTTGATGTCTGCTATCCAAGTAGTCAAGGCAGTTTGGCAGGGCGTAGAATTGTTAGTTGTTCTAGTTGGGGCTGCAAAGCCTCAGCCCATTTGAGTGATGTTCCTGTTATCTCGGTGAATCCAGATGTGTTTCCAAAAGATCTTCCTGGGGTGCCACCTCAGCGAGAGATTGACTTCACAATAGAGCTGGTGCCAGTTGCTAAGCCTGTGCCACGCTCTCTGTACCGAATTGCACCAAAGGAGATGGCAGAGTTGAAGGTTCAGTTATAGTAGTTGCTAGAGGAAGGCTATATACGCCCAAGTACATCCTCTTGGGGTGTTCCAGTCGTCTTTGTGTAGAGGAAGGATGGAAGTCTGCGTCTATCCATAGACTATCGAGAATTGAACAAGCTGACCAAGAAGAACAAGTATCTGATTCCTCGAATCGACGACTTATTTGATCAGCTTGTCGGATCAACGGTGTATTCAAAGCTGGATCTTAAGTCTGGTTACTACCAATTGCGGATTTGGGAGTGCGACATTCCCAAGACGGCATTTAGTACCCGCTACGCACACTATGAGTTTAGTGTTATGCTGTTTGGACTGAAGAATGTGCCATCAGTGTTCATGGATTTGTTAAATAGGACCTTTAGAGAGTGCCTTGACTGGTTTGTGATCGTCTTTATTGACGTTTGTCTGGTATACTCTCAGTCTGAAGAAGAACACGCGATTCATTTACGCATAGTTTTGGAGACCCTATGACAGGGTCAGCTCTACGCTAAGTTCTCCAAATGTGAGTTTTGGCTAGCCTCGGCAGCGTTCCTTGGTCATGTGGTTAGTGGTGAGGGTATCGCAGTTGATCCGATGAAGATAGTTGCTATCCAGGAGTGTTCCATTTTGAAGACAGTAGCAGAAGTCAAGAGTTTCCTTGGACTTGCCAGCTACTATCGGCGCTTTGTGGAGAACTTTTCACGGATTGCTCTTCCTATCCCAACCTTGACAAGGAAGGATCAGAAGTTCATTTGGTCACCAACGTGTGCACAAGCTTTTGAGGAGTTAATTAGTCGTCTGACCACGACACCAATCTTGTGTTTGCCATGTGGTGCAGAAGGCTATGAAATTTACAGCGATGCGTCTGGGAGGGGCTTAGGCTGCGTACTTCTTCAGAATGGTCAAGTGATAGCTTATGGCTCTCGCTAGTTGAAAGTGCATGAGCAGAATTATCTGGTCCACGACTTGGAGTTGGAGGTCGTGATCTTCGCTCTGAAATTATGGCGACACTACTTGTATGGTGTGAAGGTTGATATCTTTACGGACCATAAGAGCCTAAAATATCTGCTAAATCAGAAAGAGCTCAATATGCGACAATGAAGGTGGATGGAGTTCCCGGGGGATGACACTTTTGAGATACACTATACTCCAGGGATGGGAAATGTAATCGCAGATGCTTTGAGCCAAAGGGCTTCTACGCAGGCCAGCTAGATTCAGATGCATGACTCGCGTCTGATCAGTGACTTGGAAGCTTTAGAGATCTCCTGTGTGGAGAGGAGTTCTAGTGCGAGTGCGTGCTTAAACTGGATGGAGGTGCAATATGATCTCGCGGACAGGATACGACTAGCCCTGGAGTTTGATTCGAGCATGCAGCGCTACTTGGCAGAGACTAGGGATGGGTCTGCTGTAGAGTTTGTATTGGACAATGGTCTTATGTGGAAAGACGGTCGGTTGTGCGTCTCACATATGGGCAAATTGCGGGAGGAATTGATGTATGAAGCACATTTCTCAAAATACTCAATTCACCCGGGGAGCACAAAAATGTACCAGGACATGAAGAGGCTGTTTTGGTGGCCAGGTTTGAAGAAGGACATCGCCCTTTACGTGGAAAAATGCAAAACTTGTGCACTAGTGAAGGCAGAATGTCAGAAACCTGGTGGGTTCCTGAAGTCATTGCCTGTACCGGAATGGAAATTTGATGACATTTTGATGGATTTCGTGCACGGTTTGCCGAGATCGCAAAGTGGGAATGATGTTGTTTGGGTGATCATGGATCGCTTGACGAAGGTAGCCAACTTTGTTCCAAACCGGAAGGACGATTCAGTGGAGAAATTAGCAAAGCAATATGTTGATAGTATTGTACGTTTGCACGGTGTGCCCCATAGCATCGTAAGTTTCCGAGATGGGCACTTTACTTCGAAAGATTGGAGGTTAATCCACCAGTTGTTGGGTACAAAATTGAAGTTTAGTACTTCCTTCCACCCTCAAATGGATGAACAAACTGAATGTACTAAAAGAACTTTGGAGGATATGCTCCGCATGTGCGTCCTGGATTTCGGTAAGAATTGGGAAGAACATGTTTTCATGATCGAGTTCGCTTATAATAACAGCTACAAGGCAAGTATAAATATGGCACCCTTCCGAGCCCTCTATGGTAGAGCTTGTTGTACCACCTTGGCTTTGGAAGAGACTGGCGAGACAAAGCTGCTTAAGCGGAAGGAAGTCGAAGATGCAAATTTGACTATTCGAATAATCCAGGAGCGATTGTTGGTGGCGCAGGATAGACAGGCAAAATACTACAATGCCAAGCAGAATAATGTTGAGTTCACCGTGGGAGACTGGGTATACCTCAAGATCAAACCTTTCAAGGGTGTGTCCAGGATTTGACGCTTGAAAAAGCTGAGTCCAAGATACCTTGGACCGTTTGAGATACTGGAGCGTGTTGGCTAAGCTGCCTATCGGCTCGCTCTTTCGACGGAGTTGAGCAGTTTGCACGATGTGTTTCACATATCGGTGCTGAGGAAAGCTGTATCAGAGCCTAGCCAAGTGCTTGTGGCTAGTCATGTGTCTGTCATTGATGGGCTGAAGACGATGGTCATGCCTATTTGCATAGAAGACACTGATGTCAAACAGCTGCGAAATAAATTGATCAAGATGGTCAAAGTCCACTGGAACAACTACGGCCGTGAGGAGCTTACATGGGAGTCCGAGCAAACCATGCGTGAGGAGTTCCCCGAGCTGTTCTATTGAGGTACAAGTCATATTTTGTATCTTTTTGATTATTTGCACTGTTAGAATTTCGGGACAAAATTCTTTTAGGGGGGGGGGGGGGGGGAAGAATTGTAAGACCCCAATTTTCATGTGCAAAGAAAATGCAAGTGTGCTGAAGCTAACGAGCTAGCACCAAACGCTAGTGCAAGTGCCGGTGGTAGCTCTTATCATCGAATTAGTTGCATATCAACAAAGGGACTTGTGTATCATCGAAAACATCAAGACACCTCGACGACAGCTAGCGCCGGCAGTAGCGCTAGAGCTAGCGGTAGTGTGTTAGAGCGGTACCGACTCTCAGCTAGAGCCAGGCGCTAGTGACTAGCGCTGGCGGTAGCAGGTTAATTATATAAGCACCCAAATCCGACTTTCCTTCTCATTTTTTTGAGAATCCTCTGCCTTACTGAGAGCAGGGAAGGAGGTCAGTTGAAGGTCGTTGTGCCAAGGGCAAATCCACGAAGGAGATCTTGCGTGCTTGTGCCATCATCGATTCTATGGACAGGAAGCTGTTTCAAAAGATTCCAGCCGATTCCCTCTCAGTTCTATGGCACCGAAACGAGCGCCGTGGGTAACGATTCTCCTCCTTAGTCTTTGGACATGTGCATCATTTGATTTGCATGGTTTGGAGGAGTTCTACTAATTAGTAGATCGGATCTTCCGGTGGGTTGAAGTTATTCCCCCCAGAAATTGCATATAGAGTCTGGAATGGAAGTACAGACATATGTATGCTGTGTGAAACCCATCTGGACAGGTTGGTCTGGATTGGTGATGTTGCTTGTTGCGTGCCGGAGAAGACTCCATGTATATGCTGTGTTTCGGGTTATGTGTACTGTGTTGTACAACAAAGTGATCTGGAGGTGTTTCCCAGAAAATACCCGCAAATTGGTAGCAGAACTGAGTTCTGTTACTAGCACCGGGCGCTAGCGTTAGCGCCGGTGGTAGCTCCAGATGAGCTAAGTTGTTGATTTCTGGAGGTGTTTTCCCAGAGGTAGCAGAACTGGGTTCTGTTCCTAGTTTTGGGCAGAACTGGGTTCTGTTGCTAGCGCCGGGCGCTAACATTAGCACTGGCGGTAGCACCCAGTGCGCAGATTGTGTGAGCCTGTATGACCTAAATTCCTGGGGACTGGGTGCATAGCAGAATAAGCTGAAGGGCCTGAAGATCCTAGCTTTAAGTGACGGGCACAAGTTGAAAGCTTACCCGCATTGTGCAGAGTTGATCGCGATGATTGAGCACGGGCCTAGCTGATCCGAACCCGCCCATAGTGGTGGTGAAGAGGTCGCCCTCGGTGCACCGGGCTATGGAAGAGTGCTGAAACTTTGTGTGTACGACCTAGCTCAAATTATTTGTCTAAGTTGAAATAAGACTTAACTTGGAGGCGTAACTCGGGGAGTATGCCAAAGTGTGCCTTCAGAGTACGAAGCGGATGGCTATGAATGCCTACGCTGGTGTTGTTTGCAGATATATGTGTTTATATGCTGCTGACTCTTGCCTGCAGGGATAGAGTACCACCGCCCCAAGAAAGGGGTGGGGTCATTATATCTTGGTCAGCTAAAGCTGACTGGTTGCTTATTTCCCCCCACTCTTTTGGTCGATTTGTTTGTACAGGTCCTGGCGAGACTGGTTGGAAATTACGGGCTGAAGCCCCTGCTGCTATGCTGGCCCTCGAAGGCCAAAGCTTTTTGTTTACTGTTTTTCATGTGTGGCCGGCCCACGTGCTGATGTTTGGAATACACTTTGGATGTAAACAAATTATGTAAAGACCCTTTTTGTGTATTCATTCCTAGAGAGTAAGTGGACATGTTTTTGTAGACTGGTTTGTACTTAAATATTAAATGCTTCAGTTGTACGACTCTTTGTGCTGAGATGGTTATCATATTAACTGTTTGAAACTAATTAAGTAACGCTCTCTTCTGTTCGTTTAATATGGTGTGGGGTCCCGGACGGACCTACTGCTATGTTTTATGTAACAGGGAGGGTGTTACATACAACCTCCTACCCTCGGGGTGTCCCCGATGCCAGTTGTTGTCATTAAACCGATGGTTGATAGATCAGTGCCAGTGAGGGCAAGACTAGCTTCAGAGCAATAGCTGCAGCATTTTCTGAGTTTCCACCCTCCGACGTTTGCGGGAGCAGGTACCCCAACTCAGGCCGAGGACTGGCTCTCGAGAATTAGAAAAACTTTGACAGCCATGGAAACGGAGGAAGGACATAAATTCACCTTAGCAACCTTCCTTCTGGATGGGGAGGCGCAGCTTTGGTGGGAGGACTTGGAGTTGCACCAGTTGGAGGGAAGGGAACTGACTGATGTCTCATTTGAGGAATTTTTGAGACTATTTTGGGAAGGTATCTCCCTTCTACTCAGCGAATGGAGATGGAAAACCAATTCAACCGATTAACTCAAGGCGATAGTATGGTGGACGACTATCTGCATGAGTTTATGAGGTTGGGACATTATGCAGGCGCCACATTTGTAGATGAAGAACGTAAGGCCAATCAGTTTTATGAGGGTCTGTGGGATGACCTGCGGTTACTTCTGTTGGATCGATATGCTCCCTTAGAGGGGGGGGGGGGGGGGGGGGGTGAATAAGGGAATAAAAATTCTTTTTATAATTTTAAGTAATTACTAAATTCTTTTAGTAAGAGAGAGCAATAATAACTATTTAGCAAAAAGTAATTTGCAATAATAAAATTTACGCCAAATGAGAGAAATCAAGTAAAAACAAATAGATACATGATTGTATTATATGAAAAAGTGTTTACATAAATTTGATTTCAATATTGCTAGAAATCGGAGACGTACAACTGTAAATATCTTTTCCTTTTCTATACCGACTCGTATCCTCACAAACAGGTTGGCTTTAGCCTATCCTTCCCCTAATATGGCCTCAAACCGCTCTAGTCAATCCTAACCCCAGATATGGCCTTGAGCACCCCCAAGATCTAATCACCTAGACCTAGTCGCCAACTCACGCGGTGAATTCCCCCTAAGCCGTGCAAGGACCTAGTCGCCAACACAAGTTGATTTAACTACAAAGATTCACAATAAAAAATAATACAAATAAAAACTCCCTCTTATGAGTACTTCTGGAGTTGTTGATGAAGGACCGCTGTAGTATAAGCGAGGCTGAAGCGATTGTTCTTCGGATGCAGCGTGATGACTTCCTTCTCCAGAAATCTTCTTTGACTTTGAGTGGGAGATGAATTTTCGGCAGAGTAACATCTCTTGAATTTTGGCACAGGATTTCTCTCTGGGATAATCAATCAAAAGGAGAGAGAAGCCATCATTTTATAGAACTTGGAGATAGCACTCGTAGTAGCTCCTAGCGCCTGCAGTAGCGTTCATGTAGAAGCAGTTACGAAATCATCGCGGCGTGGCGTTGTGTGCATGAACTCGAGTTAGCGCCTGCGGTTGCGTTCGTGTAGAAGCGGTTACAAAACCGTCATGGCATGGCATTGCATACACAAAATCGAGCTAGCTCTAGGCGGTAACTCCTAGCGCTGGCGGTAGCGCTAGCGCCAGGCGGTATGCCTAGCGCTGGCGGTAGTTGTCCTTCAGAGAATTTGATTTGAAGCTGCATTCTACCTGTGGAGTATTGCACCTATAGTTCCTGCACACTATAAACACTTGATAGGCAAGATCAAATACAATATGGGATTTGTTATTCTCAAACAAAGGGATGTGACACACATGTCCAACAATCTCCCCCTTTTGATAATAACAAATCCTCTTAGCAAAAAATCAACAAAGTTGTTTATAGTATATGATAAGCGATATAAAAAGTGCAACTATTGTATATGATAAGCATGATAATAGTGCATACTCCCCCTATCTTAATGCTCCCCATGCATAAATGCAATTTATGTTTTACTCCCCCTAAATGATACATGAATTAGTCTCCTCTAGATTTCTTTAATTAATCTACCCTTTTTGGTATTATCAAAAGAAGGTGGGGTAAGGGAAGTAAGGAGGCATTTTTTAGGAATTATAAATTATGATCGAGCTTTTGTAATATATGAAATGATAAAGAGTTTAAGCATAGTATATAAGAGATTTCAAATAAATAAGTAAGAGTTTTAAGCAAGCGGAAGATTATAAGAAACATCTTTTTGTAAGCATGAAAAACATAAGTATAAATGAGTTTAAGTTCAAAATGAAAATATGTTTTAACCTTTTTGAAATCTCAAAGTTTTACATAAAGTTACCAAGCATGAAATGAACATATCAAAAAGAGATTATACTACAATGTTACATAATTTCAAGTTAAAGAGATACCAAACATTCTAGAGATCATGCTAGGTTATCTAGTGCATTTCTTATAAAAAGAGTAGTATAGATAAAACATTAGAATCCAATACTCATGAGAAGAAGTGTTATGAAAGATAATGAAGTGCACATAAGTGTATTTTGAGCAATGTTAATAAATGATTTAAATCACAAATTACAAGACATATGTAAAGTAAAGTGCATAATAAAACACAAGTATATTAACTTTCACACACATTAACGCACATATTTTTTTTAACAAAGTGGTGTAATAACCAAGGTTTGCACAAGACACTTTACTATTCTTTCCAAGTAGTACTTGGTGGAGTTATATTTGTCAATATTTTTTGTTCACTTTTGTGAGACAACATTCTTCGAATACACTTGTTTTGCAAACCAAACATAATATTTTTTTTAAAACTCAACCACTTTTCTTAATTTTTAAGTGCAATTAAATATAGTGTAGATAATAAACTTATGGAAGTTTTAATTCATTGTACAATTACAATACACAAGCAAGCATCTTTAGATTTAAACACACATATAGATTACCAAAATAAGTTAGTGAAAGGTATCATTATCAATCACAAAACATTTACTCATACTTAGATGCATGCTAAGCTTGGTTCTACACATATTTTTCAATACAATTGATGCACTTAATTAGATATATCAAAACATGATAAACAAAACAATGTTCATAGTAATATGAAGAAACAAGTTTTAACATTGTAAATAATTCTAAATAATAGAATTCATACATGCTTGATATTAGCAATAAAGATCATACAGTTTCTTTTTTTGTTGTTTAAAATTTTTAGTGAAGGAAAAAATAGAAAACCACAAAAACATATTTTTGTATTTTTGTATTTTTGAATTTTTGAATTTTGATGTTTTGTAGTTGATTTTTCATAATATAAATAAAACAAAAAAAACAAATGTCAAAAACACAAAACAAAGTAGTACATATAAACAAACATATTTTTATTGGTTTTTAGAAATTTTAAAATATAGAAAAATCAAACACCCACGCAAGCGCCGGCGCCAGTGCTAGCGCGGAAAACAGTAAGTGATTTTTCTAGAATTTTAAATTTTCACTTTTTGATCTTGATTAAGAGTCCTTAGAGTAGTCTTATGCAGAACTTTTGTAATTTTTGGAGATGTCTTGATTGCTCAAATTGCATAAAACTTTAGCGTTTTTCAAATAACTCATCCTAAGATGTCCAAGACTCCTAATTCCAACCTTAACATTTGAAACCTTGCATCCGAAAGAGGTTTAGTGAATATATCAGTAAGTTGAGAGTCCGTGCCAATGAAACTTATTCTAATATTATTCTTTTTAATGTGAGGCCCTTATGAAATGATGATGTACATCTATATGTTTGGATCTAGAATGGTGTACCGCATTATTTGTAAGATCAAGGGCACTTTTGTTTTCACATTTTAATTCAATATATTTTAGATGAAAACAAAAGTCCTCTAGAGTTTGGCTCATCCATAGTGCTTGTGCACAACAACTCCCTAGTGCAATGTATTCGGCCTCCGTGGTGGAGAGCGCAACCAAATTTTGTTTCCTACTAGACCATGCAACTAATGAAGGTCCTAGAAAATGGCAAGTATCGCTAGTGCTTTTTCCATCAAGTGAGCATCCGACGTAGTCCTAAACTAGATGAACCATTTAGATATCTACAAATTTGTTTTACCTCTTTTAAATGAGATTCTTTTGGATTGGCTTGAAATCGAGCACATAAGCATACGACAAACATAATATCCGGTCTAGTTGCACTTAGATAAAGTAGAGATCCTATCATACCACTATATAAAGTTTGATCAATTGAAATTCCCGATTCATCTTTTCCTAATTTTAGTGATGCACTCATTGGTGTAGAAGCTTGTTTAAGGTTTTCAAATCCAAAGAGTTTAAGCATATCAAAGACATATTTAGTTTGACATATGAAAATACCATCATTTCCTTGTGATATTTGAAAACCAAGAAAATAAGAAAGTTCTCCTACTAGACTCATTTCAAATTCATTTTTCATCACCAAAATAACTTCATTACACAACTCTTCATTAGTAGATCCAAAGATTATATGATCAACATATATTTGCAAAATAATCAAAACATCATTATTGTGCTTAATGAAGAGAGTATTATCGGCACTTCCCATAATATAACCGTGCTTTAATAAAAATGATGTAAGTCTTTCATACCATGCACGGGGTGCTTGTTTTAAACTATAAAGCGCTTTTTCTAGTTTATAAAAATGATTGGGAAATTTTTCACTAATAAAACTGGGAGGTTGTTCAACATAAACTTCTTCTTTTACAAACCCGTTTAGAAAAGCACTTTTTTACATCCATTTGAAATAGTTTTATTCTTTTAAAGCTTGCAAATGCTAGAAAAATTCATATTGATTCCAATCTAGCAACGGGTGCAAAAGTTTCATCAAATCCATCCCCTCGATTTGTGAATATCCTTGTGCTACTAAGCGTGCCTTATTTCAAGTGATTCTAGACCCACCATCTAATATATTTTTAAAAATCCATTTTACACCTACAACCGGGTGATTAGATGGTCTTTATACTAATTTCTAAACATTATGTCACTCAAATTGTTCTAACTCTCCATTCATAGCCAAAAACCAAAATTCATCATTTAAAGCGGTTGAAAAGGTTTTTGGTTCAATTTCGGAAACAAAACATATATTTGAATAAGATTCATGAAGAGAAGAGTGAGTTCTTACCCCAATTGATTGTTCACCAATTATTAGTTCTCGTGGATGATCCTTTTAAAATTTCAAGGCGCTTGGAGGTACATAATCATCTTCCTTGGCCTCCTGTTCCTCTTCATTGGATGGTTCCTCGTCACCATGCTCCAAAGGTTGTAAGAGATCATCCTCTTTTCCTGTGGAAAGTCTTTCTACAAAAGGAACAAGCTCATCAAATTTCACATTAATCGACTCTTCAACTTTACTAGTTCTTTTATTAAAAATTCTATAAGCTTTACTAGTTGAAGAGTATCCAAGAAAAGTTCCTTCATCGCATTTTTCATCAAACTTTCCCAAGCTATCTTTAGTATTCAAAATGAAACATTTACAACCCAAAACTTTGAAGTAGGATACATTAGGCTTCTTTTGAAAATAGAGTTCATAAGGTGTGTGATTAAGAGATGGGCGAAGCATGATTCTATTCATAACATAACATGATGTTTTTATGGCTTCGGCCCAAAAGGATTTAGGAAGTTTATATTCACATAGCATAGTGTGTGCTAGTTCTTGAAGTGTCATATTCTTTCTTTCTACAACACGATTTTGTTATGGTGTGCATGGTGCGAAGAACTCATGTTTAATGTCTAACATATCACAAAAAGATGTAAACTTTTCATTTTCAAATTCTCCTCCATGATCCGAGCGATTGCATTTAATTTTTTAATCACTTTCATTTTGAATACGAGTACATAATTTTGCAAATTCGCAAAATGCGTCGGATTTGGATGAGAGAAATAATGTCTAAAAATATCTTGAAAAATCATCTATTAAAACATATGTATATAATCTACCACCAAGACTTGCGGTGGCTAACGGTACAAAAAATATCCATATGAATTAATTGCAAGGGTCTTGTAGTAGAAATAAAATTTTTAATTTTGAAAGAGGATCTAGTAAATTTACCTTTTTGACATGGTGAACAAAGTGAAGGTAAAGTTACATTTAACCTAGGCAATCCTCTAATTAAATCACGTTTAGCAAGTTTTACAATAAGCTTTGTGCTAGCATGTCCTAGCCGTCTATGCCAAAGTTCTAATTCATCATTTTTAGTGATAAAACATTTTATAGATGATTTAGAAAGATCATGAAAAGAAACTATATAAACATTATGTATTCTTGGTGTAGTTAGTAAAATATCTTTTGTAGTAGGATTGGATATTTTGCATAAATTAGTGGAAGATTCAAATAAAACATCTAATCCTTTATCGCATAATTGACTAATAGAAATAAGATTATGTTTTTGCCCTTTCACATAAAGAACATTAGATATCGTAAAGGATTTGTTACCAACTGTACCAATTCCCATGATCCTTCCTTTTCCGTTATCGCCAAACGTCATGATCCCTCCCTTCTTCTTTTCTAGGCTAAAGAACTTTGCTTTATTGCCTGTCATGTGCTTAGAGCATCCAGAATCTAAGTACCACACATCTTCATTGTACTTAGCCTTCCTGCACATCTAGAATGAAGATGAGAGTAAAGATCCGGATACCCAAGCGATACTATCCATAGAATAAGTGGAAGCCTTAGGTACTTAGATTTGCTTTAAAGAATTTTGTTTTACTTTCCTGCAAGAACTAGATGTGTGACCTAACCTATAACTGTTTGCACACGAAATAAAGGGGGTTGAGACCCTTTTTTGGAATTTTTTCTTGCTGGAAGGAATTGGATTTACAGAAGAAAAAGATTTTGTAAAAAAAAACTGGATTTTTGTACGAGGTGCTAGCACCGGCATTAGTGGCTAGCGCCGGGCGGTAGCTCTCTCCTCGATATCTAAGCCCAAATTTTCCAGATTTGTAGCACTGATTCCCTAGAATCATATTCAGTGATTTTTGGCCTATTCCACATTTTTTAATGGCCATGGTGAGATCATGAACTTGTGCTTTAAGTGATGAATTTTCTTTCACAAGCATGTCACACCTATTTTCAAAACCTTTTTTTTTATTTTTAATTTTCAAAAGGGAGGCTTCTAATTTCCTCTCTAATTCCCCCTACTCTTTTGTAAGATTTTTGGCATGGGAGAGTTCTTTAGAAAGAGAATCTTCAATATCTTTTGCCATCTCAATGGAGTGATCACACTCTTGGCAAGAAACCTTTCTCTTTTCTAAAACAATTAATTTTTTAGAAAGCTTTTAATTTTCTTCAATTAGAGATTCATTTTCACGATTCAATAAAATATTATCTTTCATATTTTTATCAAGAGCTTTGCAAGTTTCAAGAAATTCATTAATGAGTTCAACATAAGTGGGAGGATTTACCTCAGTGTCGCTAAGAACACTAGCGTCGTCGTCGTCGTTTCCATGTCCCATGAGGCACATATTTGCTTCCTCATCTTCGCTTGATGAAGATCCGCTTGATCCTTCGGAGGAGGAGGAGTCATCCCATGTTCTAGCATTTAGCACTTTCCTCTTTCCTTCCCTTTGTGTAGCTTTTCCTTTTTCTCCTTCAACAACTTTGGGCATTGGCTCCGAATATGCCCGGTCTTCCTGCAATGATAGCATTCTGGTGGAGGTCTCTCTTCTTCATCATCACTCTCCTTTTCCTTATTTGACGATGACCCTTTCCACCTTGCATCCTTTTGGAAATATTTCTGGAAGGTGTTTCTCCTTTTTGGATTTTGAATGAACTTTCAGAAGTTCTTTACCAAAAGGCTTTCTTCATCTTCATCCTCATGCTCTTGGCACTCCTTTGATTTTAGTGCCAACGCCTTCTTCTTTGGCTCCTTGTTGTGTTAATCATGTTGGATCTTGAGTTCTACCTCATGGGTTTTGAGATTCCCAATAAGGCTCTCAACTTGGAGCATTCTTAGATTGTGCGACTCCGAGATAGCCATCACCTTTGGATTGAATTTTGGAGGAGATAGCTCTGGAATTAAGGAGTCTAAGAGGATGAAGAAGACAGATCCAAGGGGTCGTTTTTATAGCATCAGCGCTAGCGCCTGCGCTAGCACTACCGCCGGCGCTATCCCAGATTAGGCATTATTCTGCGCGGGGAATCTTCAATCCGAGGAAACATTTCTCTCTTGCCTTCTGTACTCCGCGCTACCGCCTACTTTATCTGCTACCGCCAGGGTGCTAGCTCCTTCTATATGTGCTCTGGAATTGCACTACTCATCGCTAGTGCCGGGCGCTAGGTGCTACCGCTGGTGCTAGTAGGCATGTTGGATTTGTTGGCTCAAATTTTGGGGCAACCTTCTTATGTAATCCTTGAGTCATATGGACTTTGTTTCCTGCACACTTAAACACACAAGATCAAATACACATAGGATTTATTATTCTCAAACCTAGGAGATGCGGAAGACCATGTTCCAACAAACTCCCCTTTCTGATAATAACAAATCTATTAATGATAAATCAGAGCATTAATATATAAGCATGATGAAACCTACTTGTGTGTGTGTGTGAGTGATGACTTAGGATAATTATCGAATTTAGTATTTATAATTGCTCCCCCTAAATACATGCTCCCCCTAAGTGAATGCTCCCCTAATATGTAAGCTATTATCTCAATCATTAGTCATGTTAGTTTTTCCCATTTGATAGCGATTTATGTTTATCATGTTAGTTTTCCCCTTTTGTTATTAGCAAAAGTGGGTAAGGAAGCAAAACACAAATTTTTTTTTGATAATAAGATAAAGGCATGATTGAGCTTTGAGAGAGAAGGAAATGATAAGGAGTTTTAGAGTAATTTATATTGAGATAGATCAGATTTTTTAGCTTAAAGATGAACAATATAACATTTGCCAAGTAATCAATATTATCATGTTAGTTTTCCCATTTATATAAGAGTTTTGAGCATAAAAAATTATGATTTCCAAGTAACCAATCTACCCAGACAATTTGTCTTCACCCTAGCCCCGTACTAAGCGACAGATGGGCATGAGGAGCTGCATACATGCCGTAGGTTGGGGTGTTAGTACCATATGCAAACACTAGAAAAACTCAACCCAACACTCTTTCCCCCCAGTGCCTCGCAAGGCCCCACTAGAACCCTCCTCGGTTAAGGACAAGACATATCTTAGAGGTAAGGTAATCTAATGTCTACAACCCTATGCCCACGCTATGGTGAGATATATAATCATAGGATAATAATAATTGGAAACATTTAGCGTTTGAATCTAATGATGAGTTCATAGCCTATGGGTTTATATTTTTATTTGAATTTTTAAAGAAAAGGTCAGATAACAAATTTGAAATCCATTAATAAATCAGAGTTTTAGCATTACAATCTTTTCATGTTTAGAGCAACCAATATAAAGATTACCAAGCAAGTCTGTCACTCGTTGAAAAAAAGGGAATTTTAAGATTCCAGTGACGATGCACACACAAGAAAAGGCTTTAAGTAAGCATGAAAGTGCAAGGTAAAAACAATTATATGGTTATGATGCGGAGGACTTATAGAAATACAAGAAAACATCTTTTTATAAACATGAATATTCATAAGAAGATATATGAGTTAAATTCCAAAAATGAAGATGTTTTTGTAAATCAATTTGCATTTAAAATCTTTAAGTTTGACAATAAAGAAACCAAGCATGACATAATATTTTCAAAAAGAGATTACTACAACGTTATATTAATTCACAAATTCAAAACATACAAAACATTGTAGAGAGCATGCTAGGTTATCTAGTGCATTTATATATATAAAGAGAGTGTAGAATTTTAGCATTTGGATCCAATACTCATGAGAAGAAGTGTTATGGAAGATAATGATGTGCAAAAAGTGTATTCTGAAAAGAGTAAACAAATGTTATAATAAAAATACAAGACATATGTAGAGTAAAGTGCACAATAAAACACAAATAATTTTACTTCCACACACTTCAATGCACAAAGAAAATGTACAACTACCAAGGTGCTTTGCACACACAATGCTCATTAAGACTTATCAGGGTGCAAAGTAGTGCTTGGGGTATCACACAATTTTTTTTTTTCAGTTTTGTTTTTGATCTGGTGTACTTAAGAATAAGTGGTATTTTTTATTGGAAATGAAGGTTTGCGCAAGACACTGTACTAATCTTTCCAAGGTGCTCAACCTCACAACGCTTATTAAGACTTATCAGGAGGTTCAATTAGTGCTTGGTAGAGTTAACTTTGTCACTTTATTTCAATTTTTTGTTTTGTGCAAAGTTCTCCGATTACACTTGCGTTGCAAACCAATTAGAATTTGAAAGTACAACAACTTTTCTTTATATTTAATAGTGCAAATAAATGTAGTGTAGGTAAGATACTTGTGCAAGTTTAATTTATTGTACAATTACAATACATAAGCAGACATCTTTAGATTAAAAACATAAGTAGACTTAGCCAAAAAGTGAGTGAAGAAATATCATTATCAACCATAGGACATTTACTCATACTTAGATGCATGCTAAGCTGGGTTCTGCACTACTTTTTATTATAATTGGTGCACATATGAGTAGATATATCAAAGCATGATAAAAACAATGTTCAAAGTAGTTTGAACCAATGAATTGAAACATTATAGAAGTTCTAAATAATATATTAAATCATGCTTGATTTTCACAATAAAGTCCATACAGTATTTTTGATATTTTTTAAGAAAATTTTATTTTAAGTATGAACTCATAAAATTGATCTTGGACTTCCCAAGGTCTACCCTGTGAGGGGTTTGCCCAGTACTAGGAGATGTGATGGGATGATAGCCCAAATATCCCTTTCTCAAGATAATTTTTGATACTTGTTTTTGTTTTATATTTTTGCATTTGATTTTTGCATATAGAAATAGAAATCAAACAAATAACCAAAGAAAGAAAGTAAGAAAGATATTTTTTGTAATTTGGCTTTTGTAATTTTGTATTTTAATTTTTCAAAAATCAATTATAGGCATAGATGCAAAAATGTGTAGTACATATAAAATAATATATTTTTAGTGATTTTTCAGAATTTTAAAATTACAGAAAATCGGACACTTGAGCTAGCGCTGGTGTTAGGTCCTAGCGCCTGCTTTAGCTCACAAAGAGTGCTTATTTTAATCATATAACCTAGATTTTCTTCGATTTCACATCCAATTTTGCTTAATTATGTTTGTGCAATGTAAGGTCTGTCTAATGAAGTGAAGAGACGAGAATAAATTGCGAAAAGTTATGGAAGTTAAAATTTTAGAACATGGGTTTCATATTCATTAAAGCTCCATATTCATTAAACCCTAATTCTTGAGTTTTGCACAACCATAAGCTTAATATTATAGGATATGCAAACAAAGAAGACATGATTGAACAAAACATATATGGATGATTTTATTGATAATAGATTGGTCATTTATAAAAGAAAAACTAACTTTTACTTTTGATTTAATTTGATTTGCAAACTTTATTTAGCCTTTTAGGGGACAAAATCAAATTTCAAATATTATATTAGATGACCATGCCATGATATATATTTTCTTACATTTTCATTTTGATTTTTCTAATGCTTATATTTATCAATATAATATATGTTGAAAATGTTTGGAAATATATGCACAAGATATCAGTTTGAATATGCCATATAAGCATGATTTCAATGATTATTACGAGATGATGTTTTTGCAAAGAGTAACATGGATATGCCCTAGATAATAACATATAAAACCTAACATAGATATTAATATTCTTTAGATGACAATGTTAGTATGATAATTTGAGATTAATGTTATGCCAAAGTTTGATAGTGTTTTAACTTATAAACCTAGAATGAAGGGAATATTCTATTTGATTTGATCTTATTGATATCAAGATGATTTTAAGGTCTAAACTTGACATTAATCACAATACATACATAATACACCAACCATGATATGTAATCATATAATTCAAGCAAAAACATATTGATAATTGAGCTTTCTTTTAGATCTTGATCTTTCTTTTAGATCATCTTATTTCTCTAATTTGGTTGATGTGGGCTATAGAGCTTAATAGCCTAATCTTGATTAGCATATGTTATAGCAAATTTATAGTTCAATTTATATGAATACTATATGATATATATAGGCAATGAATATAAGAAAGAGAGATAGGTCATCAAAAATAAAAATATGATTATGAGTTTTGATTAATTTGATATATAAACTCATTAAGTTTTAAGAGATAAAATCATATTTCCAATAACAGATAAGATGACCATTACATGATAGCTTAAAAAATAAGAAAACAAAAAGAAAAATTAAAAGACATGAAAGCATATCATGAAGTAGAAAATTGAATATTTCATTTTGATAATATTCTACTTCATGCATTTGGTGATACCTAATGAATATGAGATTTAGGTATCCAAAGATGACCAAGTGTGGTGGTTCCTTTTGGGTACCCAAATATATCATGCATGCTTGTGGGTAGTTAGTGATAAATGGGTACTTTCATGTGAAGTTAATGTTTCATATTTAATTTTGGGCCTCCATTCAATCTTTGGTTTAGTGTTATTCTTATATGTGAAATTTCCAATGTGATAATCTTTATATTGTTGATTATGATTGTAATGATTATTAAAAGTGTTGTTCATAGGAAATTTGTGTAGTTTTATTTTTAAGTTGGGAGAAACATGATTTTGTAAATAATGGTGATTTTGATTTTGATTTACAAATCCTTTATGTTCCTTACTCCCATTATTAAACTTAGTTAAGATGTTCATATTCATATTCAACTTGTTTTTAGATATAGTTTGATATTGTGAATATGTATTTATAATTTTCATGAGCAAGTTGATTTTTTATTTTAATTCATCATTCTTGATCTTTAGATTATTCCTAGCTTTATTATAAGCTATTGTGCTATTTTTAAGAGTAGAAACAATAGAGTCAATATGCTTTTGATAGTCATTTCTAAATTCCTCAAATGTTTTGTCCAACTCTTTGATTTCAATTTTATAATTTTGGCACGTAGCACAATCACTTTTCAAAGATGAATTTTCTAAAAATAAATTTTCATTATGTTCTTTTACACAAATAATTTCTTTTTCAAGTTCCTTAAATTTTTCTTTAATATCATTACAATCAAAAAAAGGTTTTGTAATTTCAATTGAAGTGACATGGGTAAAGCAAGATAAATCCAAATTTGATTTTACTTTAACTTTTGCTTTTAAATTTTTATTGTCTAAGCGCAATTTGCAATATGCATTTTTTAATTTCTTAATTTTGCGCTTTGTAATTTGTAGCAATTGTAAAGTAGAAATAGAGTTGCAAACAATAAGAGGATTTGATTTCCTTACAGTGCTTTTGGATGCTGTCAGATTTATGCACAAATTTTCTTTGTTGTTTTCATCTATTTGGCTCTTTCTCCTCTGAGAGAAGCCACTTTGTGCATAGTGCCAAAGGTTAGGTCTGTTTCCAATCTTCCCCCGCCCATACCCCCAATGATTGGGGACTATATGGGTTCTGTTGTTGTTGTTGTTGTTGTTTTCATCTATTTGGCGTTCCTCTTCCAAAGATGGGATTTCTTCTTTTCCGTTTGATGTGCAATTTTTATGTTCTCCACTTCTTGCATTTGTTCCATACCTGTAGATGGAGAATCATACATTTCTTCAAGAAATTTCCATACTTTGTGTGCACTAGAAAACAATATATTAATTTTGAAATTTCGTGAGATAAAGCACAGAAAATACTATTTAAAGCTCATTTAGATGACGTTCCTATTTATTTGATTTATCCGCTGGTCTAACTATTGCTATATCCCATGTATTGATATCTAAATTTTTGATAAACTTTTCCATTAAATATTTCCAACCTTTATAATTTCTCCCTTCGAATAAAGGTAATAAGAAATTTTTCTTCTTCATAAAAATTTACCCCACTAATAGAAGCGAGATCACGAGATGCCATTATTCCTGGTTGTTAAGCCGATTGGAATAAAACCGCTCTGATACCACTTGTTGGATTGGTAGGCGCCCTTAGAGGGGGGGGGGGGGTGAATAAGGGTTTTAAAACTTAAGTTATATGTTGAAATATTTGCTTATGATAAGAGTACAAAATAGTGATTTTGAATTAAGATATAAATTGTTTTATAATGAAAGAGAGGATAATAAACAATTTAGAGAAAAGAAGATCAAATCAATTTTATTGCACAAAGAGAGACATGATTATTATTAATAAAATTGATTACAAAATTTGATTTTAATGACGCTAGAAATCAAAGCGAAATATGAAAGACTCTTTTTGTTTTCAATGCCGACTCGTATCCCTACGAACCGATTGGCTTTAGCCGATCCTTCCCAAGATACAGCCTCAAATCGCTCCAGCCAATCCTTCCCCATATATGGCCTCGAGCACCCCCTAGATCTACACCCTAGACCTAGTCACCAACACGAGGCAAATTTCTGTCATAAGTCCTACCCAGACCTAGTCGCCAACACGAGGCGAGTTCACTAAACGATTATAAGAAAAGATGTGAAATAAATAAACAACAATATAAGAACTCCCTATATGGATCTCATGGAGAGGTAGACGAAGACCCGTAGAGTATGATCGTAGTCGATGCGGTCTTTCGTCATGGTGATGAAGCGTGTTGAAATCGTCTCTAATGATCTCCTTAAGCCTTCATGGATTTGTGGGAGTATCTCTCTGAACCTTCCTCTATATGATGTGGCATGAAGCTCTGGAATTTAGGAGTCTAAGAGGATGAAGAGGATAGATTCAAGGGGTCCTTTTTATAGCCTCAGCGCTAGCGCCTGCGCTAGCACTACCGCCAGCGCTATCCTGGATTAGGCATTATTCTGCGCGGGGGAATCTTCAATCTGAGGAAACATTTCTCTCTTGCCTTCTGTGCTCCGCGCTACCGCCTATGCTATTTGCTACCGCCAGGCGCTAGCTCCTTCTATATGTGCTCCAGAATTGTGCTACTCATCGCTAGCGCCGAGCACTAGGCGCTACCCCCGACGCTAGTGGGCATGTTGGATTTGTTGGCTCAAATTTGGGGGCAACCTTCTTATGTAATCCTTGAGTCATATGGACTTTATTTCCTGCACACTTAAATACACAAGATCAAATACACATAGGATTTGTTATTCTCAAACCTAGGAGATGAGGAAGACCATGTTCTAACAATAAGACGCCATTATTCCTGGTTATTAACTCATTTAGAATAACCTGCCTCTGATACAACTTGTTGGATCAATAGGCGCCCTTAGAGGGGGGGGGGGGGGTGAATAAGGGAATTTTTTTTATAATCTTAAGAAATTGACTAAATTGTTTTTTAGTAAGAGAGAGCAAAAAAACAATTTAGCAAAAAGTAATTTGCAATAATATAATATACACCAAATGAGAGAAATCAAGTTGTACGACCCCGTATTCGCCGAGTAGATCCCCTGGACCCAGGGAAGCGGCGAGTGGTGTCTTCATGAACCACTCGCCCATAGAGGCGAGTAGTGCCATCACGGATCACTCACCCAAAGTGGTCCCTCGGGCCCAGGGAGGCGGCGAGTGGTGCCTTTATGGACCACTCGCCCGGAGAGGCGAGTGGTGCACTCATGGATCACTCGCCCAAAGTGGCGAATGGTTCCCTCATGGACCAGTCACCCAGTGGGGATCTAGAGGTAAAATGACCTAGATACCCCCGTGGGCTATCAATAGCTCCTCAGAACAGCGGAGCTAGGCTATTAGCAGACCAATTTGGGGTCCGGTTAGCAAAACCAAAAGGCGGATTGATGCTATTTGCAGACCAGCCTAGAAAAACCTATAAATAGACCCTTAAGGGCACCTTGGAGGAGATCAGATCTTTTGAGCTCTCTACTCCAGGATAATTTTTGAGTTGGATGCTAGTGCCCTCCAAGGTGCCCGACTGAGCTTTGGTTTGGGAGGGGAAGCTCTCTAAGATCTTTCGAGTGTGTGGCGGGACCTCCTCGCTGTAGCCTTGGGTCTGTTCTAGGTTCTCCATCCTTGGTCAGGAGAGTTTAGTGAGGGAGAAATAAGCGCAGGCTACACCCCCCTGTGGGTCCGAACTCAGAGACCGGTTGATGGTTTCAACATTTTTGGTGCGGTGAGCATGGACCATAGCCAATGCAAGAAAATCTCGAGTTGAGCTTGATGGCGGGAGATGGGGGAAGTGGTTCCGACCCAGGTCACTCGCAGCCACCGACAGCAATTGAGTGGCTAGAGATGTTCGAGAACTTCAAGCGGGAGGTCATGCAGACCATGCAGATGGCTCTCGCCGGGAGAGGCAAGCGTGAGACGCCAGTGGTTCCGGTGATCCCGCCCCAGCAGATTGGTGAGAATGCTCCAAGCCATCGTCCTGGGAAGGAGGTAGCGGCGGAGGCAAGCGTGCAAGATCTCCCCGGGCGGCAGCTATTCAGCTGTCCGGCGAGTGCAGAAGTGTGCGAGTTGATTCCGCGCGAGAGGACCACTCACCGAGCAGGAGAAGGGAGCCCCTTCTTTGAGTTGATCCTCTCGGCCCCGATGCCAGAGGGGTTCCGAGGGCCCGAGATGTCCTACTATACCGGCAAAGATGACCCAGTCCTGCACCTGCAATGGTTCGAGGACATGGTCTCGATTCTCCCGATGACGGATGCCTTCCAGAGTCGGCTCTTTGCCACCACTTTGAAGGAGAAGGCGAGGGACTGTTTCCACCAGCTTCTCGTGGGTTCCATCTACGCCTTCGAGGACTTGTGTTGGAGCTTCTGGTTGCTTTTCACAACGTCAAAAAGAGGATGAAGGATGCGGAGGCACTTTTTAAGATCAAGCAAGGGCCGGGGGAGTCGTTGGCCCATTACGTGTACATGTTCCAAGAAGAGGTCCTGCAAGTCCAGGAGGTGCCAGGGTTCACCCTCCAACTAGCCTTCATAGTGGGGCTGCGGGAGGGGTTCTTCAAAATGGACCTAAAGCGATAGGCCCCTCTATCCTTTGAGGAGCTGATAGAGCGGGCAGCGGAGGAGATCGAGGGAGAGGACTCCAATCCCGAGTTTGCAAAGAGGCTGGCTAGGCTGAGCGAGCCAGAGGTGAGGCACCAGGAGGGAAGGAGAAGGGAGGAACCCAGAGGTCAGGGGTTTCAGGGGCAGCAGCGGGATTGGGCGTATCAGGAGCCCAATAACCGGCTGGCTTGGAGGCCCCAGGAAGGACCGGCGAGAGGTCAGGAAAGAGATAACTAGTTAAGGGGGAAAGGGAGGGCCAACCATCCGGGATGGAGGAAAGGTCCCAGACCACCTCACCCCCCTCGAGAGCAAGACATGGCGATAGGCCGAGGAAGAGGAGGAAGAGGATGAAGAGGAAGAGAAGGAAGAGGGGGTAGGGTGGCGTTGCCCAATTGTGACTTCCATCAGGAGGAAGGTCATGCAACGACCACCTGCCCGGAGTTTCTGGAGGTAAGGGGAAGAGGCCAGCAGCAGCAGCGGCCTATAAGGATTGAAGAAGTGCTACCTAGAGAGGAAGAAGACAGATGCGAAGACAGGACGGACGTAGGAGCCAGGGGAGGGGCCAGAGTGATCCATGGTGGGGTGGGAATAGAAGCGATCCGCAAGAGGAGCTTCCAGGCGATGTTCAGGAGTAGCGTCACATCGACCTCCCAAATCCCACCCCCTTCGGAGAAGCTTACCTTCTGGGCAGAGGATATGCCAGACTTCGAAGACCCGCTTTGTGACACCTTGGTGATCCAGGCGGCGATCAAAAATTTTGCAGTCTCCCTAATCTTTGCCGACAACGGAAGCTTCGTGAATGTGATTTTCAAGAAAGCCTTTGACCCGTTGGAAGTGGAACCAAAGAGGGTGCAAACCTTAGATGGACCCTTGTTTGGGTTTTAAGAGGAGAGGAAAGAGTCGAGGGAGGAGTCGGCCTCCAGGTGACATTGGGAGGGGTCCCCAGGAACTGCCGGTTCATCATTGTTGACGCTCCAAGAAGCTACAATGCCATATTCAGAGGACCTCTCATCAGCACCTTCCAGTGCGTTCCCTCGTCCTTCCACCAGTGCTTGAAGTTCTGCAGTGGAGGAGTACAGGTCCGGATCTGGGGGGATGCAAAGGTGGCGAGGCAGTGTTATTTGATTGCCGTCAACACAATCTCTTGGATAGTGGAGGCTGAAAAGATGGATAGAGAGATGAAGGGACCGGAAGGGCCAGGTGGAGAAAGGAAGGAAGGAGAAAGAGAGAGCAGCACCCGAGGAGATGAGAGTGAAGTGGCTCAGGAGGAGCGTGCCGAGCCAATGGAGAAGGAGGCTGTGATAGGGGGAGACCCTGACTGAAGAAAGGGAGGCAAGGAGCAGATGGGAATAGCCGGCCTGGCTGGAGGCGGCAGAAGAAGCAGTCGAGTTGGAAGTCACCACCCAGGAGGGGAGAGTGGAGAGGGTGCGGATTAGTAGGGACCTTAGCTCGTAGGATAGGACAAGGATATTGGAGTGCATCCAGAGGAGCGTGGACATCTTCGCATGGAGCACGACAGACATGCCTGACATCGATGCAGACGTGGCCTGCCACCGCCTCAACATGCAGCCAGGGGCCCGCCCCATTCGACAGAAGAGCAGAGCCATTGTCGACAAGCTAGAGGGGCCAATCCGAGAGGAGGTGGAGAAGCTCCTCAAAGCAGGTTTTGTATCAGAGAACCAGTATCAGGCTGGGTCTTCAATGTCGTCATGGTGAAAAAAGGCGATGGCCGCTGGCGTATGTGTATCGATTTTTCTTTGTTAAACAAAGCCTGCCCTAAGGATTGTTATCCCTTGCCTTGGATCGACGCGCTGGTTGACTCAGCCGTCGGTTTTTCTGTAATGTCTTTCTTAAATGCTTTTTCAGGTTATCATCAGATTAGGATGCATCCCCGGACGTCAAAGACATTTCCTTCATCACAAGAGAGGGGTGCTATAGCTATAAGATGATGTCGTTCAGGCTAAGGAACGCAGGGGCAACATTCCAAAGAATGATGGACCGGGTATTCCGGGAGCAAAGATGAAGAAACTTAGAGGTTTATGTAGATGACCTCATAGGGAAGAGTAAGAGCGTGAGCTCTCACCTCCAGGACCTCAAGGAGACCTTCGCCACTCTGCGCAAGTACAAGATGTGGCTGAACCCCCTGAAGTGCGTATTTGAGTCCAGCAAGGGGAAGTTCCTGGGTCACCTTCTCACCCCAGCAGAGGTGGAACCTAACCCGGACAAAGTCAAAGCCATTATGGAGTTGGGATCGCCTCAAAATGCCAAGGAGGTTCAACGCCTGACTGGGAAGCTCACGGGGTTGAGTAGGTTTCTCTCCTGGGCTGGAGAGAAATGCTCCTTCTTCTTCAGGGTGTTATGAGGCAACCAGAAGTTTGAATGGACAGCGAAGTGTGACGGGGCCTTCCAGGCCCTGAAAAGCCAGCTCACCAAGGCTCAGCTGCTCCAAGGACCTTAGGAGGGAGAGGACTTAACCCTATATCCTGGGGTCAGGGCGGAGGCCGTGAGTTTTGTCTTGGTTCGGGAAGAGGGCAAGAAGCAGCTGCCCGTCTATTATGTAAGTCGGGTTTTGAAGAAGGCAGAGCTCCGGTATCCAATTTTGGAGAAGCTAGATTTCGCTCTGGTCATCTCGATAAGGAAGCTCAGGCCGTACTTCCAGGCCCATTCGATCCAAGTGGTGACTGACCATCCCCTTCGCAAAATCTTCAATGGGGTGGAGCACTCGGGGAGGTTCGCAAAGTGGTTGGTGGAGTTAAGTGAATTCAACATCACTTTCGTCCCTCGGTTGTCGATAAAGGCTAAAGCTGTTGCAGATTTCATGTCAAACTACGTGGTCGAAATGGATGAGGAGCAAGCCCTTCGTCACATCCCCTGGAAGCTGTTGGTCGATGGGGCATTAGGCAAGAATTCTCTAGGGGGAGGGGTGGTATTGGAGAGCCCCCACGAAGTAAAAATTGAGCAGGCACTAGTGAAACATTTCCCCATCACCAACAATCAGGCGGAGTATGAAGCAGTGATTGCTGGCCTTCGCCTAGCCCAGGAGTTGAGAGTTCATGATGTGGAGGTCCTCACCGATTTGATGGTAATAGCCTCACAAATCAAGGGCGTGTTTGAAGCAAGGGAGCCCACGCTTATGAGATATCTGGCCAAAGTGAGGGGTCTCATCGGAGCGTTCAAGACCTTCTCTGAAAGTCGTCTGATATCAGTTGAAAGTAATCTCTGATATCAAAGGAAAGTGAGGTTAGATCTAAGATTTACTCTAGAGGAGGGGTGGGGGGGGGGGGGGGGGGGGGGGGGGGGTGAATAGAGTATTAAAAAGTTTTTCACTTATTTTTATAGCGGAGTTAAAATAGTGATATATATATATATGTGTACTGAGTGAGTTATAAAAACAAAACCCAAAGAGATCACACAGCACAGTACAGTAAAGAAAAAAAAACACAAACATAGAAGACACAAGGATCTATAGTGGTTCCCCAATAAACCTGGGTACATCTACTCTTCTACCACCCTTGGTAAGAATCAACTAGGTTTTTGATCAGGTGCCCTATCACCAATGGGTTTTTGATCAGGTGCCCAAACACCAACTGCAGGTTTTTGATCATGTGCCCTGCCACCAACCACAGGTTTTTGATCAGGTGGCCTGCCACCAAAGGGTTAACTTTTGAAGGGAGTTAGAACCATGTACAAGATGGGATAAAGAGGGTTATGAAGTTCTTCTATGTCAATAAGCTTAGAGAAGACTAGTGGATTTATTATTGTAAAGCTCCCCCTGTCTGTTAGAAATGGTTGACAGCTAGAGGATGGAGCTTTCACTTGAAAGAGAAATATCTTCCTTGATAGTTGATGAATATGAGAGACAAAGTTTCTCAGTTTTGTTGTTGCTCTTGAAGATTTTGAACTTGCAGCTGAATCACTGAGAGAATAATGTTGATGTCCTCAGAGATTGAGAGTGCTGCTGCTTGAGGAAGATGATCTTTTTTTTCTTTCTGTATATCTCTCGACTTTTTCCTCTTTTTCTTATCTTGCTGTTATCCTGTAAATCTTCTTCTTCCTTTTTCCATTTGAGAATTCTGACTGATTTGAAATCAAATCTTTTAATTAAGGAATAAAATATTCTGAAAATATATTCTTGGAACTGCTGTCCTTTTCCAAAATGTATCAACGGCTACTTTCTCGAAATAAGAGAATAATAAAAGGAAAGATAAAATCCTTGACTTATCTGGAAGTAATAGATCCGTTGCTGATTAGTCGATCTGAGTTCAGAGAAAAGAATAAAACTGATCCTTCTGAAATAATGAAGCTGAGGAGAAAATTTCGTCGATCTGAGAACTGAGTTTGTCGAACAGAATGTTGAGTTCGTTGAACTAAATCTGGTGTTCGTCGAACAGAAGGATAATCTGCTGAATCTGCCTAGAAGAACTGAGTTCGTCGATCTGAGATCGATCTGAACATCTTGATACTTATTCTTCGAACGTAGAGCTGAGTTCGTCGATCTCAAATTGGAGTTCGTCGAACTAAATAATAAACTGCTGGACTGGCTGGAGAACTATGTGCATCGAGCTGGAGAGCAAGTTCGTCGAACGCAGAGAATAGTTCGTCGAACGCAGAATAGAGTTCGTCGAACATAGAGACTTGGCAAGTTCGTCGAACTGGAGCATGTCGTTCGTCGAACGCAAGATGGAGTTCGTCGAACACAGTATGGAGTTCGTCGAACGCAGAAACTTATTCTTTACCTTAAGTTCTAGCAGCCTAAAACCTTGACCCTTAGACTATACATCGGGGTCAACTTAGTCCTAGTCAATAGATAGTGATCCTAGCCCAAATCAGTAATAGGGTTGTTCCAACAATCTTTGGGTTAGGACACTATTTGACAAAATTGAATAATAAACAAATAAATAACAAACATAGAGAATATATATCTGATAGAAAATTTAAATCATTTCAGCAGATAAAATATAGTACTCTAGGTTTAGAAAACTTTACATTGTAGAACACTAAAAGAAAACCATGCCTTCAGCTTTTGCTTTGTTGATCTGAGCTGTAGCAATAACTGAATATGCTTTGTTGATCTTCTTTATTGATCTTCTTTATCAAAAACTGTATCTGCTATATCAAAAATAATTTCTGAATCTGGAGCTGCTCTACATCACAAACCATAACTGAATCTGCATTTGAATCTATCATATCTACATTTTTGCTTCTTCATAAAGCATCTCCCCCTGAAAATGGAGCTTCTTCATAAAGCATCCCCCCTACCAAAAGGAGCTTCTTCAAAACATCTCCCCCTGCCTAGTTTCAGGAAGACCTGAAGCTAGGCCCCTAGAAGAAGGGACAGTTGTATAGGAGGTAGGGAAGGATGCAATTTTGGAAGAAATATAGCCATTGTTCCTGCAAAAGAAAAAGAGAGATCAAGTGCAAAGGAACTAGAAGGAGAATCAATTTCTGTAGGCATAAAGTCAAAAAAAGAAATAAAAGCTTGATTATAATGAAAGAGATCAGAAGTCAAAAAGACTTAGCTTTCGTCAGACTGCGTTCGACGAAAATTTAATTTTCGTCGATCTCAGTTCGACAATCGAGCTTGTCTTCGCCGATCCCTGGATCTAATAGGTATCGTCTCAGCGGTTGGGCTGAGACAGCTTCCAGTCTCAGTAGATTCTTATGTCCCGCCCCAACGGATCCCGATAACTTCTCAGCGGCCCTAGGCTTTGTCTCAGCGGTTCAGCTGAGAGCTTGTCTCAGCTATTTAGTTGGGACTGAGAGCTTATCTCAGCTGTTTTGATGAGACTGAGACCTTGTCTCAGCTGTTTAGACAGCAAACCGACTGAACTTAATTCACACAATAGAACATTGAGGGATAAATAAAAGATATAATTTTTTTTAATTGATTGAATCTCCATCTATCATTCCTAGCTGATTTATAAAGAAAATATGTTTCTATTCATCCAATGGTTTGGTGAAAATATCAGCTATTTGTAAGTCAGTAGGAATAAATTATAAGCAAATTTTATTTTTATCCACATTATCTCTGATAAAGTGGTGCCTAATTTCTATGTGTTTAGTCCTACTATGGAGTACTGGATTTTGTGCTATAGATATTGCACTAGTATTGTCACAAAATATAATTGACTTATTAAGATTGATACCATAGTCTAGAAGTTGATTTTGTATCCACAATATTTGTGAGCAGCAACTGCCTGCAGCAATATATTCTGCTTCAGCTGTTGATGTAGACGCAGATGTTTGTTTCTTACAAAACCAAGACACTAGCCTATCACCAAGAAACTGGCAAGTTCCTAATGTGCTTTTCCTGTCTACTCTGCATCCAACATAATCAAAATCTGAGAATCCAGTTAATTCAAATTCTGAAGCTGTTGTATGCCAGAGTCCTAGATTTGGACAACCCCTTATATATCTCAAAATTCTTTTTAGTAAAATAAGGTGAGATTCTTTGGGGTTAACTTAGAACCTAGCACAAATACATGTAGCAAACATTATGTCAGGTCTACTGGCTGTTAAGTAAAGTAGTGAGCCAACAATTGCTCAATATACTTTCTGATCAATAGGTTTCCCTGATTCATCATTGTCAACAACATCATTGGAGGGCATGGGTGTTTTCATAGTGGAAGCATCAGACATACCAAATCTTTTCACTAATTCCTTAGCATACTTGGATTGTGATATGAATCTGCCATTTGGAGTTTGCTTCACTTGAAGACCAAGGAAGTAAGATAATTCACCCATACTACTCATTTCAAATTTAGATTGCATTAGGTCAGAAAACCTTTTGCATAGATTTGAATCAGTAGAGCCAAATATAATATCATCTACATAAATTTGAACTAGTAATGTTTGATTTTCATGTATCCTGAAAAATAAGATTTTATCAACAATGCCTCTACAGAATTTGTTCTCCAAAAGAAAATTAGCTAAGGTCTCATACCATGCTCTGGGAGCTTGCTTGAGACCATAGAGAGCTTTATTAAGATTAAATACATAAGAAGAGTGAGTTGGAAAGATGAAACCTGGTGGTTGTTCCGCATAGACTTCTTGTTTGATATCTCCATTAAGAAAAGCACTCTTCACATCCATCTGATATACTTTGAATTTCTTGAATGCAGCAAATGCAAGAAATATCCTTATAGCTTCAAGTCTAGAAACAGGAGCAAAGGTTTGATCTTAATCAATTCCTTCTTCCTGAGAATATCCTTGGGCTACTAATTTTGCTTTATTTCTTATTATGAAGCATTAATCATCTAGATTGTTCCTGAAGACCCATTTAGTGCCAATGACTGGATGGCCCTTTGGTCTTGGAACCAAATCCCAAACCTTGTTCCTCTCAAATTGGTTGAGCTCCTTTTGCATTGCAAGAATCCAGTTTGGATCTTGTTCTGTATCTTTTATGGATTGAGGTTCAACTTGTGATTGGAAACAAGTGTGCATCTGATTTTGGTGTAGTTGATGCCTTGTTTGAACACCCGCTGAAATATCTCCAATGACTTGAGATATTGGATGATCTCTAACTGTTATGTGATCAACAGTTGGTGTTTGTTCAGCAATGGTTTCCACTTGAGGAATTTGATCAGCTGTCATTTGATTTGAATTGTCATCAAGATCGGGATTATCCTCTTCTTCACTGTCTTCAATAGTTTCATTTGATGGAAGTAGAGAATATTTATTCTGTAGATTCAATTCATTGAGCTCTTCACATAGAGCTAGTACCTGCAAAATATCTTTGGTAGAGGTGGTATTCCTCTCCTCATTTAACATGTTAGTTGTTCTTGACCCAGACTACCTTGGGTCCTTTTGTCTTTCCACAAAATTCTGAAATGAAAGACATCTCAGGTTGATCCTTATAGCCTTGTGGATGATATCTCCTTGGAGGAACTATCCACTCAGTGAAAGGATTCTTAGTTTGTTGAGAATAAGAATTCTTTTGACATTCAGTATATTTTTCGTTCGACGAATTCTGGTGAGTTCGTCGATCGCCATTCGACGAAGTGAAGTGCTTTCGTCGAGCGTCGTTCGAATAATAACTATACTGAAGGTTTGTCTTCAGAATTCGTCGATCTCCGTTCGACGAAATGAAGTGATTTCGTCGAGTTCTGTTCGACGAATTCTGTTGGATTCCTTTATTCTTAACAACCTTTCTTGAGATATTTTTATCTACCTCTATTACCTCTTTGTTCTTGGCAGAAATGAATTTTACTGGTGTAGATAAAGTGTTCTTCTTAAGAAGATGTGGCTCACTTGATGATGCACCCAAGCTCAGTTTGCCACTAAGTCTGGCATTCACTGTGCTTGTGATGTCCATCAGTTTGATACTTCTCCCATTTAGGGATTCTTCAAATTTCTTAGCTTCAGATAACTTGTTCTCAATGAGAACAATGTGTTCTCTGGAGGCAGCCAGTTATTTCTTAAGATTGGCATTTTCTTCACTTAGTTGGTTCATTTCAGCCAACTTGTTTCTGAGAGAGATTATTTCCTTCTCAGATTTAATTAAATCTAAACAAAGTGTTTTAAATTCATTTTTAGAATCATTTGAATTAAAATCAAAGTTAGATATTACTTGATCAACATCAGTTTCAGATTCTGATTCATCTGAATTGTTTGTTGATGCATTGATAGCCATCATACAAAAACTTCTTTCATCTGCATCTTCTTCATCTTCAGAAGAGCTGGATGAAGATGCATGATCTGACTCATTGCTTGAGTCATAAATAGCCATCAAGCATTGATCCTTTTCATTTGCATTCTCTTCATCATCAGAAGAGCTGGATGAAGACTCTGACTCTTCTGCAGAACCTTTAACCATGTTGTTAAGGGAATTCCAAATATCCCTGGCTGAGGTGCAGTCCACAACCTTTTGGAAGATGTCATCAGATATTGTTTGTGCCAATATGTTTATTGCTTTGGCATCTGCATTTCTTTGCTTCTTCTGAGCATCTGTCCACTCAGGGGGTGGAACAACATTATTGTTTGTTGTTGTTTCAGCACTTATTGTTGCTGTAGGAGTACGAGGTCCTGTCAAAACAATATTATAAATATCTTCATCAATAGAGTTCATATATAATCTGATCCATGCCTTCCATAATGCAAACTTATTTAGATTGCACATAGGAGGTCTTGTGCTTGAGTATTCTTTGTTCTGTGCCATGAGTTTTTAGAAAAATAAAACTCTAGAGAAAATTTAAGATCTAATTGATCTTTGGATTCAAGTGTTAGCCTGTAAACAATCAACCAACCTCTGATACCAATTGAAAGTCCTCTGATATTAGTTGAAAGTAATCTATGATATCAAAGGAAAGGGAGGTTAGATCTTAGATTTACTCTAAAGGTGGGGGGGGGGGTGAATAGAGTATTAAAAAGTGTCCACTTATTTTTATAGCGGAGTTTAAATAGTGATTTATATGTGTACTGAGTGAGTTATATAAACAAAACACAAAGAGATCACATAGCACAGTACAGAACAGAAAAATAAACACAAACACAGAAGACACGAGGATCTATAGTAGTTCCCCAATAAACCTGGGTACATCTACTCTTCTACCACCCTTGGTAGGAATCCACTAGGTTTTTGATCAGGTGCCCTATCACCAATGGGTTTTTGATCAGGTGCCCAAACACCAACTATAGATTTTTGATCAGGTGCCCTGCCACCAACCATAGGTTTTTGATCAGGTGCCCTGCCAACAAAGGGTTAACTTTTGAAGGGAGTTAGAACCCTGTACAAGATGGGTTAAAGAGGGTTATGAAGTTCTTCTCTGTCAATAAGCTTAGAGAAGAATAGTGGATTTGTTGTTGTAAAGCTCCCCCTGTCTGATAGAAATGGTTGACAACTAGAGGATGGAGCTTTCACTTGAAAGAGAAATATCTTCCTTGATAGCTTATGAATCTGAGAGACAAAGTTTCTCAGATTTGTTGTTGCTCTTGAAGATTTTGAACTTGCAGCTGAATCACTGAGAGAATAATCTTGATGTTCTCAGAGATTAAGAGTGATGCTTCTTGAGGAAGATGATTTTTTTTTCTTTCTGTATATCTCTCGACTGTTTCCTCTTTTTCTCTTTTTCTTATCTTGTTGTTATCCCGTAAATCTTCTTCTTCCTATTTCCTTTTGAGAATTTTGACTGATTTGAAATCAAATCTTTTAATTAAGGAATAAAATATTCTAAAAATATATTCTTGGAAATGCTGTCCTTTTCCAAAATGTGTCAACGACTACTTTCTCGAAATAAGAGAATAATAAAAAGAAAGATAAAATCCTTGACTTATCAGGAAGGAATAGATCCGTTGCTGATTAGTCGATCTGAGTTCAGAGAAAAGAATAAAACTGATCCTTCTGAAATAATGAAGCTGAGGAGAAAATTTCGTCGATCTGAGAACTGAGTTCGTCGAACAGAATGTTGAGTTCGTCGAACTAAATCTGGAGTTCGTCGAACAGAAGAATAATCTGCTGAATCTGCCTGGAAGAACTGAGTTCATCGATCTGAGATCAATCTAACATCTTGATACTTATTCTTCGAACGCGGAGCTGAGTTCGTCGATCTCAAACTGGAGTTCGTCGAACTAAATAATAAACTGCTGGACTGGCTGGAGAACTGAGTGCGTCAAGCTGGAGAGCAAGTTTGTCGAACGCAGAGAACATTTCGTCGAACGCAGAATAGAGTTCGTAGAACGCAGAGACTTCGCAAGTTCGTCGAACTGGAGCATGCCGTTAGTAGAACGCAAGATGGAGTTCGTCGAACGCAGTATGGAGTTCGTCGAACGCAGAAACTTATTATTTTCCTTAAGTTATAGCAGCCTAAAACCTTGACCCTTAGACTATACATTGGGGTCAACTTAGTCCTAGTCAACAGATAGTGATCCTAGCTCAAATCAGTAATAGGGGTGTTCCAACATTCTCCATCAGACACATTCCTAGAGAAGAGAGTGTTCCAGCAGATCGGCTGGCCAAGACCGGCAATCGGGCTGGAGGGACCTTGACAGATCTATTCCGCCCTTTGATTGAGGAGGGGGAACTCATGGACATAGAGCAGCGACCCTCATGGAAGGACCCTTTCGTGACCTTATTGGCGAAGGGTAAATTTTCTGAAGAGGTTCTGGATCAAATGCGCTTTCGATACAAGTCTGCCTACTACGTGCTCCATGAAGAGGACTTGTATCGGAAGACTCTCTCGGGACTCCTGGCATGATGCATCTCTGAGGAAGAGGTCCCGAGGTTCCTAGAGGAGATTCATTTCGGCGAATGTGGCAGCCATTCGGGGAGCAGGGCGTTGGAAGCAAGGATAATGCGGCTAGGGTATTTCTGGCCGACCCTGAGTAAAGACGCGGTGGAGTTCGCCAAGAAATGCCGGAAGTGCCAGCTGTTTGCTCCACTTCAACTCTTGCCCGCTCGAAGGCTAAGGAGCATCACGACACCCTGGCCCTTCGCCATATGGGTAAATTTTCTCTTCGTCATGATCGACTACTTTTCAAAGTGATTGGAGGTCAAGGATCTAGCCAAGGTCACCTCCAAAGTCATCCAAAACTTTGTGTGTGGGGGGGGGGGGGGGGGGAGATCATCTGTCAAGATGAACTTCCCCAAGCCATAGTCACGGATAACGGTCCGCAATTTTCCAGCGAGGAATTTATCAGCTTCTGTGGCCAGTTGGGGATAGAACTCAGGTTCGTGTCCGTCCACCACCCCAGGAGCAATGGGCAGGTGGAGGCAACGAATAAGATTATCATAAATCTACTCAAGAAGAAGGTGGAGAACTTGAAAGGCAATTGGGTGGAGAAACTCCCATCGGTCCTATGGGCTTTAAGGACTACCCCCAACACCTCCACTGGAGAGACCCCTTTCAAGCTCTCTCACGAGTGTGGGGTCATCATCCCCATAGAATTTGAAGTCAAGATGGCACGGGTAAGGGCCGCCTCAGATGGTGATGAGGAATGGATAGCAGGGAACGAGGAGGAACTGCGGCTCTCCCTAGATCTGATCGAGGAGGTCCAGGATCAAGCGTCCATTCATCAATAGGAAGACATACGGCGTATGGCTAAGTACTTTGACCAGCACGTCAGGGTCATGAAATTCGAGAAGGGGGAACTCGTGTTAAAAAATGTCGATGTGGCCGGAAAGTCGGCCGTGGTGGGGAAACTCAATCCCAATTGGGAGGGCCCCTATGTCATGAAGAAGCATTGAAGTTAGGAGGGTACCGCCTCCAAAATGTGCAGGGCGAGTCCCTCAGTCACACGTGGAGTGGTGTCGATCTAAATCGTTTCTATACTTAAGACCATGTAATAAGAATACCTTGCTTTAAATTCAATTCTTTTTATATATGCGTGGTACAATGGATTGTGTGATGGTTCCAAAAGTTTCAATGGTTATCCCCGAGCAGACCCGCTGTCCAGGCTCTTACATAGCTGGCAGGAATGAAGGCTCACTTGGTGTCTGGTTCCAAAAGTTTCAAACGTTAGCCCCGAGCAGACCCGCTGTCCAGGCTCTCACCTAGCTGGAAGGGCCGGAGGCTCAATCGTTGGCAGGTTCCAAAAGTTTCAAAGGTTAGCCCCGAGCAGACCTGCTATCCAGGCTCTCACCTAGCTGGCAGGGCCGAAGGCTTACTCGGTGGCAGGTTCCAAAACTTTCAAAGGTTAGCTCCGAGCAGACACGCTGTCCAGGCTCTCACCTAGCTGGTAGAGCCGAAGGCTCACTCAGTGGTAGGTTCCAAAAGTTACAAAGGTTAGCCCCGAGCAGACCCACTGTCCAGGCTCTCACCTAGCTGGTAGGGCCGAAGGCTCACTCGGTGGCAGGTTCCAAAAGTTTCAAAGGTTAGCCCCGATCAGACCCGCTGTCAAGGCTCTCTCCTAGCTGTCAGGGCTGAAGGCTCACTCGGTGGCAGGTTCCAAAAGTTTCTAAGGTTAGCCCTGAGCAGACCCATTGTCCAGGCTCTCACCTAGCTGGCAGGGCCGAAGGCTCACTCGGTGGCAGGTTCCAAAAGTTTCAAAGATTAGCCCCGAACAGACCCGCTGTTCAGGCTCTCGCTTAGCTGGCAGGGACGAAGGCTCACTCGGTGGCGGGTTCCAAATGTTTCAAAGGTTATCCTCGAGCAAACCCGCTGTCTAGGCTCTCACCTAGCTGGAAGGGCCGAAGGCTCACTCGGCAGGTTCCAAAAGTTACAAAGGTTAGCCCCGAATAGATCCGCTGTCCAGGCTCTCACCTAGCTGGCAGGGCCGAAGGCTCACTCGGTGGTAGGTTCCAAAAGTTTCAAAGGTTAGCCCAAAGCAGACCCGCTGTCCAGGTTCTCACCTGGCTGGCAGGGCCGAAGGCTCACTCAGTGGCAGGTTCCAAAAGATTCAAAGGTTAGCCCCGAGCAGACCCGTTGTCCTGGCTCTCACCTAGATTGTAGGGCCAAAGGCTCACTCGGTGGCAGGTTCCAAAAGTTTCAAAGGTTAGCCCCGAGCAGATCCGCTGTCTAGGCTCTGACCTAGATGGCAGGGCCGAAGGCTCACTCAGTTGTAGGTTCAAAATGTTTCAAAGGTTAGCCCTGAGCAGAACCTCTGTCCAAGCTCTCACCTAGCTGGCAGGGCTGAAGGCTCCCTCGGTGGCAGGTTCCAAAAGTTTCAAGGGTTGGCGCCGAGCAGACCCACTGTCCAGACTCTCACCTAGCTGGCAGGGCCGAAGGCTCACTCGGTGGCAGGTTCCAAAAGTTTCAATGGTTAGCCCAGTGCAGACCCGCTGTCCAGGCTCTCCCCTAGCTGGCAGGGCGAAGGCTCACTCGGTGGTAGGTCTAAAAATTTTCAAAGGATAGCCCCGAGCAGACCCACTGTCCAGGCTCTCATCTAGCTGGAAGGGCCGAAGGCTCACTCGGTGGCAGAATTTCTAGGCTTCAAAGATTTGGCTAAGTAAGAAAGAAAAGTTCGAGACAGAAAGTCAAGATGGGATAAGTCTGGACATGAGATTGGCGAATGGTGCCCGTCACAGGGAACACTCGCCAGCGAATGATATAGATAAATGACGACACCCGGCCGACGAGTGCGCTGAGAAACTCTGGCTGATCCAAGGGTCGCGAGATGCCACCTGGTAGGTGGGAAAGAGCTACACACGAGCCGAGCGATCTATCTCTTGCTTGACGTCAATTCATATGATACGACTGCCCCTAGCGAGTGATCCTGGGGGGAGAGTGCAATGGACCGCGATTGGCAAGCATCGGCAAAGAAGGATAGGTTCCCTCTATAATTCGCCGAGCGGCTGTGGCGATCACATAACCACGTAACGTCCTAAGATCCCAGCGAGATGCGAAAATGTAATAGAGAAGCAATAACAAGCAAAATCCAGCATTAACACAAAAGGGGGGTCCCGCTCCAAATATATTTCAGATCAAATACATAAAGTAAAAGTTCTTCCACAAAACAAAATTCTCAATGGTCCTTAGGGCTACCGCCGGAGGAGCCGCCTCCTTCATCCGAAACCAAGAGGATGACCTCGTCATCTGGGGCGGGAATCAGCACGAAGATGTCAGGCACGACCTGGCGAGCTGAGAATGTCTCAGTGCCCCCCTTCAAGTATCCAGTGTCACAAAGCACTTGCAGTGTGTGCTCTGCAGCATCTTGTGCACTTTCCTGCATCAATTGCTCGAACTCGAAGTTAGTAAGAGTGCCTCTTACTCCCTTCCCCGGGGGAAAAGCGGCGGCGCCTCGTAAGCGCTGAACCTCGACCTTGGTCACCCGCACCTCGTCCTCAAGACCGGCCACTCGCACACGAATCATCTCGACACTGGTGGAGTCCTGCGGAAAGGAGAATGGTAAGAAGGGGGAAAAGTGAGACAACTATATAGACACCCGCGGAGAATCGCGTACCTCTCGAACAGGGCATTTGGCAAGGAGGGTCTCGGAGGCCTACGATTTGCGCCTCAGCTCAAGGATCTCGACAGAAGTGATGGACCGTGTTGTTTCCACATCATTAAGGCTCCGCGCGAGGTTGACACTGTGGCGCAAAGTCATGTGCGCAAGCTCAAAGACTCGCAAGAGGGCTCATGAGGTCTCGTGAGCAAGCACCTGGGTCTTCTCGGCATCAAAGACCTCCGCGTCATCCCGACCGTAAAGAGCATAGCCGATGGCATGGGCCTCACCGCTGGCAACCTCGGTCTCGATCCAGGATGAATGGAGGGTGGAGAGTGAAACCCTATTTACGTTCCTGTCCCACTGAATGAGCGGGGCTCCCGCTGCGTCTGTATACTTCTGTCCATGCGCATTGTTTTGATGGTCCCTCGGCAGCATCCTCGAGGAAGCATCCTTCGGCAGAGCCAAGATCCCAGCCGGAGCATTCGCTCCTGGAGCCTCGACCAAGGTTCCCTTGCCCTTCATGGGTGGGGGTTCCTTCTCCCTCGCGGAGGGGGATACCTTATCCTTTGCGGATGAGGTTTTTTTTGATATTTTAGATGAGGAGGCGAGAAGGGGAGCATCCGGCTTCCATTTTTGGTCGCTCGACTTGGAGGACGCTAAGTCCTCTCGACAGAGCTCTGTAGCGACCCGCGCAGCAGACAGGGAAGGTCTAAGTGCCTCCCTCGCTGGATGCGGGAGGTGGAGCTGGAAGTCACGTACACCTGTATCCATAGGAGTTCACTCAGCGATAAAGTGAGAAGAGTGGATGAGTTCAATCGCACTGTACCGCCCAAGCTTACCCTTGCCCGGAGGAGTAAGCGAGTTCACGTTCTTCCGGAGGTAGATGACGTCCATCCCGTGCTCCAGGATGAACTGATGAAGCTTGGCCTCGTGACCCCCAACGACAGGGGCTTGAAGGTAGACTCCTCCTCTTGCACCGGTGCAAAAATTATGTTGCCGAACTTCCCGCTAACGAAGACAAAGTAGCGAGTCCAGTCGTGATTCTTGTTCGCGAGACCGGCTACCTTGAGTTGATTCTGGCCCGAGAAGAAAGCCATCCCGTTCTTTGCCCGAAAGTTAAAAAGCTTGCGGAAGACGGGTAGACTGAACTCTATCCCCTCTTCACGCAAGTAGCAGGCGAACCCTACCAGCATGGTGATAGAATTCAGATTAAGCTGGGCGGGAATGACTCTGAAGTAGCGGAGCTCCTGCTAGATTGGGAGGCGAAACCCCACCTCGAAGTGTTCCAGCGGGATGGCAAGGGTGTCCGGGGAGAAGGAGTTCATACAATCATCCGGTCCTGGGCGGCGCGCGGAAAACCCAGGCGGAATGTAATCCGCGACCATGGCCATATAGGATTCTTCAGTAAGGTCACAGGGATCGAATTCCTGCCAAATGAACCCATTTGCGCACTTGCCCCTACAATCCGGCTCGCCTCCCATCTTGCTAGAATGAAGAATAGTCTAGGTCGCGCGGATGAGAGAAGTGTGAGTGCTAGCACAAAGAGAGAGAAGGAGAGTGGAGATGAAAAGTAATAAATGAAGTTGGTAGGGCAGCCTATTTATAGAAAAGTGAAAAAATCAGGGGGTTTCCTGGGCAGCGGGTGTGCGGATAGTGGCCGCTCTTCTCCGATGCCTCGGAATCCAAGCCAGCACTTCTCGCCAGCCAAGGGCGAATGCGGGATGAGTGGTCATCCAGCGGAATGCAAAATAACAAAAACTCGCTAGCTATATCAATAGCGAGCGAGACAGCCACATTTGGCAGAAATGGGAAAACCATAAGAAATTAAAGCAGAATAAGAAAGAAAAAAAATCATTCGCAGAACACAGTTGGAGAATTATTACAGAACCAAAAAGTTTAACAACGTCTTTTCGAAATGCCAGCGGTGGAGACAAGGGATCAAGTGTCGGTAGGCTACCGCTCGATCCAATGCCATCGACCCTGACCTCTCGTCCCTGCCATCGGGGCATTCGCGGGTAGTAGTAAGCGTTCATGGCGGTGATCTCTCGGTTGGCCTAGTGCAACTGGTCTCTGGCTCACTCAACGTGCCTCCCGTGAGAAAGCTCCTCGCCTTCGTCACCCAGGCGCTCCACCTCGGCGAGAAGGCACGCGTAGTCTCGACGAAGCGATTTCAGCTCGCACGTGGTATCCATGCATTGCCCATCCAACTGACCTGCGAGGTCCCGCTGCATAAAGATGAGCTTCCCAAGGACCTCTTTCATTCGCTCTTTCATGGTTTGGGCGTCAGAAGGGTCAACTAGAAAATCCGAAAGCTCTCAAGGGGAAGGAGGTGGCGAGACCATCCCTTCTGCCCCCTCATAATAGGATCGTATGGGGGAGGCCTCCTGGTGACCTGCGAAAGCAAAAATTATGGATTCCAGTAGGTGAGACAATCACGTCAGAACGAATGAGGTCACTAACCTGGTACATGCTCATTATGCTTAGGAGGAGGCAGCGTCAAAGGCTGCCCGACGAACAGGTTGGCGGAAGGGTGGAGAGATTTTCCTTTCCCGGGACAGTAGGGTTCCGGATTGATAGCAAGAGCAGCGCCTTGATCAGCGGGGGGGGGGGGGAGTGCATCCAAGGTCCCGGCCAGGTGAGCCCTCATGATCATTCGTGGAAGTAGGAGTTCCCGGACGAAGAGGTGAACGTCGAGGAGTAGAAGGCAGTCCCAGGGTACTAGGATCAAGGGATGCGAGAAGTAGCGATCATAAGTGAACAACGTGAAGGATAATTACTCTGATCATGGCCTACCAGTTTGACGCAGGGCCTCTCCCAGGTTGCTCGAAGGAACAAGGCCCTGATCCGGTGGGGGCCTCGCATCCGCTGGCGGGATCCCAGCAGTTTTTTCCGGAATGGTCCCGCGATCTTTTTCAGGAGCCAATGCCTCCTGCGAATGGTCAGGACCCTCATGCTGGTACTGTCTTAAGAAGTTAAAAGGAGAATTGGGGGAAATAAGAATACCTGCATGTGGATATTAGGGGGAGGGTTATTTGCCAGATGGGGATATTCTGAGGCGGACCCGTCTTCCACCTGGTCCCGTCGGACCGCCAACGCTCTCCTAGAGCGGAAAGGAGATTTATGGTCTTTCTTCGGAGAATGCCAGGGGGCGAATCTGGCGGCTTTGGGGGAATTTTTCTCCTGGTCCGCGACCAGGCTATCCAACATCTCCTACGAGATCGGCTTCAGAGATGGTTTCATGGAAGTCATCACGAGGCGGCGAAAGCTCAGAGTGGAGGAGAAATTTGCGACAGAGGAAAGGGAGCACTCCGGAGGAAAGGTTCAGGTCAGGGGTGTATATATAACACGAAGGTGGGACCCACAGAAAGATTCTGTCCAGGTCAGCAAGTAGTCCTCGAATACAGGGTTGGACTGTTCTTTTCGAGCACAAAACTCGCTCGAAAAGTTCGGGGATTGTGTACAACCCCGCATTCGCCGAGTAGATCCCCCGGACCCAGGGAAGCGGCGAGTGGTGCCTTCACGAACCACTCACCCATAGAGGCGAGTAGTGCCATCACGGATCACTCGCCCAAAGTGGTCCCTCGGGCCCAGGGAGGCGGCGAGTGGTGCCTTTATGGACCACTCGCCCGAAGAAGCGAGTGGTGCCCTCATGGATCACTCGCCCAAAGTGGCGAATGGTTCCATCATGGACCACTCACCCAGTGGGGATCTAGAGGTAAAATGACCTAGATACCCCCAGTGGGCTGTCAATAGCTCCTCAGAATAGTGGAGCTAGGCTATTAGCAGGCCAATTTGGGGTGCAGTTAGCAAAACCAAAAGGCGAATTCATGCTATTTGCAGACCAGCCTAGAAAACCTATAAATAGACCCTTAAGGGCACCTTGGAGGAGATCGAATCTTTTGAGCTCTCTCCTCCAGGGTTATTTCGGAGTTGGCTGCTAGTGCCCTCCAAGGTGCCCGACTGAGCTTTGGTTTGGGAGGGGAAGCTCTCTAAGATCTTCCGGGTGTGTGGAGGGACCTCCTCGCTACAGCCTTGGGTCTATTCTAGGTTCTCCATCCTTGGTCAGGAGAGTTTAGTGAGGGAGAAGTAAGCGCATGCTACACCCCCCCGTGGGTCCGAACTCAGAGACCGGTTGACGGTTTCAACACAAGTAAACACAAATACAGACATGATTGTGTTATATGAAAAAGTGTTTACATAAATTTGATTTCAATATCACTAGAGGCGTACAAATGTAAATATCTTTTCCTTTTCTATACCGACTCGTATCCCCACAAACCGGTTGGCTTAGCCTATCCTTCCTCAGATATGGCCTCAAGCCGCTCTAGCCAATCCTAACCCCGGATATGTCCTTGAACACCCCCTAAATCTAATCACCTAGACCTAGTCGCCAACTCACGCGACGAATTCCCCCTAATCCGCGCAAGGACCTAGTCGGCAACACAAGGTGATTTAACTACAAAGATTCATAATAAAAAATAATACAAATAAAAACTCCCTCTTATGAGTATTTCTGGAGATGATGATGAAGGACCGCTGTAGCATAAGGGAGGTTGAAGTGATTGTTCTTCGGTTGCAGCGTGATGGCTACCTTCTCCAGACATCTTCTTTGACTTTGGGTGGGAGATGAACTTTCGACAGAGTAACAACTCCTGAATTTTGGCACATGAGTTTTCTCTGGGATGATCATTCAAAATGAGAGAGAAGCCATAATTTTATAGAACTTGGAGATAGTTCTTGCGGTAGCGTTCGTGTACAAGCGGTTATGAAACCGTTAAGGCGTGGCGTTGTGTGTACGAACTGAAGCTAGCGCCAGGCGATAGCGCTAGCGCCCACGGTAGAGTTCGTGTAGAAGCGGTTATGAAACCGCCGCGGTGTGGCATTGTTTACACGAACTCTAGCTAGCTCCAGGCGATTGCTCTTAGCGCTGGCGGTAGCGCTAGCGCTGGCGGTAGCGCTAGCGCTGGCGGTAGTTCTCCTTCATAGAATTTGATTTGAAGCTGCTTTCTACTTGTGGAGTATTGCACATATAGTTCCTGGCTTCCTTCCTGCACACTATAAACACATGACAAGCAAGATCAAATACAATATGGGATTTGTTATTCTCAAACAAAGGGATGTGACACACATGTCCAACAAATTCTGTATGGGCCAATGACGCAAGGGTTTATGACCTTCGTCAACGCTGCTCGCTCCTTGGAGAAGGATATGAAGCGAGTACAAAGTAAGAAGGACTTGGCGGTACAGAAGCTAGAGTTCAATGCACCAGACTCTGCAAAGTCTGGGCAGGGTAAGTGGAGAAAAAGAGCTAGAACTTCGGGGCCAGCTCAGTCTTCCGTGATAGGAATGACTTCTGGACGAGGTACATGCACGTATTACAGCTGTGGCAAAGTGGGCCACTATGCTCGGGAGTGTCGCAGCAGCAAGAAGGCAGTTGCAGAATATGCGGCAAAGAAATAATAGGCGGTGGAATAGACTGCATCCCATCATGCTCCAGCTCAGCCCCGAGTATACAATCTTGGCCAGCAGGAGGCCATTAAGCAAAATGTTGTGGTGACAGGTATGTGTTAGCTTTTGTTGCTTTCTATACTTCATACCTTGCGCATTGCTTGTTAAATTTTTGTGTATTAGGCTTTGTCCTAATCTTTAACTGCCCGGCGAGAGCACTGTTTGATATTGGAGCCTCAAATTCCTTTCTCTCGGAGGCTTTCATACAACGAATTGGAGTGCTTTCATCTTTAGCCAAGAAAAGGTTGGATGTGGTGCTACCAAATGGGTGCTCAAAGTGTGCGGATCGAGTTTGTGCTCTTAAGGTGCGGATCGGAAGTCAAGACTTTGATTTGGAAGCATCGATACTGCCGATCTCAGAGTTTGATGTAATCTTTGGAATGTACTTACTGTCGGAGCAGCATGCATACAAAGATTGCACTTCGAAGGAGGTCATATTGGGGCATCACACTGAACGTGCAATGACTTTTGCTGGTTTGCATGGATCGAGCAAGATGTTGATATCTGCGATCCAAGTAGTCTAAGCAGTTCGGCAGGGCACAAACTTATGCTTCGTGCTAGTGGGGGCTGCAAAGCCTCAGCCCAGTTTAAGTGACGTTACTGTCATATCGGAATATCTGAATGTGTTTCCCAAAGACCTCCCTGGGGTGCCACCTCAGCTAGAGATTGACTTCATAATTGAGTTGGTGCCAGGTGCCAAGACTGTATCAGAATCCCTATACCGAATAGTGCAAAAGGAGATGGCAGAGTTACAGGTTCAGTTGAAGGAGTTGCTAGAGCAAGACTATATACGCCCAAGTTCATCCCCTTGGGGTGTACTGGTCCTCTTAGTGAAGAAGGATAGAAGCCTGCATCTATGTTTTGACTACCGTGAACTGAACAAGTTAACAGAAAAGAATAATATCTGATTCCACAAATGGATGACCTGTTCGATTAGTTGGTCGGATTAACCATGTATTAGTAATTAGATTTGAAATCTGGGTATTACCAGTTGCGGATTCGGGAATGTGATATTCCCAAGAAGGTGTTTGGTACCCGCTATGGGCACTACGAGTTCACTGTGATGTCGTTTGGCTTGATGAATGCGGCATCGGTATTAATGGATCTGATGAATAAAACTTTTAGAGAGTGCCTTGACTGATTCGTGATCGTCTTATTGACGATATACTAGTGTACTCACAGTCTGAAGAAGAGCACGTGATTCATTTACACGTAGTTATGGAAACCCTGCGAAATAGTCAGTTGTATGCAAAATTCGCCATGTGTGAATTTTGGCTATCCTCGGTGGCGTTCCTTGGTCATGTAGTTAGTGGATAAGGTGTTGCAGTAGATCCAGTAAAGATAAAGGCAATCCAGGTATGGCCTGTTTTGGCGACAGTAGCAGAAGTCAGGAGTTTCCTTGGACTTGTCGGCTATTATCGATGCTTCATGGATAACTTTTCACGGATCGCTCTTCCTCTCATAACTTTGACAAGGAAGGATCAGAAGTTCGTATGGTTACCAGCCTGTGCATGAGCTTTTGAGGATTTAAAGGGTCATGTGACCACGACACCAATATTGTGTTTGCCATGTGGTACGGAAGACTACGAAATCTATAGTGATGCGTCAGGGAGCGGCTTAGGCTGCATTCGGCTTCAGCATGGTTCGGTGATTGCTTATGGCTCGCGCCAGTTGAAACTGCATGAGAGGAACTATCCGGTCCATGACTTGGAGTTGGCGGCCGTGATATTCACATTGAAATTATGACGGCATTACTTATATGGTGTGATGGTTGATATCTTTACTGACCACAAGAGCCTGAAGTTTCTATTAAATCAGAAGGAGCTAAATATGCGACAACAAAGGTGGATGGAGTTCCTGGGGGACTACACTTTCGAAATTCACTATACACCTGGGCAGGGAAATATAGTCGCAGATGCTATGAGCTGGAGAACTTATGCACAAGCCAGCTGGATTCAGATAAATGATCCGCGTCTGATCAGTGACTTAGAAGCCTTGGAGATCTTCTGTGTGGATAGAAGCGCTAACACAAGTGCGTGCTTGAACTAGACGGAGGTGCAATATGACCTCACATACAGAATATGATAAGCCCTGGAGCTTGATGCAAGCATGAAGCGCTACTTGGCGGAGAATGAGTTTGGGTCTGTTTCCGAGTTTGTGTTGGACGACTGTCTTTTGTGGAATGACAGTCGGTTGTGTTTCCCAAATATTTGCAAGTTGCAGGAGGAATTGATGTATGAGGCACATTTTACGAAGTACTCAATCCACCCGAGGAGCACAAAAATGTACCAAGACATGAAAAAGTTGTTTTGGTGGCCAGGTTTAAAGAAGGATAGAGCCCTTTACGTGGCAAAATGCAAAACTTGCGCACTTGTTAAGGTAGAATGTCAGAAACCTGGTGGGTTCCTAAAGTCGTTACCTGTTCTGGAATGAAAATTTGATGATATTTCTATGGATTTCGTGCATGGTTTGCCGAGGTCGCAAAGCGGGAATGATGTTATTTGGGTGATCGTGGATCGCTTGACAAAGGTATCCCACTTTATTCCAAACCGGAAGGACGATTCAGTGGAGAAGTTAGCAATGCTATATATAAATAGCATTGAACGACTGCACGGTGTGCCCTGTAGCATCTTAAGTGATCGAGATGGGCGCTTCACGTGGAAAGATTGGAAGCTAATCCACCAACTATTGGGTACCAAGCTGAAATTTGGCACTGCCTTCCATCCTCAAACGGATGGGCAGACTGAACGGACCAATAGAACATTGGTGGTTATGCTCCAAATGTGCGCCTTGGATTTTAGAAAGAAGTGGGAATATCATCTCTTTATGATCGAATTCCCTTATAGTAACAACTACCAGGCAAGTATAAAAACGACGCCCTTTGAGGCTCTTTATGGTAGAAAGTGCCTTACTCCCTTGGAGTGGGCAGAGATGGGCGAAACTAAGCTGTTTAAGCGAAAGGAAGTCGAAGATGCCAATTTGACTATACGAACAATCCAGGAGAGATTGTTGATTGCACAAGAGAGGTTGGAAAAATACTACAATGCCAAGCACATAAATATTGAGTTCGCCGTGGGCGAATGGGTTTATCTCAAAATCAAACCGTTCAAGGGTGTGTCCAGGATTCGACCCTTAAAAAAGCTAAGTCCAGGATATCTTGGACCATTTGAGATACTGGAACATGTTGGTGAAGCTTCCTATCGACTCGATGTTTTGACAAAGTTGAGCATCTTACACAATGTGTTTAACATATTTGTGCTAAGGAAGGCTGTGCCAGAGCCTAGCCAAGTGCTTGTGGTGAATCAAGCACCAGTCGAGGATGGGCTAAAGGCAAAGGTCATGCCTATTCGCATCGAGGACACTGAGGTCAAGAAGTTGCGGAATGAAATGATCAAGATGGTCAAATCCGCTGGGACAATTGCGATTGTGAGGAGCTTTAATTGGAGCGTGATCAGACCATGTGTGACGAGTTCCCTGAATTATTCCGTTGAGGTGCATGTTACATTTTGTAACTTTGTAGTTATTTGCACTGTTCAAATTTTGGGACGAAATTCTGTTTAAGGGGTGGGGGGGGGGGGGAGGATTGTAAGGCCCCAGGTTTCATGTGCAAAGAGTTCAGGGTGTGCTAAGTTAATGAGCTAGCGTCTGGCGCTAGGGCTATCGTCGGCGGTAGCTCATATCATCAAATTAGTTGGGTTTCGACGAAAGGACTTAAGTGTATCGTCAAAAACATCGAGACGATCCATCGAGTGGTAGCGCCAGCGGTAGTGGTAGTGCCGTTTGTAGTTCTCTCAACGAATCTATGTCCCGAAGAATGTATTGCGACAAATCGTGTCAAACACTCATGAATTTGGCTAGTGGAGATCTAGTGCAGGCGGTAGCGCTAGCGCTAGTGGTAGCTTCTCGATGAATTCCTTCAGCTGCTATGGATAGGTTCGGCAATACCACCTTTAAGGCTAGTGCATGGCGCTATCGATAGTGTTAAAATTTCGGAGTAGGATCAAAGACGATACAACTGTAGACTTTAATTCAATTCAAAATAGTTAACCAGAGACAATGAAGGACAAGAAGATCTTTATTCAAATTGACTATCTTTTTACAATGCGTTGCATACATGGCGAGACATGATTTATAAGAGAAAACTAGATGAGAAGACAAAGCAACTGAACAAGATTCTGGCGGCTAGAAGATCTGAGACCGCACAGACCGCTCAAACTCAGGAAGACCGCCGGCTACCCTGAGACTGCACGAACAGAATAGGTCACTGACCTTAACTCTGCCAGACCGCTAGTCACAGACCGCATAACCCGCTTCTTATTGAACTGCTGAAAAAAAACACCTTGTCCGCACTTCTTGAACGCCCAGACCGCACGGTCACAAGATCACAGAAGTAACCCGTGAACAGGACAAGAAGAACTATTCACTGCTGCAAGACCCCAACTCAAGACTGCCTGACCGCTGAGGTCGCCTGATCAACTGAGGTCGTTGCAAGCAGATCAAGAACCACAAACACAGACCACCCAGACAGACCGCTGGCAAGCTGGTTTATTCAAAGCTGGAAAAAAGGATGAATGCTGACGGAGACTGCTGGCCGCCTAACCTGTGAACACAACAAACTGTCAACAACCTTCAGACAGCACAACCTCAAAAAATGAGACCGGCACAATAAATCTAAACATGTTCTTACAGTTCTTGCATATGAATGACTAGCCCTGCACCCCTATTTATAGACAAACGAACAAATGTCGTCACCGCCAATGACGGATACAATCACCTTTCGTACTGAAACGCACAGTCTCAAGAACCAAACTGTGCGGTCTTCATAAGACCTTATTACACTTAAGCAAAACTGTCCAAGTAATACAACTTGCCAAGAACAACCCGGCAGACCGAAGTACCAGACTGCCGAACCTCCAGTACTAGACCGCCTGGTCTCAATAAGAACAGGAACACTTGGGCACAATCGGCAAACCACAATAGTTTGCAAATACTATAGACGCGCGATCTCTAATCCGGAACACCATATCAGAGCTCGCGCGATCTCTACGGTCTCGAAAGACAGACCGCCCGGACACTTCACTTCCACTTCAAAAATTTAACACTACCCATTGAAGTGGGAAGTAGAAGTCAGCCCAAGTAGACTCCTCCACCGATCAAACGGTCCCTTCAACAATGGCTTCGTAAAGATGTTGGCGACATTATCCTTTCTCTACACATGCTCTACCATAAGAGATCCCTCCAATACCTTCTCCTGAATGAATTGATGTTGAATATCTATGTGCTTGGTTCGAGCATGACAAACTGGATTGTTCATCAGTTTGAGAGCACTCTCATTGTCACCACAAAGCAGAGTAGGACCTCGCACCTCCCCATGAATGTCCTCCACAAGCCTCCTAAGACAGATGGCTTCCTGAGCTGCCAAAGCCGAAGCTATGTACTCCGCTTCTGTAGTGGAGACAGACACAGAAACCTGCTTCTTGGTGCACCATGATATAACTGTAGAGCCTGTCATAAAGACAATCCGGAGGTCGATCTCTGATCATTTGAATCTCCTCCATAATCAGCATCCATGTATCCATGCAAGCAAAAGCCCGAGTCCTTCTCATAAAAGAGTGATGCACAGACAGCAAGTGCACCGGTCGCACAAGTAATAAAATGGGAGCAAGTCCCCGAGTATCGATCTCTCGAGGAGTGCAAGTAGGGTGTGTGGATTTCCTAATCAGAAAAGAACTGCAAGTGTGATTTCGAACTAAATGGGGGTTTTGATTTGGGTTCCTAGGTTACCACGAAGAAATAAAATGAGGGTCGCAATCACCTCTTCGCCAAGCACGCTCCTAGCTATTGCTAGGATGGCACTATCACAACAAGCAGCAACACAAGATAAAAGAACAAGACATACCACTTATATAAAAATCACCAAAATAATCACACAGACATGATTATCATCTAGAGCAATGCTAGGGTTTTTATACATTGTGACAACATATCAAAACACATTATCACTACTACAATAAGGAGAAGGGGGAAGAAATACAACCGAGCATACGAAGGCTTGCCGGGATTCTCGGCCGGACTCAAGGGTTGCCAGTCCTTGTCCATGCTCGGTCCACGGTTGACGTCCGGGGTACGGAGAGGACTTGTCAATTCCTTCTATTGAGTCCGTCTTCTTCGCTGGTCTTTACTGGTAGTAATCTTGCTGAAAACCTCTGAAAATTCAGCACGAAATGGCCGGAGACAGAACTTGAGAGCTGGCAAGGATGGCAGTGGCTGGAGACGAAGCTCTAGCGAGAGTTCCACAAAGAAATGGTGGTCGGAGCTTCTCTCCCAAGGTGGAGCTCAGTTGAGGGCGAATAGGGAGCTCTCCCACTCCTTCGGACAGCTCGCCAATGAAAAGGCCGAAAAAGGAACGCTTAGGTCGAACGATCCTGCGTGTCTAAATAGAGGCATTAATTTTATGTAATACAAGATTAAAATGCACGACCGTGCGTTTTGGGCCGTGCGATTTATAGAGTAAACAGTGCCTGGAGCTACAGGAAGGTCATGCGTTTTGTTCACGCAAAAGCGGAATGCTCGTGCGCGAGCAAAAACGCACGGGGTAAGATAGGATGCAGATTTTTCTTGCTTCCAGGTGGGTCGTGCGTTTTCCTTCACGCACGATTGGATTCAATCATGCGTTAAGGAAAATGCACGATGAACATCATCACAAACATATTTGAGTAAATCGAACAATCGCTTCGATCGTGCGTCAACAATAATGGAAAGGTCATGCGATTCACCTAGACTGCAATGCTCAGCTCAAGGGCACAATCCACCTGTACACATTTAAAATCAAAGCTCCAACCACACAGAAAATAAGACTAACATCCATAATAAGAGCAAGAAAGGCATGGGGAGCCCCCAAATGCATACCCCCAATGTAGAATGCGCAATTGCACACCCCGATAGGCTAAAAGAGTGCACTATGTGAGAAATGATAACTAAATTAAGTAAATATGAGCATTTTAACGCTAAAAGGGTAGTGCACGAGTGAGAAAACAGGCCCTGATAAGTCCGAAAAATCCTATATAATCGGGACTCATCACACCCCCAGCCTTAACCGTTTGTGCGTCCCGAGCAAACCATTCTATGCAGATGATGAAAACAACAAGCTAGCAAAGAAATTGTGACATGGAATACAATGCGTAGTCACACACTCACGTGCACAGAAATACAGTAGAATATATTTCTAATTATACAAGATAGTTTATAAATTACTACTATAGTAAATGTCTATTACTACTACTCAAATGTGAATCACGGTGAATCATTAGGTCATGCAAAGGGAGAAAATAATTAATTACTAAGATGCGTAATACCAAGGATCTTGGTTCGAAACAGCCTCCACCGAAATCCATTAGTGTCGGTGAACATAAGCCCACCCGTTCGCACTCTCTCCACCACACTAAAACAGTTCACTGTGCGAATCAGCAAGACTTTTGGTTTTAAATGGGGCTTGGGTTATGGTGAGGTATAAAATGATAAAAGAGGGGCTAGCACCTAACCCAAATGAGCACACAAATAAAGCTACCCACGCACTACACGACTTGCGAGTGCACCACACCCCGAGACTTGGAATTTGCAACACGGGTGAATGCACCGCCTACTCCCAACACTAATATTTTTATAAATTTTCAATTTATCTTTCACGCACGAATACTTTCTTTTTCTTTCGTTTCATTCATCCAACTATTTTCTTTTCTTTTCTTTTCTTTTCTTTTTCAGCAAATTTCCAATAAACAAACCACAATCTCCATAAAAAGAATTCACCACATCAACACCCCAATAAGGAATATAAAGCAAGACGAAAGCTCATATTTGGGTGTGCGACTAGGATTGTCTTTTAGGCTTTGTTGAGATGAAGGTGGAGCTAAATCAAAAGGAAGGGGTAGGCACAAATCGGCTAGCAAGGATAGGATTAACGGCAGGGTATACAAGCTCAATCGGGCCAAAATGATGGCCTACATAATGCTCGAGCATTAGAATCCTCCTATGCCAATGCTTCAAGAGTCGCTTGGGGAAACTTCTTAGCCATCGAGAAAGGCTAGCCTTCCTCTCAACTTGAGTAATACAAATCTAGCAATCGTCTACACTCATCCTTATGCTACCGTTTGATTCACACCGGATTCACCAATTTGAGTAGAGTAAACAACATTTACGCTAATTGAAAAATATAAAACAAAAAGTATAAAGAGAAATCTACTCTACATGGATTTCTAAGTAAACCATGAGCATTCGACTAGGAGCACTACATGAGTCGACATTTTATTCCAACTCACAATCCTAAGCTAACACAGAGATTTTCCCACTCACACAAAAGAAACGAATTGAACTCGTAATCCGCCTACGGCTAAGTGCGAACTCAAGTGGATGCTGTGGTGTGCGGTGAAGCTAAACAATACTAAGTAAATGAACTAAATATGCTTTTGGCATGCATTGACATTGAGTGCGTACAGTGGGTGACAAATACATCAGCTCTCACCCAGACTTAATCAAAACATTCCAATATTGGATAAATATTAAAGACTAAAATAACATCTAGGGGAAGAGAAGTTACCCAATGCTCAGAAGTGAGCATACCAGAAGATTGGCATGTACACCCAAACAAAGCCGCAGCTTTAGCCAAACACAATAATTGTCCCGCACCTGCTAGAAAGAGAAACTCCAAGCAAAACATATATAAAATTCAACAAATAACATAAAAGCACAATACAACAAAATGATTTGGGTTATCTCCCAGCAACGCTTTTGTTTACCGTCCTTAAGCTGGACTTAATACCTGTACTAAGCAGTAGTAACAAGTGTTTTTAACCAAAACAAGATATCCGAGAAAGAAAACAGCACAAAAACCAAATCGACAACACAAAACAACAAAACTAACAACCGAGAAATAGAAGGGCGTCAAAGGGTCCGCCACACCTCATCTATTTGCTGATTTGTGATGATCCTCCCCCGCTACATGAGAAAGAGAAGAGGTGAAAGATTTTGGGCCCAAGGGAGAGTTGTCTCCCTACCCGACGCCTCTTCCTTCGCACGCTGGAGGGAGAACCTACGAGCCCTCTGCTCCAATTTTTTCCGCTTTAATTTGTCCACAAAAGGCAATGGCCAACGAGCACCAGCCACTGGCTCAGAAAAAGTTTCAGTGCCAGCGTTCTCCAATTGGGGCTTCATTTCCTCACCCCTTGTGGATGAAAGATCGTCCCATCATACCTGTTTTATAGTTTTACAGTCATTGCTCAAAATTAAAGAGGATTCTAAGATTTCATCACTCGCCATACAGGCAGTAGCAGCAGCAACAATATCATTCTTCCACTCCCGCAGACTTTCACATCTCTCCACAACAGTGTCAACTTCAGTTTCTTCTAGGATTTCATCAAAGTCTTTTCTCTTTTCGATACACTCTTCCCTGTACTCAATGATACTCGAACTATCATCAGATTTCAATAAACATGTATCACAGAATTAATTAGGATCATCATTGGCCATAGTGCACATGGGAAGGGATAGAGGGTGTTCAAACTTAGTTGATAAGGCTGCATGCCCCCATAGAGAAATGCAGAATTGCCCCACTCTCTTTAAGAAAGGGAGTACCCAAGATAGGGATTGAGTCGTTCTCCATGGGTCCCAAGACCTGGAAGTCGGTGATGACATTCATCCCATCCACACTAACGTGCACATTTTTTTACCTCACCTTCGGTCTCAACTACTGCACCATTCGCCAGCACTAGCGACGCCAGCTCGCCTTTGTTCATGTTCAAGTTTAATTTCTCCACATATTGTAGAGCAAGAACGTTTTGAGATGATCCCAAGTTGCATAGTGCGGACATCTTAATCATTAGTTTTGCAGCTGATTATACATGTGTCCTTATGGTTACCATCCGCATCCGAGATGCTTATTCCATGCTCCCATGTGTTTTTTCAGTGTTACTCGGAAGAGTGCCCTGGTTGCACTCAGAGATCACTTGGGCCAATTGGCCTAACTGCGTCTCCAAGTTCCTCATGGAAGCAGTTTGATTGGCCATACTAGTTTGGGCCAGATCAATGAACTTCTCCATCATTTCTTCCAAAGCACTCTTCCGTTGGGGCGGTGTAGGTTGCGTATAACTCGGGTGTGCTATCCCCTTGCCATCTTTGGTGTACAACTCCATACTCATCGAGTGTGACCCTCCCTAGATAGTTGGGACCCGAGTTGTCTTGTGATTGGCTAGCATTGATCGAGCTGCGGTTAGTGGGTCTTGGTGTGCGTTTAGAGAACTGGCTGCGGATAGCCAGTTTTGGCTAGGGTTTTTATAAAACCTAAAAAATTAAAACCCTCCCCCTCATTCCTTCCCAGCCGCAGGACCCGAGCCCCCTCTCTTCTTCCTAGTTCGCGCGCGTCTAGGGCAGCAGGTGTCTCTCCCACTCCCCGTCGTTCTTCCCCCTCCCGTCGGCTGTGAGCAAAAGGAGGAGCCCCGACCTCGTCGCCCTCCTTCCTGTCGGCCCGTTACCGGGCCGAGCCCCCTCTCCTCCCCCAATCTCCCTCCCTCTTTCTCATCCTCTCGGGCTGCAGTAAGAAAAGAGGACGTCGAGACCTCCTCTTCCTCCCATCGGCTTGCGATAACAGAAAAAAGGGAGGAGCCAAGCCCCTCCTTCCTCCTCTCTCCCATCGCCTGGAGTTTTCCCTTCCTTCCCAGTCGGCTAGGGAAGCAAAAATCCCTCCCTCTTCCTCTTCTCCCAGTCGGCCTAGGGCTAAGAAGAGTCGGTTCCACCTCCTCTCTTGTTCTTTATTTGGAGTCAGCAACCATTCAGCAAAGGCCGACCACCCTTGGTGGAGTGAGGTTGTGCGCACAACCTAGAAAGTCGTCTTGGAGCTCGAGCTTGGACGACAACGAAGAACGTACCTTGGAGAGTGGAATCGGAGCCCGATTCGGCGTGTGCAAGCCGGATCCGTGCATGAACATCCGCTACGGTCACTAGACGTCGAGCCTCATGTCAGATAATCGGTGGTGGCTCCATCAAAACACGCTTCAAGGTTAACAAAATTTTTCCTCGGGCAGGCGAAGCCCTAACTTATCATGATTGCATGGAAGCCCCTCTCCACCAACGGGTGGAGGAAGGGGGCTCTCCGACGGGTCGACGTGTACCTCCCTGCTTGTAATTGCATTAACGTCCGGAAGCGCGGGTATGGATTTATGCATGCTGTGTGAAGCCCATCCGGATATGTCAATCTGGATTGGTGATGTTCTGGGTTCCCAGAGAAGACTCCAAGGAAGTTGCATCCTACTTGCTTGCATGGGCGAAATATTGCCACCCCAAAAAAAGGGGTGGGGTCGATAGGCTCGGGACCGTTGTAGTTGATCGATGTTCAGCTTGCCACCGCTTGGCAGGACGTTGGCATACAAGTGTTGCAGAACCAAGCGGGAAATAGCGGGTTTAAGGACAAGGTTGTGCCGGCCCGAGAAGGCCTTATTTATTTATATTGCCGGCCAGCGTGCCGAAGTATGGAATTCATATTCCTATAATCTGTGATGCATGTATTTTGATTATCTTTTCTAACGTAGTCAAGTGGAGTCCTCGTGGACCCCTCGCACAGTGGGGGCCCAGAGGGAAATTTACTTGGAAGCCCCTGAGAGTCCGCTAATAATCTCCCAGAACAGCGGAGTCACGCTGTTGGCAGCCTCATTTGGTATGCGTATAGTAAAATTGTTAGGCGGGAGTACGATATTGGTCGACCGGACGAGAAAGGCTTTGCATAGATCTAGAGAGGTGCACCTATGGAGAGGAAGGGGTCTTCTCTGAGATTTTGGCCAGCCAAGAGAGCCCTCCAAAGATGCCTTAGCTCAGCCTTTGGCTTGGGAGGGGAAGAGTTAATTAGTCTTCCGGGTGTGCGGTGGGACCTCCAAGCTGAGACCTTGGATCTGTACTTCGAGTTCCTAGTCATGTGTCTATATCGTTTACTTGAGCGTAGTAAGTACGCGGTCACCCCTTTTTTGGGACCCCGAACTCCACAGAGACCGAAATTTCAGTTTCAACATTATGGTGCGGTGAGCGTGGAGAGTGACTAGCACAGAAGAACTCAAGCGAACGTCTTCGCTAGAGAAGGGGAACTAAGTGACGACCAGGGCCATGCGCTGACACCCGCGGGAGGGGTCTCGCGGTTTCAACTTGAGGAGTTCCGACGAGGGCTTCGGCGGGAGGTTATGGAGACTTTGCAGCACGCTCTCACTTTTGCTGCGCGAGCCGAGTGCTCAACGCCACCCGCACCATTGATCGCAGTGCCATCACTTGGCGAACGCTTATGTTTGAGGGAAGGTGTGAGAAGTTCTACTAAGATGGTTCGATCATGTGTAAAAGGGACTATTAGAGGCACCTGTTATGCATCGCATGATAAACGAGGGAGGGGTAGACCAATAAAGACTTGGAATGAAACTATACGACAAGGCATGATGCACTTAAGCATTAGTGAGGTTATGACTAGAGATATGGCACAATGGCGACAAAGGATCCATGTAGCAAACCCCACTATAGTGGGATAAAGGCTTGAGTGATGTTGTTGTTGTGTGTGAGCATGTTAAGTATAATTTTATAAACATATTACATTTTCTATTGGCAATAAAATAAGATTTATCCCTTTTCATTTAATTCAGAGACATTTGGGGGTCATCTAATACTCAAATGTAAGTGGAGCTCATTAGTTTGTATCATTTAGTGATAGTAACATCAGGGTCACTTCGATTTTCCTTAAACCTATATATTTTTTGTTAGTATAATTCTTACAAATTGTTATGATCTAAAGTCACTTTGGTGGTAAAATACAAAGTTCAGGTATTAAAGATTATTTCCCAGACTGACTTTCTACTTTCATGTGTCTAAATCATATTGGGGAAGCCATCATTACTACTCATCTTACAAATGACCTTCCAGCTAGAATTTTAGGTTTTAAATGTCCTATGAGTATACAACCAAATGTCTATCCTAGAAGTTTTAGTTGTCCTTTTGTTCATTATCATAGTCCTAATATTGAGAAATTGAATTACAGGGCTATTAAGTGTGTTTCTAAGATATCTTTCCGCTCAAACAATGTTATAAAATCACCATTATCCATCTAAGAAATCATGTCTATGTGGATGTCACATTCGTGAGGGAGAATCATACTTTATACAATCTCATCACTAGGTGAGAATATTAACATGGAGGAGCTCCAGGACCTGGCCACCATTCGGCAGGAGGAAATCAAACGGTGTATGGCTCGGTACTTTGACAAGCACATCCGAGTAAAGCACTTCCAGAAAGGGGACCTAGTCTTAAAGAAGGTCTATGCGGCTGGGAGAGGGGCCATGGTGGGTATGCTCAAACCCAATTGGGAGGGACTGTACATTGTAAGCGAGGTGCTCAAGTCGGGAGGGTATCACCTCCAGGATGTGGAAGGGATACCCCTCAACCGAGCCAGAAGTGGGGACGACTTGAAAAGATTCTATCCGTGAAAATTTTTGTAACCAACTTGTAGTGCGTTTCATTATCCAAGCATATATTCTGAGGTCTTTTCTGAGCAGGTGGCAGGTTCTTTGGTGCTGGAATGCCACAGATCGATTCCGCTGCCGGGCTCTCATAGATGGTGGGTCAGGTTGATCTCTGGAGAGGCTGGCGAGTGGTAGGTTCTTTGGCTCTGGAATACCCCAGATCGATTCCGCTGCCGGGCTCTCATAGATGGTGGGTTAGGTTGATCTCTGGAGAGGCTGGCAAGTGGCAGGTTCTTTGGCGCTGGAATGCCCCAGATCGATTCCACTGCCGGGCTCTCACAGATGGTGGGACAGGTTGATCTCCGGAGAGGTTGGCAAGTGGCAGGTTATTTAGCGCTGGAATGCCCCAGATCGATTCCGCTGCCGAGCTCTCAAAGACGGTGGGTCAGGTTGATCTCTGGAGAGGCTGGCGAGTGGCACGTTTTTTGGCGCTGGAATGCCCCAGATTGATTCCGCTACCGGGCTCTCATAGACGTTGGGTCATGTTGATCTCTAGAGAGGCTGGCGAGTGGCAAGTTCTTTGGCGCTGGAATGCCCCAGATCGATTCCACTATCGGGCTCTCATAGACGGTGGGTCAGTTTGATCTCTGGAGAGGCTGGCGAGTGGCAGGTTCTTTGGCGCTGGAATGCCCTAGATCGATTCCATTGCTGGGCTCTCATAGATGGTGGGTCAGGTTGATATCTGGAGAGGCTGGCGAGTGGTAGGTTCTTTGGCGCTGGAATTCCACAGATCGATTCCGGTGCCGGGCTCTCATAGACGGTGGGTCAGGTTGATCTCTGGAGAGGCTGGCGAGTGGTAGGTTCTTTGGCGCTGGAATGCCCCAGATCGATTCTGCTGCAGGGCTCTCATAGATGGTTGGTCAGGTTAATCTCTGGAGAGGCTGGCAAGTGGCAGCTTCTTTGGCGCTGGAATGCCCCAGATCGATTCCGCTGCCGGGCTCTCATAGACGGTGGGTCAGGTTGATCTCTGGAGAGGCTGGCGAGTGGCAGGTTCTTTGGCGCTAGAATGCACGAGATCGATTCGGCTGTCGGGCTCTCATAGACGGTGGGTCAGGTTAATCTATGGAGAGGCTGGCGAGTGGCAGGTTCTTTGGCGCTGGAATGCCCCAGATCGATTCCGCTGTCGGGCTCTCTTAGACGGTGGGTCAGGTTGATCTCTGTAGAGGCTGGCGAGTGGCAGGTTCTTTGGTGCTGGAAATCCCCAGATCGATTCTGCTGCCTGGCTCTCATAGATGGTGGGTCAGGTTGATCTCTGGAGAGACTGGCAAGTGGCAGGTTCTTTGGCGCTGGAATGCCCTAGATTGATTCTGCTGCCGGGCTCTCATAGACGATGGGTCAGGTTGATCTCTGGAGAGGCTGGCGAGTAGCAGGTTCTTTGGCGCTGGAATGCCTCAGATCGATTTTGCTGTCGGGCTCTCATGGATGGTGGGTCAGGTTGATCTCTGGAGAGACTGGCGAGTGGCAGGTTCTTTGGCGTTGGAATGCCCCAGATCGATTCCGCTGTCGGGCTCTCATAGAAGGTGGGTCAGGTTGATCTCTGGAGAGGCTGGCGAGTGGCAGGTTCTTTGGCGTTGGAATGCCCCAAATCGATTCCTCTGCCGGGCTCTCATAGACGGTGGGTCAGGTTGATCTCTGGAGAGGCTGGCGAGTGGCAGGTTCTTTGGCGCTGGAATGCCCTAGATCGATTCTGCTGCCGGGCTCTCATAGACTGTGGGTCAGGTTGATCTCTGGAGAGGCTGGCGAGTGGAAGGTTCTTTGGCACTGGAATGCCCCAGATCGATTCCGCTGCCGGGCTCTCATAGACGGTTGGTCATGTTGATCTCTAGAGAGGCTGGCGAGTGGCAGGTTCTTTGGCGCTGGAATCCCCCAGATCGATTCCGCTGCCGGGCTCTCATAGACGGTGGGTCAGGTTGATCTCTGGAGAGGCTGGCGAGTGGCAGGTTTTTGTTAAGAGGGGTGCGGCCCACTCATCTCAGAGTATACCAGGCCGCTCGGCCCACTCAGCTGATGCTGAGTCTCCCAGGCCGCCCCTCAGAGGGCTACAGCCCAACCAAGCCCCACCCGTCTCCGCCCCTGGTCTCAGAAAGGCGGGTTGTTGAGGTCACCGAGGCGAGCCTCGATCCCGTGACCTCCTTCATAAGAAGCTCTCCAAGCAGCCCTCATCACCCAGCTGCGCTGCAGCGCAGCTGGGTGATGAGGGCTGCTTGGAGAGCTTCTTGTGAAGGAGGTCACGGGATCGAGGCTCGCCTCGGTGACCCCAACAACCCGCCTTCCTGAGACCAGGGGAGGAGAAGGGTTGGGCTTGGTTGGGCTGCAACCCTCTGAGGGGCGGCCTGGGAGACTCAACATCAGCTGAGTGGGCCGAGCGGCCTGGTATAATCTGAGATTAGTGGGCCGCACCCCTCTTAATAGTTGAAGTATAGTCTGTCGACATAATATCAATTATGTTGTCGATAAGATAATATGGTCACAGCGATATCTAGCAGACAAGGAGTTCTCGGCGATATCAGTTTGATGACTTTGTGTCGTCTTAAGCTCGAGTGCAGAAGTGATGTCCCGTATCGTTGAGATATCACTATCTAATGAAGAATTGAAGAAGAAACCAGTTCAAGACATCGACAAACCCTGTCGTCGAGATATTGTCCATATCGTCATAGCAATGGAAATATCGTCGAGACAGATTCAAAAGTAGCTGGACGCGCTGTCCGCATTTAATGCCGCCGCCTGATTGTCCAATAATGGCATGCTCTTGAGGGATGGGCGTCTTTCAGTAAAGGATATCATATGTGACAGTTAAGCGGCTCGTCCATCCTATAAAAGGGAATAGTGATATCCTAGAAAAGTAGAGAGATAAAAGGAACGAAAATGAATCCCGTCTAGCAAAAAAGCAGTACAAGCGGCGGTGAAGAAAGAAAGAAGGGAAGAACAAAATGATCATTCTGTGTTCTTCAAGTTGCAGTCAAGTTTCATCGACTGCTAAGAATCATTCAAAAAAGGAAGCCAGTCAACACCAGGCAATGCAAGAAAACTTGAAGAAGATTTGTGCCATTCAGATTCAAAATCAGAAGCATCTTCTTCAAGAAAAGAATCCGATCTCCACCAGGCAGAAGAACTTATTGTAAATCTTCTTTGAAAGTCTTGCGGGCCAAAATTGTAAGATCTGTTTTCAGATCTGTGTGCCAAGCATGAGGTCTTGAGATCTGTGAGGCTTAAGGGCTAGGGAAGAGGACTTACGAGTCCAAATGTGTCGAGCTTGCGGGCTCGGGTGAAGTGAAGGCGCTTGCGGACCTAGGCTGCATGCAAGACTTGTGGGTCTGTACTGTGTAGGGCTTGAGAGCCTGAGTGTCGAGCTTACAGGCTCGGGTGCAGTGAAGGGGCTTGCTGGCCTAGGTTGCAAGCAAGACTTGCAGGTCTGTGCTGTGTTGGGCTTGAGGGCCTGAGTTTCGAGCTTCCGGGGTCAGGTGTAGTGAAGTGGCTTGAGGGCCTAGGCTGCAGGGACTTGATGGTCTGAGTTGTAAGGCTTGCGGGCCGGAGACATTGGCGGAGTTTGCCAAACCTAGCACACTGCTAGGTAGGCGCAGAGGGAAATAGGACTACCCAAGACACCCTATCTTGAGGAACCTCTATAAGTCTTTGTGTGTTTTCTGTGCTGTGTTTTTCAATCTCTAAATCTATTTACCAGAAAACAAGAACACCAAGAAGGGGAATAAAACAATTTGAAAAACCTATTCACCCCCCTCTAGGTTATAAGTCGAGACCCAATAACTAACACAAAGGCTTACTGGGATTCACGGCCGGAAACAAGGGTTGTCAGTCCTTGTCCAAGCTCGGTCCACGGTTGACGTCCGGAGTACGGAGAGGAGTGTTCAATTCCTTCTATTGAGCTCATCTTCTTCGCTGGTCATTGCTGGTAGTAATCTTGCCGGAAACTTCCCAAAATGCAGCACGAAATGGCCGGAGACGGAGCTTGAGAGTTGTCAACGATGGCGATGGCCGAAGACTAAGCTCTAGCGAGAGTTCCACGAAGAAATGGTGGTCGGAGCTTTTCTCCAAAGGTGGAGCTCAATTGAGGGCGAATAGGGAGCTCTCCCGCTCCTTCGGACGACTCGCCAATGAAAAGGCCGAAAAAAAGAACGCTTGGGTCGAACGATCGTGCGCGCCTAAATAGAGGCATTAATTTTAAGTAATGCACGATCAAAATGCTTTACCGTGCATTTTGGGCCGTGAAATTTTTAGAGATAAACAACATCTCGAGCTACAGGAAGGTCCTGCATTTTGTTCACGCATGAGCGGAATGCTCGTGCGCGACCAAAAATGCACGGTGTATGACAGGATGCAGATTTTTCCTGCTTCCAGGTGGGTCGTGCGTTTTCCTTCACGCATGATTGGATTCAATCATGCGTTAAGGAAAAAAAATGATGAACATCATCACAAACATATCTGAGTAAATCGCACGATCGCCTCAATCGTGCATCAACAATAATCGCACGGTCGTGCGATTTACCCAGACTGCAATGCTGAGCGCAAGGGCACAATCCACCTATACACATTCAAAACCAAAGCTCCAACCACACATGAAATAAGACTAACATCCATAATGACACCGAGAAATGCATGGGGAGCCCCCAAAGGCATACCCCCAGCACAAAATGCGCAATTGCACACCCCGATAGGCGAAAAGAGTGCACTATGTGAGAAATGATAACTAAAGTAAATATGAGCATTTTAATGCTAAAAGGGTAGTGCACGAGTGAGAAAACAGCCCCAGATAAGTCCGAAAAACCATATATAACAGGGACTCTTCAAAGAGACCCAAATCAGAGGTGGACTTTACGTACTTCAGAATGCTCCTAGCCGCCATAAGATCTGGTTTCTGAGTCTCTGCCATAAACCGACTGTAACATCCCCCAAACAACTAAACCCCTAGAGTGGTTTGGTCATGACTAGGTCATGACAAAACCCTAGGAAGCTTGAAGAGACCACTTGGCCTTAGCCAGGAAGAAGGAAACCACAGTGGTCTACAAATAACAATTTCTAGTTAACAAGCATAGGGTTGGACTTAAAGGCCTCACCTTGACCCTTTGACTCCACCATAGCATACCTAACCCTTTAGGGGTCCTCTTAGAGCACCAGGGACCCATTGGGGTCAACAAAAGGGGCCAAATTGACCAAAGTCTACCCTAACCCTAAATTGGTCAAACTAGCTCAATTAAGGCCAATTGGCCTCCACCATGCCAAATTGACCCTGCCCCTACCCTCATAGGGTCACTAGCGACCCGTTGGACCAAAAAGCCCCATCATGGGTCCCCCAATTTGGCCATTTTGACCAAAGTCAACCCTATCCCTATTTTGGTCAAAGTGGCCTATTAAGGGTCATATGACCCTCACATTGTCAAATTGACCCTACCTAGACCTTCCTAACCCTTAAGGGAGGCCAATGGGTCACTATCCACCCTTTGGGGTCAACCCAAATGGTCAAATTGACCAAAGTCAACATTTTGCTATATTTAGGTCAAAATGACCTATTTTTCCCTAATCAAGCCCAATTTACTTGGGCTAGACCCAATTGAGGTGGTCCACCACCTAATTGGGTTGGGTGCTACTGAATTGGACATTCAATTTCAGGAAATTCGGCCAGGAGAGAGAAAACCCTAATTTGAAAGAGAGAGAAGGAATGGGGAGTTAATGGAGAGGAAGGGGAAACCTTCCATCTCCTCCAATAATGGCACCATTCATCTCCTCTTGGGGAGAGGAGAAGATTCCAGCCTTCTCCCGACTGGATTGAGCCTCTATTCATCTCCCCCAAGCCAAAACCGAAATAACCTTGATGGCCATTAATGGCATTCAAGGTTGTAACCTCCTCCCCTCCCCTATTTGATCTCCTTAACACCCTCAGAGATCAGAGAGGAGTGAACCCCCCCCCCCCCCCCCCTCCTCCCCAAAGAAATCGAGCACCAAAAGCTAGGATCGACATGGCGCCGAAAGCTCCACCTCCGGCCATGGCGACTCACTGGAATTCATGCCACCAAGCCCCCACAAGGGTCTGATCTGCCTCCTCTCCCTTAGTGCTAGATCTTATCATAATTTGGAGCTTGACCGAGCTTAATTGGGCTCGGATCGTGCTTCCAAAAGGGCTCGATTCGAGCTCTCTTTCCCCTCCTCTAAACCTCGATTCTGACCACCTCCGGCTGGCCAACCACCCCCTATCGCCGGCTACCACCTCAATGGAGGTGGCGGTGGTATTGGCTGGCCGGGAAGCGGCATAGGTGGCCGGGAAATTATCCCGCAAAGAAGCCCAGGACGGGCTGTCCATCCATCGGGGATGATGACCATGAGCCGTCGTATCTGCCGTGATCAGTTATTCGCAGATTTACGTGATTATGTTATATGTTATAATGTTATTTCATTTTGAAGAAATTTGTTGAGCTGTTGCCAGAGTTCGTCGAATGGAATTCATTCGTCGAACACACTCTGGTGTTCGTCGAACTGATAGTTGAGTTCGTCGAACTGAACCCGGAGTTCGTCGAACAGAATTAATTCACCAAACTAATAGTTGAGTTCGTCGAACTGAACCCGGAGTTCGTCGAACGGAATTCATTCGTCGAACACACTCTGGAGTTCGTCGAACTGATAGTTGAGTTCATCGAACTAAACCCGGAGTTCGTCGAACGGAATTAATTCACCGATCTGATAGTTGAGTTCGTCGAACTGAACCCGGAGTTCATCGAACGGAATTAATTCGCCGAACTGAATTAATTAGTCGAACTGAATTAATTTGTCAAACTGAGAGATGATCTGCTGAACTGGCTGGAGAACTGATTTCGTCGAACTGAAGCACGACGTTCGTCCAACGCAGGTCGGATTTCGTCGAACGCAGGTCATATTTCATCGAACACAGACTTGTATTTTATTTTAATTATTAGAAATACTAGAACCCCTCAAATGAAAAAGTGCCCAACATAAATGTTGTAGCCCTTAGTGTCTAGATTAAGTGAAAATTTAGTTCAGGTCAATATGGGCATTATAGCCCCCTGTGGAGTCATTGTGCTAGGACTGGTCCCTAGGGTAGGGCAGTCACAAGTTCTTGAATATCTTTCTATTGATAAATGGTATGGCCCAGAAATTTAAAACATAGGCTAATTACACCTACCCACACATCATACCCAAAGATGGGAATTTTAGGAGAATCTTTTTCTAAGGTTTTTGTAATAATTTCATAAATTAAATATTAATTAATTATTGGGTCAAATGACCTCTAATGCCCTCCAAATTTTGGTGGGTACTTCTTAGGGTTATCACCTGACCCTGGTAAAATCTCAGCCCAATTAGGACTTATTTAGTTTGGAAATTGGTTAACCCAAGTTGGGTCTTATTAGGTCAAAATTAGGGCATGGTGTTTATCTTGGGATATTGAGGTCAAATATCCTCACCATGAGGTGAAACCTTTTCCACTGGTTTAGGGTCACTCAAAACACCCCCATGAGTGGTTTGGGGTGGTGTGGAGGCGGGCATGCCTTAGAACCCTAGTCTTACCCCTAGGTGTGCATATAGAGCTTTGTGAAGGACATGTGGTCAAAAGCTATAGAATGGTCATGGAACCTAGGAGATATGTTCATGGGATGTATTTATGCCGTAGGAAATTTTGAGAGGATTTTAGGAGAACTTATTCCCGCTAAATTAGGTCATAACCTCTTTAGGTAAACTTCTTGTAAGAGATATTTACATGCACAAATGTCATGGATGATGATGAAACCTTGGTCGTGCCTTTATAATCATATGATGGACCTCTGGTAATTTTTGTGAAATTTATTAGATGATTTAACCAGTACTTCATTTACAAGGCACTTATTTTACCTTAACCTTAAGAAATATAATTAAGGGTCCAAAACTCTCTGGAAAAATCTGCATCTTGGTGATAGGTCATTTTAGAGCACTAGGAAGCTCAGTGAATTTTTATATAATTTTTGGAGATTGTTATTAGTAGGCTACTTCACAACATGGTCCTATTAGGACTTCTTTGGAATATTTATTTGAGTGGTTAGTATGCCTTTATAAATTCTAAAATTTTGCCTGAGAACTTTCCTGATCAATATAAATGTCTGGGAATATTCCCATAATTTTTGGACAAATTGTGTTGGTGGTTGCTTCTTTAATTTCTAATTTTGGTTAAATAGTCAATATTATAATTAGAGGACAATCCTTGATCGTACAATTGTGACACACTGTACTTACTGTTATTTTGGCATGATATATTTATCCTTTATGGGAGCCATATCATAAGAATACCTTACACTTCATGCTCATATTCATACTTGGCAAATATTGGAGAAATGATAATAAATGCAAATAATTAAGGGAAAATATGATTCTCTGGATTTAGTTTTGAAACATCATGATAGACCTCCAGTAAATATCTTGAGTCAGTTGGATGAACATTTGGAGTACCTCCACTTATAAGCATAATATAATTAGTTTGGTCTGTGTATAGTAAAAATGTGAAATTTGGATATTTAGGGGCCTACCAAGTGGAAGTGGCATGTAGTTGGTGTACATTGTCAGGTTGAAGAGATTGAAGGTCACCAAAAGGAGTTTAGGTGATGAGGGTGTGCTTGGGAGTTAAGGGTAAAGTTGTGCTCGGGATTGACGAAAGATCGTATTTCCCTTAGCCTGTCATAAAATGCTTAGGGGTAATTCAAGAGAAATGACAAGAAGGGTATTCTTACGGGTAGCTACCAATAACATTAAGTATGTTGAGAAATGGGGCTTTGGGGTGTCATCCCATTATAGTTCCTAGTACCGTAGCGAGCCCTTTATAGGGTAATCCTCGGGAAGTCCAAGGTTAACCATAAATTATAGGGATAAGTTGATGTACAAGATTAACTTAATAATTCGCACACCCACACCCCGTAGTTGTGGGAGGTTAGTTGGATTGGTTGTACGAGCGGTAGGCTCGGTGGTTGAAGCAGCGAATAAGTTAGTCCGGTGAGCTTGTGACTCAGTAATGCTTGATGGTATGGATGGGATGGTCTGGCGAGCCGTTGGCCCGGAAGGTTATGATGTCGGGCAGGTTAGCCCGGGGAGTTTAGGGCTCGGGATATAGTCGAACATGTTTTCATGTGCATGAAGGTGGTGGGTCTTCGGTATTGGACGGTCATTCACACCGACGTCAATATGTTGACTCGACAAGTGTGGAATTAGCACTTAGCCATAAAGGTCTGGTGGTCCAGCCAATTAGAGTACGCAGATGCTCCGCGGTTTTGCGTTGAGGCGTACGATAGGTCTAGGTTAGGTAGTGTGAATACCAACATAGATGTGAGCGAGGCCCAACCCACCACTTCCGTTCGCCACTACGGGAGTATCCTGGGAGTCTTGCTAGCTCCAAAAATGGGGAACTAAAGGTCTGTGCGTATAGAGTCGAAGTGTGTGAGTTGCACTTGTATGAACATAGCATTAACTGCAAAAATCTGCATGTCATGGCATAAATATTGCATTTCAACCCCTACCCCTATCGTATAAGTCGGTTATGGGACTTCTTATAAGATAGGCCTTGTTAAACGACCCCTTGGTCTATAGGTTTGTATGGGCATTCCTATAAATCAATGGTTACTTTTCTATTATATACATGTTTTTATATACTGCCTTTACTTATTCTTTACTTGCTCTTACTATGCTCTTTTACTGCTTCAATTATATATGTACACATGTGTAGTGTAGAAACATTCCCTGTAGATTATGCCCCTGTCACCTGCTATTGTTTATACCCCTTGATGTCCTCCTCTTCATCCTTCCCGCACGGTGCCTAGGAATCACCGGGGAGGGGTGGGGGATTGGCTTAGTCTTTTGACTAACGGTTGGTGGACCTTATCATTTTAAGGGACCGAGGAGATGTTGCAGCACCAAAGGCCAGTGCAGATGGAGGCGGGCCAGTCTAGCATAGGAGCACAAGTTTCAGGATCAGTGAGTGATTAGTTGCTAGATTCCGTGAGTGATCTTGTAGTGAGGACATGATGTACAGGGCATGTGTCCGTTATTATTGTAACATTGTTATTTCAGTTATACCATGTGGACATTTATTATATATAGCCTGTGATTTGTGGACTTGAACTTCTTTTGTTCGTTTATACTTTTCTTCTTCTGTGATCGATATGGCCGACAGGATCGGCATTTTGTAGCGGCGACCTTCCCGAGTGATGGTGTCACCGCAAAGCAGCAGTTCTGAGGATAAGGCCCGTGTTTTCGAAAGAAAAAAATGGGGTCTTACAAAGTGGTATCAAAGCGATCCTCGATCCGAAGAAAAGAAGTCCACAAACCCTGGGTCACCCCGCGCGAGTTTAGTTTGAGGACAATCTAAGCAGCGGAAGCAATGGTGTGCCCATATGGGGAAATCACATGAAAAAGTCAACTTTTAACTGAGCCTTTTGACAAGTTTTCTTTTGTAGCCTACAACGAACCCTGCCCCAACAGGGAATACCTCCGGCTGCAAAGATCTCTTTAGATTGTCCTTTAGTCAATGAGTTAGACTCAACCCCACTAGGACACATGACTTACAATGACAATTTATACCATGCCCTAGTCTGAAATAGACCGTAGGTATAAATTTGATTAAGGTACGAGGATACCCCAAAGAGGTTAGAGGAGGAGCTTAATGCGGGGACCTAAGCCATAAATTCGGATGTCCCTTCTTCACATACCAAGGATTATCCAAACTGATAGGACTACCTTAAGAAAGATTGACACATAAGCAGAATGGTAGGGGACTCATAGATCTAACTCTCGTACCGGTGACAGGTTTATATTGAGACAACCACCATGACAAACACCGAGGGTCGGATAAGAATTCAAGTTCGGAAGGGACCCGTTTGAGATTGGTTCATATGTTGACCTTGATAAGGTTGTCGAAAATGGTACCTGGATGAGTCTAAGGTGTGGAGTATACCAATGAGCCTCAAGATAGAACCCCAAGTCTAAGGTTGTGTGCCCTAAGAATTGTTTGCAAACTTGGGACGAATATAACTTGGTGATATTGAAGATACTTAGCAAAAAATGGATAGTGGCTTATCTTTTGTTTATTGGGGCTTATCTTTTGATTATTGGGCAAATTAGTTAGTGACTTGGGTTTCCTTTGGATCTAATTTTGAAGGTGTTGCATCGTGAACGTGGTGATTTTGAAGTCAATCTTATTCAATGTTACTTGGACGAAGATGAGACGGTTTAACAGTAGGTCTGGAATGATGATCTGAAGTATTACCAGGAAAATGAAAGGACATCGTAGATCGAGCAATGACTTGACCTTAGTTGAAGCATTAGAAATGTAAAGTTGCTAGGTTTAGTCACTTAGGGATGCAGATGCCTTTCTGGAAGTTGGGAACTGAAATTAGGTCGTGCAAACTTTAGTTATATTTGAAAGTTCTGGTAGTTTGGGGCTTTTGGAAGTGATTAACTTATGATTCGTTATAAATCACGCCCTATCATGGTAGAAGATTTTAACTACAATAATAGCCCTTATACCTTGGGAGTTATGATGACGGATAACCAGTGATCTTATACGATAACTTATTGGAATTAGAATATAGTGTTTGAGTTTACTATGATGAGAACGATCTAAGTTTATCTTACTTTGGACCATCCGAAAGTGATCAAGACTAGCATATGTGAAAGTAATGGCATTCAAGGTTGTAACCTCCTCCCCTCCCCCCAATTGATCTCCATAACACCCTCAAAGATCAGAGAGGAGTGAAACCCCACTCCTCCCCGAAGAAATCGAGCACCAGAAGCTAGGATTGACATGGCACCAAAAGCTCCACCTCCGGCCTTGGCGACTCGCCGGAATTCGCGCCACCAAGCCCCCACAAAGGTCCGATCTGCCACCTTTCCCTTACTGCTAGATCTTATCATAATTTAGGGCTTGATTCGAGCTCAATTGGGCTCGGATCATGCTTCTGAAAGGGCTCGATTCGAGCTCTCTTTCCCCTCCTCTAAACCCCGATTCCGACCACCTCCGGTCGGCCAACCACCCCCTATCGCCGGCCACCACCTCAATGGAGGTGGTGGTTGAATTAGCTGGCCGGGAAGAGGCATAGGTGGCCGGGAAATCTTCCCACAAAGAAGCCCAGGACGGGCTATCGCGTGCCGTCCATCCATCATGGACGATGACCATGAGCCTTCAGATCTACCATGATCAGTTATTCGCAGATTTATGTGATTATGTTATATGTTATAATGTTATTTTATTTTGAAGAAATTCGTCGAGCTGTAGCTGGAGTTCATTGAACGGAATTCATTCGTCGAACACACTCTGGTGTTCGTGGAACTGATAGTTGAGTTCGTCGAACTGAACACGGAGTTTGTCGAACGGAAATAATTCACCGAACTAATAATTGAGTTCATCGAACTAAACCCGGAGTTCGTCGAATGGAATTCATTCGTCGAACACACTTTGGAGTTCGTCGAACTGATAGTTGAGTTTGCTGAACTAAACCCGGAGTTCGTCGAACGAAATTAATTCACCGATCTGATAGTTGAGTTCATCGAACTGAACTCGGAGTTCGTCGAATGGAATTAATTCGCCGAACTGAATTAATTCGTCGAACTAAATTAATTTGTCGAACTGAGAGATGATTTGCTGAACTGGCTGGAGAACTAATTTCGTCGAACTGAAGCACGGCGTTCGTCGAACGCAGGTCGGATTTCGTCGAACGCAGACTTATATTTTATTTTAATTATTAGAAATAATAGAACCCCTCAAATGAAAAAGTGCCCAACATAAATGTTATAGCCCTTGGTGTCTAGTTTAAGTGAAAATTTATTTCAGGTCAATAGGTGCAGTATTGCCCCCTGTGGAGACATTTTACTAGGACTGGTCCCTAGGGTAGGGCAGTCAAAAGTTCTTGAATATCTTTCCACTGGTAAATGGTATGGCCCTAAAATTTAAAACATAGGCTATTTACACCTACCCACACATCATACCCGAAGATGGGAATTTTAGGAGAACCTTTTTCTAAGGTTTTTGTAATAATTTCATAAATTAAATATTAATTAATTATTAGGTCAAATGACCTCCAATGCCCTCCAAATTTTGGTGGGTACTTCTTAGGGTTATCACCTGACACTGGTAAAAATCTCAGCCCAATTGGGACTGATTTAGTTTGGAAATTGGTTAACCCAAGTTGGGTCTTATTAGGTTAAAATTAGGGCATGATGTTTATCTTGGGATATTGTGGTCAAATCTCCTCACCATGAGGTGAAACCTTGGCCACTAGTTTAGGGTCACTCAAAACACCCCCATGAGTGGTTTGGGGTGGTGTGGAGGTGGGCATGCCTTAGAACCATTGTCTTACCCCTTGGGTGCATATAGAGCTTTGTGAAGGACATGTGGTCAAAAGCTATAGAATGGCCATGGAACCTAGGAGATATGTTCATGGGATGTATTAATGCCCAAGGAAGTTTTGAGAGGATTTTAGGAGAACTTATTCCCCCTAAATTAGGTCATAACCCCTTTAGGTAAAGTTCTTGTAAGAGATATTTACATGCACAAATGTCTTGGATGATGATGAAACCTTGGTAGTGCCTTTATAATCATATGATGGACCTCTGGTAATTTTTTGTGAAATTTATTAGATGATTTAACTAGTACTTCATTTACAAGGCACTTATTTTACCTTAACCTTAAGAAATATAATTAAGGGTCCAAAACTCTCTGGAAAAATGTGCATCTTGGTGATAGGACGTTTCAGAGCATTAGGAAGCTCTGCGAATTTTTATATAGTTTTTGGAGATTGTTATCAGTAGGCTACTTCACAACATGCTCATATTAGGACTTCTTGGGAATATTTATTTGAGTGGTTAATATGCCTTTATAAATTCTAAAATTTGGCCTGAGAACTTTCCTGATCAATATAAATGTCTGGTAATATTCCCATAATTTATGGGAAAATATTGTTGGTGGTTGCTTCTTTAATTTCTAATTTTGGTTAAATAGTCAATATTATAATTAGAGGACAATCCTTGATTGTAAAATTGTGACACACTATAATTAATGTTATTTTGGCATGATAGATTTATCGTAATTTTATGGGAGCCATATCATAAGAATACCTTACACTTCATGCTCATATTCATACTTCACAAATATTGGAGAAATGATAATAAATGCAAATAATTAAGGAAAAATATGATTCTTTGGATTAAGTTTTGAAACATCATGATAGACCTCCAGTAAATATATTGAGGCAGTTGGATGAACATTTGGAGTAACTCTACTTATAAGCTTCATATAGTTAGTTTGGTCTGCGTATAGTAAAAATGTGAAATTTGGATATTTATGGGCCTACCAAGTGGAAGTGGCATGTATTTGGTGTACATGGTCAGGTTGAAGAGATTGAAGGTCACCAAAAGGAGTTTAGGTGATGAGGGTGTGCTTGGGAGTTAAGGGTAAAGTTGTGCTCGGGATTGACGAAAGATCGTCTTTCCCTTAGTTTGTCGTAAAATGATTAGGGGTAATTCAAGAGAAATGACAAGAAGGGTATTCTTACGGGTAGCTACCAATAACATTGAGTATCTTGAGAAAGGGGGCTTTGGGGTGTCATCCCATTATAGTTCGTAGTACTTGAGAGAGCCCCTTACAGGGTATTCCTCGGGAAGTCTAAGGTTAACCATAAATTATAGGGATAAGTTGATGTACAAGATTAACTTAATAATATGCACACCTACACCCCGTAGTTACAGGAGGTTAGTTGGTTTGGTTGTATGAGCGGTAGGCTCAGTGGTTGAAGTAACGGATTAGTTAGTCCGGTTAGCTTGTGACTCAGTAATGCTTGATGGTATGGACGGGTTGGTCCGGCGAGCCGTTGGCCCGGAAGGTTATGATGTCGGGCAGGTTAGCCCGGGGAGTTTAGGGCTCGGGATATAGTAGAACATGTTTGCCTGTGCATGAAGGTGGTGGGTCTTTGGCATTAGACGGTCGTTCACACCGACGTCAATACGTTGACTCGGCAAGTATCGAATTTGCACTTGGACATAAAAGTCTGGTGGTCCATCCAGTAAGAGTACGCAGATGCTCCGCGGTTTTGCATTGAGGCGTACGATAGGTCTAGGTTAGGTTGTGTGAATACCAACCTAGAGGTGGGCGAGGCCCAACCCACCGCTTTCGTTCGCCATTATGGGAGTATCCTGGGAGTCTTGCTAGCTCCAAAAAGGGGGAACTAAAGGCCTGTGCGTATAGAGTCGAAGTCTGTGAGTTGCACTTGTATGAACATAGCATAAACTGCATAACTCTGCATGTCATGGCACAAACATTGCATTTCAGCCCCTACCCCTATCGTATAAGTCGGTTATGGGACTTCTTATACGATTGACCTTGCTAAACGACCCCTTGGTCTATAGGTTTGTATGGGCATTCCTATAAATCAATGGTTACTTTTATATTATATACATGTTTTTATATACTGTCTTTACTTATTCTTTGTCTGCTCTTACTATGCTCTTTTACTGCTTCAATTATATATGTACACATGTGTAGTGTAGAAACATTCCCTGTAGATTATGCCCCTGACACCTGCTAATGTTTATACCCCTTGATGTCCTCTCCTTCATCCTTCCCGCAAGGTGCCTAGGAGTCACCGGGGAAGGGGTGGGGGATTGGCTTAGTCTTTTGACTAACGATCGGTGGACCTTATCATTTTAGGGGACCGAGGAGATGCTGCATCACCAAAGGTTGGTGTAGATGGAGGCGGGACAGTCTAGCATAGGAGCACAAGTTTCAGGATCAGTGAGTGATTTGTAGCTAGCTTCCGCCAGTGATCTTGTAGTGAGGACATGATGTACATGGCATGTGCCCTTTATTATTGTAACATTATTATTTCAGTTATACCATGTGGACATTTATTATATATAGACTGTGATTTGTGGACATGAACTTCCTTTGTTTGTTTATACTTTTCTTCTTCTGTGATCGATATGGCCGGCAGGAACGACGTTTTGTAGTGGCGACCTTTCTGAGTGATGGTGTCTCCGCAAAGCGGCGGTTCTGGGCATAAGACCCGGCTTTTCAAAAGAAAAAAAATGGGGTCTTAAAAAGTGGCATCAAAGCGAACCTCGATCCGAAGAAAAGAAGTCCACAAACCCTGGGCCACCCCGCGCGAGTTTAGTTTGAGGACAAACTAAGCAGCGGAAGCAATGGTGTGCCCATATGGGGAAATCACATGAAAAAGTCCACTTTTAGCTGAGCCTTTTGGGAAGTTTTCTTTTGTATCCTGCGGCGAACCCTGCTCCCAGCAGGGAATACCTCTGGCTGCAAAGATCTCTTTAGATACTCCTTTAGTCAATGAGTTGGACTCAACCCCACTAGGACACATGACTTACCATGACAATTTATACCATGCCCTAGTCTGAAATAGACCGTAGGTATAAATTTGATTAAGGTACGAGGATAACCCAAAGAGGTTAGAGGAGGAGCTTAATGCGGGAACCAAAGCCATAAACTCGGATGTCCCTACTTCACATACTAAGGATTATCCAAACTGATAGGACTACCTTAAGAGAGATTGACACATAAGCAAAATGGTAGGGGACATGTAGATCTAACCCTCGTACCGGTGACATGTTTATATTGAGACAACCACAACGACAAACACTGAGGGTCGGATAAGAATTCATGTTCGGAAGGGACCCGTTTGAGATTGGTTCATATGTTGACCTTGATAAGGTTGTCGAAAAGGGTACCTGGATGAGTCTAAGTTGTGGAGTATACCAATGAGCCTCAAGATAGAACCCCAAGTCTAAGGTTGTCTGCCCTAAGAATTGTTTGCAAACTTGGGACGAATATAACTTGGTGATATTGAAGATACTTAGCCTAAAATGGATAGTGGCTTATATTTTGTTTATTGGGGCTTACCTTTTGTTTATTGGGAAAATTAGACACTGACTTGGGTTTCCTTTGGATCTAATTTAGAAGGTGTTGCATCGTGAACGTGGTGATTTTGAAGTCGATCTTATTTAATGTTGTTGGATCTTACGGCGCCCTTAGAGGGGGGGGGGGGGAATAAGGGAATAAAAATCTTTTTATAATTTTATGTAAATTACTAAATTGTTTAAAGTAATATTAGAACACAAAATAACAATTTAGCTAATGGAAGAGAATATAATAATTTGCAAGTTTAGAAGTGCTAAATTGTTATATGATGAAATAGATTAAGATAAATAATTTAGACAGTGATTAAAATTGAAAGCTTTGTAACCAATATTATAGAGATAACGCCAAAAGTGAGAAATCAAGTAAACACAAATAGAGACATGATTGTATTTATATAAAAATGGTGTTTACATAAATTTGATTTCAATATCGCTAGAAATCGGAGGCGTAAAAATGAAAATATCTTTTCCTTTTCTATACCGACTCGTATCCCCACGAACCGGTTGGCTTTAGCCAATCCTTCCCCGGATATGGCCTCAAGCCGCTCTAGCCAATCCTTCCCCGGATATGGCCTCGATCCCCCCTAGATCTAATCACCTAGAACTAGTCGCCAACACAAGGCGAATTTCCCCCTAAGTCCTACCCAGACCTAGTCGCCAACACAAGGCGAATTAACTAAACGGTTACAAAGAAAGTATGGAATGGAAATAATAAAAAACAATAATAAAACTCCCTATATGAGATGTCTGGAGTTGAGGATGAAGGATCGCTGTAGTATAAGCGAGGTCGAAGCGATCGTCCTTCGGATGTAGCGTGACATAGTCCTCCTCCAGAATTCTCCTTAAGCTTTTTGTGGGAGATCCATCTTCGGCAGCATAACAGCACTGGAATTGTGGCACAAGCAACCTCTCTGGATGTTCTCTAACAAAAACAAGAGAGAACACATCATTTTATAGATCATGGAGCTAGCGCCTGCGGTAGTGGCTAGCGTTGGCGGTAGCGTTCGTGTGGAGCGGTTGCGAAACCGTCGGCGGTGTGGCTTTGTGCACGAACATGACATAGCTCTTGCGGTATCGCTAGCGCTGGCGGTAGCGTTAACCGCTGAGACGGAACCGCTGAGACGATCTTGAGCTAGCGCCTGGCGTTAGTGCTAGCGCTGGCGGTTGCACTAGCGTTAGCGATAACGCTGGCGTTAGCGGTAGCGCTGCTCCTTTCAAAAGATTGTTCCATACTGCTTTCTACCTGTGGAGTATTGCACCTATAGTTCCTGCACACTATAAACACACTACAAGCAATATCAAATACAATATGGGATTTGTTATTCTCAAACAAAGGGATGTGACACACATGTCCAACAATCTCCCCCTTTTGATAATAACAAATCCTTTAAGTAAGAAATCAACAATAGTGTTTATAGATAAGATAAGCAAGATAAAAGTGCAACTATAGTAAATGATATACATGATAATGTGCATACTCCCCCTATCTTAATGCTCCCCCTACATAAATGCAATTTATGTGTTACTCCCCATAAATGATAGATTTCATGAATTAGTCTCACCTAATTTATCTATATTTCTCATATATAGATTTCTTCAATTAATCTCCCCCTTTTGGTATTATCAAAAGAAGGTGGGGTGAGGGTAGTAAGGAGGCATTTATATATCCAATTGATTGATTCACCTGAGAACTATTAGAACTGGTGTGGAAGAGATAGTAGGTGCTCTTCGAGTCAGAAATAACTTCAATTCTTAGGGGATGTTACGTTCAGTCACTCTCGGTGAAAACCCCGCTAGCCTAGCCTGAATTTCGAGGACGAAACTATTTTTTTTGTTTATTGGGATTTGTAACATCCCCCAAACAACTAGACCCCTAGAGTGGTTTTGTCATGACTAGGTCATGACAAAACCCTAGGATGCTTGAAGAGATCACTTGGTCTTATCCAGGAAGAAGGAAACCATAGTGGTCTGCAAATAGCAATTTCCAGTTAACAAGCATAGGGTTGGACTTAAGTGTCTCACCTTGACCCTTTGACTCCATAGCATACCTAACCCCTTAGGGTCCTCTAAGAGCACCAGGGACCCATTGGGGTCAACAAAAGGGGCCAAATTGACCAAAGTCCACCCTAACCCTAAATTGGTCAAACTAGCTCAATTAGGGCCAATTGGCCTCCACCATGCCATATTGACCCTGCCCCTACCCTCATAGGGTCACTAGGGACCCATTGGACCAAAAAGCCCCATCATGGGTCCCCCAATTTGGCCATTTTGAGAAAAGTCAACCCTAGCCCTATTTTGGTCAAAGTGGCCTATTAAGGGTAAATTGACCCTCACCTTGTCAAATTGACCCAACCTAGACCTTCCTAACCCTTAAGGGAGGCCAATGGGTGACTAGCCACCCATTGGGGTCAACCCAAATGGTCAAATTGACCAAAGTCAACATTATGCTATATTTAGGTTACAATGACCTATTTTGACCTAATCAAGCCCAATTCACTTGGGCTAGACCCAATTGAGGTGGTCCACCACCTAATGGGGTTGGGTGCTACTGAATTGGACATTCAATTTCAGGAAATTCGGCCAGGAGAGAGAAAGCCCTAATTTGAAAGAGAGAGAAGGAAGGGGGAGTTAATGGAGAAGGAGAGGAAACCTTCCATCTCCTCCAATAATGGCGCCATTCATCTCCTCTTGGGGAGAGGAGAAGTTTCCAGCCTTCTCCCGACTGGATTGAGCCCCTATTCATCTCCCCCAAGCCAAAACTGAAATCACCTTGATGGCCATTAATGGCATTCAAGGTTGTAACCTCCTCCCCTCCCCCAATCGATCTCCTTAACGCCCTCAGAGATCAGAGAGGAGTGAAACCACCCTCCTCCCCGAAGAAATCGAGCACTAGAAGCTAGGATCGACATGGAGCCGAAAGCTCCACCTCCGGCCATGGCGACTCGCCGGAATTCGCGCCACCAAGCCCCCACACAGGTCCGATATGCCTCCTCTCCCTTGGTGCTAGATCTTATCATAATTTGGGGCTTGATCCGAGCTCAATTGGGCTCGGATCGTGCTTCCGAAAGGGCTCGATTTGAGCTCTCTTTCCCCTCCTCTAAACCCTAATTCCAACCACCTCCGGCCAGCCAACCACCCCCTATCGCCGGCCACCACCTCAACGGAGATGGTGGTGGCATTTGTTGGCCAGGAAGCGACACAGGTGGCCGGGAAATAATCCTGCAAAGAAGCCCAGGATGGGCTGTCGCGCGTCGTCCATCCATCGGGGACGATGATTATAAGCCGTCGGATCTGCCGTGATCAGTTATTCACAGATTTATGTGATTATGTTATATGTTATAATGTTATTTCATTTTGAAGAAATTCGTCGAGCTATAGTCAAAGTTCATCGAACAGAATTCATTCATCTTACACACTCTGGTGTTCGTCGAACTGATAGTTGAGTTGGTCGAACTGAACCCGGAGTTCGTCGAACGGAATTAATTCACCGAACTAATAGTTGAGTTCGTCGAACTGAACCTGGAGTTCATTGAATGGAATTCATTCATTGAACACACTCTGGAGTTCGTCGAACTGATTGTTGAGTTCGTCGATCTAAACCCGGAGTTCATCAAATGGAATTAATTCACCGATCTGATAGTTGAGTTCGTCGAATTAAACCCGGAGTTCGTCGAACAGAATTAATTCGCTGAATTGAATTAATTCATCAACCTGAATTAATTCGTCGAACTGAGAGATGATCTGCTGAACTGGCTGGAGAATTGATTTCGTCGAACTAAAGCATGGCGTTCGTCGAACGCAGGTCAGATTTCGTCGAAGGCAGGTAATATTTTGTCGAACGCAGACTTGTATTTTATTTTAATTATTAGAAATACTAGAACCCCTCAAATGAAAAAAGTGCCCAACATGAATGTTGTAGCCCTTGGTGTCTAGTTTAAGTGAAAATTTATTTCAGGTCAATAGCGGCATTATAGCCCCCTATGGAGTCATTTTGCTAGGACTGGTCCCTAGGGTAGGTCAGTCACAAGTTCTTGAATATCTTTCTACTGGTAAATGGTATGGCCCTGAAATTTAAAACATAGGCTATTTACACCTACCCACACATCATACCCAAAGATGGGAATTTTAGGAGAACCTTTTTCTAAGGTTTTTGTAATAATTTCATAAATTAAATAGTAATTAATTATTGGGTCAAATGACCTCCAATGCCCTCCAAAGTTTGGTGGGTACTTCTTAGGGTTATCACCTGACCCTGATAAAAATCTCAGCCCAATTGGGACTGATTTAGTTTGGAAATTGGTTAACCCAAGTTTGGTCTTATTAGGTCAAAATTAGGGCATGGTGTTTATCTTGGGATATTGTGGTTAAATATCCTCACCATGAGGTGAAACCTTGGACACTGGTTTAGCGTCACTCAAAACACCCCCATGAGTGGTTTGGGGTGGTGTGGAGGTGGGCATGCCATAGAACCCTAGTCTTACCCCTTGGGGTGCATATAGAGATTTGTGAAGGACATGTGGTCAAAAGCTATAGAATGGACATGGAACCTAGAAGATATGTTCATGGGATGTATTTATGCCCTAGGAAATTTTGAGAGGATTTTAGGAGAACTTATTCCCCCTAAATTAGGTCATAACCCCTTTAGGTAAAGTTCTTGTAAGAGATATTTACATGCACAAATGTCTTGGATGATGATGAAACCTTGGTAGTGCCTTTATAATCATATGATGGACCTCTGGTAATTTTTGTGAATTTATTATATGATTTAACCAGTACTTCATTTACAAGGCACTTATTTTACCTTAACCTTAAGAAATATAATTAAGGGTCCAAAACTCTCTAGAAAAATGTGCATCTTGGTGATAGGACATTTCAGAGCACTAGGAAGCTCTGTGTTTTTATATAATTTTTGGAGATTGTTATCAGTAGGCTACTTCACAACATGCTCATATTAGGACTTCTTTGGAATATTTATTTGAGTTGTTAATATGCCTTTATAAATTCTAAAATTTGGCCTGAGAACTTTCCTGATCAATATAAATGTCGGTAATATTCCCATAATTTTTGGACAAATATTGTTGGTGGTTGCTTGTTTAATTTCTAATTTTGGTTAAATAGTCAACATTATAATTAGAGGACAATCCTTGATTGTAAAATTGTGACACACTGTAATTATTGTTATTTTGGCATGATAGATTTATCCTAATTTATGGGAGCCATATCATAAGAATACCTTACACTTCATGCTCATATTCATACTTGGCAAATATTGGAGAAATAATAATAATTGCAAATAATTAAAGAAAAATATGATTCTATGGATTTAGTTTTGAAACATCATGATAGACCTCCAGTAAATATCTTGAGTCAGTTGGATGAACATTTGGAGTACCTCTACTTATAAGCTTCATAAAGTTAGTTTGGTCTGCGTATAGTAAAAATGTGAAATTTGGATATTTAGGTGCCTACCAAGTGGAAGTGGCATGTAGTTGGTGTACATGGTTAGGTTTAAGAGATTGAAAGTCACCAAAAGGAGTTTAGGTGATGAGTGTGTGCTTGGCAGTTAAGGGTAAAGTTGTGCTCAGGATTGACAAAAGATCGTCTTTCCCTTAGCCTGTCATAAAATGCTTAGGGGTACTTCAAGAGAAATGACAAGAAGGGTATTCTTCTGGGTAGCTACCAATAACATTAAGTATCTTGAGAAAGGGGGCTTTGGTGTGTCATCCCATTATAGTTCCAAGTACCGTAGCGAGCCCATTACAGGGTAATCCTCAGGAAGTCCAAGGTTAAGCATAAATTGTAGGGATAAGTTGATGTACAAAATTAACTTAATAATACGCACACCCACACCCCATAATTATGGGAGGTTAGTTGGTTTGGTTGTATGAGCGGTTGGCTTAGTGGTTGAAGCAGCGGATTAGTTAGTCCGGTGAGCTTGTGACTCAGTAATGCTTGATGGAACAGACGGGTTGGTCCGGCGAGCCGTTGGCCCGGAAGGTTATGATGTCGTGCAGGTTTGCCCGGGGAGATTAGGGCTTGGGATATAGTATAACATGTTTGCATGTGCATGAAGGTGGTGGGTCTTCGGTATTGGACGGTCGTTCACACCGACGTCAATACGTTGACTCAGCAAGTGTGAAATTTGCACTTAGCCATAAAAGTCTGGTGGTCCAGCCAGTAAGAGTATGCAGATGCTCCGCAGTTTTGCGTTGAGGCATACGATAGGTCTATGTTAGGTAGTGTGAATACCAACCTAGAGATGGGCAAGGCCCAACCCACCGCTTCCGTTCGCCACTACGGGAGTATCCTGGGAGTCCTGCTAGCTCCAAAAAGGGGGGACTAAAGGTCTATTCGCATAGAGTCAAAGTGTGTGAGTTGCACTTGTATGAACATAGCATAAACTACATAACTCTGCATGTCATGGCATAAACATTGCATTTCAACCCCTACCCCTATCATATAAGTCGGTTATGGGACTTCTTAAACGACATGCCTTGCTAAACGACCCCTTGGTCTATAGGTTTGTATGGGACTTCCTATAAATCAATGGTTACTTTTCTATTATATACATGTTTTTATATACTGCTTTTACTTATTCTTTACCTGCTCTTACTATGCTCTTTTACTGCTTCAATTATATATGTACACATGTGTAATGTAGAAACATTCCCTGTAGATTATGCCCATGCCACCTGCTATTGTTTATACCCCTTGATGTCCTCCTCTTCATCCTTCCCTCACGGTGCCTAGGAGTCACCGGGGGAGGGGTGGGGGATTGGCTTAGTCTTTTGACTAACGGTCGGTGGACCTTATCATTTTAGGGGACTGAGGAGATACTGCAACACTAGAGGCCGGTGTAGATGGAGGCGGGCCAGTGTAGCATAGGAGCACAAGTTTTAGGATCATTGAGTGTTTAGTAGCTAGCTTCCGTGAGTGATATTATAGTGAGGACATGATGTACAGGGCATGTGCCCTTAGTTATTGTAATATTGTTACTTCAGTTATACCATGTGGACATTTATTATATATGGCCTGTGATTTGTGGACTTGAACTTCTTTTTTTTGTTTATTCTTTTCTTCTTCTGTGATCGATATGGCCGACATGATCAGCATTTTGTAGTGGCGACCTTCCCGAGTGATGGTGTCACCGCAAAGCGGCAGTTCTGGGCATTATACCCGGGTTTTGATAAGAAAAAAAAGGTGTCTTACACCGACTCACTCTGCCAACTGCATAAGAGATATCTGTCCTTGTGATTGTCAAGTATATCAGACTTCCGACCAAAGCCCGAAACTATAAAGGATCAGAAAGAAGCTTTCCCTCATCACGTCGAAGTTTCATACCAACCTCCATTGGAGTAGAGCTTCTCTTCCCTCCTTCCATGCTGAATCGCTTCACAATTCGATCTGCATAGACTTTCTGAGAAACAAGCATGCTGCTCTCTTTCTTCTCCACCTCGAGTCCAAGGAAATGGTGGAGCTCACCCAAGTCCTTCATCTCAAATCTGATAGCTAACTCAGCTCAAAATCTAGCTACCTCCATCTCAGTGTTTTCCGTGATGATCATATCATCAACATATAACAACACCAAGACCTGAAGCTCCCCCGTCTTCTTTACGAACAAGCTTGAATCAGAATCAGAAGCAAAGTATCCACAGAACTTGAGGTATTCAGCGATCTTTCAATACCACGCCCGAGGCACCTACTTCAAGCCATAAAGAGCCTTCTTCAGCTTAAATACATGTCTTGGACAAACTTCAGAAACAAAACCAGGTGTCTGATAGTGCATTATTTATAGTTATTTTTATATAATATTTTAGTAGTAATTAATTAGTTTTTATATACTTTTAGTTTAGTTTATATCTAATTTACATTATTTTATGTTTTCAGGTAATTTGGGGCTGCTAATAACAAATTCAAGCCCACAGCCGTGTTCAGGGGAAATTCCAGAACAAATCTGCAAAAATCCTAAGTACACGCCCCAGGTCACGGGCGTGACCCAGGGGCGTGACCTTGGTCACGGCCGTGCTCCGCCTTCAGCTCCCAGAAGACATTTCCACGTCGGATTAAAGTTACACGCCCCAGGTCACGGGCATGACTGGGGGCGTGACCTTCAGGTCACGGGCGTGACCTTCAGGTCATTGGCGTGACTCGCCTGACATGCATTCAATACAAGCAGTTTCCGCCGCCGAGCCATTCCAGCTTACACGCCCCAGGTCACGAGCGTGAACTCTCTCGCAACTGCGAGATTAACTCCAGATCGCGCCGTTTCCCACCGTTTCCTGACTCGGTCAAGACACGCCCAGGTCACGGGTGTAACCTAGGCCGTGACCCGTCGAGATGATCAATTTTGGCGGTTTCTCTCCCCCAACGTTCCCGAGCTTTCATGACGCAGTTACGCAGCTTACACGCCCTTGGTCACGGGCGTGACCAAGGGCGTGACTTGCCAATTTTCTGCCTATAAAAGCCAGCTGCTGCCAAAGCTTAGGGGGATCCAGTCCTTGCTTCGATTGGGTCATTTCTAGTATAGTTTTTCTGCATTTTTCTTAGTGTAGCTTTATTTTATGTCTTGTCTTTTTAATTCCTAGCTTAAATTTACTTTACTTGCAATTGTACTTTTCTTTACATAGAAATAAAAATGTTTTTCTTCTCAATTATGTTTAGCTAATTTTCATAGCATTTGATCAGATGAAATCTTAAGCTTTTATATTTCGTAATCTCTTATTCATAGTTTAGGTTTGGAAAACTAAGGTTTACCGTTGATTTGCAATGATTGGTTTCATATTTCTAGGGTATGATAATCAAGTTTGATCCGTATTTTAGTGTATCGAGAGATCCGTAAATACGGGTAGATCGCTCATCGGGAAAAAGAGTTGTATGCATTCCTCGAGAGAGGGTGACGCAAATCTTCCGGATTGGAGTCAAATCCAATAGTGGGGCTCACCGTATAAAGCAAGCTTAGGGGTTTCGACTGGCTGAGGGGTCTTAATCGATCAACCTAAGGTTAGGTGGTAGTTCTCTCGAGAGAGGCTCTATCATATTTTGAGAACCTCCACGGTCAAGTTTGTCCAAATCAATTTATGATGTTTACGAAATATTTTACTTAAGAAGAATTCTCGATCAAATATTTCATTTCTTTTATAAAACCTTTTAACTATTTTTCCGATAAAATAATTATAATTTGCGTGAGTAGAAGTACTCAACAACCCCGTGGAATATGACACTTGATATTTATTTCTAAATATCCTATACAATGAATGATAGGTGCTCTTGCCTATAGGTCGTAGAATTTGGAGAATATATTTATATCTTAAACTTTACGTATCAGTGTCTGATCCATGAAGATGTCTTTGTCTATCTCGCCGTAAAGGAAAGCATTCTTCACGTCAATTTGCCATATCTTCCACCCATGACAAGCTTTCAATGCGATGACCACCCGAACTGAAGTCATCATAGCAACAGGTCGGATGGTTTCTTCATAATCCTCCCCATACTTCTGAGAGAATCCTTGAGCTACAAGGCGAGCCTTGTATCGCTCAATGCTACCATCAGCCTTCTTCTTCAACTTGAAAACCCACTTGCAAGTCACTGGAGTAACACCCACTACCTTAGGCATCATGTTCCAAGTCTCATTCTTCCTGAGGGAATCCATCTCTTCATCCATGGACTCTCCCACTCCTTGACTCCAACAACATTTTCAAAGCAAGATGGCTCTCTCTCATCTAGGGGACTTGCGTTGAAACATGAGACGAAGCTCACCAAATTTCCCCCTGTATACCGATCTAGTAGAATGATAGTCCTCTTGGACCTCCTTAGAGCTTTACTCTGAACCACCTCATCAGCTACCTATTATGAACCATCTCTCCTTTCAGGCATACTTGGAACATCGCTCCCCCTCCATCCAAAACCTGAAGCACCTGACCCAGAGCTAGAAGCAATTGGAGAACCTGGAGAAACATGCAACTCCACCAAAACCTCCTTAGTAGCTTCTTCAAGTCCACCATCTAACCTTCTTTCTTGTAACTTAATAGAAGAGCTACCCTGATATGATGTTAATTCATCAAATACCACATCCCTTGAGACCACTGCTCTCGTGTCTCAGGATCCATGCATCTCCAGCCCTTCTTCCGATCATCGTAACCAACGAACACTAGCTTACTTGCTTTCACATATAGCTTCATTCTAAGAGCATCTGGAACATGCACATAGCAGGTAGATCCAAACACTCGAAGGTGTTCCACCGTAGGCTTTATCTTAAACATCAACTTATGAGGGGTCTTCATGTTGATTGGACTAAGAGGCATCCGATTGATGACATATGTTGCACAAGACATTCCTTCTGCCCATAAAGACTTTGGGATACGCTTGGCATGATGCAAACATTTGTAAGTCTCAGTCAGTTGACGGATCTTCCACTCTACAACTCCGTTTTGTTGTGGAGTATGAGCACAAGAGAGCTCTCTCTGGATGTCATGCTTCCTGCAGAAGTTGAAGAAAGCATTTGAGGTGAACTCCCCTCTATTGTCGGTTCTGAACTTCTTTTTTCGCTGGTTAAGATGACCTTCCGCTAGCTCCTTGAACACCACTTTTCAAAGGCTTCTGACTTCTCCTTCAAAAAATATACCCAAGTATATCTAGTGAAGTCATCAATCAAGACTAGCATATACCTGCTACCTCCAAACAGATCACCATGAATACACTCCAATGGTGATTTGCATCTGCTTTGTGATTTGTTGAATGGAAGGCGATGAGCCTTACCATACTGACAACCTGCACAAACGTGACCTTCACCGAAAGATGACAAGCTAGGCAGACCTCTCATAAGGCCTCTCCCCGCCATAGCTTTCAACTTATCCATCCCAACATGTCCAAGTCTTTCATGACAGATTGCAGCGCTATCATTAGTCCTCATCTTATCAACATAAGAACTTGTAGATAACACAAACAAATCCTTCACCCGTCTTCCAACATGAGTGACTTCAGCCTTCACCGCTGACACATTCCGAAGAAACTTCACTTCTGTTGGAACAAACAGAACGTGATAGCCAACATCAACAACGTTAGTCATCGAGAAGAGGTTTTTCTTCATCCACGGAACATGATAGACACTCTTCAACGTGAGTGGACCTCTATCTCTGTTTAAAGAAACTACACCCTCCTTCTCAACTGCATGAATAGTATTATCAGCAGTAATGATAGCATCATTACCTGAGTATGCCTGCAAAGAAGAGAACTTCGACTCGTCTCCGGTTAGGTGATGACCATAACCCAAGTCCACAATCCAATCATCTTGATAGTTAATAGAAGCCAAAGCTCCATCATTCCACCTATCTCCTGCATTAGAAGCTAACTCTTCATTACCTGCAGCATGCCCTGGATGAAGATTTACTCTACAATCTCTCTTGAAATGATCAAGTTGACTGCACCTGTAGCACCTTGGTCCTTCCTTCTTCTTCCCATCATGCTTAGGAGCATTGCTCCTCTCATACTGATATGAAGTTGAAGGTCCATCGCTAACAGATGTCTTCTTCTTCTTGTCCCATCTATTCTTCTTGCCAGAATGTAGAACCTCGCTTTCTCCTCCAGAGATAGATATCTGATGAGTCCCATTTATATGCACATATTTGGACTCATCATGGCTAGTTTTCATGCATTTGCACTTCACTTTTAGTTCATTATCGCTTAAACTTCACTTGAACACATTTCTTCACAAAGTGCACTATTTGGGCCCATTTTGGTGTGCAATTGCGCGCTATTTGTTGGGGGTGAGCACACGGTGCTCCCCAACCCTTTTTTATGTATTTGGATTGAGCTGGAAGGGTATTCCCAGCTATATGATTGATGTTTGGTGCTGTGCAGGTGGGTAGATCATCAATTATGCCTAGTTTTCATGTCTGCATGAATTGCACGGTCGTGCATTTTCTATACGCACGGTCTCCTGCGATCGTGCGTTCATTTGCGGCCCAAAAATAGCATTCTGAATTTGGTCGTGCGATTTTACGCACGGTCGTGCATTTGGTCGTGCATGAAAAAAATTCTGCACCCATCTATAAATAGCTGCTCCGCGAAAACAGCCGCATCGACTTCGTTTCTAGGTCTTTTTGAGCGCCGTTTATTGCGATTTTTCGTTCTAGGCCTCCTCCATCATCCTCAAGCTTCAAAGAGAGGGATATAGCCCTACATCCATCATCAGCCAAGGAGAAGGAAGCTTTGGTCTTTCGGCCGGATCGTGACACGAAGAAGATGGGCCATTGGAAGGTAGTGACAGCCTTCTCTACCCCGGACGCAGTTGAGGACCAAGCTTGGACGCGGATTGACAACCCAGTGATTCCAACCATGAATCTTTGACAAGGCTTCGGATTGGGTCGATTCCTTACTTTCTCCTTCTTTATGTTGATGGTTGTATAAGGTTTATTCCTCTATCTTTTGATGATGTACACTATGAACCATGTTGTCTAATGCTTATTTCATTTTATTGAAATTATCTTTTTCATATGTGTGTATGAGGTGCGCCCCCATCCATTTTCCATCCACATCCGTCATCACCCTCCACTCCATTACGCTAGCCTACTCTTCCATTCCGTAAGACTACACTTCCATCCGCCAAGCTAAGCGGTGCTAACGGCCCGTGTAATCCACCTCGACCCCGCCGGTGCAAACCATTCCATCTGCAAGCCTTCTCGTCCATCCGCCTAGTGAAGCGTGGCATAGCGGCCCGTATAATCCATTCGCCTAACGAAGCAGCACGCTCAAGGCCTACACACTTCAATTCTGCACTTACCACTCCATCCGCTTGCCTACTCGTCCATCCGCCCTTGCGAAGTAGTGCGTTCAAGGCCTACGTTGTTTCCATCCCGCCTAGCGAAGCAGTGCGCCAAAGGCCTGCATAAGAGTAGTTGAGTAGTTGTTTTCATTTAATTTTCATAAACCAATCCATCCCGTTCACGTCTCACCTGACCTAAAGGACTTCGATCTCAAGTCCCTCCTCGAAAGTAAACTCCACCTTACTGTGTTCCTTCGAGATCGATACTTGGGGATTCACTCCCACCTTTTATATTACTTGAACGATCATTACACTGCCGTTTCGTGCCGCAGTCTTGCTACCGCCTATAGCGGTGTTCTAAGATTTGCGCATCAAGTTTTTGGCGTCGTTGCCAGGGAACACAGACGTGTGAGTTTGCTGTAGAGGGAGCCGAGAGATAGTTGTTCTTTCAGTGTGTATAGTCGCCTTATTATTTTTGTTTGCTTTTTAATTATATATTGTTTGTTATTATTTCTCTCTCCTATTTTAGAGTTTTAGGCAAGTTTAATCCAAGGAGTTTTATTAGTTTGTTTAAATTTCCTTGCAAAGAATTTCAGTTTCATTATATCTGCTTTTATTGTTGAAAATGTCTTCATGGGATATTTCTCCTGGCACTTACGACATGATGGTCTATAATATAGACCAAATGAAGGAGTTAAATGCTAGGCAATGTAGGAACTTTGTTTGTTTGTTGTGTCGAGGAGAGGGTCATGAATTGATGGATTGTCCTAGTCTTTTCAATCCTGACCGCTGCTCCTCCACTCATGATAACATTGTCCCTGCAACTCATTCTTTACCCATGGAGGCAATTGCCTACTCACCCCTTGAGCTTAATTCTCGCATCGGATCTTCTCTCCCTGTTTATGGCTTCACTCCTAGTGATGATGATCACTCATCTGCTGGCCAACAAGGAGAGGAATGGGAGCTCCTAGATGCACCTGAGTGTGATGAGGAAAGTATTCTTTCCATCGGGGAGGCGTTAGCAGATCTTTTTGCGGAGGAACAAAATCTTTTTGTTCCTCCATTTTCTTTGCAAGATTTTTCTACACACATTTTTTATGATCCTATCGAAGTAAAGGAGCGGGGTGATGCTTCTGACTCGAAGGATGCTCCAAAGTGGGATGAGGAGTTTGTTTTCCCCGAAGGGGAGAATGAATACTTTGAACACAATGGTGCACCTCGGTGGGATGAGGAGGATACTCTCTCTGATGAGGAGGTTTGCACTTATTCATGGGACGAGGAGGTCCAAACCACCACTGAGGCCCTTGAGTTCTTAGGTTCCCCTCGCTATGATACTTACGATGATGATAGCGATCTATCCTTGGATCCTGCCGGGAGTGAGACCGGGATCACTCCCCCGATCGATTTTTATTCATGTTCTTCTTCTTTTTTATTTCTTGATCCCCTTTCTCTATCGGAGCCTGTGCAGGTTGAGTCTTCACAGGTACCCAGGAGGACTTGGAGCATGATGCTCAAGTCAATGATGAGAGCATCCTCTTATGTGAGGAGGTTGATCCCCCCTCCGTAGAGGAAGCTCCACTCATTGCCTTCTCCTCATGCTGCCTCCCTGGAGATGATACCTTGCTGGGCAAGGATAGTTTTGGTGAGTTGAGTGAGGATTCCTCCTCTTCTTACTTTTTATTCCCTCTACCTGTGACGAGCAGGTATTATTTATATTCGGGTAGAGGCGTGACTGTTCTATCGCCGTATCGGTACCCGCTACCGACACGCTTATTAGAATAGTTACCTGTGCACTTTTCTTTTCATAGACCCGTTAGCTAGAACTGTTTAAATTTGAATAAGTCATGCTGGGAAGACAATAACCCCAGTAGTTATCTTACCTTTCTTGCAATGTTAGTTTATCTAGTTTGTTTAGTTAGTTTTACATTATTTTAGTTTGTATATTTTCTTTTGTTTTTGCGGAGCTCACCTATGCAGGTTCTTTTTCTGGATGGCGGATGCTGCAGCTTTGTCTTGGTTTACACACGTCTTCTGGTATGCTCACTTGCTGAGCATTGGGTACCCTCTTCCCTTAGCTTCATTTTGAATTTAATGGCCATATATTTTGTTGGATTGTTTAGATTAAGTCTGGGGGAGAGCCGCTATGTGTTACCCACTGCACGTGCACATATCATTTGCATACTAGAAGTATATTAATCTCATTTATTTTGTATTGTTCATCTTCACAGCACACCACAACACCCACGTGAGCACGCACTTATTTTTCTATGCGTCTCGGGTAAATATTATTTTTCTGTGTGATTGAAAGAACATGATGCTGGCATAGGATTGAGTGACGGAGTAACATGTTGACTCTAGCAGTGCTCCTAGTCGAGTGCTCGCGTCTCGTGTTGAAATTCTTGTAGAATTAGCTTTTTCTCATGCATTTAGTTTTATAATTTTCCAATTGCGTGAATACTATTTATTCTACTCGTATTTCGTAAATCCAGTTGAATCTGACGATAGTGTAGGTGCGTGTGTAGACGATCAATAGTGATGTATTGCTCGAGTCGGGAGGAAGTATATTCTTTTTCGGTGGCTAAGAACTTGCCCCTAGCGACTCTCGAAGCATGGGTATAGGTTATTTCATTTGTGTGAGTGTGATATAGGCCATTCTTTGACCCGGTTGAGCCTTTGCACCATTCCTAAACGCTCTATCCTTGCTTAGCCCCTTTGTGCCTAATCCCTACCATTTGATTCAGCTCCACCTTCAATTCACCAAAGCCAAAATGACTATCCTAATCGCACACCAAATTCTGAGCTCAAGCAATTTGTGCATTTAAAAGTTGGGTGTTGAGGCTGTGTATATTTGTGGTTATGGTTGGAATGCGTTATTGAAAATATAGCTGTGTTTGTTATTATATGTGCAAAGTTATAATTTAAAAAAAAAAGAGAAAAGAAATTAAAAAAAGTGAAACGAAATTAAGAAAAAAAGTGTAAAGCAATGTATTTGGGAATAGGTGGTGTACACACCCCACAGTTTCATGTTTAAGTCTGGGGTTGTGGTGTACACATTTTTCATTATTGCCGGATAGTGTTTTTATGCAAGCTCATTTGGGTTAGGTGTGCTAAGCCCCCACGTTTATCATTGTCTACCGCACCATAGCCTAAGCCTAAATCATAACCTAAAAGTCCTATTGATTCGCACTCTGAACGTAACTAGTGCCGTGGAGAGAGTGTGAACGGGCAAGCTTATGGCCATCATCATTGATGGATTTCATTGGAGTTTGTCCCGATCCTCGATCTCTGGCAATATTCCACTTAGTGATCGAGCTACTTTCACCCTACGCGTGATTGAAGGATTCACCACGATTCAAATTACGAGTAGCAATAATAAGTAGAAATGCAATCTAGAAAATTCTAATCTATTTCGCATGTTTAAAAGGTTTTTCTACTGAAATTTCAACGCACGCGTGTAAGCGACTTCGCATTGTACTTCGCATATTCAATTACTTTGCCAGCTTATGATTTTTCTACTTCACATGGGAGATAGTTTGCTCGGGACGAGCAAACGAGTAAGTCTGGGGGTGTGATGAGTCCCATTTATATACACATATTTGGACTCATCTGGGCTAGTTTTCATGCATTTGCACTTCACTTTTAGTTCATTATCTCTTAAACTTCACTTGAACACATTTCTTCACAAAGTGCACTCTTTGGGTCCATTTTGCTGGGCAATTGCGCGCTATGTTGTTGGGGGTGAGCACACGGTGCTCCCAAACCCTTTTTTATGTATTTGGATTGAGCTGGAAGGGTATTCCCAGCTGTATGATTGTTGTTTGGTGCTGTGCAGGTGGGTAGATCATCAATTATGCCCAGTTTTCATGTCTGCATGAATTGCACGGTCGTGCGTTTTATTTACGCACGGTCGGCTGCGATCGTGCGTTCATTTGCGGCTCAAAAATAGCATTCTGAATTTGGTCGTGCGTTTTTATGCACGGTCATGCGTTTGGTCGTGCATGAACAAAATTCTGCACCCGTCTATAAATAGCTGCTCCGCGAAAACAGCCGCATCGACTTCGTTTCTAGGTGTTTTTGAGCGCCATTTTTTGTGTTTTTTCGTTCTAGGCCTCCTCCATCATCCTCAAGCTTCAAGGAGAGGGATCTAGCCCTACATCCATCATCATCCAAGGAGAAGGAAGCTTTGGTCTTGCGGCCAAATCGTGACACGAAGAAGACGGGCCATTGGAAGGTAGTGACAGCCTTCTCTACCCCGGACGTAGTTGAGGACCGAGCTTGGATGCAGATTGACAACCCAGCGATTCCAACCGTGAATCTTCGACAAGGCTTCGGATTGGGTCGATTCCTTACTTTCTCCTTCTTTATGTTGATGGTTGTATAAGCTTTATTCCTCTATCTTTTGATGATGTACACTATGAACCATGTTGTCTAATGCTTATTTCATTTTATTGAAATTATCTTGTTCATATGTGTGTCTGAGGTGCGCCCCCATCCATTTTCCATCCACATCTGTCATCACCCTCCACTCCATACGCTAGCCTACTCTTCCATTCCGTAAGACTACTCTTCCATCCGCCAAGCTAAGCGGTGCTAACGGCCCGTGTAATCCACCTCGACCCCGCCGGTGTGAACCATTCCATCTGCAAGCCTTCTCGTCCATCCGCCTAGTGAAGCGTGGCATAGCGGCCTGTGTAATCCATTCACCTAATGAAGCAGCGTGCTCAAGCCCTGCACAGTTCAATTCCGCACTTACCAATCCATCCGATGCCTACTCGTCCATCCGCCCTTGCGAAGTAGTGCGTTCAAGGCCTACGTAGTTTCCATCCTGCCTAGCGAAGCAGTGCGCCCAAGGCCTACATAGGAGTTGTTGAGTAGTTGTTTTCGTTTATTTTTCATAAACCAATCCATCCCGTTCACGTTTCACCCGACCTAAAGGACTTCGATCTCAAGTCCCTCCTCGAAAGTAAACTCCACCTTACTGTGTTCCTTCGACATCGATACTTGGGGATTCACTCCCACATTTTATAATACTTGAACGATCGGTACACTGCCGTTTCATGCCGCAGTCTTGCTACCGCCTATAGCGGTGTGCTAAGATTTGCGCATCAATATCCCAGCCATTTTCTTTGCCAAGCTCTCTTGCGAAGCCAACAATTTCTCCAGCTCTAGCAACGATGGCTGATTTGCCCAACCTTGAACAAAAGTGACAAAGGCCGCATACTCCCTCCGCAAGCCATGGATTATTTGCCTCTTCAACCTCGCTTCTAAAATTGGTTCATTCGGGTCCAAAGCTGATATCTCCGCACTCAGGTTCTTCATATTCAAGAAGAAAGTTGAAATGGACAAATCCCCCTGAGTTTCTTTTGCCAACTCAATTTCAAGAAACTGTGGCTGAGCTACATTCTTATTGTTGAACAAGCCATCCAAGGCTATCCAAATCTCAGCAGCTGACCAACATCCAATTATGTGGTCAAACAACTCTGGAATGATAGCTCGCTTGAGTGTGAACTTTGCCTTAGCATATGTTCTCATCCAATCCTTCACCTGCACAACATTCCCTTCAGCAGCTACAACTGCTTGTCTAGCATCTCCTTCGAGTACCTCCCATAAATCTTCGCCAAGAAGATAGCTCTCCATGCACGAATTCCACTTCTTGAAGTTCGTCTGCGTAAGGAGCTCAATTCCAAGACCTCTTGTATAACCTCCTTCCATTGCTATCACACTAATTAACAAGCTTTCAGAGACTGAAGAAAGATTCTATGGCTGATCACTGATTGGAACCTACCTCTAATGCCATGTTAAAATTTCGGTGTAGGATCAAAGATGATACATCGGAAGACTTCAATTCAATTCAAAATATTTAACCAGTGGCAATGAAGGACAAGAAGTTCTTTATTCAAATTGACTATCTTTTTAAATTGGGTTGCATATATGGCGAGACATGATTTATTAGAGAAAACTAGATGAGAAGACAAAGCAACAGAACAAGCTTCTGGCGGCTAGAAGATCTGAGACCGCACAGACCGCTTGAACTCTGCAAGACTGCCGGCTACCCTGAGACCGCATGAACAGAACAGGTCGTTGACCTGAACTCTTTCAGACCGCCAGTCACAGACTGCACAACCTGCTTCTTATTGAACTGCTAAAAACAAACACCCTCTCCGCACTTCTTGATTGCCCAGACCGCATGGTAACAAGATCACGAAGTAAGCCGCGAACCGGACAAGAAGAACTGTTCACTGCTGCAAGGCCGCAACTCAAGACCGCCTGACCGCTGAGGTCACCTGATCAACTAAGCTCACTACAAGCTGATCATGAACCACAAACACAGACTGCCCAGACAGACCGCTAGAGCTAGTTTATTCAATGTTGGAAAAAAGGAAGAATGCTGACGGAGACTACTGGCCGCTTAACCTGCAAACACAACAAACGGTCAACAACCTTCAGACCACACGACCTCAAAAAATGAGACCGGCACAATCAATCCAAACTAGTTCTTACAGTTCTTACATACGAATGAGTATCCATGCACCCCTATTTATAGGCAAATGAACGAATATCATCACCACTCATGAGGGATACAATCACCTTCCTTATTGAAACGCGCGGCCTATAGAACCAGACCGCGCAGTCTTCATAAGACCTAATTACACTTATGCAAAATTGTCAAAGTAAGACAGCCTGCCATGAACAACCCGGCAGACCAAAGGACCAGACTGCCAAAGCGACCTCCAGTACCAGCCCGCCCGGTCTCAACCAGAATAGGAACACTTGGGCACAACCAGCAAACCACAACAATTTGCCAATACCAGAGACGCGGGATACCTAAGACAGATTGCCATATCAAAACTCACACTGCCTCTGCAGTCTCCAAAGACAGACCACCCAGACACTTCACTTCCACTTCAAAAATTTAACAGATAGTGCCGACGGTAGAGCTTTACTATTGAAAGTCAGCAAACGACTTTCTATTCTCATTTTCTCCCCTTAAGCCTCTCTATCCAAAGGTAGGACACAGAGGGTAGGAAGAAGGAGACTCCTTAGTGCCAACCATTTGACGTGCCATGTTCGGATCTTGTAGGAGAGCGTGTTGCGCACCTCTTCATCCGGATTGCTTGCAATGTTATGGAAACAAAGAGAGCTTCAAGGGTAACAACTCTTCTTCTAAATCATTGGACATGTTAATCCTTTGATTTGTGCATAATTGCAGGAAGATATCCACTAATTAGTGGATAGGTTTCTTTCGACGGGTCGATATAGATTATCCCTGTGGAAAATTGCATATAGAGTCCGGATCGTTGTACGGACATATGCATAATGTGTGAAGCCCATCTGGACAGACTGGTCTGGATTGGTGATGTTTATTGCGCTCCCGAGAAGACTCCGAGTATGTGTGATTATTTTCGGGTTCTGGGTGTTGTGATGTGCTGTAGGGAGTTCTAGAGGTGATCTCCAGAAAATACTCGAAAGAGCTGACTGAATTGAGTTCTGTAGCTAGTGCTAGTGCTAGCGCCGGGGCTATTGCCAGTGGTCCTTGAGATCACGTGGTAACATTTAGAATTGCCCTGTGGGCTGATATGATGACCTAGAGGAGGTTGTTTATATGATCAGGATGAGGTGAAAGTTTACCCGCATCGTGCTATTTGTTAATGATGATTGAGCCGGGACTAGTTGGATCAGAACCCGTCCATATTGGTCGGTGAAGAGGTCGCCCCTCGGTGCACCATCTCATTGAAGAATGCCAAAAAATGTTAGTGTGTACGGCTTACCTCAATTGATCATCCAAGTGGAAAAAGGACTTGTGGATGGAGTGTGCCTTGAGAGCACAATACGTGCGGTCTAGAGTCAACGTATTTGGTGATTGTTTCTATGCGGTGCTTTGGTGCACATGCTAAATATATGTTGTTATTGATTGTTTGCAGGGAAGTAGCACCACCGCCCCGGTCATGGGTTTGGGTTGTTATAAATCTTGGTTAGCTAAAGTTGACCGGTTACCTGTTTTCCCATTGCTTGGTGGATTGTGTTTTACAGGCCCTGGCGAGATGAGCGGGAAATAGCGGGTTGGATCCCCAGCTGCTGTACTTTGCTGGCCCTTGAAGGCCCAAGTGTTTTGTTTACTACCTTTCATGTGTGGCCAGCCTGCGTGCCGATGTTTGGAAGCCACTTTTGATGTAAACATGTCTAGTAAATAACTTTATGTATATTCATTTCTAGTGAACAAGTGGACAACTTATCTAATCTGGTTTTACCTTAAATAGATGCTTCTGTTGTTTATGACTCTGTGTACGCTAAGATGGTTTTATTTGAAACTATTTAGCTGCTAATTACGTAACACTCTTTGTTGTTCATTTAATATGGCATGGTGTCCCGACCGGACCTACTGTTATATTTTATGTTATGGGGCTGTATTACAAATGCAAAAGCAATGAACGCTCTATTCTGTGAGTTAGATAGAACTGAGTTTACTAGAGTATATGCATGTGAAACTGCGTATAAAATTTGGAATTTATTAGAAGTTACTCTTGAAGGTACCTCGCAGGTGAAGGACTCCAAACTGTTCTAACTCAGGCCAGAATTTGAAAAGTTCAGAATGGAGGTGGATGAAGACATTGATACGATGTACACCAAATTTACAAAGATCGTCAACAATTCCAAAGTCCTTGGAAAGAACTTTTCCAATGGAGATTTAGTTAGAAAAATCTTAAGATCACTTCTCCCAAAGTTCAATCCGAAGGTGACCGCCAACTTAGAATCTCATGATCTTAAGACTCTTCATCTAGAGAGTTTAATTGGAAACTTGAACACAAGAAATGGAACTGAAAATCCAACAACAAGAGTACAGTGTGGAGCCAAAGAAGAAGGCTTTGGAATTAAAATCAAAGAAGGAGGTGGATAGTGATGTTGATATTGATGAAGAGGATGAGGAAAGTCTTTTTGTAAGGAAGTTCAAAAGATTCATAAAGAATCCAGAAAAGAGAAGCACGTTCTGAAAATACTTCTTCAAGAAGGGGTCTTCATAAAAGGAAGGAAAAGGTAGTGATGATGACAATGAAGAACGACCACCACCATTGTTCTACCATTGTAGAAGCACAGGTCATATCCGGAGCCAGCGACTGAAATATCTGAAAGAGCAAAAAGAAAAGAGGCACAAGGGCAAGGAGAAAAAGAAGGTGCTAAAAGCGGATACATGGGATGACTCCTCCTCCGAGGATTTAAGCGCTCATCCACTAGCAGGGAAGAAGAGGCAAAAATGTGCCTTATGGGAAAAAGCAACAAGCCATGCGATGATGAGTGTAGTGTCCAAAGCGACACTGAGGTAACTCCTCCCTCATATGATGATTTATATTTAGTGTATTTATAAATTTGCAAATATTTGGATAAAAGTTTAAGAGACATTGATTTTCTAAAAACGCAAAATAAACTTTTGTTAAAAGAAAACAAAAAATTATCTAAACTATTAAAAAAAGAAAAGGTATCTTGTCAAGAGTGCAATCACTCATTTGCAAGAGAGAAAGAACTTGAAGAAGCTCTTTCTAAGTCCCACTCCAATATCAAAATTCTTTCTAAGGAGAAGGGGGATTTATACAGAACTTTAAAAACCTCTCTTTCTCAAATAGAAGAAGGAAGGAAAAGTTTTGCGAATTGGTGCATTATGTGAGTAATGGAAAACACCGCTCTCAAAGCTCGTATTCATGATTTAAATATGGCAATTAAAAATTTGGAGTTGGACAAATATCTCTAGACTTGATCTTGGTCAACCAATGTCATAGTAGTGCCAAGTATGGCCTTGGATATATTACTGGGAGCTATCTCCGAGGGTTAACTCTTAGCACTGGCGTTGGAAATAATTCCAGAAATTTTATTTCTGTTAATAAAAAAACATTTCAAAATTCAAATGTTATATCATCTTCCTGCAAGAGTTTATCCAAAACTCAGAAAAAGGGTTTCATCCCCTTTTATATCGTATGCCAAATGTCATTTATTTGGACACACCTCGAACTCATGTAGGAAAAAGGGTCATAGTGTTACAAAGCAAATCTAGGTGCCTAAGTTTTCCACTTATTCTATGGGAGGAACCTCTTGGGTATCCGAATCTTTACTCTCATCTCCTTTTTCGGTATGTTGGCAGGCTAAGGACAAAAAAGATGTGTGGTATTTGGACTCAGGATGCTCCAAACACATGACGGACAACAACGCAAAGTTTTTTAGCCTTGAGATGAAGAAAGGATGGTTGGTAACATTTGGAGATAACGGAAAAGGAATGATCATGGGCATCGACACAGTGGGTAACGAATCTTTCTCAATCTCTAATGTTTTATTTGTAGATGGTTTGAAACATAATTTAATATCAATTAGTCAATTATGTGATCAGGGTTTAAATGAATTATTTGAATCATCTACAAATCTTTGCAAAATCATAAATTTTAAAACAAATGATGACAGACTCATCGCACCTAGAATTCATAATGTTTGTATGATTGCCTTTAATGATCTTTCATAATTGTCTATAAAATGCTTTATTTCTAAAAATGATGAATTGGAACTTTGGCATAGGCGTCTTGGTCACTCTAGCGCGAAGTTTATTTTGAAATTATCAAAAGATAAATTAATTAAAGGTTTACATATGCTTAATGGTAATTTATCTTCTCTATGTACGCCTTGCCAAAAAGGAAAGTTTTAAAAAAAATTCTTTTAAAGAAAAAATGTAATTTCTACTTCTAGACCACTTCAATTAATTCATATGGATTTATTTGGACCGGTTAGCACTTCTAGTCTAGGAGGTAGAAAATATACTTTTGTAATAATTGACGATTATTCAATATTTTGTTGGACTTTATTTCTATCTTCCAAATTCGATGCCTTTCTTGAACTTACTAAACTATGCATTCGTGTTCAAAATAAACTTGATTTAAAAATTAAATGCATACGCTCGGATCATGGAGGAGAATTTGAAAATGATAAATTATCTTCTTTTTGTAATGATTTAAGAATTAAACATGAATTTTTCGCTCCTCGCACCCCACAACAAAATGGTGTAGTGGAGAGGAAAAATATAACCCTTCAAGAGATAGCACGCACTATGCTTTGTGAATATGGGTTGCCTAAATCATTTTGGGTCGAATCAGTTAATACTTCATGTTATATTATTAATCATGTCATGCTTTGTCCTATTTTAAAACTAACACCGTATGAGCTTTATTTTAAAAGAAACCTAATGTATCTTATTTTCATGTTTTTGGTTGCAAATGTTTTATTTTAAATACTAGAGATTCATTAGGAAAATTTGATGAAAAATGTGATGAGGGAATTTTCATTGGTTACTCTTCAACTAGTAAGGCTTATAGAATTTATAATAAAAGAACTAAAATAGTTGAAGAGTCTATTCATGTAAGATTTGATGAGTTTGTTCCTTGTGTAGATATTAATCGTACAGGAAATGAAGACGAACCCCTTTCCCCTTTGGAACATGAGGATGATGAATTGCTTGGAGAAAAAGAAGAAGAAAAATAGGAGAAAGAAGAAGAAATAGTAGAATATGTTTGATAAGTAGTATTTTTATAACTTTTTAATAGAAAATTTTGTAAATATTTAATTTGTATTTTCCTTTTTTATGTCATTTCTAGGTCATAAGTGTTTATTTTGAAATTCTATTTCTAATTTAGCTTAATTTCAATTTTTGCAGAATTTTGGGACAAATTGGAGAAATTGACAAGTACACACCCTCAGTCACGCCCGTGACCAAGGGCGTGTAACCTAAAGATCAGTCCAGACTCGATGTCGCGCCAATTGAGCTAGTCCACAACGAGTAACGCCCTCGGTCACGCCCGTGACCCAGTGTCACGCCCGTGACTAGGGGCGTGTAATTTTAGAATCTTCCCAAACTGGCTGCTGACGGGACGTGGAGATGTTGTCAAGAATTCAACCTAAGTCACGCCCATGACCCACAGGTCACGACCGTGACTTGCCCGCGTGGTCTCTACTTCGCCGCCGTGCCGAATTCCAGCCCACGCCGCATTTAATGAAGCCGTCCAAAGTCACGCCCGTGACCAAAATTACACGGGCGTTTAATGTTCGCTTTTCGTCGCGCCGTCCAGAAAGCCCACGCCGTTGTCGGATCTGATGTGAATAGTGCAGTCACGCCCTAGGTCACGCCCGTGACCGAGGGCGTGTAACTTGAAATTTTTGCCTAGAAATTCAGAGGCTCTCCTTGAGTCCAGGGTTCAGAATTTTGGAGTGGGGGAGGTGCTGTTAGAGCTGAGAGTGAGTTTTTCAAGTGCTTGTTCATGTCTTTCATTTAGCTTTCATGTTCTCTTATTTCCTTTCATGCAATGTTTTTAAATTTTCATGTACTAGTTTTCTTAAGCTTGTAACCTTCATTTTCCTTAGCTTTGCACTCTAAATTTAAGGCTTGTAATAGTTTTTGATTTTCAATAAAAATTAGATTCCTCTTTCATGTTCTTTTTCTCCTTAAGTAATTTCTTCCTTTCATGCAAATGTCAATTTCTCTTTCCTTTCATGCAATGTTTGATCTTTTCATTTAGCTTGCAATTAGTTTTAATTTTAGTTAAGCAAAAACAAATCACAAATTTTCGTCGATAAAATAATAGTGATTTTCCTCGAAGTAGAAGTAATCAACGCGCCCCGTGGAATACGACATTGATATTCCTAAATATCCTATACTATAGACGATAAGGTATACTTGCCTTTATCGGATATAGTTTTGGAGAAAATCTCAAACCTTCACTAAATTTCAAAACCGAAAACTCTATATCAAGTTTTTGGCGCCGTTCCCGGGGACTTTGCGTGGATATTTTGAAAAGAGGATAGCTATTAATTTTATCATGCTTCTTTTTATTTTATTTTGCTTTTTTCTAGATTTCAAAAAGAAAATTTTTTTTCTCTTTTTCTTCTTCCTTTCTTCTCTTTTTAGTGTATGACCCGAGGTAGCACTTCGATTCTTCCTTTTGATCCGGAGATCGAGCGAACCTTTTTGAGGCATCGCCTTTCTCGTGATCAGGGAAATCAAGTAGAATCTGAAGAGTCGATCGAGGACACTAACACAGCGAATATGGATCATAATCTTAATCCTCCTAATCTTAACGAGCCAAATCCTGATGAGGACGCGCAACGGACCTTGTCCTATTATGCGCGGCCGAATTTGGAAGGCAAACAATCGAGTATTGTTCGCCCCACGGTGGAGAACAATAATTTTGAGATCAAGTCCAGCATCATACAAATGGTGCAACAATCGGTGACCTTTGATTGTCAACCAGTCGAGGATCCAAATTCACATATTTCTTACTTTCTTGAAATTTGTGACACTTTTAAGATCAATGGCGTCACCGATGACGCCATTCGACTACATCTTTTTCCTTTTTCTTTGCGGTCTAAGGCCAAGCAGTGGCTGGGCTCCCTACCTAGGGGATCCATCACTACATGGGCTGAAATGGCGGAAAAATGTCTAAATAAATATTTCCCATCTTCAAAGACCGCTAAATTGCGCACTGATATTGCGTCGTTCATGCAAATCGACTCGGAGACTCTCTATGACACATGGGAGCGCTTCAAGGAGCTTTTGCGTCGATGCCCTCACCACGCACTTGCCACTTGGAAACAAGTGCAAATATTTTATAATGGCTTAAATCTCCAAACGAGGCAAATGATTGATGCGGCCGCCGGGGGGACATTAAATAATAAAACCCCGGTCGCCGCTCAAGAGATTTTCGAAGAGATGGCCACAAATGCGTATCAATGGAACATGCCCCGAGCGCGGCCTAATAGCCGGCCGGAATTTTTGAAATAAACGCAAACGCAAATTTGGCTTTACAAGTTGAGCGCTTAAAAAGCAAGTGGCGGAGATGTCTGCTTCCTCCGCCACTCCTCCTTGGGCTAATAACGTTTTAATTGAAGAACATGTTGACTACATGGGAAATCCGCCTCGGCCTTCCTATAACCCCAACACCGCTCCATATAACAACACATACAATGCGGGTTATAGGAATCATCCGAATTTCTCATGGAGCAACCAAGGAAATGCTCAGCATCCTATGAATTTAAATCAACCTCCCCCTAATCAACTTCTTAACTTAACTCCGCCTCCAAATTTGATTTCTCAAAATTTTAATCCACCCGGTTTTCCACCGCAACAGCAAAAACTCTCTCCGCTTGAAGAGGTTTTTGCAAAATATGTTGCTACAAATGAAACGAACATCTGGAACCTTACCGGATCGATCAAAAATTTAGAGAATCAAGTGGGCCAACTCGCAAAGATGATTTCTGAGTGTCAACAAGGAGCACTACCGGGGAATACCGAGCAAAATCCAAAGGAGAGCGCGCACGCGATTACACTCCGAAGCGGAAAGGAGGTGGTTCAAAAACTGGACGAACCCAAGGTAATTTCCTCTCCTCCTCCTACTTATTCATCTTCGAATTTGCCCGCTACGATAGCTCCGCACACTTCTATTTTAAATCTGCGCGCTCCTACTTCTAATATTCCGTATCCATCTAAATTTAAAAATGAAAGCGCCGAAAAAAATTATAAAATTATTTTAGATGTTTTAAAACAAATCCATATTAATGTACCTTTCTGCGAGGCTATCTCACAAATGCCTAAATATGCAAAATATCTTAAGGAGTTGCTCTCCAATAAGAAAAAGTTAGAAGATATTTCGCATATTTCTTTAAACATAGAATGGTCCGCGGTTGTACTCAACAAATTGCCTAAAAAAGCAAATGACCCGGGACGGTTTTCCATCCCATGTCTATTTGGCAATTCGTTAGTAAAACACGCCTTAGCGGATCTTGGAGCAAGCATCAACCTTATGCCATTTTCTTTGTTCAAAAAGCTAGGTCTAGGAAATCCAAGGCCCACTCGAATAAGTATCCAATTAGCGGATCGTTCTTTAAAATATCCGATAGGAATAGTGGAGGGCGTGCTCGTCAAGGTTGACAAATTCATCTTCCCGGTGGATTTTGTCATTCTTGACATCGAAGAGGATGTCGAAGTACCCCTCATACTCGGTCGCCCCTTCCTTGCCACCTCCCGCGCTATTATAGACGTAAGTAACGGAAAGCTCCTCCTACGGGTTGGAGACGATGAAGTTACTTTCGGCATAAATTCCTCGATGCGGAACACACTAGAAAATGACGATTCGTGTTTTTACTTGGAAGAGTGTTGTGAGTTCGATTCATCCCTCGAGTTAGTTCCATCGACAAGCTGTAATTCCGAGCCCGTAGAGCTCTTTTATGATGAAGAAGAAGTTTCTCACCCCACACCACCCGAACCATTACTTTTAGAAAAATTAAAAATCAAGGCTTCTTATGAAGAACCACCCGTATTAGAGTTGAAACAACTCCCCCCTCACCTTATATATTTGTTTCTGTAAAAAGAGTCTAAGCTACCCGTCATCATTTCATCCGATCTTAGCAACTCAAAAATTTCTCAGTTGACTATAGTCTTAAGAAAGCACCGCAACGCAATTGCGTGGCAATTATCAGATATTAAGGGTATAAACCCATCTTTCTGCACTCACAAAAGCTTTCTTGAAGAAAATTCCCGCAACTCAGTCCAGCCTCAACGATGACTAAACCCGAACATGAAAGAAGTCGTTAAGGCCAAAGTTATAAAACTTCTCGACGCAGGAATCATCTACCCGATATTAGATAGTACTTGGGTTAGCCCAGTACAAGTCATGCCGAAGAAAGGTGGTGTCACGGTAGTTGCGAACAAAAATAACGAATTGATCCCAACCCGTACTGTTACGGGTTGGCGGATGTGCATCGACTATCGGAAACTAAATGATGCCACTCGTAAGGATCACTTCCCTCTACCATTTATCGACCAAATTTTAGAGCTCCTCTTGGGTCACTCCTACTACTATTTTCTCGATGGTTTGTCAGGATATTTCCAAATCCCGATTTCTCCCGACGACCAAGAGAAAACCACTTTCACTTGTCCCTTTGGCACCTTCGCTTATCGAAGGATGCCATTTGGTCTTTGTAACGCGCCAGCTACATTCCAAAGATGTATGCTGGCAATATTTGACGAGTTAGTAGAGGAGGTGATGGAAGTATTTATTTACGACTTCTCCGTATACGGAAGTTCATTTGAAAACTGTTTAAAAAATCTCGAGCGCATATTATAGCGATGTGAGGAAACGAATTTAGCGCTTAATTTGGAAAAATGCCATTTTATGGTCAAGGAAGGACTAGTCCTTAGCCATAAAATTTCAGGCAAGGAGATCGAGGTCGATAGGGCCAAGATTAAAGTAATTGAAAAACTCCCCCCTCCCACAAACGTAAAAGCTATTAGGAGTTTCCTAGGCCACGCGGGGTTCTATCGGCGCTTTATACAAAATTTTTCCAAAATCACAAAGCCGTTAACCCATCTTCTCGAGAAAGAATCATTTTTTCTTTTTAACCATGAGTGCCATTTAGCCTTTCAACTTATCAAAAAGAAACTTATAAACTCCCCGATTCTAGTCGCGCCAGATTGGTCGCTCCCTTTTGAAATCATGTGCGACGCGAGTGATATTGCGGTTGGTGCCATTTTAGGCCAACGGGTGAGTAAATACTTTCACCCGATATATTATGCGAGCAAAACACTCACGTCGGCACAAGCAAACTACACCACGACCGAGAAGGAACTTCTAGCAATTGTTTTCGCCTTCGATAAGTTTAGGTCGTATATCACTCTCTCAAAAGTTATCGTCTTCACAGATCACTCTGCGCTTAGGTATCTCTTGAGTAAATCGGACGCCAAGCCTCGTCTTTTGCGATGGATCCTCCTCTTGCAGGAGTTTGATTTAGAGATCCGGGATAAAAGAGGAGCCGAAAACTTGGCGGCCGATCACCTTTCTCGTTTAGAAAATCCCTCCTCGGAAGCATTAATAGAGGCCGACATCAACGATAAATTTCCCGAAGAGCGCCTCCTAGCTCTCGAAAATATTAATTCATCTTCTACCCCCTGGTTTGCGGATTTGGCTAACTATTTAGTAGCCCGGGTCTTGCCAAAAGAATTCTCGAGTCAGCAAAAGAAGAAATTCTTTTCTGATTTAAAGAATTACTTCTAGGAGGAACCCTTTTTATTTCGTGTATGCGCAGACCAGGTTGTGAGAAGATGTGTTTCAAGTGAGGAAGGCCTTAAAATTTTACGTCATTGTCATGAGGGACCCACCGGTGGTCACTATCATTCGAACCGAACCGCGAGGAAGGCGCTGGAGGCAGGCTTTTATTGGCCCACGCTCTTCAAAGATGCTCACACCCTTGTGAGTACTTGCGACAGCTGCCAGCGGTCGGGGAACATCTCTCGCCGGGATGAGATGCCCCAAAACATTTTCTTAGAATGCGAAATTTTCGACCTTTGGGGTATCGATTTTGTTGGTCCTCTCCCTCCCTCTTTTTCAAATAAATATATTCTAGTGGCGGTCGACTACGTATCGAGGTGGGCGGAAGCGCAAGCTCTCCCCACCAACGATGCGCGAGTCGTTGTTAATTTCTTAAAAAAGTTATTTTCTCAATTTGGCACGCCATGCGCTATTGTGAGTGATCGGGGCACCCATTTTTGCAATAATCAATTTACAAAAAATTTAGCAAAATATGGTGTCATGCATAAATTATCCACCGCATATCACCCACAAACGAGCGGCCAAGTAGAAGTTGTTAATCGAGAATTAAAACGGATTTTAGAAAAAACAGTTTCTATTAATCGGAAGGATTGGGCAATAAAGCTCGATGACGCGCTATGGTCCTATCGAACGGCGTACAAGACCGCTATCAGTTGTACACCGTATCGAATGGTTTATGGCAAGGCTTGCCACCTTCCGGTCGAAGTAGAACACCACGCATTTTGGGCGCTTAAATTTTTAAACCTCGACTCCACTCTAGCGGGAGAACAAAGAAAATTCCAATTGAACGAATTAGATGAGTGGCGAGCGAATGCATATGAGAGCAATAAATTATATAAGGAGCGCACAAAGTTTTATCACGATAAGCATATAAAATTTCCAAAAACTTTTTCGTCGGGCGATCTCGTCCTCCTTTATAATTCCCGCCTTCGCCTTTTTCCGGGAAAACTAAAATCCCGATGGTCCGGACCCTTCATTGTTAAAGAGGTTTGGTCCTATGGGACAATTTTAATTTCCCACCCATAAAAAGGTACCTTCAAAGTTAACAGGGACCACCTTAAATTATATCTTTCGGGAGAGCTAACTAATGAAAAGAGTGATTCGATTGTATTTTAACCTGTAATATGATCGACAATTGGGTCAAGCTACGCGACCTTAAACAAATCTCTTTTGGGAGGCACCCCAAAGTTATCTTTTTATTGTTTTCTCTTGTTCTTTAACATATTTTGTAGGTAATCGTCGCTTCCCCGCGCAAACTTCAAAAAAAAATCAGGGAAGCCCTTTCTCTTTCTTCCTTCTCTTTTATCATGCATTTCCTTTTTGTTTTGTCTTGCACTTTATTTTCTTTTACTTCATACTTAGTTTTAAACATTGGGGACAATGTTTAACTTTAAGTATGGCGGTGTAAATAGTTCTTTGTAAATAGTTGTTAAATTAGAACATTTTCAAAAAAAAAAATATAATTTCTTATGTTTTCTTCTATTTTAGAACTTGTAAAACCCAAAAACTCAAAAAAATTAGAAAATAGAAAATTTTAAATCTTGGAAAGGGACGTTTGGGACCTCACCCCATCTCACCTCCTAGTACCGTGAGAACCCTTCACGGGGTATACCTCGGGAAGTCCAAGAATTAACAAAAAAAATTTGTTAGCTTCTTAGTACATGTTTTTATTTATTTCTTATCAAAAATCCAAAAAAGATAATATCAAAATAAAAAAAAAATATATGAAAAAACTTGAAATACAAAAAATTTAAATCTTATACCTCTCCTATTTGTTGTTTTTGTGAGTTCTTAGAAATCTAGTTGAGAATATTTATAAGCATATTTAGGTTTTTAATTAGCTAAAATTTTGCTTATCATAGTTTGTTAATTTTAAATTTGAGGTAATCTTGTTTTAAGAATCATCTTATGATTTTAGCTTGATTAGAGAACTTATTTAGCATGACTTCTCTTTTTACTTTTAAATGGCTTCATTTTGTAGTGAATTTGCTAAACCTCTTTAGATTTCAATTATATTTTCTTCTAACTTATTAGATCTTAGGAAATTTAATTTTACTAGAATTTGCTCTCAATATAATTTAAGGCTAGCTAGATTTTCTCTTCCCTACCCTACCCCTTTGATGGCATAAAAAAAGTATTTAAAAGATCATATGTCATGGGAATAAGAGGATAAAATTCATTATTCCCTAAACATATGCACCCAAATTTTTTTTAAAAGATTATATGGCATGGAGTAAGAGGATAAAATTCATTACTCCTAAACATATACATTTGGGTTTTAATTAGAAGAGAAGTTTATCATTTACAAATTAGAAAAAAAAACACTTTGGTGAAAAGGAAAATCCATCACCTTCATTCAAAGATCTCTTCTCATGCCAAATTTTATGAAATCCCCCATAGCCAATTATCATTGTTCTAGTTTAGTTAAAAATTATGGAGAGAGCAATATTTAGTAATTTACTTTTCCTTAAGTTTCTTTTAAGGTAGAGTTCTTATAATTTTAATTTAATTTAGTTTTATAATTTCTACAATTTTGTCAAACTAATTAATTTTCTTGAGAAGTTATTGCCTAAACATTTTTCCCTCTTTTCAAATCATCATCATAATTTAGGACTTAACTCCCCCTTGAATTTACTCTTAACTTAACTTTTGGTTAAATGAAATTTTAGTTTTAAATTAAAAATTTTAAGGATGTCTTATAGATTATGTCTCACACTTTTGCTCTGGAATAGCAAAACCTCAAGTATGGGGGTATTTGAAAAGTAGTATTTTTATAACTTTTTAATAGAAAATTTTGTAAATATTTAATTTGTATTTTCCTTTTTTATGTCATTTCTAGGTCATAAGTGTTTATTTTGAAATTCTGTTTCTAATTTAGCTTAATTTCAATTTTTGCAGAATTTTGGGACAAATTATAGAAATTGACAAGTACACGCCCTCAGTCATGCCCGTGACCAAGGGCGTGTAACCTAAAGATCAGTCCAGACTCAATGCCATGCCAATTGAGCTAGTCCATAGCGAGTCAAGGCCTCGGCACGCCTGTGACCCAGTGTCACGCCTGTGACTAGGGGCGTGTAATTTTAGAATCTTCCCAGACTGGCTGCTGACGGGACGTGGAGATGCTGTCGAGAAGTCAACCTAAGTCACTCCCGTGACCTACAGGTCACGACCGTGACTTACCCGCGTGGTCTCTGCTTCGTCGGTGCGCCGAATTCCAGCCCACGCCGCATTTAATGAAGCCATCCTAAGTCACGCCCGTGACCAAAATTACACGGGCGTGTAATGTCCGCTTTTCGCCGCGCCGTCCAGAAAGCCCACGCCGCTGTCGTATCCGATGTGAATAGTGCAGTCACGCCCTAGGTCACGCCCGTGACCGAGGGTGTGTAACTTGAAATTTATGCCTATAAATTCAGAGGCTCTCCTTGAGTCCAGGGTTCAGAATTTTGGAGTGGGGGAGGTGCTGTTAGAGCTGAGAGTGAGTTTTTCAAGTGCTTGTTCATGTCTTTCATTTAGCTTTCATGTTCTCCTATTTCCTTTCATGCAATGTTTTTAAATTTTTATCAGTACTTAGTTAACCAGATTTCCTGCTATAAACATGTAAATACCATATGTGGACTATTGATCTTCTTTGTCTTCAGCATAGCTGGCATCAGAGTAGGCTTCAATCCTCAGATGGTTATTCTTCTGAAATAGTAGTCCCTTCCCCGGAGTTCCTTTCACATATTCTAGGATTTTAAGAGCTGATTGGAGATGACACTCCCTAGGGTTTTGCATGAACTAGATTACCCTACCTTCAATATGACAGATGTCCGGTCTTGTTATGGTTAGGTAGATAATCTTGCGTACTAGTCATTTGTACCCAGTGATATCTGAAAGAGGTGCCGATACCTTATTCCAAAATTTGTCTTCACCAACAGCCATCGAACATCGAACCGGTAGATCACCACTGAGTTGTGTCTTCATGAGATTTTTATTCCCAGAAAGTACTTAAGAGGTCCCATATCTTTTGTAACAAAATTTTATTAAAGATATTTCGTTGTTAGAGCAATTCCATTCTTATCATCGCAAGTAAGGAGAATATTACCTGCATCGATAGCAAGAACAACCAGCCCAAGAAAAGACTTTCATATAAAGAGAGAGTGATCTACAAAACTTTGAGTAAAACGAATGATAGAGACAACTTGACTAAACTTGTTGAGCTAGGCCAGAGTGCTCTGATTGAGACCATAAATTACCTTCCTCAACTTGCATACTTGAGACTTCCTTGAGAATTATACCCCAGAGGTTTCTCCATACATACGTCTTCTTAGTGGTCTCCATGGAGGAAGGCATTCTTGACATCTAACTGGGAGATTTTCCAATCTTTGTTGATAGTTATTGAAAAGAGAACCCGAATTATGCTTATGCGTGCAACTGGGGAGAAAGTGTCAAAGAAAACCACTCCATATGTCTTAGTGAAGCCTTTAGCAACCAGTTGCACCTTATACCAATCCATAATGCAATCAGGATGAAACTCTACCACAAAAACCCATCGACATCCAACAAAATCTGCTTGAGGAGTAGGGACAAGAATCCAAGTACCCCTTTCAATCAAGGTATTCATTTCTTCATCCATGTCAGCTTTCCAGAGTGGTATGGTAAGAGCTTCTTGGTATGTGGTCGGAATGATAGTGGCCGAGAGGACTAGATCAAATTCCCTACAAGAAGGAGTCAGTCGAGCATTTGAGATGACATCATGAGTGGAATGATGAGTACACATTCGAACTCCCTTACGAAGAGTAAAGGAAGATCAAGATCCGACCTATCATCTGTATCAGATCAATCCAATGAAGAGAGTGATGGCCCTGGAACTGGCAAAGATGGCATCGAAGGTGGAGAAGTGGTGGCAGGAGATGGATACGAAGAGGTTGGTGTGGGAAGAGAAGGTTTGATTAAGTTCTGGTGGAGGGAAAGAAATAATAGGTAGAGTGGGGTTAGTTTCAGTTGGTGAGGGTGGAGGGTCTTGCGAGAAGTAAGGAGTACTTTCATAGAATGTGACATCATCGAAGACATACTTGAAAGTGCACAGTGACTCCCCTGAGTATTCTCTTGAGAGGGGGTGGATAGAGATTTAAAACTTTTCATTAAAATGTCTATAGAAAAACAACAGTTCTAATTACTGAGCATCCACATTTCCAACTATAATAAATTAATCACAGAAAAATTAAACTAACTAAGAGACAACATAGAAAATAATCACAACAAAGAGGAGACAAGAGCTATAGTGGTTGCACAAAATCTGGGTACTCCACTCTTCTACCACCTTGGTAGGAATACACTATCACAGTGCCTGAGTTTTTTGATAAGGAGACTCTTAGAATCATGAACTGAGTCTTTTGTTAAGGAGACTCTTAGAACCAGGAACTGAGTCTTTTCTTAAGGAGACTCCTAGAACCAAACTAGATCTTTTGATAAGGAGAGCTTGAACCAAACTAGATCTTTTGTTAAGGATATCTTGAACTAGGCTAAATCCTTTGAAGATGGATTCTTAGGACTCTTTACTCAATTTACGGAAAGTAAGAAATGGAGTAAGAAGAAGAAGTAGATGAAGATTATTCTTCTGAGATGAATCCTCTTACATCAGTCAATGAGGATTATAGACACTAAGTGTTTTTCTGGATCCTTCTTTAGTGAATGAATCCTTGCTTGAGAAATATGCAAGTATTATGATAGCCATGATCTAGTTGTTGATCTCTGTATATTTTATATGCTTCTTTCAGAGAGAGAGAGGGGAAGAAGAAGAAGCCTTTTGTTGAAAATTGTTCTGTACAGAGATCTGTCATTTGTTTTCTGTAAGAGTGATAGATGGTTGAAGAAGAATTCTTCTATTGAAAAATGTTCAATACAGAGATCAATCGTGTATTCTATTTGAGAGAGAGAGAGAGAGAGAGAGAGCTAGAGCAGAATCTTATTACCCTGATTTTGAATTCTATATGTATATTCCTCTATCGAATGGAGATGAATGCATTTCCTCTTCTGATCTTTCTCCAGTTAGAATGTCCAAGAGAATTATTTTTCTCTTTCTATTTGTGTTGACAACCCGTCAAAATCCTTTGTATAATTTCCAATTTAATCATTATTGAATATCTAAAATTATTCATTCTCTTCTTGTTCATGTACAACCCATTGTAATTCAAATATCTTCCATATATATATTCGGAATAAGCCTTAAAATCTATTCCAGGAAGTTTTCTAAATTTGTTACTGTATTCGACGTTGCGTCAAATAACTTTGACTTCTTATCGACGCACCTTTGACTTCTACTTGAAGTAACTTTGAAATCTTCCTCAGCTTTGAAGTCAACTCTGATATCGACGTTGTGTCGATTTCTTATCAACGTGTCTATCGAGATGAAGATGTCGACTTTCAAATACATCTTTTACATGTTGGAACATGATTTTCCGCATCCCTTGATGTGAGAATAACAAATTCTACTTATATTTGATCTAGTTTGTCATTGTGTTTTTAGCATGCAGGTTTGAACAAATATGACACTAGGTTGCTGCTGTTTTTAGCATGCAGGTTTGAAAAGAAGAATGTGGTGTAATGTCAGGCATTAGGGTTAACGCCGGTGTTGACTTTCATTCCCACCAAGATGAAAATGACATGCAGGGAAGCTGCCGTGATTGCAGGTGCATTTTGGGAATGATTTGACTTAATGCCAGACATTAGCCTCAATGTCAGTTTTAAGGTTACCTAAAATGAAATGTTCCCAAAGATGCAGAATCTCCTACCTGATTTGAAGATTTGAGCCATCAAGTTATTTCTATACAGAGTCAACGCCTGGCGTTATCCCTAATGATGGTGTTAGCTTCCTGCCCTATAAATAGGTGGGATTCGTTCTCTTCAATCATCTATGCCAAGGGGCCCTATTCCAGCACTCTAAAAAATCCTTGAGGGCCAAAATTTCCAGAACACATCTTCTACTCAATTTGAAGAGAAGAATTCAAAGGAGGATCGGATCAACGCTAACCCAACGTAAAGAACGCATGTTTCGACTTCGCCGACATACAACGGGTCTTCGCCGTCTCCAAAATTCTTCATAAGGAGTTTTTTAATTTATCTTTTATATTTTGTTGTACCTTTATCCTTTGTGATTGTTTAGTGAATTCGTAGCGGTTGTTTGCGACTAGGTACATGTGCGACTTAGGAGAATTCATCGTGGTTGTTGGCAACTAGGATTAGGAGTTAGATCTAGGGTGGCTCGAGGCCTTTCTGGGGATAGAAGGGCTAGAGCGGCTTGAGGCGAGATCTTGGGATAGATCGGCTAAAGCCAACCGATTCTTGGTGAGAAGAGTCGGTATAGAAACCCAAAGAGTCTTTTATATTCGCCTTTGAGTTCTGGCGTCATAGAAATCCATTTTTTGCAATCAATTTTATAAATGATAATCATGCCTTTTCTAATTCAATAAAATTGATTTCTTGCTCTTTACTTTTGATTAAATTTACTTCATATAAAATATCAAAAGATTGTCTTAAAATCCTAAAGTTTCAAAAAACCTTATACACCCCCCTCTAAGGGCACCTAAAGATCCAACAACTGGTATCAAAGGTAGGTCATTCCAAAATGGTTTCACCACTGGGAATAATGACGCACCATGATCTCGCTTTTTATGAGGGGCTGAGAATTATTAGACCACCACTATTTACTGGGTCCGATTATAGTTATTGGAGAGCTAGGAAGCGATGTTTTCTAATTACTTAAGACATAAAAGTTTGGGGAATGTTAGAACAACACTATTCTCTTCCTATCGCCATAGTAGGAGAAGTTATGCTTGAAAAACCTAAAAATCAATGGGATGAGCAAGACAAACTTAGGTGTAAAAATAATGATAAGGCAATGAACGCATTATTTTGTGAGTTAGATTGAACTAAATTTAATCGTATTTGTGCTTGTGAAACTGCATATGATATATGGAATTTATTGGAAATTACTCATGAAGGTACCTCGCAGGTGAAGGACTCAAAGCTTTTTCAACTGGAATCGGAGTACGAAAAAGTTCTGAATGGAACCTGACGAGGATATCGACGACATGTACACAATATTTACAAAAATTGTAAACACATCAAGAATCCTAGGAAATACTTTCGCAGACGGAGACCTAGTGAGGAAGATTCTTAGATCTCTTACACCAAAATGCAATCCAATGGTGACGGAGATATCAGAATCTCATGATCTAAGGCATTTCCATATTGAGATCCTCATTGAAAATCTTAAAACCCATCAGTTAGAACTCAGGATTCAACATGAAGAGTACCATGCAGAGCCAAAGAAGAAGGTCTTGGCTCTAAATTCCAATAAGGAGGCCAATGATGATGAAAAAGATGAAGAAAGCCTTTTTGTAAAGAACTTTAAGAAATTCATGAAGAATCCGGGGAGAAGAAACTCTTTCCGAAAATACTTCGTGAAAGATGCAAAAAGGAAGGGATCATCCTCTACAAAAGAAAATTATAGCAATGACGATGAAGAGCGGACACCGCCAGAGTGCTACCATTGCCGAAGGACCAGACACATCCAGAGTCAGTGCCCAAAATATATGAAATAGAGAAGGGAAAGGAGGCACAAAGGAAAAGAAAAGAAAAAAGTATTAAAGGCGGCTACATGGGATGATTCTTCCTCAGAGGAGTTAAGTGGATCTTCCTTAAGCGATAATGAAGAGGCAAACATGTGCCTCATGGGTAGGATCAATGATCTCATCGATGAAGAAACAAGTGTCCAATATGACACTGAGGTACCTCCTCCCACTTATGTTGAACTCTATGATGAATTTCGTCAAACTTGCAAATATTTTGAAAAAAGTCTTAAAGATATTGATCTTTTAAAAATTAAAAATAAAATCTTATTAAAATAAAATAAAAAACTAAATAATGAAATAAAAACTTTTGGAAAAGAAAAAGGAGATTGTAAAGATAATGATCTTTCATTGACAAAAATTAATGAACTTGAAGAAACTCTCTCTAAGACTCTCTCCGAACAAAAACTCTTGTAGAGTAGGGGGACATAGAAAGAAAATTAAAAGCCTCTCTTCTCTTAATTGATGAGGAAAGAAATCATTTGCAAATCGATGTGTAATACTTGTTACCGAAAATACCTCTTTGAAAGCCCGAATCAATGATCTCAATATGGCAATAAAAAAATTCAGGGTTAGCCAAAAATCTCTAGACATGATTTTAGGCAAGCAGTTCCATGGCTTTGCAAAGTTTGGGTCGGGGTATGGTTCAAGAAGCTACCACCCAACGTTAACACTTAATGCTGACATTAGCTCTAGTTCTAGAAATCAAAACCCTTTTTATAAAAATTCATCTATTCCCCTTCTACTAGCAAGAGTCAACATAATTCTTTGAAAAAGGTCTCAACCCCTTTTATTACTTGCGCCAACTATTTGTTTTTTGGTCACACCACGGACTCTTGTAGGAAGAAGGGAAAGTGCACTTTAAGGCAAATCTGGGTACCTAAGGCCTCCATCTATATTATGGGAGGAACCTCATGGGTATTCAGATCTTTACTAACATCTTCTTCTAAGGTGTGTTGGTAGGATAAGGACAAGAAAGTCATGTGTTAATTGGACTCAGGCTGCTCCAAGTATATGTCGGGCGATAAAGCTATGTTCCTTAGCCTCATGATGAAGAAAGGAGGGATGGTGACGTTTGGCGACAATGGAAAGGGAAGGATCAAGGGCAGTGGTGTAGTGGGTAACGACTCTTTTTCTATTTCATATGTTTTATATGTTGATGGTTTAAAACATAATTTAGTATCTATTAGTCAATTATGTGACAAAAGACTAAATATCTTATTTGACTTTTCAACAAATCTTTGCAAAATTATAAATCCTAAAACAAATGAAGTTGTACTCACCGCACCAAGAACTCATAATATTTACATGATTGCTTTTCATGATCTTTCACAATCGTCTATCAAATGTCTTATTTCAAAAAATGATGAATTAAAATTATTACATAGGCATCTTGGACACACTAGCACTAAACATATTTTAAAACTAGGAAAAGATAAATTAATTAAAAGATTACCTATGCTTAATGAAAATTTATCTTCACTTTGTCCACCTTGCTAAATAGGAAAATTTTCTAGAACATCTATTAAAAGTAAATAAGATATTTCTACTACAAGGCCTTTACAACTAATTCGTATGGACCTTTTTGGTCCAATGAGCACATCAAGTCTAAGTGGTAGAAAATATACTTATGTTTTAATTGATGATTTCTCTAGATGTTATTGGACAATTTTCCTCACCGCAAAATTTGACTCGTTTTGTGAATTATCAAAATTATGTAAACGTATTCAAAATGAACTTGATCTAAAAATTCAATGCATACGCACGGATCATGGGGGATAATTTGAAAATGAAAAAGTTGCCACTTTTTGTAGTGATCTAGGAATTAATCATGAATATTCAGCTCCACGCACCCCACAACAAAATGATGTTGTGGAGAGGAAAAATAGAACCCATCAAGAATTAGTACGCACTATGCTCTCTGAATTTGGGTTTCTTGGATCGTTTTGGGCCGAAGCCGTTAGAACATCATGTTATATAATTAACCGTGCCATGCTTCGACCTCTTTTAAAATTAACCCCTTATGAATTGTACTTTCAAAAGAAGCCTAATGTATCCTATTTTTGTGTATTTGTTTGCAAATGTTATTAATTAAATACAAAGGAATCATTAGGAAAATTTGATTAAAAATGTGATGAAGCTATTTTTCTTGGCTATTCCTCAACTAGTAGAGCGTATAGTGTTTATAACAAAAGAATGAAAATAGTTGAAGAATCTATTCATGTTAGATTTTATGAGCTTGTTCCTTGTGTAGAGAAAAATGCAGGAAATGACGAGGAACCCCTCTCCCCATTAGAGCATGAAGATGACAAGTCACATGAAGAGGAGAATAAGGACGAGGTGAACAAGGAAGAGGAGGACAAACATGAGGAGTATGTACCTCCTAGCATAATAAAGTTCACAAAGCATCATCCAAAGGAACTTGTCATTGGAGAGCCGTCTAAAGGGGTAACAACTCATTCTTCCCTACATGAATCTTTTTCAAACCTTTGCTTTGTTTCTAAAATCGAACCAAAAAATATTTCAACCTCGCTAAATGATGAATTTTGGTATTTAGCTATGCATGAAGAATTAGAACAATTTGAACGCAATAAGGTTTGGAATCTTATTAAAAGACCATCAAATCATCTAGTAGTAGGCATAAAATGGATTTTTAAAAATAAATTAGTTGGTGATCTAGGATTACTAGGAACAAAGCTCTCTTAGTAGCACAAGGGTATTTGCAAACTAAGGGGGTAGATTTTGATGAAACATTTGCACTCGTTGCTCGCTTAGAATCCATTCAAATTTTTCTTGCCTTTGCAAGTTTCAAAAGATTTAAACTATTTCAAATGGATGTTAAAAGTGCCTTTTAAATGGAATTATTAAGGAAGAAGTTTATGTTGAACAACCCCCGGTTTCATAAATAAAAAATTCCCAAATGATGTTTTCAAACTAAATAAAGCACTTTATGGCTTAAAACAAGCGTCACATGCTTGGTATGAAAGATTAACTTCATTTGTATTAAAGCACGATTATGTAATGAGACATGTTGATAATACACTCTTTATCAAACATGTTAATAATGATCTAATTATATTACAAATATATGTAGATGACATCATATTTGGAGACACTAATGAACAATTATGTAATGAAGTTGTATGTGTAATGCAAAAAGAATTTGAAATGAGCTTGGTTGGAGAACTCACAAACATTCTATGTTTTCAAATCAAACCAAGAAATGATGGAATATTTATAAATCAATCTAAATATGTGCATGATATATTGAAAAGATTTGGATTTGAAAACTTAAAACAATCCACCACTCCTATGAGTGCATCTCAAAAATTAGGAAAAGATGAAGCCAGAATCTCTATTGATCAAACACTACATAGAGGAATGATAGGATTATTATTATGTAATAGTGCATCTAGACCTGATATTATGTTTTTCATTTGCTTATGTGCTAGATTTCAAGCTAATCCTAAAGAATCTCATTTAAAAGTAGTTAATCAAATTTTTAGATATTTAATCAGATAATCTAGTCTAGGCATATGACATCCTTATATAATTCATTTATATTTCATGGATATTCCGACTCCGATTATACGGGTTGCTCACTAGATCGCAAAAGCATAAGTGGCACATGTGACTTCTTAGGCCCCATTACTAGTAGCCTGGTCGAGTAGGAAATAGAATTCTGTTGACCTCTCCACCACTGAGGCTGAATATGTCGCACTAGGAAGTTATTGTGCACAAGCCCTTTGGATGAGTCAAACACTAGAAGACTTTGGGGTGCATCTAAATAATGTTGAATTAAAATGTGACAACAAAAGTGTAATAAATCTAAGCAAAAATCTCATTCATCATTCACAGTCTAAACACATAGATGCACGTATTCATTTCATTAGGGATTACATCAAGAAAGAACATGTGAGAGTTAGTTTCATAGGCATGGAATCCCATCTTGCAAACATCTTTACAAAATCTCTCCCGGATGCTCGTTTCAAGACGCTTAGGCTAGAACTAGGAGTATTAGATATATCAAATTAAAACCCATCAAAATATATTTCTCCTCAAAACAAATTTTTGTACTAATCTATCCTGCTGTGTCTCATCACATATTACATTGCATGGATCAGCATTCATCAAAATCATCCAAATTGAACTATAAGTGATAGTTAACCTGGTAGTAGTCTAACTCACCTGGGGGGGGGGGGGGGGTGAATATGTTTCTTTGCTTTTTCTAATCATAGATTACTGCTTTAGTTGTTTAAGCAATGTAGAAGAGACACAAAAAACACAGCTATTTATAGTGGTTCCCCAAGGTCTGGGTACTCCACTTTCCATCTACACCTTTCTATCAGTGTGTTAGACAAGGCAACCTCCTCCGACAACTCATCTCAAAGAGCTTACAACATAGATCCCTTAGGACCTCTCAGGTTTTATCCAAAATCCTACCTTAGGTCAGCAACCCTACACCTCAGAGTACCTATAATCCTACAACTCAGTGACTCTCCTAGTCACCTACCCCAGGCCTATCAAGAAGCCCTACAATTCAGGATGGGAGTACAACCCTATAGCCCAGGCACACAACACTACAAAATCTAGCTCACAGCCCTACAAACTTAGAACATAAATATTATTACACAGATAATAGATTGTACTATTATAACACAAGTTTGTAGTGTTGCAGAACTTGTGTTACAAAACTCAACATATTTTCCTTGGATTAGGACAGGATAATAACAGTCTTGTCCTTGCTCCACCTGGTATACTTCCTTTGTAGAGGGAAGATGATCAACTTGCTCTTATAAAATGAATCAACAAGAGTTGTTTACCTCTCTTGGATTGATCTGCTTGAGATTGAGAGAGGTAACATCACTGGAGGAAGGAGATGAAGATCAGTACAGCTTCTACAATGACCTTGCCGAATTTCTGTATTATTTTGTGTGTGTTCCCCATCCTTACATTTTCCCTAGCTATTCCTTTTATACCTCCAGCAATCTTCAACAGCTTTAAGGATAGCCATGTCATAGCATGAACAAGAATAGAAAAGCTTATCTTGCATTCTTATCCCTATCGTCTGACATGATCCTGTCTGGGCCACATTTACTTTTGAATCTATCCCAGTGGATCCGCTGAGATGGGTAGTCTTCTCAGCGATTTACTCCAAATCTACACAGCTGAGACAGACTTCTTCTTAGTGGCTATTCAGCTGAGACCAGACTGATATTTCAGTGATTTTTGACTGTGAATAGTAAAGTGTTATTCCAAGGTTTGTAATGACTTATGTCTGCCTTTAACATGAAATAAAGAGGCAATCAAATACAATATGCACTTAGCTTTGTATGTGTTGCATCTTCAAATCCAGAGAACATTGATGGGCAATATTCCCAACAATAAGTTCTAATTCTATACGATATAAATAATGCCCAGCGTTAGCAAATTTATCTGAATTTGATTGTTTCTTTCTGCTTCTCTATTTATATACATCCTTATATCTATGTTTGCACCTTAGTTACTTTTTCATTTCTTGAAAAATCGAAATCCAATAAAAATTAAAAACCTTTTTAAAACTACCAAGAAACATGCTTCAAAAGCCTTCTAATCATCTCTAAATTATCTGAAATTTCTATAAGAAGACATATATCAAATCTAAGTAAAAGAATTTTTTTCCAAAACCAGGCGTTAGCTTCATTGGCTCAGTTTTCATTCTGTTGTTTCTAAAATATTTTTGGTATTTTTCTCATGCATTTTCTCCATTTGTTTTCTCAGATTTGGATTTTTTTCCTTAGTTTGTTTTATTCCAAAATACAAAAAAATTCAAATAATCCAAAATGTTGAAAAATATGTTTTGTCATTTCTTTTGTTTTAAATGTTTACAAAAGTATGGTTTTGAATATAAGACTTTACATGAGCAAACATCTTAGTCTTTTTTAATTACAAATGGTGAAAATTGATTAAGCATACACTTTAAGATTTTCTTCAAAGTCTAATTTTCATTTCAAGTCTCCTAAACATTATTTTATCTTGTCATTCCTTGACCTTAATCATATTATGTGCAATGAAATAGTCTAAAGAAAATTTTGTAAGATTGTCTAGCATGCCTCTATGTATGAGTAATGTTTTATGTTAACAAATGATTCTTTCACTCACTATATTGGTAATCTATATGTACTCATAATCTTATTCTTGCATGATTGTGTAGTGTAATAGCTTTAACACATTAAGTTGTATGTCTAAATTACCTACACCTTCTTTCAAACAGTAAATTTCTTGCACATATAGAAGTGTTATTTCAATATTGTTAGTGTTTGCAAAAACAATTGAATTCAGAGACCTTTGTCCCAAAATTAAAAAATATGAATTAAACTGACAAAGATAACTCCACCAATCACTACTCACCCTGCTGATAAGTCTTAATGAGTATTGTGAGGTTGAGCACATTGGAAAGAATTATAAAGTGTCTTGTGCAAACACATTTTCTTTATCATTTCTATTTGTACACAGGATCACTAAAAGTAATTTTTTTTATAAAAGTGCTTATGTGATCCCCAGGCAATACTTCGCTCCCTGATAAATCTTAATGAGCATTGTGTGGGCGAAGAACCTTAGTAGTTGTACTCCTTAATGTGCTTTAAAATATTATTCTAGAATTGATGTGTGAAAGTGATTCTAAGATTACAATCTTAATATTGTTTTATTATTCCCTTACATATGTCATGTGTTTTGATTATTTCAAGTGTATACTCTTATCAAAATACAATTTGCACACATCATTGTTTTTCATAAAGCTTCTACTCATGAGAACTGGTTCCCATTGCTTATTTACACGATTCTCTAAAAACTTAAGTAAAAGCACTAGATTGCAATGCATGCTTTCTACAATGTTTTCTTTACTTGAAATACAAATTAGTTACAGTGTAGCTACTATCTTTTTGCATATGTTAAATAATGCTTGCTTATTAGTTGTGAAAATTTTTCAAGGATAATGCTTATTATATGTGAAAAGTCTAGAAATATTATTAGAATTGTCAAACCAAAACACAAATAATTTTTTTAATGCTTATCTTTGTTACCTTGCTTTTCTGCATTATTGCTTTGATCATGTATTTTTACCATGCTTATTTTTAAGGTCTTTTCTTCACTTGTGTCTTTCAAACTCTTTTTCATTTTTTAACAAGTGATATCTTTCAAACACTTTTTCATTGTTTTCTAACATGTGGTAGAATGGCTTGGTAAAGTACATGGGATATTGGCACTCATGCTTATCATATTTCATTCTGCTATGCTACTCTCTCTTAGCTCGATCATGACTTACTTTATTTTCAACAAAACTCTTAATCCTCTCTTAGTTGTCCAAACTTTCACCTCTTTATCCTAGTTTTTGTTTCACTCCACCCACTTTTGCTAATAACAAAAGGGGAGAATAAAATGATAAATCTTAAGGATTAAGGAGTAGAATTCACTAGATTAAGGGGGAGCATAAATCTATTCTATGGGAGCATACACTATGGGGGAACACTTAAATAGGGGGAGCACATATCTCTAAATGTATTTATTGATTGAAATCTCTTTGTAGCATAGTGTCATATCTTTTTATAAAAACACATCTTTTATATCTGAATCTGATTTATCTTATTTGGATTTGTTATTATCAGAAGGGAGAGATTATTGGAACACGGTTTTCTGCATCCCTTGATTTGAGAATAACAAATCCTACTTGTATTTGATCTAGTTTGTCATTGTGTTTTTAGCATACAGGTTTGAACAAATATGACACTAGGTTGTTGTTGTTGGTCTAGACTTGCTCACAAGCTGAAAAGAAGAATGTGGTCTAAAGCCAAACATTAGGGATAATGTCAGCATTGACTTTCGTTCCCACCAAGATGAAAATTGAAAGTACACAGTGTTCCTCAGAGTATTCTCTAGATGGGGGTGAATAGATTATTAAAAACCTTTACCCTAAATATGCACACACAATAAACTAATCTAACAACTATGCATTCAGCAATGCAAACTCAGAATAAATTAATCACAGAAATAGAAAACAATAATAAGTAAGGGGACAACACAGAAAATCAAATACAGAAGACACAAAATTTTTATAGTGGTTCCCCAAAATGTGGGTAGTCCACTCTTCTACCACCTTGGTAGGATTGCACTAAATGTGCCTGAGTCTTTTGATAAGGAGACTCTCAGAACCAGCACTGAGTCTTTTTACAAGGAGACTCATAGAACCACTAAGTCTTTTGAAAAGGAGACTCTTAAAACCAACTGAGTCTTTTGATAAGGAGACTCTTAGAACCAACTGAGTCTTTTGATAAGGAGACTCTAAGGACCAACTGTATCCTTTAAAAAGGGATTCACAGAACTCATTCTTAGTTACAAAATGAGAACATAGGAAAGAAGAAGATGAAGAATAATATGATTCTGTTGTATGAATCCTTCAGCAGTTGTGAGCTTTCGATATTCTTCAGGATCTATATAAGTTGAATCCTTGCTTTTGATAGTGATGATTGCAGGGTTTATAAGGTTTTGATCCTTGTGATCTCTGTACACTTCTTTTGCTTGCTGCTGTATAATCTAAAGAAGAAGAAGAAGTAGTCTTGTATTTATGTACAAGGAACTTCTTGTCTTTCTCTCTTTGAGAACTTGAGAAAGGAGAAGGAGATAGAATGATGAATTAGTTATCTTTTCCTTCCTTCTTCTGAATACTTATTCTTTGTCGAATACTGTTTGATTTCTTTCCACATATGTTCTGTCCTTTTAAGGAATATACATTGGACAATTAGTATTTCCTTCTATTACGTTTCCCGACCTGTCCATCTGATTTGAATAACTTCTGTTGGGAATCTTGCCCACATGATTCCTGATTTGAAGAAGTCACCAAGTCAAGAAAACTTCACTTTGTATTTGATTACTTCTCTAGCTTAAAATCTCAGGAAGAATAGGCGAGTTCGTCAAACGCAGAATGCAGTTCGTCGAACGCAGAATAAAGTTCGTCGAACGAAAAGAAAGGACAGAAGCAAACACCAAGACTTGGTGAGTTTGTCGAATGCAGAGACGGGATAGAAGAATGTTATTCGTCGAACGCGGAATGAAGTTCGTTGAATGTAGAGATGGGATAGAAGAACGAAGTTCGTCGAACGCAGAATGTTGTTCGTCGAACGCAGAATGAAGATCATCAAATGCAGAGTAGACATGAAGATATCAAAGGAAGGAATGTCATCGAGAAGATGCAGTATCGTCGACATCAACAGAGTAGCCTTATCGTCGAGAAGAACAGACATCGCCGTAAAGAAGGCATGACGTCGAGAAGACTGAAGAAGAACATCTGAAGACAAGCATAGTCTGTTGACATGATATCACTCATGTCGTCGAAAGAACAAAGTGATTACGATGACAGACTACAAGGAAGAAGATCACAATGACAAAGTCAGAGATAACATATCGTTGTATATGCAGGAATGCCTGAAGATCTCGTATCGTCGAGATACCAGCATCAGAGGTAGAAGATAGAAGTCTTGTAGTTCCAACAAGCTCTAAGGTATTGACATAGTCGTGTCGTCGAGATATTATCCATATCGTCGTAATGATGTCAGTATCGTCATGAAGCTGGAAATATCGTCGAGACAGAATTCAAATGTTGCGGACGCGCTGTCAGCATTTAATGTCGCCAACTGATTGTCCAATCAACGCGTGCTCTTAAGGAATGGGGCTTCCGACACTTAAGGAACTTTTTCAGAAGTCCGTTGGGAGCCTCGCAGTCTTATAAAAGAGATTAGAGGTTGCCCTAAAGCGTTGATCCATCAAAAAGAACTTACGCATACAACAAATAGAACAGTAAAAAGAGGAGTAAAGAAAGAAAGAGAAAATCAAGAATCAGTCGTTTGATCGACCGATAAGAAGTCGTCCATCATCAGGCTAAGAGATGAGATTGAAGAAGAATTGCACTGTCAAGATCTGAATCAAAAACATCTTCTTCAACCTCAATAAGCTGATCTCCATCAAGCTAAGTTGTCGATCTTCATCAGGCAGAAGAAGTAGTTATCATCACTGTAATTTCTTGTAAGGCTTGCGGGCCTGAGTGTCTAGCTTGAGGGCTGGAGAGCTATGAGACTTGAGTGTCAGGGCAATGGACTTGCGGGTCCAATTTTGTCTAGCTTGAGGGCTGGAGAGCTGTGATGCTTGAGGTCCAGGGCAGTGGACTTGCGTGTCCGAATTTGTCGAGCTTTAGGGCTTGGGTGCAGAAGGGGCTTGCGGTCCTAGGCTGTTGGCACAGGACTTGCGGGTCTGTGTTGTGTAGGGCTTGAGGGACTGAGTGTCGAGCTTGCGGGCTCGGTGCAGTAGGGGCTTGCGGGCCTAGGTTGTAGGACTTGCAGGTAGGTGTTGTAAGGCTTGCGGGCCTGAAATTTTGGCGGAGTTTGCCGAGCCTAGCACATTGCTAGGTAGGCACAGAGGGACAGAGGGCTACTCAAGACACCCGGTCTTGAGGAACCTTTATAGATCTTGTGTCGTCTGGTGTGATTTTCTTGTGCATTACTTGTGTGCTTTGTTTGAGTAATCATAAATCGCGCTAATATTTTGAAAAGAAGCAAGATCACCTAACACCCCCCTCTAGGTGAACGTTCCATTAACAACAAGTGGTATCAGAGCGAGGTTGATCAAAAGAAGACTTAACCGTATGATCTAGATCGTGGAATGACTCACCATGGCTGGTGGAGATCAGAATCGAGAAATGAGAGCCATGAAACTCCCAATCTGCACAAAGGAGAACTTTCCCAACAAGAAGGAAATGGTAAGGCTTTTCATGGAGGCGGCTGATCCAAGAATTTTCTTGACAATTCAACAGGGTCCCTTTATCCCTACAACTCCCTCCACCATTGATCCAACAAGGAAGGTGATAAAGAAATATGAGTACATGACCAAGGATGAGCTAGCCTTGGCAGGCCTAGATTAGAGGGTCCAAAATGTCATTGTGAGTGCCATAGATGATTCTACCCTCCAGAATCTGATTCACTGCAAAACGGCCAAGGAGATGTGGGACTCCTTGATCGTGTACATGGAGGGTACTGAAGAGGTAAGGGATGATAGGAAATCCCTTCTCAACCAGGAGTATGAGGCCTTCATGCAAGGCAAGAATGAAACAATCTCTAACTGTTGTGAGAGATTCTTCAAGATAGTGAATGGACTAAGAAACTATGAAATAGAGTTCACCAACTCTGATCTTAATGACAAGTTTCTTAGATCCATCACAAAGGAATGGGGCATCAAGATCTGTGCCATCAGAGAGATGGGTCAGCTGGGCATCATGTAGCCCAAGAACCTGTATGGGAAGTTGCTGTATCATGAACTTCAACTCAACACCAGGAAGGCTGAAGCAGAATGCTCAAAGGGGAGCTCAAGAGACAAATCTGTGGCTCTAAAAGCTGAGAGCATTAGAAGATGCAAGGGCAAGACCTCTGCAACTCAGAACAAATCTTAGAGTAGTGAAGAATCAGAAGCCAACTCTTCAGATTCTGATGATACTGACAGAGAGGTGGCCATTCTCTCAAAATAGTTCAGAAAGCTGATACACGGATGGAGGAGGGACAATCACAGAAACTCCTCCTCAACCTCCAAAATATCTTATTATCATGACAGATCCAGAGCCCCCAGGGAGGAAAGATACAGATCTAACCCTGGTAAATATGATTTAAATAATACTGTTTGCTATTCCTGCAGCAAGACAGGTCACATGGCTGCTAACAGCCCCTCTAAGAAGAAGGAGTCGAGGAACCATGGAGAAAGAAGAAGCTCAAGGAGCAAGAGGAAATCTGAAAAAGGATTCGTGGCCAAGAAGGTCAGAACACTAAGTAACTCTGACTCAAGTTCCTCTGGTACCGAGGAAGATGCACTCATTGGCTTGATGGACATTGGTGAAGACAACTAGGATGACATCTCTCCTGGGAAGGTAACTAACAAAACTTCTCTATCTGTCTCTGATTCTGAATCAGCAGCAGATTCTTTGCATGATGATGAGGGTGTGCGTGCTGCCAACAACACAGCCCGAAGATCCCAATATGAGATTGAGTATGAACTGATAAGGCAATATAAAGCCTCGTGGAAAGCCTTCAAAAGCTGTAAGAAACTCCTCAAAGTCCAGACCAAGGAGTTAGATTCCTTGAAGCCTGTTCAATCAAAGCTGGAGGAGACAGCTGAGAAGCTGGATACTATGAGCAAAGAAGTGGACAAATTCAAGGAAGCCATAAGGCTTAAGAATGCTGTATTAGGACAGAATAATAAGGTCATCAAGGACCTTGAGGAAATGTTGTTGGCTGAGAAGAAACTTGCATCCAGCTTCTCTATGCCCAAAACTATCATGACCATCATTGACACCTTCTCTGGACAGTTCAGAGCTGGTATCAATTTCAATAAGGAGACAGTTATGGGCAAAGATTCTGATGCAAGACCATCCTATAAGAAGGTGCTGGTGTCAAGTGCTTCAGCCCACAAACCTGTAGCAACAGTAGTCAAGGGAATGGGAAAGGCTATTCATACAAAGCCTGTTCCCAAGTAGGTGAACCAAAATGTGGTGAGACCAATTCCTCCCCAGACTCACAAATATGAGGTTCACCCAAGATCTGTTAGGCAAGAGTGTGAAATTTTTCGGATCTTTATGAAGTGAGCAGGAATAATACAACTTAGAGTTCACAAGCCAAACAACCAGAAGCAAATGGAGGCAAACAAGTGATCTTTATTGAGAGCAACTTCAAATTACAAGGCAAGGTATGCTTGGCGAGACATGATTTCGCCAGCACAAACACCAAAGGAAAAAATACAAGTTGAAGATAACTTGAGACCGCGCGGTCTCCCTAAGACCGCAGCAACTGCCAGACCGCAACCCGCTGCCGATCTCAGAACAACACCAGACCGCTGATCAGACTGCACCCCTCCTTCCGAACTCCTGATTCTCCCGAACTCCAGCAGCACAACTCCAAGCCACAGACCGCCCAAACACTTTCAGAGGAAGAGGTGATCGCTGCTGCCCGCACTATCCGCAGAAGCTGCACAATAAGAGTTCAATCAGCAGACCGCCCGATCAGATAAATAGAGACCGCAGGAAAGAAGAGAACTCAGCTTACACTTGTTAATTATTGCTGCCGATGGGTCCAATTTATAGGCGTGAGACCTGATCCAGTCACCACCCTATGAGATAGGATCACCACCCTCCATACCGCGCGACCTCATCGGTCACACCGCGCGATCAGCAACAGTACTCCTGCTTCATTTTAAGTGAGCTCACCAGCTTCAACCAAACCATGAGAGACCGCCACTCTCATAGTGAGATCGCGACTCCACAAGGAGATCGCCAGACCGCCACGAAGCTGCTCAACAATTGTGTTCGCCAGAGACCGCGAACACAGCCAGTTCGCCATCAGACCGCGAACTCCTATTCGCATGCCGGTCTCCTCCTGAGACCGCGAACAGCGTCCAACTCGCATACCAGTCTCCTCCTGAGACCACGAACTGAGACCGCACGACTAAGTCCCTTAGTCCGCGAATACCACCAGAAAGCCCGGTCAGCTAGCAGACCGCATTCTCGAAAACCTGGATCAAACTGTGCGGTCACACTAGACCGCCACAGCCTTGAAGAAGACAGCACGCCACGCGGTCATTCACAGACTGCGTACACCTGAAGACGATCAGCCCGCCACGCAGTCACAGACAGACCGCGCGGCCTTCACCTTCAGCCGCCTTGGACCCATACCAGCGATCAAGCCAGGAGACCGCAGGTAGGCTTAGACAAGCCAGACTGCAGAGGCAGACCGCCAGGCCGTGCGGTCACACCAGACTGCCCGACCACCTCCCAGACCACCCAGGTCCAAAAGTCCTCTAACTTCCACTTCAACAATTTCAACACTCCCCCTTGAAGTGGGAAGTTTAAACTTGCCCCATTAGGCTCCTTAGCCGTGTGAACGGCCCCTTCGCCAGCGCCTTTGTGAAGATGTCTGCCACGTTGTCCGCACTCCGCACATGCTCGCTCGAAAGAGATCCCTCCAGCACCTTCTCTCGTATGAAGTGGTGCTCGATCTCGATATGCTTGGTCCTCGCATGACAAACTGGATTGGTAACCAGTTTGAGAGCACTCTCGTTGTCACCGCATAGCAGAGTCGACCCCCAAACCTCCTTGTGGATGTCTCCCACCAACCTCCTAAGCTAGATGGCTTCCTGAGATGCCAAGGCCGAAGCCTTATATTCCGCTTCAATGGTGGAGACCGACACAGAATCCTGCTTCTTGCTGCACCATGATATATCTGTAAGGCCCGCCATGAAGACGAATCCAGATGTCGACTTCCGATCATTCGAATCTCCCCCATAGTCAGCAACCATGTACCCATGCAGCTCGAAGCCCGCATCTCTCCTGTATAGGAGACCCATGTCCGAGGTCGCCTTGATATACTTCAGAATGTTATTGGCTGCTAGCAGATGAGGTACCCGTGGCTCCGCCATATATCGACTCACTCTGCCAACTGCATATGCAATATTCGGACTCATGATCGTCAGATAAATCAAGCTCCTAACCAGTGCTCGAAACACCAACAGATCTTGCAGAGTCCTCCCCTCATCCTTGCGAAGTTTTGTGGCCTTCTCTAGAGGTGTGGAAGTGCACTTCCCTTCCTTCATGCCGAATCGCTCTAGGATTCGCTCCGCATATCCGGCCTGGGTCACCAGCACTCCACCTTCCTTCCTCTGCACCTCGAGTCCAAGGAAATGGTGAAGCTCACCTAAGTCCTTCATCTCGAACCTGATAGACAGCTCGGCCCAAAGCTGCGCTACCTCCTCCTTTGAGTTCCCCGTCACGATCATATCGTCGACGTATAGCAGCACGATGACTTGAAGCTCCCCGCTCTTCTTGACGAACAAGCTTGAGTCTGAGTCTGAAGCACCAAATCCACAGAATAGGAGATATTCTGCGATCTTCCCGTACCACGCCCTCGGCGCTTGCTTCAACCCATATAGGTCCTTCTTTAGCTTGCAGACATGCACCGGAAAATCTTCAGACACAAAGCCTGGTGGCTGGACCATGAAGATATCCTTGTCAATCTCGTCGTACAAGAAGGCGTTCTTGACGTTGAGATGCCAAATCTCCAATCCACTGAACGCTGCCAAGGTAATGATGAACCGAACTGAAGTCATTTTTGCCACCGGACTGAATGTCTCCTCGTAGTCTTCACCGTATTGCTGCGAGAACCCCCGAGCTATAAGGCAAGCCTTGTACCGCTCGATGCTGCCGTCAGCTTTCTTCTTGAGCTTGTAGACCCACTTGCATGTCACAGGAGTGGTGCCCTTGGGCTTGGGCACAAAAGACCAGGTCTCATTCTTCTCGAGAGCTGCCATCTCTTCTTGCATAGCAATGTCCCACTCCTTCACGCCTCTAGCCTTCTCAAAGCTCGACGGATCCCTCTCATCCAAGGGACCAGCGAAGAAACATGAGATGAAGCTCACTGTGTTTCCTCCTGTATAGCGATCAGGGGCGACGATCGCTCGCTTCGACCTCCTCAGCTACTTCCCTGAATCGCATTATCTTTAGCTGCTTCTGCCCTAGATCCTTTTCCAGACGTGCTAGGAGCATCGCTCCCCCTGCTCCCTGAACCAAAAGCCCCTGTCTCGAAACTAGAATGAGATGGACCACCTGGTGACATAGGTAGCTCCACCTGAAGATCCTCCACAGCTTTCTCCGGCACCTTCACCCTGCTCTCTGGTAACTCCACACCAGAAGACCCCTTGTAAGATGTCACCTCATCGAACACGATGTCGCGAGATACCACAAACCTCCGCGTCTCCGGTTCCATGCACTTCCATCCTTTCTTCCGCTCATCGTATCCCACGAAGACTAGCTTCCTTGCTTTCGCATCTAGCTTTGTCCGAAGAGCATCTGGAACATGCACGTAGTAGGTGGAACCAAACACCCTAAGGTGTGCCACGCTTTGCTTCTCCTTGAACATCATCTCATGCGGAGTCAACATGTTGATGGGACTCAAAGGAATTCTGTTGATGACGTAGGCAGCACAAGACATTCCCTCCGCCCAGAAGGACTTTGGGATACTCTTGGCATGCAGCCGACACTTGCAGGTCTACGTCAGATGATGGATATTCCGCTCTGCAACTCCATTCTGCTGTGGAGTATGTGCATAAGTGAGCTCTCTCTGGATGCCTGCCTTCCTGCAAAAAAATAGAGAACTCACTGGAGGTGAACTCCCCTCGGTTGTCAGTCCTCAGCTTCTTCACCCGCAGTCCTAGCCGACCCTCCACGAGCTCCTTGAACTCCACAAACTTGGCAAACGCCTCTGCTTCCTCCTTCAGGAAATATACCCAGACATATCTAGTGTAATCATCGATCAACAACAGTATATATCTGCTGCCTCCGAGGCTTGGGGTAGCAGTAGGTCCCATTAAGTCACCGTGGATGCACTCCAACAGCACACTACACCTTGTCTGTGACTTGTCAAACGGTAGTCGATGAGACTTGCCAAACTGACATCCCGCGCAAACATGACCTTCACCATAGGAAGATAGACATGGCAGGCCCTTGACCAGACCTCTCACCGCAATGACTTTCAGCTTGTCCATCCCTACGTGCCCCAACCTCTCATGCCATAAAACGGCACCATCATTCGTCTTCATCTTGTCGATGTTGGAACTTGTCGATAAAACAAACAAGTCCTTTGCCCATCTCCCGACATGGACGACCTCGGCCTTTACAGCCTCAAAATTGCGTAGAAACTTCACTTCTGTTGGGCCGAACAGAACGTGATACCCAGCGTCTACAGCGTTGGTCATGGAGAAGAGGTTTTTCCTCATACCAGGAACGTGATAGACACTCTTCAGAGTAAGTGGCCCTTTATCACTGCCCAAGGAAACAACCCCCACCTTCTCTACTGGATGCATAGTATTATCAGCAGTAATGATTGCATTGTTACCTGTATAGGGATGTGCAGAAGAAAGCTTGGTCTCGTCTCCGGTGAGGTGATGACCACACCCCGAGTCCACGATCTAGTCCTCCAGATAGTTGATAGGAGTCGATGCTCCAACAGAAGCCGAGAAGGCTCCTCCCCAACCTCCTTCAAAGTGCCTGGCCTCAGCTTCCTCCTTCTCCGCAGCATGCCCAGCTTGGGTGACCACCCTGCAATCCTTCCTGTTGTGGCCATACTTGCCACACATGAAGCACTTCAGACCTTCACCCTTGTTCTTCCCGTCAGCCTTGGGAGCATACCCCCTTTCCTGCTGCCCAGAAGTTGAAGGCCCATAGCCTCCTCCAGCGGTCTTCTTCTTCTTATCCCACTTCTTCTTCTTCCCCGAAAAGAGCACCTCGCCATCTCCCCCAGCCACTGACACCCCCGCCATCTGCCTTGCCAAACTTTCTTGCGATGCAAACAAGTTCTCCAGCTCCAACAGAGACGGATGATTTGCCCATCTCTGCACCGACGTCACAAAGGAAACATATTCCTTCCGCAAGCCACGGATGATGTGTCTCTTCAGCTTCGCCTCAGAGATAGGCTCATCAGGATCCAATGCTAAGATTTCAGCGCACAAGTTCTTCATCTTCAGAAAGAAAGTGGAGATAGAAAGATCACCCTGAGCCGACCTTGCCAGCTCATTCTCCAAGAACTGTAGCCTCGCTACATTCTTCTTGTTAAACAACCCATCCAGGGCTCTCCAGATCTCCGCAGCTGATCCAAATCCCAGAATATGATCAAACAGATCAGGTGAAATTGTTCTCTTCAGAGTGAACTCTGCCTTCGCATTCGTCCTCCTCCAAGTTCTCACCTCAGCCCCATTATCCCCTTCCGGGACAACTTCCTGCGTCTGATCTCCTCCAACTACCTCCCAGAGGTCCTCACCTAGAAGATAGCTTTGCATACATGACTTCCACTTCTTGAAGTTAGTCGGTGTAAGCATCTCAATTCCAAGACGCCTCGCTTCCATTAATCTACCACTGGTTCCTTCTTCACAAAGGCGATGGCTACTCTAAGTTGCTCACTGCTCTATCCAGTCCAACCTCCCTCTGATACCATGTGAAATTTTTCGGATCTTTATGAAATGAGAAGGAATCATACAACTTAGAGTTCACAAGCCAAACAACCAGAAGCAAATGGAGGCAAACAAGTGATCTTTATTGATAGCAACTTCAAATTACAAGGCAAGGTATGCTTGGCGAGACATGATTTCGCCAGCACAAACACCAAAGGAAAAAAATACAAGTTGAAGATAACTTGAGACCGCGTGGTCTCCCTACGACCTCAACAACCTGCCAGACCGCAACCCGCTGCCGATCTCAGAACAACACCAGACCGCTGATCAGACCGCACCCCTCCTTCCGAACTCCTGATTCTCCTGAACTCCAGCAACATAACTCCAAGCCGCAGACCGCCCGAACACTTTCAGAGGAAGAGGTGATTGCTGCTGCCCACACTATCCGCAGAAGCTGCACAATAAGAGTTCAATCAGCAGACTGCCCGGTCAGACAAATAGAGACCGCAGGAAAGAAGAGAACTCAGCTTACACTTGGTGTGTCTTAATTATTGCTGTCGATGGGTCCTATTTATAGGCGTGAGACCTGATCCAGTCACCACCCTATGAGATAGGATCACCACCCTCCAGACTGCGCGACCTTACCGGTCACACCGCGTGATCAGCAACAGTACTCCTGCTTCATTTTAAGTGAGCTCGCCAGCTTCAACCAAACCATGAGAGACCGCCACTCTCATAGTGAGATCGCGACTCCACAAGGAGATCGCCAGACCACCACGAAGCTGCTCACCACCTGTGTTTGCCAGAGACCGCGAGCACAGCCAATTCGCCATAAGACCGCGAACTCCTGTTCGCATGCCGGTCTCCTCCTGAGACCACGAACAGCGTCCAGCTCGCATACCAGTCTCCTCCTGAGACCGCGAACTGAGACCGCGCGACTAAGTCCCTTAGTCCGCGAATACCACCAGAAAGCCCGGTCAGCTAGCAGACCGCATTCTGGAAAACCTAGATCAAACTGTGCGGTCACACTAGACCGCCACAACCTTGAAGAAGACAGCACGCCACGTGGTCACGCACAGACCGCGCACACCTGAAGACGATCAGCCCACCACGCGGTCACAGACAGACTGCGCGGCCTTCACCTTCAGCCGCCTTGGACCCATACCAGTGATCAAGCCAGGAGACCGCAGCTAGGCTTAGACAAGCCAGACCGTAGAGGCAGACCGCCAGGCCGTGTGGTCACGCCAGACCGCCCGACCTCCTCCCAGACTACGCGGGTCCAAAAGTTCTCTAACTTCCACTTCAACAATTTCAACAAAGAGTCCTTCTCTCCTGCTCATCAGCACTGCCACCCCATTCAGATGATGAAGCAAAAGAGAAGATATAACTAATATGAATGCTGGTGCTGTGGGAAAGTAGGCCACTTTGCTTTGGACTGTTGGTTCAACCCAACAGGGCTCAATGAAAAGAGATTGCAGAACCCTCAGAGGTTTGTTGTTCCATTATACCACCCTAACAGAAACTAAGTAACCAATCCATATTCGGTACCTAAGGGGAATGATTGATAAAACATTATTCCTAAGGGAAGTAAAGGGCAAGATCTTGCTAGTGCAGATCTATATGGATGACATCATATTTGGCTCTACAGGTAACAATCTCTGCAAAAAGTTTGCCAACATGATGCAGAGAAAGTTTGAGATGAGCAGTATGGGTGAGCTCAAATACTTCCTAGGTCTCCAAGTGAAACAATCTGAAGATGACATTTTCATCTCCCAGACCAAATTCATTAGAGAGCTAGTCAAGAAATTTGGATTGGAGAGTGCTTCTTCAATGAAGACTCCAATGGGAACCAATGTGTCTCTGGACAAGGATAAGAAGGGCATACCCTTTGATGAAACCAAGTACAGATGCATGATTGGATCTTTGCTTTATCTAATTGCAAGTAGGCCTGACATAATGTTTGCTATATGTGTCTGTGCTAGATATTAGGTGAACCCTAAGGAATCTCATCATGTATCTGTCAAGAGAATCTTAAGATACCTAAAGGGTGCATCAAATCTTGGCCTATGGTACCCTAGGAACAATGGATATGAACTGACTAGCTACTCAGATGCAGATTATGCAGGATGCAAGAAAGACAGAAAGAGTACCTCAGGGACATGTCAATTCCTTGGTGGAAGACTGATCTCTTGGAGCAGTAAGAAGCAGACCAGTGTGACAATCTCAACATCAGAATCAGAGTATATCTCTGCTGGGAGCTGTTGTGCCCAACTGCTATAGATTCAGCATCATCTTGAAGACTACAATCTAAAGATGACCAAAACACCCCTATTTTGTGACTCTTCAAGTGCAATCTTAATTGCTAAGAACTCTGTCTCTCACAGCAAGACTAAGCATATTGAGATCAGGTATCACTTCATCAGGGAGCATGTGGAAAATGAAGATATCACCCATGAGTTTGTCCCAACAGACAAACAAGTGGCTGATATATTTACAAAGCCCCTAGATGAAGCTAAGTTTATCTTCTTCAAATTCCAATTTGGGATGTTAAACTTAGAGTAATCATTAACTTATTCTTCACTAATCCCTTTCTAGATGATTGGTTAGGAAATCTCTCAGGCTTGCGTGCCTAGGCTGTAGGCACAAGACTTGCTGGTCTGTGTTGTGTAGTTCTTGAGGGCCTGAGTGTCGAGCTTGTGGGCTCGGGTGCAGTAGGGGCTTGCGGGCCTAGGCTGTAGCACTTGCGGGTCCGTGTTGTAAGGATTACGGGCCTGAAATTTTGGCGGAGTTTGCCGAGCCTAGCACATTGCAAGGTAGGCGCAGAGGGACAGAGGATTACTCAAGACACCTGGTCTTAAGGAATATCTATAGATCTTGTGTCGCCTGGTGTGATTTTCTTCTGCATTACTTGTGTGCTTTGTTTGAGTAATCATAAATCGCGCTAATATTTTTGAAAAGAAGCAAGATCATCTAACACCCCTCTCTAGGTGAACGTTCCATTAACAACAACTTCCAAGAATGTTTTTTGTACCTCTGAAATGCTCCATGCCATTCTTGGCAATAAACAAGTCATTGTAATTCAAATTTTATCTTTGAAGGACTTTGGAGAAGGATCAGAAAGGACAATAGAAAACATACTATTTCTGTCTGTATTCGACGTTGCGTCAACTTCATTATTCTTCATATCGACGCACCACTCAGTTTATATAGAAGTAGCTTCAAATTCCTTCTTAGCTTTGGTTGAACACAGATGTCAATGTTGCATCGAGTACCTATCGACGCATCCGTCGAGATGAACACTTGGACTTGAATTTTATCTTCTGCATCGAATTGAAGTCAAAGTTTCGCCGACTTGTAAGATTGCTTCGATAGGCTCTTCCTTTTATGTCGAGTTCATTTCGACATTGCGTTGACTTTACTTGATACTTCGACAAGTAGTCTGAGTTACTTTGACTTTCAGTATGAGTTGCATCGACTTATTGTCGAAGTTACGTCGACTTCTATTCGACGCAAGTTTTTACTCAACTGAATTTGTGCTTATCTTAGACCTGGTCTTGACTCTCTAAGTGAATGTGACATCCTAGGACATCTAATGACTAGATTAACCTCTCTATATAATATGGGTAATATATCCTAGATGTTGAAATCACTTTAAAATAATTTATTAGATAAATCAGAAGTGTTTTTCCCAACAATCTCCCCTATTTATCTTAACAAAATTTACACATAATGTATGTGATTTCAAACATACAGTTGAATAAAAGCACGATACAAATATATATAAAATAGACGTAAAATGAAAACATTGCACATATGCATATATCAACCTAACAAATTTGTAATTGATGAGATTGTCTTTCATAGCAATATCTTCAAGTATTTTACTAAGATGATATAATAGAGATTGTTCCTCATCTAAATACATGTATTGTTTCTACTCTTGTGGAGGAGTTTTCCTATTCATAGCGAAGTCCAGTGGTATCTATTTTCTTGAGGCAAACACTCGACGCTCATCTTCCTCTTCATCTTTCCTGTTTGCTTCTTGATGAGTGTCATCTTCATTGAGAGGCTCCCCCTGAGTTTGTGCTTCCTTTTCAACTAACTGGGCAACCTCCTTTGCAATCAAAGAAACTTCATCTAAAAGTTGGTCATCTTCTAGGGGATCCCTCTAGACTGGCCCATCCTCTAAAAGAGACTCCCCATGGATATGTGAATCCTCTAAGAGAACATCTAGAATTGCTGATTGAAATACAGTAAGCTTATTAGGATTATATGGATCAGAAACTTCAGCAACTTTAGCTGTCTTATGCTTCTCCTAGCTATCTTTTTCAAGACCAAGCACTTCCTACTCATGGAAATTCACCCCCTTATGAACCTTACTGATCAGGGAAGTTAAGAATTCTTTAGAAACCATGGAGGAGGACATATATGTTTTGAGAGCCAGGAGGGACTCTTTTTGATTCCTGTAATTTGCTCTCCATCTGGGAGTACTTTTTGTTGAACTTTCTAGCTTGAGTCAACAATAGATCAGCAAATGTTTCAGTAGCCAGTCCTACTGCTTTTGAAATTATTTGCTCAATATAAAAATGAGTAGAATGTGAGGTGGAGGCAAGAGGTGTGGTAAGAATAGGTGTGGATAGGATAACTAGAGGAATTGATGTGGAATTCTCATCAAAGTCTGTGAAGTTTTGGTGGATTGGTGATAGTGATTGATTATCTTCCAGAGTAATGAGAGGTTTTGGTAGGGGAGTATACTGGTTGTCTGGAGTATTTTCAGCAGAAATGATGATTGATGGTTGTTGTTGTGGTTGGAGAGGAATCTGAGGTGTAGGTTCTGGAGCTGAAGTAGATTGGATGGACTGGAGGTTTTGATCAGTGGTATCTTGTGGAACTGGAGAAGAAGGAGGAGAGGGGCAGATTGATCAGGCTTCTGAATCTGACTGGTCCACTTTGAAAAGATCCCAATATTTATTCTCTTTCCAGGAGGAATGGGCACTCCCTTTGATTTGCACACCATTAGTTAAAGATGGAAAAGGACCTGGCTCATAATTCTCATATAAGAATTTTCTTTATGAGACTACCTATGGCCAATTAATTTTAGGAGACATCTCCCCCAATTTATCTTCTTGTTAAGAACTAGGACCCCTATGATCTGCAGCTGCTGCTTTGGGTTGGCATAATGTGCTGATATCTTGCATAGCACCACCTTTCCCACTATATCTACTAGGAATCTATATTCTTCAGAGAGATTAATCTTCTTCAGGTTGATGGCCTTTCCATTTCTGAACTGCTTTATCTATAAAGCCTATCTTATATCTTCCCCTGTTAATTCCTCAGAATCACTACCAGCTAGTAGATCAAAGGTCTGTCATAGCATTTCCTCCGTGATGTTTGATGCGCAAAACTATGCTTGCAAACGATAACGGCAAGTGTACCGTATCGAATGTAGTATAGGTTATAAAAACCAAGGTCGTATTAGACTCGGGGCGGTTGAGTACTCGTACTTCAAGAAAATCTCTATTATCTTATTAATTAGAACTTAGAGTTGGGTTACAAAAAGAAAATAAAACATGAAGAAGGAGAAGAATGAGAAATAAGTGAATAAGAAAAAATAAACTATTTTATTGATAGGAGAAATTACAAACTATGAAAAGGGAAGCTACAAACTATTTAATTGAAAATGCGAATTGCATAAAGAAAGAGGATTGCAAGAACTACTAAAAACATAAAAATAATACAAGAAATGAAAGTTCTAAACCTAAGAATTCGTCTCCAAAACTTCCCTCCTCAACATCTGCTGGAGCTGGCTTTTTATAGCTGATAATTCTGGGTACACGCCCTCGGTCACGCCCGTGACCAAGGGCGTGTAAGGCGCGCGATCATCTCAGAGTGGAAAGGGCGCAGTCTGGAATTAATGCAGGCGATTCGGGCGCGTCACGCCCTAGGTCACGTCCGTGACCTAGGGCGTGTAACCTTCAAAACGTGTTGCTGGCGGGAATCTTCGGCGGGAAGAAGCGGGGGGGGGGGGGGGGGGGGGGGGGGGGGGGGGGGGGGCGAGTCACGCCCGTGACTGGAGGTCACGCCCTCGGTAACGCCCGTGACCTGGGGCGTGTAATCTTGAAATAGTGTTGCTGGCGGGAAACTCTGGCGGGAAGAAGCGGGGGGCGAGTCACGCCCGTGACTGGAGGTCACGCCCTCGGTCACGCCCGTGACCGAGGGCGTGCAACTTTAAATGATGCGGCGGCTCGATCTGGATGCTGGTGGCGTGGTCCCGGTCGTGACTTGGATGTCACGCCCTTGGTCACGCCCGTGACCTTGGGCGTGTACTTGACAATTTTGCTCAAAGTGCCCAGAAAACCTGCAAAACATAAACTAAGCTTATATTAGTGGCAGAAATAAAAAGGAATGATTATTATTAGATAAAACAAATAATGGATATAAATTTATATTAAAATTACATCAAAATTATACTAAATGATGAGTACAAAAAGTACTCATCAAACACCCCCATACTTGAGCTTTTGCTATTCCAGAGCAAAAGAATGAAGAGAGACTTACAAGGCATCGATATTATTTTTATTTAACTAAAATTTCATTGAACCAAGAATAAGTCAAAAGCAAATTTTAGGAATTCAAGAATTAAGTCATAAGTTATGTTGATAATTTAAAAAGAGAAAATTGTTTAGCTAACTACTTCTCAATATAACTATTTAGCAATCGAATTTATAGAAATTTTCAATCAAAAATAGATTGAAATTATAAAAACTCTAACATAAAAGAATCATAAGGAAAAGACACCTACCAAAATATTGCTCTCTTAATAATTTAGTTTAGGACTAGAAACAATGAAATTGGCTAGGGATGGGTTTGAACGAAATGGCAAAAGAAGAGATACTTAAATAAAGGTGCTGAATTTTATCCTCTCACCTTAATTGAATACGAATTTGTATATGTGTAGGAAAAAAAGGAATTTTTCCATGCCATATAATCTTTTAAAAAAAAAATTCTCTTCAACAAAAACCCAAAATGTATATGTTTAAAAGTAATGAATTTTATCCTCTTACTTTATGACATATAATCTTTTAAATGATTTTGGGTGCATATGTTTAGGGGATAATGAATTTTATCCTCTTATTCCCATGACATATGATCTTTTTCTATATTTTTTTTTTTGCCAAAAAAGGGTGAGGGGAAGAAATACTTCTAGTTTATAAATTAAACTATTTTGAGAGCAAATTTTTAGTGGAATGAAATTTCCTAAGATCTTAAAGTTAAAAGAGAATATAATAAAAATCTAAAAATGTTTAGCTAATTTACCACAAAGTGAAGCTATTTAAAATTAAAAGGAGAAGTAGTGCTAAATAGATTCTCTAATCAAATTAAAAACATAAAATGTTTCTTAAAACTAAATTACTTCAAATTTAAGTTTAACAAATTCTGATAAAACAAAATATTAGCTAAATCAAAAATGTAGGAATACTTGTAATCGGACCTCAAACTAAATTTCTAGAACATTAAAAACAACAAGGCTAGGCGTATTTATTATTATTTATTTATTTTTATAATTTTTAAAATTTTCATTTTTTTGAAAAATAAAAACTATGAAAGCAAAGCTACACCCCCATACTTAAAATTAAACATTGTCCCCAATGTTTAAAACTAAGTATGAAGAATACTGGAGAATAAACATTTTAAAAGAAAAATACATAAAATTAAAGATAAGCAAGTGGTGCCTCCCAAGAGCGCTTTCTTTTTCCCGTCTTTAGCTAGACGGTTAGTGTTAGGAAAAAGGAAAATAAAAAGAGAAGTGGACAGGCAACTCCCTTAATTTGCGCTGAGGCGAATGTGCCGGCGTCAGTCGTACGGCAACTCCTCCGCTTAACATGTGATTCTTCATTTGTCTTTGAATTTGAATATGTAAATCGAAATCACCTATACATACCTGAGGCGATTTGAATTTATATAGATGAGCGGCATATGGATCGTCGATTATTTGGGGTAGCAACGGCTCATCTTCAACCCGAAAATTGTTAGTGTATAAAGAATCACAAATAAACGATTCAGATAATTTTTCGCAAGGAGGAGGCGCTTGCGAAAATATAAAATTAAGCTCCGGTTCTTCCTTTTCTAAAATAAAAATTTCATTAGGAAAATCTAGCGTATTACCAAGCGGAATAAAATTTTCGGACACCAAAATTTCATGAATTTCTGGTTGAATCAAAATAGAAGGGATTTGCGAAAATTCATGATAAAGAAAAGAAGATCCGGGTGAAGTAGGGGAAGAAACTTGTTCTTCTTCTAGTTCATCCGGGGTGCCCAAAACATTAAGAATTTCTTGGTAAGAGAATTTTTCTTCATAATTGGGAAAAGAAACTATGGGAGTACATGAGCAATCATGTTCCTCCATAACTAAATTTTCCAAAGACGAGGAAAAAATACTAGAAGAAAGAAAATTCTCATCTAAATTCTGGGGTGGAGTATCAAATTGAAAAAGCGAATATTCCCCAAAATTAGAGTACGAAAATTGCGGCGCAAAATAAGAACAAGAATTCGGATCTAAAGATTTATCTTCATCGCACCGAAGACTATCCGGGTGACCGTGCCACCAAGAATAATCTACTTCTGGGCTAGAAGATAACTTATTAGAGGCCGAAAAATTATTCTCGTGAAAATTAGAAAAATTATTTTCCTCTAAATTTTGGGGGGAAGTATCAATTTGGATTTGCGAAATTTCCCCCAAATTAGAAAACGAAGACTGCGGTGTATAAGAAGAAAAACAAAAATTCGGATCTAAATATTTATCTTCGTTGCTCCGGGAACTATCCTGGTGAGCATGCCACGAGGAATAATCAACTTCGGAGCTAGAAGAACAATTATTAAATGCCGAAAAATTATTCTCATTAAAATTAGAAAAATTATTTTCATCAAAGTTTGACAAATTATTCTCATTAAAAGATGAAAAATTATGATCGTAATTATTATCAAAATTATTTGCATGATATTGAGGAAAATTATTTCCATAATAATTATTCTGAGAATATGAATGTAAATAACATTCCTCACTTTGATGAGGTGCACCACAATAATAACAACTAAACTGGCGCCTTCGAGCGGCTTGTAAAAGTTCAACTTGGTTTCGAAGCACAGTAATTTTAACGACCGCTTCTACTAATTTCATAATAAAAAGGAAACAACTTTAACTTAAATAATTGGAATTTTAAAAATAGTTTAATAAATTTTTTTTTTCTTTCAAAAAGTGGGTTAAATTAGTCCTGGACTTCCCAAGATCTACCCGGTGAAGGGTTTGCAAGGTACTAGAGGCTATGATGGGAATTCAAGCTCAAAGCGTCCTTTCCGAGAATTTAGATTGCACTTTTTAAGATTTTTTTTTATATATATAAAAAAAATTAAAGAGAAGGGGGAGAAGAAAGAGAACGATAAAATTAATAAATATTTCTTTTTTCGAAATATCAACCGTGTCCCCGGCAACGGCGCCAAAAACTTGATGCGCAAAACTATGCTTGCAAACGATAACGGCAAGTGTACCGTATCGAATGTAGTATAAGTTATAAAAACCAAGGTCGTATTAGACTCGGGGCAGTTGAGTACTCTTACTTCAAGAAAATCTCTATTATCTTATCAATTAGAACTTAGAGTTGGGTTAGAAAAAGAAAATAAAACATGAAGAAGGAGAAGAATGAGAAATAAGTGAATAAGAAAAAATAAACTATTTTATTGATAGGAGAAATTACAAACTATGAAAAGGGAAGCTACAAACTATTTAATTGAAAATGCGAATTGCATAAAGAAAGAGGATTGCAAGAACTACTAAAAACATAAAAATAATACAAGAAATGAAAGTTCTAAACCTAAGAATTCGTCTCCAAAACTTCCCTCCTCAACATCTGCTGGAGTTGGCTTTTTATAGCTGATAATTCTGGGTACACGCCCTCGGTCACGCCCGTGACCAAGGGCGTGTAAGGTGCGCGATCATCTCGGAGCGGAAAGGGCGCAGTTTGGAATTAATGCAGGCGATTCGGGCGCATCATGCCCTAGGTCACGCCCGTGACCTAGGGCGTATAACCTTCAAAACGTGCTGCTGGCGGGAATCTTCGGCGGGAAAAAGCGGGGGGGGGGGGGGGGTGGGGGGCGGGGGGGCGAGTCATGCCCGTGACTGGAGGTCACGCCCTCGGTCACGCCCGTGACCTGGGGCGTGTAATCTTGAAATAGTGTTGCTGGCGGGAAACTCTGGCGGGAAGAAGCGGGGGCGAGTCACGCCCATGACTGGAGGTCACGCCCTCGGTCACGCCCGTGACCGAGGGCGTGTAACTTTAAATGACGCGGCGGCTCGATCTGGATGCTGGTGGCGTGGTCCCGGTCGTGACTTGGATGTCACGCCCTTGTTCACGGGCGTGACCTTGGGCGTGTACTTGACAATTTTGCTCAAAGTGCCCAGAAAACCTGCAAAACATAAACTAAGCTTATATTAGTGGCAGAAATAAAAAGGAATGATTATTATTAGATAAAACAAATAATGGATATAAATTTATATTAAAATTACATCAAAATTATAATAAATGATGAGTACAAAAAGTACTCATCAATGTTAATGTCATTCTCAGATACTCTTCCATTGATGGAACCATCATCTCCTATGTGGAAGTTGTCATTCAGCTATGTCAACTCAACATCAAGGATCTTGCAAATTATTGAGATCAGTTTTATCAATCTAGCAGTATGGAACAAACTGAGAATGCCTTTGAAACTCTCAACAACAACATTGAATGATTCAACATCGACATCAAATCCTGAATTAACATTAGGAGGGTCCATTGCTTATGTTGTACCTACACAAAGGAGACAAGGAAGAAAGAGAGAAAGAGAGAGAGAGAAGAACGCAAGAGAAATGGAGAGAATGAGTGCACGAGAGCAAGAAAGAGAGAATTCGAAGGTGTAATAAATTCGATGCCTATGTTGCTTAAAAGAAGATGATTAGTTGCAACTTTGGGTTGTATTCGAAGCACCATCGACAAAGATTAATATTCATCATGCTAAAATACCTCGAAGAAGCTTCTAGAAGTGAAACTATGTGCGCGTGTCATATCGACGTTGCATCGATTTTAATTCGACTCACCTTCAAATTTGTAGAGCAACTATTAAATTGACGTATGCGTCAATATGAAATTGATGCCATGTCAAATGCTATTCGAATTATCTAATTTAGATGGCTCTCGAAGCTGGCGTCGAGCAGAATTAGGCGGTACATATTCTATTCGATGCAACTCTGAATATACAGTTCAATTTTCTTAGAAAATTCTTGCTGTTTTTCCCAGCTGTGATTTTTTATTAAAAAATAGTGTTTATAATATTATTTTTATGAACTATAAAATCCACAAGGGATTTATGAGTAAAGATCACACCTTTTGAGTATAAGTAGTTCATTATTGATCATTTAGTTCTTTCTTTTCCCTTCACTCTTTCTGAGGTGAAGAACTCTGCATCTTCCGGCCTGCACAAGTAACTTAAACATTAGAAGGTACCCAAGATACCTTGGGCCCTTTGCTCTTACCATTATAAAGAGATATGAAAGAATAAAGTGGCATTTCATGGTATCCTTTTGGATGACAGAGGATTGGTTTACCAAACCTATGTTTATTATCTTGGTACTGAAAATATGCATAGAATGAATCTACATATAATCGATCTACAGAGGGTCTAATAATTCTACTTTTGATTTTACCTTTTTGATTTAGATTTAAAGATTTGTCTGAATTATTTTTCTTAACAGTTTTCTTGTTACAATTAGAATTTGCTATTTGAAATTTAGTGATTTTATCAGGTTTTCTATTGTTCCGTTCTTTAAAGACTACACATCTCCCCTTCATTTGATAGTCACAAGGTCTAACAAATCTAACTGGATTTTACAGGCAGGTCTACTATGCACTTATGAGCTAGTGGATGGGTATGCTCCTAGACCTAGATGCTTAAGTCTCCTAGAGAGATTTTGTGTAATATTCTTGAGCTTTTGCTCCTCCCATTGAGTAAGTCTTCATAGGCTTTTGCCTTTGTGAGCTCTTCTTTTAGTTGTGTGTTTTCATTGGATAGATTAGTGATTATTGTTTCCTTTATACATATTTGATTTCTTAAATCATAATTTCTAGAATACAAGTCATATTTCTTAAGATCTTCCAAGTCTTCCCTAACTGTTATGAATTCTTTTTGAATTTTAAGATGATCATTACAAAATTCCTTAAAGGAATCTTTGAATTCTACTGAATTAAATTCAAAATCATCAAAGATACTTACCTGATCTCCATCATCATCTGAGGAGAACTCTAATGCCATCAGGCAGGTAGCTTCAGTAGTAGTTTCTTCATCACTCTCTAATGAACAGGAGCTTTAATCAGACTCTGTATCACTCAAGGTTTCAGCAATGAAACCCTTTTCCTTCTTCTTGTCATTTTCTTGGAGGAATTCTTCTTCATGTGCTCCTTTCTGCAACTCCTCCTGTCCTATTGCTCTTCAAGACACTCAGGAGATATATGTCCTGGTTTCCTATAGGAAAAGTAGATCACTTCCTGCTTTGGAGTCTTATCAAATCTGGGTTTTGAGCTCCACTCTTTTATTCTTGAGTCTTCTATCTTGACCCACTTTCTGAATCTTCTAGCTAACAGACTAAACATCTCATCTTTAGGACTGGAAGGCTCTCCTTCATCATCCTTCAAGGCAAGATTCCTTTGTATAGAAGTTGAGGCTATCTCCTTAGTCTCTATCTCATCCCTGCTCTTTAGTAACAACTCATAAGATTTGAGCTTTCCTAGCAAAGCAATAGTGAAGATCTCCTTATGGCATCTGGACTCTCTAATGGCCCAGATCCTTGAGTCCCATGAGCTTGGAAAGAACATGAGAAGCTTATCATTTATTTTAGTCAGAGAGATATCATTATACCTTTCAATTCATTTATTATGGTGCTAAATCTGTCATTGATATGGATTCTTTTTGGTTTTGAAATTTTAGTGAAGGGTTGAGATTTTCTCCAAAACTATATCTGATAAAGGCAAGTGTACCTTATCGTCTATAGTATAGGATATTAAGAAATACCAAGGTCGTATTCCACGGGGCGCGTTGAATACTTCTACTTTGAGGAAAGTCACTATTATCTTATCTAATGATATTTTGGGGTTTTGGTTCTTAGCTAAAAAAAGAGAAATTGCAAGCTAAATTAAGGGTTTAGATGATGATAAAAGAGGCTAGTACTCAATCAAAAGTCACCTTGGAGTGAGAAAAGACAAGTAAAAAGAAATTAAATCTAATTTCGTTTAAATTGAACTACTTGACCGTGGAGGTTTCCGAAGCTCGAACATGCCTCTCTCGAGGTTAATGCCCAACTAAGATTAGGAAAAATCAACCGGACTCTCGTCCTATAATCGATTACCTAAAACTTGCTTTACGAGGTGAACCCCACTATTGGATTTGACTCCAATCCGGGAGATTTACGTCATCCTCTCTCGAGGGGTGCGTGCAACTCTCTTTACCCTTGAGTGATCGATTCATACTTTGAGCCTCTCGGCTAACTAAATATGAAAACTTAAGCGAAAACCATATATCGAAAGTATGGCCTCACTAATTAAAAATCAAGGATAATTCAAGTGTTTATAAAAACGGAAAAAGAAAACTTTAGAAAATCATAACTTGTCTAACTCATCCTCGGATCATTTTGATCGAGTACTAATGAGGATTAGTTAATCATGGTGGAGGGGGAAGAGGAAAAAAAAATAAAATGCATATTAAGAAACTTTAGCTAAGGAGGAGACAAAATAAAGAGAACAAACTATTTTTTTTATTTAAATGAAAAACTATTACAAGACTTAAGAAAGGAAATTGCAAGCTAGGAAAAACAAGATTACAAGCTTAAACTAGACTATTGCACTAAAGGAAAGCTAATACATTGCATTAGAAAAGGAAGAGAGCATGAAAATAAAGAGACATGAACATGAACATGAAAAAAGAAAACTACTCAAGATTGGCTCCAGCAGCACCTTCCCCACTCCAAAATTCTGAACCCTGGACTCAAGGAGAGCCTCTGAATTTATAGGCAAAATTTTCAAGTTACACGCCCTCGGTCACGGGCGTGTCCAAGGGCGTGTAATCACTGTAACATTGGATCCGGCAGCGGCGTGGGCTTGGCGTGACGGCGGGAGAAAATCGGACATGTCACGGGCGTGACATATGGGTCACGGGCGTGACTTAGGACGGCTTCATTTAATGCGGCATGGGCTAGGCAGACCGCGCGGCGGCGTGCTTGGATCACGCGGGAAGGTCACGGGCGTGACTTTGGTTCACGGGCGTGACTTTGGGTCACGGGCGTGACTTTGGTTGACTTCTCAACGGCAACTTCTCGTCTCGACGGCAGCTCCACGCGGCAGATTCTAATATTACACGCCCATGGTCACGGGCGTGACTTTGGGTCACGGGCGTGACCTGGGGCGTGACTGGGTGTGGACTAGCTCAATCAGCACGGCATCGACCTGGACTGGTCTACAAGTTACACGCCCTTGGTCACGGGCGTGACCGAGGGCATGTAATGCAATATTTTCCCAATTTGTCCAAAAATCTGCAAATATTAAAATTAGGCTAAGTTAGAATCAAAATTACAAAAAGAACTACTTATAACCTAAATTTGACATAAAATAGAGAATTCATATTAAATATTTACAAGATTTTCTATTAAAAAGTTATAAAAATACTACTTATCAAATACCCCCATACTTGAGGTTTTGCTATTCCAGAGCAAAAGTGTGAGACATTATTTATAAGACATCCTTAAAAAATTTTAATTTAAAACTAAAATTTCATTTAACCAAAAGTTAAGTTAAGAGTAAATTCAAGGGGGAGTTAAGTCCTAAATTATGATGATGATTTGAAAAGAGGGAAAAATGTTTAGGCAATAACTTCTCAAGAAAATTAAGTAGTTTGACAAGATTGTAGAAATTATAAAACTAAATTAAATTAAAATTATAAGAACTCTATCTTAAAAGAATCTTAAGGAAAAGTAAATTACTAAATATTGCTCTCTCCATAATTTTCAACTAAAACTAGAACAATGATAATTGGCTAAGGGGGATTTCATAAAATTTGGCATAAGAAGAGAAATTTTTGAATGGAGGAAAAAGGAATTTATCATGAAATTTCCCTTTTTTTTTTCTTTTCTTTTTTTTTTTTTCTTTTTTTTTTCTTTTTTTTTTTCTCTTCTAATAAAAACCCAAAATGTATATGGTTTAGGAGTAATGAATTTTATCCTCTTACTCCATGCCATATAATCTTTTCAAATATTTTGGGTGCATATGTTTTAGGGAATAATGAATTTTATCCTCTTATTCCCATGACATATGATCTTTTAATACACATTTTTTTTTATGCCATCAAAGGGGGTAGGGTAGGGGAAAAATAAATCTAGCTAGTTTTAAATCATATTGAGAGCAAATTCTAGTAAAATTAAAATTCCTAAGATCTAAGAAGTTAGAAGAAAGTATAATTGAAATCTAAAGAGGTTTAGGAAATTTACTACAAAATGAAGCCATTTAAAAATAAAAAGAGAAGTCATGCTAACAAAATTCTCTAATCAATTTAAAATCATAAGATGATTCTTAAATCAAGATTACCTCAAATTTAAAATTAACAAACTATGATAAGCAAAATTTTAGCCAATTAAAAACTTAAACATGCTTATAAACATTCTCAACTAGATTTCTAAGAAATCACAAAAACAACAAGGAGGGAAATAAGAATTTTTTGAATTTTTGATATTATCTTTTTTTTTGAATTTTTCTCATTAAAAACTATTTACAAAGAAAGGAAACTAGATTTAAAACTTAACAAATTTTTTTGCAAGTCTTGGACTTCCCAAGGGCTACCCGGTGAAGGGTTCGCAAGGTACTAGGAGGTGTGATGGGATAAAATCCCAAGCGTCCCTTTCCAAGATTTAAATTTTTCTGTTTTCTATTTTTTTTTGAGTTTTGGGTTTTACAAGTGCTAAAATAGAAGAAAAACATAAGAAAATATATATATATATATATATATATATTTTTTTTTTTTTTTTTTTTTTTTTTTTTTTTTTTTTTTTTTTTTTGAAAATTTTCTAATTTAACAACTATTTACAAGAATTTACAAAGGGCTATTTACACCCCCATACTTAAAGTTAAACATTGTCCCCAATGTTTAAAAATAAGTATGAAGTAGGAAAAGATAAAAAAAAAAAAAAAAAATGCAAAAACGAAAGAAGAGAAGGAAAAAGGGCTTCCCTGATTTTTTTGAAGCTTTTGTGGGGAAGCCGCGATTACCTGCAAAAGTTGTTAAAGTAGAAAAGAAGAGACAAGAGAAAATAACAAAAGATAACTTTGGGGTGCCTCCCAAAAGCGCTTTGTTTAAGGTCGCGTAGCTTGACCCACTTGCCGATTATGTTATATGATGAAGAAAAATCGCATCACTCTTGTCATTAGGTACGTCTCCCGGAAGATACAATTTAAGGCGGTGCCCGTTAACTTTGAAGGAGCCTTTTTCCGGGTGGGAAATTAGGATTGTCCCATAGGACCAAACCTCTTTAACAATAAAGGGTCCGGACCATCGGGATTTTAATTTTCCCGGAAAAAGGCGAAGGCGAGAATTATAAAGGAGGACGAGATCGCCCGGCGAAAAAGTTTTCGGAAATTTTATATGTTTATCGTGATAAAACTTTGTTCGCTCCTTATATAATTTATTGCTCTCATACGCATTCGCTCGCCATTCATCTAACTCGTTTATTTGAAACTTCCTTTGTTCACCCGCTAAAGTGGAATCGAGATTTAAAAATTTAAGCGCCCAAAATGCGCGGTGTTCTAATTCGACCGGAAGGTGGCAAGCCTTGCCATAGACCATTCGATATGGTGTACAACCGATAGCGGTCTTGTACGCCGTACGATAGGCCCAAAGCGCGTCATCGAGCTTTATTGCCCAATCCTTCCGATTAATAGAAACCGTTTTCTCTAAAATTCGCTTTAATTCTCGATTAACCACTTCGACTTGGCCGCTCGTTTGTGGGTGATATGCAGTGGATAGTTTGTGCGTGACACCATATTTTGCTAAAGTTTTTGTGAATTGAGTATTGCAAAAATGGGTGCCCCGATCACTCACAATAGCGCGCGGAGTGCCAAATCGAGAAAATAATTTTTTTAAAAAGTTAACGACGACTCGCGCATCGTTGGTGGGGAGAGCTTGTGCTTCCGCCCACCTTGACACGTAGTCGACCGCCACTAGAATATACTTATTTGAAAATGAAGGAGGGAGAGGACCAACGAAATCAATGCCCCAAAGATCGAAAATCTCGCATTCTAAGAAAATATTTTGGGGCATCTCATCCCGGCGAGAGATGTTGCCCGACCGCTGGCAGCTGTCGCAAGTACTCACAAGGGTGTGAGCATCTTTGAAGAGCGTGGGCCAATAAAAGCCTGCCTCCAGCGCCTTCCTCGCGGTTCGGTTCGAATGATAATGACCACCGGATGGTCCCTCGTGACAATGTCGTAAAATTTTAAGACCCTCCTTACTCGAGACGCATCGTCTCACCACTTGGTCTGCGCATACACGGAATAAAAAGGGATCCTCCCAAAAGTAATTCTTTAAATCAGAAAAGAATTTCTTCTTTTTCTGACTCGAGAATTCTTTTGGCAAGACCCGGGCTACTAAATAGTTAGCCAGATCTGCAAACCAGGGGGTAGACGACGTATTAATATCTTCGAGAGCGAGGAGGCGCTCTTCGGGAAATTTATCATCGATGTCAGATTCTATCAAAACTTCCGAGGCGGGGTTTTCTAAACGGGAGAGATGATCGGCCGCCAAGTTTTCGGCTCCTCTTTTGTCCCGGATCTCTAAGTCAAACTCCTGCAAGAGGAGGATCCATCGCAAAAGACGAGGCTTGGCGTCCGATTTGCTTAAAAGATACCTAAGTGCGGAGTGATCCGTGAAGACAATAACTTTTGAGAGGGTGATATATGACCTAAACTTATCGAAGGCAAAAACGATCGCTAGAAGCTCCTTTTCGGTTGTGGTGTAATTCGCTTGTGCCGACGTGAGTGTTTTGCTCGCATAATAAATAGGGTGGAAATACTTACTCACCCGTTGGCCTAAAACGGCACCAACCGCAATGTCACTCGCGTCGCACATGATTTCAAAAGGAAGCGACCAATCCGGCGCGACTAGAATCGGGGAGTTTATAAGTTTCTCTTTGATGAGTTTAAAAGCCAAATGACATTCATCGCTAAAAATAAACGAGGATTCTTTTTCAAGAAGGTGGGTTAACGGCTTTGTGATTTTTGAAAAATTCTGTATAAAGCGCCGATAAAACCCCGCGTGGCCTAGGAAACTACGAATAGCTTTTACGTTTGTTGGAGGGGGAAGTTTTTCAATCACTTCGATCTTGGCCTTATCGACCTCGATCCCCATGCCCGAAATTTTATGACCAAGGACTAGCCCTTCCTTGACCATAAAATGGCATTTCTCCCAATTAAGTGCTAAATTCGTTTCCTCGCATCGCTGCAACACGCGCTCAAGATTTTTTAAACAATTTTTAAATGAATTTCCGAACACGGAAAAGTCGTCCATAAACACTTCCATCACCTCCTCTACTAACTCGTCAAATATTGCCAGCATACATCTTTGGAATGTAGCTGGCGCATTACAAAGACCAAATGGCATCCTTCGATAAGCGAAGGTGCCAAAGGGACAAGTGAAAGTGGTTTTCTCTTGGTCCTCGGGCGAAATCGGTATTTGAAAATATCCCGACAAACCATCGAGAAAACAGTAGTAGGAGTGACCTGAAAGGCGCTCTAAAATTTGATCGATGAATGGTAGGGGGAAGTGATCCTTACGGGTGGCATCATTTAGTTTTCGGTAATCGATGCACATCCGCCAACCCGTAACAGTACGGGTTGGGATCAACTCATTATTCTCATTAGCTACTACCGTAATGCCACCTTTCTTTGGTACGACTTGTACTGGGCTAACCCAAGTACTATCCGATATCGGGTAGATAATTCCCGCGTCCAATAGTTTGATCACTTCGGCCTTAACGACTTCTTTCATGTTAGGGTTTAGCCGTCGTTGAGGCTGGACCGAATTTCGGGAATTATCTTCGAGGAAGATTTTATGAGTGCAGAAGGAAGGGTTTATACCCTTTATATCCGAAATTTGCCACGCAATTGCGTGGCGGTGCTTTCTTAAGACAATAGCCAACTCGGAAATTTCTGAGTTGCTAAGTTCGGATGAAACGATGACGGGTAGCTTCGACTCTTTTTCTAAAAATAAATACTTAAGGTGAGGGGGAAGTTGCTTTAGTTCCAAAACGGGTGGCTCTTCATAAGATGTTTTGATTTTTAATTTTTCTAAAAATAGTGGTTCGGGTGGTGTGAAACGAGTGACTTCTTCTTCTTCCAGACAAAAGAGCTCGGCGAACTCGGACTCGTGACTCGAGGTGGAGACTAACTCGGGAGGGGAATCGAATTCCCAACACTCTTCCAGGTAAAAACATGAATCGTCGTTTTCTAATGTGTTCCGCATCGAGGAATTTATGCCGAAAGAAACTTCATCATCTCCAACCCGAAGGAGGAGCTTTCCGTTACTTACGTCAATAATGGCGCGGGAGGTGGCAAGGAAGGGGCGGCCGAGTATGAGGGGTACTTCGGCATCCTCTTCGATGTCAAGAATGACAAAGTCCACCGGGAAGATGAACTTGTCGACCTTGACGAGCACGTCCTCCACTATTCCTACCGGATATTTTAAAGAGCGATCCGCTAATTGAATACTCATTCGAGTGGGGCTTGGATTTCCTAGACCTAGTTTCTTAAATAATGAAAAAGGCATGAGATTGATACTTGCTCCCAGATCCGCTAAAGCGTGTTTTACTAACGAATTGCCAAATAAACACGGGATGGAAAACCGTCCCGGGTCATTCACTTTTGTAGGCAATTTGTTGAGTACAACCGCGGAGCATTCTGCGTTCAAAGAAATATGCGAAATATCTTCTAATTTTTTCTTATTGGAGAGCAACTCCTTAAGATATTTCGCATATTTAGGCATTTGAGAGATAGCCTCGCAGAAGGGTACATTAATGTGGATTTGCTTTAAAATATCTAAAAACTTTTTATAATTCTTTTCGGCGCTCTCGCTTTTAAACTTAGATGGATATGGAACATTAGAAGTAGAAGCGCGCGGAGCTAACGTAGTAGGTAAAATTGAAGATAAAATAGGAGGAAGAGGAGGAGAGGAAGTTACCATGGGTTCGTCCTGCTTAGAAGCCACCTCCTTCCCGCTTCGGAGTGTAATCGCGTTTGCGCTCTCCCTTGGGTTGGGCTCCGTGTTTCCCGGAAGGGCTCCTTGCGGTCGCTCGGAGATTATCTTTGCTAGCTGGCCCACTTGGTTCTCTAAATTTTTGATCGATCCGGTGAGGTTCCGGATGTTCGCTTCAGTTGTAGCAACATATTTTGCAAAAACCTCTTCAAGCGGAGAGGGTTTTTGCTGTTGCGGTGGAAAACCGGGTGGATTAAAATTTTGAGGGGGAGTTAAATTGAGAAGTTGATTTGGAGGTTGATTTAAATTTAAGGGACGCTGAGCATTTCCTTGATTGCTCCATGAGAAGTTCGGATGATTCCTATAACCCGCATTGTAGGTGTTATTATACGGAGCGGTGTTCGGGTTATAGGAAGGCCGAGGTGGATTTCCCATGTAATCAACTTGCTCTTCAAGTAAAATATTATTAGCCCAAGGAGGAGTGGCGGAGGAAGCAGACATCTCCGCCACTTGCTTTGTTAAGCGCTCAACTTGTAAAGCCAAATTTGCGTTAGCGTCTATTTCAAAAATTCCGGCCGGCTTATTAGGCCGCGCTCGGGGCATGTTCCATTGATACGCATTTGTGGCCATCTCTTCGAAAAGCTCTTGAGCGGCGATCGGGGTTTTGTTATTTAATGTCCCCCCGGCGGCCGCATCAATCATTTGCCTCGTTTGGAGATTTAAGCCATTATAAAATATTTGCACTTGTTGCCAAGTGGCAAGTGCGTGGTGAGGGCATCGACGCAAAAGCTCCTTGAAGCGCTCCCATGTATCATAGAGAGTCTCCGAGTCGATTTGCATGAACGATGCAATATCCGTGCGTAATTTAGCGGTCTTTGAAGGCGGGAAATATTTATTAAGAAATTTTTCCGCCATTTCGGCCCATGTAGTGATGGATCCCCTTGGTAGGGAGCCCAGCCACTGCTTGGCCTTAGACCGCAGAGAGAAAGGAAAAAGACGTAATCGAATGGCATCATCGGTGACGCCATTGATCTTAAAAGTGTCGCAAATTTCAAGAAAGTAAGAGATATGTGAATTTGGATCCTCGTCCGGTTGACCATCAAAGGTCACCGATTGTTGCACCATTTGTATGATGCTGGACTTGATCTCAAAATTATTGTTCGCCACCGCGGGGCGAACAATACTCGATTGTGTGCCTTCCAAATTCGGCCGCGCATAATAGGACATGGTCCGTTGCGCGTCCTCATTAGGGTTTGGCTCGTTAAGATTAGGAGGATTAAGATTATGATCCATATTTGCTGCGTTAGTGTCCCCGATTGACTCTTCAGATTCTACTTGATTTCCTTGATCACGAGAACGGCGGTGCCTCAAAAGGGTTCGCTCGATTTCCGGATCAAAAGGAAGAATCGAAGTGCTACCACGGGTCATACACTAAAAAGAGAAGGAAAGAAGAAGAAAAAGAGAGAATATTTTTTGTTCTTTTTAGGCGGATTAAGTTAGTCTTGGACTTCCCAAGATCTACCCGGTGAAGGGTTTGCAAGGTACTAGAGGCTGTGATGGGAATTCAAGCCCAAAGCGTCCTTTCCAAGAATTTTAATTTCACCCTTAAGATTTTCAAAAATAGAAAAACTAAAATAAAAACAACATGATAAGATTAATAGCTATCCTTGTTTCAAAATATCTACGCAAAAGTCCCCGGCAACGGCGCCAAAAACTTGATATGGATTCTTTTTGGTTTTGAAATTTTAGTGAAGGGTTGAGATTTTCTCCAAAACTATATCTGATAAAGGCAAGTGTACCTTATCGTCTATAGTATAGGATATTAAGAAATACCAAGGTCGTATTCCACGGGGCGCGTTGAATACTTCTACTTTGAGGAAAGTCACTATTATCTTATCTAATGATATTTTGGGGTTTTGGTTCTTAGCTAAAAAAAGAGAAATTGCAAGCTAAATTAAGGGTTTAGATGATGATAAAAGAGGCTAGTACTCAATCAAAAGTCACCTTGGAGTGAGAAAAGACAAGTAAAAAGAAATTAAATCTAATTTCGTTTAAATTGAACTACTTGACCGTGGAGGTTTCCGAAGCTCGAACATGCCTCTCTCGAGGTTAATGCCCAACTAAGATTAGGAAAAATCAACCGGACTCTCGTCCTATAATCGATTACCTAAAACTTGCTTTACGAGGTGAACCCCACTATTGGATTTGACTCCAATCCGGGAGATTTACGTCATCCTCTCTCGAGGGGTGCGTGCAACTCTCTTTACCCTTGAGTGATCGATTCATACTTTGAGCCTCTCGGCTAACTAAATATGAAAACTTAAGCGAAAACCATATATCGAAAGTATGGCCTCACTAATTAAAAATCAAGGATAATTCAAGTGTTTATAAAAACGGAAAAAGAAAACTTTAGAAAATCATAACTTGTCTAACTCATCCTCGGATCATTTTGATCGAGTACTAATGAGGATTAGTTAATCATGGTGGAGGGGGAAGAGGAAAAAAAAATAAAATGCATATTAAGAAACTTTAGCTAAGGAGGAGACAAAATAAAGAGAACAAACTATTTTTTTTATTTAAATGAAAAACTATTACAAGACTTAAGAAAGGAAATTGCAAGCTAGGAAAAACAAGATTACAAGCTTAAACTAGACTATTGCACTAAAGGAAAGCTAATACATTGCATTAGAAAAGGAAGAGAGCATGAAAATAAAGAGACATGAACATGAACATGAAAAAAGAAAACTACTCAAGATTGGCTCCAGCAGCACCTTCCCCACTCCAAAATTCTGAACCCTGGACTCAAGGAGAGCCTCTGAATTTATAGGCAAAATTTTCAAGTTACACGCCCTCGGTCACGGGCGTGTCCAAGGGCGTGTAATCACTGTAACATTGGATCCGGCAGCGGCGTGGGCTTGGCGTGACGGCGGGAGAAAATCGGACATGTCACGGGCGTGACATATGGGTCACGGGCGTGACTTAGGACGGCTTCATTTAATGCGGCATGGGCTAGGCAGACCGCGCGGCGGCGTGCTTGGATCACGCGGGAAGGTCACGGGCGTGACTTTGGTTCACGGGCGTGACTTTGGGTCACGGGCGTGACTTTGGTTGACTTCTCAACGGCAACTTCTCGTCTCGACGGCAGCTCCACGCGGCAGATTCTAATATTACACGCCCATGGTCACGGGCGTGACTTTGGGTCACGGGCGTGACCTGGGGCGTGACTGGGTGTGGACTAGCTCAATCAGCACGGCATCGACCTGGACTGGTCTACAAGTTACACGCCCTTGGTCACGGGCGTGACCGAGGGCGTGTAATGCAATATTTTCCCAATTTGTCCAAAAATCTGCAAATATTAAAATTAGGCTAAGTTAGAATCAAAATTACAAAAAGAACTACTTATAACCTAAATTTGACATAAAATAGAGAATTCATATTAAATATTTACAAGATTTTCTATTAAAAAGTTATAAAAATACTACTTATCAGTCATGCATATCAGCAACACTTTCCGCAGCTTTCTTTTCAAAGTTCTCAAATTGGGATATGAGAAGGGACCTTCTGTTCTTCCTTTCGCCAGATCTTCCTTCTACCAATCTAGAGAGAGATTCCCAAATCTCTTTTGCTGTTGGCACTCAGCTACTTTCTAGAAGATGCCATCAGACATTGTAGACACCAGAATGTTCTTTGCTTTGGTATCACATGCCTTCTACTTCAATTCAACATCTGTCCATTCATTTCTAGGCAGAGCTTGCTGAGTCACAGATCCACTGTCTTCTTGTCTGACTGGAGATGGTGGACCTAAATAAATAACATCAGATATGTCTTCATCAATGGAGTTCATATATAATTTAATTTTGGCCTTCCAGGGTGTAAACTTATTTAAGTTACTCACTGGTGGTCTTGTTGATGCATAATCCTTAGAACTCATACTTTTGTTTGAAAAATAGGTTTTTAAATATAAAAATATGTGAGAGGTGATCTTTTGATCAAGGTGTTAGCCTTTTTGTGATCAACTTGGCTCTGATACCAATTGAAAGTGCATAGTGTGCCTCGGAGTATTCTCTAGAGAAGGGGAGGGGGGGGGGGGGTGAATAAAGTATTAAAACTTTTATCCTAAATATGCACATAAAATAAACTAATCTAACAACTATACATTCAACAATACCAACTCAGAGTAAAATAATCACAGAAAAAAGAAAACAATAATAAGGGGACATCACAGAAAATCATATATAAAAGATATATAAAATTTTATAGTGGTTCCCCAAAATATGCGTTGTCCACTCTTCTACTACCTTTGTAGGATTGCACTAAATGTGCCTGAGTCTTTTGATAAGGGGACTCTCAGAAACAGCACTAAGTCTTTTGACCAGAAGACTTTTAGAACTACTTAGTCTTTTGATAAGGAGACTCTTAGAACCAACTTAGTCTTTTGATAAGGAGACTCTTAGAACCAAATGAGTCTTTTGATAAGGAGACTCTTAGAACCAATAAATCCTTTAAAGAGGGATTCTTAGGACTCTTTCTCAGTTACAAAATGAGAACAGAGGAATGAAGAAGAGGAAGAAGAATATGATTATGTTGTTTGAATCCTTCAGCAGTTGTGAGCTTTTAATATTCTTCAGGATCTGTATAAGATGAATCCTTTCTTAAGATAGTGGTGAATGCAAGGTTTATAAGCATTTGATCCTTATGATCTCTGTACACTTATTTTTCTTGATGCTGTATAATTTGAAGAAGAAGAAGCAGTCTTATATTTCTATACAAAAAACTTCTTGTCTTTTTGTCTTAGTGAACTTGAGAAGGGAGAAGGAGACCGAATGATGAATTAGTTATCTTTACCTTCCTTCTTCAGAATACTTATTCTATGTTGAATACTGTTTGATATCTTTCCACTTCTGTTCTGTCCTTTTAAGGAATATCCATTGGACAATTAGTATTTCCTTCTATTTATGTTTCCTGACCCGTCCATCTGATTTGAATAACTTCCAAGAATGTTTTTTTTGTACCTCTGAAATACTCCATTTCATTCTTGGCAATAAACGAGTCATTGTAATTCAAATTTCATCTTTGAAGGACTTTGGAGAAAGATCATAAAGAACAACAGAAAACATACAATTTATGTCTGTATTCAACGCTGCGTCGACTTCAGTATTCTTCATATCGATGCACCTCTGAGTTCTTATAAAAGCAACTTCGAATTCCTTCTGAGCTCTGACTGAACTCAGATGTCGACGTAGCGTCGAGTACCTATCGACGCATCCTTCGAGATGAAGACTTGGACTTTAAATTTATCTTCTGCGTTGAAGTGAAGTCGAAGTTACATCGACTTCTAAGATGGCTTCGACAGGCTCTTCATACTGCATCGAGTTCATTTCGACGTTGCGTCGACGTTACTTAATAATTTGAAAAGCAGTCTGAGTTACTTCGACTGTTAGTCAGAGTTGCGTCGACTTCTAGTTGAAGTTGCGTCGGCTTTTATTCAACACAAGTTTTAACTCAACTGAATTTGTGCATATCTTGGACCTGGTCTTGACACTCTATGTGAATGTGATATCCTAGGACATCTAATGACCAGATTTCCCTCTCTATACAATATGGGTAATACATCCTAGGTGATGAAATTACTTTAAAATAATTTGTTAGATAAATTGCAAGGGTATTTCCCAACAAAAAAGACATGGAGGGCAGCTACCATGATTGCAGGTGCTATTTTGAGAATTATTTGACTTAACACCAGATATTAGCCTCAACGCCAGCGTTAAGGTTACCTAAAATGAAATGTTTACAAAAAAGCAGAATCTCATTCCTGATTTGAAGATTCGAGCCATCAAGTTATTTGTATACATAGTCAATGCCTGGCGTTATCCCTAACGCTAGCATTAGCTTCCTATCCAATAAATAGATGGGATTTGTTCTCTACAATCATCTATGCCAAGGAGCCCTATTCCAGCACTCTGAAAAATTCTTGAGGGCCGAAATTTCCAGATGACATCTCCCACTCAATTTGAATAGAAGAATTCAAAGGAGGATCGGATCAACTCTAACCCAACGTTAATAACACACGCTTCGACTTCGACGATATTCAGTGGGTCTTCGCCGTCTCCAAAATTCTTCATAGGGAGTTTTTTAATTTGTCTTTTATATTTTGTTGTACCTTTATCCTTTGTGATTGTTTAGTGAATTTACCGCGATTGTTGGCGACTAGGTACATGTGCGGCTTAGGGGGAATTCACTGCGGTTGTTGGTGGCTAGGTATAGTAGTTAGATCTAGGGGGTGCTAGAGGCCTCTCTGGGGATAGAAGGGCTAGAGCGGCTTGAGGCCGGATCTTGGTATAGATCGGCTAAAACCAACTGATTCTTAGTGAGAAGAGTCGGTATAGAAGAACAAAGAGTCTTTTATATTCACCTTTGATTTCTAGCGTCGTAGAAATCCATTTTTGTAATCAATTTTATAAATAATAATCATGTCTTTTCTTATTCAATAAAATTGATTTCTTGCTCTTTACTTTTGATTAAATTTACTTCATATAAAATATCAAAAGATTGTCTTAAAATCCTAAAGTTTTTAAAAAACCCTTATTCACCCCCTCTAAGGTCGCATAAAGATCCAACATTACATCGAATACAATTTGATGTTGCGTCGACTTCAAATGATGTGTCGACTAACTCTGGCTTCTATATTGAATACCATTCGATGTTGCGTCGACTTTTAATGATGCATCGACTACCCGTCTGAGTTATCCTTACTTCTATTCGAAGTTAAATCGACTTTCAATAAAAGCTGCGTCCAATTATTTTCGTCGCAGAATTTACTCAATTGAATTTTACACTCCTTTTGACTAGACTTTGACACACTAAAGTGAGTGTGTAATCCTAGGACACCTAAAGACCATATTACCCTCTCTATATAACATGGTTAATAAATCCTAAGGGATGAAATCACTTTTACATATTTGTAATATAAATCAAGAGGGTACTTTTCTCAACAATCTCCCCTTATTTATCTTAACAATATTTACAGACTTCTTATGTGATTTCAATCATATTAAAAATACGAGTGTACATAAAAGCATATTTTAATAGAATGACAACATTAACTAAGATGGTATGAAAAAAATCTGAATAATAGATAGTCTGTTTATCAGAATGAATTACCCAAAGAAGTATTCTACTTTTTCTTTCTGAAAATGTAGATAGAGCTTCATAGACTTTCCTAAACTTGGTTTCTACGTATTTCAAGTTATCTGGTTTGGCCTTATCTAGATTCTTCTGAATTCTATCATGCCCTTTGAATAGTTTCTCTAATTCAGCTTCTGTATTAGGATAGAAATCATTTACCTTGAATAAGGTTCATGAATTTAGCAGTCAGTTCATTTATTTCAATCATGTCAAGCTCATTTGAGTCTGGATCTGGCACTATGAAAGTTGATTGTGTGATGTCAGGAATTAGAGCTATCTTGAAAATAATTTTTCTTTTCATTTGGCATGGCTGATCTGCTACATCTTGATTAAATCCAAGACCCCTTTTGTGAAGTTTTCCTTCATCTTTTAGGACTTTTGCTTGAGGATTCTTGGTGGCATATTTTGACGAATCGAATAATGTATTTAGAATTTTGATTGCTACTTTTATTTGCTCTTCTTCCAATGCATCTTTCCCTTTCTTATGTCTTTCAATATACTTCCTTATGTTTTCCTCAATTTCCCTTTAAGAGGCATCTTATTCATACTGCTCTTGTTCTCCAATCTCTTCTAAGACTTTGTCAAGAATTGGGTCAGTACACACCTTCATATGATTTTCATGAATTTGAACATTCTCATATATTTTATAATATGACCTGTCCTTTTTGTACTGTTTTCTTTGTTCTTTAGTATACCTCTCCCAGATAGGTATTTTCCTACCATATTGCCTTCCTTGAAATGTGTTCCTTTATCTAGGATCTGATGATGGGACTGGTAAAACAGGGACAGCAGGAAGCAGTAAAAGAGTAGGAGAAGGAGTAGACAAGATAGGATCAGAAGCAGGAGATAGCAGAATAGGTGACATGGTTGTTGATTCTTCAGAGGCAGCATTGAATTCTGTGTTCTCAAGAATGGTTGACTCAGCCTAGACTGAAAACTCTTTCATGCTTGCCCAATAGTCATCATCATTTGAGAACAAATCAGACTTCACCTGAATTAAAGACTCGCTATGGATTGCAGGAAGGAATCGGTTTGGAGAAGATGGTGTAGGTGCCAGGAAGGGTTGAGAAGTGATTGTTGGTTCTCCTTCAAAAATAAAAGAGGAGTGTTGATATTGTTGCTCAATAGCAGTATACACTAAATCAGTTTGGGGCCTGCTATAAACCTTCTCCACCTACTTGATATTATTGAAGAATGTTATAAAGATCTCAGTAGGCAATGCCGATGATCACAGTTCCTTATCGATGGCTTTCATCTGTACAAAGAGGTTCCTAATTAACCAGCGATGTTGTGCAGATAACTTTTGATAGCAATCTTCTGAGAAATCCAGGTATAAAGAGGAGAACTGAGACAATAATGTCTCTAATGCCAGATCAATTGTTTCAAGAATGTCTCTATTAGAGGCCATTGACTTTCGTTACATACCAGCATAAAGAATGAAGAGAGAAGTAGAGCGGCATTAAAAGAGGAGAGTGAGGGATATAATTCGAAAGCACATGAAGTCTAATAACTGTGTTGTATTTAGAAGATGATTCATCAGAATTTTGAAGTGTACTCGAAGCAACGTTGAAAAGAAGTAGATTCAGCACGCTAAAATATGTCAAAGTATCTTCTAAAAGCAAGTTCTACGCGGGCTTGAAAAGTCAACCTTGCATTGAGTGGAAATCAATGTGGCTTCAAATAAAACAACAACTATTAAGTTGGCGCATTTGTCGATAGGAATTCGGTGCTGTATCGAGTGCTATTCAAATGTACTATCCTAGTAAGCTCTCAAAGTTGGCGTCGAGTAGAAATTGGCGGTGCGTCAATTTGTATTCGACGCAGCTCTGAATGAACATTATATTTTTCTTAAAATTTTTTGTTGCTTTTCTCAGCAATACCTTTCTAGGGAAAATAGGTTTATTATATAATATATGTGACCTAAAGAGCTCCATCAAGCATTCCCAATGCATTGATGAAGACATTGTGCTTGCTTTCATCAAGTGACTTAGTAAATATGTCAGCCTTTTGATTATCAGTGGAAATGTATTGAAGAGATTTCTTACCCTTCTCTACATTATCTCTGAGAAAGTTGTCTTATCTCTATATGCTTAGTTCTACCGTGGAGAACAAGATTGGAAGCTATAGAAATAGAGAACTGTCATAGTATATTGTGGAATTCTCAAGAATAAATTTATAATCAAACAACTGATTTTGCATCCACAATATATGTGAGTAGCAGCTTCCTGCAGATATATAGTCAGCTTCCCCTGCAGAAGTGGAGACTGAGGATTGTTTTTTGCTAGACCAGGAAATCAGTCTAGCACCCATGAATTGACAAGTTCTTGAGGTACTCTTTCTATCAAGCCTGCATCCATCATAATCTGCATTTAAGTAGCATATTAGGTCAAATACAGACTCTGTGGGATACCATAAGCCAAGTTCATGTGTACCATTTAGATATCTAAGTATTCTTTTTAGAGAACTCGTGCGGGATTCCCTGGGGTCAACCTGAAATCTAGCACATATACATGTAACAAACATTATATTTGGCCTGCTAGCTATAAGATAGAGGAGTGAGCCAATTCGCTTCTCTGTAAGTCTTCTGATCAAATGACTTACCCTTTTCATCTCTATCAAGTACAATAATCGTAGCCATGTTGGTTTTCATGATAGAGGCATTCTCCATCCAAAATCTCTTGATGAGCTCTTTAGTGTACTTAGATTGGGATATGAAAATGCCATCTGCACTTTGCTTTACTTGGAGGACAATAAAGTAGGATAATTTTCACATGCTACTCATCTCAAACTTAGACTGCATTAGGTCAGCAAACCTTTTGTAAAGTCTTTGGTCTGTTGAGCCAAATATTATATCATCTTCATATATTTGAACTAGAAGTAGCTGATTTTTATGTTCTCTAGTGAAGATTGTTTTATCCACCTTACCTCTTACAATGGAGTGTTCTAGAAGAAAGGTGGATAAGGTCTCATACCAAGTTCTTGGAGATTGCTTGAGACCATACAGTGCTTTATCTAACCGATAAACAAATGAGGGATGAGTTGGATTGGCAAAACTGGGGGTCTGCTCCACGTATACTTCTTCTTAAAGAGTTCCATTTAGGAATGCACTCTTCACATCCATCTAATATACCATTATCTTTATAACAGCATCATAAGCAAGCAACATCATAATTGCTTCTAGTCTAGCCATTGGAGCAAAAGTTTGATGGTTGTTAATTCCCTCTTCTTGCATGTATCCTTGAGCAACAAGTCTGGCTTTGTTTCTTACTATAAGTCAATTTTAGTCCATCTTGTTTTTATATACCCATTTTGTTCCAAAAATTGGGTAGTTCCTGGGTCTTTCATCTAGAGTCCAGACTTTGTTTCTTTCAAATTATGCAAGATCCCCTTGCATGGAAGCTATCCAGTGAGGATCATTGCCTACTTCTTCAAACATCTTTGGTTCATATTGGGAGAGGAAGCACTGCAACATAGTCTCAATGGTGATCTGATTTCTGGTCTTCACTCCCACTGTCATGTCTCCTATAACTTGAGATGGAGGGTGATCCTTTAGGGTATTTCTAGTTCTTGCTGAATTGTTGAGTGGATTCACATCCTCATGGATTTCTACTTCTTCATTGGTTGTTGTAACACTATGTTCTTCTTATTGAATAGTCCATATTTCTGGTAGACTAGGTGTCTTGATGACCTCATCATCTTCAGTAGAGTCTTCATCTATTTCATTGTTAGTTTGCTATTTTTCTTTTTCCTAGCAGCCTGATGAGGGATTCATAATACTAAGCCTTTAAACTTGATCTGCAAGTTGATCTTCTTCCTGTAATGTAACATTGGTGGAAGTTTTCTTCCCCTCGGAGAACATGTTAGTTTCATCAAACACCATATGTATTGACTCCTCAATTTTGATAGTTCTCTTATTATAACACCTATAGGACTTGCTTAATGAGGAGTATCCCAAGAATATTCCATCATCAGCATTCTTATCAAATTTGGCAAGTTGGCTCTTTCCATTGTTTGGAATGAAGTAAGTACAACCAAATATCCTAAAGTTTATGACTATATGTATCTTTCCTTTCAATAGCTTATAAGGAGTCTTTTAACTTATTTTCAGGATGAGACTCCTATTCAGAACATAGTTGGTTGTATTAACTGCCTCAACCCAGAAAGACTTTGGCAAATTGGATTTAGCCAATAATGTCCTTCCTGATTCAATTATGTTTCTATTTTTCCTTTAAGCCACCCATTTTGTTGGGTGGGGGGGGGGGGGGGGGGGGGGGGGGGTTCTAGGAGTTGAAAAGCATTGCCTTATCCCTTCATCCTTATAGAATCTACAGATTACCTGATTCTCAAATTCTGTGCCATGATCACTCCTGATCATAACAACCTGAGTATTGAATTCAGATTGAATCCGTCTAACGAATCTTGAGAGGATCTTGAAATTTTATGACTTAGCTTTTAGAAAGAACATCAAACTGAATCTAGAAAAGTCATCTACAATAACTAATATATAAGACTTGCCTACTAAGCCTTGAGTAGAGATAGGACCAAAGAGATCCATGTGCAATCAATAGAGGGTTCTAGGGGAATCATTATTACCATTGGTTTGAATGTAGATTTTGTTTGTTTTCCTAGTTGGCAGGCTCGACAAGATGGTCCTTTTTGAACTTACCATTTGGTAAGACTCTTACTAGGTTGTGCTTGAATAACTTAGCTATTGTATTAAAGTTTAAATGACTAAGTCTACTATGCCATAATTCATTATTTTCTAAGTTAGAATTAAATAAACACACTTCAAATTTAGAGTAGTTAAAATCTACTACATACACCTTAACTTTTCTAAAGACAATTAATACTATTTGATTAGATGATGAACTAAAACTATAACATAATGACTTAGCGAATACAACCGTGTATTCAACATCACATAATTGACAAAAACTAATTAGGTTATGTTGAATACCTTCAACAAAAGCTACCTTAGAGAAAGAGATATCTCCAACTCTGAGCACACCATATCCTCTAGTCTGACCAGAGTGGGAGTTACCAAAGATTACCTTAGTGTCTTCCTTAGCTTTGTAGTTTTCCAGCACATCTTTTCCTCCAGTCTTATGCATGGAGCATCCACTGTCCAAGACCACTGCTGGTTTGTGGTAGAATAGTCTCTTTTCTACACATATATTTAAACATTAGTATGGACCCCTCACTTTTTGGGGTCCATTTCTTATACCATCATAAGGAGTTATGACAGAATAAGTTGGTCTTTCAGGATACCCCTTAAGCTGAAGAAGTGTTGGTTTATTATGCTAGTAATGTTTGGCTTTGTATCCAATCTTAGAACAATAATAGCATTTAGAATTTAAGTGAGAAATGGGAGACAGAAGTCTAGATGTTGTAAAAACCTTTGCTGTAAACATATGTCGAGAAGAAATTGATGCATCTCTATAGTTGCGTTGAGTATAATTTGACACGTCTGCATAGTTGCGTCAATAATAAGTCAATGTAGAAAGCTAGTTGTGTCGAGTGTAATTCGACGCACCTTCAGACCTGCTTCGAGTTGATGTTGAAGCATCTGTAGAACTCCATTGAGTTGCATTCGACGCATCTTTAAAATTGCGTCTAGTTCTATTTGACGCATTATTCTTTTTATTAACAATCTGGTGATTATTGATTGATTTTTCTAAAGGTTGTTTGCCTAGCATTTCTTTTTGGTCAATAATGTTTACCCAATTGAATATAGTGATCTTATCAGGGTGGTTATTCAATTAATCATAAGATTCTATATTGTCATTTGATTGATTTTCACTGGGTCTAATAAATACAATAGGATTTTCCCATGCTGGTTTGCTAGAGGTTACATTGCTAGTTGATGGATCTGCTCCTAACCAAGATATCTAAATTTTATAGAGAGATTATTTGTGATATCTTTTTGGCTTTTGACTCCTCCCATTGAGTGAGTCTTCAAAGGCCTTTGCCTTTGTAAGGTCTTCTTTTAGTATTAAATTTTCATTAGTTAATTCATTTATCTATGTTTCCTTTTTATATATCTTATTCCTTAATTCATAGTTAACATAATACATATTGTCTTCCTTAAGATCTTCAAATTCTTTCCTAAGAGTTTTAAATTCTTTTTGAACTTTAAGATAATCATAACAAAATATCTTAAAACAATTCTTAAATTCATCTGAAGTAAAATCAAAGTCATCAAAGAGAGATACCTGATCTTCTTCAGAGAAATCTTCCAAAGTCATTAGGCGGGCTTTTTCAGCAGCAGTTTCTTCATCACTTTCAGATGAAGAACTTGACTTAGATTCTAAGTCACTCCAGGATTCAGCTATGACATCTCTTTCTTTCTTCTTGTACTTCTTTATGAAGGACTTTTCTTGTGCTCTTTCTTGCTGCTTTTGTCCTCCTGCACTTCTGGACATTCAGGGGCAATGTGCCCTTGCTTTCTGCAGGTAAAGAATATTACTTCTAGCTTTTGATTCTTATCAAACCTTGGCTTGTTTGATCTCCTTTCCATTCTTCTTGAGTCTTCATTCTTGAGCCACCTTCTAAACCTTCTAGACAAGAGATTAAACATCTCTTCTTCAGAAGTAGAAGCTCTCCTTCAGCTTCCTTCATTGATATAGTCCTTTCTTTTGGAGTTAAGACTTTCTCCTTTGCTTCTATCTCAGCTCTACTTTCAGCAACAACTCATAGGACTTGAGCTTGCCAAGTTAGGCATCTGTGGAGATCTCCCTATGTAATCTGGACTCTCTGATGGCCCAGATCCTTTAGTCCCAAGTGCTTGGGAAGCATATGACAAGCTTGTCATTGATCTCAGTTAATGAGATCTCCTTGTCTAGTCCCTTGAGCTTATTAATGATGATGCTGAATCTTTCATACATTTCAACAACATTCTCTTTAGATTTCTTTTAAAAGTTCTCATATTAGGATATGAGAAGGGACATCATGTCCTTTCTTTCTTCAAAGCTCCCTTTAACTAATTTGGATAATGAATCCCAGATTTGTTTTGTTGATTGGCATTCATCCATTTTCTAGAATTTATCATCTGACATAGTTGACACCAAAGAATTCACAGCTTTAGAATCACAGGCTTTCACTTTCTTCTCAGCATCAGTCCACTCAACTATGGGAACTAGTTCGTGTATTACATTCTTACTAGCATCTTTTCTATATGACATTGGAGGACCTAACAAAAAAACAACAAAGATGTCCTCATCAATAGAATTCATATATAACTTTATTCTGGCCTTCCAGAGTGTAAACTAATTCAGATTACACACTGGTGGTCTAGTGGATGCATAGTCCTTAGAACTCATTTTTGAAAATATTTTAAAATTTAAAAATTTGAGTGAGAGGATATTTTGATCAAGGTGTTAACCTTTTTCTGATCAACCTAGCTGTGATACCAATTGAAAGTGCATAGTGACTCCCCTGAGTATTCTCTAGGGGGGGTGAATAGAGATTTAAAACTTTTTAATAAAATGTGCATAGAAAAACAATAGTCCTAATTACTGAGCATCCAAAATTCCAACCAGAATAAATTAATCACAGAATAAAAAAACTAACTAAGAGATAGCAAAGAAAATTATCACAACACAGAGGATACAAGAGCTATAGTAGTTTCCCAAAATTTGGGTACACCACTCTTCTACCACCTTGGTAGAAATACACTATCACAGTGCCCGAGTCTTTTGATAAGGAGACTCTTAGAACCGGGAACTGATTCTTTTGTTAAGGAGACTCTTTGAACCAAACTATATCTTTTGATAAGGAGATCTTGAAGCAAACTAGATCTTTTATTAAGGAGATCTCGAACCAGGCTGAATCCTTTGAAGAGGGATTCTTAGGGCTCCTTACTCAATTTATAGAAAGTAAAAAATGGAGTAAGAAGAAGAAGATGGGGATTATCTTCTGAGACGAATTTTCTTGCAACAATCAATGAGGATTGTAGGCACTATGTATTTTTCTGGATCCTTATTCAGTGAATGAATCCATGCATGAGAAAGATGTAAGGATTATGATATCCCTAATCTAGTTGTTGATCTCTGTATATTATGTATGCTTTTTTCAGAGAGAGAAAGAAGAAGAAACCTTCAATTGAAAATTATTCTGTATAGAGATCTGTCATGTGTTTTCTGTAAGAGAGAGGGAGAGAGATGACTGAAAAGGAATTTTTCTATTGAAGGATGTTCTATATAGAGATCTGTCGTGTATGCTATTAGAGAGAGAGAGAGAGAAAGAGCTAGAGCATAATCTTATTACCTTGATTTTGAATTCTGTAAGTATATTCCTCTATCGAATGGAGAAGAATGACTTTCCTCTTCCGATCTTTCTCCAGTTGGAATGTCCAAGAGGAATTATTGCTCTCTTTCTATTTGTGTTGATAGCCCGTCAAAATTATTTATAAAATTTCAAATTTTATCATTATTGAATCTCTGAAATTATTCATTCTCTTCCTGTTCGTATACGGCCCGTTATAATTCAAATATCTTCCATTTATATTTTCTGATTAAGCATCAGAATCTATTCTAAGAAGTTTTCCAAATCTGTTACTGTATTCGACGTTGTGTCGAATATCTTTGACTTCTTATCAACGTACCTTTGAGTTCTACTTAAAGAAACTTCAAAATCTTCCTCAGCTTTGAAATGAACTCTAATATCGACGTTGCGTCGAATCTTTATCGATGTATCCGTCGAGTTGAGGACATTGACTTTAAACTCTGCCTTCTATGTTAAATACAATTCGAAGTTACGTAGACTTCAAATGATGTGTCGACTAACTCTGACTTCCACTTAGAATATCATTCGATGTTGCGTTGACTTTCAATGATGCATCGACTACCAGTCTGAGTTATCCTTACTTCTATTCGAAGTTACTTTGACTTTCAATCGAAGCTGCGTCAACTTTTTTGATGCAAAATTAACTCAACTGAATTTTGCACTCCTTTTAAGTAGACTTTGACACACTAATGCGAGTGTGTCATCCTACGACACCTAAAGAACATATTAACCTCACTTTGCATCAAGGGTAATAAATCTTAGAGGATGAAATCACTTTTACATAATTTGTAAGATAAACCAAGAGGATGTTTTTCCTAACAATACTGTTTTCATAGAAAAGGGTCATAACATCGATATCCTATTTGAGTGGAGAGTAGCGAAGAAAGATGAATTTAATAGAGCGATGGTAGAGATTATCTTGACCAGTTGAAGGAGAGTGGATAAATACCGCACAGCCGAAGACTTAGGGGGTTAAAGGAAATGGTGTTGTACCTGCGTATAGGATGGAGAAGGGGGTTTGGCCTTGGAGAACCAAAGAGGGAATACAGTTGATGAGATAGAAAGAGATGAGGATGGCATGAACCCAGTATGAGCGAGGAGCATTCATCATAATGAGAAGAGTGCGTGCAAAGTCAAGGAGATGTCGATTCTTGAGTTCAACCACCCCATTTTGTTGAGAAGTATACCCACAACTGGTATGATCGATAATGCCATGATTCATACAAAAAGTGGAAAATTGATCACTAAGATACTCTTTTGCATTATCAGTATGAAGAACTTTAATAGACACACCAAATTATGTGCTAATTTCATTATAAAAAGAGTTCAATTCAGAGAAGAGATTAGAACGTTCTTTAAAAATATACGTCTAAGTACAACATGAGAAATCATCAATAAAAGTAACAAAATACAGACTACTCCTACCAACAGATTTGGTAGGAGAGGTACCCCAATGTCTAAGTGAATAAGTTCAAAAGGATTAGAACAGACACTTTCATGTTTTGCTGGATAAGAGAAGCGGTGGTGTTTTCTGAGTTGGCAGGCTTTACAGTTGATTGAGGAGTCTTCCTTTGACATGACTGGTAGGTGCTGGTAGTGAAGGCGAGGAGGAGGATGACCAAGGTAAAGATGCCATTGTAAAAGAGAGGTGGATGCGTAGAGGGCAGATACATTATTCAGGAAGAAGAGGCCGCCGCTTTCAGTCACAGTAGTAATCGTCTCTTTGGAGTGAGGATCCTGAAAAGAGCAAGTTGTAGAAGTAAATGTTATTGAGCAATATAGTTGTTTGCATATAGAGATAACTAAGAGCAAGTTGCATGGAAAATTTTGCACGTAGTGAGTGTCTTGCCGTTGAAGAGATGGAGTGACTTGGACGATACCAGTCTCGCAAATAGGAGATGGAGAACCATATGCAATCATAATTGGTGGTGTCCGATTATGTTTGTCCAAGTGAGAGAAAAGAAGATGATTTCCTGTCATATGATTAGTAGCTCCAGAGTCAATGAGAAACTTAACCTTAGTGACAATATGGGCACTACCTGAATAGGTGGTGAAATTGCACAGTGTCCCTCTGAGTATTCTTTAGATGGAGGGGGTGAATAGAGTTTTAAATTTTTATACCATAAATGTGCACACACAATAAAATTACTAAGTAATATGCAATCAACACAACCAAAACAGAATAAAGTAAATGCAGAAAATATAAATATAGAAAATTGTAAACTAGGACAACACAGAAATGCAATGCAGAGGACACATAATTTTATATTGGTTCCCCCAAAATGTGGGTAGTCCACTCTTCTACCTCCCTGGTAGGATTGCACTAACTGTGCCTGAGTCATTTGATAAGGAGACTCTCAGAACCACTGAGTCTTTTGACAAGGAGAATCTCAGAACCACTGAGTCTTTTGATATGGAGACTCTTAGAATCACTGGGTCTTTTGAAAGAGGGATTCTTAGAATTCTTTTACAGTTGGGAATAAAGGAGAAGAAAGAAGGAAGAGAGTAGAATTCTACTGTCATAATTCTTCAGATGTTGTTTCTTTGACTTTTGTTTCTATTTGTCTCAGTATCTGAATATGATGAACTATTGCTTATGATAGTGATGATTGCAAGGATTATTAGCTTGATCATGATTCTCTGCACTTGTGTTGTCTTGCTGTTATGTGATGAGGAAGAAGAAGAAGCATTGTTGCTTTTCACTTTTCCAATCCAGAGAAATCTTCTTTTGTTCTATCTTAGGGTTGAAGGAGGAAAACGAAGCCCTAGTTGACAGCCAGAATAATGAATCAATTCCTTGTCTTTTCCTTCTCCTCTCAGCATACTTATTCTCTATGATTTGCATTTGAATTTCTTTCTTCTTTTGGGTAGTCCTTAGAAGGAATGCCCATTGGACAATTGATGTTTCCATCTATTTTTGTTCCCGACCCGTCCATTTGATTTGAATAAACTTCAACGAATTTCTTTGCTGCATTACTGGAATACTCCATTCCATTCTTGGCACTAAACAAGTCATTAGAGAATAGTCTTCAACTTTGTAGACCTTTTGAAAAGGTATTAGAAAGGACAGCAGAAAAACTTCTATTTTTGATTGTATTCGACGCTGCGTCGACTTCATCATTCTTCATATGGACGCATCTATAAGTTCTTATAGAAGTAGCTTCAAATTCCTTCTTAGCTCTGGCTGAACTTAGATTTCGACTTTGCATCGAGTCCTTATCGACGTATCCATGAAGTTGAAGACTTGGACTTGAACTTTATCTTCTACGTTGAATTGAAGTCAAAGTTGCGTCGACTTCTAAGATGGCTTCGACATGCTCTTCCTTCTACATCGAGTTCCTTTCGATGTTGCGTCGACTTGACTTGATACTTTGACAGACAATTTGAGTTACTTCGATATTCAGTTAGAGTTACGTTGACATCTAGTCGAAGTTACGTCGACTTCTATTCAACGCAAGTTTTAACTCAACTGAATTTGTGCTTATGTTGACCTGGTCTTGACACTCTAAGATGAGTGTGATATCCTATGACATCTAATGACCAGATTACCCTCTCTATACAATATGGGTAATACATCCTAGATGATAAAATCACTTTAAAATAATTTGTTAGATAAATCACAAGAGTTTTCTCCAACAATCTCCCCCTATTTATCTTAACAAATTTTACACATAATGTAAGTGATTTCAAACATACAGTTGAATAAAAGCACAGTACAAACACATATATAATAACATAATGACATGGTAAACTGAAAACTTTTGATTAATATAAATAGATGTTTATTAGAGTTAGTTACCCAAGAAATGATTTACTTTCTTCCTTTAAGAAAGGTAGTTAAGGCCTCATAGACCTTCCTGAATTTCCTCTCCACATATTTGAAGTTTGCTGGGGTGGCTTTCTCTAGATTCTTTTGAATTCTCTTATGTCCCTTAAAGAGCTTTTCTAGATCAGTTTCTACTTCAGAATGGACTTCTTTAAGTTTGAAACCCAGACCAAAAACTTTAGCTGTCATACAGTTGATTTTTTCCAAATCTAGTTCTTCTGCATCAGGGTCTGGTACAATGAATGTCAACTTTGGATTATCAGAAGTTGTAATAGTCTTGAATACAATCTTCCTTTTCTTTTGAAGTGGCTGCTCTGCTTCATCCAGATCACTACCATGCCTCCTTTGTGAAGTTGCCCTCTATTTTTAAGAAGTTTGCTTGAGGATATATTGCAGCATACTTTGTAGGATCAAAGAGTGTGCTTAGGACTTGGATTGCCTCCTTGAGTTGTTCTTTTTCCACAACATTCTTACCCTTCTGCAGCCTTTCAATGAACAACCTTCTCTTTTCTTCAAGCTCTCTTTGAGAAGCTTCAAACTCATTTTTATATCTTTCTCTAATTTCATCTTGGGAACTGTCAAGCTTTGGATCAATATACTCCTTCATTTTATTTTCAGTGATTTCAACCTTCTCATAAGTTTTGAAGTAGGATCTGTCCTTCTTGTACTGTTTTCTTTGCTCTTTTGTATACCTCTCCCAGATAGGTATATCACTTCCACATCCTCTTCCTCTAACATCACTTCCCCTTCCTCTGTAATTCCTTCCATGCCCCCTTCCTCTGTATGGAGGTCTTCCTCTGAAGGCTAGTGCTTGGACAATTGGAGTGGGTGCTAAATTAGGATCAGGATGGAGCTGAGCTGGTGGTGGAGATGATGGAGTAGATTCAGGGTCCTGATCTGCAGGCATGACTGGAGATGGTGCTGTTGTGGATTCTTTAGAGTAGGGCCTGAAGTCAGGTGTTTCAGGGAGAGGTAACTCATTCCTTTCTTTTGACTCCTACAGACTCTTCAGAAAGTCATAATCATATGAGAATAGATCACTCTCCCCCTATCTTGATGACTCCCCCTATATTGAAGGCAGGGTTCTTGGAGGAGAAAAAGATGCTGGGAGTAGAAGAAACTTAGAGGTGATGGCATGCTCTCCTACAGAAACAAATAATAAGGGGAGAGTTGTAGTGTATACTGAATATTGAGGTGGCCTGCTGGTACACTTCTCCCACTATTTTATATCGTTGAACAAGGATATAAAGGCATCAACAGGAAGTACTAATAACCTTAATTCTTTATAAATGGCTTTTATTTGAGCATTGAGGTTCTGTAACCTCCTATGTTGAGAACAAAGCTTTCAATAGTAGTCTTTTGAGAAATCAAGATATGGAGAACTAAATTGAGATAACAATGTCTCTAAAGCTAGATCAATTACTTTAACAATGTCTATTTTATTTGGAGGAGACGTCATTGATGACCTGTGAGTACCTACACTGAAACAGAAAGAGAGAAGTAGAAAGGAAAATAGAGGAGAGCGAAAGGGAGAGAATTTGAAAAGCACAATAAAGTCAAATGCCTGAGTTGCTTTGAGTAGTTGAATCGTCGCCACTTAGGGTTGTATTCGAAGAACCGTCGAAAAGAGATGAATTCAGCACGCCAAAACATGTCATTGTAGCTTCTAGAAGCAGTCTGCGCGCGCTTTGCAAAGTCGACGTAACGTCGAGTAGAAATTGACGTGGCTCCGAATATAGTCAACATCTATATGTCGATGTAAGCGTAGATATGTATTCGATGCTACGTCGAGTGCTATTCGAATGAACTATCCCAATCAGCTCTCAAAGCTGACGTCGAGTAGAAATTGATGGTGTGTTAATTTGTATTCGACGCAGCTCTCATTTAAACAGTTATTTTTTTTTAAAATTTACTGTTTATCCTGACAATTACTTTATATGAAAAATAGATATAACGACATAATAAGGGTGTCCTTAAGAGGACCATCAAATATTCTCAGTGCATTAATGAAGAACTTGTGCTTACTTTCATTAAGTGGCTTAGTGAAGATGTCAGCCCTTTTGATTATTAGTGGAAATATATTGAAGATTGATCTTACCCTTCTCAACATTGTCCCTGAAAAAGTGGTGCCTTATCTCTACGTACTTAGTTCTGTTGTGAAGAACATGATTGTAAGCTATGGATATAGCACTAGAGCTATCACAGAATATTATGGAATTGTCGAGAGAAAAGTTGTAGTCTAACAACTGATTTTTGCATCCACAATATTTGTGAGCAGCAGCTTCCTACAACTATATATTCAACTTCTGTTGTAGAAGTGGAGACTGAGGTTTGCTTCTTGCTAATCCATGAGATTAGTCTAGCGCCCAAGAATTGTCATCTTCCCGAGGTGCTTTTTCTATCCAGCCTACATCCAGCATAGTCTGCATCTGAATAGCCAACTTAAAAAAATACATATTCTGCTGGATACCACAAGCCAAGTTTAGGTGTACCCTTTAGATATCTAAGTATCCTTTTAGCAGAACTCATGTGGGATTCCTTGGGGTCAACCTGAAACCTAGCACATATATATGTAGCAAACATTATATCTGGTCTGCTAGCTGTCAGATAGAGAAGAGAGCCAATGGCTGCTCTATAACTCTTCTGATCAAAGGACTTACCATTTTCATATCTATCTAGGACAACATTGGTAGCCATGGGGGTTTTCATGACAAAGGCATTTTCCATCCCAAACCTCTTGATGAGTTCTCTAGTATACTTGGATTGGGATATAAAAATACCATCAACATTTTGCCTTACTTGGAGGACTAGGAAATAGGATAATTCCCCCATGCTACTCATTTCAAGTCTACACTACATTAGGTATGCAAACCTTTTGCATAGTGGTTCATCTGTTGACCCAAATATAATATCATCTACATATATATGTGATAGTTTATGTAGGTGTAGTCAATAATACCTAGAGGGGGGGGGGGTGAATAGGTTCTACTTATTTTCTTTATTTAAGCCTAATGTTTCTAGCTGCAGAAAACACAAGCACAGAAAACACACAAAGATGTATAGAGGTTCCTCAAGACAGGGTGTCTTGAGTAGTCCTCTTTCCCCCTTCGCCTTTCTAACAATGAGTTAGATAAGGCCCACAAACTCCGATCTCGGCTCCTTGAGCTTACAACACAAGTTCCTCAGAACTTCTCAGATCAAGAGTGATCCTACCTCAGGCACAGCAGCCCTACACTCAGGCTCGGCAGCCCTACACCTCAGGCTCAACAGCCGTACACCTCAGGCTCAACAGCCCTACACCTCGGGCTTAATAGCCCTACACCTCAGGCTCAACAGCCCTACACCTCAGGCTCAACAGCCCTACACCTCAGAGTTATGAACTCCTACCACTCAGAAATCCCACAGATTTCCTACCTCAGACCTATCAAGAAGTCCTACCACTCAAGCTGTCAACACATCTCTACACACAGGCTCAACAGGCTTTTTACTCAGGCAACAGTGCCTTACAAAGATGTAACAGAGTTTGAGTTAGATACAAAAGACACAAGGAGTTACTCTTAGGTCTTCTGGATCCTTTCTTCAGATCTGAAGATAATAGCTTCAGATTTGTATCCCCTTGATCTTTCCCTTCAGCCAAGCAGAAGATCAACTTGCCCTTCTTGAGTTCGTACAGGAAGAGCTATCTAATCTACCTTAGAAGATTAACTTCAGCTGCAGAGAACGACTTCAACAGGCTGAATCGCAAATGCTCGATTGCGGCGTGTAGCAAAAGCTTCTCAATGGAACAGTTCTCGTTGTTGTGCCCTAGCATCTCCTTTTATACCTCCAGAAGGCTTTAACGACTATATCGATCCTCCTGACGTGGTATGGGGCTGATTGGACTTGCTTTTTCCTCTCAAATGTCATTTGCGCCAAAAGCAGATCCCGTGAAGACATTTGGATCTGTCTCAGCGGTTCGGCTGAGACAGCATCCAGTCTCAGCGGTTGGGCTGAGACAACATCCAGTCTCAGCGGCAGCTCCAGTCCCCTTCTCAGCGGTTGCTCCAGTCTTCTTCTCAGTGGACCCGCTTAGACGGCTCCTCGTCTCAGCGGTTCTGACCCATCATCTCAGCGGTTATGCTGAGACAGATCTTCATCTTCTTGTAGATGATTCCTTCTTGTCTAAGGCCATGTTTGGCCCTTTCTTTTGAGTCACCTGTGCCTGTATATTCTACACAAGTATAGCTTTGTCAAATACAATATGTCCTTAGTATTGAGGGTGATGCCTCTTCAAATCAAGGTAATATTGAGGGCAATTTACCCAACAATCTCCCCCTATTTGAAGAAGGCAGAATATCCCCAATGCTAAGGTCCATTAACAATATTAATCTTTTCACAGAAAGAGTGATCTACATAGAAAAAGCATCTGAAGTTATTTGTACTGGTCCTATCTCCCTTTCACACTATCTCCCCCTTTCACTCTTTTCTTCAGCATTGGTTCTGGCCCTATCTCCCCCTTTCTGGTTTCTTCAACCCTTCTATGGATAAAGGGACAATATCTATTGATCCCTTTGGATCAACCTATAGGCTAGCCTATCCACGTTTTAGCAGTTGCCAACTTCCCTTCAACCTGAGAGGGACTGTACTCCCCCTCAATTAGAGAGCTATGTTCTGTAATAGCTGATTCATTTCAAATTGAATTTCTCTTTTAAGATACTGAATACTAAGAATAATAAATACATTGTACATATATCAATAGTAACAAACACAATATTATGAGCAGAATAGGAAATTTCATTCCACTTTAGATTGTCAGTACAGATATATAAAAGAGAATTCAACTTATAATTGTACATGCAAGAATAACAAAATAAATGTCAAGGCTGATTCTTCTAAGATGGACCCTGTGAAGAGCTTTCTCCAATAGTAGACTTTCTTTTCCTAGCTTCTTCAGCAGTCTTCATCTGCTCCTTTACTTTGAAATACAGAAGTGGCTTGGGAAGATATCTTGGGGGAATCCTTAGAGGAGTTTCCCTTCTTACCATGTTTTCTTTGAGAATCCTTTCCCTTAAAGATTCCCTTTCAAGGTGTTTGATCCACTCAGCAGCTGAATAGACATGGTCAATGTCTTTCATTGGATTTCCATGGCTCACCCAGGTATTGACAACAATTGTGCCCAACTCCAGATTGTCATCTTCATGGAGTGGATCCTCTAATCTTTCCATTCTTTTCTGTGCCATGTATTCTTCAGTAGTTTGAATACCCTCTACCCTTCTCCTCTTTGCTGCTCTTTCATCAGCAATCAGATTTGATTGACTTTGAAAGTCAAAGTCTTCATTCCTGCTTGGGTTCAAGATTGGCAGATTCAATGCAATTCTTGTTCCTTGCAACACCTTTAAGCTTGACTCCCATTGATTATCAGTTACCTTTCTGGCCATGGTAAGGATATTTTCTTGAATAGCACTGGAAGCATTGTTGACCACTTCCACCATTTGCTTGCTGGCTTCTTCTTGATTGGAGAGTATCAGTTTGTGGGAGGACTCCATGTTGTTATATAGCTGTATGTGAGCTCCTTTCAGCTTAGCATGAAGATTGAGTATCTTCTCCTCTCCTTCTTTGCTATGTTCCACTATCTTCTTCTCAATTTCAGAATGTTGATCCAATATGGATTGAGAGAGAGTTTGTAAGGAGCTGTCCACATCATCCAAAATGCATTCCTTTGCCTTGTCAATGTGGGACTTAACTTGGCTGCTTGATGTGTTGACCACTTGTGCCATTCTGGCAACAGCTTTTTCCCAGACATTCTCATTTTTGTAAAGATGATTCTTTACATATGTGATGTCCTTTGTGGAATCCCTTTGATGGTCTGCAATATTCTTCAGAACTGTGTGCTGGGCAGCAACAGTATTTTTGGCCATTTCAAACCATCTTGTCATCTGCAGAAGGATATGATCTGATGTAGTTTTGACATCATTGACCTGGGCATTGAGCTCAGTTCTCACTTCAGCCGCTCTTGAGTCCATTCTCTGCTCACTGGCCTGAATCTCCTGAGTCAATGCAGCTCTTGTTGTATGCAATTCATTCCTTATCTGGGTAGATACATCCTGGATCTTTTCAGCAACAATCTCTTTCATAGACAACATCTGACCCTCAATCATTGTTTGGATTGAGTTTAACAGGTCAGATGTGTCCAGAGCTACAACTGTCCTTTCCTGGGGTAGTTCCTTTTCAACCATCTCTTCAGCTCCACTCTGAGCATTAGCCCTCTCATTTTCAGGGATCTGCTCCCCCTCAGATGAGGCATTAGGTGATACCAATTCCTGTTGATGTTCTCCCCCACTAGCATACCCACCTCCTCCTTCATAGGCTGGGCTATGCTCCCCCTCACTTGGGGCATCCTTAGGAGGAGAATTTTGTCTAAGGTCACCTGAAAAATGATTGTTGAATTAGACACCTAGACTGTGCTAATGATAGAGAAAAGGGACTTAACTAAAATCCTAATTTACCATGGATAGGTGAGTTGGGAATTTCATCTTCAGCATGATGAACAGCTGGATCAGCATTCATCTGGTTTGGCTCGGGATTGGGCACAACACTTCCTTGGGGCTCCTCATTTGTTCTGGGGATCTGTTCATTGTCAATGTTCATTGGGTTGCTGGCAGATCTATGATCAGACCCATGACTATCTTCATTGTCAGACCCAGCTGACTTTGAGGACGAATTTGATTTCTGCTGGGATACTTCTTTCTTCTTTTCCCTTGCCACAGATGGCTGGCTCATAGGGAGCACTCTGGAGAATCTATCCAGAGTCTTAATGTCCATTCATTTGAGGTAATGGATATTTGACCCCTTGGAGTTTGCAAAGGTCTCTAAATAATTATTCTGTAGGTACAGAGATAGTATTCTTCCCATATTGGGGGCTTGTAGAGATTCCTTTATCCTTTGAAAGATGACTTCTCCCCATGAGGTTCTCTTGGACAGAATTATCCTTGTCATTAATTCAAACATGAACTGTGAGACAGTGTCATGTGAACCAGGCTTGCATAGGATAGCTTTGCCCACAATATCAGACAACAGCTTCCCCAGTTGATTGAAGAACTTCCTTCTTAGACAACTGGTCTTAGTTTCACTGTATCCGGTCCACTTTAGGGCAGTCTGCTTGTCCTTTTCAGATATCCCTTCCTCTTCAGTTTTACTGCAGGGAGTTAATTTTAGCCCCTTCTCCAACCTTTTAGCAGTAATCTTTATCTTCTCACTTCCTATCTTGGACATCAGGATGGTTTTGGATGGAGACAGTTTGACATGGTTGAACCATTCCAGAACTTCAGCTTTGAGAATGCTGCATGGTTCAGACAGCATGTGCTCCAGTCCTTGAGCTTCCAATAGATGAATCACATGTCGTATTTCTACTGAAGCATGAGAGAATCCATCCCTTACGATTTCGTAGCCCTCCAAGAGATCTTTCGAGCTTTTTGGCGCCATGGAAGCAGAGAATCGATGCGCTGAGACGGAAGAGAAGATGAATCATCTTGACGGCTAAGGGTTTGGCTTTGTGGTTTGTTTTAGGTTACAGTTTGTCTATTTATAGGTTTTTAGTTTCGATTTTATTAACCCTAGGTTTTTAGACTTGATTACCTTATTGTTTCAAGGATTTCGGGGTTAATTAATAGATGTCATGTTGAACATATCCCGTCTCAGCGGTTCAGCTGAGACAGAGACCTAGGCCGCTGGGATAGTAAAGTGTCCAACCGCTGAGACATTTTCCTCATCTCAGCGGTTCAGCTGGGATTTTCTCAGCTGATTCAGCTGAACGTACTACTGCACTTTAGCTGATCTTAAGGTTTGGACCTAGTCTAGATATTTTGGTTGAATAGTTGTCCTAGACATGTCACTGAGTTGTAGGGTAGAGTAAAGTAAAGTTTCATAATGTACTATTTAAAATGGATTATAGTGACAGCTACTACATTTTGGTCTAGTCCATACTAAGCATGCCAAGTTCAATTTTGAAGGCATTAAACTTAGATTCATCCAGTGGCTTTGTAAAGATATCAGCTACTTGTTTGTCAGTGGGGACAAATTCAAGATAGATATCTTTACATTCTACATGTTCTCTAATAAAATGATATCTAATCTCTATGTGCTTAGTCCTGCTATGAGAGACAGGATTCTTAGCAATAGATATTGCACTGGATGAATCACAATACAAAGGAGATTCACTTACCTTGAGTTTGTAGTCCTCCAACTGATCTTGTGTCCAAAGGAGTTGTGCACAACAGCTTCCTGCAGCAATGTATTCAGATTCAGCTGTGGATATTGCCACACTAGTTTGTTTCTTGCTGCTCCAAGATATCAATCTTCTCCCTAGGAATTGACAGGTACCACTTGTACTCTTCCTGTCTTCTTTGCAACCTGCAAAATCTGCATCTGAAAAGGCTGTTAGTTCAAAGTCATTGTTCTTAGGGTACCAAAGGCCAAGATGCAAGCTGCCCTTAAGGTATTTCAAAATCCTCTTCACAGAGGTGTAGTGAGATTCCTTAGGACAGGCTTGATACCTAGCACAAACACATGTAGAATACATAATGTCTGGCCTACTAGCAGTTAAGTACAATAGAGATCCAATGATACATATGTACATGGACTCATCAAAGGCCTTCCCCTTTTCATCCTTATCTAGTGATACATTGGACCCCATGGGTGTTCTCATGGTGGAGGCTGATTCCATCCCAAATTTCTTGATGATCTCCTTAGTGTACTTGGTCTGGGAGATGAAAATTCCATCATCAGACTGTTTCACTTGGAGCCCTAGGAAATATTTGAGCTCACCCATACTGCTCAATTCAAACTCCCCCTGCATTAGATTGGCAAATCTCCTGCAGAGGTTGTCATCAGTAGACCCAAAGATTATGTCATCAACATAAATTTGGACTAAGAGACACTTGCTCCTTGTTTCCCTAAGAAACAATGTGCTATCAATCTTTCCCTTCATGAACTTGTTCTTGAGGAGAAAGTTGGACAAAGTCTCATACCAAGCTCTTGGAGCTTGCTTGAGACCATATAATGCTTTCCTAAGAAGGTAAACATGTGAGGATAGGGTTGGATGCACAAAACCTGAAGGCTGTTCAACATATACCTCTTCCTTCAAGTCTCTATTGAGGAAGGCTGATTGGACATCTATCTGGTAGACTTTGAACCCCTTGTGGGCAGCATAGGCAAGGAATAGCCTAATTGCTTCCAACCTTGCAACTGGAGCAAAGGTTTGATCAAAGTCTATACCTTCCTCTTGCCTGTATCCTTTGGCAACTAATCTGATGATTGTACCATTCTCATCAAGCTTGTTCCTGTATACCCATTTGGTGCCAATCATATTGTGTCCCTGAGGTCTTGGCACCAGCTTCCAAACTTTGCATCTCTTGAATTGTAGGAGCTCTTCTTGCATGGCTTCAATCCAGAATGTGTCTTGATTGGCCTCTTCAAACTTCTTGGGCTCCATTTGAGAAAGGAAGCTCAAGAATAGTGCTTCATTATGAGCTCTACTTCTTGTCAATATGCCTTGGGTATGATCTCTAATTATTAAATCTCTTGGATGATCTCTTAGGTGCCTTGTAGCAGTTGGAAGAGGGTCCTCTTGTGGCTGTGGCTGTTCCACTGGTTCAGTTGTGACTTCACCATCTTGTACCTCTTCTTCTTCAGGAATTGCAGCAGCTGTTTGTGTTTTGCTTTAGGGAAGCAATTTCTTGAGCTTGCCTCTTGGCTAGCTTTTTGCTTTTTTTCAGAGCTTCCAGGAGTGCACCATATTCATCAATCGATTGATTGACATCCTCCTCAGAGTATGATTCACCTCCAACTTTAGATGGAGGAGATTCAGATTCTGGATTTTTTTCATAATCAGAAGAAGAAGAGATGGAGTGTATCAATACCTGCTCATGTTCAAAATTACTGTGGCTGTCCTCATCTTCAGTTATAGCCATCAACCCATGGTCATCTAGAGTGACCTCATCCTCCTCTTTATCACTATCTGAATGTGATAGAGGGGCCCTGATTCCTATCCTGGTATTATGATAGTCTTCTTCCTCCTGATCAGCAAACAGCCCCAAGTAGGCTTTCTCCTCACCATCTGAGTCTGAAGATGAAGACTCAGATTCACTCCAGCTCTTGCAATTCTTAGCTAGGAAGGATTTTTCTCCCTTCCTTTCCTTCTGGTGATGAGGCTTCTTGTCATCTCTTTCTTTTCTCTTGACTGGACAGTCAGCAATGACATGTCCAGGCTTACTACAGCAATAACAAATTATGTTAGTTGAAACATGTTTACTAGATTTAGAGTCATACCTGTCCCCTTTGGGATGTTGCCTCTCAGATCTGTAATGATCCTTCTTGGAATGAGAAGAGGAGGAAGGTTTGCTCTTCCAATGTTTCCTCTTGATCATCTTCTTGAACTGCCTTGTGAAGGCAGCAAACTCCTCATCAGAAGAGGAGATGTCTGAATTGCTGCTCTCAGATTTTTCAGATTCAGTAGTCTTTCTTGGAGGTGACTGTACTCTAACCTTGTTCTTCTTAGAGCTTTCAGCTTTGAGAGCAACAGATTTCTCCCTTATGTGAGCTCTGGAAGAAGTGTCCTCCTCCTTTCTTGCAGAAAGCTGCATCTCATATGAGAGCAGTTTCCCAAACAGAGTATGAGTATGGGTTTCTCCAAGCCTTGCCCCTTCCCTGATTGCACAAATCTTAGTGTCCCAATCTCTGGTTAGAGATCTAAGGAACTTGTCATTAAGTTCATAATCTGTGAATACCCTTCCATAGGTTCTTAGTTCATTTACAATCCTAAAGAACCTTTCATAGCACATAGAGATATTCTCCTGGCTCAGCTGTCTGAAGGCTTCATACTCCTGATTGAGGAGTGACTTTCTATCATCCCTTACTTCAGTTGTTCCCTCCATATAAACCACCAATGTGTCCCACATTTCCTTGGCAGTTGTGTAGTGTACCAAGTTCTGAAATGTAGTATCATCAATGGAATTTACTATTATGTTTTGGGCTCTCTTGTCCATAGTGTACAGTGCTATCTCATCATTGGTCAGCTCAGAGAATACCTTAAGTGTTTTTCTAGTAGGGTCAATGATGGAGACTTTCTCAAAGGTATAAGGACCATTTTTGACAGTTAAAAAGATCCTTGGGTCTGAGGCTTCCATGAACAGCCTTACCCTTTGCTTCCATATCCCAAAGTTTTCTTTGGAGCATATGGGCAACTTCATTGACCCCAACTCCTTCTTCATTCCACTGCTTGCCATTGGATTTCAGATTTGACTACTCCTGTATAGGATCTGATCAGACTGTTAAGTCCTTTTGATCAACCTACCTCTGATACCACTTGATAGTTTATGTAGGTGTAGTCAATAATACCTAGGGGGGGGGGGGTGAATAGGTTCTACTTATTTTCTTTATTTAAGCCTAATGTTTCTAGTTGCAGAAAACACAAGCACAGAAAACACACAAAGATGTATAGAGGTTCCTCAAGACAGGGTGTCTTGAGTAGTCCTCTTTCCCCCTTCACCTTTCTAACAATGAGTTAGATAAGGCCCACAAACTCCGATCTCGGCTCCTTGAGCTTACAACACAAGTTCCTCAGAACTTCTCAGATCAAGAGTGATCCTACCTCAGGCACAGCAGCCCTACACTCAGGCTCGGCAGCCCTACACCTCAGGCTTAACAGCCCTACACCTCAGGCTCAATATCCCTACACCTCAGGCTCAATAGCCCTACACCTCAGGCTCAACAGCCCTACACCTCAGGCTCAACAGCCCCACACCTCAGAGTTATGAACTCCTACCACTCAGAAATCCCACAGATTTCCTACCTCAGACCTATCAAGAAGTCCTACCACTCAAGCTGTCAACACAGATCTACACACAGGCTCAACAACCTTTTTACTCAGGCAACAGTGCCTTACAAAGATGTAACAGAGTTTGAGTTAGATACAAAAGACACAAGGAGTTACTCTTAGGTATTCTGGATCCTTTCTTCAGATCTGAAGACAATAGCTTCAGATTTGTATCCCTTTGATCTTCCCCTTCAGCCAAGCAGAAGATCAACTTGCCCTTCTTGAGTTTGTACAGGAAGAGCTATCTAATCTCCCTTAGAAGATTAACTTCAGCTGCAGAGAACGACTTCAATAGGCTGAATCGCAAATGCTCGATTGCGGCGTGTAGCAAAAGCTTCTCAATGGAACAGTTCTCGTTGTTGTGCCCTAGCATCTCCTTTTATACCTCCACAAGGCTTTAAAGGCTATATCGATCCTCTTGACGCGGTATGGGGCTGATTGGACTTGCTTTTTCCTCTCAAATGTCATTTGCGCCAAAAGCAGATCCCGTCAAGACATTTGGATCTATCTCAGCGGTTAGGCTGAGACAGCATGCAGTCTCAGCGGTTGGGCTGAGACAGCATCCAGTCTCAGCGGCAGCTCCAGTCCCCATCTCAGCAGTTGCTCCAGTCTTCTTCTCAGTGGACCCGCTAAGACGGCTCCTCGTCTCAGCGGTTCTGACCCATCGTCTCATCGGTTATGCTGAGACAGATCTTCAGCTCCTTGTGAATGATTCCTTCTTGTCTAAGGCCATGTTTGGCCTTTTCTTTTCAGTCACCTGTGCCTGTATATTCTACACAAGTATAGCTTTGTCAAATACAATATGTCCTTAGTATTGAGGGTGATGCCTCTTCAAATCAAGGTAATATTGAGGGCAATTTACCCAACAATATGTATTAGTATGAGCTGATTTTTATTTGCTCCTATGAAGAGTGTTTTATCCACTTTCCCTCTTTCAAAGGAGTGTTCCAGAAGAAAGGTGGATACAGTCTCATGCCAAGCTTTTGGAGTTTGCATGAGGCCATACAGTGCTTTATCTAACCTATATACAAAGGAGGGAAAACATGGATTAACAAAACCTGGGGGCTGTTCCACATTTACTTCTCCCTGAAGGGTTACATTTAGGAATGCACTCTTCACATCCATCTGATATACTTTAATCTTCATGTGAGCGGCATATGCAAGAAACATTCTAATGGCCTCCAGCCTTGCTAATGGAGCAAATGCCGGGTTAAAGTCAATCCCCTCTGTTGGAACATGGTCTTCCGCATCTCCTAGGTTTGAGAATAACAAATCCTATGTGTATTTGATCTTGTGTATTTAAGTGTGCAGGAAAACAAGTCCACTTGACTCAAGGATAACATATGAAGGTTGCGCCCAAATTTGAAGCCAAAATTCCAACATGCCCGCTAGAGACGGCACTAGCGCTAGCTCTGATTTGAGAAAATTTTGGAAGGTGATAGCGCTAGGCGATAGCAGCTAATACAGGCGGTAGCAGCTAGCGCAGGCGGTATTGGCTAGCGCAGGCAGTAGCGCAAAACATAAGAGGAAGGTGTCTGACTTGCTTAAAATGAAGGATTCTCATGCAGAGAATATTGCCTAATCTGGGATAGCGCCGATGGTAGCGTCAGCGCAGGCGCTAGCTCCAAGTCTATAAAAAAGGACCTCTTGGATCCGTCTTCTTCATCCTCTCCCACTCCCAAATTCTAGAGCTTCGTGCCACTTCATATAGAGGAAGGTTTAGAGAGATACTCCCACAAATCCATGAAAGCTTAAGGAGATCCGTGGAGAAGATTTCAACACGCGTCATCATCGTGATGAAAGACCGCATCGACTATGATCATACTTTGCGGGTCTTTGTCTACTTCTCCAAGAGATCCACCTAGAGGTTTTTTTTAATATTATTGTTCTTCTCATTCTTATAATCGCTTAGTGAATTCGCCTCGTGTTGGCGACTAAGTCTGGGTATGACTTAGGGATGAAATTTGCCTCGTGTTGGCGACTAGGTTTAGGGTGTAGATCTAGGGGGTGCTCAAGGCCATATCCATGGAAGGATTGGCTAGAGCGGCTTGAGGCCGTATCCGGGGAATGATCGGCTAAAGCCAACCGGTTCGTGGGGATATGAGTCGGTATAGAAAACAAAAAGAGTCTTTTATATTTCGCCTTGATTTCTAGCGTCATTGAAATCTAGTTTTGTAATCAATTTTATTAATAGTAATCATGTCTCTCTTTGAGTTATAAAATTGATTTGTTTTTCATTTCTCTAAATTGATAATTATTTTCTCTTTCATTATAAATCAATTTATATCTTCATTATAAATCTCTATTTCAATCTCTCATTATATCAAGTACATTAAACTATAAGAAAAAGTTTTAAAACCCTTATTCACACCCCCCCCCCATCTAAGGGCGCCTACCGATCTAATAAGTGGTATCAAAGCGGTTTTATTCCAATAGGATTAACAACCGGGAATAATGGCGTCTCATGATCTCGCTTCTACTAGTGGTGTAAATTTTTATGAAGAAGAAAAATCACTTAAACCACCTTTATTTGAAGGAACAAATTATAAAGGATGGAAACTTTTAATTAAAAAATTTATTAAAACTATAGATATCGAAGCATGGAATTTAGCAATAGTTAGACCATCGGATGAATCAATTAAAAAGGAACGTCATCTAAATTCAAAAGCCAAACACTATTTATTTTGTGGTTTATCAAATGAAGTTTTCAAATTAATATATTATTTTTCTAGTGCATACAAGATATGAAAATTTCTTGAAGAAATGTATGATCTTCCTCTCACAGGTATGGAACAAACATAGGAGGAGAAGGACATACAAGCATCCACCACTATTCAAGAAGATCTATCTCATAGCAAAATCATGGAAAGTGTCTTAGACGAAGAGAACAATACATTAAGAGAAAAAGAAGATGAAATTTCATCTATAAAAGAGGAAGGCCTAGAAGACGAAAAAGGATCTTCATGTTCACATCTTGCCTCTTCTGATAGCGCTATAAGAAAGTCTAAACCTTCTTCTTATTTCCATATACTAAAAATTGCTAAACGTAAAATGAAGAAATTAAAAATTGCTAATAAAAAATTACGTTTAGAAAATATAAGTCTAAAAACTAATTCAGAATCCAAATATGATATGGCTTCTCCATCTTGCCCAAAAATTGAAATCTTAAAACCTTGTTTTGATTGTAATAATATTAAAGAAAAATTTAAGGAACTTGAAAAAGAAATTATTTTTGTAAAAGAACATAATGAAAATTTATCTTTAGAAAATTTATCTTTGAAAAGTGATTGTGCTACGTGCCAAAATTATAAAATTGAAATCAAAGAGATGGACAAAACTTTTGAGGAATTTAGAAATGACTATCAAAATCATATTGACTCTAGTGTTTCTACTCTTAGAAATAGCACAATAGCTTATAATAAAGCTAGGCATAATCTAAAGATCAAGAATGATGAATTAAAATCAAAAATCAACTTGCTTATTAAAATTATAAATAAAAATTCACAATATCAAGAAATATCTAAAAGCATGTTGAATATGAATATCTTAACTAAGCCAAATAATGGGAGTAAGAAACACAAAGGATTTGTAAATCAAAATCAAAATCACCATTATTAACAAAATCATGTTTCTCCCAACTTAAAAATAAAACTACACAACTTTCCTATGAACAATAACTTAAATAATCATTACAATCATAATCTTCAATATAGAGATTATCACAATGGAAATTTGATGCATAAGAATAGCATTAAACCAAGGTTTGAATGGAGACCCAAAATAAAAAAAATGAAACATTAACTCCACTTGAAAGGGTCCATCCATCCTTGTCTCCCCAAAAGCAAACTCGATTTATTTGGGTACCCAAAGGAACCATCCCACTTGGTCCCCTTTGGATACCTAAATCTATTATTCATTAGGTATCATCAAATGCATGAAGTAGAATATTTTCAAATATGAAATATACAAATTTTCTACTTCATGATATGCTTTAATGTCTTTTTATTTTTATTTTCTTATTTTTTAAGCTATCATGTTATGGTCATCTTATATAATTTTGGAAATATGATTTTATCTCTTAAAACTTAATGAGTTTATAAATCAAATTTATCAAAATTCAAAATCATATTTTATTGTGATGACCTATCTATCGTTCTTATATTCATTGCCTATAAATATCCATATAAATCAAATTCTAAATTTGTTATGTGATATTTATCTAAATTATAAAGAAAATCACAAAAGATATATTAAAAGATTAATTGTCTTAAATACTGATGCCACACGCACCACCATGATCTATTGATGTCCTTTGATAAAATTCTATAAAAATCAAATATCATAATTCATATAAAAAATCATCTAAAAATAACTATTTCTATCACATGTATAGGGATTATATGATTATTCTAATTGTTTACCATGGTCATTTTATTATGTGTGTATTGTGATTTATTTCAAGTTTAGACCTTAGAATCATCTTGATATCAATAAGATCAAATCAAATAGAATCTTCACTTCGTTCTACGCATATAAGTTGAAACACTATCAAACTATGACATAACATTAATCTCAAACTTATCATACTAACTTTGTCACCTAAAGAATATTTATGTCTATGTTAGGCTTTATATGTTTACCAAGATATACAGGTTGGGTATTATTATCTAGGGCTTATCCATGATATCTTGTGCTTACATCTCCTATCATTTTCAACTTACACCATAATTGAGAAATATAAGCCTTAGAAAAATTAAAATGAAGATATAATAAAATATATCTCAAGCAATGGTTATTTGGTAAAGCATATACAAAATCGCTAATGTTTCTTGCAATTTGCACTATCTAGATATCTCCAAAAATTCTGAAATTTCTGCATGAAACTACTCTTGGGACACTTAATCAAGATCCATAATCAGAATTTCCAAAATCTTGAAATTAGTGTACTATTTGCCACGCTAGCACTAGCGCCGATGCTAGCTCTAATGTCAAATTTGGTGTTTTTAAACTTTTGAAAATTACTAAAAATATGTTATTTTATGTGTACTACTCATTTTTGCATATATGCCTTAAATTGACTTTTGAAAAATTAAAATAAAAACTACAAAAGTCAAAATTGCACAAAAATATTTTATTCTCTTCAATTCTTTGTTTATTTGTTTGATTTCTATTTCTATATGCAATAATCAAATAGAAAAATATAAAACAAAGAATTATCAAAAAAAATTTGAACTTAACTTTTCTATTTACATGTATCTTGCGAAAGGGAGATTTGGGCTATCATCCCATCACATCTCCTAGTACCGGGCGAACCTCTCAAAGGTTAGACCTCGGGAAGTCCAAGATCAAATTATAAGAGTTCAAACTTTAAATCAAAATTATTTTTCAAAAATATCAAAAATACTGTATGGACTTTATTGTGAAACACAAGCATGCTTTAATCCATCATCTAGACCTACTACAATGTTACAATTCATTCCTTAAAACTACTTTGAACATTGTTTTTATCATGCTTTGATATATCTACTCATTTGTGCATCAAATTGTATTGTAAAAGTTGTGTAGAACAAAGTGTAGCATGCCTCTAAGTATGAGTAAATGCTTTATTGTTGATAATGATACTAATTCACTCACTTATTTTGGCAAAAGTCTACATGTGCTTTTAATCTAAGAATGCTTGCTTGTGTATTATAATTGTACAATAAATTAAATTTGCACAAGTATCTTACCTACACTACATTTATTTGCACTATTAAATATTAAGAAATGTGGATGTACATTCAAAATTTAATTGGTTTACAAAGCAAGTGTAATCAGAACTTTGTAGAAAAAAATCATGAAATAAATTGACAAAGATAACTCCACCAAGCACTACTTGAACCTCCTGATAAGTCTTAACAAGCATTGTGAGGTTGAGCACCTTGGAAAGATTAGTAAAGTGTCTTGTGCAAACCTTCATTTTTTTTAAAAACCACTTATTCTTAAGTACACTGGATTAAAAAATGATATTGAAAAATAAAATTGTGTGATCCCCCAAGCACTACTTTGCACCCTGATAAGTCTTAATGAGCATTGTGTGTGCAAAGCACCTTAGTAGTTGTACATTTTTTAATGTGCATTAAAAGTGTGTGGAAGTAATCTTATTTGTGTTCTATTGTGCACTTTACTCAACACTTGTCTTGCATTTTCAATTATAACATTTGTTTACTATTTTCAAAATACACTTTTATGCACATCATTATCTTCCATAACACTTCTTCTCATGAGTATTGGATTCTAATTCTAATTCTATAATACTTTTTATATCTAAATGCTCTAGATAACCTAGCATGCACTCTACAATGTTTTGTATGTTTTGAATTTGTGAATTAAAATAACATTGGAGTAATTGTCTTCTTTTTTTATAACATTATTTCATGTTTTGTTACTTTATTGTCAAACTTATAGATTTTAAATACAAATTGATTTACAAAAACATCTTCCTTTATGGAATTTAACTCATATATCTTCTTATGAATAGACATGATTACAAAAAGATGTTTCTTGTATTTCTATAAGTCTTCCGCATCATCACCATATATTTTTTACCTTGCGCTTTCATGCCTATATCAATGTCTTAAATCTCAAAATTCCTTTTTTCAACAAGTATTAGACTTGCTTGGTAGAATTTATATTGGTTACTCTAATCACGCATATCATTTTTGTGCTAAAAATTTTGATTTAATAATGGATTTCAAAATAGCTATGTGAGTTTTTTTTTCAAAAAATCAAACAAAGATATAAACCCATTGGCTATGAAATTATAATTAGATTTAAAACGTTTAAATGTTTCCAATAAGTGTTATCCATGATTACATATCTCACCATAACGGGGGCGTAGGGTTGTAGACATTAGATAACCTAAGCTCTAAGTCATGTCTTGTCCTTAACCGGGGAGGGTTCCAGTGGGGCCTTATGAGGCACTGGGGGGAAAGAGTGCTAGGTTGAGTTTTGTCTAGTGTTTGCATACGGGACTAACACTCCCACCTACGGCATGTATGCAGCTCCTCATGACCAACCGTCACTTAGTACGGGGCTAGGGTGTAGACGTATTGTCTGGGTAGATTGGTTACTTGGAAATCATTATTTGTTTTTGCTTAAAAGTCTCATATAAAGGAAAGAACTAACATGATAATATTGAGTACTTGGCAAATGTTATTTTGTTCATCTTTATGCTAAAAACTCTGATCTATTTCGATGAAAATACTTATGCTAAAAACTCTGATTTACTTCTATATAATATATTATAAAACTCCTTATCATTTCCTTTCCTCTCAAAAGCTCGATCATGCCTTATTTAAATATCAAAACTTTTATGTGTTTTGCTTCCTTACCCACTTTTGCTAATAACAAAAGGGGGAAAACTAACATGATAAATATAATCCGCTATCAAAATGGAAAACTAACATGATTAATTAAGATAATAACTTACATATTAGGGGAGCATTCACTTTGGGGGAGCATGTATTTAGGGGGAGCAATTCTAAATACTAAAATCGATAATTATCCTGCATCATCACTCACACACACACACAAGTAAGTTTCATCATGCTTATATATTAATGCTCTGATATATCATTAATGATTTGTTATTATCAAAAGAGGGAGTTTGTTGGAACATGGTCTTCCACATCTCCTAGGTTTGAGAATAACAAATCCTATGTGTATTTGATCTTGTGTGTTTAAGTGTGAAGGAAAACAAGTCCACATGACTCAAGGATAACATAAGAAGGTTGCGCCAAAATTTGAAGCCAAAATTCCAACATGCCCGCTAGAGCCGACGCCTAGCGCTAGCTCTGATTTGAGAAAAATTCGGAAACAGTTATGGAAGGTGCGAGCACCAGGCGATAGTAGCTAATGCAGGAGGTATCAGCTAGCGCAGGCGGTATCAGCTAGCGCAGGTGGTAGCACAAAGCACAAGAGGAAGGCGGTCGGCTTGCTTAAAATGAAGGATTCTCACGCGGAGAATATTGCCTAATCTGGGATTGCGCCGGCGGTTGTGTTAGCGCAGGCGCTAGCTCCAAGTCTATAAAAAGGACCCTTTGGATCCGTCTTCTTCATCCTCTCCCACTCCCAAATTCCAGAGCTTCGTGCCACTTAAAATTGAGGAAGGTTTAGAGAGATACTCCCATAAATCCATGAAGACTTGAGGAGATCCGTGGAAAATATTTCAACACGCGTCATCATCATGACAAAAGACCGCATCGACTACGATCATACCTTGTGAGTCTTCGTCTACTTCTCTAAGAGATCCACATAGAGGGAGATTTTTATATTATTGTTCTTCTCATTCTTGTAATAGCTTAGTGAATTCTCCTCGTGTTGGCGACTAGGCCTGGGTAGGACTTAGGGCATACATTTGCCTTGTGTTGGCGACTAGGTCTAGGGTGTAGATCTAGGGGATGCTCAAGGCCATATATGGGGAAGGATGGGCCAGAGAGGCTTGAGGCCGTATCCGGGGAAGGATCAACTAAACCAACCGGTTCGTGGGGATATAAGTCGGTATAGAAAACAAAAAGTCTGTTGGAACAACCCTATTTCTGATTTGGGCTAGGATCACTATATGTTGACTAGGATCAAGTTGAACCCAATGCATAGTTTATGGGTCAAGTGTTTAGGCCGTTAGAACTCAAGAATTCATTCAGATTCTGCGTTCGACGAACTCCATACTGCGTTCGATGAACTGCTCTCTGCGTTCGACGAACGACTTACACTCTGCGTTCGACGAACGACTTGCTTCAAGCTCATCTCAGCGTCTCAGCGTCTCAGCGGTCGACGATCTTCAGCCTTAGCGATTCAGCGGTCGACGAATCTGCGTTCGACAAATATCTTCAGATCGACGAACACAGCTCTGAGCTCGACGAATTTTATTCAGATCGAAGAATTTTTATTTAAGTTCAGAAAGTTTCAGACAGATTATATCATTTCATTCTCTGAACTCAGATCGACTACAGCAACGGCTCTATTATATCAGATAAGTAAGGATAATATATTTCCTTTTATTGTTTAAAGATTATAGCCGTTGACATTTCTTGGAAAAGGACATATTCATGGAAAAGGAAAAAGGTAAATGGAGCAGCATATTTGCAGTTTCAAAATATCTTTTCAGATATAATATATTCCTTAATATAAGGGATTTGCATTTAATGTCTGTTAGAGATTTTCAAAAGAAAAAGGAAGAAGAAGATACAGCAGAAATTACTTCCATAGTTTAGCACACGACAAAAAAATACAGAACACATTTTACAGAGAAAAGGAAAGGAGAAATACAGGAAGAAGAAGAACAAAAGCTTTACAGATCTTCATCTTCTTCCTCAAGCAGCAAGTTCATTTTACTGAGAACATCATCAACATTTCTCTCAGTATTCCTGTTGCAAGTTCAGATCTTCAAAAGAGCAACAAAAATCTGAAGGAGTTATTCTCTCAGATTTATCAGCTACAGGAATATCTGCTCATACATTCAAAAGAAAGCTTCCAGTCAATCTACTGTCAAACACTCTCATATCAGACAAAGGAAGCCTTTTCTACATCAACATCCACTTGAGTCTTCTCTGAGCATATTGACAGAGAAGAACAATCTAAACCTTTCCATCCCATTCTGTAAAGGGTTAAAACTCCTTTCAAAAGTTTACCTCTTGGTGGTAAGACACCTGATCAAAAAATCCTGCTTGGTTTTTGGGCACCTTATCAAAAGCTCATTGGTGCTAGGACACCTGATCAAAAATCCTAGTGGATTCCTACCAAGGGTGGTAGAAGAGTAGACGTACCGGATTTATTGGGGAACTACTATAGCTCCTTGTGTCCTCTGTGATTATTTTACTTTTATGTGTTGTGTTGTGTGCCTACTTTGTATTTGTTTTTATTACTTACTCAATATATATATATATATATCAGTATTTTCAATTCCGCAATAAAACTAATAAAAAGTTTTAATACTCTATTCACCTCCCCCCCCCCCCCCCCCCCCCCCCTCTAGAGTTAACAGTAAGATCTAACCTCCACTTTCAATTGGTATCAGATGGTAGTTGATTTTATTTTACAGGCTAACACCTGAATCATAAAGATCAATTAGATCTTAAATTCCTTCAGAGTTTTATTTATTTATTATTGTCTTAAAAACTCATGGCACAAAACAAAGACTATTCAAGCACAAGACCTCCTATGTGCAATCTCAATAAGTTTTCACAATGGAAAGCAAGGATTAGGTTATACATGAATTATATTGATGAGGAAATTTTCAATGTGATTTTGATAGGACCTCCAACTCCCACAGCCATAACTAGTGTTGAAACCACAACAACAATCAATGTTGTTCCACCACCTGAGTGGACTGAATCCCAGAAAAAGCAAAGTGCTGATGCAAAAGCCATGAACATTCTGGCTCAAACAATGTCTGATGGCATTTTTCAAAGAGTGGTGGAATGCACCTCTGTAGGAGAGATATGGATCTCACTCAACAATATGGTTTAAGGATCTGCTGATGAAAGAAAGGACAGGAGATCCCACCTCATTTCTCAATATGAGAACTTCAAAAAGGGAGAATCTGAGACAGTTGTTGATATGTATAACAGGCTCAGCCTCATAATTAATGAGCTAAAAACTTTGGACAAAGTGATCTCTATCACTGAGATCAATGACAAGATCCTTATATGCTTCGCCAGCACATGGGACTCTAGGATCTGGCCTATCAAGGAAGCCAGAAGACTCAATGAGATTACTACTGAGACATTGTTAGGCAAGCTCAAGTCCTATGAGCAGCTTGTCAAATCCAGAGAAGCTGAACAATCCACTTCTTCTCCAGCAACAAAGAAGGAAAGGAACATTGCCTTCAAAGATATAGAAGAAGAAGGAGAGACTCTTGACAATGAGAAGTTGATGAGTCTACTTGCCAATAGATTCTACAAGATGGAAAGAAAAGACTTCAGGAGAAAGTCATCCAGGAGCTATGAAAAACCAAGGTATGACAAAGCTCCATCTAAAGAAATTATATGTTTTAGTTGCAGGAAACCAGGACAAATTGTACCTAACTGTCCATAGAATCAAAAGAAGAAGGACAAGAAGGAAAAGAGAAAAGAAAAGGAAGATAAGAAGCACTCCAGCAAATCTTCCTCCCACAAGCACAAACACAAGGGAAGAGGATTTGTAGCAGAAACCTAGAGTGAAACTGAATCAGAATCTTCATCAAGTTCTTTTGATGATGAAGAAGAATCAATGGAGAATGATCAGTGCCTGATGGCAATTTATGACTCAAGCAGTGAGTCAGCAAGTGCTTCTTCATCCAGCTCTTATGATGATGAAGAGGATGAAGTAGAAAAGAATTTCTGCATGATGGCTATCAATGCCTCAACAAACAACTCAAATGAAGAAGAATTAGAAGCTGAAGCTGACAATGATGCAGATCAGGTAATATCCAATTTTGATTTCAATTCAATTAAATTCAAAGATGAATTAAAAGTCCTTTGCTTAGACTTACTCAAATCTGAGAAGGAAATAATCACTCTCAGAAATAAGCTAGCTGAAATGAATCAAATAAGTGAAGAAAATGTAAATCTTAAGAAAGATTTGGCTGCCTCTAGAGAAAAAATTATTCTCATTGAGAATAAACTTTCTGAGGCCAAGAAATTTGAAGAATCCCTAAATGGGAGAAGAATCAAACTAATGGACATAACAAGCACTGTTAATGCTAGACTCAATAGCAAACTGGGCCTGGGTGCTTTATCAAGTGAGCCACATCTGATTAAGAAAAACATACTATCTACACCTATAAAATTCATTTCTGCTAAGAGAAAAGAGGTTGTAGATGTAAATAAAAATATTTCAAGTAAGGTTGTCAAGAATAAAGGAATTCAGCAGAATTCGTCGAATGGAGATCGACGAAATGAATTCACTTCATCGAACGGAGATCAACAAACTCTGAAGATAGATTTCCTGTATAGTTATTATTCAAACGGCGCTCGACGAAAGCACATCCATTCATCGAACGGCAATCTACGAACTTAGCCCAGTTCGTCGAACAGAAAATATACAACAAATCTAAACAATTCTTATTCTTCACATACTATCAATCCTTTCACTGAATGGATAATACCTCCAAGGATATATCATCCACAAGGTTATAAGGACCAACCTAAAATGTCTTTTATTTCTGATTTTTATGGAAATTCAAAAAGACCCAAGGTAGTCTGGGTAAGGAACAAATAGATTGTTTTTCTGTTTTTGTAGGTACACAACTATCCAAAGAAGAATGAACAATGGTACTTAGATAGTGGATGTTCAAAACACATGACAGGAAACAAGGCCAATCTGAACAACTATAAGGCAAAGCATGGACCAAAAGTAATATTTGGAGACTCCAACTGTGGACAAACAAAAGGATATGGAAAAGTCAAGGTTGGAGAAGTCACCTTCAAAGAGGTAGCTTATGTCAAGGGACACAACCTCATCAGCATAAGCCAATTATGTGCTGAAGGGTATCAGGTAACTTTTACTAAATCAAAATGCCTTATTAAGTCTTTTGATAATATTACTGTCTTATCAGGTATTAGGCAAGGAATATCTATTTAGTAAATTTCAACTCATCAAAATCAGAAATCTGTTTATTTAATCAATTAAACAAACCTGGTGAACTTTGACGTAAGAGATTAGGACATGTAAATCTTAGGACCATTACAAAATTATCTAAGGACAATCTTGTTAGAGGATTACCCTCAGGTTCATACAAGAAAGAAGGTCTTTGTAGGGCATGTCAACTAGGCAAGCAAACTAAAAACAGTTTTAAATCATTATCTAAAAGTGATTCAACTAAAATCTTATATTTGCTACATATGGACCTTTTTGGACCTATAGCAACAAAGATTTTAGGGGGGAAGTCATACACTCTAGTTATTGTAGATAACTTCTCTAGATTCACTTGGGTGTTCTTTTTGAGAGAAAAGTCAGATAACTTTAAAGTTCTTACAGTCTTTCTTAAGAGCAGTCAGATTGAGTACTCTACTGTAGTTGCATTGATCAGAAGTGATCATGGCACTGAGTTTGAGTCTCTTCTCATGCAAGAATTCTGTGAGAAGGAAGGTATCAGACATTGCTTCTCAGCTCCTAGAACTCCTCAACAAAATGGGGTAGTTGAAAGGAAAAATAGAACCCTAATTGAATCAGCAACAACATTACTTGCAGATGCTAATTTGCCCCTATCTTTTTATGCAGAGGCTGTTAGCACAGCAAATTATGTGTTGAATAGGAGTTTGATGCATAAACTTAAGGGTAAGATTCCATATGAGTTACTTAAAAGGGAAGAAACATAAAGTTAACTATTTTAGAACATTTGGTTGTAAATGTTTTGTTCACAACAATGACAAAAAATACTTTAGAAAATTTGAACCAAAATCTGAAGAAGGAATTTTCTTAGGCTATTCATCAATCAACAAAGCATATAGGATATTTAACAAATCCTCTTCTAAAATTGAAGAATCTATGCATGTTTCTTTTGATGACACTAACATGTTTTACAAGGAGAAGAATTCTTCCACCAAAGAAAACCTGCAGGTACCTACACTCTGTGAGCAGCTAGATCAATTGGCTCTACAGAAGGAAGGATCTCTAAATCCTTTACAGCAGGATGGTGAAGAAAGTGATGAAGAAATCTGTGAAACTGTACCAGAAAAGGAAGTATTAAGTAACATCCCACAAGAGGAATTAATTACAGATAATGTTGATCCCACTATGCCTGTTGATTATGTCAATATTAGAGATCACCTCAGATCTCAAATAATTGGAGACATATCTACTGGTGTCTAAACAAGGCATCAAACTAATCAGAATCTGATGCACACTTGTTTTCTCTCTCAGATTGAACCTCAATCCCTACAAGATGCAGAACAAGATCCCAACTGGATTATTGCTATGCAATAGGAGCTCAATCAGTTTGAGACAAACAAAGTTTGGGAATTGGTTCCTAGACCAAAGAATCATCCAGTCATTGGAACTAAATGGGTCTACAGGAACAAGCTAGATGCAGATGGCAATATTATGAGAAACAAAGCTAGACTAGTAGCTCAAGGATACTCACAGGAAGAAGGAATAGATTATGATCGGACTTTTGCACCAATTGCAAGGTTAGAAGCAATCAGGATCTTCCTTGCATTTGCTGCATACAAGAAGTTCAAGGTTTATCAAATGGATGTGAAGAGTACATTTCTAAATGGAGAAATCAAAGAAGAAGTCTATGTGGAACAACCACCGAGTTTCATCTCTCCAACTCACTCCTCTTTTGTATTTAAGCTTAATAAAGCTCTCTATGGTCTTAAACAAGCTCCCAGAGCATGGTATGAGACCTTAGCTAGTTTTCTTTTAGAGAATAAATTCTGTATAGGCATAGTAGATAAAACCCTATTTTTCAGGATACATAAAAATCAAACATTACTAGTTCAAATATATGTAGATGATATTATCTTTGGCTCTATTGATTCAAATTTATGCAAAAGATTTTCTAATTTAATGCAATCTAAATTTGAAATGAGTAGTATGGGCGAACTACCATACTTCCTTGGTCTTCAAGTGAAGCAAACTCCAAATGGAATCTTCATATCCCAATCTAAGTATGCTAAGGAATTAGTGAAAAGATTTGGTATGTCTGATTCTTCCACCATGAAAACACCCATGCCCTCTAATACTGTTGTTGATAATGATGAATCAGGGAAACCTATTGATCAAAAGGTATATAGAGCAATTGTTGGCCCATTACGTTATTTAACAGCAAGTAGGCCTAATATAATGTTTGTTACTTTTATTTGTGCTAGGTTCCAAGTAAACCCCAAAGAATCTCACCTAATTTTATTAAAAGGAATTTTGAGATATATATAGGGTTGTCCAAATCTAGGACTTTGGTATCCAACAGCATCTGAATTTGAATTAACTGGATTCTCAGATTCAGATTATGCTAGATGCAGAGTAGACAGGAAAAAACACATCAGGAACTTGCCAGTTTCTTGGTGATAGGCTTGTGTCTTAGTTTTGTAAGAAACAAACATCTGTGTCTACATCAATAGCTGAAGCTGAATACATAGCTGTAGGTAGTTGCTGCTCATAGATATTGTGGATACACAATCAGCTCCTAGACTATGGTGTCAACTTAAATAATTCAATTATATTTTGTGACAATACTAGTGCAATATCTATAGCAAAAAATCCAGTTCTCAATAGTAGGAATAAACACATAGAAATTAGGCACCACTTCCTTAGGGATAATGTGGATAAAAATAAAGTTTGCCTACAATTCATCTCTACTGATTTGCAAAGAGCTGACATTTTCACCAAGCCCTTGGATGAAAAGAAACACATCTTCTTTATAAATCAGCTAGGAATGATAGATGGAGATTCAATCTGATAAAAAAAATAAGTTTTCTACTTATCCCATTCTTCATCTAACTGAGATCGACGAAATTCAGTTTTTCGTCGAACGGAAATCGACAAAGTCATCAAGTTCGTCGAACCGAGATCGACGAAAACTCATTTTTCGTCGAACCCAGTTATGATGAAGCTTTTATATCTGACCTGTTCTCATAATCAAAATCTTTTTAATTTTAACTAAATGCCTACATAATTGCTTCTCTTTCTAGTTCCCTTTGCACTTGATCTCTATTTCATTTTGCAGGAACAATAGCAATATAAAGATGGCATCCTTCCCTACCTCTATCAAATGTCCCTTCTTCAAGCGGCCTAGCATCAGGCCTTCTTGAAACTAGGTAGGGGGAGAAGTTCTATGAACAAGCTCCATTTGATGCAGTTGCTCAGGGGGAGATGTTCTATGAACTTGGCAAGGGGATAAAGCTGAAGAACCTCCAGTCTCAGGGGGAGATACTCTCAGGGGGAGATGCTTCCAAAAAGGATTTAGAATACAGATTCAGAATATATAAGAAGAAACAAATTCAGATTATGACAGATTTAGGAAGATGTTATAGCAGATTAAGAAGATAAATTCAGTTAGAGCAGATATTAAAATCAGATCAAGATTTAGTTCAGATCAACATTCAGAAAGCTGAAATATAGCAGATATGGTTTAGAATTCAGAATTCAGAAAAATCAGTTCAGATAATCAGATTTCAGAATTTATAAAGCAAATTTCAGAGGAAATCAAAGGTTCTGATTGTGTTTTTATTAGTTTTTGTTTTCAATATAATTTCAGAACTCAGAGTATTATTCATTTTATATCAGATGAAATATTTAAAATATATCAGATATATATATGCTCTGTTGTTTCTGTTTGTTTTATTTAATTTTTGTCAAATAGTGTCCTAACCCAAATATGGGGAGATTGATGGAACAACCTTATTTCTGATTTGGGCTAGGATCACTATATGTTGATTAGGATCAAGTTGACCCCAATGTATAGTTTATGGGTCAAATGTTTAGGCTGTTAAAACTCAAGAATTCATTCAGATTATGCGTTCGACGAACTCCACACTGCGTTTGATGAACTGCTCTCTGCGTTCGACGAACGGCTTACACTCTGTGTTCGACGAATGGCTTGCTTCAAGCTCGTCTCAGCGGCTCAGCGTCTCAGCGGTCGACAATCTTTAGCCTCAGCGGTTCAGCGGTCGACAAATCTGCTTTCGATGAATATCTTCAGATCGACGAACACAGCTCTAAGCTCGACGAATTTTATTCAGATCGAAGAATTCTTATTTAAGTTCAAAAAGTTTCAGACAGATTATATCATTTCATTCTCTGAACTCAGATCGACTACAACAACGACTCTATTATATAAGATAAGAGGATAATATATTTCCTTTTATTGTTTAAAGATTATATCCGTTGACATTTCTTGGAAAAGGACATATTCATGGAAAAGGAAAAAGGTAAACGGCGCAGTAGATTTGTAGTTTTAAAATATCTTTTCTGATATATTATATTCCTTAATATAAGGGATTTGCATTTAATATCTGTCAGAGATTTTCAAAAGAAAAAGGAAGAAGAAGATACAGCAGAAATTACTTCCATAGTTTAGCACACGACAAAAAAAAATACAGAACACATTTTACAGAGAAAAGGAAAGGAGAAATACAGGAAGAAGAAGAACAAAAGCCTTACAGATCTTCATCTTCTGCCTCAAGCAGCAAGTTCATTTTACTGAGAACATCATCAACATTTCTCTCAGTATTCCTGCTGCAAGTTCAGATCTTCAAAAGAGCAACAAAAATCTAAAGGAGTTATTCTCTCAGATCTATCAGCTACAGGAAGATCTGCTCATACATTCAAAAGAAAGCTTCCAGTCAATGTACTGTCAAACACTCTCATATCAGACAGAGGAAGCCCTTTCTACATCAACATCCACTAGAGTCTTCTCTCAGCATTTTGACAGAGAAGAACAATCTAAACCTTTCCATCCCATTATGTCAAGGGTTAAAACTCCCTTCAAAAGTTTACCTCTTGGTGACAAGACACCTGATCAAAAAATCCTGCTTGGTTTTTGGGCACCTTATCAAAAGCTCATTGGTGCTAGGACACCTGATCAAAAATCCTAGTGGATTCCTACCAAGGGTGGTAGAAGAGTAGACGTACCCAGATTTATTGGGGAACTACTATAGCTCCTTGTGTCCTCTGTGATGGTTTTACTTTTCTGTGTTTGTGTTATGTGCCTTCTTTATGTTTGTTTTTATTACTCACTCAGTATACACATATATATATCAGTATTTTCAATTCCGCAATAAAACTAATAAAAAGTTTTAATACTCTATTCACACCCCCCCCCCCCCTCTAGAGTTAACATTAAGATCTAACCTCCACTTTCAGAGTCTTTCATATTTCGCCTTGATTTCTAGCGTCATTGAAATCAATTTATTTATAATCAATTTTATTAATACTAATCATGTCTCTCTTTGTGTAATAAAATTGATTTGTTTTTCATTTCTCTAAATTGATAATTATTTTCTGTTTCATTATAAATCAATTTAGATCTTCATTATAAATCTCTATTTCAATCTCTCATTATTTCATGTATATCAAAATATAAGAAAATGTTTTAAAACACTTATTCACCCCCCTCTAAGGGCGCCTAACTATCCAACACCCTCTTCTTGCATATATCCTTGAGCCACTAGTCTGGCCTTGTTCCTGACTATGACTCTAGTTGAATCCATTTTGTTTTTGAATACCCATTTGGTTCTATTTACTGGGTGATTCCTTGGTCTCTCAACCAATGTCCAGACCTTGTTCCTCTCAAATTGAGTTATCTCTTCTTGCATTGCAGATATCCTGTGAGGGTCACCGCCTGCTTCTTCAAACTTCTTAGGTTCATATTGTGAGAGAAAACACTGCAACATTGTTTCATGTGTTATCTGATTCCTTTTCTTGACTCCCACTGTCAAATCTTCTATAACTTGTGTTAAAGGATGATCCTTTAGGGTCATCCTTGCTATGGTTGAGTTATTAAAGGGATTCTCTTCTTCATGAAGTTCCACTTTCTCATTGACCCTGGGAGCACCATCTTCATTCTCTATAATGATCTCAGTGGATGGTAGTTCAGGTGTTGTGAGCTCATCTTCATCTGCAGTAGAGTCTTCATTTGTGTTAGTGTCAACTTTACATTTCCCTTTGTCTTGACCCTCTGATGAATGATCCATGATGTTGAGCCTTTCAACTTGATCTGCAAGTTGGTCTTCTTCCACAAAATAGTGCTGGTGGAAGTTTCCTTCCCCTTATAAAACATGTTAGCTTCATCAATGACCACATGAACTGTCTCCTCAATTTTGAGAGAGATTTTATTATAACACCTATAGGCCTTGTGTTAGAACAACCCTATTACTAATTTGGGCTAGGATCACTATCTTTGACTAGGACTCAAGTTGACCCCATTGTATAGTCTAAGGGTCAAGGTCTAAGTGTGTCTGAGTAGCTAGAACTTAGGAAAAATTCTAAGTTTCCGGGTTCGACGAACTCCATTCTGCGTTCGATGAAATCCATTCTGCGGTCGACGAACGTCATGCTTCAGTTCGACAAACTTCATTCTCAGCTCGACTGTAACACCCTGCCAGTACAAATAATATAACATGAAAGTGGAGGTTAGATCTTAAGTTAACTCTAGAGGGGGGTGAATAGAGTTTAAAACTTTTTCCCTTAGTTTTATTTGCGGAATTAAAAATAGTGTTATATATATGTGTAAGCAGAGTGATTAAAAAAATAGAATTAATAAAATCACACAGCACAACACAGAGAAATAACCAATCACAGAGGACACAAGGAGCTATAGTAGTTCCCCATTAAATCTGGGTACGTCTACTCTTCTACCAGCCTTGGTAGGAATCTACTAGGAGTTTTGATTAGGTGCCCTCACACCAAGGGATTTTTGATAAGGTGTCCACACACCAATGGGAGTTTGATCAGGTGCCCAAATCACCGATAAGCTTTTGATAAGGTGCTTAAAAACCACACAAGGATTTTTTGATAAGGTGTCTTGCCAGCAGTGGGTTACACTTTTGAAGGGAGTATTAACCCTGTACATAATGGAATAGAGAGGAGTTAATATATTCTTCTCTGTCAAGATGTATAGAGAAGACTCTAGTGGATTTGATGTAGATAAGAACTCCTCTGTCTGATTGAAAATGTTTGACAGTTGATGTTGCTAGAGCTTTTCTTGAAAGATTTGATCTTCCTGTAGATATTTAATCTGAGAGAGATATTTCTTCAGATTATAGTTGCTCTGTTGAAGATCTGTGCTTGTTCTTCTTCTTCTTTCTTTCTTGATTCTTGCAGCAGGAAATCTGAGATGGTGCTGAAGATGTTCTCAGAAAATATGTTTGCTGCTAAAGGAGGAAGAAGATGAAGTTCTGTTCACTATCGAAAAAGCCGAGGAAGAAGAAAATGAAGTTCTGTGTATATTCTTTTTCTATTCTTCCTGTATATTCCTTCTTCTTTCTTTTTCTGTACAGAAGATCTGTATAGATGTTGTCTGTACCAATTGTCGTGTAACAGCAGCTGTAAAAATTTTTCTATAATATCTTCTTTCCTTTTCTTTTTCAAATCTCTGACAGGAATTAAATGCACACTCCTTATAATAAGGAATAAATTATTCTGAAAGCGTATTTCTGGGAACTACAACTGTTATGCTGTATTTTTCTTTCCTTTTCCATGAATATGTCCTTTACGAGGAATTGTCAACGGCTATAGCTTAATTAATAATGGAAATATATTTTCCTTACTTAATTTGATGGAAAGAGCCGTTGCTTTTGTCGATCTGGGTTCAGAGAATGAAGTGAATATAATTCTTCTAAAATTTCTGTGCTTAAATAAGAAATATTTGATCTACATAAAATTTGTCGAACGCAGACTGGAATTCGTCGAACAAAAGGATTCGTCGACCGCTGAGCCTGGATAAAATCGTCGAGCGCTGAGCGTCGAGCGCTGAGCTGGAGTAAATACGTCGAGCGCTGCACTTAGACAAATTCTTCGACCGCTGAGATGGGTTCATCGACCGCTGAGAAATAAGTCTGTTCGTCGAACGCAGAGAGCTTGCCGTTTGTCGAACGCAGAGAGCCATTCATCGAACGCAACTAGCCATTCGTCGAACGCAAAAATTGAATGAAATTTCTAGTTCTAACAGCCAAAACTCTTCCTAAACTCTTGAACCATAAACTATACATTGGAGTCAACTTGTCCTTAGTTAACATATAGTGATCCTAGCCCAAATCACAAATAAGGTTGTTCCAACAATCTCCCCCTATTTTGGTTAGGACACTATTTGACAAAAATTGAAAATAAACAAATGCTAAAACATCAAAAACAACAGAGCATGAATATATCTGATATTATTTAAATATTTTATCAGATATGAAGTGAAAAGTACTCTGAGTTTTGAAAATACATTTCAATAAAAATAAAACTGAAAATACAATCAGAACCTTGATTTTTCTGAATTCTGCTGCTTCTGAATTCTGAAATTATGATTTTATCTGATCTGTATTATTCTGAAATTTGATCTGATAATTGAACTGTACCTGCTATGTAAGTCAGCTTTCTGAATTTGTTCTGAACTAAATTTGTTATCTGCTGTTGAATCTTTGTATAGAATCTGCAATCTGCTTTCTAATTCTGAATAGCTTTATAATTTTGATTAGCTGTGATGTAGCAATAACTAATACTGAATTTGCTAAAACAAAATATTTCTTCTGAGTTGTACTTTATCTACATCTGAACTTGATTATGAGCTGTATCTGAATTTTTCTGAAACAGAAATTTACAATCAGCAAACTGCTGTAAGCTTTATCAAGCTTCTTCATACAGTAACTCCCCCTGAGAGTGTCTCCCCCTGAGTTCTGGAGGTTCTTCAGCTTTTCTCCCCTTGCCTAGTTTATAGAACAACTCCCCCTGAGTAATTGCATCAAATGGAGCTTATTCAAACAAACTTCTCCCCCTGCCTAGTTTCAGGAAATGCCTGAAGCTAGGCCCCATGAAGAAGGGACATTTGATGGAGGTAGGGAGGATGCAAAATTGCCATTGCTATTGTTCCTGCACAATAAAATACAGATCCAGTGCAAAGGGAACTAGAAAGAGAAACAATTCTGTAGATATTCAGCTAATAAAAAAGTTTTATTAATGATGACAGGCTGAAATAAAAAGCTTCAATTTAATGAAGAGATGGGTAAGTAGAAAACTTAATTTTTTTTAACAGATTGAATCTCCATCTATCATTCCCAATTGATTTATAAAGAATATATGTTTCTTTTCATCCAAGGGCTTGGTGAAAATATCAGCTCTTTGCAAATCGGTAGAGATAAACTGTAGGCAGATTTTGTTTTTATCCACATTATCCCTAAGGAAGTGGTGCCTAATTTCTATGTGTTTAGTCCTACTATGGAGAACTGAATTTTGTGTTATAGATATTGCACTAGTATTATCACAAAATATAATTGAATTATTTGAGTTGACACGATAGTCTAGGAGCTGATTTTGTATCCACAACATCCGTGAGCAGCAACTACCAGCAACTATGTATTCAGCTTCAGCTGTTGATGTGGACACAGATGTTTATTTCTTACAAAACCAAGACACAAGCCTATCACCAAGAAACTGGCAAGTTCTTGATGTGCTTTTCCTGTCTACTCTACATCCAGCATAATCTGAATCTGAGAATCCATTTAATTCAAATTCAGATGCTGTTGGATACAAGAGACCTAGATTAGGACAACCCTTTATATATCTTAAAATCCTTTTTAATAAAATTAGATGAGATTCTTTGGGGTTAACTTGGAATCTAGCACAAATACATGTAGCAAACATTATATCAGGCCTACTAATTGTTAAATAAAGTAAAGAGCCAACAATTGCTTTATATACTTTTGAATCAATAGGTTTCCCTGATTCATCATTATCAACAACAGTATTAGAGGGCATGGGTGTTTTCATGGTGGAAGAATCAGACATACCAAATCTTTTCACTAATTCCTTAGCATACTTAGATTGGGATATGAAGATTCCATTTGGGGTTTGCTTCACTTGAAGACCAAGGAAGTATGATAATTCACCCATACAACTCATTTCAAATTTAGATTGCATTAAATTAGAAAATCTTTTGCACAAATTTGAATCAGTAGAGCCAAAAATAATATCTATATATATTTGAACTAGCAAAGTTTGATTTTTATGTATCCTGAAAATAAGGTTTTGTCTACTATGCCTCTACAGAATTTATTCTCCAAAAGAAAACTAGATAAAGTCTCATACCATGCTCTAGGAGCTTGTTTGAGACCATAAAGAGCTTTCTTAAGCTTAAATACAAAAGAAGATTGAGTTGGAGAGATGAAACCTGGTGGTTGTTCCACATAGACTTCTTCTTTGAATTCTCCATTCAGAAATGCACTCTTTACGTCCATTTGATAAACTTTGAATTTCTTGTATACAGCAAATGCAAGGAAAATTCTGATTGCTTCTAACCTTGAAACTGGTGCAAAAGTTTGATCATAGTCTATTCCTTCTTCTTGTGAGTATCTTTGTGCTACTAGTCTTGCTTTGTTTCTCATAATGTTTCCATCTGCATCTAGTTTATTCCTGTAGACCCATTTAGTTCCAATAACTGGATAATTCTTTGGTCTAGGAGCCCATTCCCAAACATTGTTTGTCTCAAACTGATTGAGTTCCTCCTGCATAGCAATGATCCAGTTGGGATCTTGTTCTGCATCTTGTAGGGATTGAGGTTCAATCTGAGAGAGAAAACAAGTATGCATCATATTCTAATTTACTTGATGTCTTGTTTGCACACCTGCTGAAATATCACCAATAATTTAAGATATTGGGTGATCTCTAACTGTGATGTGATCAATAGTTGGAGTGGGTTCAACAATATTTTCCACTTGGGGAATTTGTTCAGCTGTTATATCCTGTGGAGGATGATCTGCTGTTATCTGTACTGAATTTTCAGCAAAATCTGGGTGATTTTCTTCTTCACTTTCTTCAGTATTCTGCTGTTCAGGATTTAGAATTCCTTCTTTATGTAGAGCTAATTGATCTAGCTTCTCACATAATGTAGGTACCTGTAGATTTTCTATGATAGAAGAAATCTTCTCCTTGTAAAATATATTTGTTTCATCAAAAGAGACATGCACAGATTCTTCTATTTTAAGAGTAGATTTATTATAAATCCTATATGCTTTGCTGATTACTGAATAGCCTAGGAAAATTCCTTCATCAGATTTGGGTTCAAATTTCCTAAGGTATTTCTTATCATTATTGTGAATGAAACATTAACAACCAAATGCTCTAAAATAGTTAACTTTAGGTTTCTTCCCTTTAAGTAATTCATAAGGAGTCTTTCCCTTAAGTTTGTGTATCAAACTTCTATTCAGCACATAATTTGCTGTGCTAACAGCCTCTGCCCAAAAAGATAGGGGCAAATTAGCATCTGCAAGCAATGTTCGTGCTAATTCAATTAGAGTTCTATTTTTCCTTTCAACTACCCCATTTTGTTGAGGAGTTCTAGGAGCTGAGATGCAATGCCTGATACCTTCATTCTCACAGAATTCATGAATAAGAAGAGACTCAAACTCAGTGCCATGATCACTTCTGATCAATTCAACTACAGTAGAGTACTAAATCTTTATGCTCTTAAGAAAGTCTGTAAGAACTTTAAAGTTATCTGACTTTTCTCTGAAAAAGAACACCCAAGTGAATCTAGAGAAGTCATCTACAATAACTAGAGTGTAAGACTTCCCCCCTAAGCTCTTTGTTGCTATAGGTCCAAAAAGGTCCATATGTAGCAAATATAAGATTCTAGGTGAATCACTTTTAGATAATGATTTAAAACTATTTTTAGTTTGCTTGCCTAGTTGACATGCCCTACAATGACCTTCTTTCTTGTAGGAATCTAAAGGTAAACCTCTAACAAGATTGTCCTTAGATAATTTAGCAATGGTCCTAAGCTTTACATGTCCTAATCTCTTATGCCAAAGTTCACTAGGTTTGCTTAATTCATTAAATAAACAAATTTCTGATGTAGATGAATTGAAATTTACTAAGTATTTATTACCTTGCCTAATACCTGATAAAACAATAACATTATTAGCAGATTTAAAAAGGCATTTCAATTTATTAAATGTTACCCGATATCCTTCATCACATAATTGACTTATGCTGATGAGGTTGTGCTTTAGTCCTTTGACATAAGCTACCTCTTTGAAGGTGACTTCTCCAACCTTGACCTTTCCATAGCATTTGGTCTGTCCATAGTTGGAGAAAATATAACTTTTGGTTCAAGCTTTGCCTTGTAGTTGTTCAGGTTGGCCTTGTTTCCTGTCATATGTTTTGAACAGCCACTGTCCAAATACCATTTTTCACTTATTCTTGGACAGATGTGTACCAGCAAAAACAAGAAAACAATCTATTTGTTCTTGACCCAGATTACCTTGGGTCTTTTTGTATTACCACAAAAATCTAAAATAAAAGACATTTCAGGTTGGTCCTTGTAACCTTGTGGATGATATCTCCTTGGAGGTATAATCCATTCAGTGAAAGGATTCTTAGAATGTGAAGAATAAGAATTTTTCGGATTTGCTGTATAGTTTCTGTTCGACGAACTGGGCTGAGTTTGTCGAGCTCCGTTCATATAATAACAATATAGAAAATCTGTCTTCAGAGTTCGTCAAGCTCCATTCGACGAAGTGGGTATATTTCGTCGAGCTCTGTTCGACGAATTATGTTGAATTCTGCTATACTCGACAGTCTTGAAATGTTTTTATTTACTCCTACAACCTCTTTGCTCTTAGTAGAGATGAATTTTATAGGTGTAGAGAGTATGTTCTTCTTAATTAGAGGTGGCTCACTTGATGAAGCACCCAAGCCTAGTTTGCTATTTAGTCTAGGATTTACTGTGCCTGTGATGTCCATCAGTTTGATGCTTCTCCCATTTAGGGATTCTTCAAACTTTTTGGCTTCAGACAACTTGCTCTCAATGAGAACAATATGTTCCCTGGAGGCAGCCAAATCTTTCTTAAGATTTACATTTTCTTCACTTATATTATTCATTTCAGCTAGCTTAAGTCTGAGTGAGATTATTTCTTTCTCAGATTTAATTAAGTCTGAGCAAAGGACTTTGAATTCAGCTTTGAATTCAACTGAAGTAAAATCAAAGGTAGATATTACCTGATCTGCATCAGTTTCTGCTTCTGATTCTGATCCTTCTTCATTAGAATTGTTGGCTGAGGCATTGATTTCCATCATGCAGAAGTTCTTCTCTTCTTCATTATCTTCATCATCACTGGATGAAGAAGCATCTGCTGACTCACTGCTTGTTTCATAAATTGCCATCAGGCACTGATCATTCTCGTTTGTTTCTTCTTCATCATCTGAAGAGTTGAATGACTGATCTGATTCAGTTTCACTCCAAGATTCTGCTACAAATCCTCTCCCTTTTTTCTTGTATTTGTGGGAGGAAGACTTGCTGGAGTTTCTTTTCTCTTCTTTGTCCTTTTTCTTTTCTTTCTTCTGGTTTTCTGGACAGTCTGGTGCAATATGTCCAGGTTTCCTGCAACCATAACAAATAATTTCTTTAGAATTATTTTTGTCATACCTTGGCTTTTCATTGGCTTCTGGATGACTTTTTCCCTAAATCTTTTCTTGCCATCTTATAGAATCTTTTGGCAAACAGACTCATCAACTCCTCATTGTAAGGAGTCTTTCCTTTTTCTATGTAGCTTTGAAGACAATATTCCTGTCCTTCTTTGTTGAAGAGGAGGTGCTCACTTATTCAACTTCCCTTGTCTTAATGATTTGCTCATAGGATTTGAGCTTTCCTAGCATTGTCTCAGAAGTTATCTCATTAAGACTTCTGGCTTCCTTAATAGGCCAGATCCTTGAGTCCCAAGTGCTGGGGAAGCACATTAGGATTTTGTCGTTGATCTCAGTTAATGAGATTTCCTTGTCCAGTGTTCTGAGTTCACTTATGATTACACTTAATCTAGTGTACATATCTGCAACTGATTCTTCTTCACCCTTCTTGAAGTTCTCATACAGAGAGATCAAGTGAGATCTTCTGTCCTTTCTTTCATCAGCAGAGCCTGCAACCATATTGTTGAGAGAGGACCATATCTCTCTAGCTGAGGTGCATTCCACCACTTTTTGAAAGATGTCATCAGACATTATTTGAGCCAGAATATTCATGGCTTTTGCATCAGCACTTCTTTGCTTTTTCTGAGCTTCAGTCCATTCAGGAGGTGGGACAGCAATGTTGTTTGTTCCTGCAGTTGTGGTTTCAGTACTTGCTACTGCTGTAGGTGTTGGAGGTCCTGTCAAAATAACATTAAATATTTCTTCATCAATTGAGTTCATATAAAGCCTAATCCTTGCTTTCCACAGTGCAAACTTACTGAGATTACACATAGGAGGTTTTGTGCTTGAATACTCCTTGTTTTGTGCCATGAGTTTTTAACAGAAAATAAAAACAATAAAAACTCTAAAATAATTTAAGATCTAATTGATCTTTGTGATCCAGGTGTTAGCCTGTAAATAAGATCAACAGCCCTCTGATACCAATTGAAAGTGGAGGTTAGATCTTAAGTTAACTCTAAAGGGGGGTGAATAGTGTTTAAAACTTTTTCCCTTAGTTTTATTTGCAGAATTAAAAATAGTGTTATATATATGTGTAAGCAGAGTGATTAAATAAAAACAGAATAAATAAAATCACACAACACAGCACAGAGAAATAAACAATCACAGAGGACACAAGGAGCTTTAGTAGTTCCCCAATAAATCTGTGTACGTCTACTCTTCTACCACCCTTGGTAGGAATCCACTAGGAGTTTTGATCAGGTTCCCTCACACCAAGGGATTTTTGATAAGGTGTCCACACACCAATGGGAGTTTGATCAGGTGCCCAAATCACCGATAAGCTTTTGATAAGGTGCTTAAAACCCACACAAGGATTTTTTGATAAGGTGTCTTGCCACCAGTGGGTTACACTTTTGAAGGGAGTATTAACCCTGTACAGAATGGAATAGAGAGGGGTTAAGATGTTCTTCTCTATCAAGATGTATAGAGGAGACTCTAGTGGATTTGATGTAGAAAAGAACTCCTCTATCTGATTG